>OX104029.1:2946666-4420000 GCA_944470205.2 Schistosoma margrebowiei | reverse complement strand
ACAGGAAACCCTGGACAGGGGTTTCGTGCTACTTGCCACTCGTCATCAAGGTGTACTTGTGATCTTGAGGGAACTGGTGCTCCCTGGTGGATTCGATCCCGTGTCACCCAGCTTCACAGTCAGAGACGTTACTGGTTGCCACATTGCAAAATGATCGATAGCATTCGATTTGCACTAAATAAGGACTTGACACATATGACATTGATCACCACCCAGTCATCAATCAATTATAATATAGAAACTATGTTTGACCAATCACGAGCAAGTATCATTCGCTGGTTTCTGATTGACCCATTATAACAATGATTACATTAAATTACATAATTATTGCATTACATATCTAGTTGAAATAACTTTGTGGGACTCCTCAGCATCGCGCATCCACGACCTCGCCCCCTGCGAGGTTTCGCGCGCGATCACTTAACTACAAGACCACTGAGCTGGCCGGCATCCAACGGTGTTAATGTCTAACTTCAACTAATCCACGAAATTGAGCGACACATCCACCATTGTCTTTAGTGAGTTACTATCTCACAACAGACCTAGTTGAACTCCACTGGTCACTACTTCTCACTAGAACTCCAGGATATACCACGTGAAGCCAGTCACTAGTGAGCATATGTTGATTAATATCAGATGGAATCTTTTATGGATATTCTAGTAATTTTAATGGTTTAGATCATGAGTTAGTTGAAGCTAAATTTGTTTAAAATATTAATATTATTTATTTGAATTTTAAGAAATGGAATGAACTATTAGCTGAAAAAGCTAAAGATCATGTTAAAAAATGTATATTGGATAGTGGAAATCTTGGAGATTTATACGTTGGTAAATTTGATTCTGTTGGACAAACTGTAGCTGAACATACAACAATAGAAAAGTAAATTGTGTATAAATATTAATATTTTATAAGATATCTAGAACTATTTTTCATATTTCAGTTTTATTTTTTATGTTTATGTTTGTTAATATTTGGTCGTCGTTGTGCCGGAGAAAAAAATGCTGATTACTTATACTCGGAACGAGGAACCACGGCAATTCCCACGATGCGGAAGTAAGAACACAAAGACTGGTATAAGTGAAGATTTATTAGCCCCAAACACTATGACGACGACGAATCCCAGTAGTCTAAAATACACTGGTTTATATATATTGATTTTACACCCATTTCGAGTAATAATTAGGATTAGATCACATACTCAATTATAACAAATCACTTAATGAGCATCGTTCATGTCAATTGAATACAAGAATATCGTATATTATAAAGAAGAAAATATTATACTGGGAAAACAAACCAAATACTACATTGAATGATCTTCACGTTGAATCAAAACGGATGTTGAATGTTGAATAAAACTTATAATGAGTAATTCAATCGAAAATATACTTTCCTTTCCATCATATGAATGTTAAAGTTAAGGGTAGGGGATTGAAAGCTTGTGATGATAAAACTTGACTATAGTCACTTCTTATGAAGCAGTCCAATTGCAATCATTAGACCTTGGGTTTAATCCCACTTAAATGAACTCAAATAGTACTAATCAGTTTGGATAATTGTGGTGAGTTTCGGCCAAACATTTCGTACAGTTAATAGTTGAATTCATGAGTCAATTGAAGCAAGACCACCATGGAAAACCTAGAAAGCACTGGGAGGCTGTTTTGTCCTAGCGTGGGACTCCTCAGCAATGGCTGTCCACGATCCCGCCCCTAGCGAGATTCGAACCCAGGACCTACTAGCCTCGCGCGCGAAGTGGGATAATGGATTTGTCAATTCTGAGGAGTCTCATACTAAGACGAAATGGCTGTTCAGTACTTCTAGGTTTTTCATGGTGCTTTAGCTTCAATTGACTCATGAATTCAACCATTAAATTACTATAATATCCACAAAATCCTTCTCCGATTTCTTACATTATTAATTTTTTTTTAATTTCAGTATACTGAATACTTGGTTGGAAGAAAAAAATGATTATAATTTCGACAAGAATACATGTGAAGAAGAATGTGGAAATTATAAACAAGTATGTTGTTTCAGTTTAGGGTTTTGTAAAGATTGTAAAATTGTCACAGTTTACATTACGAACTAATGTTGACTGGGTTACCACTGAGAACCAGGAAGCACTGGATAGTTGTGTTTTTTTCCTGATACGATACTCTTAATTAGAGTACATCCAAGACCCCAGCACAAGGAGTCGAACCCAGGAAATTCGGTCTGACGCATGAACTCTTAACCTCTAAACGAATAAGGTTAATTATTAATAGACTGAAACAACTGTTCGGTGCATTCTAGTTTTCATTGATCGCCTAATCAGAATTAATTCATGATTTAAACAATGACGTATATTTTGAATTCTCACAAATGAAACAAATTTAATGGTTCGAATTTTAGTCGCGTATATTGTGTGTGTGCGCGTGCAATTCAAAGCCGAGTTCTGTGATCATTAAACCATTGTGTCAACCATAAGCAAAGATGGATAGTGGCTAGCAGTGGAATTCAGGACGTGTTCTGATTTGGGGACTTTTCGAGTAAAGTAATGTCCAAGAATACTAAGTAATAAGAGTAGCTTGGTTGTAGTAAGAGAAATTATAACACAAGTATACTGACCAACTTGTTTAACTAACATTATATGTCATCATTTGCACATGAAATTTAAAGTCGATATATTTAGTGTTTTCAGCAAGATTCTAACTATTGGAAAACTCAAGATGTACTACTTCAATGGTTCCTTTATTCTTTTCCTTCTCTGTTCTTTTATATAAATGAGAGGCGATAACCATATAAGATAAATCTATATCATATTAATAGCCTTAAGTGATCAATCAGATTAAACATGAATATATAAACATGAATTCAGGACACAGGTTTCGTCCTATTTGAGACTCATCAACTGGATGTACCTGAATTCCAGAGTGTTTGAAAAGCATGTGATTTAAGGCTGTATCAACGTAATCTGCACAGGATGCACATATGCCAACAAGAGACTGATCAATTGCAGTCCTAAATAACAGTGGAAATATACAAGTAAAACAACACCAAGTGAATGTAACTAATCACTGTTTATAACTTTGTATACATGCTTTTTGAACATTTACAAGTTGGATTCGCCATTATTTTGTGCTGAGAACCAAACACATGGTATCATATACACCGGTTATTATTATTATTATTATTATTATTATTATTATTATTGTAGTGAACGAGAACGCTGATAGGGACAATCGAATGTATTCGAACATAGAATTACAGAATCTCTAAGTAAAATCTCAGAACCATACAGTAAATACTTCATTTGTAAAATGTCAATTAATCGTCTCAGACTACATTGTTCTTTTGTTTCCACATCAATCACTCTCTGTTCTCATTCTCTTCTCTTTGATCTTTTTAACCTTCTGTCACCAGGCATTTCACTTTCGATTAATGATACATACTACTTATATCGGTCTACATCAGTAGTATATACTACATTGTCCTTAATAAACTTGGAAACAGTTATTTCCAATAAAATATACTTAATATACTGAGAGGCAAGTTTTTCTTTATTTTCTCAAATATCTATGTAGATAGTATGGGCAAACACTACAGATATTGGCTGTGCTTCAAATAAATGTGGTAACAGGTATATGGTTGTATGTAATTACGCTCCAGGGTAAGTTATGATAGAAAAACTTAACTCTTGATTTTATATACTTGTTCTCAATAGTATGAAATGAGTCAAACTCAAATTGGTATAGAAAAACATACTGTTTGTTGATATGGGGTTGTTTCACTGTGTGTGTGTGGTCTAGTTTTCTTAAACACATTTTAATGTGGATAAGAGACGGGTGGAAGATAGAGATGCCTTTTACATCTATAATCAGGTTGACACAACTTTTGAATATATTTGAATCACTAAAACTGAGTCAAACTCTCCAGGGATAAATCAATCATTTACTCCACGCAACAATCAAGTTTATTAATGTTGTCAGATTAAAATATCACAATCTTATAAAGTAATCCAGTTTTATAGCATGATTTTCATTCAATGAATAACCATTCTATTAAATTTACTGTCACATCTTTGATCCATTTACGAACTATTATGTAGGAGAGAATGGTCTCAATCTGCTTCCAAATGCCCTGGTACGGTCAAGAATGGGGAAAAGCCGTTCTTTTTCTCTCTCTCGAAATGCTCTCACATGGTCACGTGCATACAACTGCTGACAGAAAAGTCATGCTACCCTCTCACACCACGAGTGTTGTTTACGAAATAGAGTGGACGAAAAGCGAATGTCCGGCGCTTCAACCGTGTTGGTGGACACGGAAGATCCACCTAGGGGAGTTTGGAAATCCTGGTTCAAAACCAATGGTGGCCTCGAGGATCCTGAAGGAACAAATGGCATGTGAACCTATTGTTAATCACCGGTTAACATCAGACTGTATCTCCTTACGTTGCTCCACTGCCTTGTGGGTTAGTCCTTTAGGTCAGAGGCTTTGGGTGAACGCCTACTTGTACGAGTGCTTAAGTGTTTAAATAAATAAATAAAATCTAGTCTAAAGCCTACACATGATGATTTACTAAGTCCATAGATGGGGCTTGTAAATGTATGAGTTAGATTGTGACTAAACAACCTTGAGTGTAAAGAGAGAAAAAACTATACTATCACTGATCTGTGACCTGATAAGTAAGCAAGGAGAAAAAAATAGAAGAAAAATTAACTGGAACGTTACTTAGTTTATACTTATAAATGATATTCCCTGGTTTAGATTAACTGCAAAAGGCACACCGGCAAGATTATAATTTATGGACGAACCAATCAGGTATAATATTATAGGTTACGGATTTTGGCGCGAAATTCACTCAGCCATTCGGTTAAATAGAATTTTAGCATTATAGCTGAAGTTAGTTCGTAAGTCACTAAGTAGTGGGCAAATTATTTTATCAAGATAGAATAGATATCTGTGGTAACCAAATGACTTGTGAACCTTGAGCAGACTACCGTGATGATGTTATCTTTCAATATTATATGTGTTGGGGGGAAACGTCTGCTAGTATAGGATTTTTTTCTCTCGATCCAGATTGAAACTAAGGCAAATTACGACATCCGTTGGGAACTGGATAATAAAAAAGTGCTAGTAACATAGGCTGCAGTTCGGTACCACAATATATACGGATGGTTGGAGAGCTTACAGATGCCTACATTTACTTGATTATGTGCATCTTCTAGTTATTCACAAGCGGCATTTTGTGGGCTCAACAACCGGAGTGCACACAAATAATATTGAAGATACATGGTCGGGGATAAAAGAGATTTGGCAACCTTATCACGGCCTCAGAAGGCGTGGAAGATTTCCTTTACCGTATGCCTTACGATTTTATAACCTCTGAACCTCTTTCTAACCTTGAAAAGTTTTTGAACCATGCAATTCTTACTTTTTATATGATATATTATTACTCCATACTACCTGGTTCCTGATTGACTGATATTTCTCAAGGTCACCTAAGATTCGTTTAAGGGTCGTTCATAAATTATATTCGCGCCAACCATTTTATAGTACATTCTCTTCATTGAAATTATCATTATAAGTGAATATCCAAAGAATTTTGAATTGTTTTCCTTTTGAACAATTTAAAACTATTTAATGTGAAGTTATACATTTACATTTTATCTATTTTTCATACATGTTTTTCTGTATTCCTTAGGGCTGATGATGAAAGGCCATATGAAAAGGACTCATAAGATAGTAAATGAAGTCAAAAAAATGAAGTGCTAAGTATGAGTAAATAGAATTGTTCATGATTTCAAATAACTTATTTTGAATAGAAAAAGAAAATCATATTCGAAAGAGAAGATATATATACCTATAGTGGTTTTATTCTTGCCATCCTTCTCAATGATCCGAATATGTTATAGTTTATAGTTGTTCAGTTTTAGGTTGACAACGTAGGGGTTTAAATTTTTAAAAATATCACTTGTAGATTTTGTGATAAACTTATATTTTGGAATGTACTTAGTTCTCTTAACATCTGATTTGAGTTTCCAGTTGGTTAACACAGTAATATCGATTGTGTAGTAAATAGATATTTTCAGTATTTACTCATGAAAAGTTACAACTTGTCTTATAGTACATAGCTGAAAGTATACTGCATTATCTTACTTCTAGCCTGAACTCCCACATTTACTTCTCTCCAACTAATTGCCACTACTGAATAATGACACTGATTCGATCGTATATCCTTGCCTCTCAGATATCTCTTAACAAGAGAGCTTTTGGCTAAGTTTGTCCTCAGTAATTTCATGCACACTAAACATATCGCGGCCGGTAATTCTATTCATTTTTTCCATCCATTTAGTTGATGGCTATATCAACCCAAAGTGAAACTGTCATTGAAAATTTCGTTTCAAATATTAGGGTTTATTGTTTCTGGTTTTCATTCGTGATGTCTTATTGTGATATTCTGAATACGTTTGTAGCAGACAATGAAAGATCGCTGAGGTAGAGCTTTCTGTACCCATATATCAGTGGTGACAACCAACAGTTTTGTTCCAACCGTGGCGAAATAACCTTTGGAATTCCAAACGTGACATCTTTGTTGCTAGTCAATGTCAACCAGATGATTTTTTCGGCTCTCTTCTTTATGCTACCGTATTGTTTTAGGTTTTTTGGTATCATCTAGTGTTGACGATCTGAATACCTTGCCGAACAAATCCTTGTGAATTCAATCATTAATTGTGGATTTTCGCCTTGCGTTTAAGTGAATGCGTTTGCACGATGATTAGAATTATTCGAACTATTGTATTAACCGGGAATTTCCGAAGTAGTACAAATTAAGTTCAAATAGAACCAAGTTAGCACTAACAAATGTATTGTACTTAGAATTATAAATAAACCAAGAATTAAGTACAAATTAATCATTAATTCATACGAACATCACAGTTTTTCCTGAGCGGTAGGTTTTCTGAAACTAGAAGTTAAAGTGCTGTCACGTAGTAGGTAGGTCGGTTGTAATATGAGAATTATAAATTTAGAATGCGAACGAATGAAGAAAAGACAAGGGTGGAAATAGGTAAATAAACCGATCACACAAACAGTACAAATAATAACACACAGAGAGAGAAGTGGATAGAAATAAGACGATCATTGTAATAATAAATGGTTAATCGTTATAGTGATAATGATAGAAAAATTACTGAGATAAACCGTGGACCATGGACGAAAATGTGAATGCATGATACTTGTACTAATTGATCAATCCTTTGTACTTGATTACTCACTCTCTGAGAATTTCAAATATCATACGTTCATCTGTGCTCATTTAGTTCTTTGTCTTAAGTTGGACTTTTATAAGAATTCTTAGTTAGTAAATGAATTTGACCACTTCTAATTAATATAAGTCGTCAAGCTTTATCTCGTACCTGTCACTTTAATTAGAAAAGGATTACATATGCCACTAGGTCAAAATTGAAAAACGCATGACGACTTTTTGAGTGTTCGCTCTTAGATATGCCATTTTTCGGAGGTCATTTTGTAAAATACAATGATTAGGTTTAAGAAGAATGGTTTTAAACGACTTTATATACCTAGGATGCTATATAAGATTATCAGATTACCTCTTGTCTGTCTACAGTAAACTCTTTGATCATATGATTGCCCCAGTTCAATCATTCACCTAGTTGATTATTTTTGAGTATGTTCTATGAGACTTATATCTCATGAGGAGATAGAATATGCTACTTTTAAGTTTCAGGATGATGCTATGTGTATGTTGTAAACAGTGATGAAACCGCTGTAGAGTGAAATCCACTCAGTCCGTCGTCATATGAAATGAAAATTTGCAACTGTGTTGTCTACATCAGCAGTGTAGTTTGTACTGGTGTTCAAGTTCTATGTGGTTAATGGACTACGTTTGTAAAACTGTGGTCTAGTTCGTTATTAGTACTGCCATAACAGTAAACTCGATCCTTAAATTGTAGATGAGTCATGATATGAAAACCTCATCCGCAAGATCTCGCATAGAATTCACACCATTATATATTCTGACTCGTCGTATCATAACAATCAGCAATATAATGTTTAGCATTTCTGAAGAATACATTTAGGCTGAAGATATATTTAGTAAGAATAAGAGATAAATTGTGCAAGAAGGATCACGTTCGCAAGGTAGAGCCATGCCATCTTATTTAACGTATGTTCCCGCGCTCGCCATTGTTGACCTCTTAATGTTACGTGTTGAAAGTTGTTATGTATCGCGAGGTGACTACTCTAATTTCTACCGATTGACTAGCTTCAGATATCCCAGTTCGACCCCAATACTGTTCCCAATCTCCAATATATCAGAACACGAACCGTAGATGAGAAATTGTTTATGGGGTCAGGAGCCGAATAATGATTTACAAACAAATGCATATTTATACAGTTAGGATTACTATAAATATTGACCAACAGAAAGATAACACGTGAAATAATATTGACCAATGGGGAAATGACACGCGAAATAAATATTGATTAGTAGGGAAACGTCCAATAGGAAAATGACACCATTTAACGTTCAAGGGTAGCATTAGACTTAACCGGATAATTGTTTTTGGGATATTTTTCTGAATATCCCAACACCTCCCCTTGGAAAAGTTAATAGCGACGTAATCGAGGATTTACTTGAAGTTTCTTTGGGTGTCTTCTTTTGCGATCCGACCTCCGAGGCAACCACACAGAACCAGAAGGATGTTCTACTTGAGTAGATGACTTAGTCGTCTCTGTTGGAGGTATTGGCGGAAGTTGAAACGTGTCTAACAGCAGGTCGAGTGGAACGCTTTTTGTACTTGCTTCTTTCTCCTTCGCTTCCCTTGGCCTGACTTGATTGTGGTGCCTGGTCCAGATTTCTTGGTTCACTTTGACATCATACATGACGTTCCCGTGTTTCTTTGTGATTTCACCCTCTACCCATCTATCACTTCCGTGTCTATAGTCTCGCGCATACACTTTTGTACCAACTTCGTAGGGAATTCGAGTATTCTTCATCTGGGGGTTTTGTTGCGCCACTTGCTTAGGTTTCATCGCACAATGAACTGTCCGTAGCTTTCGCCCCATAAGCATCTCAGCAGGGGATTTGGAGTTTGGCAATAAGTCATGCGGGGTCGTCCGGTACGCAACTAGGAATCGTTCTATGATATCTTCTGTGGTCCCCTCCCCTCGTGATTTAAGCATGGCTCGCTTAAATGTATCAACGAACCTTTCAGCTTGACCATTAGATTGCGGGTGATATGGCGGAGAACGGACATGGTTGATCGAATTTTGCAGGCAAAATTCTCGGAATTGGCTAGATGTGAATTGTGAACCATTGTCTGTTACTATTGTTTCTGGAAGACCATGCTGAGCGAAGATCCGATTAAGGAGTTTGATAGTTCGAGTTGTAGAGGGTGGCGCAATCGGCAATATCTCCGGCCATTTGGAGTAGGAGTCAACCAGTATCAGATATGTGGTACCATCTAGAGGTCCGATGAAGTCAATATGCACTCGCGACCAGGGTTTTTCCGAGTTTGGCCAGGGTACTGGAGGCAACTTAGGAGGATTTTTGGCAGCTTTTTGACAATGCGAGCATCTTTTGACGAAGTCGACAATCTGCTTGTCCATATTCGGCCAATATGCATAACTGCGAGCGATGGATTTCATACGGTTTATCCCTGGGTGTCCCGAGTGGAATTGGTGTAGGATCTTGGAACGTAGGGTTGTTGGAATTACTACGCGATCACCGAACATCAGACAATCGTTAACAATACAGAGAGCACTGCGACGATTCGCTAGCTGTTGCATATCACCACTCAGCTGCTTAACTGGCCATCTACTCAGAACATAGGTGATCGCTTTTTGGATAATCGGGTCCTCTCTGGTAGCTTCCCGAACATCTTCAGCGGTAACAGGCATTGCTCGAATGGCATTCGCTAATACAGTAGCACCGGAATCCTCTTCGGTTGATACTATGGCTATGAGTGTGTCCTCATCAGTAGTAGAATGGTTCCTGATAAGTCTGGACAGTGCATCAGCTTGACCAAAATCTTCGGAATGTCGATACTGGATGTCGAAGTCGTACCCCAATAACGCCAACGCCCAACGTTGAAGACGATTAGCAGAATGGGCAGGAATGCCTTTCTTTGATCCAAAGATTGATAACAAGGGCTTGTGGTCTGTGAGCAAGGTGAAACGGCGTCCGTAAATGAATTTGTGGAATCGCCGGACAGCAAAAATTAGGGCTAACGCTTCCTTCTCTATCTGGCCGTAGCGTTTCTCAGCAGGTGTTAGTGTTCTCGAAGCATGCATCACCGCTTTCTCTGACCCATCGGGAAAGACATGTGAGAGTACGGCACCCAGTCCATGTGTTGAAGCGTCAGCAGCAACCACAATGGGTAGTTTCGGATTGTAGTGGGTTAGCAGAAGATTGGAACTTAACATGGCTTTAAGTTTTGAAAAGGCTGACTCACATTGCGGTGACCAATTCCAAGTAGCATTCTTTTCTAGCAGACGATTCAGTGGATATCGTACGTCATGTAGTGATGGAAGAAATGCTGAATAGTAGCTAATCATTCCCAAAAATGATCGCAGTCAGGAGACATCAGTGGGAGCAGGCATTTGTTGGATTGCGTAAGTATTTTGAGGATCAGGATGTCGTCCGGAAGCATCAAAAATAAACCCCAGGTACTTAACGAAACGTAAGAAGAAATGGCATTTTTCTGGGCGAAGGCGGAAACCATTATCCTGGAGGCGTTTCAGAACTAAGTGAGTTCTGGTATTCAATTCATCAGCAGTTGCGCCGACAATGAGGACATCGTCAAGGTACGTAGCAACACCAGGAACATCTGCTAGAATAGTGTCCATGATCTGCTGGAAGATCGCTGGAGCAGTTTTGATACCAAAGGGTAACCGGGTATACTGAAAAAGTCCTCGGTGAGTGTTGATTGTCAACAACTCTCTGGATTCTAGAGCGACTGGAATTTGAAGGTAAGCATCTGCCAGATCCAGCTTAGCAAAATAGGTACCACCATTTAAAATAGTAAATAAGTCATCTGGGATCGGCAGCGGGTAGTGATGCTGTTGTAGAGCCGCGTTGAGTCCTGTGGAAAAGTCTGCACAGATGCGTATGGAACCATTAGATTTTTTTACAACCACAATTGGTGCAGCCCAAGATGAATAAGAAACAGGTACCAGAACACCCTCAGTTTCTAAACGTTGAAGTTCAGCGTCAACCAGGGGTAAAGATGCGTATGGGACTGGACGCTTTGGACGAAAAACTGGCGTAGCTTCTGGCTGCAGTCTTAAAACAGCTTCAGTTGTAGTACAAAGTCCAAGACCAGGCTGAAATAGTTCAATAAATCTTTTTCGAAGGTCTTCAGCATGCTGTTGTGTCGATACAGTAGTTTGGACTTGATTGCAGATAGCGTTAATAGGAAGATCAGCGAGACCAAGTTCTTCGAACCAATCTAAACCTAAAAGATTGAGCGGGGAATTGGTGATGTAGCATGTCCCATTGAAGGTTGTACCTCTGAATGAAATGCAGCAACAAAGTTCACCATGAAGGCGGAGATGACCCCCACAGGCACTGACGGCTGTCTGAGAGGATGGTTTGATGGGAGGTTGACCCAAGGTTCGCCAAGTCTTTTTCGACAGAATGGTGATATCTGATGCAGTGTCCAACTGCAAACGAACTGGCTGACCATTGATTGAGAGGGTCAGAAATTTGCGTCGAGTCGCGGCATGAGTATGGAAGACTGCTGCTAAACTCCTTGATGAGGTGATCGGCTTTTTGTGAAAACGACGCTGCGTCTGTGCATTTCGACGGTTATTGGATCGGTTGGATTTGCAAAAGCCGCTTTTGTGACCAACTTTCTGACAGCGATCGCACACATGCTGTTTGAATGGACAAAACTGCACATAATGCCAGGCTCCACAGTGCCAGCATGGAGAGGGGGGCTTCTTCTGAGCCGGTTTAGAGTGATTAGAGACAGAAACAGCGCTGGCGTTCGAAAGACTCGAGGTCGTCGATCTCGAAGATTTTCTTTGGTGCTGAACAGCATGAACTTCGGAACCACCCTGGCCACCAGATTGAACCAAAGTGGTGTCACGCTGCAGATTGATGATGCGCTGGTACTCGTCTATGATCGCATTAAGTGTCAGTGTTGGATCTTGTTCAAGGCGGTTAAGCAAACGAGTTCTGATGTCGGAGAATTTGGGTGACTGAAGACTGCATATGAGTATTAGGGACTTGAATTGGTCTTCAGTGAGGGATCTGAGCTTGAATCGTTCGCACTCACGGTTAACAACGCCGACGTGGGTCAGGAAGTCATCGGACTCATTCATGATCAGTTTTAAGCAGCGATATCGAGTACTGAAGAGTGAGTGATGATCACCAAAAAGTTGGCTAAGGGACTGAATAGTGGCGTCGAATGAACGGTCGCGTGGGTTCTGCGGTAGAATAAAGTTGCAATACTTATCCAGCTCGGATGGACCAAGTTTACGAAGTAGGAGACGCACCTTCCACGCATCATCTCTGTCAGCAAAGTCAACTTTGAAAAGGTCTTCATAACGTCTGAACCAGGTATCAAATGTAATGTTGGCATCAGGATCATAAAGGAATTCTGAAATACCACTGGTAATACCATCAACTGATTCAGGAATTGTCGGTGTAGTTGGAACTCGAGAAGATATGTGCGTGTGAGCAATCATCTCCATCAGCTTCAACTGCTGTTCGAACAATTTTTCTAGTTTGGCTGGATCCATGGTTAATCACCGAATTCTTTGCTGAATCCCCGTCGCCAAATTATTGTGTATCGCGAGGTGACTACTCTAATTTCTACCGATTGACTAGCTTCAGATATCCCAGTTCGACCCCAATACTGTTCCCAATCTCCAATATATCAGAACACGAACCGTAGATGAGAAATTGTTTATGGGGTCAGGAGCCGAATAATGATTTACAAACAAATGCATATTTATACAGTTAGGATTACTATAAATATTGACCAACAGAAAGATAACACGTGAAATAATATTGACCAATGGGGAAATGACACGCGAAATAAATATTGATTAGTAGGGAAACGTCCAATAGGAAAATGACACCATTTAACGTTCAAGGGTAGCATTAGACTTAACCGGATAATTGTTTTTGGGATATTTTTCTGAATATCCCAACAAAAGTGAAACTTCTCAGTGATTCTGCGTTCAACCTCGAGGAACGTGTGGTCAGGGACTAATTCAACTACAAGTTCGCTCTCTGTGTACGTGTTGGAACAGAGGTTTAAGAATGACATAAATTGTCTATGACACATAGGTTCGAATATCCATAACAAGGTATTATGCCACGTTGGAATTTGAGTCATTTTTTCTTCCTTGTTTCCACGTAATACGTAGTCCCTTTGCAGCCAGAGTGAGCCATCCTAGAATATAAGGTGTTCTCTGATTGTGACTTCACACTCGTAGATAATGGCTAGAGAGAGAATTTTTTGGGAAGATCGTTTATGAAATCATAATAAAGAGCCCTAAGAATTTTCTTTGTGAGATTATGGATGATGAGACATCCGAGTTTGTGTGCCCTTTCTCTACCATGATAAGAAGCCTTTGGTTCTTCCAGTAGTATCTGTGATATATGTCAAATAGGACAATGGAGCCCTTATTCAAAATCTTGGTTACAATGGTGTCAATTGCCTCTGTAAATGCAAGAAATACTACATGAACTGTTGCTTTCTGTTCGTAGTATGTTTCTTGGGTTTCCTGTGCTGTGAGAACACTGAAAGCTCAATATTTACCTTTCTAGACCAATATTAAACTTCATTCAAATCATTATTTCCTCATTCACTCCTTCATCTTGTTCTGTGTTTATAAACACGCCTATTACACTGTTTGCGTATTTCACGTCTCCTTTATTTCTATTCTCTTATTTTCTCCATTTCCTTCTTTAAACTCAATTCAATATTCTTCTCAATTACACAGACCCGATTTATTATTATTAATATTCTACTATTATTATTCTAAATTTTTTTTAATATTTTATATTATTTTTTAAATATGGCAAGTATAATGCTAACATTATTGAAAATTGTGTATTATTGAATTTTCTGGAGAAACCCGAAATGGTTTCTTCACAACACTTATGTACCCATAAGATGTTTGTGAATAATAATAATAATCTGATTCTTAACCAGCCCTGAACATATTTGGTAACAATATAACTTTTTATTCTCAGCTTAGGCCTTTATTGTCATCTAATTTGAATATTAAAGACATTGAGGATGTAACAGGTATTTGTAATTTGACAACACTTTACCCAGCAACACGTTGCATAATTGGATCGTGCCCACCCAGTGAAATCTAAAGTCAGAAGTGAGGACGCTCGAAGATATATTTGATAGGCCACTGATATATTGAGAAGTGACTGATCTAAACTCCTTAGCTATAGCAGGAGAAGTTGAGCACGGCATTCCCACTTGTGATCTGGCGCGAATGCGAGACCGAGCGCCTTGAGCCAGGTGAGACCATTAAAACTAATATAGTCAGCATCAAATGTCGAGGAATAACAGAGCTATTGATTTCGGGGATTTATTTACCGCTACAATATAATAGAGTGCTTACACTTTTTCCGGTTGACTTGGTTTTACGGAGTTCACAAACATGGTATATGCCAGTATCCAGCTGATTTTCACGTATCGTATCAAAAATACTAAAGTAAATTTTATCAAGTTCTGGTAACTTCCTTTGTCTCAAAAATTTCAATTCCCCTACTAGTCAGGTCCTCGATGCTTCTGACACGGGTGTTTACCAAGCACAAAGGACTAGTTTTGTTAGAATATGGAGGATGAGGTAGTTTGCAGAGTCTAAGTGCTGTTGTTTTATGCACAGTTAGATGAGATGATAGCCACTGAGACACGCATCTAATCAGAGACCGCGCGGCAACTTCAGATCTCATGTATCACCATTCTTATGACTTTCGCCATATTTTGTCCGGTCATGTTTTAGGTACTATTCTGAGGTTTGAATTTCAGCTGAGTTCGGGAACCTTACCAATCACTTTATTAAGGAGTAAAATGTATCTCTCCGTCCAGACTGTAGTGGACCATCTTCGATTTCGGGGGAGTAGAAGTTCATGGGGATTCATGTAGTAAATAAAGCTTGAGAGGCCAAAGTGGAACTGTCAGAAGGCAGTATTCAAAGAGGCAAGTAAATGAAGATTATACAAGCGTGTAGCATTGGGGATCCTAAGCAATAAAGCCGTTCGGGTGAGTGATTTCATGTGGTTACAGTAAATGTCTTGCGAGGCCTGTGTTTGTTAGAAATTGGATGGAGAGATATCTCAGTTGCATCAACTATGAGGGTAGTTGATGAACACATCTAAACTCACAATACAGTGAGTTAGTCTTTGTTTGATCATGTTCGCAAAGTTTACTAATGTGGTTGTTTACCAGCGAAAGAAAACGCAACTAATTTTTCGGGTTTTCCTTATTACCTTAAATGACAGGTGAAAATGAGTAGTATCTAGCGATTTCAAAGTACCAACTTTTAAAAGAAAGTGAATGATAAAAGAATTAATGAGATTAAAGCTGGAACTTGGATTCTCATTAATATAACAAATTGTAAATAAAAGAAGAGAGACTAGTTGATTTTAGACTTTTTTTAGCACAAACCAAAATATAAATAATGTGATAAATTGATCACTTGAACTTGTAGCAGTTCATCTTACATTCCAGTCCAGTCCATTCTTACCTACTTAGCTCTGCCAATTAAATGTGTGTTTATAATTTTGTTTGGTATTTATTGACCTTCCCATGTGTTTGCTTCTTCATAGCCCTGTTATTCATAATGTGATCTCTATGTGTTTGTTTCGTATGTGTCTGTCGTCTATGCTGTAGTTGGCTATCTGCTATTCACCTTAGGTAAAATCTGAGTCACATATTTCTCGTGTTCATTTCCCTTTGTATGTAATATATATATCGGAAAATTAACTTATATGATTCTAATGTATAGTCAACGTAATATACTAAAAGTTATTCAGGAAACACATACTATTAGCATTTTCATCGTTTCATCTTAATGAAGTCAATAATGTAGACTAAAAAACCGAAAATTTGAGAGAGTTGATCGTGTGAAACGTGTCTTGAAATGCTAGACTACAATGATGTGATTTAAAAGATAAGCACTTTCCAGATAACTGATCATTCTTCCTTAGCTGTATTTTACATTAACCAATGAAGATGACATTTACAAGCCAAGTTATTACGTAAACAGTGGTCGTGTTCTGCTGTCAACATGGTAAATATTTGAATCAACACCATGGGAAAGATTATGCTATCTTCGTTTAGTCAATAAGTACATTAAAACATGCAGAGTTTTTTCTCATATGATTGGTTTATGTCCTCACAGTCACTGTAATTTGTGGTTGTTCAGCTGTAACCTTGTTGGCTAAAAATTTAGACACTGATAATTCAGTTTCGAAAGTTAGAGAATAGTTTGTAGCGGTAAATAAATCCCCAACCTAAATAGCTCTGTAAGATTTCGACATTGGATGCTGACCATATGTTTTAGTGGACTCATCTAGCTGAAAGCGCTCGGTCATGCATCCGCAATAGATCACGTGTGGTAACTCTGTGCTCAACATCTACCGCAATCACTAGCCAGATTAGATCAGAGAACTCCGATATATTGGTAATCGCCAAATACACTCTTCCGATCTCCTTGACTCTGTCTTTCGATTTCTCACGGTGGGAACAAATTATATTAGAAGGTGTTACTGGTAGAAGCGTTGTCAAACACTGAATACCTGTATCATCCTCAAGTTCAACAATCGAGGACATATTCAGTAATACTAAAGACTTCGAAATAGTAACCAAACTAGATCTTCTCAGTTATTAAAGAGGTTGCAGCCGCATGATCGGTCATCAAAAGGCTATAAGAAAATTCTTATCAGACTTTCGATTTTAAGCATGTGGGCATGAAGTGCTTTGGAAGGTAACAAAGCCATAAATTTGCCAATGGATAGTTGACAGAATTAAGATAACTCGCCGTGAGTTCATGGACCGATGTAATACAACAATATTGAATTTGATAATGTTTTTTATTTGCATATTGAATGTTGTCTTGCTCTTAGTTCTCCCCACATGCTTTTTCATTTCCTAATCCACGTCCGTCCCCTTTCATTGGTCGCTCAGCCACACAGTGGACGTTTTGATGGGACAGATCGATTCACTTGAAAAGTCACTCACCCACGTAAATCTATCGGGAAACTATATAACAAATGAGCCATATTTCTTCCCAATAGTAATTCTCAGTTATTCGTAACGTGTATCCATGCGCATTTCGTAGGAAGCCTTTCTATGTCGCTTTCGCTAGACTGAATCGGTGGCAATTGCTATATCCTAGTTCTAATCTAGGACTTGAATTTCATTGGAGTAAGCCGTGTCATAAGCTTTCCTTTGAAAGTTCTTCCATTAAACCGAATCACAGCCTTTTTTATAGGTTACTTTGAACAGTTGTGGATACCAGTGTAAATCAAATATATACTTACCTCTATTTGCGACAACGAAGAACCTAATGGATGCAAGCCGCTCTTCCACTAGATAGTGTCTTGCTTCAAGGTATTTTACACAAACTTTGTTTTATCTCTCATATACAAATGACTTTTGTAAGCACAAAATAACTAAAATCCACCTATAATTGGTAATATTTTACATCTTTCACATCAAATATGTGTGACAACTGGTCCTGGAGAACCTGTTTCGTCAAAAACCCAATTTAAAGATGTGAAAATCAAAAATCATTTCCAAATGCACAAAAAGCTCATTCGATTTAGGCTGCTAGAGCGAATAATTGCATATGTATTTTCCAGTTGACGGGTATGGTACTAAATGTTGTAATTGACGGAGGTTGAACTTTGGATATGGTGGGCTTTTGATTTAGGTAGTGTTTTAAAATTTTTTGGGAGTTTTCAACGTTTATCTGGACACTAAGCGATTTAACTGAATTCAATCTATTAAGAGGTAGTCGTCTACTTTTCAACTTAATTTACTCTAATTCCTGATTAGATGCATAGCGTGTTTTGAATAATATTGTTCAAAACATCATGCTATATGAAGGCTAGTAATTCTAGTATCTAGGACTTTTGCACTGAAGCCTATTTGTTGCCATATTTCACATGCCGACCAATTAAACTGTATAGGAATGTGGAGATTATTGACAGTAAACATCCTTAGGCCTCGTAAATAATCCCATGTGGGATTAAGTTGTGTAATTACGTTCATCCACATTGCTAAATATCAATATAGTTTGTATAAGTTCGTAAAAAAAGCTTCAACCCTCATTCCTAACTCCTAATACTGATTCTAAATTTATTGTAGACTTATTAAGCCATTGAAGCTTCTAAGGGTCACTTGAATACCGTCCATAGATTTCTGCACCACCAGCATTCTTCACAAATAATACTCTGATGTATAGGGTACGTTTCACACCGTTCATAATAATAGCCTTCACAGGAATTGGTGTGATTGGGTTTATATGTCCCTTACGTTGTAAATTCCGTAATATATAAGCGTGCAAAACTCCATCACTCGATAATCATATTCTCAAGAAAGTTAATAAAATAGTCCTGCAATTCAAAACGGTATCTTTTCTCCCATAGTACACAAGATTTTCCCCTATTAGCGTGACGCTAGCCCTTTGTTGAAAGACATTCGAAACTTTCTACTTAGTATTACCTGGTTTTCAGTACTGTAAGCAATATTTTTCATAACCAGAAAGGTTCTTGGCTTTCAGATACTCCTTTTTGGGACTTTGAATCCGAAACAAAGTGTCGAAGCAAAGTTAGATCTTCAATGGTTCATATAATGAGCTATCATTATCACAATGTCGTTAATAGTCTTACGGTGTTGTCCCGATGCAAAATCACCTTTCTCTTATTTAGCTTCTTGGTTGATATATATGAGGTAGCTGAATTCCGAAACACGAAATTCAGTGATTAAGACGGACCAATGTTTTATCTTGTAAATAATTTATCGTTTCATCCTTTGATTTTGTGTATTTGTTTATTGTCTTAAACTGTTACGTAGAAGTAAATCGTTCATTTCGTTTGTTCTGTAGTGTTCATGAATCAGTGTAGGCCGGTGACAGTGTTGTTGATGGAACTCGAAAGTTCAGTGTATTGTGGTATGTTTGTGTAGTGATTACATCAAGTCAACTTTTGTATCATTATTTGCACGTGGATCGTAACTATTGCGAAAATGGTGGTAACTTTGAGGTTTGGTAATAACCCTGTAGTTGATAGTGGCTCAAACCGTAGAATGTATCGAAACGTTTAGAGTGAGACAAGTCATTGCACACTCGAATCTGGTTTTGAAACAATTCATGTTCGTGCAGGTCAACATCAATTAGCGGTCAAACGCCATGATAAATCCCCGCTAATATCAATTTGTATGGACAACTGTGGACATTATTTATTTATTTATTTATTTCAACACATAGATAATGGTACAAAGAGGCACCAAATACATATGCGCCACACAAATCTCATCCGATATGTGTGAGGGCTGTGATACTGCCCGGGTGCCCAAACCGAAGCAGGTGGTTATCTTAGGGGGCCACACCCCGAGCCTTCAACCTGAAGGTCTGATCCACAAGGCAGTGGAGCATCGTAAGGAGATGCAGTCCCATGGAAGCCGGTGACCATCAATTGGTTCATTCGCCATTTGTTCCCGCAGGATACTGGAGCCCATGTGCACCATTGTTTTGGAATCCGGTTAAAGCGCCGGACGTTCGCTTTTCGTCCTCTCATTTTCGTAAACAACACCCCCGCCACGAGAAGGCAGTGAGTAGGACTTCCCTGGCAGAGGCTATATACGCGTGGCCGTGTGAGAGTATTTCGAGAGGGAGAGCGGACTCTCCCCACTCTCGGCCGTACCAGGGCATTTGGGGGCGGTACCAGGGCATTTGGGGGCCGTACCAGGGCATTTGGGGGACTGTGGACATACATTCGACTAGGAAAATGTTGGGAACTTAGATAGAGGGAATCCTAAAATCACCAGAGAACCTTTAGAAGATTGGCGCTCAAGTCAACCAGCAATCAACAAACACATTGAAATCTAGCCAATTTATCAACCAATCAGGAAAATTGTAGACAAATATAAGACCAAAAAATCAAATCAATGGGAGATACAGTCGAAATAAAGTAGACAACGACAGGTTTAAGGTAAACAGTAGCCAATTAAGATCAAGGTGTACAAGACAGGCTGGGAGTCTTATGTAAAGAAATTCGAACGCTTCACTTCTACTTGAAGTTTGTGCTGCTGATGTTGTTCAGAAGAACGATGAAAACTCTACGACCAAACCATTCAGTTCAAACTTTTCTGTTCACAAGCCTTATTTTATGAAAATCTTCAAGACGTTATTCGCAAAACTAACTCCTTTCTTGTTACAAGAAAATTCCCATCCTTTCTTAAAAAATAAGATAATTGACGATCGAAACCAGTCAGATGAAATTAGGTCCACTTTCCAGACCATAGCTAGTATTTCTCTGGTGACACTATAATTTATGTACTACCTCGGAGCGACTCCGAAGTGACCTTGAAAATGTCCACCTACTTGCTAGGGCTAAATGTGAGCTATAAACGTGTGAGGAATAAGGACTATGATTTACAGTTGATGGTTAGGGTTAGGAATTAGATTTAGAATTTTCATCACGAACTGACATAAGATAAAATGCCGAAACGCTCTTTAACCAACTAAACGGATAGATTTCGCGCCGAAATACAAGATCTGTTATCCCAAATATGATTGCTTCGTCCATAAATTATAGTCTCGTCGTTTTGTTCAGTTTGGCTACCAAGACTGGACTACTGTTCTCAAAAACCTATAGATTCTGCCTATCAGAAACCGCCAATTTCTCTCGGTTTAGGTCAGCTTCAGCCTCATTAAGAACCGACAGAGTTGCATGTTAGACGATGTATATGCCTAAAGTCAGTGATTGCTAAAAATAAACGGTTGTTTAAGTATATTTGTACCATAAGTGTCTATTCACTGAAGTGGAACACTCTAAGACTCACTTGAATGTCTTTCAGTTTGGTTTAGACTACCTACTCGGACATTAACATTAGCTGCTACGATTACTACGTTTGACGGTTTATGCCTCTTAAGGTTTGAAGGCTTTCCGTAGAACTTATCACTTTATCCAAACTGCAGTCAATGGGTGTGTAGACTGAGCCAACGTCTTAAGATACGTTTCGGGTAGAGAGTAAGTAAGAGGAGGGTTGATAGTAAGGAGAGGAGAAATATTAGGATATGAGGGAGGAATTCAGTCGTGAATGAGGTGGTTTAGGTTGCTGTTAGAGCTGTGTAGGTGATTGTCTCTTCCTGGTTGCCAAACATGTGGAAGGACACTTCTTCACCTAATAAGGGCGAAAACTGGATTATCAGTAGCGTCAGCAATCTGATAGCATAACTATTGAGTAAAAGGACAGATACTTGAAGCCAATCACCCAGGGTCTTTTTTGGTAGTAATTGTTGATAATTTGAGTTTCTGTATGTTTAAGGCTTTACAGGCGGCAAAGGTAATCCATCGGGCAAATTAAGGTTTGTGGACTGATGTCACGTTATGGTTTGGCCACCCTTAACTTCCATCCGTCTTCGACACTAGTTAACACTGTGCACCGTGGTAATCGGTGGTTAGGCAGGCGTAAGCCCCCAAATGCCCTGGTACGGCCGAGAGTGGGGAGAATCCGCTCTCCCTCTCGAAATACTCTCACACGGTCACGCGTATATAGCCTCTGCCAGGGAAGTCCTACTCACTGCCTTCTCGTGGCGGGGGTGTTGTTTACGAAAATGAGAGGACAAAAAGCGAATGTCCGGCGCTTTAACCGGATTCCAAACCAATGGTGCACATGGGCTCCAGTATCCTGCGGGAAGAAATGGCGTATGAACCAATTCTCGGTCACCGGTTACCATGGGACTGCATCTCCTTACGATGCTCCACTGCCTTGTGGATCAGACCTTCAGGTCGAAGGCTCGGGGAGTGGCCCCCTAAGAAAACCACCTGCTTCGGTTTGGGCACCCGGGCAGTATCACAGCCCTCACACATATCGAATGAGATTTGTGTGGCGCATATGTATTTGGTGCCTCTTTGTACCATTATCTATGTGTTGAAATAAAATAAATAAATTGCTTACATGGTGATCCCAGCAGATGCAAGCAATATTTCTAATGCATCTGTGGTGGAATACTAGTAGCTTACGAGTATCCTCTACTCTTAATGGCCACGTTTCGCAGCCGTTAAGTAGAACTGAACGAACTGCCGCGCAGTATACTCGTCTCTTAATTGATAGACGGATATCTGGCCTTCGCCATAGGTGACGTAAGTTGGCAAAAGCCAAACGAGTTTATCGAATCCGTGCAGAGATTTCGTCAGACACCAACCCATTATGGGTGATCAGACTTCCAATATAAATGGCGTCAACGCTTCGCTCCCTATCCTTAGTTCAGATGTTGATGCAGGTCAGTCCTGAAGTGAAAGCTTGCATTTAGAGGGGGAGAAACGCATCCTGGCATTGTTGCTCAGTGCTACCAAAAGACTGCATTTTATCAGTGTCTTTACCAAACAGGACTATGTCATCTGCATATTCTAAGTCGATAAGTAGACCTCCTGGTTAGAGATCGATTCCCGAAAGTTCAGACAGGAACATTATTTTCAGCAGTAGGTCTATGATGCAGTTAAACAAAAATGGAGAAGGTGGACAGCCTTGCCGGACACCACTTAAGGTTGCGAAATCAGATGACAGCTCGCCATAAGCCCTGACTCGACTAGTAGTGTTCGAGTAAAAAGCCTTCACAAAGTTCATGTACTTCTGAGGTATGTCTTTCAACGACAGACACCGCTACAGAACCTACGGTCTACAGATTCAAATGCTGCTTTTTATTCAAGAAAAACTATCATTGTTAGACGCCGATAAGCATGACTGTGTTTTAAAATCTGACGAATGGTGAAAGTGTGGTCGATGCAGCCACAACCAGGTCTAAAGCCATTTCGCGTATTTGCATGGCGATATACAAGTTAGATATTAATGGTTTTCTCATCATATCTAGCAGATTAATTTATTTTACATAATTTTTCTTCTAGATGTCATCTGAGAGGGGAAGCCTTTCTGAAGTTCAAATTAAACTTGTGGGTAAGTCTGAGGTACCATTTTTGCACATATGCTATGCACTTACTTCACATCAAATGTAAAATAACAAATTAGATTGTACCATCACTCCGGAAATTTTCTCGAAGACAACGTGACATGTAATATATATATATATGTCTCGATCTGAGTTGTTACAGTTCGTTTCGTTTGAAAAAAAGCGAATTAAGTCATCAGTTTTTAATAGT
Organism: Schistosoma margrebowiei; assembly: GCA_944470205.2. Taxonomy (NCBI): domain Eukaryota; kingdom Metazoa; phylum Platyhelminthes; class Trematoda; order Strigeidida; family Schistosomatidae; genus Schistosoma; species Schistosoma margrebowiei. Next base: position 4,396,631 of record OX104029.1, on the reverse strand, counting down.
ACTGTCTGAAATAGCGTCGCTCGAACGTTCTCAAACGCGTTTTACTTTCAGCTGCTGAGTATCAGAATCAAATCCCTCTTTACCTATTTCGGTTCGGCTAACTAAGTAATATCGTTAGCCTTCACATTTAAAGCTTAGCTTGGTGAGTGAGGCAATCAAATTTTAAAAAACAACTAATTAAGAATATAGTTACAAATATCTAATTTTTCATCGAAATCATAAATTGATCAAATTCAGAAAACTATTAAAAACCTGAAAGCACTGGACGGCCGTTTCATCCTAGTTTGGAGTTCCTCATCAGTGCACATCCACGACCCCACAACATGGAATCAAACTGAGGACCTTCGATCTGACACATGAATGCTTAACCTGTAGAACTTTGAGCCGAGACTGTAGAAGTGTAACTTGAATCAATGAACAATATTGCAGGATGATTTTCGATCGTGTTAGTTGGGCGAATGTCTCATACTGGAGATGGATTATCACCACTGATCATGACTTTTCACTAGAACTCTTTAAATTTCCTCTCGAAACTAGTCATTAGTGAGCACATGAAAAGATAATAGAAGATTGTTGTGCGGTATCGTGGTCTGGTTGGAGTTGGACTGGAAAGAGGTGGAAAGGGTTGCCCAGGACATGGTTGAATGGAGAATGGTGGTGAGCGGCCTATGCTCCTTCACGAGGAGTAACAGGCATAAGTAAGTAAGTAATCGTGGTCTGGTTGGATTTGGACGTCAACACCGTTAGATACCAGCTCAGTGGTCTAGAAATCGAGCGTTCGGTTTCTGTGTGCAGAATCGTGGATGCGCACTGCCAAGGAGTCCCATACTAGGACGAAGTACTCGTTCGGTGCTTCTTGGGTGTCAGTGGTGGTCTAACATGTATCAGTTCATGATATCTATGAAATTTAATAATTTCCACAATCCCATAACGAATATTTAATTCTCACGTCATTATTAGTGTAAGGGTTTGATAAATTATGGCTAACAGTCTCGATCTGAACATCAACACTACAATCTTGGTCGCCGATAGAATGGAACACACTCTCATTATTCCACTATTAACCATCATTCATTTATTTCATATGCGCTTCTCTGATTTTTAATTCACATAAAACATCATGATTACAACGTACCAAAATCCATAAATTCCAATAGATAGATAAGTAGGTTGACTTTTTATTGCAAGAACTGAGCAACTTATTGTTAATTAACTCAGTTAGTTATCGATCGTTAAATGATGTAACAATAATTAACAAATCGAAAAGGGGTACAATTGACAGTTAGGCTTATATGAGATTTTCATTAAACAAGTATTTGATTTAATTACTTATCAGTATTATTCGGCTCAATTACTACTACCGTTATTCAGTTGTTATATTATCCCTTTCTCATTTTCCTCCCTTAACAGCCAGATCTGCATTTGTGTGCGTGTATGTATAACTGTTAGTTTTCATTTAGATTGTTGGAAAAACAGTTAACAGGACACAGGTTTTTTTTCGTCTTGACACTCGTTAATAAGCGAAATGTGTATATACAGTTTGCAAGTGAACACTGACACTCCCTTCTCTATGAACCCATTCAGGTCACACAGTTCAGTAGTCAACCAATGTCATATTGGTTACAATTGATGCTGTAACTTTTGATGTACGTTGCTTTTAAGTTTTTTTTCCAACCAATTTTTATTTTAATGACGTATAACTTATTTCAGTTAAACGTGCACATCTTGATCAATCATTGGATTGGAATTCATTGGCTAGAGTACAACTAAACAAGTGTAAATTTAATTTTACTGCTGAAGTTCTACCACCAGGAACATCTACTGTACCAGCTATAAATTCTATTCCATTCTATGTAACTCCTATTGTACGTGGTCCACGTCCTTATTTCGATCAAATTGTCAGTTTCAAAGCTGATGTTGATAGTATTATAGAATTTCGTCTTTCTGTACGTGATAGTAAACGTGATGAAGGTACTGAAGTTGGATATGGTCGATTTACTGTTCGTAGTGTTGCAGCTACCAATGGGAATCAATGTAAGTTCAATTACTGCCCCTTGTCATTATCATCGGTGTCTATCATCTTCATTTCTTATTTTCTTTGTGTTGTATATACATGATATTCAAACAACTACTTGGTAGTTTCTGGTTTCAGAAACTCAGTCAATTTGCTAAGCTGTCGCAAATCAATTTGTAATCGTTTTTAAGTTTTCCCATTATTGATATTTTTTAAATTTTAATCCATCTTAGTTCGCACATGTATGCATACTTTGTAGGTTGCCTCCATATGGCCATTGCGTCATAAGTATTTATAGTGTTTAAAGCGAGTCTTACTTATTTTGGATTGTGAAGTAGACATCAACTCTGAAATGCAGGCACATTTAGCTGACGAGTTTAAAATCGAATGCAATATACGTCCTGGATTTCAATACTAACTACATTCCATCTATTCTATATAGACTTGTCATAAAATGACTATATTGAGGAATACATGCATATCCCAAATTAGACTGATTCAAATTCAACCAAAAACACCTGTAATCAATTTTTTAGTATGCGAAAAATGTAGCTCATACTATTAATAGGTAATAATGTACAGTTTTTTAATCACTTCAAGTGTCCATGACGTTGTCGTTGAGAAATTTGCCTGTAAAATGACTAGGAAAAAAGCTTTATATCTATCATCTTTTCAATAAATATACGAACTGAACTACTGAAGTTGTTGACCATAGATATATATCAGGAAATGATCAATAATATGTGACTGGGAAGCACCCATTACATTGAGTCAGTATAGCGTTGATCTCTTGTTTTCACTCTGTTCCCAAAAATTGTTTTCTAAGTGATACCTTATATATCATATCCGGTTGTTCAAACCAAATTAGACGACGTTCTGTTCCTTCAGCTATCGTGGGTTTTGTTTTTCCGTGTTTTTGAACCATGGCTACATCCCTTACTTTTGATGAGGGTACTACGAAAAAACTGTGACACGGAAGTAAAAATGTCTAGGCTTAAGGTCACTTGGGTTTTTCGATGATCAAGTGGAATGTCAGAAAAAAATCTAAAGGCTGCGTGGGAAAGTTGTATGATGCTGTTCACAGCTCATGCTTGTATATTAGTTTTGTAGATTGACTGGGACATATAGGCTGTATGACCTTTGGTACTCATGATACCTTCATTCACAATAGCATGTTTCACCGTGTAGTGTCTCTCTGCCGTTGTTCTGTAATAACCTCTTAAAAAGTACTTCTTCCTTACTAGTTGCCTCACCTGTATTGGTTAAGGTAAGGACATATTACTACTGTTATCTGAATTCGCAGGCAGTAGTATGGTTTCTCTTTCCAGTCCGACTTATCGGCTAGTTCACTTATATCGCCAGGAGAACCGGTGACCTATTTACCAATGAACAGCAACAATTTTAACACTTATCAACCGTCAAGTTCATCCTAACTAAGTGGCCAGTCAAAAAGCAAAGGCAAAAAGCAGATCAATTCTCTGTTGTACTCTATTCAATTGTGACTCAAAGTTCATACAAAAATATACTTGAAATGTTCGATCACATAACAACATTATTATAAAATTGCACTGTGTGCATAATTAAGATATAAATGATACAAACCGGAGTAATAGGGGAATAATTAATTATTGGTCAATGTGGAACAATTAAAGGTATGATAATGATTTATAGATTGAACGAAACCTTAGAAATCGAAAATGATTATAACACAACAGTTCAAGCCTCTAATTACTAAACAATAAAAGGTTTAAATAATAATTCTGAATATTATAATCCAGTGGCTATATTAACTCAATAGTTACGTAGATAACGTGGTGGCGTTCGAAGCTAACCGTACTAGGTTGGAGTCCCCTAGTAAACATCAACTCTAGGGTGGAGGTACATACAGCTGAAGTCCCTAATAGGATAAAACACACATCTTGAATTCCACTTCTAACCACCATTCATCTCTACTTAAAATGCTTGTGACTTAGTGGTAATATCGAGGTAGTCCGTACCGGATGGATCAATTACTGTCCTAAACATCAATCGGAAAATTCAAACAACCAATATAATACACCTCATTATGATAGTTTCAAAAGTTATATTTCAACACTATTCACCCAACTATATCAGTTATTGAGATACATATCTTTACAATAGATTGTTAGATGGAACCGAGAAAAAAAAAGAAGAAAACTCACCATGAAAACGTTGATTATTTTATGCTTAAATCACATTTACAATCATTGTTTTGTCTTATTGATTCTTTACATTGAAACTTTGATTTCAGTATTCTTATTTTGTAATCGCTAAATTATTTACTATTTAATAACTTAACAATTCTACTTTGTGAGAATATTCAATTTTGAATACCTAAATGTTCATAGACTTGAATATCTATAAATTACTTTGATCATGATAGTCATTTTAGTCAGTCCAAATAGTTCATATCCCATACGAACACTATAAATTGACATTAAAATAAGGATGGATATTTAATAAGTTGAACTAAACGTACGAGCATTGATAATAAGTAGCATGTTTAACCATGTTAAATATTTGAATTATAATTTAGTAAGATATAATGATAAATGGTTTGTTTGTACGAAGGAATACTGGAATTCGAAATCTAAATGTGGGAGATACAACATAAGTACATCTACAATTCTAACTCACATCACTAGGATAGTATTAATAGTAGTTGTAATAGTCGGTTAGTCTCATTGTTTTTCACACCATACATTTGATGTATAATTACTTAATTCTTTGAATTTGTTCAGATTTTTCTAAGTTGCATTATTACCAACTACATATTAGTTGTTGTGTCTCTGTTTTCTTTCAGTGAGCAATTTGGCATTTTCACAACCAATTAAATCACTTCCGTGGTTGCATAATTCTACTATTTCTTCATCGAGTTCATTAGGTAGTATTGATTTGTCAATTTCTGTACCAATACGTGAATTAAGCAGTGCATTATTAGCTCAACATTTGTCTAGATCAATATCCAGAATAACTGCTAATTCTGTAAGTTAATCATTTCATAATGTAAGAAGGAATTTTAACCATCTTTCTTATTTCTTACAGATTGTGATTACTGATATATTTTGAGATGGTTAAAAGAATTTTATCGTGCATTGAAAGTTCATTTCTAAATTAAAATCACGAACCGACCAAACTATTAAAAACTTGAAAGCACTGGACAGCCGTTTCATCCAAGTTTAGAGTTCCTCATCAGTGCACATCCACGACCCCACAACATGGAATCAAACTGAGGACCTTCGATCTGACACATGAATGCTTAACCTGTAGACCTTTGAGCCGAGACTCAATGAGTGTAGAAGTGTAACTTGAATCACTGAACAATATTGCAGGATGATTTTCGATTGTGTTAGTTGGGCGAATGTCTCATACTGGAGATGGATTATCACCACTGATCATGACTTTTCACTAGAACTCCCTAAATTTCCTTTCAAAGATAGTCACTAGTGTGTGTATGGTATTGATCAGAGTGGGGTTGTTGAATGTCATTGAAATTACGGACCGATCCAATTTCAAGTTGAAAAACATGCAGATAATTTCAACTGGCGATAGGAATTCGCCTTCACATTAGGTAAAAATATTTCTGAGGTTCTTTTGAGGAGTGTTAGTGATGTGTGAGGTCATATCAATTGAGGGTGGAACAATAAACCACCATTAAATAAGAAACATTACAATTTTTATTATCATGAATTTAGTGAAGTGAGCATGTATTCCATAAGCGTCTAACAAAACGTGGTATCAGCCCTTGAAGTCACCAACTTCTGGTCTGAGCCATGTTAGTAGATGCAGACTACTTGGTTAGGGTCCGCGCGACTATCGTAACCAATGGTTGGAGAATTTGGGTCACATGACTCAGAATCGATCACAGTGGCGTAGGTGTAAAAACTTTCTGCCTTAAACCGTGAGATCAAAATTACTTCATACCTTTCTTTCTACGAACTAATTCTTTCTCCCTGTATCATATCCTTATATACAATCTCTTTAAAAAAATAAATATTACTACCATTGAAGTAACTGCTTCTATGAATTTGGTGTTGATCTTGTTGTGCTAATGAGGTATGGCAACTTGGACCGATGCATATATGTGCCTGGTCCTACGTCGTAGCTAACTGACTGTCCATAAGCGTTCTAGATTCGGTCATGTGTAATGATCATTTAGACGCATTGTCTTTTGTTTAATTGTAAAAAACACCCATCCAGCTCTTCCTAGTTTTTTTAAATAGAATATCTAGTTCACGCTGATGATCAACAGGAATTTTGCACAAAACGTTTTTCACAATACTATTTAATGGATAAATATTAATGAAGACATCGTCATCATCATGATCAGGAACTTCATCAGAAAAGATCGCATTTTTCTTAAGTATTCTTCAATAGATTTGAGTGTCCATTTTTTTTGCATACATTGAATAAAGTACACCGTAATATAGAGTTTAGGGGAAAAGGTTAATCTCATTTGTGTAATATTTTATATCGCATTAACATGTAAATGTGTGTTTGTGGTTTTTTATTTATTTATTTTAACACATAGATATTGGTACAAGGGGGCACCAGATACATATGCGCCACACAAATCTCATTCGATATGTGCGAGGGCTGTGATACTACCCGAGTGCCCAAACCGAAGCAGGTGGTTTTCTTAGGGGGCCACTCCCCGAGCCTTCGACCTGAAGGTCTGATCCACAAGGCAGTTGAACATCGTAAAGAGATGCAGTCCCATGGAAGCCGGTGACCAAAAATTGGTTCATATGTCATTTGTTCCCTCAGGATACTGGAGCCCATGTGCACCGTTGGTTTGGGATCCGGTTAAAGTACCGGACATTCGCTTTTCGTTCTCTCAATGTCGTAAACAACACCCCCGCCACGAGAAGGCAGTGAGTCGGACTTCCCTGGCAGAGGCTATATACGCGTGGCCATGTGAGAGCATTTCTATAGGGAGAGCGGACTCTTCCCACTCTCGGCCGTACCAGGGCATTCAGGGGCTGTTTGTGGTTACAGTTTTATGTTTCTACTATGTTGGAGTTGTTTCCTCTTTTTAAATTATTAAGGGTTTATCATTGGATGTAAACAAGTAATTTATAATATAAATCCTAGCTGGGATAATTTTAAACAATTGTTTTTCAACTATTATTAAGTCATGGGTTCGAATTCTATTTCGCTTATTTTAGAACAATAAAGCAGTAGTCTTATCATTACTTTCTTTTCCCTCAAAATATATAATAGTGTGAATAAAAGTTAGTTACATAAGTTTGTAGCTTATCGGTCGTAAAAGTTTGGACAATTTGTAAAATTTCACAATTATTACAGAAAACGATAAAGAAAAACGGAGTAGTCGAAATTCTAATCATCATTTCAATCAGATAACAATTCTATCTATCTATCTATATTACTATTATTATTATTATTATTATTTGAACACATAAATATTGGTACAAAGGGGTACCGAATACATGTGCTCCACACAAGTCATTTGATTTATGTGTGGGCTGTGGTGCCTCCTGGGTGCTCAGGCTGAAGCAGGCTGTTTTTTTAGGGGACCACACCCGGAGACTTCGACCTAAAGATCTGATCCACAAGACAGTGGAGCAGCGTCAGTAGATGCAGTCCTATGGTAGACGGTGACCACCAATAGATTCATACACCATTTGCTCTCTCGGGATACTGGAGGCTATGTGCACAATTGGTTTAGAATCTGGGTCTCCCAATTCCTTTAGGTGGACTCTCCGTGTCCACCAACCCGTTTAAAGCGTTAGACATTCGCTTTTCATCCTCTTAATTTCGTAAACACCACTCGTGTTGCGAGAAGACAGTGAATAGGACTTCCCTGTCAGTGGTTGTATGCACATGGCCATGGCCCAGAATCGATCACATTGGCGTCGGTGTATACACTCTCTGTCTTCTCTTAAACTAAGAGATCAAAATCGCTTCATATCTTTCTATCTACGAATTAATTCTTTCTTCCTGTACTATATCCTTATTCCAATCTTTCTTTTATATATTACCACTTCTGAATCAACTACTTTTATGAATCCGGTGTCCATCTTTTTGTGTTAATGAGGTATGGCAACTTGGACCGATGCATATATGTGCCTGGTCCTACGTTGTAGCTGACTGACTGACATGGTCATGTGAAAGCATTTGGAGAGGGAGAGTTGACACTTCCCACTCTTGGCCGTACCTGGGCAAAAAATTAAGTTTCAAACAATATATATGAACAAAAAGGGTGAAATAATATTGTTTAAATTCAAGGTTTATAGAAAGATAAATAAATGTGTCTGTACTACTGAAACTGATTTAAAAATCCTTAATCAAATATATAGCAGTTATTTAGTTATTGTGAAAATTTATATTGAACCCATATTCTTATCCTTTTCATGTAATAGGCACAATATCGGTTGAATTAGGAGTGGGTTAGAAGAAAACTAAGCGGAATTAAAATTAACCATAGGTTCAGTCCACGAAGTCATTCACTGTAGGAATGAACCATGTTGGTAGATAACGAGTACTTGATTATCATAAACAATGGTTAGAGATGTTATGCGATGTGATGCAGAATAGATCACAGTGGTGCAAATGTACTCACTCCTTATTGTCCTTTAGATGTGGAGCTTTTAAATCATTTCATACTATTTATGCTATTGATTCATTCTTTTCTAATCACGTTGTCTATTTATAAACTTCTGTTACTCTGACATTGGTCTTGATAATTTCATCTGTCTGCTTATTATGTTAAGTGACAACTTTAATCAATGCGGTATTGTCCAAGATTTTACATCACCTATGACTAACTGGTTAGATTAATAAGTCTACTTATAATTTGTAACAACAGTCAATTGAGCTATCGTCTTTGATAACCAGAAAGTTGTCTACATTATTTTCACCATAAATTGGTCACCAGTTTTGAAAAACGTGGTTTATGTTAGAGCCTTTTTAACCTCATTTGTTCCATTGTGGAAAGACAGTATCGCTAAGGATGCTAGGTATTTAAGGGGAACACTCTATTGATATCAGATTCATGTAGAATCCGTAATACAAATCCACTGTCGTACCTTAATTTTGATGCTCTTAGTTTTGCCCCCCTCTCTCTCTCTCTGAATGGTCTATCTGGGATTGTGGTAGTGCCTAAATCAATGGGTGTTTCATCTACGTTAATTTGATTGAGTCATTACAATATCCTGTCCCAACCATAACGTCAAGTTAGTAGCTGCGATCGAGCTGTAAAATGAAGCTTTGCTTACTCATTAAAAATCGCCACTTTTAACCGTTAAGCTAAATATTTAAATCCTGCTTCACTCGCTCTGATTTAGGTACCTTAGTAGTTGTAATGAGTATCACTGACTCTTACACATCAAAAGCGTGATTTAAAGCTGAGTGCATAAACTTGTACTTCAATAATGCGTTATTTTATGCTGATCAATAGTTTGTATGGGTTAATAATTGGTCTTTACCAAACAAAAAATGTTTTGATGTTCATCTAAATCATATGGCAAAATGCATGGTTTTAACTGCACGATTGCTGTCATAAACTGATGTCATAATTTTGACTTCATGTTTCGTGATGTTGACTACTTGTCATTGAGCCGTACCTAGAATTTCTAGGCAGCTTGGTGCTTCACCCTGTGAGATTCAAACTCGTATCGCAGTGTATTGTATTAGGGCCGAGACCAACCTCCTGTAGGACTGAGATATTCATGTTCCGTGGTCAACAAGACGTACCTGCAGTCGTTAAGGATGTAACAAGTACCAATCCGGTTTTAGAAAAGGGTTTCCTTTCGAGTAATCCCAATCACTTGATATCAAAACAGTGTGTGCAATATCAAGCCACTTAAATCATTGGCCTCATTACAGCTTGATTGATAGAATTTGATCAGCACCAAATAACTAAACGATCATGACTTCAGTCACCACGTTTACTCAATAATCAATCCATTAAATTTCAATTTAGTCATTCACCTATGATAAGCACACGTTTTTAAAATAATTAAGTATATCGCTTCGATCACTTTGCCATAGGATAGATAGGTAGTGGTAGTTTGGTGGATGCTACTCACAAAATTGCTTGTAAGTAGTGTGTAGCGGAACGTGGTGTCGAAGTTGCCACGGTTGTTAGACGTAGAGTAAAGTTTCTGTATATCGAATGCACTGTGCAGACAGAACACCTAATGATGAATAGACGAGAAGATAGTTCTGATTGCAGAACACACCTCAAGGTACAAACGGACGATCGAAGGCTACGTATACGTATTATGTAAAGGCTTTGTAATTTGTCACAATAAAAAAATTCTACCCATCACCTTCCTATACCGCAGTAATGGTGCTTATAAGTGTTTCATAACTTCATCGCAGAGCTTGCATCACATTCGTTCTGATATACATATAGTGAGCCAATCTGAAGTGGACAAATGCATATCATTCTCTAAGAAGTGGATCAGTTTTCTAAGGGGTAGAAATGTAAACACATAAACGAGAATTTATTCATATTGTCCTGTAGCCCAAGAGGCTTCGTCTTCCATTCTTGTGTTCTCGCTCAAGTCGTCAGTTTTCTTGGGGGGAAGGGGTCGGTTAGTATTAGTATCAGATCTCGGACACCGACGATCATAACACGTTCCATACGTGTGTGCGTTTGTTAATTGGTCAGTTCGTTCACCTTTTTTGTTGTCATGTGAATTTATTGGCTACTGATCAGCTTATTATTAGAATTGTAATGGCCTATAAATTGATTTCATTTGTTGATCGATATTTCCTACATATAATTTTAATCGGCCCTATATATGTAATGTTTTGATTGAGGTATTAAATGAACTAGCTAGTGTGTACTGAAAAAACATTAATTAAAAATCTACTCATCTGTTATGGTGATCGAATAATTTTATTGTAATTTTTCTTTGTCCAAGGTTAATGGTCGTCATACTTCTGGATCACAATCAGAATCAACTTCAGGTATTACAGTAAGATCACCGTCTGCTGATCGTACGATGAATAATCACTTGGTAGACAGTGGTGGCGGGGTTGGACCAACTTTAAACCCATCTGCTAATCACAGTAATAATAATAACACAGAGAATGCCGATGACTCCTCGTTGCCACCTGGTTGGGAAGTTAAATATACTTCAGAAGGACGAATATATTATGTGGATCATTTAACAAAAACAACAACATGGTGTAAACCTACTCCACTTCCGCCTGGGTAAGTTCACCATTGGTTTTTTTCTTTGCGAACGGGTTTATAATTGGTTGACAAAGTGCTACCCTACCACGTGTGTGTTTGTTTATATGAAGTAGTTAGTGTGCCAGTATGGTCCATAAATACGTATATATATTGTGTTCGGCTTTTATTGAATTACACTCGACACGAACACTTGTAAGGTATGGAAATTGGATAAAACATATAGCATTTGTTCCAAACAACTCAGTCTATGAAAGGTTATAGGCTTCGTCAATCAATTTATCACCTTTTACTTAGTTCCCTACATTCTGACCTCAGTATTAATCTAGACAATCGTTTATTAATAATAATCGTCATATTTGTATGTGAGTCGGGACTGCTCCACAGACGCTCAAACCCATGCCTTAGATACAGAAGACTAATTCATAAGTCAGTGGATCAAAATCAGGAGATATAGTCCCATGGTAACGTGTGGCTAAAGTAGGTTCGTTCGCCATTCATTTCTTCACGATTCTGGAAGTGTTTGCGCCATTGGTCCAAAACCCAGATTTTTACAGCTACTTTAAGTCATTGGTTACCATGGGACTACATCTCCTAACTTTGCTCGTGCCCCCGAATGCCCTGGTACGGCCGAGAGTGAAGAAATTCCCCCCTCCCTCTTCAAATGCTCTCACATGACCACGCGTATATAGCCTCTGCCAGGGAAGTTCTACTCACTGCCTTCTCGTAGTGAGGGTGTTGTTTACGGAACTGAGAGGACGAAAAGCGAATGTCCGGCGATTTAACCGGGTTGGTGGACACGAAGAGTCCACCTGGGGGAGTTGGAAAACCCTGATTCCAAACCAATCATAAATCATTCTTTTTCTGTATCTATCTTCTGATTGGCTGAGACGTTTTGAAGTGTCAAAGTCGTTTCCCAGTATAGCCCAATTTTACTTTGAATAGAATTTTGTTAAAAAGAAACTTGTATAATTTGAGGAAATTAACATTTAAATTCTTTTAGAAGAGACATATTTTTTCATTTTTGTTATAGATGGGAACGAAGAAGAGATAATGTTGGTCGAGTATATTATATCGATCATAATACTCGAACTACCACATGGCTTTGTCCAAATCCAACACTTTTAAATACAGTACAAAATTATCAACAAATGACTGCTTCACGAAATGGTATTATGCAACAACGAATGAATGAACGTTATGCGAATGCTGTTTGGAATTTAGGTGAATCAGAACCACTAGACGCTAGTTCACGAACAAATACTACAACTGGTGGTGTAATGGATCCATTAGGTCCTCTACCAGCTAACTGGGGTAAATTTATCTTTTTTTTTTAATTGCCGACTATGTATAGAAATAGTTTGGTTTTATGAAAGTTTGAGAAGATATGATTGGTTTGTCTAAAGTGTAATTCGATTGCTTCAACCACTAAGGCATTGTGTATCAATAAAATGAGTAACGCTCACTTTATTTTCAATTGATTGTATAGCACCTATTCGGAACCTCTTATACGAGTGTGACTACCGTGGTCTGGGCAGCTGACTAGTACCGATCACTAACCTTCGAGGATTTATGTAAAATGTGACTGGTATGAGATGTGAACGAACTTGTACAATGTGTTTTGCACTAAAAAATAGTTCCCTGAATATTAAATTTATCCTTGTAAAGCATGAAACCAACAAACATAAGTTCTTAGCCGAAAAATCATCTCACCAGAAAAATTCTTAGCGACTTTGATTTTAGTCGTAACAAAATAGAATAGATGAAATGTAGCTAGTAGTGGAATACAGGCCTCACATTTCGTCCTATTTGGGACTTGTCAAATGAGTATACCTGCATCTCAAAGTTGACGTTCACTTCGGGATTCAAACACTGTAACTGTAATTAATCTGATAACTCGTTAGCGTCTGAACTGAAACGATCAATCAACAACATGGTTGTAGCTCAACGGAACAAAATAGTTGACTTAAGTATAAGGACAGCTGAAGATAATGAAACCTGATAGGATGACCAATCACATTCAAGGATACCAGAACAAACTAGTCTAAAACTCGTGGAATAACTAAGATGCTGATGATGTTGTCTAAAGCGACAGTGAAAGCTCTGCACTCAAAGCATCTAGCTCAGAAGATTCAAACCACACTGAAAAAAATCGGAAAGTGCTGGATTCTAGTCCCAGTGTGCACATCAACACTTTGATTCAGGTGTATACCTAGCCGACTGATGACTCACATGTGGGACAAAATGACCGTTGTAGATTCCACTGCTAATCACAATCCAGTTTTACATCTATGTATTCTTTTAAAATCCGAAAAATCATCATTATTTAGGTAGAAGTGTGTTTATAAATCCTTTTTTTTACCTTCTTAGAACGACGTGTCGACATATCTGGCCGTTCGTATTTTGTTAATCATGTTAGTCGAATCTCTCAATGGGAAGATCCTCGTATACAAGGTCATCCATTACCTCCTGGTTGGGAAATTCGTTATACAACTGAAGGATTTCCATTTTTTGTTGATCATAATACTAAAACATCGACATTTAATGATCCCAGACGAAAAGATGCAAGGTTATTGCTTTTATTTTTTTTCCGCTATTATTTGGTTCTTAAATCCTAAGCTTTGAAACAAAATACTTCCAGGCAGTCATAACCGCGTTGTTTCGTTTCTAGTATAAGGGATTTGTGGAGATCGTTGTATTTTCACAGTTGAAATCACAAATCCATTTAAGCTAGACCACTACTGGAAAACGTAGAAGTACTGGGCAACCATTTTCTTCTAGTATGGGACTCAGCAGTGTGTATTGACAATCTAAATTCTTGTACCTTTCGGTGTCGCACGTGAGCGCTTAGCCTCCAGACCACTGGGCAAGCATCCAATAGTGTTAAGCTCTAACCTCAGTCAATCCATCATCTTGCAGAATTCTTCATTTATTGTATGAGGTGGATAACCGTCTCAAACCCGATACGGATTGAGCCCACTGGTCACGGATTGTCACTAGGATTCCAGGAGTTACATCTTAAAGCTAGTTGCTAGTGAGTTCATGATTTGTGTTAGTATGGGGGATTGGTTGTGCAATGTTTTACGTGGTTCGGCCGAGGAGATCTTTACTAGTATGAAGATCTATATATTGGCGTTGTAGTTGTATAAACATTCATTACTAGGACCAAAGCATCTGAAACTGGTGCTTTGTAGACGCACTTATATCAAGCTAGCTGAGAAACGGACTTAATTGCTAATCAAATACTTATCTCTCAATCTGTGATTTGCAGACTCAAAATCTTATGAGGTTAGCAGTGGAATCTAGAGCTTTTCTTCTTTTCGCGAGTTGTTAACTGGATACATCTAGACTCTAATGTTGATGTACTCCCAGTAGCTATTGCTCAGTGGATAACGCCTTTATTTTACAGGTACATCAAACTGACGAGTCCCGGATGGGACGAAATGCGAGTTTTGAATGTCACTGCTAGCTAGGATTAACCTTTACCATTGTGGCAATATCGATGTAACTCGCTCAACATAAACATATGCGAATAGAGACTTACCAATTGGAGTCCCTAATATCAAGAATAAAAAAATCACAAGCCCGTACTAATAAAATCACTGCTATTACATTTTTTTAAACAGTTAATTATCAGTGTAGGAGTTTGTAGAGATTATCGAATATTGTTGAAATGGTAAACCGACCTAAGTTAGTCAATCATTGAAAACCAGGAAGCACTGAATAGCTATCTCGCTCTAATATATGACTTTTCTTCAGTGCACATTAATAACTGATTCCAAGAGATAATTGCTTTAGTCCTAGTAAGTTGTGATTACTGATGTTCAACCATGTCGGGTGTACAGCATTTACTAACCGAAAACAATGGAAGGTGATCGCTCAATATCACCAATTGATTGACGTTAGGCATGTAAACCATTTTATCCCAGCTTAATAGTATAAAGGTTAAGTGACTGCAAGTTCCTGGTTTCGATCCTCGGTGGCAGGGTCATGGATGAACACCTGAGAAGTCCTATACCAAGACAAAACAGATGTCCTGTACTTTCTGGTTTTAAATAAATGTCTAAATTAGATCGGTTTGTGATATCAATAATATTAGATCTAATTATCTTATTCTTAATTTTCCCTCTATTTTTCTTTATTCAAATATCAACAGTGGGAACATTGAACAAGCATGGTCATTTGAAAATAAAGTCGCCAGTTTCCATTATCTTTGTCATTCAAATTTAGTGACAAAAAATGTAAAAGTTGTTGTATCCCGTAGTAATCTTCTAGTGGATTCATTTGAACAAATTATGCGATTGAAACCACATGAATTACGTTGTCGTTTGTTCATTTCATTTACTGGCGAAGAAGGTTTAGACTATGGCGGGTTATCACGGTATGTGTAATTCGTAAAGGAAAATCTTCATCAAGCTTATGTATATTTTTTAAATCACCTGTAATTTTTTTGTTCATCTTGTTATTACGTTGATTGAACTAGGAATATATTATCCGCTTATTTAAGCCCGTCATCCCTCTTGGAGCATAGGTCACTGACCAGGAATCTCCAGACAACTATTCTGGACTATTTTTTTGGATTTTGCCAAGTGCTATACATCTTTTTGATGTCTTTCCAGTCCCCAGAGTCATGTATTCTTTGGTTTACCACTTTTCCTTTCGTCTTGGAGATCCCAAGTTAGGGTTTGGTGTGTTGTGATACAATTTGGTGGTTTCCGTAATGTATGTCTTATCCACTTCCAGTCTCTTTTCCTCTTTAAGTGAGAGTTGTTGTGTTCTCTGTCACAGCTGGCGATTGATAACGGTGTCTGGCCAACGGATCTTGAATATCTTGCGTAGACAATTGTTTATAAATGCCTGTAGTTTTTTATGTTGTTTGTAGTAGTTCTTCATGTTTCAGCATATTTTAGAGATCAAAAATGCTCATTTCGAAGTAACTTGGAAATCATGCCTTCTTCAGTAGTGTCAACTTAAATTTATATTTATTGCTGCTTAATAATTTGTATCGATTTGATGATTCTTATAAACTAACTGGCATGCATTTTGCACTATTGTTCATATTACATTGTTGTCAGTGTATTAACAAAGTATTCAATATATACACCATGCTTACCATCGACTCACTTACTATATGCGTCTAGTTATATTTGTTTTGACATGCGGTGTTTGAGAGCTGATACCAACATACAATCTTCATGTATACGAGCCACACTTACTCCTCAAGCGATATATATACATATATATCCCTTGGAAAATCAAATCAATATTGTGTATTCCACCCCTTAGAAATAAGGATCATTTCTTGACGAATTGCATATGCTTATCATTTGGTCGATTTCTGGTTGGATTAGTGTTTTGATTTCTAATATGATAGTTACTTACTTACTTACACCTGTTACTCCTCGTGAAGGAACATAAGCCGCTCACCAGCATTCACCATCCAACCCTGTCCTGGGCAATCCTTTCCAGCTCCTTCCAGTTCCCATTCATGATTTTCATATCTGCTTCTATTTCCCGACGTAATGTGTTCTTTGGCCTTCATCTTTTACGCTTCCCTTCAGGATTCCAAGTTAGAGCTTACCTCGTGATTCAGTTTGACGATTTGCGTAATGTGTGTCCTATCCATTTCCATCATCTTTTCCTAATTTCTTCAACTGGAAGCTAGTTTGTTCTCTCCCACAGAAGGCTGTTGCTGATGGTATCCGGCCAATGGGTGTTGAGTATCTTGCGTGGACAGATATTTATAAATACTTGTACCTTCTTGATGATGGTTGTAGTAGTTCTCCAAGTTTCAGCTCCATACAGTAGAACTGCCTTGACGTTGGTAATGAAGATTCTCACTTTGATATTGGTTGAAAGTTGTTTTGAGTTCCATATGTTCTTCAATTGTAGGAATTTGGCCCTTGCTTTTCCAATCCTTGCCTTTACGTCTGCATCTGAACCTCCTTGTTCATCGATGATGCTTCCCAGATATGTGAAGGATTCTACATCTTCCAGAGTTTCGCCATCAAGAGTGATTGGATTGCTGTTCTCCGTTTTGAATTTGATGACCTTGGTTTTTCCCTTGTGTATGCTGAGGCCTACTGATGCAGAGACTGCTGCTACACTGGCTGTCTTTATCTGCATCTGTTCGTTTGTATGCGATAGGAGGGCTAGGTCATCTGCGAAGTCGAAATCGTCTAATTGGTTCTGAGCTGTCCATTGTATTCCGTGTTTTCCCTCAGATGTCGAGGTCTTCATAATCCAGTCGACCACCAGACGATAGAGGAAGGGAGACAGTAGACAGCCTTGTCTGACTCTGTTCCTTACTTGAAATGCATCTGTCAACTGTCCTCCATGCACGGCCTTGCGCTGTAGTCCGTCATATGAGTTCCGGATAATATTGACAATCTTCTCAGGAACTCCGTAGTGTCGAAAAAGTTTCCATAACGTCCTCCTATCTATACTGTCAAATGCCTTTTCGTAATCAATGGAGTTGATGTACAGTGACGAGTTCCACTCAATGATAGTAAAATGACTAATTCCTTCTCCATTCATAACCTTCGTCACCATAAATTTCTCGTTTTCTCTAAATTTTTTTCAGGGAGTGGTTTTTCAAATTATCTACAGAATTATTAAATCCAATGTATTGTTTATTTGAATACGCTGGTGGTAATAATTATGCATTACAAATTAATCCTGCATCATCGGTTAATCCGGAACATTTGGAATATTTTCGGTAGGTCTATCGTGTTGATTGTGGTGTTGTGTGATGTTTAAGTTGTGTTTTTCTTGTGTGTAATCTGTTAGTTTTTGGTTGCCTTATGTAGAGAATCACAGATGCTTGATAATGATTACCATTCAGTCCAGACCCGTTGTACAAAGTGAACTCAGCAGCTAAATAGATAGTGCATTGGGCGTTTAAGTCGAAAGGTACTTATTTCGGATCTCTGAGTGAATATCAACCCTGAGATGTAGGTACATTCAGTTGACAGGTCCCTTATTGGACACAATACACATCCTGGATTACATTGCTAGCCATATACCATATATTGTATGATTATCGTGTCTGTAAGTTATATGCAATTCATTTTATTTGTGAATGTATCAGTCAGTCATAGTTAATTTTGAGCTTTGCGTAAATATGCTTTAACCCAAGTTAGTATACCATATCAACGCAAACAGATGAAATCAACTTAATGAGTGTTAGAGGAGTCGAAATAATATCGTACCAATTCGAGAAGACCGAATAAAAAGATGTGTATCAATGAGTATTTGAAGTCAGGATCTAGAGGGAATAAAAAGAGTAAATGCATCTGCACCACTGACGAATTCTTAGTCATGTTATCCAACGTTGATTATCACATGAATCCTAATCAAGTAGTCTGCTTCTGCCTAGAGTGCTCAGATCAACAGTCAATGATTTAATGTACTTAGTTTTCTTCAGATTTGTTTGTTCACTAGCTAATTTCATAGATCGAAGTAAACAGTGATTAAATAAATGTATCACATGTCTAATTCATTTCACTCGATGAAGATTCACAATTTTAACACAAGTATTCATATTGCATAGGATACCAATACAATCAACTACTTCATTTCTTGTGATCAATCTAAGAGATAATCAATTGTAAAGAAACTATTTACTTACTGCCTATTTCAAATTAGGTAGAGCGATGAATTAAAACTTATGATCTATCTGTTGATAGTCGACTATTTTAATAATTATGCTTATAGCTTCACATTTAAAACCACAGAATAACTAGATAGAGAGTAGAAGAAGATATCATTTAAATTGAATTGTTCCAAGAACTCATGTTTTTCCAAATCAATTCAGAAACACATACTCATGATAGTTCTCTTTGAATAGTTTATTCTCTTATCAATTTAATGATTGGTGGCGTTTTTTACAGACAAATCATCGTTTATGTATAAATGTTTATGATCTCTCTGTCTGGGATTACTATGCATAATAATATAGGCTTTCTTTTTATCAAAACTAACTATATGTATCGATAAGAATTGAAAGTGAAATTTGTCAATATGGTAAAAAAAATACCTTGTTTTAAAATCAATTTAATATGTATGCACAATAGTATTTTTTTGGAAATTCCTTATTAATGATAATTGTTTCATTTATAATACTAAATACTAAAGTTTTCAGCTGAATTCTCGAGTCCATATGACTTAGACCACTACGTGAGACTTGAACCAAGAACCCTCGGTCTTGAGTATGCGATCGTGGATGTGCACTACTGAGGAATCCCATACTAGAGCAAAACAACTGTCTAGTGCTTCCAGATTTTCAATGGTGGTTTAGCTTAGATCGATTCGTGAATTCAACTTTAGAAAATACTACAGTCTCCACAAATCCCCATAATTATATTTCATTTTCGTTATATCATAAGTATCATGGAGTATTGTTATGAAACTTTTTCGAAGAAACCTACTCGAGTAACCTATTTTTAGAAGCTATTATATTTCTTATGCCAGTTGTGACTCTAGTAGACCAGTGGTATCGTCTCAGGCTTTGAAGTTGAATGATACTAGTTCGAATCTCACTTGGGAAATAATCAGTCCTCTCAACATTAAAGGTTCACGCCTTGCTAACGATTGTCAATTAATATAAAGCCTAAGTCGAGCATGGTTTCTTGTTACCCGCCTCTAACCTTGCGACAGTTCTGAGTTCACTTCTGTGTCAGTAATCTCTTTGTTATTTGTATATAAACTGTTAAACTTATAGGTAAATTATTTTACGTATTATTACCTTCTAGTTTCTTTCAGTGTATTCAAATTGCAAGTGTTACAGGAATTTAGGGTTTAGTTAGAAAGTACTCAGTATTTCAGTGTTTTTAGACGTGTTGAAAGGGAAAGTTGTTAGTGACTTTGGAAATTTTCGACAAAACAGCACCAACAGTATCTGGGCCATCTTTGTTATTGTCGTGATGTTAGAAAGTAAAATGTGGTTTTAAAACGCCTGCATTGAGAGCAGTTCTGTTCCATGTTTGTGAAATCTGCCCGTCCGAACAGAAAATGATTAACAGCTCATCATGTTTGTTTGTTGGTTGGTTGGTTGAGCTACTGTCCAGACGTCCGAGCAAAAGCAGATGCTTTTCTTAGGAGACCATACTTCTAGCCTTTGAATTATGTTTCTAATTTACAAAGCAATGGAGAAGAGCCCCTAAATGCCCTGGTACAGCTCTCACATGGTCACGTGCATACAACCACTGCCAGGGAAGTCCTATTCATTGCCTTCTTGTAGCGGGGGTGTTGTTTACGAAATTGAGAGGACGAAAATCGAATGTCCGGCGATTTAACCGGGTTGGTGGACACGGAGAGTCCTTCGGCCTAAAGGTCTGATCCACAAGGCAGTGGAGCGAAGTAAGGAGATGCAGTCCCATGGTAGGTTCATACACCATTTGTTCCTTCAGGATCCTGGAGCCCATGTGTACCATTGGTTTGGAATTAGGGTCTCCCAACTCCCTTAGGTGAAGGTTCCGGGTGTGGCCCCCTTAGAAAACCACTTGCTGCGGTTTGGGCATCCGAACAGTATCCTAGCCCTCACACACATCGATTGATTGGTATAGCGCATATGTATTTGGTGCCTCCTTGTACCAATGCTTATGTGTTTAAATAAATAATAATGTCACGAAACATAGTCCAATGTTAGCTTGTAAATAAAATAGGTCCGTTCAGTATTCGTTTCTCCAGGATCCTGTTAAGATGCACATCATTGGTTTATAATTGGTTTCCCAACCCACCCATATAAACTTCATATTCATCAACCTGATTTAAGCTTTGAACATTCACATTTTGTCGTTTCAGTTTTATAAAAATAATACCCCCACTACATGGAAGTAGGGGCCCCAAACCTGAAATTTAATGGCCAACAGTTGAGAGTATCTTAATCATTGTGCCCACTCTACAACAAAATAATATGTGTATGTTGACTATATGTTTTACTTCAAATCAAATCATCATTATCATTATTATTTTATTTTCATTTTATCTTCTCTTTTCTATAGATTTGTTGGACGATTTATCGCTTTAGCATTATATCATTCTAGATTTATTGATAATGGTTTCACTTTACCATTTTATAAACGTATGTTAAATAAAAATATCACTTTAGCTGATATTGAAACAGTTGATGTGGAATATTATAATTCATTGAAATTTATTCAGTAAGTTTCTTGTCAGTTTGTTGTATATGTGTGTTTCTGTAATTATTAGTAGTAGGATTAGTATAGGGTTATAGAGATTGTTGAGTTGATATCATGAACCGATCAGTGTTAGACTATCATTGGATACCTGGAAGCACTAAATGGCTATTTCATCTTAGTTTAGGATTTTCTCAGCAGTGCACATCCATAATCTCTCAACTGGGAATTCAACCCAAAACCTTTCAGTCTAGCTCGTGAATTCTTAACCTTTAGACCACTGATCCGGGACCCAGTGGTGTGCAAGCCTAACTTCAATCAATCCACAATATTGCACGACAATTTTCGATTATTTTGGTTGGGTATCTGTCTCATACTATACATGGATTACCCCACCGGTCACCACTTCTCACATAAATATGTTAGCCTGATTTATCAAATTAAGACAAGATAATATTAAAAAGGCGAACGGCATTGGGGTCGTAGTAGCGACGATATTAAAACGACTTAATATTAAGAATACGATTGCAAAAGATGGAATGAAAAGTCATGTATAATGGAACGTTTTAACTCAAGATTTAGATCAAGAGTGAATGTATCTGAACCAATATGACCAGTTCTGAGTCATATGATTCAAAGTCTTTAATAATTACATTCACCCAAACCAAGCGAGTCTGTGTTTGTCAACATCCTTCAGACCAACAGTCTACGACTTCATGGGTTCGTACTATGTTTGACCGCTCTTACCATTCTTCCAACCTACTCTTGCTCTAGCAAATATCTCACGTTGAATTATGGTATCTGTTGGGTGTAGATAATACACTTCCCATCCCACTCACCAACTGGAGATTCTTTACCTACTCAACCAGCTTTCCATTTATACCTAGTATACCCTGCGTTTAACCTGAACACTATTCATTCGATGATCCTAACCTACTTGAACAATCTTTCAAAGGTATCTATGATTAAAGCCAGTAGCCTGCGAATAACCTCTATTTTCTAAAGTCACATTTCTAAATGACCGGTAGTTTGTTCACTGTATGTTAGTTACAAATTAAAATAGGTCGTTATCACACAATTTACATCGTTTAATTCGATCATTGGTGCTACTGCTTAAGTTATTATTAGCGGAATGATTATCTCACCTGACAACTTGGTCTTTTTCTCCTAGAACATTCAATCGATGCGACCAAGTAACCTTATTTCTTTTGAAAATAGATCACTAAAAGGAAACTATGATTAGTAACAGGGACATACATATAGGGACATGTAAAATGAAAATTTCAAATCATACCGTTCAGTGATCCTTTTCATATTGATTGAGATTCCGAAATTATCAAGTTCATTTGGATTAATGTGATACCTCATTAAGGTCAAGGTCTTGTATTCAATCTTAGATAATCCTAACGGTTAAATTCAGAAGAATCCCAAAGTCTATAGGACGAATAAAATCAACTGTGTTATTAATCACGATAAGTACTTGTTTTGTGAACGTTTTTATCTATCCACTATCGCTAAATTGTATCATTTTTTTCCATTGTGAGATGACATGTTCTCTGTTTTAGCTTTAACTTCGATGAGCCCATTAAAAGTACAGAGTCTACTAATGAAGGAAGAGTTCACTGTATGATAGCGACCAGATATTCTTAAATTTAATGATCCACTTAAGTTTATTTTCATTTTAGACTGCTCAATTGTAACAAAAAAAATAGCAAACTAACTTACATTTTTCTATTATTATATAACTCAAAAACTCATATGATGATAATATTACATCATTTACAAAATCAATAAGCAACCACGAACAGAAAATCGAAATCTGTACATAATTAGGTCAAAGTCTAAGTAATAAATTAATAAATTTTCTGACTGAACGCTTGAATTGGTTATTATTTATTTATTTCAACACATAGATAATGGTACAAAGAGGCACCAAATACATATGCGCCACACAAATCTCATCCGATATGTGTGAGGGCTGTGATACTGCCCGGGTGCCCAAACCGAAGCAGGTGGTTATCTTAGGGGGCCACACCCCGAGCCTTCAACCCAAAGGTCTGATCCACAAGGCAGTGGAGCATCGTAAGGAGATGCAGTCCCATGGAAGCCGGTGACCAACAATTGGTTCATTCGCCATTTGTTCCCGCAGGATACTGGAGCCCATGTGCACCATTGTTTTGGAATCCGGCTAAAGCGCCGGACATTCGCTTTTCGTCCTCTCATTTTCGTAAACAACACCCCCGCCACGAGAAGGCAGTGAGTAGGACTTCCCTGGCAGAGGCTATATACGCGTGGCCGTGTGAGAGTATTTCGAGAGGGAGAGCGAACTCTCCCCACTCTCGGCCGTACCAGGGCATTTGGGGGCTTGAATTGGTTACTTAAGTTCTTCTAATGACCTCCATGTTAAATCTAATTGAACACGAGAGAAAAGGTATGAAGTGTGGAAAGGACGCTTTATATCAAAATTAGTTTACATACGGAAAATCAAGGTTATTTATAGCATTTCAGATGGTCTTTGACTTCTGAAACCCTATTAAACATAGTAACAGAATAGGTAATTATCTAATCAGAAATGTGACATGTGACTCTTCACTTTCTAGATGTCTATGACAAACATCTATTGAATACTGATTGGATAAAATGTTTCCCAGTGTTCTCAGGGTCCCTCTAGACTTTTTTCAAGGAATGGTTTGAATCTCCTCAACACAAATGGATGATTTATTAACCGTAACTTTTTTTAATGTAAGAGATTTAACAATATGTAAAGCCTTTAAACGAAAATTTACTACTAAAGCTGTATAGAAGTACTGTAAACCAAATCTTTAATAAGCTCACAATAAAATTATATCAAAATAGGTAAGTTTGTGAGGATTGTTACATTTACATAGTCTGTCTCGTGAACTGATCTTATCTAAATAGACCATTGATGTAAACCAGCTATTTCGGTCTTGTATAGTGCTGCTCAATAATGCATACTCAGAATTCTACCATTAGAACAAAACACTTCCTCAAGGATCGATCCTAGGAGCTTCAGGTATCAAAACAATATTTTAACCACTTAACGTGCATCCAATGGTGTTCATGTATAACCTCAATCATTTCGAAATATCGGGGGCAACCATCTTCCATTATTTGCAACAGATAATTGTCTCACACTCGACATAGTTCGGTTCATGACTAGAACTCCTGAAATCGTTTGTGAAAGTTAGTGATTAGTGATTACATGATTGTTTTTCGTATAGTGGTTGTGTTTGTGATTTATGGTGATATTAGAATTGTCATAGTTAACACTAGAAACTGATCTTAATTAATCAGTCATTGAATATCAACTATCCAGTGCTTCCAGAGTTTTCACTGAAGATCTGGCTAAGATCACTTAGTGATTTAAACTATAAACTTATACGTAACATTCAACGTTTTTTCCACTTATTCATCCATATATAACAATGATTCACCTTCTTAATTTCCGAATTCATCTGTCTTAATTGTCCAATTTATTAGTATTGTGCTACTGAATAATAACTTTCGTGATTGTTTTTATTTCGTCCTCATTACATATACAAACAAATAGAGAGAATAATATCGATGAATGCGGATTAGATGTCTACTTTGCTATGGATTATGAAGTGTTGGGTGAACTACGAACGCATGAATTGAAACCAGGCGGTAGAGATACTCTATTGACTGATGCAAATAAAGCTGAGTATATTGAGTAAGTTTTTTTGTGCACTTCATTATTTGTTTAGCTTAGCTCATTGTAATTCAATTTTCAATCAATTTTTTACTTCTTGTCGTTTCCAAGTGGTTTGGTTTAATTATTTTGTCCAATTATTGATGACATTAGATGAAATTATGGTTGGAAGTAGTCCACAGGAAACCTTGGACCTAGGTTTTGTGCTATTTAAGACTTGTCAGCAAAGTGTACCTGTAATCTTGATGGAGCTGATGCTCCCTGGCGAATTCAAGCCCGTGTCACCCAGTTTCACAGTCAGAGACATTACCACTGAGCTACTCGGGTCTTGACCAACCCCCCGTAGGAATGAGATGAATTTACAATTGATTGATCATTACCCAGTGATCGATCTATAGTTATCATTATAACTCAAGCACTCATGAATGTGTACATATACATAAATTATTATTTATACATAATCAAGACATATGTTTCAGCTTACTTACTTACGCCTGTTACTCCCAATGGAGCATAGGCCGCCGACCAGCATTCTCCAATCCACACTGTCCTGGGCCTCCTTTTCTAATTCCATCCAATTCTTGTTCATCTTTTTCATGTCTACTTCAATTTCTCGGCGTAATGTGTTCTATGGTCTTCCTTTTTTCCTTTGGCCTTGAGGATTCCATGTGAGGGCTTGTCTTGTGATGCAGTTGGGCGCTTTCCTCAATGTGTGTATTATCCACTTCCAACGCCTCTTCCTGATTTCTTCCTCCTCTGGAATCTGGTTTGTTCTCTCCCATAGTAGGTTGTTGCTAATAGTGTCCGGCCAACGGATCTGAAGTATTTTGCGTAGACAACTGTTAATAAACACCTGTATCTTCTGGATGATGGCTTTCGTAGTTCTCCAGGTTTCCGCCCCATACAGTAGAACTGTCTTGACATTTCTATTGAAAATCCTGACCTTGGTGTTGGTTGACAGTTGCTTTGAGTTCCAGATGTTCCTCAGTTGTAAATATGCTGCTCTTGCTTTGCCGATCCGCGCCTTCACATCTGCATCAGATCCACCATGTTCATCAATGATGCTGCCCAAATATGTAAAGGTTTTTACATCTTCCAAATCTTCTCCGTCAATTGTGATTGGATTGGTGCATGCTGTGTTGTATCGGAGAACCTTGCTTTTCCCTTTGTGTATATTGAGACCTACTGCTGCTGAGGCTGCTGCTACAGTGGTCGTCTTCTCCTGCATTTGTTGTTGCGTTTGGGATAGAAGGGCCAGATCATCTGCGAAGTCCAGATCGTCCAACTGCATCCTAGATGTCCATTGTATCCCGTGCTTCCCTTCAGATGTTGACGTCTTCATGATCCAGTCGATCACCAGGAGAAAGAGAAAGGGTGAGAGTAAGCAACCTTGCCTAACACCGGTCTTCACTTCGAACGAGTCTGTCAGTTGTCCTCCATGCACGATTTTGCAGTGTAATCCATCATATGAACTCTGTATGATATTGACTATCTTTTGAGGCACGCCGTAGTGTCGAAGAAGCTTCCATAGTGTTGTCCTGTCCACGCTATCAAATGCATTTTCGTAGTCAATGAAGTTGATGTAGAGTGATGAATTCCATTCAATTGATTGTTCTACAATGATCCGTAGAGTTGCAATTTGGTCTATACACGATCTATCCTTACGGAATCCTGTCTGTTGGTCACGAAGTTGGGCGTCTACGCAGTCCTTCATCCTGTTTAACAATACCCTGTTGAATACTTTTTTCGGTATTGAAAGAAGAGTGATGCCCCTGTAGTTATCACACTTGCTGAGATCGCCTTTCTTCGGTATTTTGATCAGGAGTCCTTCTTTCCAGTCTTTTGGTACTTGTTCCTCATCCCAAATCTTATTGAAGAGAATGTGGAGTATCCTTGCAGTTGCCGCTACGTCTGCTTTTAGTGCCTCTGCTGGAATGTTGTCTGGTCCTGCTGCTTTGCCACTCTTGATTTGTCTGATGGCCATGCTGATTTCTTCAATTGTTGGTGGGCCAACATTGATTGGGAGGTCCGTGGGTCCTGCTTCGATGTTGGGTTGGGTTCAGTGGGGCTGGTCGATTCAAGAGTTCTTTGAAGTGTTCTACCCACCTGTTTTGTTGCTCTTCAATGTTGGTGATTACCTTGCTTTCCTTGCTTTCACTCGTCGTTCTGGTTTGCGGCGATTTCCAGAGAGTTTCTTTGTTATGTCATACAGTTGTCTCATGTTCCCTTCTCTTGCAGCCTTTTCCGCCGTTGTTGCTAAATCTTCCACATATTTACGTTTGTCGATTCTGATACTCCTCTTCACTTGTTTGTTTACTTCTCTGTATTCAGCTTGTGCTTTGGCTTTTTTTGCTTTTGTTCGACTGGTATTGACTGCTGCCTTCTTGTTCCTTCTTTCTTGAATCTTATGCAGTGTTTCAACAGTGATCCATTCCTTGTGATGGTGCTTCTTGTGACCCAGGACCTCATGACATGTTGAAGTGATTGCCTCTTTGATCCCCTTCCAGTTGCTCTCCACAGTAGTTCCTTCTCCATTGAGTAGATTATGAAAGGCCTGGAACTTGTTGCTGAGGACTATCTTGAATTTGTTGAGTTTGTTAGTATCCTGAAGAAAGGCCGTATTGAACTTTTGTGATATTGTCCGCCCCATTGTCCAGTACTTCTTGAGTTTCAATTTCATCTTGGCGACCAGCAAGTGATGATCTGATGCTATATCAGCTCCTCTCTTGATTCTCACGTCCTCTATAGTCCTCCTGAACGTTTTGTTGATGCAAATATGGTCGATTTGGTTTTGCGTGGTGTGATCCGGTGAAGTCCATGTGGTTTTGTGAATGCGTTTATGTGGGAATATGGTGCCACCTATGACCAGTTTATTGAAGGCACATAGGTTTGCAAATCTCTCACCATTTTCGTTTCTTTCTCCCAGTCCATGTCGTCCCATGATGTCTTCATATTCAGTGTTGTCCGTTCTATCAGAATGGCCAGGTCCTTTGTTTGGCACTTTTCGACGATTGACTGCAGCCTATTGTAGAATTGATCTTTAGTGTCTTCATTGTAATCGTTGGTAGGCGCATAGCATTGGATAATATTCATTGTAATGCCCTCCTTTTTTGTTTTGAACGAGGCTTTGATGATCCTTGGTCCATGAGATTCCCATCCTATAAGCGCATTTTGCGCTTGTTTGGACAGCATCAATGCAACTCCTTGTGTATGTGGGGCATTTTCTTCTTCATGGCCGGAGTATAACAGAAGCTCTCCTGAAGTTAGTCGTTGTTGTCCAACTTGCGTCCAATGTGTTTCACTGATCCCAAGTACCTCTAGGTCGTATCTTCTCATTTCTGCAGCAATTCGGAAGGCTCTCCCAGTGTCCCACATTGTACGAACATTCCATGTACCTAAATAAATGGTCGCTCTGGTTGTCAGAAGGGGCATCGGCCTCGTAACTTCCGAAGGAATTCGGCTTTCATCATGAGGCGTCATAGTTCTTCTAAATGAAGACCTTCTGACTCCCAGGGCAGAGGTTAAAAGGTTTGAATAATTTTTCCTGGTTAGCGTTTTTTTAGCGAGTTAGTTTTCTACGAGATGGGGACGCTAACCCCATGCCCAACCCTCCTCCTTTATCCGGGCTTGGGACCGGCAGTAGCCCCCGGAGGGACTCCAGGCGGAGTTACATATGTTTCAGACAACGGGGAAAATGCTTTAATAATTAATGAGGGATGGTGAAGGAACAGTGGAATGTGTAACCACAGCTTAAAATACAGAGAATATAACGATACAATATATTTTTTAACAATCGTGTAATAAATAATATGTAAGATAGGTCCGAAAGTTACCACTTTCTCAATGTTCTCACGGTTGTTAAAAAATAATGCTGTAATTAATTAAAGTTCACGTTGCACAAACAAGTGGGTATCTGTACTCATCAAATAGTTGAATAAAACGTTGATCGTTAGAAGGGACTAAGTTCGAATCACTGGGGTGCAGGTACATTTAGCTGAAAAGTCCTAAATAGGATGAAACACATTTCCTGGATTCCATTACTAGCCGCCATTCAACTCTGTTTCAATACTTGTGGCGTAATTACTATACCGAGGCCATCCACACAGAATATATATACGCCTAAAGAAACTGATCATATGCAGTCGGTAGATAGACATGAGAAAAATGAACAAGAATTGGATGGAACTAGAAAAGAAGGCCGAGGACAGAGTGGGTTGGAGAATACTGGTCGGTAGCCTATGCTCCATTGGGAGTAACAGGCGTAAGTTAGTTACTAGGATGAGGTGACTGGAAGTGTATGATTTCCTCCATTCGTAAGGTAATAAGTGTGGGGCTTGTCAGAAGTGGGCACCCAATACCCTTTCAAGCATCAATTCCAGGAGTATCAGGTATCGAAACAATCTTTTAACTACTTAACCTCCATCTAATAGTGTCCATGTGTAACCTCAATCATTTTGAAATATCGGGGATAACCATCTTCCATTACTTGCAACAGATAATTGTCTCACACTCAACATAGTTGAACCCCACTCCTAACGGTTCGTAACTAGGACTCCTGAAATCGTTTGTGAAAGTTAGTGATTACATGATTGTTTTTCGTATGGTGGTTGTGGTTGTGTTTGTGGTGATATTAGAATTGTCATAGTTAACACTAGAAACTGATCTTAATTAGTCAGTCATTGAATATCAACTATCCAGTGCTTCCCAAGTTGTTTTTTTTTGATAACTTTCTAACTCAGATCAATCCATATTGTTAAACTGTGAAGATTCAACAATTTTTTTTATTAACTCCCTTATTATTAAAATATTCATAAGTATACATGCAGATAATTTACCATTAGACTGTTTTTCTCTCTGGTATAGCAACAATCATGTCTTCTTAAATAATTTTATACTATCCTGCTATATTTAGCTTAAACATTACACTTCATTCAATAATACTAATGTATATATATATGTATCTCTTAACAAACGGATTGTGTTTTTTTTTTCGTAATGTTACTTTGTATTTCAAGCTGATGATTTTATTGACAAATGTCATAATAGTAGTAATTTATATAATATAAATCAGTTTTTCATTAAATGTTGTGGTACATAATGTATTATTGATAAGATTCTCTTATTGTTTCACACAATTCATAGGATGTGGATAAGATTAAAGTTAGAAATTATAATCACTTTTTATGCGATTTCAACTCTTCTTAATTTATTCAGTTTGTAATTGGGTTGTTGTTGTTGTTTGTTTTTTTTGAGTCAACTAATTAGGAAGCATTGAATAGATATATCCTTTTAGTATGGGACTATTTAGTAGTGCTTATCCACAACTTCAGCTGTTGTTGGAGGACTGTACTCAGTGAGTTTTTGTTAAAGGACATTATATCTCAAATGTTTATTAACATCTTGAAGGCTCTATACGAAAACACCTTAGTCATGTTGAGAAAAAAATAAAGAAGATAACTTCTCAGCATTACAATCCTGTAATAGTCTTAGGCAAGGTTTTATAAATTCTCTATTCCACTTAATATCGTCACATCGCAATACAATTGTCAGTATAACTTCATCCTCAAATCTTAAGCTTTTTACACTTAGTCTTACTGCTCTCCAACAGATACATGTAGGATAATGTGTTCCAGTCAGTATTGATGGACTTGATCATTACGACATCCTAGTCCGATCATCACGTCGAGGTAATATCTGCTTCCCTCTAACCATATGAAACCTTAAGTCTCCGATCCGAACATCCGAAGGGTGAATACTTTAATCACTTTTCCACAACCTATGTGGTTAATTCCATCCTATTCTGTTGAATATGAACAGTACTAGGTCCGAGTCTCTAAGTGAACATCTGCTATAACTGTGAGACGGCAGATTTGAGGGTAGCGAATTATCGATCGGACCAAAGACGCGCAAACACGTAGAACGACCTAGGGTTCTGATTGGCCCCGCTTCCCTGTCTAGCCCAGCAGTTGAGTCCAGAACGTAAGCCACAGCCTCGGGTATATGAATCATTATATTTCAAACATACTTTGTTTATATACCAATCAAGCAGACCACAACGTACCATAAAATAGAAAATAACATTGTACAATATTGACCAGTAGGAAAATGACATGTGAAACAAGTACTGACCAATAAGTAAATAATACCATCTCCAAGTGCAAGAATAGCATTAGGCTTAATAGGATAATTTCTGGGATATTTTCCTGAATATCCCAACAACATCAACCCTAGGATTCAGACACATCCAACCGACGAGTTCCAAACAGGATGAAACGCGCATCCCAGATCCCACTGCTAGCCACCATCCATCTTTATTTATAGTGCTTGTGATTTAAGGCAATCCGCACAGGATACACATATGCGAGTAAGATACTGATCAATTGCACTCCTTTAATGTCAATGGGAAAATTCAAACAAACAATATAAAAATGAATTAACAAAATATACCACTATTTTGTTTTTCTATTATATCATAGTATCAGCCAATTTTTTGATTTAAGTACAAAAAGCACTGTAAAATCATCATCTGTACTCGTGCAATTATTAATCAATTGTATTTATTCGCATATAGTACTCATAGCCATATCTTTCTTTTACCCTAGTAGTCACGTTTGCAATACTAATATATATACATGTATATGAATGTATTTTGAATGTTTAATAGTTTTTTTTTCTTTCTGTTCTAATCACATTTTGTTAATGGTCATTTATAGAAAAGGTCATTCATTGTTAGGCAGACTAATTTGTAGCGTTAATGGCTTCAACTTGATGTTATAATCTATAAAAAAAAAGAGCGAAATCGTTGAAACACTTTTCTTCCTACATGATGTTATGACTTGTCAACTCGATGTACTTGCATTCTAGTGTTGATGTTTATTTTCGGCATTAACTGTAGTTCTTAGCGCTTCGAACGCTAACAACGAGTTATCCATTGAGCTATTGAGTATCAATAGCTATTGATTTGTTCAACGATCATGATGTTATTATCATTATTACTTAGAGTTTGAGTTATGATTATATCAGATGGATCCACATATTCAAGCATATATGTCAACAAAGATTGATTGAGATTTAGTCTTGAATATTAAATCCTTACTAATAATGATAGAAATATGAGAATCATCGAGTATTTTAAAAAAACAATGATATTCGAGAGGTAATGAGTCAGTCAGTCGAATGCAACATACTACCTAGAAAATGTATACATCGATTCAAGTTGCCATATCCCATTTGACATCACTATCCATTGCTTACGATAATCACATGAACCCCAGCCACGTAGTCTGTATCTACCAACATGGCTCAGTTCAACAGAGTTTTTTCATAGATTGATGCTGTCTTGGTTCAGCCATTCCTAGCTTTCTTCCGACTGCCTTACTAGCAGCTAATGTCGATATAAACATGAGATAGAAAAACTGGAGATGAAGTATCATCCAACTTCCAACGATTTTAAGCCATACCAACAATTGAGATTTTCAACTGTAATCTACAATTAACTCGCCAATCCACCATCTTGTTAAATTAGCAACTTTATATCTAGAGTAAACATTGAAAATAAGACTGAGTCAATCTGAGAAAATAATGTTTCTCTTCAACGATACGGTACATTTATTAACACAGAAAGTCATCTATTGACCAATTCAGTTATCTTAGAAGTCTCATCAGCCTTGATCGGTTGGCGTCTGATAAAATCTCGGTCGGCTTCTACCAATTCACGTCATTTGTAACATTGGTGAGACGTCTGTCTGTCTATCAACTAGAAGACACGTTCACTGTGCACTATTCTAAACTGCAATACCGATGCATATATGTGCCCGCTCGTACGTTGACTGAATGACTGATATCTGTCAAACGTGGTTCATAGTGGTAGAGGATATTCATAGTGTGGTGCTAAATACATCCGTTTATCCCCACCCGTGTTCTTGTTCACTACAATAGGTTATTAGGATTTAGTCATATTATTATTAGTGGCTTTATTCGATATTATATTTTTGGTACAATATAGAATTCTCAGCACAAAGTATCTCAACAAGTTCCCTTTTATTATTTCTTGATCAATCATTAGGATAAATATTGAATTAGATGTTAGCAGTTCAGAAATCGACATCTGAATAATGTATATTCTTTTCAATGCATATTGCCAGTAACCACGATATTTCTGATTGGGCTCTTTTGTAAGTTGTACAGCGAAATGTCGTAAACTTTTCACAAACGCACGTGAGATTAATAGACATAATGGTGTGTTGGGACAAAAAAGAAAACAGATAACTTGTTGAAATATCCAGATGGCAGGAACATGTAGCCCAGATATTCAATCAGGCCGCCTTGTGAAAAAAAGCGATTCAAAGTACTAGATAAGTGTGGTAAATTGATTGACGAGGTGGCGAATCTTTATCGACTGATATAGTCAAGACATATATCCATCCACAAACTACTTTTATGCGTGATGATGGCCGATGTAGGAGTGGGTTAGTAAAAAAGATAGAGGTGGTTAAACCAAAACATGGCATCAGTTGGTGATGGTTCTTACTATTTGACTGATTCATTTAATTAGGTGCAGACTACTTATTTTGGGTCTGTGCGATTATCGTAACCAGCGTTTCGAGACTTTGAATGATATGGTTCACGGTTGTTGGCAATGCACAGATGCGTCTATTATTTAATTTCTTTTAGTTGATAAAATTATCTTAAATTTTTTTGTTCCATCGATTTATATTTTCTCAAATAGTATCTTCAATGCCTGCTCTTTCTTATTACCACTAATACTGTTACCAGTTTTACTACTCTAGAATTTCTCTCCTATAACCTCATTTAATTGTACCAATGAGATGTGGTTATTTGAGCCGATATACACATATGCCAGATTCTCTGTCGCGTATGACTGATTGACTTGAAGTTTCCTTATGGTAAACTACCTCATTTACAAACTTCTTAGTCTTTTACTTAGTTTAAAGTGTTAACTTTCACTGTAAGGACAGCTAATGATATCACTCAGTTGTCTATGCCATATTAGCATGTGATGCATTATGTTTTGAATATCCAATCCACTGTCTTAACGTTGAATAACTCTTCAACCTTCAAGTCAATAGTATGCTAATTTATCCTTTCATTTTACCCCAAAATAATTAAATAGTTCACTCTCAGTTTTTACCTGTTATACTAATTAAACTATCCAGTATTTTAACATACTGACTATGCTCTATCATCACTTATACCCCAGTTTACTGCCCTTTTTTCTATTCTCTTAATAAATATATGTCCATTGATAGTTATTAGTCCCAAATCTAGCTGTTACCTTGTTTTGTGATTATTGGGCTTGTATGTTGTGATGACACAATAGAGTTATATTAGCTGGGACGGTTGTTGCTATTATTGCCTTAAGTATGTAAAGCAAAATAATAAGAGTAAAGGCAAAAAAAATTCAGGTTCATGGATGAAATAGTACTGTTGACTGTACTTGATGTGTAACATCAGTAGTAAGATGTTTGACTCAATTAATTAGCATCCTTATCGTCAATATCAAAGCTTATTTTGTCCTCACTCATAGTAAAGATTGTAAGATATAGGACTGGTCTCAATCAACTTTTACTTGATTATTTTTGTCAAACTCCCAGATCGTAAAAACCACACTTTATTTAGTTCTTTTATGAGACACTTCAAGAAGAAGTATTCTTCCGAAAAGTGGCAATTACCGTCGTAATTTAAATGCTAGTACAATCGCCTCGTTTACGATATTGTTGAGTGCAGCGATTCAGTAATTCAAATCGATTTATTCTACTTTCAACCAGTAATTTCTAAGCTTGAACCTTACTCTATCGTCTTTATTCTAGGCACTTGGATAGTGTTAGTAGTATCGTTGGTCTACAGCTAATCAGTATGTCTAACAGCCGAGTCCAGGGTATCTGCACATTGATCGAACTTTAGTAGTAACCAACATCATGTTAACATAGTTCTTAGCGCTATTCGAATTATGTCTGCCAAAATACAATGTGGTCACTAGTCTAAGCAACTGGACATCATATGTATTATGTTTTAATGTTACTTGATTATAAGTAGTTAACAGAATATCATCAACAAGGTGGTAGCATATCCACAATATTTATTTCATCATTAGAAAACTCTTAGTCTAGGGTTTTCTTCAAACTAATATCAACCAAATCTGACAAATTATATATACTTTTTTTAAATTAAATTGTCATTAATTGATTTCTTCATTGTTTTAACGACATAATACTGTAAATCATAAGGTGGTTAAATTACTCGTAATAGTTAATTATGAAAATATTATAATACAGTATCATATTGATTTCATATGAAAGGAAAGAGTTAGTTATAGCATACTACCTACATATAACAATCCTTTTTATATACTGAACTATAGGAATTCTCCTGAATGAATCTATCTAATGTATAATGTGTGATTTTCATTGGATATAAATGAATAGATATATAGATTTAAGTAACATAAATAACATCACTTTCTATTTCATAATTCAGTTTAACTCTATAGAAATAACTCACTTATATGCATATACATTAATGTACGGTGTGATGGTGTTCATCTTGCTGTGCTAATGAGGTATGGCAACCTGGACCAATGCACATATGTGCCTGGTCCTACATTGTAGCTGACTGACTGACGGTGTGTGTGTGTGTGTTTCTAAGTGGTTGTGATGGAGGAGGGAGAGAAGGAAGTCAAAGTTATTTTAACAACCATCATCACAATTCTCAACATGATATGTATTATCCTTTTTATAATAATGCAAGTGAAATTTTCACTAATGTTCAATCATATTTGTCTATTTTTTTGTTTCAATAGTTTAGAAATAGATTTTACATGTATTAATATGATTATAGTTGCGACAGCTATCAATCATTGCTTTGATTCCACATTTTGCTCAACAGTGATATATATATATTAAGATATTGATTTCTTATAACTTGTTTTCCTGATTGTGATCAATTATAACGATAATATTTGTTATATCCTAAGCCCCGTCAAATATCATGCAATAATATTGCTAATCAGAATACTAACTTCCATGACCTTAGCATTTTGCCAAACCAATGACATGTTATAGCCAGTACGAGCAGTGTAAAGTCAACTCTGAGTCTTTATTAGTTTTTTCTCGCCTAACCTTGTCTACTTAAGTTCTGAACACAATCTTAGCTTCCAATGTATGAATCATGTATGTCAGATATAAGCAGTTTATATACAAATAAACCAGATTACATAATACTATAAAACAGAAAATAACAATGATACAAGATCAAATCAAAAGTGACTATGAGTAAGAGAGAATGTAACTAATAAATTGGGAATAACTTAAAAATAGTAAATCTTATAATAATAGTCAATAGGTCAAATGGAAGTTTAGAATAA
The DNA here is from genome assembly GCA_944470205.2 of Schistosoma margrebowiei. NCBI lineage: Eukaryota > Metazoa > Platyhelminthes > Trematoda > Strigeidida > Schistosomatidae > Schistosoma > Schistosoma margrebowiei. Next base: position 4,360,217 of record OX104029.1, on the reverse strand, counting down.
AGCAAATATGAATATACCTATAATATAGTTACTCGATAGTGTTCAGTCTACAAATAATGTTCAGACCTACTTTTTTGATTGATCTCACATAATATTCTAGCGTTGTTCCTTTGACCTATTTAAACTTGTATTAATTTTGATTTAGTTACTTATTCTCTAAAGAGGTGGCTTACACTGCGTCACGAAACGTCAGAAAATCTAATTTTTCTACTCATTGAGACATTACAAATATATTACTTTCTTTACTCTGTCTAAATACAAAATATTACTTCATCAGATCATATTGTCTGTTTCAATGTTTAGTAGTCGGATCATGTCAGTCAATCAGTTATACGCAATGTAAAACTTGAAACATGTGCACATCGGTTCAAATTTCCATACTACATTAGTCCAGAAAGATAAAATTGTAAACATGAATCCCAGATTAGTAACAGTACTAGTGACAATAGAAAATAGTAGGTATCGAAAATGTAATTCTATAAGAAAAGATAAATTTGTGAGAAAATAAAACTAAAATGCTCGTAAATTTGGGCATCATTTAATTAACAATTCTGAGTTTAGAAGCAGAGTATTAGGTAAGTATGGCGAATCAATTGACGGAGTACTTAATCATTATCGACCGAGGTGGTTTGGAAATGTTCTATGTATCTCCATCCATCGACTACCTTGACGCGTGATAATTGCTGATTTTCGAGTAGGTTAGAAGAAACATAGAACTGACCAAACCAAGACATTGAATCAATCTATGAAAACACTGACTAGTGGACTGAGCTATGTAGGTAGGTATGAATGACCTGATTGTGATCTGCGTGATTATCTTAGCCAATGGTTGGAGACTTTAAATGACATGGATCAGACGCATTCAGTCTTTATTTTCTCCCAAATACTAAATTTCTGAGTTAGCTTATAATCTCCTTTTTATTTCATCAATATCTGCATTTTCTTCTGTAATCGTATCTTCTATGCCTAGTCTTTTGCGTTACTTCCTTTACTACTCTTGCATTCGCCTTGACAATTTCATCTAGTTCTAATAGCTTGTGGCCACTCAAACCTATGTACACATGTACCAGATTCTACGTTGCATATGAATGACTGTCTGCTTTGATTTGACCATTTAGTTAGTATCATTGGATTTCATCTTTAAAGAGTGATTCAAAGTGAAAGACAATTACCTATGTGTATTTGGTCCAGGAATTATCTGAAGAAGTGATTCACTATTTACATTACTTGCCTTGCAAAGTTAATTGTCTTTTCTAGTCATATTTCTTTAAATTTTAAAGCATAAAATAGTTTAGTCTGTTTAATATGGGTTTTTTCAAATATTCGTTTGGTTTCTTACTGAATAATCGGTTGTTAGCATTCTTTTCAGGCTTTCCTATTTTAACTATCAAATCATACTACTAATTATTAGAAAAAGTTGTACAGTATCCCCGTTAGCTGGGGTTTTTTCCTGATACATATTTTATCTTCGCAACTAATCTCAGTTAGGCCACCGTTGGAAACCTACTAGTACTACGACTTCTCAGGAATGCTGACCCACAACCCCCCTATCTAAGAGAATCAAATATAGGACTTTCAGTCTCGGGCGTAAACCCTTAACCTCTAGACCACTGAACTGGTATTCAGTGGTGTACATGTCTAACTTCAATCTATTCGCGATACTTAGCGCAACCATGTTATATTGCCTTGGAGTGAATAACTGGACTCCACTGGTCACGCTTTCTCACTAGAACCTCAGAAGTTGTGTGTTAAAGCTAGTCACCAATGGGCTCTTGAAACTAGTATCATATTAGAACTAAATGACCGCGAAGTCGTCCTAGGTTTTCGCTGGTGGCCTAGCTATTAGCAGTTCGTGATTTAAACTAGGAAAATTCCACATTTTTCACAAATCCTGTGTACAAATACTTTACCTGTAATCAGATATTTATTATCATACTATTAGTCACTTGTAATCAACATACAGTCTCGTACAACTATGAGTTACATTAAGTTACCATACCACATTTGCGCCCTCATTCGAAATAGATTTTGATGTACATCCGTTCAAACGCCTTCAGTTGAGTCCAAAAGCAGACCTGTTTTTCAGGAGGTAAGGGTTATACATTGGCCCAGTCAAAAATCACCGAATAATAAGTACACATAACTGGAAAAGAGATGGCTTTCATTTTTAAGGAACAAACATACATGTGATTCGGTTTAGCCGAATAAACTTTTTTCCTCACTCTCGGTCTTTTCTCTTGAATAGTAGCCAGTTGTGCTTGTGTGTATAAAAAGTGCGTTTCATCAAACACAACACATCACAGCAGTTTTTCCAATGATAAATATCCAAGTTAACACAGGAAAATAAGTTCAGTGTCAATATATCACCACAGGACCTATGATCTACATTGAACTGGAAAAAGTAACAGTTTGAAGCATTTCAGAAGATAATAACATAGACACATTTTACTGGATGAAATTCATGATGAATTGATGCGAAAAATGTCAACATCATCAAACCATATCCCACTTGTTTGAAATTTGGATATGTAGGAATAGGTTTTTTTAGGTTCATTTGAAAGACGTTGACTTAACCTTTTTGATTTCTATATGGTTCTTACTCTCCTATAAAGTACTATATGATCTACATTTACCTACGTTATAAATAATGTGAATTTATTGACTCGCATTGTCTTCGGTTTACCCGAATAAACCTGCTTCCTCATTATTATTTATCTTTTCTTTCAAGTAAAAGTATTGTGTACATAAGTATGAACTCTTGGACATCCATGGGTCACAATTCTACTACTGATCAGTTTACAATTTTAATAACTCTTATAATTAGTATCATATATTTATCCTTTTCTATAATTATTTATTTATTAAACAACTTTTTTCACAGTCTAATGGTTAATTGGAGATTTTCTCGTGGAGTAGAAGATCAAACAAATGCATTCCTTACTGGTTTCGAAGATGTATTTCCTCTTCAATGGTTACAATATTTCGATGAACGTGAATTAGAAGTTAGTAAATGTTCATCTATTTTGTTTTTCTTTATTCAGAAAAAAACAACACTGTTGAGATTCACATGAAAACAAATTTAGGACTGTCAAATCAAAAATTCTTAGATTTGGTGTTTGAACACTGATTGCTTATTGAATGCTATCAATCAATGTTACCATGTTACTCTATTGATCTAATTGAAATTCTATAAATCACAATTTCTCATCGTAACATTCGGTCAGTCAGTTACAACATAGGACCAGGCACATATAAGCATTGGTCCAAGTTGCTATGTTATACCGCGTTAGCACAACAAGATGAACACCGGATCCGTAAAAGTAGTTAATTTAGATGTGGTAATATATAGAAGAAAGATTGCAATAAGGATATAGTACAGGAAGAAAGAATTAGTTCGTAGAAAGAAAGATATGTAGCGATTTAGATCTCCTAGTTTGAGGGAAGACAAAGAGTGTATACACCGACTCGATTGTGATCGATTCTGAGCCATGTCACACAGAGTCTCCAACCATTAGTTGCAATTTCGGCCATCTATTCTCTGAAGAAGTGACTTACATTAAGTCACGAAACGTCAGAAAATCTAATTTTCTACTCATTGGGATATTACAAATGTATTATTTATCTATTAGTTACGATAGTCACATGGACTCCAACCAAGTAGTCTGTATCTACCAACATGGCTCAGACTTGAAGTTAGTGACTTCAACCACTGATTCCACGTTTTGGTTTGGCCGCCCCTAACTTTTTTCCAACCATCATCAACACTAGTCAGCATTGCACATCGTGGTAATCGGTAGTTAGGTCTTCGTAATACTTGACCCAACCATCTCAGTCGATGAAGATTCACAACCTCATCAAGTGATTTACCATCATTCCCTAATACCCTCAGTTTAACCTCACTATTACTTACATGGTGATCCCAGAAGATGTAAGCAATATTTCTAAGACGTCTGTGGTCAAATACTAGTATCTTACGTGTATCTTCTACTCTTAATGGCCAAGTTGCTCAGCCGTAAAGTAGGAAAGAACGAACTGCCACATTACGCTTTAATTGATATGAAATCAGTTTGATATTTCTTTAGTTCATCCTTGAAACCTAGTTTGTTTACTTCACTATATGACTGACAAGATTGTGTTCCTTAATACAACCAGATTAACATGAAAATCACGTAAACATTGAGCTTATTTTATTACTCTCAGTTGTTATCTGCATTCATAGTCAACACAGAATGTGATAAGTCGCCAGACCACATTAATCTGACTGAAAAATAAACTAAAAATATGGATAGCATAAGTGTCCACAATAACAGTAATATCGGTGATGAATTAAAAAGACCAAATATTGGAGAATGTGATTAAAAATGAATGGTGAATACGAAAAAGTAAAAAAGTACTTAGTAATGTTAAAGTTTTTGTCCACCAAAGTTCTTGATACCTATATGGTTGCGGCACAGGGCTGAGTTATATTGTCCAAGTCGTACTGTAAGAGATTGTATAGTCTCTGATCCCCTTGAAAACCAATGTAAAATTACCCTCTTGCAGGGTATTTACGTAATTGTGCATGTTAACGTTCCAAATGTAGAGGAAGACAAAAAGTTAATAGATCTACGCTACTTTTACCGATTCGAAGCCATGTTACCCAACATCTACAATGATTGATCATGATTATAACATGAACCCCCTCCCCAATCAGGTAGTCTGCATCTAGAAGCACTGTTTAGACACAATATTCCGTGATTTGGTGGACTAATGTCACGTTCTGGTTTGGCCCTCCCTATCTTTCCTCCAACAAATTCCTCGTCCTGCTCCTATTATGCATTATGATAGACGGTGTTCAATCTTAAATAATACGCGTGTCTTAAATATCAGAGTTAGTACAGGTTAACATCCTCATGAATTAATTCGTCATATTTGCTCAGTACTCATAACATTGGTTGCTCAATTGTGCGACAATATGTGATCACTGCTTCACAAACTAATTGATCTCACAAGCCTCCACTAAACGAATACCAACTGGAAAATTCATCTCAGCTGGTTTAAAGAAGACGAATCAAGCATAGACTGACAAAGATTACACATAATAACTATTGTATTTATAAGTCTACATTATCTTCACTAGTTCAAATTGGTTGATTTTACTCTTCCAACAAAGTAATCACTCAGAAAAGATAATAATTACTCATAACATCATTGTAACCACTAGTGATCTATGTCATCTAATGTTTTCATCCATTGGTCAAAATAATCTCTCAGACTCCATCCTACATACGTCGAATAATCACTGACTTCATAGACTAATGCGATGTCTTGATTTGGTTATCACTGGTTTTATTCCATCCATGTTGGAGTGGTCCTAGACCGGACCAGTTAAACGTTCGAACCTGCACAGCTAACCTTGAGTTCGAAGAGCAATTAGCGGCTAGCTTTAACTATCTCAAACACTCACGAGTTTTCAAACCTCACATCATAGTAAAATAAGAAACCATACTTTGAACACAGTCACGAAATAAGTGGCAAAGGGTGAAACAATCGGTCCTCAATTAATTAACAATAATTAAGGAATAGTTAGACGCACAACAACAGTTAATAAGTCCATTCAAAGCTTGAAGCCAGGAGGATACATGAAATCATACAGTTACTTTTTAATTACACACAGTTTAAATGATAATAATCCGAAAGATAACACCAAAAGTTCCAAGTTTCCAGTACTCGTCCCTTGATAGCAGATCGGCACACATAACGTTTGTTCTAACCCTTTGAGTCAATATGGATTCATTACCTCGTCAATCAACTTACCATGAAGTAATACATTGTAGATTGGTACACAGTGAACGTATCTTCTAGTTGATAGACAGACAGACGTCTCACATATGTTTTAAGTGACCTGAGTTGGTAGAAGTAGACCGAGATTTTATCAGACGCCAACTGAACAAGGCTGTTGTATGTAAAGGTAGGAAAATGCATCTAAATCATACTTACATTGTTTTATTACATGTCATAACCTACACAGGATAAAACTTCCTTATTTTTCATAAACTAAGAACACTCGTTGATATGATAGAATAAGCTAAAATGAATCATAAGTTAACAGTCTCAGTTGTTGTGTATATACTGATTTAACTGATCAGTAATACTTTAGTCCTCTTTTAAAATTTGTCTAATTAGCGAAGTTTTAAGTATCAGTCATATGATCGAATTATCAATTGCTGTTGTTATTCCCCTTTAGTTCATATTTCCAAATAAAAAATTTTCATCTATCTAATAGTAGTAGGTTGCCATAACAATATATTTTTTATTGGATTTTCCAAGGCTATTTTCAAAACTTATCTATCTCTGTATTACTGTATTGGTAGTGTATAGTTTGTACAATTGTTTCCTTTTTTTACAAGACTAATCCATAAAGTCATTGAATATTGATCTGATCTGTGTCAGTAGACTCATGCTTCTTGGTTAATATTCACAGGATAATTGATATCACTGGTTGGAAATGTTAGGTAGTATTATGATTCAGAGTTGATCGAAATAGAATAGTTACACTCACTGTCTATCTATATATTCAGTAGTGGTAGTGTGTAGTCTATACGATTGGCTTCCTTTTCATGAGACAATAAAACGTCTCTTGCAAATATAGTCCATTATTCTTTTTTTTGTTTTATATATACATCTTTATGTTAAATGGTTAGTGGGAGGTATTTGATAGAAAACGTTGTTAGATCTTACACTTTTTGTTAGTTGAGCTAAGCTCGAAGACTTAGTGGTTATAACCGTCAGCTTTGAATCAGTAATGTTAGGTTATCGATTTGAACTGTCTCCTTCACCTACTTCCGCCTAAACAACTAAGTTGTAGATTACCGGTATTTGTCACATAAATCTGTAGTTGGTAAGATATTTCTCCACTTTGAAGAAACCACGATACTCTTTGTGGGTGATATTTATGCTAGTATCAAAATCATATATATAACTACCCAAGTTTTCCTTGCGGCAGTCACGGGATCTGATTGTCCAATCCCAACTTCAGTCATTTCGCAATGCAGTACAGGAACAATCCATTATCGTTTGTAATAATTGTTTAACTGCCAAAATGTTTGGGTCATTGCTTCTCACCAGAACTTAGAAAACTCATGTCATTGTAAGATCTGAAGGTTGTATTTAAAGACTGTTAAAGAGTCCTATACTAAAATGAAGCAACTATACAGTCATCCCTAATTTCCAGTAATACTCCAACTAAGATCAATCTGTAACGAATACAACCTACAAAATTTATTTAAGTTAACAGGTGATAATACACACCTATCCTATATACTTCAAAACTGAATATTCATGAACCACTAATTTGTATTTAAGGTGTATGTATGCCTCAAAGTTAACAAAAGATACTAGAAATTCAAAGGTCTATCTTTTGATGTAAAACAGTATTGTGAAGAAGGGTTGATTAAAACACATTAGGAGTCGAAAATGTTGTTTTTCAGTTAAAATAATTTGTAAATTATTCAATCAAAATATTCACTTCAAAGAAAAGTTGATATGTTTATGCAGTGTTAGCGTATGCTGGAGGACATGTGTGTGTATATGTTTAGGTTAAATGGAAAATGTATCAACTAGTTAAGGAGATCTAATTAGTTAATAAGATGATGAACTTGCATCGATGGAGATAGGACATGTAATGGGCACTCTTAACCATTGCCTTCCTTAATACATAATTCTGTCTGATTGGTACAGAAATAACCTAGAGACAATCAGTTTATGAAGCTATTGACTAGTGATTTAATCCTTGTCAACAGGTGTACACTACCTGATCGGAATTAGCAGGACCACTGATCAGAAATGTCAGTGGATCACATGATTTAAAATTAGTTGAAGTGTAGCTGTTACATTCACTATCCATCAAGATTATTACATATTTCTTATCCCGTTGTTTCCTGACCTTATTCTCCACTATTTAATCTTTCTTTCTACCGATCACCATGGTGATAACATTATTGATTCGGCTTCTGTGCTATTCCATCTCAGTGATCTCATCTTTTGTTGTTGTTCTGATGTGATGATTCTTCAGTCAATGAAATATTTGTATCCTGGTTCGATGTTGTATATCACTTTCTTTTCGATGTTTTCACTAATGATTCTTGTTTGTGTTTTTTTCATTTCTTTGATTAATTAGGTTTTATTATGTGGTATGCAACAAATCGATGTAGATGATTGGCAATCGCATACAACTTATAAAAAATACGATGCTCGATCTCCACAAGTTTTATGGTTTTGGAAAGTAAGTTGAGTTAGATTTTCTTTTTAAAGTTATAGTTACGTACTTACTTACGCCTGTTACTCTCAATGGAGCATAGGCCGCCGACCAGTATTCTCCAACACACTCTGTCTTGGGTCTCCTTTTCTAATTCCATCCAATTCTTGTTCATCTTTTTCATGTTTATTTCCATTTCTCGGCGTAATGTGTAGTAAATGTGTAATAAGTTTGTTCATTCGTTAATACATGAACTGAAGTACATTTTATGTTGAGAAAATTATAACTTTAAAGTTGTCATACATTCAGAATTTATCAAGATTAAACTATATATCAACTGTTATTGCCTGTTTGTAACTACATCCCCCATTTACCATGTAGCAGTGAGCTGGAGGACAATACCGTATCATGTTAGATGATTTGAAGTAGTCGGGTGGATCTTCTACACGACCGAAGTTTCGTGCTGGATGCCACTCGTCAGCAAAGCATATTTGCAGTTTTGGGGAAATGTGTGCTTCTTGGTGGATTCAAATTTGTGTCATCCGGTTTTACGAATTGAGAAATTACCAGCGGGCTATTGGAGCAACGACTAAAATCGTGTAGGATTGAGATAATTACTTTGATTGATGATTAAATAGTGCTCAATGTCATATTTGTAAAGTTCTACAGGATTTATCGAACTCTATTGATCATTGTACAATGTATCCACTAGTCTAAGTGACTTGACATCGTGTGTGTCACCGTCTAAACAACTCAATTTATTTTTATTTTATTTGGACACATAAATACTGGTACAAGGGGGCACCAGATAAATATGCGCCACATTTTAATAGTAACGTGCTTGATTGTGAAGTTGGGTGACACGTGATTGAGTCCTCAAGGAAGGATCATTCCCCTCAAGACAACAGGTACACCTTGCTAACGAATGCCAAGCACCACGAAACCTAGGTACCAGAATTTCTTGGCACCACCTTACATCTCAACATAATAAACATTATGTTGAATCGCTTAGACTAAGACCATATTAGGACTTGTTTGATATAATCCGGTCAGCTTTGAATAAAGACTTGACTTGATGGACCCATCAAATGTAAAACCTGGCATGTATTATTTAGTATGTTCTCACCAATTTCAGTGTATCTGTTACGTAATTTTGTCTGTCATCACACATTACCGTCAATACAAAGTGCACAGATGACTTAGTCTTATTTGGTAAAGTTACTGGCGTAATGCAAAATCCCTGAACGCCCTGCGTAATAGTGTTTGACAAGTGTTGCACCCTCCCCAATTGCTTACTCTAAAAATAAAAACGAATAGCATTTGATCATAGGTGTCTTGAAGCATTGATCGCATGCCGTGTAATAATACATATATGTGCCTGGTCCTACGTTGTAGCTGACTGACCGTGCAATGACCAAGCGAACAATGCCGAGGTTAGGCAAACGGTATTAATTAGACGTGGTAAATCGGTTTGATAAGACCATTAATTTTGATTGGCTTTGGTGTTCAGGACATATGTTCAACTTCCACCTACCTTAATCCTCATGTTAGCTGTCGTATTAACAGGTTTATAAAAAAAACTAGGAATAAGTTGACCTAGACATGACACTAGCCCATCAACTTATTGACTACTTATTAGTCTGAGCCATTTTAATAAGTACCGACTACTTATTTTGAGTCTGTGCGACAACACTGATGTTAAGGTGACATAGCACAAATGGGTTCACTCTTTATATTCTAACATCCCATATTTCTTCATATCTGTTCATTTTTCTTCACTTCGAACTATATTCTCATTGCTTTTTATCTTTCTCTTCATTATTGTTAATAAAGATTATTTCAACTTCTTTACTATTCTTCCATCTTGTGAATTTTATCTCATTTTGATATGATATGATGTGATGCCTAGACTGTAACTTTCATTATAACTGATTAAGTACTAATTATCAGTTAGATTATTTTAAGTTTTCTCATTTATGTATATGTATATATACTATGATCATTTGACAGAGTATATATATCTATTATATATAAGCAACTTTTTATTCCATATTCAGTAATGCTGATTATTCATGTGTTTTGTAAAGAGAAAATGAATAACTGTATTGATTATACATATATAGATATAGATATAGATATTAATGGTAAGAGAAATTCTATGATACTCATGTGATTTGTAGGATTTTGTTAAAAAGTTTTTTTCATGGATCCTTTAGTTTTTAATAAACATGTACTTGGAAGTCTAGGCGCTTGTAAGGTGTTAAATCTCGATATTAGGAGGGAGTCAGTACAAATCCACAATATTTGGTAAATTTAGAGCGATTGAACTACTACTGTACACTATCTGTTCTATTGCGTAAATAAATCGATAACGGTAACTAACGCACAAGAGTTCAACTTCTAGTAACTAACGCGAGAAGACTGATTGCAGGGAAAATTGGTATACGAAGTATATATATATGACGAAATAAGTACTCAGTGTCAAAATTTGAGTAATTTTCTAATGATCGCCTTAGCAACAAATAAAGTTTTGGAATGTATGTTGTTTGATCTTGGTTTCAGTTCTTGAGGTATTTTCCTGTCATTTAAATCACAAACTGATCTCAGCTGAACCACTATTGAAAACCTAAAAGCGCTGGACGGCCATTTCGTCCGAGTGTTGAACTCATCAGCAGTGTACATACACGATCCCCTCCAAAGGGAATTGAATATAAGTCCTTCGGTCTCAAGTGCGAACCCTTAACCTCTAGACTACTGAGTCGGTGTGTAGTGATGTTCGCTTCAAACTCCAATTGATTCGAGTTATTGAGCGACCGTTTTATATCGCCTGAGATGGATAATGATGGTTGAGCTCCACTGGCCACGGCCTCTCCAAGAGTTTCATCTTGAAGCTAGTCACTAGTGAGCATGTAATATTAGTGCCATACTAGGGTGAAATGGTTTTCTAATATCTCTAGATTCGCATTAACGGTCTGACTAAAATCGGTTCGTGATTTAAGCTGTCAACATTCTAGTTTCCACTTTGTATCAAATGTAAATCTTATTCCTTTGTGTTGATTTGTTTAACTGAAGCATTGTTCTCACTACCACTGATGATTGATTGAACAATATTGGCGTTTGTTAGACGTAAATAAAGTAATTAAGTGTGAAAAGGTCAAGTGGTCGATTTCTAAGCTTATAAACATACACTATGTGAAAATATTTTACGCATATCTTCAGTCACTGTCTAACAAATACAACTTAACAGTAAGAAGGATATCATCAAGTCACTAACTGATAGTGTATGAGTCATGTTAGACTATACTTCATTGATGGCTTTCAGTAATAGTGAAGCTAGTTCCTAACCAATCAAGATGCAGGTCATATGAATAAATAATTCATTGAATAAAAACTCAGAAACAATTATGGTGAGAAGTTAACTTTGAGTACTAGAGTCGTTAGTCGAAGCTAGAACGGGCGAATGCTTTGCACTTAATAGTGATGAATAGTTATTTGAATGATTCTTTGTGCTATATTCCATGTTGATTATGACTATCGACATGTTTTCTCTTTGTAATAGTTAAGATCCCGACTGTTGTTGCTACCTCGACGTTGGGGTCGAGTTTGCCTATTGTGATGAACCAATCTAGCTATGCTGGCTGAAACAATCATTCCTCAAGATCCTACTATGCTAGACAAGTCAGTTGAAGAGCGGTTAGACTAAAAGCAACAAACCCAAGGTTCGAGGGCGAAGTCGTACTTCTGACTGTACAGAGGTGTGACGGTAGTAGGGTGTTTCTTTCAGACAACCAACATAACAGCGATGCTCCCTTCCTAAAAGGAGGGGTGGGGTTAAAAGAGGTCGCCCCTAAACATGCACATCTCGCCCTATCTCACAGATATCCGTCTCCGGCGGTAAGGTCTCAACAAGAACGGAGCTAACACGAAAAGGTCGTGTGACCGACCTCAAGCAGTTGTCCCTTTGGCACTGTAGTCACGTTCTCCGATCAATAAGACCATCTCTAATTCAATTACTTTTCCAGGTACCTATAGATGAACCCTTCCATGTTGTGGGCAACCGGGTAATGATAACCGCCGTCATACCTCTAACAGCACTCAAGACTGACTGAATAGTCAAAATGTTACTGCAATACAATAACAACGGAGTTTTTGTAACAGGACGCAATAATCTCAACATTTCGATCGTCTTAAACAGTGTTCCAATCAACATACTTTCGACTCCTTAGAAAGCATCATTTGAGCTTGACCCCCAGTTATTGTGAGTGTTTCTACGTGTAATTTGAAAATATAGACAAGAATGATTAGATTTCTGCATATCTTATATTCCGGGATTTAGGTTGACAATTTCATCTCTCTGTGCTAATGAGGCGTGGCAACATGAACTGATGTACATAGGTATCAGGTTCTATGTTGATACTGACTGATTGACTATAATATGTTTCCGTTTACTTCACTTCACCCTCTCTTCAGAATTTCACTGTTCTCTCCAAAAAATGTCACGTTGTTTCTCCTCTTTTTTCGTGAAAATCTAGTTTGTTCGAAGTTTAACTCAACAAAGACGTATTCGATTACTTCAGTTTGTCACTGGCACATGTCGTGTCCCTGTTGGAGGATTTAAAAATCTTATGGGTTAGTTTTGCTATTTCATTTCATGTTATTATAGCTACTAAATAATAATTATCGTTATTTGCGAAGGGTAAACTGAGATTTCTCGGTAAATATGGTACGTGGTTAGCAATCGGATCCAGGACTTACGGTACATTTATCCCACTTGGGACTCGTCAGCTGAATGCAACTCCATCCCAGTGTTGTTAATGTTTACACTGATTGTAATCCATTGTTACATCACTTCAAATCCTAACAATATTGTACACATTTATTATGGTGTTATTCTTTTGCCACTTCTAACATATAAGTTAGTGTAACGCATCACACTTACCAAGTATATTGATTAATGCTCCCAGCTTTGAGCTACATCATTCGTATAACACCTATCGATACTATCCGGTTTGTCTAGCGTAATATTGAATTGGTAGCAGTTCACATATGTCCAACTATCGCCTACCTCAATGCAAAGTAACGTTGACCGGACCACTATTTGTAGTAAGCTCGAAGAAAACTAAGAGGGCAGTCAAACGTAATGGTGGCATCTGTTCATGAAATAGTTGGGAGTTGGAGTAAACTATATTGTGTTAGATGTAGACTACATTCAGTATGGCAACTTGTGCTTACGTTTACTTGTCCTAGGTTCTGTGTTCCTCACGATTGACTAACCTATTTTGAAAGTTGAATGCTTTCACCATTGAGCTTACCACTTTACAACATATAATCTCTGTGTCAAGCCCCAAAATTATAGTTGACAAGAAACACTGCAGAGACTAATGATCACGTACATGTCACTAACTTTAAATAGGTATATCACTATTAGCATCTTTGCAGTGTCGCCTCTCATTTTTTTTAATTTGTTCGCGATTCTGAAGTGTTTATGACATTCAAGAAGTATAGTAGTTATTCTACGTCACATATAAAAGCATTTGTGTACATTTCAAAATTAGTTCGTTAGTCTAAAGGTGAATTTTTAAGTGGTACATTATTGATTAAATGATCAGTCTTATCTAGAATCCCTAAATGCCCTGGTACGGTCGAGAGTGGGGAGGGTCTGCTCTCCCTCTTGAAATGCTCGCACATGGCCACGCGTATACAGCCATTCCCAGGGAAGTCCGACTCACTGCCTTCTCTCGTTAGGGGTGTTGCTTACGAAATCGAGAGGACAAGTAGCGAATGTCCGGCGCTTTAACCGGATTGGTGGATATAAAGAATCCATGTAGGGAAGTTTGAAATCCCTGATTGCAAACCGATGGTGCACATGGCCTCCAGGATCCTGAGAGAATAAAAGGCGTATGAACCTAGTTTTTGTTACCGGCTTCCATAGAACTGCATTTCCTAAGGTTGCTCCACTCCACTCTCCACCCTCTATGTGAGAGGCTCGGAGAGTAGCCCGCTAAGAAAACCACCTGCCTCGGTTCGGGCACCCGGGAAGTATCCCAGCCCTTACACAAATCAGATAATTTGTGTGGTGCATATATATTCGGTGTCTCGTACCAATGTTTATTTGCTTAAATAAATAATAAAGTTCTCTATCACCCATTTTCGGTTTTGGTAAGTTTTCACAAAACATAGAATACTACACAAATTAACACAGTGATTTAGGCCCATTTTCTATCTTATACATCTTTTCCGTATATATTCGGTTTTTGTTTAGTGCATCAATCCAGCCCATATCTAGTGAAAATGTTACGTAATCATAATCCCGGATTTATGTTTAGTTTCTAAGAGATTTCGAATAGTATCGTAGTCAATTCATTATATGCTCAAACTGAAGTCATTAGTAGTCTATTTTTACAAAATCTCAATTATATAGTACATATCCCTTTTGGAATTACTTCCTGTTTGTGACAAAACATTTGCCTCATTTCCGTTCTTTATTATTTTCCAAGTATTCATAAAATGAAGTGCTGAAAAGACTAGGTTCGATATCGTGCACATGAAAACATAGTGTTTAATCGGCAATGATCATCTGTATTTTTAGGTAACTGAGAGGTATAATCAGATTTTTCCTCTAAGCAATGCAACATTCAATCTTTGTCAACTTGTGTTCATATTTTAACAGGTTTGGTACAATTTATGCATGGAATTTTAAAGTCTAAAAACTAGACATAATCCTATCTGACTAGTCTTGACCACTACTACTGACCTATCGAGTTTCTTTATAGGATCAAGGACAATTTGAACGGATCCATACAATATTAGATCCTGCCTTCTTTATATAACTTATGATTGACTCCTATCAATATGTCATTATTCATTACTGCTTATTTACTATTTCATTTGTTTTAGGTAATAATGGTCCACAACCATTTTGTATTGAATATATTGGTAAAGATTCATGGCTACCTCGAAGTCATACATGTTTCAATCGATTAGATCTACCACCATATCGATCATATGAACAATTAGCTGAGAAATTATCTTATGCAATTGATGAAACAGAAGGTTTTGGACAAGAATAAAACTTTCTTTTTATGATTTAAAAAAACACACAAGAGAAACTTACAAATTATAGTGCCTTTTTTCATATGTATATCTTGTAGACAGAATGAAAAGAAGGATGAAAGTGGAAAAAGTAAACGAAGATAAGATTGAATGGTAGATTATTTGATTACATAACCATTTGACTGAATTGTATTGTACTTTGATGCCAATGATTGTTGTTGTTATTTTCTTTCTTTCCTATCCAGATGATGTGAACTTTGCTAGTTAACTTCATTGTTATTCATAACTATGATCAGATATATATATATATATATATATATATATATATATATATATATATATATATATATATATATATATATATTATTTATAGAGAGAGAGATACAATTGAGAATTGTATTGTAACCCATTCTGTATTTCTCACCCATACACAGGCACACATAATGAAAGACACTAATAAAGTGGTTCATTCATTACTTAATAAGAGACATATTATCAATTGTATATTGCATACAAAATGAATTTAATTTTTCAAGGCAATATAAACATTTGTCTTTCTTGTACTACACAGTATTGGATCTCTATTCTATTATTACAGGTTATCTAACTTGTTTGAAGTTTTTCTTTGATTTCTCTTTTCTTCTTGTTTACTACTATTTCTGTGATCTTCTCTTCCACATTGTGGGTAATATGAATTCACATTTTATTGTATCCATTCCAATGTTGTACACACAATTATACACACACATGCGCGCGCGCGTGCACGTGCAAATCCTGATCATTATTATCAGTTATTAAAACCACTATTCAATCACCGTTTTCCTAAGTCGATGCGCGCACATAAAGAAATAATGAAGGCTTGATGAAACATTAAATTAAATTCTCCTGACTTAATTGTGTGTGTGTACAGATATATACTTGACAAGTTGTACGCATACTGTTGTTATGAAGCATTGTAAATGTTCTTTTTTTGTTTTGAGAGATGGTTTATTTGTTGTTTTTTGTCAGTGAAAAACAAAAGCCATTTGTAATTCTTCTATTGACTTGAATCCACTATTCCTATTTGATATTGTTCTGCTTGGTGGTTGATTTTTATGATCAGTTACCCACATAAGTATAAATTATATGTATGACCTTGAATGTTGTTGGGAGTATGCGGGCGGTTGCATATACTATGGAAGGACATTTCTTTTTGAGGTGGCTGGAAAAGAAGCTGGATTAGTAGTGATCTTTACGATCTGGGAGCGTGACCGTGAAACACAAGGGACAACTCTTTGAGCCTTTTGTGAGTAGCTCTTGATGTGCTAGAGCTGTACTTTCGAGGCTTAGCGGCCAGGGACGGAAATCCGTAAGATGAGGTGAAGTGTTATTTACTGGGTCGACCGTTTCTGTTCCTCAACTAGTCTCTATAGTATGGTAAGATCCAAATGAACAAATATTCTAGCTGATATAACTCTTTCGGGTCATCTTAATATTCACATCCGACCACTATGTAGTAGCAGCTACGGTCGGTGTTTCGGTGACACTACTTTTCTAACGTAGAATATAAACGCCGAAGGACTTCCTATAAGGATCGACCTGCATTTTATCGATTGTAATGAAGTGACAATACCTAAGGGTATAGTTAGTGGGTAGCATGTAAACCGAAATACAAAATCTCAAGCTAGTTAGGGCAAAGAAATTACTAGTTCTTTTATTGAACTAGTCATTATGTCAATTCGACTAATAATAATAGTTCAGCAACTTATGTCCTAATATCACAAATGTGCATCAGCCACAGCGTCAACACAATTATATGGATTTCACGGTTATATAAGAGAGAGTTGAAGCCGAAAGAGTTAAAAATAGAGGATATGGTTGGCGAATTCATAAAACAAAATGAATAGAATAATATTAAGACTCAGGATAGACTAACAGTGAATATATTTATGTCTTTGTTTGTTAAAATAATTTTAAAATGTGAATATATCCAACTGAGTTTCTTAGCTGTCTGTGGGATACTCGATGTTCACAACCATACTTCCAAGACCTAGAATGGTAAGAGCGATCACAGTGATTTGTATATATCTAAGGTCTTTTCTGAATACTCTCTTAATGTGCGGCAGTAAATACAGATGTGTTTGACCGCTGAGCGTAGACTAACAGACACTAACTATTTAGTGTGATTTCCTTTCCTATTATTGATTTGAACTTGGGGTTCTTATGGTTGTGTTGAATAATTTATTGTCCTGTATTCACCAAGTGAACGAGAATACAACTCTGAATCACTGTACCTGTCCTTTGCTCAACCAAGATGGATGGCGTTCTGTTATGCGATGCAAATGAAAAAATTGCACCGTGTTTCTTCGGTGGGATCATTTAGGAATTGTATTTGTATTGTAATTATCATTTAAACTGTTCCTATGAAGCAACTTATATAGGGAGTATAATTCGGCAAGTTCTTCATCACTATACTAAGAAACTTATGAAGAATTTAGAAACTTAAGATTTAAAGTAAGACACGGAGTGGATGTATCCGCACTACTGTGAACGAATTTGAGCCGTCACACTATGCTGACTCCAACCAGATAGTCTGTACCTACTTACAGGGCTTAGTCCAATACTCATTCTCATTGTTGATTGATACCACGTTCTGGTTCTGACGACCCTAACCTTAATCCAACTTATTCCTACATCATCGTGCGTCGAAGCAGACGGTGGATGGGCATACATTATACATATCCGAACCACTTCAGTCGATAAAGATTCATTACCTCTTCTATCGATTTGTCACGCTTAGAGCTCCGGGTTAAACCTCAAAACTTGATTGTACGAAATATGCAACCAATGCTTCAAAGACACCCAACATCGAATGTCGGTACAAACAGGCATTGAAATAAATTTGCATCACACATTGTGAAGAGATATAAAAATAAGAGTGAGTATAATGAAAGAAGAAATAGGTGAATAAAAAATGGGTGAGGTTAAGGTACGAGAGAAACAGTTGTTTCAAAAAATGAACAACGAAAAGAATCCTGTTCGGAAGAGGAGTTTCTTACTTTTATGAAGAAATTGGAAGAAAATCACAGTAGGATCTACATTTGCTTCCTCTGAGTCATGTCCGGTTACATTTCAAGCCACTGAGTTGAACTACCGCTCGGACTCCAATCAGGGACTTATGATGGACCAACAGATGTTAGTCCTATACAGCTTTCTCTCATACCCCTGCAACATATCTTAAACCTACCATTTCACTTTCTCCAACCAGTCTTATAGTCAGTGAATAAAGGGCGGTGTGGAAGTCGCTAAAATGGCATTTGTAAAGTATTTATTTATTTGAACACATAAATATTGGTACAAAGGGGCACAGAAGTGCTTTAAGCACGATATTTTACACACAGACTAATATCGCAACATCACCAATCTCTGATTTCCAACGGAAAGCGTTGCAATACTCCCATGATCTTCATCTACAGTCAATAAATAAAAGACAACTTGGGAGATCGCACACATGCACTTATCTAAGCTCATACTTTAGATGTAAATAAATTACATTAGCCGACCTCAGGCCACGCAATGCATTTATTTAACTCACTTCGTACTAATTCGTGTACTTAGCTTTGCGCTATACTGTAAGTGTGAGAACTGGTGACACCCACATCTGTCGTAACTGAAGTAGGTGGAGTGAGATTCGAACCAGTGATCCATTACTAGTAAGAAACCGGATCATCTAACCACTTAACTATGATTGCGAACCTATCACACTTTTCAACATACCAATAAAAAGGTAAATGGTGGGAACGAATACAAATAATATTTCTAAAGAAGAAATAGTGATCAAACAGAAAGCATCATTTGTAAATATTTCTAGGCAAGAAAGGGTTAACTGTTCGACTATTAGAAATAGTGTTTATTGAAATGCATGAAAATCTAGTTGCCAACTGTTTGGTCGAGAGAAACAGCTGACATCCCACTTCAATAAGTAGCAGGATAAACAATATGTGAACTAAATTATATTATACAATATATACAGACATTAAGGTGCAAACCATTTGCTACACCCTTTCAGAGGTTGAAGTTTGTTATTCTCTACCTTTTTGGAGACATCAGAAACGACTTCTTCAGATTTGTCAGCATCGCCATCCATTAGAGTATCAGTAGCTTCTGATGGACGTTTGTCTTTGAACAGATCAGGAAAAACAAAAACTTCACCAGGGGCCTAAACAAGATAATACGAGAGGAATTACGGAGTTAAGTGAAATTATTGACCTAAATAATAGCTGACAGTCGAGTTACATAAGCAAGGTATCACTAAAGCAATTCACAGTTTCTAATCGATAATTGGTTGCTAACGCAATTACTAACAGTAACCAAGCAAAGAGAATCTTTGCAATGCTTTAAAAGAAAACAGTCTTAACGTACTTTATACTGGGACTTTTTTCTCTCCAAAAATAAACACATTCCTTAAATACGTAAAAATAATAACATTCTTATCGACAGAACTATGTAGATGAGAACAAACAGATTTACAAAAGAACATAACAAGCGAACCAAGTCAACAATCAGAACCCAATCGCTATCAAGAACGCTAGTTTTTAATTAAAGCAATTGATTTTCGGTATTTGTTTAAAAAGTGCCAGTAGCCATATCACGGAAGATAGACCGAAATGATTGAGATCAATTACACTCATGCTTAGTAACTTTCACTTTGGTTTCTTAACTTATGGTTATGTTTTCGACACATGATTTGAACACTGTGAAGATTTATTGGCAAGACAAGAGTTCCTGTTAGTTTCGCGAGTGTAAATTGTACCTTGATAGAGCGAAATGCATGCCATAATTACGGACAAATGTGGTCAACAGAATAAGTAGATTATATGCAAGTCATATGACATCCCATAGTAAAACGAAGAATTATTTAGTAAACTAGTCATAAGCGTGTCGCTTCTATATTTGACTAGTTGTTCTTTAACATTTCAGCCTTTGAAACGATTTAGCAGCTATACGGTTGCAATGCAACAAAAACTGGTGTAAACCAAGCATCTACCTTATTTTTCTACATAACTCAATGCACCGTAATAAAACGCGGTTTGACTAACTAAAAACATATCAAAATAGTTTGAACATATATATTACAGAAAACAAGGTGGAAATATATGCTTGGTTAATGTCCGTTTTTTAATAAAGGAGAAAACTTATAGAAACAAAAACCATTAGTAAATCAATCACAGATCGACCTAACTAAAGTCACAACTAAGCAGTTTAAATTACACTGAATCCTGTAAAGCAAATATTATTTAGTTTATTTAGATTTCCGTTCGTAGTACCTTACTACAACCAGTTTTTTGAGGTTTCTGAGTACCGATCAGTGCAAACATAAAAACAAGAAAAGCATAATGTTTTGTGCTACTACATACACTTACACAAAATCGAGTTATTGCTTCACTAATGATGATGAAAAAGTATGTTTCAGAAAGTGATTTCAATCATTAAACTTTAATCCATCGGACTAACGACTTTTACAGTCGTATATTCATAGAATTCTAGCAAGATTCTTTGGTAAACTGAACTTCTATTTCACTGGTGAGTTCGTGAATCCAAATTTAACTACGATTCACTCCAGAAAAATCATATTTCACTTTTAAAATAATTGCTATGACATTTCTGTGATGAAAACTGGACATAAAGAGCAAAATAGTTACGTGGAAGATCAAGTACTGAAAATGCATCATGGACGCTGTCTCCCATTAAAATCAACCGACGAAATATACCAAGAAAAAACTAAACAAGCAAAACCAGAATTGTTAGTCTCCCGAACATTCTAACAGTTTGGTTAATAACCAAACATTTATGTTGAGAAATTTAATCATGTACAGAATTAAGTCTTACCAAACGAACATATGCAACCTTTTCATAGCGTTCAGGTTTAGGGGGAAATTGTGTGGAATCGACTGCTCTCTGAGCTTTACGTAGTGGCGGCACATCAATTGGTTCTACTGCACAAATAGTTACTAAATAATCAGAATTTACAATCGTGATGAACCATCTTTACTCGAACATCGACAACAGGAACATTGTAAATCTTTTCTAGATACTGCTGTACGTCGCGCTTAGTCATTCTGAGATAACAAATTACTAGGTAATTACTGTGGGTGGACTTTAAAAATAACATGGTTAGGAGGATTCTTTGGACCAGGATACATCATTTTCATCCAAAACGGAGGCAGGAAACATGGCACTGGAGGATCTCCAGGAAAAACCTTAGGATATTCAACTTGTCGCCTCCACAAAGGACTGTTATAACCTGAAAAGTAATTAGCTAACACCTACAAATAGTGTGTTGTTTTGGGTAAGCATATCGGTCGGATAAATATCACAGGCCGTACCCCAGGCATTTGAGTCTTGCGCTTACTAAGTACAGTTTCTTCACCCTATAACCGGTTGTTGTTCAAACCCAGTTGATTTGAACAGAAGAATGGACTTGTCGCCTACTATAGCTTTCAGCGGTACTTCACATATAATACGAGAATTAATTGTTAACACAGGTAAGTTCTATTCATATATTGTTGATACTGCGTGCTTTAGATTTGATGTCTTTCTTGCGTCTTGTCAAAGTTCTAGACTTTCTGGGATTATTAGCATTTCTTTGGTTTATTTTAAATTCACACTGGTGTAATCCTTATGTTTTCTTCTAGCTCTTCTTGGTTTTACCTTTTTTGGTAGCGTTCTGTGTGGAGTAGTTTAGTTACGTGTTGTATTATGCCTAGTATGCCCGACAGAGGATCGAGAATTTCTAGAACATCGTGAAGAATATAAAGATGGAAAAAATCTTAGGATGACTCATATATTCTACTTTGGAGATGTTTTGTTAGTCTTTCTCCTGAAAGGACAAGATTGGGTCAGTCGAAAAAATCTACACTTTCTCACTTAGTTTCATATTACCTTTACAATAACCTTCAAATTTGTTAAGGGTAACGTTGTTGGTCTAGAACAAATTCAAGTTCATCTAACTCTTCATCTGAAAGGAGGATGACCTGCTTTCAATACTTGGAAGCTGGAACTATAGCGATCTCTGAAATGTACAGTAAACATCTGAACTAGCTTCCCGGATGGGTGGGACAAATTTTGATAGGCTAAAGACCTATTGTGTCTCAGTTTCGCAGGTTGTTGTAACGAAAAAACATACGTTCCATGAGACTCATCATTTAAACACTCTGCTCTACCTGGAGTATTTCTTACATATGTTAACTATCGGCTTGAAATGTCATATTCATATCCTGTTACAGCGAATAGAGGATGAAGTCTTTGCAAAAATCCGAGGGTTTTTTCACAACTATTTCAGCTTCTTATGACGTTCTGCATTTTATTCTGTAAAACGATAACGTAGTGCAAAAGTTTTACAAGTTTAGAAGCTATTTGCGTTTACAACTTGCAAGCGTCACTTAGTTGTCAGCCTTAAATAACTCTAAACTAGTTCTAAACTGGTTTTGAAACTAAGGAATGCTACCAGTAATCAGTCAAACCTTCAGAAGTCTTAAAAGCTGTCTTAAGTTGAAATCTATCCAAAAATGCTATATTTCCTGGCTATCATATAACACTGTTATGTAGCTGGTATTACCTACTGAGCAAAATAAGCTTGTCACATCTATCTCCACAAACCTTTATTGTATAACTCATGCTTTATGACGAGATAATTGGGAAATGAACTAACATTCATTAGATTTAATGTAAATAATGACCAGGTTTGAATGCTTTTGCATTTGCTATCTATCATTTCAAAGACATCTGTTTTCACTCCTTGTAAACACCGTGTCCATTTTTCTGCATTTTCCTTCGTTCTATACCCAACACATTGATTGCTGTGGTCAGGAGTTATATGTAAGCACTTCAGATTGACTTATAATTAAATGTTTTGTGAATCCTGTAATGGTAATCCAGTTCTATGGCGTAACATGTTTTGCATATGTTTCCGTTGGCAGAAATATGCCATATTATGAAAAGGAAAACTGGTAGAAGTGATTATGAGGGCCATAAAACAAATCGGTTTGAGTAGCACCATTTATCGCTTGTTAATAACGATAAGCATTTATGACGAGTACAGTCAATCAACTGAAAAGTAAAAGTCAAGGATACGGTTAGCCAATATGGTAAACACAATGATAAAATGTTAAGTAAAAAGGAATGCAGTTTGTAAAAAGTCAAACAATATCAAAGATTTTATGAGGGTTAGGAATTGCAGGCGACATTTTGTTGATAGCTTTGAATAAGCCAAGAAATTGATATGATGTGCATGAATGCGGATAGGTGAGGATCAACGCTATATATAAGCTAAAACAAGGTACGTTTGTCATATGAGGACACTTTTACACACATACATGCTTTTAGGAAGAAAGATCCTAGAATGCCATGGGATCCATTTTTCGTGGTTTTGCATGTCTAGTTATTTGTGTATTTTCCTTATTCTTGGCTCTAAATGAAACTAATATTGATCCATTTTCGCGATTTCGGTTCTCTTAATTTATCACCTCACTTATGTGGTTCTACAGAACTGTGTCTAATTTGTTTCACTGGTCTATCTTGAGTTTTCAGATTCGAGTTTCCCCATCATACTTTATAGTTAGATCTACAATGGGCGACAACTCCTTAATCAAGTGGGACATCTGCTATTGACAAGTATCCACTTACATTGTTTGAGGCTTCATAATTTGGTTTTACAGTGATAGTATTAAAAATTCATCTGTGTTTGAGTGAACAAATTTTCTGAATGCTTGCTATAGAACTTCATCCCTTGCTATTCAGGGACTCATTTATTATACTTTCGCATACCATAGCAAGTATCTGCTTGATTTAGTCTTGATTCGATTGCGTACATCATGCTGAACGAGTATTTATGGTATAAAGTCCGGTGTTTCGACCCGTTCATGTACTTTTGTATTAATTACATTCATAATTCTTGTGGTTACAGCCGTAATTTCAATTTTACCGATTAGAAGAACGAGTCTCTGATGCTTATGTAGGGGATAAATTGAACAGAAATGAAAACATGGTGAATGTTAAAACACTAAAAAAATAAAATTTATAGACTTCATCTGACAACTGGATCAGTTTTTATTTCCCTACAGCTTGTAGCGTGGTGTCAAGACGCAGTTGACTATGAACACCGCTACCAAGGAACGCATGTCAGGATATCCATCAAATCACCTGGAAGCGAAATATCAGAAGGCAGTTAATGGACCAAGTCGAGAAATGTTTGCTGGCGATCTCATGGTATCGAAAGAATACCGAGGTCGTGCCAGGATACAAGCTTGGTTACAGATCGTAACCGAATTCGCGCGAGGTCACAATCAAAGTGTAAGAATAATAGATGTTTGTGGCACAGTTAAACAAAAGCACATTAAAACAGTCACTGGTACAAATGGTTCAAATGGTTTTGGTCGGAATAGAAGAAGCTTTCGCTTAACAGGCTTCCATGTCTAGTATCAGGGAATCACCAAATCCTCCAGGCAGGAACCTGGGTATGTTAACAAGAAAACAGGAAAGGAAATTGATAAATCATAGTGCGATATTATCCTTAGTCCTTAAGAATAGATCAAGTTGCCTCTTAAAGGACTCTTGGGAAGTCGCTTGGACTAGCTCAGTCGGCAGCGAATTCCAGCATTTGACAACTCTTAAGGAGTAGAAGTTGTGTCTAGATTCCGTTCTGCTATGTTGTGTCTCCAGTTTTGGGTGTTACCTCTTCGTTTAGTGTTAGAACTAAGCTTAAGTAGGTGTTTTAGAGGATGTCCAGAAGTGTTAAGAATACTATAAGTCATTAATAAATCACCTCTAAGACGCCTATACTCCAATGGGTAAAGGTCTAGTGAATGGAGGCGTTCTTCGTAAGGCTTAGATTTGAGTCCTTGAACTGATTTCGTGGCTCGCCGTTGAATACGCTCCAGGGTGTCATTATCCTTTTGGAGTGAGGGGAAAATACTGTGTTTCCGTACTCTAAATGGGGACGGATGAAACCATTGAAGATTGTATGGAAAGTTCTTCCGTCAAACTGGCCGAAAATGCGCTTCAACGTTACCAGTGCTAGGTTTTCTTGGAAGGCATTTTTGTCACAGATAGCATAAGACTTTAAATCATGGGGCACCAGGACTCCTAAATCTTTTTAGACTTGGGCTACTACTAAAGTGGAGTTTCTTAAGTTATAACTGTTTTCAATAAACCAATCGTGTTCTCGTGATAAAAGTGAGTCACTACGGGAGCCCGCCGCTAGAAGTGGTTTACACTTTCGATAAATAGCGATTGTACAACAAAAGAAGTGACGGAACAGGAAAGCGATCGTTGATCGTCGAGTTGCATTCCTGACTGAGAAGTTCCACTGTTTTTTTGTCAAATCATACACCGGGACAAAGAGCTTCCACTTTAGAGCGTAGTGGCATTGTACAAGCCAACAACTATTTCCCCATATGAGTTGTCGAAGTTTGATATCACTGTATATGCCGCATCAATCAACCACCAAACAGAAATTACGGTACATTTTTAATCTGCTCTTATTATTGATAGTTGTTTGTAGTACGGCTTAAGACGTTTTGATATCTCAAGGTCATTGGAGGTTGAAGCGGACTTTGCTTTTCTGTAAATATTTCTTATCAAGGATGAGTTAGTATGATTTTCTTTCCTTCGTACCTAAAATAAAGCAAAACAAACTACTGTAGTCGTTTTCCTCACGCTTTATGTCCCAGACATACAAACCATTTTGTTATATATCTGTGAAACTTCAATAAAACTTTAATCCTGCTAAAGATGAATATACTTTTTCTAACCGAAGGATGATAATGTTGTAATGTTTGAAGCGAGTTTGCACGTAGGCCTCGTTTAAGGTTGAGAAGACCTCAGAGATAGGCATCTTACAAATAAAATAACTTGATGTTCAGACTTTAGGTGAAATACATGTCTTTTAATAGTGAATTATGTTCTTAAATCATTATTTTCTGTCATAGGTGCCTTCATAATATTGCCCACGTAAGTTGAGGTTATCAAGCGAGCTATACTGAGGTTAGATTCATGGTGCCCCCAAATGTCCTAGTACGGCCGAAAGCGGAGAGAGTTAACTCTCCCGCTCGATATGTTCTCACATAGCCACGCGTATACAACCACTGCCAGGGAAGTCCTACTCACTGCCTTCTCGTGGTGAGGGTGTTGTTTACGAAATTGAGAGGACGAAAAGCGAATGTCTGGCGCTTTGACAGGGTTGGTGGGCATAGAAATTCGGAAAACCCTGATTCTAAACCAATGGTGCACATAGCTTCCAGTATTCCGAGAGAACAAATGGTGTATGAACCTATTGTTGGTCACCGGTTACCATGGGACTGCCTCTCCTGACGTTGCTCCACTGCCTTATTAATCAGACCTTTAGGTCGAAGGCTCCGGATGTGGTCGCCTAAGAAAACCACCTGCTTCAGTCTAGGCACCCAGGCAGTATCATAGCCCACACAGAAATCAAATGGATTGTGTGACGCGTATGTATTTGGTGCCTCTGTACCAATATTTATGTGTTCAAATAAATAAGATGCATGGTACTAGATAAAGATAAATTTTTTGAGAAAATATTGAATTGTCACCATGTACTACATATGCCCAACTATCGCCTACCTCAAAGCGTGATGCTTGATGAAGTGGGAGTTTATTGAAAGGAAGCTGATAGTGGCAAAACCAAAAATTGATATTAGTCCATGAAGTCATAGACAATTGGGATATATGTATTTGTCGGTATGTGCAGATTATGTGTTTGTGGTTTGTGCGATAACCACGATCTTTAGTTAGAGGTTTTGAATAACGTGTCTCTGGAGCGTTGATAGTGATCCTGATGCATTCACTCCTTATATTCCTCTCAATCATGGATTTTAGTAACCCTTTCGAATCTGTATTTTCAAATTATATTCGTAATGTGTGGTTTGTCCTTTTATCATTACTACTACATTTTTTCGATTTTTATCGTTTCCCTCTCGTCATGGTAGTCGGGTATGGCAACATGGTAACACACATCTGGCCCAGGCTCTATATTGATATCTGTCTGTCTTACAGTTAACAATTATTACAGTATTTTACGTAGTTACAATCATATATACGGTTCTCAATAAACTAAATGATTTATTTTTTTAAATAGTATCCTTACTACTTGGAATTAGCTCGTTAACTTGTTATAAACGTTGATACGTATTTTCAACTGAGCAAAATGGCGACCTACTTGGAGTTAGACAAATGCACTTTATTGTGTTCCTGCAAACAAACAAATCCATTGTGTACACTGTATTTTTGCCGTCATTGTTTATGTCTTCGATGCCCTAACTGTGTTTCACATGAGGTAAATTTTTTATTAGACTGTTCATATTAGTTTATATATATTGTACTGTTTTTTCACGTTGTGTGTATCAAGTTAACTACAAATAAGACTTATTAAAGATGTGTTGTTAGAAACTAGATTCCGGTATACTAGTGAGTTTGACCAAATATACATCATTCACCAACAAAAAGCCATTAGCTTAATAATAATAATACAAATAATATATTTGATGTTGTTCTGTGAAAATTCGTCTAATTTTAGGATTGTATTGGTCACAATTGTCACCAATGAAACTAAAAGATTGTCACGCCATTTCACAGTGTATTATCAGTTGGTGACCCAGTGGTTCTAATGGTCAGGCGTTCTCCACGAGATCTGAAGGTCCTGAGTTCGGTCTTCAGTGGGGTTATAGGTGTTCACTACTAAATAGTCCTATAGCACAGCGAAGCAGCTAAGAAACGTTCCTTTCAATGGTACTCCATCCTAGTCCTATTTGTGACGAATAAAGCTTTCAGATACCAACAGCAGTTAAACGGAATACACAGGGCAGTCCCCATGACCGAAAAAGAAATAATCGATAATGCCTGATAGTCTAGAGTAGTTTTGGGGCAAATTTAAAGACTTAACACCACAATTTATGACCCCGTTTCAGCTCTCAGTGGCTTTCAATGCGTAAAATAGCAGTTTTAATAACCAATGTTAAAAAACACATCTTGTCACCATAATAAACTATTGATGGCTTTAATATTAAGCATACTAATTTTTCGAGCGAACCTTTGGTGATCAAAGGGATTTTTCATGATGGTCTGTGTATGTTTTTCAGGGTCGAACAATATTGTTTCGTTATTTCCTACTCGTTTCCGCTGTATTTTCTCCTCTACAACAGGTAGAGAATAACTGTCAACTTTGTGTTTCATCACTCCAGTGTCTTGTAGAGCTGATAATACAATTAATATTAAGCAGTAGTGTAACTTAAGTAATAAGTGGGTATTTCCTGCACGTAGCTGTAATTCATACTATATTGTATGAGTGCTAGTGATACCAACTGGTTTCCAAACATAAAGTAGGTAGAATGGGTTTTGAACCGTCCACATATTCGTTGAAAGTTAAGAAACTTACACGTCAAACCAAAACTCCACTGCATATGAGCTCTTCAGTGAATGATTACTTCCCCTGACGTTCTAACCCTCACATCCAGTGTTACCACGCTCAGAGACGTAAAGTTATTTTCGTGTTAAATGAACTAAGTGGTAGCTACGTGCTAAGAAATGTATTTTACTACATGAAGTTTGTGGAGATTGTTGTATTTTATGGTTTACATCGCAGGCTAACCTTATCTAGACAACTAATGAAAATTAGGAACCACTGAACAGCTGTTTTTCGTAGTATGGGAATCCATAGGAGTGAGCATTCACAATCCTCCCAATAACTGAAGCCAGAACCTTCAAATCTTGGCGAGCACTCAACCTTCAAACCACTGAGTTGGGATCCATTCTTTTATATTTCTGACTTCGGTCAATTCACGATATTGCGCAGTCATTTCCAATATCATTAGTGGAGTGAATTCCTCACATTCTGATATGATCGGACTCCATTGCCTAACAATGGTCAATCTGTGATGTAAACTATGAGCTGTATCTTTCCTGTTATGCATATATTCACCAAATCTTTCATCCATTTAAATGCTCAGGTGGATTCTTATTATTGTCCTAATTGTCTTGAAAATATGGCAAGCGCTGAGGCCAAAATGCGTAAACATCGTTGTGGTAATTGTTTTGATTGTCCAAGTTGTGGTCACACACTGTCTACACGAGCAACTGCTGTTGTACATGCAAAGCCCGATGAACCAGGTCGAACAACAGCACAAAAAGCATATTTTCTAGCATGTGGGTTTTGCCGATGGATTACACGAGATAGTGGTATACCAGATCAACAACAAGCTGCTGGAGGTTGGCAAGAGAAAATAAGTCCACATTTTAAAAGGGTTTGTTCTAAATTATATCTTGTATTGCTTTTACATGTGTGTTATTTCGGATTAATGTTTGACTGTTGTATAATGAGCCAATAGCGCGTAATCATGACTTTAGAGACTATCATATAAAGAATCATTATTTATGTTTTTATTGTTTAGTTAGAAGATGTTTGGACTGTTCTGTTTCTAGATTCTCCTACTATTAAGCCTTCATTTGGTTTTTAAATCGTTGCCATGTCTCATTATCCCATACTTGCCGTTAATTAACTACTCTATTACTCTGGTCTTGTATCACTTACTGCTGGACTGTGTACACTTTATGATTTTTTAACTGTGTTGCTATGTGGTCAGATAGTTTAAACATATTATTGCATGAGTTTTGAGCCAAAATTAAGTTAAGTATAAGGGGGAACTGATATATTTTCTGCATTTGTCTTCTGTTTAGCCACTAGGTTAAAAGAAGCTCGAGAAATAAATAAATTACAGACACCTAATGAATAGGGTGAGCAATTAACACATACGATCATGTAAAAACAGTCAGGGTTAATAAGCGAATAATTGACAAGATCAAAATGTGGCTTGAGAAGAATGAACAAATTGATCTACCCAGAAATTAGAATAGCTTATGCGGGCTTGGCATTTTACTGGGCACTACAATAGTATAAAAGATTAGACACGGAATAAGATTTGAGGGGAAAAAATAAACTTACGAATAAAAAGTGTACGATGGATTTGAAACTCAAGATCTAAGGAAAGACAAATAGCGAATGGATCTGCACCACTTTGACTGATTCTGAGCTATTTCACCCAACATCACTGTGGTTATAAGGCGGACTCTAACCAAATATTTTATACCTACCAACTGGATTCATAACAACAGACAATGATTTCATGAGCTGATAACATAAACGAATTGTTCACCGCTATATTTCTTTTAGCTTCTACCTCAACCATCATTGGATATGGATGTTTAGCATGTGTAACACATCCTCTGATCATATCATTCAATGAAAATTCTTAATCTATTCAACATATCTACTGTCCTCCCCCAGTAGCCTATGGTCTAATAATTTGTGTATAGTTCACGAGACCATTGAATTTGTCAGTTGTCTTATTAAATGATAACACACTATCGGGATTTGAATTGGTGATTCATTGATTAAGTATTGACTGATTAAATAAACGTTTCTTTCCCAGAAGAAAGATGTTGACCTTTTGTTTTTGATTTTATCTTTCCTATTTAGATTCTTTAATGTTTCAATGTTATTTCATATTTATTTTATTCAACAAATTCATTCCTTCTCTTCGATTCATATATCTGTATGTTCAATTTTTACTTTACAATTATTTATACTACTATGATTTCAACTACTCTTAAAATGTGAACTGTTGTATGCCTGCTAGATCCTACGTCAATTATACTTGATTGAGTGACTTAGAGGGAGAAGAAGACCAGTGTAGCAGCAGCCTCAGCAGCGGTAGGTCTCAATATACACAACGGGAAAAGCAAGATTCTCCAATACAACACAGCATGCACCAATCAAATCACTCTTCTCAGAATGTAAAGCCTTTGCATATCAGAACGAAATCATTGATGAACATGGTGGATCTGATGCAGATGTGAAAATGCGTATCGGCAAAGCAAGAGCAGCATATCTACAATTGAAGAACATCTGGGACTCAAAAAAACTCTGTCAATCAACACGAGTTAGAATTTTCAATATAAATGTCAAGATGGTTCTTCTATATGGGGCGGAAACTTGAAGAACTACAAAAGCCATCATCCGAAAAATACAAGTGTTTATTACCAGTTGTCTACGGAAATAATTCGAATCTGTTGGAGAGACACTATCAGCAACAATCTACTGTGGGAGAGAACAAACCAGATTCCAGCGGAGGAAGTCAGGAAGAAGTGTTGGAAGTGAATAGGACACACATTGAGAAAAGCACGCAACTGTGTCACAAGGCAAGCCGTAACTTGGAATCCTCAAGGCCAAACGAGAAGTGGGATACCATAGAACACATTACGCCAAGAAATGGAGACAGACATGAGAAAAATGAACAAAAATTGGATAGAACTAGAAAAGAAGGTACTGGACAGAGTGGGTTAGAGAATGCTGGCCGGCGGGCTATGCTCCATTGGGTGTAACAGGCGTAAGTAAGTAAGTAAGAGTGGCTTAGAGAAAATAGACTTTCCAGTAGGTCTATCGTCCTAGGTATTGAACTCTGTTAATTAATTCTTTGGCAATGACGCTATATATTTTCTAACCACTGTATACAATTCTACGTACAATATTGTTTGGTGTGAAGGTGAGTTGGACGAACACTTGAGAAGAATAAACCAAGACATAGTATCAGTACATGAAGTCATTGACTGTTGGTCTGAGTCATATTGATGGATGTCGAGTAACTGATTGGGGTCTATGCAATAACTGCAGTAATTAGTTGAAGACGTCAGCTCACAGTGTCACAGATGCATTTACTACTTGTATTCTAATTTTGTTATTTTTTACATAGTGAAAATCAGTTCGAATATCAGCGAATCATCTACAAAGTTACTAAGTCTATATAATCACTAACTTGTCTTAATTTATCTTTATGCGGAGATTTGAGTTTTCTTGTTCTTGATATTAAGGACTGCATTTTGTTAGTCTCTATCGGTATATAAGCATGTTGAGTGTGTTCCCTTGATATCTTATTTTGAATAAAAAATGCATAACAGCTAACGGCGCAGCTCAGGATACATTTTACGTTCCACACCGTGTTGAACAAGTTAGTGGCTATTCAAATTTAATAACTTGATAGATAATCCATTGGTGTTTGAATCAAAAGGTTCTGAGTTCGAGTCTCTCGATTCGTAAATATCAATACTGGAATATAGGCATATTCAATTGATGAGTCCCAAGTAGGATAAAATGTAGATCATGGATCTCAGTGCTAGGCATAGTCCAAGTTTAATCTGCTTAATTCTCTTTTCATATATCACTAATATTTTTTATACTTGGTTCTATTTTATTGTTCACTGTTTTCATTAGTGTAGAAAATCAATAACCTACATGTTTATGCTTGTGTATTCCCCCCCCAAAAAAATGTGATTGTTCAAGAACCTTGAAAATTGATTGAAAGATATAGATTTATTTTTCAAGTTTCTAAGGTTCACAACAATTGAATATTATGTCCTCTTAGTAAGGTGATAATAATGGGGGGGGGGAATGGTTTGTGTGTATTTAATATCTTAACTATAATCGATTTATATTATAGCACAGATGTACATCATCACCAAGTCAATTTTTCATGTCTATATCAACCTGATGAGATGAAATTAACAACATAAATTCATATGTATTGGTTGTTTATACTTTCGCATTGGTGTTTAGTACTGTAATTGACCCATCACTTTTGGTAAATGTGTGTGTTCTATGTGGATGGCGTTTGGGGCGAATGGTGCTCGGTTTAAGTCCGGGAGTGAACATCAACTCTAGGATGCAGGTACAATTAACTGACGAGTTCAAAAACAGAGCAGAACCCACGTCCTGTCTATCATCTATCTCTGCTCAAAATAATAATACGAATGATAGATGAACGTGAATGTTAATTAATATCAATGATAGTAATGAAAATTTGAGAATTAAAAGAAAGATATAGAAAATAGACGAAATTAAAATTGAAAGGATTGTAAATAATGAATTTGTCTACATTAATGAACAATTCTATGTCATATGACATAAAGTGTTGGTATTCAACCACTGATGCCGATTATTGTGTGAATAGTCTGCCTTAAATCATCAGTCATTGGTTTGATAGTCTTAGTCTGAACTCTTTAATCCTTTTCTCAACTTTCCATTTTGATGTGCATTGCTTGCCTAGATGGTCCTGGAGATCAAAATATAACATCAATCCCTGAAGTGCCTAACTGCCGATGTGATCCTGGATGTCGGAAAATGAAGACTTTTTAATTGAGGCTCGCGTTAAAATACATCTTTCAAAGCTGTTTGTGGCGGTGCCGTTACTTTCATTGTCTATCTTTCTATAGATCTGAAGTTAATTTTTGCTCTTAGTTTTTCTTATTTTTCGATCTCATTTGTTCCTTTTGAACTATACTTACCATGCCTAGATTTTCACTGTATTTGATAATTATTTTCTCTCCTTTTTCTTAATATCGTGTTATGTTTCCTTTATCACTGTGTTAATATGAAATACGATAGTCTGGATCGATATATTGTCTGGGACATATGTTGCATATGCTTAACTATCGGCTATCTAGACGGTCAATATTTGTTGGTAATACGCATAAGTTGCAAGAAAGTTATAGGTGATCCTGATTAAAATGTAATAGCAGTTCATGAATTCATTGACTATTGAATTTAGTCATGCTGTTGTGTGCAGATGACTTAATTGGACTCCTTGCAATTGTTGTGAACATTGGTTAAAAACATAGTGTGATAAGGCTCAGATTCGACTGTATTGACACACACGTATGCACTCTGATTAATATTATCTGTGTCTAATGTCTTCTACTATAACTGTTATTTGTACTACTCCTGCTGCCCTATCTTTTATCTTGGTGATTTTATTTCAATATGCTGATATAATGTGGCATCTTGAATCGATACACATATGTGTCACATTGTATGTTGCTTATGACTGACTGATATCGATTATGATTAACGAACTGATATTGAAGTAAGTTGAGCATGTTATGTAACATATGTCTTATCCACTGTGTTGCAATGTACAACTGTATTTATATGTATAGAATAGGTAACCAACTTATTGAAATATTTGTTTATAACTTTTGTGTATATAGACATTCTTTTCATTTTCGAATTATTTTCGATGATTTTCTTCATTTTTCCCTTTTGTAGATCTCAGAACTAATCGATAATTATCATCATTTAGCAGTACAAGAGAAAGAAGATCAAGAATGGAATAAATTTGCACGTAAACGGAATTATATGATTTTAATGGTAAGTCAGTCAGTCACAACGAGGTGGTTTCAAATGCTGATAGAGGAGATACATAAGGTGAGGGCAGTTGTCACCTTCCGATAGCCCACATTATGGAAAGATATTTCTTCTTGAGAGAACTGAGTTAGTGATAGTTTTAGCGATCTAGGAGGGTGATCACATCTCAAGAGAAAAATGCTTGAGGCAGGTCGTGCACGGTCTTCTTTCGGGACATTTTTAATGTTGTAAGCTCTGCCCTTCAAAAGACCTTACCGTTGGAGACGGAAATATGACATTTTTAGAGTCGACCTTTTCTAACCCCTTCCTTTCGTTGTGAGAAGGCAGCATCTCTGCAGATGCTGGTTGTCCAAATGAAACACATTACTTCTATCACACTCCTCTACAGTTGGCAGTATGACTTCGCCCTCAGAACTTAAGTTGCTCCCTCTAGTCTGACCGTTCTCCAATCGACCTGCATGACATGGTAGGACCTCAAGGAACATGTGTTCTAGCCAATACAACTCGGTTGAGTCATCACTATAGGCAAGCTCGATCACCACGTCTGGGCAGCAGCTACGATCGGGCGTTAAGTAGTCATTTATTATCTTGTCATATAATTTCCTGATTGTTGTTGGGTTTGGAAGATGGAACAGCATGATTCCGTAGTCTGTTCAATAAATATGCGAACTCCGTTTATCAAAATTGGGTTTATTCTTGCAAAATTTATTGTAAATCAATCTTATTCCCACCCTTCAAAGTATTTCTCATTCAAGGCAAGATACTTGTCACATCTTCGTTGCCATTGTCCAAAACATCTCTAAAAGTCTTCAAAAGCTATAGATTTTTCTTAGTTATTTAATCGTTTAACACTTCAACATCCCTAAGAATGTTTTTATGAAATTCTGTACACGGTCGATTTTCTTTCGGTTCAACTCATTAAACATAATCCAAGTAGAGAATCACTAATCAAGTATCACAAAGAGACTATATACGTTCGATAACTTATTTTAGTATAATAAGTTTATTGTCGTCCTGTCCATCATCACTGCAGTTAGCACAGTTCTCACTAAAACTCTTGATGAACATAATGGAGGTCATTTGTTAAAACACGCGTTATCTCCTGAAAATAACACTCAGTATTTCATAGATTTATTGGGAATACTTCCTGAGTTTTAGTCCCCCATACTTATCGAACAGATAATGTATTCTGTGAATGGGAAATGTCTTTTTACAATGTAGAGTCATAGCTTCTGTCTAATTCAATATGGAGGACGTACAATAAATTATGTTCGTGTTATAAAAATTAGTTGCGTTCGTAGCTAAAATCAGTTGTTTGACACTGATTTACAGCCGTCTACTTACGTGGAACTAAATTTTCTATTTCCTTACTGTGTATATTTAAATAACAGAATAATCTACATATTTTTTTTAGGAACGTTATCCTGTTTTAAATCCACGCCTAAGACGCTATTGTTCATCTTCTTGGACAACACCCAAGTAAGTTATGTTTCTTTTTTTGGTAATATCATTTATCAGTAAAGAATTTTATGGGGTTTATAGGATCTTTATAGTTTTTGAATCATAATCTAATCTCAAACTAGACCATCAATAAAAACCGGATAGCATTAAACATCTGTTTCATCTTATTATAGGACTTCTTAGCAGTACATATTCACTACCCCGCCATAGGGAATCGATCCTAAGACCTTCGGTCTTGCTCGCAAATGCTTAAACGGAATCTAATGGTGTATATATCTGACCTTAACTGATTCGCGATATTGTTCAACTATGTTCCATGGTCTTCGATGGGTAACTGCCTCTTAGTCGACACTATTGAACTCCAGTGGTCAAGGTTTCTCACTAGAACTCCAGGAATTGGATCTTGAAGCTAGTTACTAGTGAGCAAATAATTGCTGTCAGTACAGGTTATTCCATTTATTATAGAATTTCCATGACGAGGTTGTGGATGCGCACCTTTGAGGGCTCCCGTGCTAGATCTAAACAGCTGTTCTGTTCACAGTTTCCAATGGTGGTTGGTTCGTGATTTAGAGACTAGGAGTAATATTTGATCCAGTATCTGTGAGTATTTAGGCTTCTTCCGCTTTTTAGTTCGAGAAAAAGCTGTTATTTTGTGCATATATATATATGGTTAATTAACTAAATCCACTAGGTTCTTAGTGTCTGTTTGGTTGCACCACCGAATGAAGAACTGTGCTGTTTAGGTTTTAAATAAACATGAACGGGATCTAGTTTTCATCAAAAATGCTGTATAAAATTGACTCTTCTAATCGTAAAACTATGAAAAGGTGTAGCTCAGTGGTTAAAGTATTCGGCTTTCTGTCGTTAAGTTTTAGGTTCGAAATCCCTTCTCCACCTATTACGGTTTGAGTAACCGGTTAAATGCTATCACCTGCCCTCACAGAGTATAGCTCAAAGTCAAGTACACAAATCTGTACACCTAGTAAATGAGCTGAATATACTGATGTTTACATGTTTCTGTTTATCATAGATTAAAACAATACTGTTAAGGATGATTTGTTAAAATCCAATTTTTTCCACTGTGTTTATAATGATAGCAGAGAAACTACTCCTAGTAAAAAGGTAACTATTCCCGCTGCTGAAGCATCTTCTGAAATCCCACCATTCAACGTTGATGAATACATCAATCAACCAATTAACATTGATAAAAGTAAGTCTGGTACTACCTCCCTCTTATACACTCAACACCAGTATGTGTATCCTTTCCTACATATCACTATAATTTAGTCGGTACATTTAATTTTATTTATTGTCAATTATTCTTTAATTATGAGTGTCATTCATTCGTAAATATACCTTCATAATACATTAGCTAGTGTACGAGAACGAAGCTAGAAGCGACTAAACCAAAACCTAGCATTATTTCGTGAAGTCACTGACTGTTTGATAGAGATATAAACTGTCTGATTAGAATCGTTCAGGTAACAACTAAGATGATTGGTTTAAGACGTTAGGTCACAGGGAGATAGGTAGATTGACTCTTTATCTTCCTTTAAATGTTTAGTCTCAGTATTCTATAATAACTGCATTCTTCATTCATCATGTATTGGTTGTTTGAGTCTTCCTATTGACGTTTAGAACTGCAATTGGGGTTCGAGTTCTGAAGCGGACATCAACTCTGGGATGCAGGTGCATCTAGCTGATGAGTCTGGAGCAGCACGAAACTTGCGTCCTAGATTCCACTACTAGTCACCATATATCTGTGCTTATATTCCTAGTATTTGTTGTGTCTCACTAACATTGATAATAACATGTTTTCAATTGCTTGTTATTTACCTTTTCCTGCTGATGTGATATGTCAACTTTAGGTAACATACATTTGTTCCAGTTTCTACGTTCGTTACGATTGATTTTACACTACGGTTGGACAATTGTTTAATCCAGAATAGTTTTTCCTATCCGTTTTATTTCCATGAAAAACGGTGATTAAATCCATATAGTTCTCGGTTCGAACCCTGATCTTCCGGACTTCAGTTTGGTCATAGCTAGACAGAGTATGGTCGAACTTAGCTAGGTATGATTCAGTTAACCAGTATGTAAACCCATGATTAAGCTACATTTTAGAATATTCCCATTAAGTAGGTAATACCAAACTGCCATGTAGGTAAGTGTGAGTAAAAAGTAACCAGAACTTGATTGGTTCTTGAGAGTCAGTTGTAAGCAGCGTAAAATCTGGCACATTATTTTATTTTGTCACTAAAATGTACTCTGTTTTCAGTATTTCTAAAAATTGATTGAAAATCAATCCATAATTTTCATCACTTATTTCTTTTATTTCAAGTTACCAATATTCATCAACGTCATTTAGCTCCTCAAATTCAACCAAGATATACATCAAATTTAGAACCACGACCAAAAAGTTTAGTTGTTAAACGATCAATGCGTTGTCGTGTCTGTGAACATAATCTATGCAAAGCAGATTTCAGTCCAAGTTCTATTAAATTTCGAATTAATTTAAATGCATTATATCATGTTCCAGAATTACGATTTATTATTCCACCAACAATCGTTAAAGGATCAACATTTGATTTAAAACAAACTATGAGTAAAACTAACTTAACATTAGAACGTCGTACTTCATCGACATTAGTTTCTATGAAATATGAACCCGTCATTCATTCTGATGCTACACCTGGTCAAGTAAGTGCTTATAATTGTTATAACTTGAGATGTTAGTTGACATCATGTACTAAAGTCACCTACCAATCGAGATTCTGATTATCAATTAGTTCACCTATATTGTTAACAAGACTGGTGATCTAAGTATTAATCGACACACCAACCACTGAACAACAGCCAAGACGTTAACTCTTATTGATCGTGAGTCTTCTCTCATTGGGGTTGTTGTTTACAGAATTGAGAGGACGACAAGCGAATATCCGGAGCTTTAACCGGGTTGGTGGACACGTAGAGTCGACCTAAGTGAGTTGGAAAACTCTAACTTCAAACCAGTGGTGCACATGGACTCCAGTATCCTGAGTGAACAAGTGGCGTATGAACCTATTGTTGGTCACGGGCTACCATGGAAATACATCTCTTTACGTTGCTCTATTGCCTTGTGGGTCAAACCTTCAGGTCGAAGGCTCCAGGTGTGGCCCCCTAAGAAAACCACCTGTTTCGGTTTGGGCAACTGGGGAATATTACATCCCTCACACAACTCAAATGAGATTTGTGTGGCGCATATGCATTTGGTGCCCCCCTTTTACCAATATTTATGTGTTCAAATAAATAAATATAGATAAGTGTCTAGTCAGAAGACCCAGATAGGAAGCGCATTAGTTCTACCCTATTTAGTCATCACTCAAAATGTGCGCACTAATATATTTAAAATGCTTGTGCACACATTACATCAAATAAGGAATCCATACTTTAAACACAATCAAGTTATAAGTGACAGTTTAGCTAATCAAATAGTTCATAACTAATTAGCAATAATTAGGGAATAGTAACAACAATAACTGGAAGAAATAGTTCTGAATGTTCCAGCCTTTCCAATACTATCGCGTTATAAGAGTAATATAACTATTTCATGGTTGTTTTGAAGAATATCAGTGTAGGTGGTCAAATCTGCTTATTACCGCAATGTTATATAATCGTCCCAAACTTTTCTATACAGATAACGGTGGGGATGGTTCTCTCTTGTAACATGCTCTCTTACTGCCATGTGTTTATAGCCTCTTCCAGGATAGTCCCGTTCACTAACTTTATGGTGAGGTTATTGGTCAGTATTCACGAACTAAATTATGATCAGTCTTTATTGATATTTGGGTTTCCTGAACAAAAACCTTGATATTTTGTTTATAGTTGCAAGGTTTAGTGTAGTTTTGAATAGTGGCTAACAGTAAAATCCGATACACCTGTTTGATCTCATGTACGACTCCTCAATTGAATCTGTCTACATGATACTACTCCATATGGTTCTTTGGTGACCCTCTATATTTGACTCCAGTTAGATCGCACAAGTGATTGTTATCGAAATATACATCCCAACTACCCTCATATATAATTATCGACTTTATTCACGTTAGAGATTAACGGAATAAAATAAACCAAACACGAGAATGAATTTCGATACGTATATTTCATACACTCGTTAATCCAGACAGGCAATCAGAGAAACGAAGTGACGCTCAGCCAAGAAGGCGAGTGGGCCAACTCGTTTCGATCGAGCATGACTCAATATTTATATTCCGACAAAAGTGAATTAAAGACACCTAATGAATAGGATGAGCAATTAACACACATACGATCATATAAAAATAATCAGGGTTCATAGGCGAATAATTGACAAGATCAAAATGTGGCTTGAGAAGAATAAACAAATTGATCTATCCAGTAGTTAAGACACCTTATGTGAGCTTGGCATACTATCAGCCACTAAAGTTCACACAAGGATGTAAGTACTTTCAACTAATGCCTTTTACATAAAATGATAGTCTGCTAATACACATTTGGCTGGTTACAAGACAGTGTACAGATCGCCATGATGAGACGCCCAATTTTTTTCACTTATGTTATTGTTGTAACGGGTGTGTGTGCAGGTTATTGATAAGCAGCGTTTATATCGATCGATCGCAGTGACACGTAATGAACGACCTAGTGTCCTGATTGGCCTGCTTCCCTATCTATCCCAGCCAGTTGAGTCCAGAACGAAAGTCACAGCCTCTGAGATATGAATCATTGTATTTCAGACACACACTGTTTATATACTAACCAAACATACCACATCGTACCATAAAAATAGAAAACAACATTTACACAATATTAAACAAGTGAAGTAAATATCGACCAATAGGTAATGTACATTTAACGTCCAAGGACAACATTAGACTTAACATGATAACTATTGGTATATTTTTCTGCACATCCTAATAGTTATCATCAAACCATCTTTGAAATTTAGTATTATTATGATCAATACGTTTTCGTTTTATTATTTCTCAGAAAATAAATATAGTTTTAATCATAAGTAATCCTATGCATCGGATTACAACTTTTTCATTACGTCAATTGACTTCACAAGAAGAAATAGAACATCTTGGACATTTAATTAACAGCAATAAGCATGAACTAAATTCACTTTCATCTACAGTCAAAATTCAATCTATTGATAATGCCAATGAATCAAAAATGGATCCTACTACTATCAGTAGTGACACAGCATCATCATTGTCTGATGATCAATTAACATGTTTTTCAACTGTAAATGTAAGTTACCTTATAGCAATTATTGGTGTATATAACTTATCATGTATATTTGTCTCTATTCGATACTTTATATTATACTAAAAGAATTCGCTGACAGGATTTAGATATTTCTGTCTTTTTGATTGTTCATATTGAGTACTATTAGTTATATAAGGGTGGTTATCACTTATCAATTGCCTACATCGTACAAAGATAATTCTGCTCGAGGGGACTATAAAACGAAACTGGATTAGAGGTAAACTTGATAAACTGACAGGTTGACTGCAGAGATAAAGGGATAACTGCCTGAAGCCAATGATACACAACTTTTTGGTGAGTATTCCTTCATTTGTCGTTGGCTCTGTACTTCTCAGACTTTACCACCATCAATAAAAATCTGTAGAACAAATTGATATTTGCTACTGTTTATGATTGAGATTTTTCAACCTCGCTTCCATTGTAGGAAGCAGCAATGCTGAATGTAAGAGCAACATTTTATTGTCTATCTGTATGCTCCATTACAGTTGGTCGTACGTTTTCTCCCTTAAACCCTCAGGTTTGCTGCTTATAGTTGTATTGGTCTATCAAGGATAGTAAAACGTAAGAGAATGAATGTTCCAACCAATATAGTTTGGTTAGATCATCACTATATGCAAGCCTGACTACCGCCTTAATAGCAAAGCCTACTGTCGTCGTGCCACTGTGGTACAGCAACTTAGGCTAACTCCTATTTGTACTACGCTCGATATTGATGGTAACTGATTATCTTTCTGCATTGGTTACTATGTCGTTCAGCTGACATTTTTATAAAATTGATACGAAACGTCTGTATATTGAGTAATTCCTAGTTTCTATTCGTTTAGACAATCGATACTGCACTTCGTTATCATAGTCCTAGCTTATTCAATTAATTAGAATAAAGCAGAATGTTTCAATGTATAAACGTATTTACATCTTTCTTAAATGTATGGTGGATAATAAGCTTATTCAAAGAGCGACGAGTCAACAAAGGATGGGAGAGTTTCGACTAAGAAAAAAAACAAGAACTTCAAATTTTATAGAAGTAAAAACTTAAACAGAATAGCAAATAAGTAATTGGATTTTAGATTGATTTGAAACATCCTCAACATTAATCATTTATTGTGAAATAAGCACAGTTTTATTGCATAGTTACTTTTCCCCATTCTTTTGGTATTGACTAGCTCATTTTACCAACCGAAGAGTTAAAACTTGCACCCCGTAATGACATTATGGATTGTGATGTAACTCCAGATCAAAGTTCTGACGATTACAAAGATGATCCTAAGTAAGTTTAAGATAATACTGTTGAACTATTGATGAAATTACACTAACCATTCCATGTGAATTGATTATATTTAATTATTATTATTATAATTATTATATTTAATTAGTTGAAAGTAATCGAGTGATCCTACAGGGAGTATTAGTAATGAGTAGCAACTAGCACGAAATCTAGATCAAGCAGAGTTTCCTACCGACAAACCACGTGACATATAATCCTTTTTGATATTAAATTAATTTTCTGATACATAATGCGTAAAAGATCATCTGGTTTCTATTAAACTAATGTATACTCACATGTATACAGTGGTTAAAACTCTCAAATGTGTAATTTCAGTTCTAACGTAACAGTGATTTGAATTAACTCATGGCTATTTTGTAATTCTACATGCACCATTGACTATCTATTAATTGAAAGGGATAGAAGACTTAAGATCTAATATGAGCGTATATCAGTCCAGATTTCCACATTTCTTATCTGCATAGTAAAAGAGACAGACAGTATCATCAGTCTTACCATGATCAATGTAATTCCGTAACAAAATAGGCGAGACTATAATTTATGGATGACATTTGAGCGACGCTGGAGTGACCTTGAGAATGGACACCTACTGATTAGTACTAAATGAGAGTTATAAACCAGTTAGAATTATGATTTACGGTTGATGGTTAAGGTTAAAAATTAGATTTAGGGTTTTCATCACGAACTGATGTCAGCTATAATGCCAAAACTCTATTTAGCCAAATGTATGAACGAATTTCGCGCCATAATTCATTACTCGTTATCTTATATCTGATTGGTTCATCCATAAATTATAGTCTCGCCACAAAATAAAGTTATTTTGTACTAGTTAGTTATAATTAACGTAGAATCCGAAATAAATGTACATCGGCCCAGAAAGAGAATTGAGATAACAGTAGTATCAATGGAACTCAGATGCTACGAAAACTTAAGAGTGAATTTGTCTGTACCATTGTAACCGATTCTAGGTTAGATCACTTATTGTGTGATCGTACATGGACCCTATACACAGTCTGCATATCTATCAGCCACGTTCCACATCCATCAAGTAGAACGGAGCGAACTAATGTACAATGAACTTGTTCATCGGTTGGCAAACAAATACCTTGCCTACGCTACAAGTGACTCACATTGGCAAAGGTCAACCGAACTTTCTGAATTCGTATTATTTCATAAAAATGTTAAGTGACTAAATCACTAAAAATGAAAGTCTCTAAATTTAATGCTTATATTGTAATTACACCTTTTCGAATCGATCAGACTATTCCAGTAATGGAACTTTTGATAATTAACACCAAACCGTGGTCGAACAATCGGAGTATAGGACCTCCTTGCGTCACTAAAACCTTACCGTGATTTTAATACTCCTGTAACCTCAATAAATTTTGTTTCGTCTTTTGTTAATTCCTATCTAGGATAGTGGCCTTCCGTCGTGGTAACAAACTAGGTATTAATGTTACTTTAATACCAAAAACCAATAAGTTACCGACATTGCGAAATTCAAGTTTGGTTCCGGTTGGCGAAGATCAAATAGTTGA
Source organism: Schistosoma margrebowiei (assembly GCA_944470205.2). Taxonomy (NCBI): domain Eukaryota; kingdom Metazoa; phylum Platyhelminthes; class Trematoda; order Strigeidida; family Schistosomatidae; genus Schistosoma; species Schistosoma margrebowiei. The sequence goes on along the minus strand of OX104029.1, from coordinate 4,316,112 downwards.
TCAATTTCACAAATCTGAACAACTAATCCCTTTACAAGCTGCAATTTACATGAATTTCGACTACAAAAACACACCAACTACTCTCTTAAGTGCAACGAGTAATAAAACAGTGGTAACTGACACTACCAAAACACAAGGAAAGATTCCAGAAACAACTGCAACTACTGAAACATTGTCAGCAACAACTGCCACTGCCTCTACAACATTAGAACAACGTGTTTTACCTCCAGCTGATGAAATCAAACAAATTCAAATAGTGGCATTATTTAATTTTGGTTATATGCCTGTCAACAAATAAATTAAGTACACCTCCTAATAATAATTATTCTGTTGACTTTCAGTCATCTAATTATGTGATCAGAGTTTACATAACTTTTTCTTTGTGATGAAGCGTATTTATTAACCTGTGGACGGTGTGTTTGGTTTACATTATCCTTTTACCATCGCTTTTTTCATATTTGAGGGTGTTTCTGGTGACTATTGAAAATGATAACAAACAGTTAAATCACCCAATTACTTACATGTACTTCATTTTACAATACAATAACAGGTGCAAGTCTTTTATTTACAAATAAATATCATACATATCACCGATGTCATTTTGACGTGTCAGGTTTCTATTTGCGTTTTTACTCCACTTAAAATATCTTCAACACACCATACTTCTTCGAATGCAGTACATATTCGAGCGCATGTCTGAGCGGCCGATAAAGGAAAGTTACTAATACTGACTGTACGTTGTGTAAACTCTTTACAAGTATCGACAACTGAACCATGAGCTAATGCACCAATAACAATAACAACTGATTGAGGGTTAGGTTTCTGTGTCTCTTCAGCTAGTTGAATTGGTTTAATTTGTTCCTTTGATGAAAACGACATTGTAATAACTGGAGCACCAATTGGAAAGTGTCGTGTTACAGGGTTTTTGACGATCTATAAAAAAACTAAATAAAATTAACAAGAATACTGTACATACCTTTAATAGTTTCTCACGATTGCCACCTTCAGCATGTATTGAGAGTTTGTGTAAAAGTTGCACCATAAGCCCACAAAATCGATCGAATGTACGTGGTATTCTTGTTTTAGGATTCACTTCAATTATCACATTTTTTCTTGTTCGAATAAAAACCTTTGAGAAAATTAAAACAAATGTGCCAGTATAATTAAAATGAACTATGAGAAATATCCTGCAGTTTCAAACTACAGTTAGTACGAAGAAAAAAATTCAGTATTAAATATTCCTGGAAAACTTGTATTGATGTGTGCAAATGACTCGTCGAATTCGGGCTGCCGAAAGTCTACTTATTCCTGTAAATGGACACTTCTGCAAATCAGATAAAAATCAAGATATGAATTTGTGTTGTCGGTGGTTTAGATGATTGAAGACGACCTTATAGAACTTTATTTATACATCACAGGATCTAGTACGTATCAGTCAGAACTTCGCACGTACATACATCAGTTCGAGTTGACATACCAAATTACCACACAGATACAATTGTCCATTCAAATCCCATAGTGGTAGATGTAGTCAAAGTATAAACAGTAATCGGAAACATCAGGGTTCGAAGAAGTTATTCAACGAGTATAATCCAGTGAAATAAATTTGGAAAGAGATAAAAAGAAAGGGACATGAAGAATTCAGAAGATCAGAATTTATGAGAACACAAAGAGTGGATGCACCCGCACCATTGCAAACGATTTCCAACCATGTCACTTTCAAGGTCTCTAACCATCGGTCGCCATCACTTCGAGGATCCCAACTAGGTAGTCTACACCTACTAACATGGCTCAGTCCATTTGTCAGTGAATTCATGGATTTGTGCCATGTCTTGGTCTGGTCGCTACTAGCTTTCAACCTACTCCTACACCACAAAACATTGCACGTCGAAGCAGTCGGTGGTTGGGCATACGTAATACATGTCTCAGTCATCTCAACGGATGAAGTTTCACTACTTTACCAATTAGTTTGCCATCCTTATCTAGTATCCGTTTCCTAACAATTGCATTACTTATTCAGTGGTCTTAGGATATATGAGCAATGCTTCGAAGACAGCTATGGACGAATACTAGTAACCTACAAACATCCTTTACTCCTACCGGCTATGTTTGACTGCCATAAAGTAGGGCAGAACGAAGATCTAATTCGTATAGTGTTAAACGACACCTTGCTGTTCAAGGACTGAAATATCCCTAAGTCACAATGAGGCTGGAAAGGAAAAGTACCGTGTCTAGACAATCAACCTTGAATTCAGAATCACTGACGTAAAATTTGTGCAATGTCTTTTTAACTCATGCACACCGAAAACACTTTTACATGACGGATGCGAATTACATTCAAAATTTAGATTAGTCTTTAATGAAGAAACGAGAATAGCAAAGTAATGGACTTGCACCATAAAGGTAATTATTGTTTGTTTAACCTAAATTTTATGTTCTGTAAGACTTTTATCACAAGTACGATATACCGTACATTACTTTTAAAAAGGTAATGTCTTTTCCTTTTAGAGACAGATAAACCAGTAGGATCTTAGGGATTATCATCAAAATAGACACTTCGGTGAAGGAAATATTTCAGAAGTGCTAGTTACCCTCTGGTGAAGCAATTATGTTGAAATAAGCAACAAGTAGAACCTTATAATATAGCCTGAGGTCAAACGCGCCATCATACTGAATAGGCTAAACTAACCTGTAGTTTACCAACTCGGTTTAATGGGCTATCAAGTAGCATGAGTAGACATTGATGGGTAATATCTGGACGAACTGTGGCAACATCAACTCCTGTCTTTAAAATCCGATCTTTATGCCTATCAGGATTAAGCAGTTGGAACTCTTTCCCACTAGATGCCTTAACTGACTCTAGTGAAGCCTGGTCAAGCAAAATGTACAATCTCACTGAGTCGTTTTCTGGCATTATTTCGGCATGTGCAACTTCGTAACGTCAGGCTTAAAAAGGTGCCAGTATAAACATTAAACAGTATACAATCCACAATTCTGTAATAAAAATAAGTCTAATCCTTGCAATTAGAGAAAAATGTGGCTGTCCGTTCTCACTTTGAATGAATCAACAAACGGTGCTTATACTAAGTGCTCTGGCAGAGAATTCCAAATATTTCAAATTTCAGACTTGTGTAGTGAGGACAGAAGGCCTATGTTATTACTTTTCTAGCATGTTTCTGTAGGTATCTAGTACTCTCTTGAACGGGTCAATCGAAGGTACAGACACCACTGCCTCGAGTAACAAGTTCCAAGAATTGGTGAAAACTTGTATGACACAGATATTTTGTTCATCCTCGGCTTTTCAACTCGTCTTCTATGTCCTCTGAGATGTCACGATCCAGTGGGAAGAAAAAGGGAGGATGTGACCTTCAAAATCACATATTAGTATTCTTTACATCAAAATCAGATAACCACTTATTCTGTGGTAGGACAGAGTAAAGAGGTCTATTTTTTCAAGCAGGTTTTTGTATGGTAAACCTCAGAGTTCTGGAATTGCACAGGTAGCTGCCCTCCGTACTTTTTTTCGGGATATCTAAGTCATCTTAAATGGTTCTGGGTGAGTATCCGTATTTTGTAACAGTGGATCACCGATGTCTCGAGGTAGGGACCTAGGTATATTTATTGATAAAATGAGAAATATTACTAGAATATAGTAAGACACTGTCCTAAGTCCTTAAGAATATGGTAGGTTTCCCTCTAGAGTATTCCTAGGAAGTCGCTTGAACTACCTTAGTCGGCAGCGAATTTCATAATTTGACTACTCTTAATGGGTGAACGTTGAGCCTACTGTCTATTCTTCCATTTTGCGTCTCTGATTTCTGGGTGTTACTTCTAATGTTTGATTCGTGACTGATCTTGAAAAAGTATTTGATGGGATGTTTACGAGTATTTAGGACGCCTTAAGTCATTATAAGGTCACCTCCGAGGCGCTTATGCTCTAATATGTAATGTTATAGTGGTTCGATGAGCTCTTAAGGTTTGAATTAATTTTGTGGCTCGCCTCTGGATCTGTTTCAGTGTCCTTTTACCCTTTTGGAGTGAGGGGAGATAATTATATTTTCATGCCCTGAGATTGAAGAGAGATTTAAAAGATTAGGCGAAATTTCTGCGATCGGGCAGAGGTTTGTTAAGGTTGCGGTATATTAACAGTTGCATTTACTAGTCAGTTCGTGCTAGGAAATTATTGGAAACCTAGAAGCACCGGACGGCCGTGTGATACAGTGGTTTCATGCTTTTGATGGTGATCTAGTGTAGACCGACTCGTGAACTTAACTGTGAGAAACTCTGAATTATTTTCTAATTTTGGATACCTCTATGGGGGAATTGCCGAAGTTATATGTGTATCATGCTACATATCTCTGATAGATTACTTTGCACTTCGTTGTTAAGAGTAAATTTGTTGTTGTCTGTCCAGCTTTGGAGTCAAGGCAGATCTGTAGTGTCATTCGGCCCTAACCATACAATCCTCAAAGCTGGATACGAGACACTTGGGAAAATAGGTGTTCAATATTTAACACAAAGAAAAACCCAACGATGGAGAAGGTGAGAACAATGAATCGTATTGATTCGAAGTGGTCGGATGGCACGGCTCAGCCTTGCAGGCGTGGTTGATCTGTACAATTTGCTTTTGCTCATATTAAATATATTGTTCTACCTGGAACCTGAATGTGTTCTCCACCATATATTGGTAATTATTACGATACGATGAGTCAGTGTTCATAATGATATGAATTCCACGTGAGGTCTTATAGACTGGGCAGTTACATCATGACAAATGTACAACTTTAGGATTAGGTCTATTATTAAAGCAGTCCTGATATCATGGCAGACCATGATTCTACAGATCTTCCTGAAGTGCCAACTTATCATCTTGGTTGCAAATCAGATTTACCCATCGTCAGAGAAAAGTAGTAAACTAGACGATACCTGCTGGGCGAGGCCACTTATATAGATTAAAGAAGAGGTCCTAGCACTGAACGCCGAGAGAACCCACTAAATCATTCCGTGGACTGTGAAAAAGTGAGGTTTACTTTCATCCTAAAACGTCAGTGGCTTAAATATGGAGTAAGCCGGTCAATTAACGATGATTTGATGTCTATTCGTTTGAAGTTATTGGTATGACATATATGCTTAGTCCTATCAAAAGTCTTGGAGAGGTCATGGTCTGTCACATCAATCTTCCCCTTGTAATTAAGGACTGTTCATTGTGATCGGCATGTTGGTCACGCAAGAGTAACCCCACCTGAACCCGTGCTGTTGATGTGACAAGGCCACAGATAACTAGCAGTCACGCAAACCATCGCATATCAGGGACTCCATACTTGTTAGTATTAAAAGAAGTGTTCCTATGTTCAGTTATGAGAGTCCCATTGAGTTTCAGGTGAAGCTCCCTTAGCTGTAACCAGTATGTGACAGCTGAAATGTTTGGAAATACTGTTCTCACAGAAGTCCCATGACACCACGGTCATTGTTGGTTGGAACAACACATATAAGCGAACAATTGTTTTCAATTAGATCGTCATCAGGCTTTACTCTAATATACGTGAATATTTATACGAAAATTTTAAACCAATCAAGGCAATATGGGTCAATAATCACAATGAAATAGAATAAGTTTCTACACATAATAGGTAAAAGGACAAGTTTATAGTAGGAAGACAGGTGAACTGATAATAGTGGCTAGTACGAATCTTAGAACCTTTACACAAATCAGTTGTGAGAAATAGTGTATAAGGTATCTTCCTATTCACCTCCAAAGTGGAAAATATTAATGTTAGTATGAACAATATAATCTCATTGGATGTAGGATCTTTGTTCACCAACGCACCACTTATAGAGACTATTGAGTTTATATGCAAGCAAATATCAGAAAAACAAATCAGCATTGGCTTGCCTAACGATAGTCTAAAGGAACTGCTGCTAAGATGCACGCTGAATGTACATTTTGTCTTCAACAATACTTATTATAGACAAATAGACGGGATAGCCATGGGCTCGCATCTAGGCCCGATTTTAGCTGATCGCTTCCTAGCAAAGCTAGAAAATGGACCTCTCAATAAGACTATTAAGAAACTTGATTTATATTGCCGCTACATTGATGACACCATTATCGTAGATCAAAACACCAGTTAGGAGGAACTCGTAGAACAATTCGACAGTGTTCACCCAGCGATCATTTCCACTGGTGAGAGCGAGCACGATAAGAAGCTGAACTTCCCTGACGTCACATTAAGCAGACGAAGTGACGGCACATTAAGTAGAAGCGCGTATAGAAGAAACCCTCTCTTCATGTCAATATACCCACTTCTGCGGTTTCACACCTAGCTGTTATAAGAGAAATTTGTTCATATGTCTCACTGGCAGAGCAAAAAGATATGTACAATAGATACTCCAAGTCGGAAGCTTGAATTTATCAACAACTCACTGACCAAGATCGGTTACCCCAGTGCTTTCATTAAGAAGTACATGTATGACATAAATAAGTCGGGGATTTCGACTGTTCATAAGAAACCTTTGTACATGAAAGTGCAATTCAACGGGGATGTGGCTAGTGACACTCTGAAACTAAAGTAATCACGAAGAAATTATACACATTAACTTTGTTTCCACATCCATTATTTATTTGTAATTTTCCGCCTCTTCACTATCTTATTATTTACATACATCTTATTGCGTAATGATTTTGATGTTTTGTGATTACTATTCCTAGTCTATTTACCCATATTTGACCTTATATTTCCAATGTATAACCATAGATAAGAGTTTTGTTATTGTTTTTATTATTCTTACTATTATCAGTTCACCTGTCTACCTACTATAAACTTGTCCTTTTACCTATTATGTGTAGAGACTTATTCTATTTCATTGTGATTATTGACACATATTGCCTTGATTGGTTTAAAATTTTCGTATAAATATTCATGTATATTAGAGTAAAGCCTGATGACGATCTAATTGAAAACAATTGTTCGCTTATATGTGTTGTTCTAATTTTCACAATGGTAATCTTTAACATTGTTGTTTGGGCGGTGGAACTATGGCCTAGTTCGGTATTAGTACTATTACAATATTAGACCTTACCCTGAAAGTGTAGATTTGTAATAATGTGATCACATAATCTATGAGATCTTATATGGTAGTTTCATCATTGTCTACACTGACTAATCATACCATAAAAATATGCTATATCACTTCTTATGTTTTTGAAGAGTACATTTGGGCTTGTTATAAATTGTGGGCTGTGTGCCCTACTAGTGCATAACGTAACGATACCGCCAACTAGAGAACAGTGAATTGTCTACCTGGCCGGTGACGAGTAAAAACACGTGCGAGAAGTTTAAAGTCCCTGTTGATCCTGCATACCGCCCAGCCCAATCAGTCAATCCAGAACACAAATCACAACCTCTGCAATATGAATCGTTTATTTCAATCATGCTGGGTTTATATACCAAACAGATAGACCACACCGTACTGTAAAAGATGAAACAACATTTTTACAAGAATTAACCAAATGTGGATGTGAATGAGGGATGTAGTAATTAATAGACAGGACATAATTCAAGAATGGTAAATCGTATAGAAATAGCTCACGGATCGAAAATAAGCTTATGATAAGAGGGATATGAATATGAACAGTTTAGTTATTTAACACTTATACAACAAAAGTATAGTCATAGTAATGGTCCATAAGTGGATCCAGAAAGTAACCATTCATTATGCTTATCGGGACATAACAGGGCTAAAGATGGGATAATATATTTAATGTAAGTAAAGACAATTAATACAGGATGGCCACGTCTACGAGATTGAGCCATGCCATTCGACTGAATAAATGGTTCCCGAGTTATTTGTTTTCCCAGTTATCTCATGTTCAGCTTCGAGGATTGTGTGGCTATGACCAATATTATTATTATTACTCACAAACATCTTATGGGTACATATGTGTTATGAAGAAACTGCGATACACATAATTACCAGCTTCATCCTTATAACAACATAGCATTTTCACTTATATACATAGTTTTATTCATTAACCACTCCACAGTCCGTCCATATCTATTGCAGATCCGGAGATTTTTAACACATCCTCTACATTCAGTATTATTTTTTATCCTACTTGCCCGAACTCAATGAGGATGGAAACCTGAAAAAACAACTGACTGGTATGTCACATAAAATGATGAACATTTTGTTTATTATCTTTATAATCGTGCTGTTTGTTGGTTAACGAATGAAAAGTGATTCTTCTTTGACTAACAGTCAATAATCGATAATGACAAGATAAGTAGTTAATTTCTTAGTTTAGCCGTTCATGTATAAACGTAAAAGAAAAAAAAGGGAAGATGGCCAACTTTTAATTTGTTTTGCACTGAAACTACGTTTAGCTAAATTTATAGGTTAGAGAGAGTATAACATCAAGACGAGCAAAGAGCAAACTGAATGAATTCCATAGGTACATGAAGAGTGTATCACCTTCAATTAGAGCTGTCTATGGACATACTTAGATACCGGAGGGATTAATTATTTTTGTCCTCTTTACTATAATACTAAACAGCTGGACTTATTACTTAGTGAACACATGAAATACAGGAAGCAATATGATTATACCTCTACCTTAGATCTCATCACACTCAGAAATACGATCAATATCTTACAACCGAGAACTATACGAAAGACAACAAGACTTTGTCAACACAAATACAATAAGTCTGCATAATATGAATAGAAAATTTATAGATCACCAAGAAATAATTTGCAATGTAAGGTGTCCAAATATCCGAAAACCTTAAATTATTATTATTACCTTATGTGTACATAAGTGTTGTAAAGAAACCATTTTGGGCTTCTTCAAAAATGTAATAACACACAAGTTTCAATAACGTTAGGATTAAATTTACCATATTTGAAAAAAAGGAAGAAAATAAAGATGATTGGAAACAACTGTGCGCTTTTCGAACGGGAAGTTTAGTCCTAATGTGATTTGCATTTATCAAACTTTTGCTGTGTTCTTACGCAACAAAAGTACCATTTCAGTTCTAAAGAATCTATCCTGAGCTATACGTTCGGTAGATTACTTTTTTTTTAGTTTCACCACATTTAATAGTTACCTGTGGTTTTGCCTCAGCTTATTATTCGTTTTATTTTTGTTTTTCACGTATAGACTAGTTTCAGTTTATATCACTCGTTTTATCCATTTTTGTCCGTTTTCAGTGTGCTTTTTAGTGTTTTTTAAAGGTCTTAGGCTTTTGCAAGCGTCTATAACATAGTTTGCTTCAACATAGTCACGAAAAACTCATGCAAACGTCCGAGATGCCGTTTTGCTGTTACAACTGGCATGCAGTGCGACAACTGCAAAGGTTGGTTCCACGAAGCATGCACAGATCTGACATCAACTGCTTACAACAGACTCAGCAAGTCAGACCAAAAGTGGGTGTAAGATCTGTTTTGACTGTCTCGTGTGTTTGTGAAAATCCCTCCATGTATATACTTGCACTTTGTTCCTATTGATCCCTTTATTTGTACATTGTTAGTTTTTGATTACTTTTGGATTGTTAATATTTGTATTTTATCATAGTTTTTATTTTTAATACACCTTCATTAAGTTTTTGTGCTTCCTCCCGAACTATATCCATGTTGTTTTACTTGACACTTGTTCTTGGCGGCAGCCATATTGATTTGCTTCTCCTTCTGTGCGTGATCTATCCAGTCAGGATAGAATAGCGTTCATTTATTGTGACTGGTAATTTTCCCACATCTTTTATTAACTTTATTTTATGTAGTTTAGATTTGGTTGATTGAACAACTATTGGTTGAATAGCCGGGTGGTAATATTTGTTTAGGTAACGATTTACATTTAAATTTATGATGAATTATAGAACCGCTATTTACCCGATTACTTGTTTTGATTTTGACGGGCAAGGGCACGTGTCTGACGTACCTGAACGGCTATTCATCTATCCAAACCGTAGTTTGGCTTCTACAGTGGGTACGTGTCACGTGCAGCGCGGACGCTGTAGTCTTGCTGAGTAACATCATTTTCCTACTGACAAGTCTTCGGAACAAGTTGTCAGTCAACTTGGACAACGATAGTAAAAAATCCGGTAGAGAGCGTGCGACGGATACAAAAATGGGGATGTCGACTGGTATACCATCGATGGAGCATCCATCAACACTAATAATGACATTTGGAGGCTCAGCACCATCATTACGTCGACGGTATTAGACTCCCTAAGCAAACTCGGGTCTCCTAGCTCAGGGTCCCTGAACACAACAGTGGTTCCCAAAAACCCTGTAGGTGATTCGACACACGTTAAGAGAGCCCAAAAGGACCAGGCATCACCGCCTAAGCCGAGCAACCCAAGTGTTGCTGTACAGAAAATAACTGATGATTTGGTCGCACAGTCTACCCCCGAGACTGTTCGTTCGGTCAATAAAGAGCCCAAGGCTCAAAAACGCACACTGACCTCAAAACAACAAGTTATTAAACCTGAATTCATCGTGAAACGTGGTAAATTAACAACAGTTCCTGAAGATTCTCTCATTATCATGAACCTCGTTGACAATCCTGACCTCCCTCTCAGTCTGCAGGACAAAAACGACAGGATGCTCTGGGGTGAATTGAACAAGAAGCTCGAACTTCCTAGAATAGAGCCTTTGACGGTCAACGGGCTCACTCGAGGAAAGGATTTTAAGCATTTAAATCACCCGAGGCTTCTCCGAGTAACACTTAAGAATGCTACCGACGTAGAGGACGTCTTGCTAGCAAGTCACTCGCTGAAATCAGATGGTAACGTAAGAATATTGCCCGACATACCGTACTCTGAGCGCAATATCATACGAAACATCACTGAAGAATGTCGCGAGAAGTTTTTCCGCGGAAGAAACATAATTCTGCAAGGTATACCGGAAAATGCAGACCCTACTCAATCAAATTCTGACATCAGGGAATGAAAATTCATCAAACAGTCCTTGAGGCTCAAGCTCTTGCTTGAAGGTGCACCAAGTTCATAACCTCGAGTTTAACAATCTTGAGGAATCCATATGGTGCTCTGTAAGATTGTCTAGTACTTCGAGGTGTCTAGTCGGTGTCATTTACAGGAAGGCAACTGCCGACATCGAGTACGATAGTCGTATACTGGAAGGACTATCCCGCTCTACCCGTCTCGGTTTCACACACATCCTGATTCTATGGGACTTTAATCTCCCTAGAGTCAACTTCGCGGAACACACGTACACTAGAGGCAACAAAACAATTGAAGCTCGGTTCTTCAACCTCATCGATGACTTGGGCTTATATAAAAATGTGAGGTCGGCAACTCGTTGGAGAAACAGTCAGACACCATCGCGCTTAGACTGTGTATTCACAAACGAAGAATTCCTAGTTGACAACCTCTCAATCCTGGCTCCTCTGGGAAAGAGCGATCATGCCGTCATAGCCTTCAGTTTTCTCATCAAAACTAAGCTAAGGTATTCCAACAATAATTTGCGTTGGAATTTTAAACGGCTGAATGTGCCAGCTCTACATGACTATCTACAACAGGTGGTTTGGAATGTTCACCTTCAACTCCATGTGGACGGTCATTGGGACTTCTTACTTCACACGCTCTTATGTGCTACAAACCATTCAGTTCCTCAAACGGTTCCCAAAAGCTGTAAGCCACCTACAATAATCAAGAACCGTACCCTTCGCGTGCTAAGCCGCAAAAGGCATTGTTGTGCGGAATACAAACGAACTAATAACGACGGAGCATATAGGCAATATAAACATATCAGAAACATATGCACGAAGGCTATAAGAAAAGACAGGCTTCAGTACCAGACAAAGCTTATGGACAAATTTGCCTCTAACCCTAGAAGCTTATTCCGTTATGCAGCCTCTCTTCGTCAGGCCAAAACAGGAGTTTTTCAACTGCTAGGTCTTAACGGCCTGACCAAAAACGATGGTGACGCCTCTAACCTTCTGGCGGCACATTACTCTCAAACATTTCAACCGGCTGACATCAACTTTATTGACGACAGTTTCATCTGCGATTTCACAGGACTTTCCGAAGTGGACCTAAGAGCTGACTTGGTGTTCCGGAAACTGCAGAACTTAAGACTAGATACTTCTCCTGGCCCAGATATGGTTCATTCTGCCATACTGAGGTAGGCAGCCTCAATCCTGGCAACGCCGCTTAGCGTGATGTTTTCACACCCGCTAACCCGAGGAAAATTACCGGAAAATTGGAAGTTGTCTCACATCACACCAATTTTCAAAGATGGTCGACGCAATGAACCTTCATGTTATCGGCCGGTGGCTCTTCTGTCATTACCTTCAAAACTCATGGAGTACCTTATATCCGACGGTTTAAACGACTATCTACTGTCCTTAAATTTCTTCTCACTCCAACAGCATGGTTTCGCGAAGGGTTACTCTTGTACAACCAACCTGCTGACTGCGGTGGACAGATGGACAAGCATCCTCAATCGCAAGGGAAAGGTTTATATCATTTACCTTCATTTCTCAAAAGCTTTTGATAAAGTTAACCACTTGAGTCTTATCAATAAGCTAAAACGACTAAGTATCAAACCACCTCTAATCGATCGGCTTACTTCATACCTAGAAAATCGACACTTTAAGGTTAGGGTTAATTTACTTTATCTCAGTCTATGGAATGTCCTAGTGGGGTCCCCCAGGGCTCAGTACTAGGGCCTCTTCTCTTCTTGATCTACATAAATGATCTTCCTCAACGGGTAACGTCAGACTTATTACTTTTTGCCGACGACGTGAAACTTTGGAGAGAGAAACGCAACCAAGACTATATACAGGCACTTCAGGAGGATCTGACTCGACTTCAAAGTTGGGAAGACGATAACGGACTTACCTTTAACACTTCAAAGTGTAAAGTAGTCCATCTGCGACATGTCGCAAACTACAATTACAACCTAGGAAACTCCTCTCTATTAGTATCCCAAGTCGAAAAAGATTTAGGAGTCCTGGTGCCCCATAATTTAAAGTCTTACACTAACTGTGACAAAAATGCCTTCCGAGAAATCCTTGCACTGGTAACATTGAAGCGCATTTTTGGCCAGTTTGACCGAAGAACTTTCCATATGATCTTCAATAGTTTCATCCGTCCCCATTTAGAGTACGGAAACATAGTTTTTTCTCCTCACTCCAAAAGGATAATGACACCCTGGAGCGTATTCAACGGCCAGCTGCGAAATCAGTTCAAGGACTCAAATCTAAGCCTTACGAAGAACGCCTCCATTCACTTAACCTTTACCCATTAGAGTATAGACGTCTTAGAGGTGACCTTCTCATGGCTTACAGTATCTTTAACACTTCTGGACATCATCTCGAACACCTACTCAAGCTTAGTTCCAACACTAACCTAAGGAGTAACACCCAAAAACTGGAGACACAACATAGCAGAACGGAATACAGACACAACTTCTACTCCTTAAGAGTTGTCAAAAGCTGGAATTTGCTGCCGGCCGAGCTAGTCCAAGCGACTTCTCAGGAGTCCTTTAAGAGGCAACTTGACCCATTCTTAAGGACCAAGGATGGTATCACACTATGATTTACCAATTTCTTTTCCTCTTTTATTGTTAACATACCTAGGTTCCTGCCTGGAGGATTTGGTGATTCCCTGCTACTAGACACGGAAGCCTGTTAAGCGAAAGCTTCTTCTATTCCGTCCACAACCATTTGAACCATTTAATAGAATATTAACAAATCAGATTCCGTATAGTTTTGAAGAATATTGAGTTAACTTTAAAGTAGGAACCAGGGAGAATAAGGGAATAGAAATAAAGTAGACACGAAATATGTAAATAGTTTAATAAGCGTGTTTGCAAACACGAAACAAGAATAGACGACTATGTATGTATCGTCAAGTGTGTAACAAAAATCAAATAAAACTAAATAAATAGGAAAAATAACTTATTATTGCAGCAAGACATGACGTTAGATTAAGGGTTTGTGCAGTAATAGTTTGGATTGAAGGTCTCAATTAATTGTGAATGTTAACCAAATATCAATATGTAAAAGTCATAAATACATGGTGAAAATAAAACGTGTCTGAGAAGTTAGTTTGGGTGCGACAAAAGTTACTGTCTTAATTACAAACTTTGGAATCTTATGGATAATATTTATTTAGAAGGAAAAAAGAGACAAAGGAAGTGAACACATAGTGAAAGGGTTCAACCATGATAATAATAATTATGTGATAAATATCAACCTCCAAAGTAAACCAACAATTTAAAAAATATCTTTTAGTGCACTCGGATAAATACATGTCGATTTATGCATTAGGATGTAGAGTAAAACTTGACAAAGGTGTAGAATTCTGTGCAATTGTAAGTTAGAATGATGTCATGAAAGTCAAAATTAATGTCAAAGGATAATCCAATATAAGTTTCTATATGCTATATACATGTATGTGGTGAAGATAAAATGAATCTGGGAAGTTAATTTATTTAAGTATAACATACGGTAATTTGTTTTTAGTTATTGACTTTAGATGTTTAGGAATAAAATATGTTTAGGAGAAAAAAGAAACGAGAAGAATATCTAACATGTCGAGGGACCAATCATGATAATAATGACAATAATAATTATAAATATGAACATAAGCAAGCTCCATATATTAGAATAAATAGAAAGAAAGTAAACGTGAAAAGTTTCAGAGGTTACACGTTGCCTTTCAGTCAATTGGATGGATGACGGGCCTCTTTTGTATAAATCATTGTAAAACACATTGATATTCAATAGGTGTTACAATCCACTTGCAGAAGGAAAATCATCAGGGAGACTTCTGAACCATAATGTAGTTTCACTGCTACGGAGGTTCACTGACAGTCTGTTCAGCATGGTTGAGTAGCAAGTAAAGAAAAATTTCCGGTGTAAGTTTTTGTAGGTTCTCGGAATCGCCAGAACATTTTTCTTTTTGCGTAGGTTGTTGGATGATATCACAGAGCATGAGTTGGTGGATACCGAAGAGTAGGAAATACCATTAATAAGCCGGTAGATAAAGACAAGACTTATTTTGATGCACCTGATCCAGAGAGGATCTAATGTGAGTTGCTGACGTCTTTGGTGATAGTCCTTGTTGTCGGAAAACCACAAAACAGCTTTAGTGAACCATCTTTGAACACCTTCAAGTTTAATCAGGCCATTATTGCCTGCAATTACTGTAAACGAAAATACTATGTTCAAGAACAGATAAGATACTTTTTCTGTATAATAATAATCTATACTATACTACTGAAGTATATCATTATGAATCCAACGAGCTTTCTAGCTTAGGACACTTGAGATTCAGTATGCCCGGAAAAGTTCATTCTGTTGCTACATCTCAAACGCAAGTCGCGAACAGTGTTGAGAGGTCTCAGTGTATGTTTGGTATAGCTAGGTTTACGCAGCAGCTTATGTGAATAAATTCTTTTTTGTCCACATTAAGTGGCAAATTCAACGAAACAGTCCGTCCGTACAACTTGTTAATTTCTCCTTGGATTACCACTGAAATATAGCTTTCTTTGATTAAGAAGAGAACAAATAAACCAATTTTAGGTCATCGAGAAAAATGAGAGATTTACCATACTGAAAGAGGGAACACACGTCATTGATAAAAAGAGGAAGAGTAATGAACCAAACACACTTCCTTGTATTGCTCCACTGGTTAAATCCACAGGCTTAGAGTAGCAGGATCCAAAGCGGAAAATTTGGCTACGTTCCTGTAAAAAAGATTTGAATCAAGATAAAAGGGAATCCCGTATGCGAAATGAAGAATTTTTAGAAGTTTGTGTGAGACACTATTGAAAGCCTCACTAAAATCGAAGTGCAGAATTATCATTGGCAGCCTTCTCTGTGTAATTTGATCGAAAATTTCCAGGTACGATGTGAAGTATGAGCGTTTAGTCATAAATCCGTGCTAGGATGGGCTGACGAAACTATCCGAAATTAAAAATGATGATAGCGTAGGTTGGGAAGTTAAATATTCAAGCAACCATACTAGATTAAGACTATTAACTAGGTGACAAATAAGTTTACTAACATCTATCACAATCTCAAATGCAGAGTACTATTCTAAGTGCACCATATGACGTCCAAGTTATCTATCTTATGAGAAGTATTTCTACCTGAGTTGGTACGATAAGCAAAACAAAACTCCATAACCTAAGGCGCCATATCTACCAACAAGAAACCTCTTCAAGTCAATAACGTAAAGTTCAATATCGGTCATAACTTTATCGAGTCAAGTTTCAAATGACCTGATCATGCTTGGTTAGTTATTATATACTAGCCCTCTGAGTTTTTGCTATCTTTAATCGTAGTCCCTTTATATTGCTGTACAAACAGTCATTGAGTGAAATCCAATCTTCTAGTACAATAGGAATGCGTAAGTTATGTTGAAAGTGGTAAAACGAAATAGCAAGACAACATTTATTGAAGGATGGCTTGATCTGTATAACTTTTCTTTGTAATACTGGAGGTCAGAAATAGATTGTGTAATTTATTCGAAGCAGAAACATCAAAGTATTGCATGGCTTAGGTGACCTCTAAACAGACTAATCAAGAAAATCTTAGTCCAAGAATGGATATTTCATAATACGTATTAGAATTTGGATGAGGTTTAGTTCAGGATATTGCACTCGACATTAATGTGGTGTTTGAATTGACTAATGATACCTTTGTACATGTTGATTGCACGATTTCGAATTCCAAATACAGTACATTCGTTTATGCTTGTGTCTTCTTAATTCAACTGCGTTATTTCTTGGAATCTTAGTTCGTGCTATAATTCAAATAATTCGAAACATCATAATTAATCAGCACTTGAAATATGCCTTTCAATCGGAAAGCTGCTGGTTCAGAATCTGAAATACTGTGAAGACTCCAAATTGTAAGGTTTAATTAGGTAGAAAGAATTCCTGGTCTATTAAGTGTGGAAATCTTTAAATATTGAGAGATGTGTTCATACTATCGGCATGTTGACTTTGGTAGAAATATATCATTCCTTTCTGCCCGGGATAACTCATCTCAGGTCACACCTTAATAAAGCTCAGAAATGTAGATTTCTAACCGAATAGTGAACTACTGGTGCTGTTTACCGAAACACCTGTTGATATGTAAGTTCAACAACTTTACGGAATTGATTTTTTAAGGGAAATAAAACAGTGTATTATCTCCTATCCCTATTCTTAAAGACTGAAATGTCTGTAAATCAGTTTTGGCTACCCAAAATTTGAGAACAAAACAAACAGCTGTCAACATATTGTTGAATAAATCTGTTGCTTTTACAGTTTTTACCGCAGACTACCTCCAAAGTAACTGTGTATTCGTCTTCAGTCTTCAGTTATAGGGACAGTAAGGTGGTGAAACTGTGCTTTTCCGAACAGTTTGCTTTCCAGTGAAGGTCCAGCGTCCCCTTGAAAGTTTCTCCTGATGGCGTTCCAGTCATTGACCATTTGAGGAGAAAAACAGAACCGCATTTCAGGTTTATTAGATTGCAGTTTGTGAACCTTCGCCCTATGACCTGTGAGGGAGCAAAAACGTTTTAACACCCAAATCGTACTTAAAGATACAAAGTGAAATAGCAGTAATTCATCGACGTATAGAAACATAATAGGGGACCAATGATGGTTCAGTGGGGTGCGACACTTTTGACCGCGTTTTATTCAGATAGCGTCCCATTAAACCTCACTCTCTGTCTGCGGCTGCATAAGAAGTTTCCCGTCTATTCCTATACAGCACATGTTATTCCGAAGCTCGAGAGTTGCCTCATACGACCTAAGTAAGTCAAATGCCTTGCTAAAGCTTAGGAATATCACATCAACATACAGACCATTATCCACGGCAGCTATCTAGTCTTCTCTCACAATAAGTAAGGTTGGTTAGGCATGAATACTTGTTTCGAGATCCATGTTGCTCAGGAGTCAGCGTGTTAACGATTCAGCGTGATTTAGTAACTTAACTCAAATTATTTTTTTAAGTAACCTAACGACAATGTTTGTCAGACTGACAGGTCAGTAGTTGGATACGATCTGTCTCTGATCATCTTCAAATATAGCACTGACTATAGCATCTTTCCAATATCTAGAGGAGTTGAGTGAGGGAAAGGGACATATTGAAAAGCATAGCGAGTGGTTTTGAAATAATGTCCGCAATAGATAACAGAGGTCGTGTATGTAACCCAAAAGGACCCGGTATCTTACAAGGTTTGAGGCTAGTTATTAATGGAGGAACGGTCTCTTATCAGTCCCATGTACCGGTCCTACGGTGGGTATATCAGTGTTGTGATTAGGACAAGTATTTTTAACAATGCATATGGAGTAGACTTCGCTGAAATAGCTTGGAAAGATCAGCTTTAGCCAGGTCTAATTCGTGCAACAGTGATGAAGGAATACCATCACCACGGGTTTTCCTTTTAACATACGAAAACAATCGTTTCAGGAAAACACGGCTATCACATGTCATCTCTTTTTCGTAAATAGTACGGCATCTAGCTATGGTCTTTTTAAATATATTTCGGATTTTCCGGTATTCATACTTAAGTGATTCATGCCATGTTGACAAGAATAAGTCCCGGGAACATTTCTTATGCCTCGACAGCTTTTGGGTTTTTTTATCGATCCATAGAGAGCAATGCGATAGCCTACTCGTTGACCATGGGATAAACGGTGAAGTTACGGACTCAAATTTAGCATTTAATTTTTCCAATTAGTCATCAATCCATCTATCCGCATCAACCGACCAGTCTGTCGAAATATCACAGTCTCTGATTTCCAGAATATTAAGTCGTCACATTTTGGGACAAAGTGGAGAAGATGCATTTTGTACATCGTGCGTTCGAAACCTGAAGCCCAGCACATTTTAGAAAATTGACATAAGCGGACATCATTTTTTATTTTATACTGAAACACGAAGATGTCGAAGTTCCGAAACAAATCTACTAACAATGTTTTTACTTAAATATTTGTTTTTCTGTTTATCGTAATAGCGGTATGACCAAACATTTCTTTCAAGGTCAGGGGGATGATACCGTCTGATGGAAGCCAGCTTTTTGGTTTATACGGATATCTAATCTTGGTCATCTTCCTTGCCTTAGTATACATAGTTCTGCACCTGTTTCCAGACATAAGGGCATGTCTGTCATGGCGTAAATTTATTGAAGCAACCAAACATACGAACGCTAATACTTCTACATCTAACACAGTAAGTTCCATCCCCATTTTGTCTTATAATGAAATGCAATTCGTCATAATTGGTCTCAATCATTTGTAAAAATATAAGTATTCAGCCCTAGAAGTCTTAAAATGGGCTGCCTATAATCTACGTTAAAATAAATAATTGATTCTGGTTTCGAGTTACACTGTGTGAAACTTATGATATTATGTGTATTGCTGTCAACCGACACATTTCTAGTCGACTTGATTTCCCTGTGGTCTTTGGAGGTGTGGAAATCCTAGGTCACATTTATATAAAATTCGGAAGATTATCTGGTCGTTTACCCACACTCGTTTGTAAGATAATCCGGATTTCATCTATACACATTTGTTCTAATTCTCCGCTATCTTAATGGTTTTAGTGTTAGAAATCAGCAGTTGTATTCGGTATTTTAGATAATTCATGTAGATATATATTTGCAAGCCCATCTACATTTACTACGAGAAAAGACGAACCCTTAAAAACAATAAATTTCATACCGGTTGGATAAGTTGTACCTGAATGTTTTACCAATCTATACAATTCATTTGGTTGAAAGTTAGGAACCGATTCCCTAGACAAATAATAAACGCAATTATAGTCTGGTGATGAGTCGACCGGCATCCATTTTTACGTATCGGTAGATTGTTCTACTCTAACAAATAAATATCTTCTGAATTTCCTCTCTTCTGGGTTTTGTTTTGCTATTATTACTAAAACAAATGAAATTTATTCCATGTGACCATGCTTTCATTCTCATTGTTACGTGTTTTGTTAGGCCATTCATCTAAAGTTAGCTTTAAGATAGTAACAGCACAATCGATGCTCATTCTGATACACATTCATTTGCTTGGCTTTGAGCCACATTCTCAATGTAAGGGTTAGTGAAATTATTCTTCTGGTCAAACCAAAGTTGGCGGGAAAGGGTTCATACCTAAAGCTTGGTAACCGAGAGTTAGGTATGTTATTTATTTGTTTGGACACATAAATATTGATACAAAGGGGCACCGAACACATATGCGCCACACAAGTCACTTGATTTCTGTGTAGGCTATGATACTGTCCGGGTGCCCAGGACAAACTGCGTGGTTTTCTTAGGAGGCCACACTCGGAGCCCCTGACCTAAACGTCCGATCAATAAGGCAGTGGGACAACGTCATGAGATGCAGTCATATGGTAGCCGGTGACTAATAATCGATTCATACACCATTTGTTATCTCAGGATTCTGGAGTTCATGTGTACGACTGGTTTGGGATCAGGGTTTTCCAACTCCCCTAAGTGGACTCTTCGTATCCACCATCCCTGTTAGAGAGCCGAACATTTTTCATCCTCTTAATTCTGTAAACAACACCGTCGCCGCGAGAAGGCAGAAAGTAGGATTTTCCTTATTTATTATTTATTTATTTATTTGAACACACAAATATTGGTACAAGAGCGTGCAAAATATATATGCGCCACACAAAACAAGAATTTAAAGAGAAGGAAAAGGAAAAAAAAGTAGGGAGCGTAAAAAAAGAAAACAATAACGAAGAGATTGGTGTAAGGTAGTGTAATAATAATAATGGTAATAATGGTGGGACGGAAAGGTACAATCAGAAGAAATCTATCAGTTAAGGAAGATACAACCACTCTTAACGAAGAAAGTAAAAGAAGGTTACAGAAGGATCGCCATTGGCTTCTATTCTGAGCCATATCTGATAGCGTCTCTAGCCACTGTGTAGCACCATCTCTCAGACTCCAACCAGGGAGTCGTGAAGGTCTAACACAAGCCAGCCCTTTACAGCTTTCTTTCATGCCACGACACCATGTCATGCACTGACCACCTCTCCGCTTTTCCCAACCAGTCCCAGAGTCGGCAAATAATGCACGACGTGGGATTCTCTGGGACGACATTCGTAGAACATGTCCAGGCCACCGAAATCGGTGTTTCAAGATGGTGACACCAATTGCATTATCGTCTCTGTGACCGAACACACAATGCCGAACCTCTGCATTACTAACGTGGTGTTGCCACTGGATGTCAGCAATCTTTCGGAGACAACGATGATCGAACACAGAAAGTCGTCAAACGTTCTCAACTCGGAGAGGCCAAGTTTCACAAGCATAGAGCGAAACTGCTCTCACCGACGCGTTGTAGATCCGACCTTTTACAGCCAGACTAACATCACGAAGGCGCCAAAGATGGCCCAAATTGGCATAGGCCGCTCTGGATTTCACTATACATGCATTGATCTCATCACTGGTACCTCCACCAGCACTTATGGAGCTACCTAGATACACGAACTTCTCGACTACTTCTATCTTCTCACCATCTAGAGTAAGTACAAGATTGGAATCCTGCCAGTCTTGTAGAAGTACTTTGCACTTCGAAGGTGCAAAGCACATACCATAATTACGGACACTGATCGCCAACTGATTAAGTGCGGATTGCATGCCTTGGGCATTATCGCACAGTAAGACAATATCGTCCGCATACTCAAGGTCGAGAAGTCTTTCTCCAGGCAACAGATCCACACCACCATTACTTACATTCATCAGAGTTGTTTCCAGAATGTCATCGATGGCAAAGTTGAAAAGGAATGGTGAGATTGGGCAACCCTGCCTAACCCCACTACTCGAATGGAACAATTGAGAGAGGTGGTTGTATGCCCTCACTCTGCCTGAGGTGTTTTTATATAGGGCTTTTAGGATGTTAATAAACTTCTCAGGCACACCCTTCTTCAATAGACACGTGGCTGTGCGATAGCATTTAGAGAGGGAAAGTTGACTTTCCCCACCCTCGGCTGTACCAGGGCATTTGGGGATATCTTAGCGATTAAAACACTACTTCACTATCTCTAGCAAAGCATCTAATTACTAATCATAGCACAACATTTTGTAGTTTAATATTTTCGTTTTATTGATCCGTGTTAGGGGAGGAGTAAAATAAGTTGATGTTTCGATGGATTCATAGTATATAAATGAACCACTTTGCATGTCCAACATGTTCTAACAGTAATGATATTGTACTTTAGTGCTTTGTGGTGCATGTCACTATATGAATCATAACACATTCAGATTCTCAAATCCTACAGATAAATGAAATTGGCAAAATTATTGAAACTTAAATTTTAAAGTTTGTTAGATGTGGTTTTTTTTATTTAAGCACAAATCCGGTACAACATGGACACTAAAAAATCTATCTCAAAAAGTGTGTAACATATATAGAGTAGGAGAAATAAAGTCTGACTTACCAGAAAAATTGAGAGAACACAACTACAGTTAGATGCATTCAAGAAGTTTTAATTGTTCTTATAATTGAATTTTAAAATAGAGAACCAATCAAATGCTTCGTAGGACTCCAACTGACTTTGATTTTGGATCCCATCCGATGACGCTATCAAGTTATCTTACGTCTCACAGTTTAACATTATGGAAGTATACTATCTCCACTTGTTTTACGCAGTTCAGACGTCTGGATGTGGTACTTAGTATAGAAACCGTTGAGATGTTAGACACAAAACGTGCATAAATCTTCGAATTCATTATTCCAAAATGACTGACTGACTGATTCCAAAATGAGATCATTGATTAAATAATGACTGTATAAATTTGAGAATAGAAACGGTGCGATCAAATAACTTTTTCTGTCCTCATTGTTAGTTTCCAGTCTGACGCATTTTACAGAGCTCCAAAGATGTTGATTTACTTCTCAGAAAACCATCTGTCATTGACAATCTCATAACACGTTCCTGCCATTAAGAATTACAGCAACTTCTGTCCTACTCTACATCTGAACATATCTTAAGAGGAGGAACCGAAAGGATTATTAGTGGAGATCAATAAAAATAAAGTATTGTTGATGTCTCACGAGTCAGTTCCCTGCAACATACATTATAGTAGGAATCTACGTCTTAAAATTTGTTGATCAGGGGAATTCGATGTAGTTTATCCCTTATATATGTTGGGGCAAGAATTCATTAATTATAAATAAAAATAATATATTTGTAATATCCCAATGAGTAGAAAATTGGATTTTCTGACGTTTCGTGACTTACACTAAGTCACGAAACGTCAGAAAATCCAATTTTCTACTCATTGGGATATTACAAATATATTATTTTTATTTATAACAATGAACCCAATGCTCAATTTATTCGAAATTATCAAATCAAACCTTGGTAATGACACCTACAATTCATTAATTGTCTAATCAGTTTTTTCGATTCATATAGACTAATCCTCCGGTCTACTGGAATTCAATTCCCAATTTTCGGTTATCCATTTTGTTAGAAAAATACTAGTTATTTAAAGGCAATAAGTCTAACACTGAATATAATCTCAGTCAGTCATCACCAAGTTGTTAAATATCACTTCAAAGTAATAAGGCGAAATGAATGTGGAAAGTTAAACATAAGTGCATATTCTAAAGGAACAAATACACTGTTGCATTAGAAGTTTAGGAGTGACGACTAACGCAAACTAGGCATCGACTAACACAGTGGTCTTGCGTGCTGTTAGAGGTGTGAGGGTGGTTATCACTTCCCGGTTTCCCACACTGTGGAAGGGTTCTTCTGGAAATACCTGAATAGGAAATTGAACTAAAGATGGTCTCAGTGATCTGAGAGCGTGACCGCAGTATCCATGGGACAACTGCTTGACGTCGGTCACACACGATCTTTTTGTGGGTAATTTTCGTACTTGTTGAGAACTTACCACCGGAGACGGATATCCTTGGGTGGAAGTTAGGGGCGACCAAACCAAAACGTGGAATCAGTGCTTAAAATAACTAACTGCTAGTCGGAGCCATGTTGGTAAAGGCAAACTACCCGGTTGGGGTCCGCGTGATCATCGTAACCAATGATTGGAGACTTTGTGTGAAATGGCTCGGAATCGACCACAATGGTTTAGATGTATACACTCTTCTTCCTTTAAACTATGAAATTAAAATCGTTTCATACCTTTGTTTTTCTACTAACTAATTATTTCTTCCTGTACTATGTCCTTATATGCAATCTTTCTTTTACATATTACCACCGCTGTGGTCTGGTGTGACGAAATCTCAGCACGGAGACAGAGGGCTCGAATAGCTTCTGACAACCTGCGTCATTTATGGCGTAGGTCTACCAACCAAAGGACGTGTTTACTGAACAGTAGTTCGTTCCTTCCTACTTTATGGCAGTGAAGCATGACCGGTAAGAGTAAAAAATGTTCGTAGGTTACTAGTATTCGTCCATAGCTGTCTTCGAAGCATTGCTCATATATCCTAGGACCACTGAGTGAGTAATGCAATTGTTAGGAAGCGGATACTAGATAAGGATGGCAAACCAATTGATGAAGTAGTGAAACTTCATCAGTTGAGATGACTGGGACACGTTACGTATGTCCAACCACCGACTGCTTCGACGTGCGATGTTTTGTGGTGTAGGAGTAGGTTGGAAGAAAGGTAGGAGCGACCAAACCGAGACATGGCACAAATCCATGAAGTCACTCACTGACAAATGAACTGAGCCATGTTAGTAGGTGTAGACTATCTAGTTGGGATTCTCGAGGTGATGGCAACCGATGGTTAGAGACCTTGGAAGTGACATAGCTGGAAATCGTTTGCAATGGTGCGGGTGCATCCACTCTTTGTGTTCTCATAAATTCTGATCTTCTGAATTCTTCGTGTCCCTTTCTATTTATCTCTTTCCAAATTTATTTCACTGGATTACACTCATTGAATAACATCTTCAGACCCTAATGTTTCCGATTACTGTTTATACTTTGACTACATCTACCACTATGGGATTTGAATGGACAATTGTATCTGTGTGGTAATTTGGTATGTCAACTCGTGAGTTTGACCATAAACGAAGGATGTTACGTAGGGAAATTGGGCAAAGCTTGCGTAAGGACCGAGAAGCCTGGTGGTCGGAGCGTGCTAATGAGCTGGAAGCAGCAGCTGCATCTGGTAACTACCGGAAGCTCTTCCAGCTCATCCGAGCCACTGGCAGCAAGAAGTCTGGTGTGAGTGAAACGATCTGCGAGGATGATGGGATGCCAATCACTAACATCCATCGACGTCTTGGACGATGGGCAGAATTTTTCGAAGGGCAGTTCAACTGGCCTGCTGCTCCGGCAACATCGGTCAGACTGTCCTGCCCTCCATGGCCGGTGACGACTGATCCACCAAACGAGGAGGAAGTCCGCAAGGAACTCCAACTCTTGAAGCGTTACAAATCACCTGGCCCAGATGACTTACCTCCGGCTCTTTTTAAAGATGGTGGTGACTTTTTGACTAAGGAATTGACGACGTTGTTTACAAAGGTTTGGGAATATAGAGTGTACCAACGTCATGGAATGAGTCGATAGTTGTCCCTATCTTTAAAAAGGGTTCACGTCGTTCCTGCAACAACTATTGGGGGATAAGTCTACTTCCGATTGCGTCCAAGCTATTGGCTTCCGTCATACTTCGTAGGTTGTTCAAAACCCGAGAAAGATTGACTCGCGAGGAGCAGGCTGGGTTTCGTTCTGGTCGAGGTTGTATTGATCATATCTTCACCCTCCGCCAAATGTTAGAACATTGCCATACTTATCAAAGGCCAACAATCGTAGTGTTTCTTGACATCAGGGCTGCCTTCGATTCGTTGGACAGGACTGTTCTCTGGGATTGTCTATTGAAGAAGGGTGTGCCTGAGAAGTTTATTAACATCCTAAAAGCCCTATATAAAACACCTCAGGCAGAGTGAGGGCATACAACCACCTCTCTCCATTGTTCCATTCGAGTAGTGGGGTTAGGCAGGGTTGCCCAATCTCACCATTCCTTTTCAACTTTGCCATCGATGACATTCTGGAAACAGCTCTGATGAATGTAAGTAATGGTGGTGTGGATCTGTTGCCTGGAGAAAGACTTCTCGACCTTGAGTATGCGGACGATATTGTCTTACTGTGCGATAATGCCCAAGGCTGTAAAAGGTCGGATCTACAACGCGTCGGTGAGAGCAGTTTTGCTCTATGCTTGTGAAACCTGGCCTCTCCGAGTTGAGGACGTTAGACGACTCTCTGTGTTCGATCATCGCTGTCTCCGAAGGATTGCTGATATTCAGTGGCAACACCATGTCAGTAATGCAGAGGTTCGGCATCGTGTGTTTGGGCACAGAGATGATAATGCAATTGGTGTCACCATCTTGGAACACCGACTTCGGTGACTTGGACATGTTCTACGAATGTCGTCCCAGAGAATTCCACGTCGTGCATTATTTGCCGACTCTGGGACTGGTTGGAAAAAGCGGAGAGGTGGTCAGTGCATGACTTGGTGTCGTGGTATGAAAGAAAGCTGCAAAGGACTGGCTTCTGTCGGTCCTTCACGACTCCCTGGTTGGAGTCTGAGAGATGGTGCTACACAGTGGCTAGAGACGTTATCAGGTATGGCTCAGAATAGAAGCCAGTGGCGATCCTGCTGTAACCTTCTTTTACTTTCTTCATAAAAAGTGGTTGTGTCTCCCTTACTTGAAAGATTTCTTCTGATTGTACCTTTCTGTTCCATCGTTACGACCACACTACCTTTTGTGGTCCTTAGTTTTTTTTTTCTATCTCTCTTCGAATTTTCATTGTTTTGTGTGGCGCATATATTTTGGCGCTCTCTTGTACCAATATTTATGTGTTCAAATAAATAAATAAATAAAAATGTCAACTCGAACTGATGTATGTATGTACGAAGTTCTACGTTGTTGATGACTGACTGAATAATTACCCTCACTGAACTAACTACTTCTATGAATTCGGTGTTCATCTTGTTATGCTAAAGAGGTATAGCATCTTGGACCGATGTGCATATGTACCTGGTCCTACTTTGTAGCTGACTGTTTAACTAACACATGTTTTACGGCGCTATGTTTCATTTATGCCGGACAAAACGCATCCCCAGCGTGCTTATATTGTCGCTAAACATTCAAGAGACCAAGCATTATAAGCGTCTGCACTAAATATAACTACAATAAGTGAATCTACTGATAGGAAGTCGAATAAATAAGGCGTAATCTCTATGACTGAGTTAGGTAAAAATGCAAAAAAGTAAGCATCAACTGATATTGCCCGTCCTATTGACAGTTTGACATAACCGCTGACTTAACGGAGCGATAGAATCTAAAAACGTGTTACGATACAAGAGAATTTTTCGAATGAGAGTTTAGTTATCATAGACCCCTGTCTGTAGTAAAACTCATTATCCTCTTTGTAGTTGTATAACTCTTTGGGAAAAATTATATATATATATATCACAGCCCTCACACAAATCAAAATGGTATCTGTGTAGCACATGTGTATCTGGTGCCCCCTTGTACCAGTATTTATGTTGACATAGTAATAAATAACATCCGCCGGAGTTTAAATTATGTAAAACGATGTTCGAACTTGGGATTTATGGGTCGTTTAGGCTAAGTGGTGTAGTCCCTTAAGTGTCCATGTAGTTTTGGACAGAGTAGAAACTTTCGTGTCCAGTTGCGATGAATTACTGACAATTCGAGTTAGGGACGCTCAATATTCTTATTTATGTTGCATCTAGTTGATTTTCTCTTCCTGAAAACTCAATTAATTCAGGTTGGTGGATCTATCGTATGTTGGCGGTTTTAAGCTACACATTAATAATGTCAGTCATTCATGAGAATGTTTTTCCATTGAAGGTATGATAGCGGTTGTCACTTCCCGGTTTCCTACACTGTGGAAAGATATTTTTTTCTTGAGAGTCCTGGAAAGGAAACTTGATTACTAGTGGTCACAACGACCCAGTGACGTAAATCTGTAGGGTAAGTTAAGGTGTGACATTCTTAGGGCCGACTTTTTCTAGCTCCATCCTTCCGTTGTGGTAAGGTATGATTGTTGTAGATCCTGGTTGTTTGAAAGAAACACCTTACTACCGTCACACCTCAGTACAGTCATTAGTGCAACTTCGCCCTTTGTTCATAATACTACTTACCAGATCAACCGATTTGAAGACGATTAATTAGTTTAAACTTGGAACCTATTGAGTTTTTATGGATTAATCCAATATTTTGCAATGCACTGTTGTACTTGTTCTCTATTTTTTTTCTTAAATCTTCTCCCGTCACACTTTCTATGCTTTTCGGGCTAACTAGGGACAGACGTCTAAATGTTCCGTCATTATTATTATTATTATTATTGTAACTTCGTATTATTTACTACTTTGTAGTATGTTGATTGTTTCCAAAATGAATGTATGTGTCAATTTTTCTTGTACACACACACACACATACATATATGCACACATTTACATATAGATTTCTCGCTTATTTTAATTTCTTAAAAGTGCCTCGTGAAATCTAACTCGTTTTATATATACATTGTACTTTTATTTCTTTATTCATTTATTTACGTTGTATTCATAAAACTAAGCTTGTATGTCATATGCTTTCGCTATTGTTCCCTCTCTCTTTCTCTCACTTTCATTATGCCTACATATTCATTCACGTTACTGTTTTGTGTACAAAACATTTCTTAATCTAAATCTATGTATGTGACCTTTTTTTTTTTCTGATTTTCTTTCTTAAGGCTAATATTATACAACATATTACATACAAAAACTTCCATGAAATCAATGGTAAAAGAGAATGGTGTTTTTTTTTAATCATTGGCTTTAAATAATAATGCTTTTTATAGGATTACATGACTTAGTTGTAGAGCAAGAATATAGGCAAGTGTTGAAAGTACAGTAGTGATAGAATGGAACTAATTCTCATTATATTAATTAGTAATTACAAGTATTTCTTCATGTTTGATATGTGTGTACTGCTTTTTGTGAGTATGGTTATGATCGAATTCGGAAGTAATGACATCACGAACGTAGCTATCTATTAATAACTTTATTCAATAGTCTCTATGCTTTAGTCTTATGGAAGATTGTGAAATTAATTGAATAGGAAGCTTAAAATCACGGGTTCCCAAATGCTCTGGTACGGCCGAGGGTAGGGAGAGTCAGCTCTTCCTCTCTAAATGCTCTCACATGGCCATGCGTATACAGCCACCGTCATGGATGTTCTATTCACTGCATTCTCGCGGTGACGGTGTTTGCGGAATTGAGAGGATGAGAAAAAAATGTCCGGCTCTCTAACAGGGATGGTGGATACGAAGAGTCCACCTATGGGAGTCGGAAAACCCTGGTTCCAAACCAGTCCTGCACATGGACTCCAGAATCCTGAGAGAACAAATGGTGTATGAACCGATTATTAGTCACCGGCTACCATGTGACTGCATCTCATGACGTTGCCTTATTGATCAGACCTTTAGGTCAGAGGCTCCGAGTGTGGCCTATTAAAAAAACCACGTAGTTCGTTCTGGGCACCCGGACAGTATCATAGTCTACACGGAAATCAAGTAAGTTGTGTGGCGCATATGTATTCGGTGCTCCTTTGTATCAATATTTATGTGTCCAAATAAATTAGATTAAAATCACGAATTGATGTCTCCTAGATAACCACTGAAGTTTCCTCTTAGTGAAGGGCTCTTCAGTAGTGCGCATATGCGGCATCGCTAGAGGCTAGATACAGATACGTCAAGTCTCTCGATGAGCGCTTAAAAGTCAGACCACTGAGTTAGTATACAATAGTTTGCATTTTCAACTTCAATTATAACAAAAATCCGCGACTAGTGGATTTCAACTATATCGAAGGTAAAATGAATGTCATTAAAGATAATGGTTATGGTCACTCAATATCGTGAATTGGTTGGTGGTTATGCAACGCCACAAGACCCATAGACCCTAGATTCGATCCCTGGTAGAGTAGTAGGTACGCATGGCAGAGGAGTCCTATACAAAAACGAAACACCTATTCAGTATCTCTAAGTTTTAAATTATCGTCTAAATAAAGTTAGCCCTTGATATTTACGTCCAAATTTTTGTTTATTCTCAACAGATATTAACTATGTGCAAAAGATGTTTTCTTGAATATTTGTAATAATGCTCCGTTTGCTGTATAGCGTTGGACAAGATTATTCTATAAATATTCGAATAGTATATCATATCTGAAATCTATGTATATATAACTCATATGATACATTGAAAATCATATGATTTCAAACCAATTTTCGTTATAGTAGTATTTCCTACTCAATCATATGTTTCCTCATATATATACATACATAGGTTAATGTAGATCAAGCCACATATATCGCTTTCATTAATGAAAATGTGATTTATTCGATTGAATATTGTTTTTCTTAGTATGCAATGTAGTTCCATTGTTTAAATATTCCATCAGTGACTAGCATACAGTTTATTTCGATTCTTGTTTCACAATCATGTATTTTACACAGATTAATAATGTATGGTAAACAGGTATGCTTATTTACTACTGTTATGACATGAAATTTCAAGAATTGTAATGAAAGACCGAATCACAATTCTTGGTAATGCCTTGGAATTAGTGAACCTTGTTCATAAGCTAACGTGAGCAGCTAAGTGGAAGATTAGGCTAATTATTCAATCCGTCTTAAAACCTGATTAACAGAATGAAGCATGTTGCATGGATAAGCGTGAAAGGCAGAACCGTTAAGCTTCATTAAGTCTGACGGGCGGGTCAGCGTATGACCATAAACTATGCCATTACCAGTATTCAGGGGTTGACACTAAATTTGCTTGTAGTATGAATGTGATAAAAGTATATCGTCAAATGATACTAGGATGAAACAGCTGTCCAGTGCCCTCTAATTTTCAATGAAAGTTTAGCTAAGATCAGTTTGTGATTTAAACTATAAAAATTGTGAATAAAAAACAGGTAATAACTCTTCAAATTAGAGATGATCCATTATTATCATAAATTTCTAAAATCAATACAGAATGAAAGCTTAGATCACACCATTTTCGAACTCACAAATTAGGTTTAAAATAATGAATTACCAACACTTCTATTGCTTGAATTTTTCTTATTTATATCCCTTTATTAAGCCAGGATTATTCAAGAATAGAATTACTAATCGTTCTATATTCACCTTTAGATAACCATTCTAAGTAATGCTTAGCAATGTGTTTGAAGATTGTACGTTGTTTGCAATAGATGTGCCCCCAAATGCCCTGGTACGGCCGAGAGTGGGGAGAGTCCGCTCTCCCTCTCGAAATGCTCTCACATGGCCACGCGTATATAGCCTCTGCCAGGGAAGTCCTACTCACTGCCTTCTCGTCACGGGGGTGTTGTTTACGAAAATGAGAGGACGAAAAGCGAATATCCGACGCTTTAACCGGATCCCAAACCAAACCAATGGTGCACATGGGCTCCAGTATTCTTCGGGAACAAATAGCGTATGAACCAATCGTTAGTCACCGCCTACCATGTGACTACATCTCCTGACGATGCATTACTGCCTTGTGGATCAGACCTTTAGGTCAAAGGTTCGGGGTGTAGCCCCCTAAGTAAACCACCTGCTTCGGTTTGGACACCCGGGCAGTATCACAGCCCTCACACATATCGAATGAGATTTGTGTGGCGCATATGTATTCGGTGCTTCCTTGTACCAATGCCTATGTGTTAAAATAAATAAATAAATAATTGCAACAGATGTAATTTGCTTGTCGAGAAATACTATGGTTGTGAGGCGTCTGAATTTGTGTCTATGTTCTAGGACCTGACATAGTATGAATATCTGGTCGACTGAACTCTTCTTGTTCCTTTATTTTTGTCCCTTTCCAAATTTATTTCACTGCATTATACTCATTGAATAACATCTTCAAACCCTAATGTTTCCGATTACTGTTCATACTTTGACTACATCTACCACTATGGGATTTGAATGGACATTTGTATCTGTGTGATAATGTGGTATTACAACTTGAACTGATGTATGTAAGTACGGGGTTCTACGTTGTTGTTTGACTGATAGCAAGTAAACTGATAAGTAGAATCAGTTTAAAACGGTAACTTATCCTTAACATATGTTCAAATCAATTTTTAAGTAGTATCTCATTCTAGATTTATGCATGCTCATTAACTATGCATGTATACATACATAATTGTGTAGAACTATAATAATCAACATTATTGAAATGCTAAAATATTTTTATGAATCATCAAAATGAAGATTATGCGAAACACTAAAGGTCAAGGATACAATGTCATTGTACATAATAATGATGTGATTATTTTATTAGATCGATGATAGTTATTGCAAATAAGAACATGACTTGATTAAGGGTTATACATAGTAATAATAAGAAGAATAAGAATACGTGGAAATGGTAAATAGATTGGTATAAGTTGTTCGAATTCAGTGAATTCATTTAGTCATAAGCAATGTAGAACCTTATACATACCTGCACCAATTCTATGCCAAATCATTGCAGCAAGATGAAATTGTCAAGACAAATAGCAGAGCTGTAGGATTAGTAGAAAATATCAGGTATGAACAATATGATTAGAAAAGAATGGGTGAATTCATGGAACAAGAAGTGTAAAATAATTTCAAAGCTCAAGATCTAAGGAGTATATAAAGAATAAGTGAATCCATGCTACTGCTATTAATTTTGAGCCATGTCACGCAACTTTTCCAACCTCTGATTGTTATTATCACGAGATTATCAATCACGGTAGTCTGCATTTGTAAAAATTGTTAAAACCAACAGTTAACGACTACATAGACTAGTCCCTTGTTTTGATCCTTGTTATCTTTCGTCGAAGTTACTCCTATTCCAGCCTTCATTGCACGTTGAGGTAATTAATGGCTTAGGGTATGTAACACACGTCTCAACCACTTCATTCGAAAAAGATTCGCTACTCCATTAACCAATTTATTATCTTGTTTCTAACTTCACTGCTGCTCACTCATTAGTTCCAGTATATGCGAGCAATGCTTTCAAAAGATCTGTGATCGAATACTTGTAACTTACAAATATTCTTTATTTTTAAAGTTCCACACTCAGAGTAGTGCAAAGCATATTGCTACACCGTACACTCGTCCTTGGGTTGACAGACGGACAACACCTATGCCACAAGTGATCAAATCATTGGCTATTTGTCTAAATCGTGTAGTTGAATCCTAACTTCCTAGTTAGGAACAAATTTTTGTTGACTTGGCTTAAAAATAGATGCATTCATCATTCTTACTCTTTTCCTTAATCTTGAATCTTTAGAGTAACTGTACACTTTTATTACGTGAATTAATCCCTTTACTTAAAAATAGGTTCTTCGTAGTTTGCATATGGGATTGGTTTCAGTTAAACAACCAATGAAAGCCAGAAATAATTAGACAAGTTTTTCATCTTAATATGTTACTCACAGCAGTGTACATTCGCTACCCCAGTGGGAATGTTTGCACTTGTCTACTATCATTGATATTACGATTGGTTCGAACCCATCTTGTCATTCGTTTTAATTTTACTTCGAATTCGCCTACTATGATAATCCGCTCGTTACTGTAGACTACAATGTTTCACCAGGCAAGTTAATTGGAGAGCTGTAAGACCACCGACTGTGTTGGGTTGTGACAGCAGTAAGGTGTTTACCTCAAACAACCAGGATATGCAACGATGTTGCCTTCGCATAACAGGAGAAGGGAATTATGAAAGGTCAGCCCTGAAAGTAATACACCTCGCCTGACAGATTTCTATTGTTAACAGTAAGATCTAAAATGTACAGAACCAATTACAAGTAGCTGTGTGACTGATTTCATTTAGTTTCCTCCTGGTCTTCACTGTTAAGATCACCCTTAACCCAGTTTCATTTTCAAGTCCCTCAACTAGAAGTATCGTTCGACAGTGTGGTTAAATGGACAGCGACAACCGCTCACAAACACTTAACTCCATTCGGGACCACCTTGTTCATAATCAAAACTCTTCTGAAACAGTCAATGTACAGCTTGACATCTCAAAATATACAGCGTATATATATTGGTAGTTTATGTTTCATCCATCAGAAAACAAAGTTCTTAGCCAATTACATGCACTTATCAGTTGGCGATTTCTTATTGGCCCACTTTATCTCACATGTATAGTGTATTATCAGTAATTCAGATCATGAGTCATTTGAAGCTAGACCAACAGAGAAAAACTGGAAGCACTGGATGGCCGTTTCTTCCTATTGTGGGGATCCTCAACAGTGAGCATCCACGATCCCGCCTCTCGAGATTCAAACCCAGGACCTATTAGTCTCGCGCGCGAGCGCCTAACTTCTAGATCACTGAACCGGCATCCAGCGATGTTAATGTCTAACTTTAACCGGAATAGGAGGAAATGGACGTCCAGTGCTTCCAAGTTTTCCATGGTGATCTAGTTTCAATTGACTCATTATCTCAACTATCGAAATTACTATAATATCTACAAAAAACCCTTCTGATATAATGTATTAGTTTATATAAATAATTCATTCCTTTTCTTTTTTTCAAAAAAATTAGTCCGAGAATATAGTTTCACAATCAACAAATGGAGTGCAATCAATTCATTCGAAGAAAAATCCTACTCTACGTAAACGTTCCATTCGTAAGATAACAACAACAACAACACTATCATCAACTGCAAAATCATTTTCACCCTCACCATCTTCAACAAAATTACCAGATAAATCCTCTTCCTTTTCTTCATCTGTAAATTCCTTTAATTCTACTGAATGTTGTCAAAAATTAGATGATATTTTAAAAGATGACCAAAATGAATGTGTTCATGGTAAGTATATAGGTATTCTTTATTCATTTGTATGAAATTGAGTTTTTATTGTTTAAGTTTTATATATCTTCTGTTCAGTTTATGAGTTCTGGTTAACAGAGTTTGCTTATTTGTTTAAAGTATCAAGTTCTGGTACAACAGAGTACTAAAAGAATATCTAATTCCTATGAAAGACCAACCGTTACCCTAATCATTATTTAACTGGTTGTGTCCCACACCATGACATAGGTTTAAATATTGATAAGGAACTAATGTTCTTTTTGGAGATTGCAAGTACATCTTGCTAATGAGTACTAATCACCATGTAGAGTAAGTCTAGTGGGTTTTCTTGTTTAAGATCTTCAACCACCTAACGTTATGTTTTCTCCTCAATTTCCTCCCTCTATATATGTGAAATAAGCATGCGTACGTAATGTTTAACTTTCCATAAAAGGGAGTTATGCAAATTTACAATAAAAAAACACATTTTTTTGACAGTTAAATTCACAAGTCGATCCAATCTAGATGACTATTGAAAGCCTGGAAGCACTGAACAATCGTTTTGTTCTAGTACGGAACTTTTCACATAGGACTCAAACCGCAAGGCCTTTGATCTTGCTCATGAACGCGCACTTCTGAAGAGTCCCATACTAGGACAAAACGGTCATTCAATGTTTCTAGATTTTTAATGGTAGTCTAGTTTAAATTGACTTATGAATTCAACTATTAAAATACTAAATATCCCCATACTGATCATTTATTTTTATTTTGTTAAAATTATTCATGGATACTACAAACAAATCATACATAGATAATTGTTGGTTTTAACACGTTCAATCAATCAGAAATCAACCATATGATAAGTGTACACTATTGGCCTCAAAATGACTTATATATTCTAGGTATGAGGCATACATAGTTAATGGCTTAATTTTCTAACACCGTTGGATGCTGGCTCAGTGGTCTAGTGGTTAAGTGCTCGCGCGCGAAACCAGTAGGCCCTGGGTTTGAATCTCGCAGGGGGCGAGGTCTTGGGTGCTCACTGCTGAGGAGTCCCACAATAGGACGAGTCGGCCGTCCAGTGCTTCCAGGTTTTCCATGATGATCTATCATCAGTCGGTTCAAGATCTCAATCAATCAATCAATGTATATATATATACATATATATATATATATATATATATATATATATATATATATATATATATATATATATATAATTCATTTAGTGACAATCTGTACTAAATATACATATACCTATAAAGTTTAGTCAAGAATTCAGGATTAAATATCAATAATGCTATAATTGTTGACCTTACTATTACCAATATGATTATTTGTAGTTTATGTAATGTTCAATGATACATGTTTGTACGTATGTTTTGAAAATATTGCGTTATCTCATTTTTTTCAGATACTAATTTATGTTCGGTTAAACAAAAACCAGTTGCTAATGAACTGATGATGACGAATAAGAGCATTGTTTCGAAAGACAAAGACATTATCACTTCTACGATTCATGAAGTAGTGAAGACATCCAATAGTAGTGGTAGCAGTACCATTGCTAAATCATTGAAAACAAAGAAATCAAATCCTATACATCATGAGTCGTTATCATCACTGACGTCTTCGTCTACTGTTCCTGAACCACTGAATAACTCACGTATATCTACTCCTGTTCTTGATACATTTGTTACACCACAAGCATTAGATACTACCGGGAATGATGATGGTGAGTGGTTATGTGCAAATATGAAAACAGTTAGACGTCGTCGACGCAATAATAATAATAACAAAGACATTAAACATTTGATGAGTGCAGATAATAATGATAATGTTCATGTTGATGACACCAAATTAGGAAGACACGTTCTACAACAGCAACCAATTGAGTTATCATCCTTAATAGTCGCAGAAGAAAATATTCAAAATAAGTCCAACTCTACACATGACATTGGTAGCAGTGATCAACAGTATTTAATAACTGGTCAAGATGCCATTAATTCTAAAACTAATAAAAATTTGGAACCTGATTCTAGTCATCAATCTGTAGTGGAATGTTGCAAAAATACATCTTCAATGATAGTAAGTTGTTTACATTACATGAAATAAAATTTCAAACGAATTCTATATTTGTTACATTCACTATCATCCCCAAATGCCCTAGAACGGCCGAAAGGAATGAGAATCAGCTCTCCCTCTCTAAATGCTTTCACATGGCCACGTGTATACAGCCACTGTTAGGGAAGTCCTACTCATTGCGTCCTCGTAGTGGGGATGTTGTTTACGAAATTGAGGGGATTAAAAGAAATTGTCCGGCTCTTTAACCGGGTTGATGGATACGAAGAGTCCGCATAGAGGAGTTGGAAAACCCTGATTCTAAACCAATGGTGCACATGGACTTCAGAATCCTGAGAGAACAAGTGGTGTATGAACCAATTATTGGTCACCAGCTACCATGTGACTGCATCGCCTGACGTTACTCCACTCCCTTATTGATCAGACCTTTAGGTTGAAGGCTCCGAGTATGGCCCCCTAAGAAAACCATGTGGTTCGTTTTGGGCACCCGGGCAGTATCATAGGCTACACG
This sequence comes from Schistosoma margrebowiei, assembly GCA_944470205.2. NCBI lineage: Eukaryota > Metazoa > Platyhelminthes > Trematoda > Strigeidida > Schistosomatidae > Schistosoma > Schistosoma margrebowiei. The sequence goes on along the minus strand of OX104029.1, from coordinate 4,278,731 downwards.
GAAATCAAGTGACTTGTGTGGCGCATATGTATCCGGTTCCCCTTTGTATCAATATTTAAATAAATATCAAAACATAAAGTCATTAACTGTGTTAGGAAGTAGTAACCAATGTGTTATGTCTTTTTTGTGTGTGAATTTCATTTCGTATTGATAAAATTCTATCGATTTAGTTTCTCACATGACAACACTTTTGTCTAAATGACTTTGGTATTAAAATGTACTTCTATATGTTTGAATATTAATCAATGTGTGTTCATAGTGAATCGACAACATAAATCTTGTTTAACTTAAATTTCTTTCTTGTAGACATTTGTTAGTAAGGAGTTTCTGTGAAACTGTAGAGAATTGATGATATCTCATTTTGTTTAAGACTTATCTCACTTACCTACCTACTCATTATTGACTTTAATGTTACTTTTGATAGGAAGTACTTTTTTTCTTCTTCTTTTCTTCGAATTATCAATTGATACCAATCGTTAAAACAAACAAATGGAATCGGGTTACTTTATACTCTTAATTTGCTTAATAGTACTATTTATAATATATTGATCCATTTTGTACTATCCTCCTTATCCATGAAACACGTGCTCCTTACTAACCTACATAGGGTTTACTATTTTCATGTGATAGATACAATTTAAATAAGGTTATCAACCTTCTATATATGTTTGTGTTTATGAAGAAGTGTCATTCACTTTAGTAGCTAGTCAGTTAATACACTAATTTCTATGTGATTTTTTTCTTTCTTCAATTTCAAAACTTAACACAGCACAATATGGATTCAGTTACTATGACAAAATACGAATCTGTTTGGCTTATCGGTTAACCCATTAACTAGCATTATTAATATTAGGATATGGGACAATTGCTTCAAGTTTATACACCATGAAAATAGTTGACAATGGAGGAGACTAAACATAAAGCGTGTGGGGTTTTAAAAGAAAAAAATAGTAATCTGTCGTATAAGAAAACAGTATAAAACTAATCTTAAAACTCTTAATCTAGAGGTAGACAAAGAGTGAATGAATCTGTCTCATTATGACCGATTTTAAGCTATAGGCTCTTTAGCCTTTTATGACGATCATTACTCCAAGCTTGATTAGATAGTCTACACTTATATCAACATAGTCCAGATAAAAAGTTAATCATATGATGAACCGACAATATGTCTTGGTTTGGTCACTCCTAGTCTTCTTCTTCTTCCAATCTACTACTATGCTACCGAAGTGAAAGTCAATCATACGTAAAGTAAAACTTTGCACATATCAAGACAAATCCTAGCATAGTATAAATAATATCAGTATCCATGTTGGTGAAAAAAACTACACATAGACGATACGACGAAGAATGGATTAGTGGAATAAACTAATTTTAGAACTCAAAATCGAATGAAAGACAATTGATCTTTACACCCATCAACATACCATAATTCAACAGTCATTCACTCGATGGACTAATACTATTTCTTGGTTTGGTCGCCCCTAGCTTTCTTTATATCTACATCAGCAAATATCATTCATCGAGGTAGACAGTGGTTGACTATATCGTGATAGCCTGTGATCATCTCCTTCATCATGTTAAAAGACATAGTGTAAATGATGATGCTAGTAGGTTTCTCCATGAATGCTTATTGGCTTAAGTTTTTTTAAATATTTTACTATCTCTTTGCGTAAATAAGGGAATGAAATCAACAATATGTATGAAGTATGGAACTTCATAATACTAAATAACTATAGACTGTATAAATACTTTGTGTTTTCTGTTTGGCACTAACAGTGACATTAAAACATGCACATACATACACATCGTCACTAATCATCATACTTAGAGTATAAATTCGAAACCAATCACATGAATTTGTACCTAGTGAATGAGTTAATTGAGCTGCGCTAGTTGACGTGGGTACAGTTTGTACGGATAAGATCAATCCTCTAAAGATTTCATTGACACTTTGTTGTTGAAACAACTGTTTGAGAACCTTATGTTTTTTGTTGATTTCTGTCGTTGGGTTTAATATTACATTTATAAATACATCGAAGAAATCTTTCTAGATATCAATACTTGTTGGAGATGTTAGATCTCTAGAACTCACTTGGTAAATGCCTTATTTTTGTAATTCTGTTTTAAAAAGTTGAATTTCTTGTTAACACGCCCAAAAACACCCATTTTCACCTTCATGTCGTATTTCACACTTGGGAGGAATTTAAATACTATTGGTTCGTTATTTCTTTTAGTATGTTATTTTGTACCGTTTCCCAATGATATTTTTATGCTGTATATATATACTTGCGTTGTACTTATTGTTGTTGTTCGTGTTTCTGACTGTTTGTGGAATAGATTTCCCTCTTTCAAACTTGAACTTCTCTTTTTATTTCATGGGACTGGAATGCGTCACAGAGTTTACTTTCCATTCTCAGATTAAGTGAACTCGTAATCTCTTCAAGCATAGCAACACGAAGGTTAAATTTGATAGTTTCAAATGAATTAAGCATTGGATAGATAGTTAATAATCAATATATATATTTGTTATATCCCAAAAAGTAGAAAAATTATATTTTTGGTGTTTCGTAACTTGTTGTAAAACACTTCTTCAGAGTAAATAAATAATCGAAATCTTTTGTTTATTTTTTCATAAATTAGTATTATATATATATATATATATATATATATATATATATATACGAAAATGAGAGCACGAAAAGCGAATGTCCGACGCTTTAACCGGATCCCAAACCAAACCAGTGGTGCACATGGGCTCCAGTATTCTTCGGGAACAACTGGCGTATGAACCAATCGTTAGTCACTCCCTACCATGGGATTGCATCTCCTTACGATGCTCCACTGCCTTGTGGATCAAACTTTAAGGCCAAAGGCTCGGGTTGTGGCTCCCTAAGAATTAAATGACAATACTTACGAAAGTTCAGAGACGAATAAAATAAGTTATGTTATAATTTTAGAGGTAATAAAGGATTTACATAAGATTCATGGAATTGAAATACTGATAAGATGAGTTACGTAATACATGAATGGAATTTGAAGAGTTCACATAATTTAAGAGAATCAAATGAGTGGAAATGTATGAATGAAGAGGATAGTTTGAGAATTCCATGATAGAAGAGAAATATAACAAACCAAGTCAGATATTTGTTGTTAAATCAATGATATATATTTTTTAAGCCAGTCACTAGTGAGCATATGTTGATTAATAACAGAAGGGGTTTTGTGGAGATTGTAGTAATTTAAACAGTTGAGATCATGAGTCAGTTGAAACTAGACCACCATTGAAAACCTGGAAGCACTGGTCCAATTGGTTAAGCGCCCAGCGCGAGACTGATAGGTCCTGGGTTCAATCCCGCGAGACTAGCTTCAAGATATATATTCTGGAGCTCTAGTGAGGAGCAGTGACTATTGGAGTTCAACCGGGTCAGTTGTGATATAGTAACTCACTGATGACAATGGTGGATGTATCGTTTAATTTCGTGGATTAGTTGAAGTTGGACATTAACACCGTTGAATGCCGGCTCAGTGGTCTAATTGTTTAACCGCCTGGCGCGAGACTGATAGGTCCTGGGTTCGAATCCCGCGAGGCGGGGTCGTGGATGCGAACTGCTGAGGAGTCCCACAACAGAACGAAACGGCCGTTCAGTGCTTCCAGGTTTTTCATGGTTGTCTAGTTTCAGCTGACTCATAATCTCAACTGTTTAAATTACTACAATCTCCGCAAAACTCCTTTTGATGATATATTTCTCATGTTTTTAAATTTATTTTTTAGGAAAATGTCAATTCTTCATTGAAGAAACGTTCATTAATGGATCAATCTGTTTCTAGCACTACTGCTAATACTACTGCTACTACTACTACTACTAGTAGTAATGATGCTTCTCTTGGTGTTCTTCATTCTAATCCTGCTATTACATCAAAACGTAAACGTCGTAATATTCAACGTAAAAAATCTACTGATGAAATTATTATTAATAATGAAAATATAGAATCATATAGTATATTATGTAATGAAAATCAATTTGATGATAATAATTCAATGTTATCAGGTACTACAACAACAACTACTACTCCTATCAATTCATCAATAAAACGAAATTTAGATAAACAAAATGACGATGATGAAAGTGGTTTTGAATTAATTGAACTTTCAAATACATCATCAACAGTGTCGTCAGCTGTTGAATCTGATGAATTAGAAATGCACTCATCATTAATAACTACTACTACCACTACTGCTGAAACGTCATTATTACCTCAAGCATCAATATCACCACCTGATCTGTTATCACATTTTCCACCATTAATTAAAGCAGATAATGGTGATCCAATTTCTGTTACAATGGAAGTAGAACTCCTTGAAAGTGGAAGACATCCACAAGCGAATAAATTACTAAAATTAGCCTTAAGTAGTAATAACAATAATAATAGTAATAGTCAAACTAGTAATCAACAGGAACAGTTAACTGATGATGTTGTCGGTGGAACTTGTACTATTAGTAGTAGTAGTAGTAGTAGTAGTAGTAATATTAATAATAATAGTAATAAAAATGCTACGAAGCGTTCAAAAGCGAGAAAAGCTGATTAAATGATAAGAATATGATTTTCATGTACTATTCAACTACTCTTTTCTCCCTCCCTCTCTCTCTCTTTCTTTCTACCGATATATGTCTTTATTCTCTCTTTCTCTTGTTTTCTTTTCTCATTTCATCTATAAACTTTTGTCAGATTATATTTATTGGTTTCTTACATTACCTCCTATCATTATATTATCCAATTGAATAAGAACAATCTATTTGTCACTGATCATCATTATGCTGATTATGTTTAATAATTTTTATTGTTGGGATAAAATGTCCGTTTATTTTCATTTTTTTTTGTTTCCCCTTCTCCCTCCCTCTCTCTTTGAAGCAAATAATAGTAAAGAAGAACTAGGGATGAAGTAACTCATCCTATTTTCTCAGTTTTACTCCCCTATTTTTCTCTTTTTATTCTTTGAGTTTTTGTGTTTATGTTTTTCCACGTCTATTCTTCCTGAATATATTGTGTGTAAACATGTTTTTGTAAAAAAAAAGAAAGAAAATCAACAATAGACGGATACTCTTTATCATTATTTCTTTTCTAGTATAGATTGTGTCATATTCGATGGTCTATGTTGTTTCCACTTTTTTTAAAACTATTATATTTCAGAAATATTGTCGTTGTTGATGATATGAGTCTATATGTGTATGTGATATTTTGGAATCTCCCCTTTCCAGTGTGTTTATCGCTGCTTGTTTCAACATACTTTTTTTTGATGATCCTGATGATAATTTGTAGAGATCTCTGTTTATTTTCTTCTCAGTGTTTCTTTTGTTGTTGTTGTTGTCTTATTGATTGTTTTTCCATTGTTCATTTATGACTTTTTTTCTTTCCTTTATATTAAACATTGAAACTTTACAGCAATATCGCATTCTTATTTTATCACCACTAAATTGTTTGTTCTATTGGCCTCATATTTTTTTTTAGCGCCAAATAATACTGTGATATTTAAATAATTAATATACATCTTATTACATTCTATTTCGGGATAAACAAATAATGTTCACTATTTTTTAATTGGTTAACCGAATGTGTGTCAAGGTCAAGTGGACAAGGGCGCATATTTTTATTACTCTTTTTTGATTGGTTAACTGATTGTATGCATTATTTTATATGTCTGTTAATTTGTCCACGATATACTTCCCAAGGTCAAACATGATTTTTTTAATGCATTTTGCTGGTTTCTTATTGGTTGGTTAATCTTTTATAAAATATGTATGTTAATAGTGCAAACAGTTTAATTATTTATTTTTAAGGTTTATAGTCTTCTTCATACTTCCCCAATTGATGTATGTGATTGAGTAGAGAGAACAATTGGGAGATTTGATTTGTTTATGGAGTACACAATTGTGTGGACACAAAAAGAGTAATAATAATGGTGGGGGTGTTGGTGTTGTTGTTGTCATGCATTGAATATTATATCAAAGAGAGAGTAACAAACAAACTTTATGCCCCTAATAATTAGTCAAACAGCTTCTATAGTCATTTGTGAAAAACAATTAATATTATTTATTTAATTATTTGACTTAATTAACTTATTGTTTATGTCTATATATTACAATATTGCAATGATTATCCCTTTCTCTCTCCCTCCCCCGATAACTTTGATCGGCCTAATTTTCTGCAATTTGTTTCTTTTGTTGTCTCAGTTTATTGATTAATTAGTTATTTTTATTAAGAAAAAAATATATAAATTGATCGATTGATTTGTTTATTTATTTGTTTGTTTTTGTTTATTTTGTTCATGTGTGTGTGCGTGTGTGTTTACGTCTGTGCATTTGAAGTGGGATAATTATTATTCATAATAATAATAATAATAATAAAAAGATTCTTATTTTTGTGTTTTTCCTTTTCTTTACATCAGTTGTCTTAGAACTTATTGAATGAATGGGAAAGTATGTAAAGAAATTAGTCAGTTTTGTTGTTTTTGTTGAGTATCCGTTAGTAACAACATAGAACTTCGTACGTACATACATCTAGTTACTATACCACATTCAGTATTAAATATTCCTGAAAAACTTGTATTGATGTGTGCAGATGACTCGTCGAATTCGGGCTGCCGCTTGCTCGGCATCAGTTAGTTACCCGGAAGTCTACTTATTCCTGTAAATGGACACTTCTGCAAATCAGATAAAAATCAAGATATGAATTTGTGTTGTCGGTGGTTTAGATGATTGAAGACGCCCTTATAGAACTTTATTTATACATCACAGGATCTAGAACGTATCAGTCAGAACTTCGTACGTACATACATCAGTTCGAGTTGCCATATCAAATTACCACACAGATACAATTGTCCATTCAAATCCCATAGTGGTAGATATAGTCAAAGTATAAGCAGTAATCGGAAACATTAGGGTCTGAAGATGTTATTCAATGAGTATAATCCAGTGAAATAAATTTGGAAAGAGACAAAAAGAAAGGGACATGAAGGATTCAGAAGATCAGAATTTATGAGTGTTATATCTGTGACGGCAGCAGATTTGAGGGTAGCGAAATATCGATCGGACCAAAGACGCGCAGACACGTAGAACGACCTAGGGTTCTGATTGGTCCCACTTCCCTATCTAGCCCAGCAGTTGAGTCCAGAACGCAAGTCACAGCCTCGGATATATGAATCATTATATTTCAAACATACGCTGTTTATATACCAATCAAGCAGACCACATCGTACGATAAAATAGAAAATAACATTCTACAATATTAACCAGTAGGAAAATGCCACGTTAAATAAATATTGACCAGTAAGGTGATACCACTTCATGTTCAAGGATAGCACTAGGCTTAACAGGATAAGTTTTGGGATATTTTCCTGAATATCCCAACAATGAGAACACAAAGAGTGGATGCACCTGCACTATTGCAAACAATTTTGAGCCATATCATTCATGGTCTCTAACCATCGGTTGCTATCATCTCGTAGATCTCAACCAGGTAGTCTACACCTACCAACATGGTTCAGCCCACTTGTCAGTGACTTCATGGATTTGTGCCATGTCTCGGTTTGGTCGCTCCTACCTTTCTTCCAACCTACTCCTACACCATAAAACATCGTACGTCGAAGCAGTCGGTGGTTGGGCATACGTAACACATGTCCCAGTCATTTCAACTGATGAAGTTGTTGAGTATATCAGTTTCTAAATAGTAGCTATCTCATATTAATAACCTGGTGAGATTATGGTTTACGAATGACTTTTCAGTGACTTTAAATTGACCTTGAGAGTGATCACTTAATAACTAAAACCAAATGCGGGTAATAAACCAGTGTGAGCAATTAGAATTATGATTTACAATTGATGAGATTTAAGTTTTTTCATCATAAACTGGCATTAGCTATAATGCCAAGACTCTATTTAACCAAATGAATGAGTGAATATCGTGTCAAAATTTGAGACTTGTTGTTTATATGCATGATTGGTTCGTCCATAAATTATAATCTCACTAATAACATTTATACACACATACAATCAGTATGCTTCAAATTTGAGCAAATAAGTTTATATAATCAGAAAGTGGTTTTGTGGATATTATAGTAATTTATTAGTTGAATTTATGAGTCAGTTGATTGGTTGAAGTTAAACATTAACATTGTTGGATACCGGCTCATTGATTCCCATTCCTGATGAATCCGTACATGAGACTGATAGATCCTGAGTTTGTATCTTGCGAAGATGGGATCGTAAATGCGCATCGCTGAGAAGTCTCATACTAGAATGAAACGGCCATCTAATGCTTCCAGGTTTCCCATAATGATCTAGCTTCAATTAACTCATGAATTCAACTATAAAAATTACTAATAATATCCACAAAACCCCTCTTTAATTATAATTATAATCGTTTAGTTAAAAGTTTTCATCCAACCTATCAAAGATCATTATTATCTTACCATTAAATGACATAATATTGAGTAATGGGAAAAAGAGAGATATCAGCTTACTGAAGACAATGGTATATGGTGGCGCAACTTCGTGGATTGGTTGAAGTTAGACATTAACACCGTTGGATGCCGGCTCAGTCGTCTAATGGTTAAGTGCTCGCACGCGAAGCCAGTAGGTCCTGGGTTCGTGCCTCGCGTGGTGCGGGATCGTGGATGCGCACTGCTGAGGAGTCCCATACTAGGACGAAACGGCCGTCCAGGTTTTCAATGGTGGTCTAGCTTCAACTGACTCATGATTTAAATCTGTGGAAATTTCTAAAATCTCCACAAACCCCTTCTGATTAATAATAATCAAAGTAATTATTCAAAAATCAAAATAGTTGCTACATTGCATAATATATCTGAAAAAAGAAAATGAATATTCAATAGTATAATAGTAATGTATGAATCAACAAACAAATGTTGATAATAAATAAAATACGATAGTGGTTTATCAAAGTTTTGCTACAGATTTAGATTGATTAAATCTTTTATATGTTCATAATAATAATATATGCCAATGTTACTTTAAGTAGACCATGGATCGTAGATCTGACTCCTATTTAGATCATATGGATGTTTCTAAGTGATGTATGATTTAAGAATGGAACTACCATGAGTCCCCCCTCCCTCTTCAAGTGGAGCTATTTACTTGGGATGTATTTAAATGGTCTTATTCTTGCATTTACATACACATGTACTGATATGGCTGAAGGTGGGGAGAGTCAGCTCTCCTTCATGAAATGCTTTTAGTATGGGTACGTCATTTTGTCGTCGTTTTGATCGAACGATATTTTCGAAAGGGCTCTCCACTTTAGTTCGATCATCGACTTAAATCGCGTTAGCCAATAACGTAATTAAATAAGTCAAATAACGAGAATGGAATTTTGAATACATATATTTCGTAAGTAAAGTGAATGTGATAGAACAGAGCAAAATGACGCCCAGCGAAGATCGCTGGGAAGCCAACTCCATTTCAAGCCAGGCATTACTCAATATTTATAGGCAGACAAAATAAACAACAAACATGTGATAAGTCATGGGACATGAGGTGTACACACATATACGCTCATATAAAAACAATCAAGACTGCCAAGCGAATAATTGACAAGGTCAAAATATGGTTCAAGTAAAATGAATTAAAATAGGATGTCCGAAAGTTAGAATCAGTTATATGGGCTTGCCATAGTAACTGACACTACATACTACATCTGAGAATCTATTTTTATGAATAGAAAGATAACTGGTGACAGAATGGAATTACTATATAAGATTATCATTTTAATTGACTGGAACCAAAAAAGGAAATAATTATATCATTACTGATATTATAGTGTCATTCACACAGAATTGATTTTAAGACTGAATTACCACTTAAAACACAACCAAACTACATTGAAATAAAGTAGTATTGTTATGTGATACACAATAATAGATGATTAGATATGTTAGGAATAAACAATAGACTGTGGACTAGAATAATAGATCCAGTCAGTCAGTCAGCTACAACGTAGGACCAGGCACATATTCGCATCCGTCCAGGTTGCCATACCTCATTAGCACAGTAAGATGAACACCGGATTCATAAAAGTAGTTAATTCAGTTGTGGTAATATATAAAATAAAGATTGCGATAAGGACATAGTATAGGAAGAAAGAATTAGTTCGTAGAAAGAAATATATGAAGTGATTTTAATCTCTTAGTTTAAGGGAAGACAGAGAGTATATACACCGACGCCATTGTGATCGATTCTGAGCCATGTCACCAAGAATCTCAAACCATTGGTTACGAAAGTCACGCGGACCCCAACCAAGTAGTCTGCATTTACCAACATGGCTCAGACCAGAAGTTAGTGACTTCAAGCATTGATGCCACGTATTGATTTGGCCGCCCCTAACTTTCTTCCAACCATCTCCGACACCGGTTAGCATTGCACGTCACGGGAATCAGTGTTCAGGCATACGTAACACGTTGCCCAACCATCTCAGTCGATGAAGATTAACAACCTCATCAACTAATTTACCATCATTCCCTAATATCCTGCGTCTAACCTCACTATTACTTACCCGGTGATCCCAACCCTTCCACGATGTGGGCAAGCGTGAAGTGATAACCGCCCTCATACCTCTAACAACACTCAAAACCACTGTATTCATAATCAATCTCCCTCTTCAATTCCTATTATTCCTCCTACATCGACTTTCAACTCTAAATTTCCTCTCTCAGCTTCCCCTTGAAGTGTCACTATAGCCAACGATTCTAGTGCTCAAAACACTGTCCAATAAATCCCACGATACATTTGATTCATTTATTCAACTCAAACTGGAGATTTATAAACAAATCAAGACAACAGAATATTACTATGTAATGTTAAGTTGTCAACCAGCTAACTTGAAGCACAAAACATGAAATCAATTTTATATATAAGGTAGACCTTTATTCTTGGTTCAGTTGGATATCTCTACATTTGCACCTAAGCCAAACATCGATTAAATTGTCTCATCTATCACAGTTTATTAACCAGAACTCTCATATAAGTACATAATTAATTATTAGTGTTTCTTTTACAGAAATACTCATAGACAGGAAACAGTGGATCATTGTCAAGTGTAGAAATATATATAGATATTCTTTTATTGTAAGCATGCGAATTTTCTTAATTTTGTAAACAAAACCATCATTTATTGATTTCTTATTAAACTGTTTATTTTCATTTGAATGGCGGTACTATAATTTGTGGATGAGCTAATCAGTGGTGTTTGAGGGTCCATATTAATTTTGTATGGTTATAGGAGTTCAATAAGAAACCTTAGATACAGGATTTGTTCTGTTCACAAATAATCAGCAAGACATATTTGAACTGCTTCAAAAACGTAAAGTAGTGGCTCACATGCATTCAAACTTTCTCAATACGTTCAATAATACAACTTATGTAAATGCAACTACGTCTAAATAATTAAGTGTAATGCACACTCGTTTCGTTTTTGTCGTTAGGACTAGTGAAAACAGGAAATCGTTCATACATGTTTGAATAAAATTGGCACAATGATTTGTTTTACAAAAAAAGTGTTTTCATAACAAACTTAGAACATTCAATAATAGTCTGAGTAGGTTGGAATCACAAATGATGTTTTTGTGCAGAATATTATACTACTTACACAGTAGTAAGTAGTATACTTTGATAAAACTGAAAACAGATTTGTGGTAATTAAAATTTGAAATTTCAATATTTCTAACTACTCGTCCAGCAATTATGTCTGAACTACTGATCAAAATTATCTAAGAATATATGACGTTTGTCAATCAAGTCAAATCTATACTGTGTTTATTCAATCATATTCACATATTGACTTTAGTATGTAGGATTACTTACGTCTGTTACTCCCAGTGGAGCGTAGGCCGCCGACAAGCATTCTCTAATGCACTCTGAACTGGGCCTTCCCTTCTAGTTTTATCCTATTGTGATTCACTTTCTTCTCATGTCTGTCTCCATTTCTCAGCGTATTGCGTTCTTTGATCTTCCTCTTCTGCTTTAACCTTGAGGTTTCCATGTGAGACCTCGCCTTATGACATAGTTTGATGCTTTCTTCAATGTGTGTCCTATCCACTTTCAACACTTCTTCCTCATTTCCTCCACTGGAATCTGCTTTGTTTTCTCCAACAGTAGATTGTTGCTGATAGTGTCTCTCCAACGGATCCGAATTATTTTCGTAGACAACTGTTGATAAACACTTGTATCTTCTGAGTGATGGCATTTGTATTTCTCCACGTTTCCGCCCCATATAGAAGAACCGTCTTGACATTTATATTGAGTATTTTGACTTTGGTGTTGGTTGACTGTTGTTTTGAGTTCCAGATGTCCTTCAGTTGTAAATATGCTGCTCTTGCTTTGCCGATACGTATTTTGACATCTGCATTAGATCCACCATGTTCATCACTGATTTCGCCCTGATATGTGAAGGCTTTATATTCTGAAAATCTTTTGCGTGAAGTGTGATTTGATTGGTGCATGCTGTGTCGTATCGGAGAATTTCACTTTTCCCTTTCTGCATGTTGAGACCTACTGCTACTGAGGCTGTAGCTACACTGGTCGTCTTCTCCTGGATTTGTTGTTGCGTTTGGGATAGAAGGGCCAGATCATCTGCGAAGTCTAGATCGTCCAACTGCATACTAGATGTCCACTGTATCCCGTGCTTCCCTTCAGATGTTGACGTCTTCACGATCCAGTCGATCACCAGGAGAAGGAGAAAGGGTGAGAGTAAGCAACCTTGCCTGAAACCAGTCTTTACTTCGAACGAGTCTGTCTATTGTCCTCCATGCACGATTTTTCAGTTTAATCAATCATAAGAATTCTGTATGATATTGACTATCTTCTGAGGCACGCAAACTCGTCCCATCAGGTTCCAAACATGATGAAGAGCGACAACAAATCAGATCTAGGTTAAGAAAAAGTTTAAGAAACGACCGTGAGCAGTGGTGGGCAACGAAAGCAAAAGAGATGGAAAAGGCGGCGACTATAGGGAACACAAGACAACTTTACAGACTAATAAAAGAAACTGGAATTAATAAGTCAAGTGTAAGTGAGATTATATCGGAAAAAGACGATACTCTCATCTATTCCCAGTCCAGACGTTTAGAACGATGGGCGGAACACTTTAGGGAACAGTTCAGCTGGTCTTCACTACTCTACAACTACCCTCCATTCCCAGACAGCGTGAATGGAACATTGAAGTAGGTCCCCCAACTCTTGCTGAAGTTCAAAAGGCTATAGATAATCTGAAACGAGGAAAGGCAGCTGGTCCAGATGGATTGGCTCCAGAAGTCTTTAAGGATGGTGGTCCAATTTTAGCGATTAGGTTGACTAATATTTTAGCTAAGATCTGGGAGTTAGACGTTATTCCATCTGACTGGTCACAATCACTTATCGTCCCAATATATAAGAAAGGGTCAAAATCATCCTGTGACAACCATAGAGGGATTAGTTTAACTAATATAATATCTAAAATACTAGCCTCAATAATAATCAGACGCCTAACTAAAACTCGTGAACTGCAAACACGAGAAAATCAAGCTGGCTTCAGACCTGGTCGTGGCTGCATCGACCACATATTCACCATTCGTCAGGTTCTAGAACACAGGCATACTTATCGGCGTCCGACGATGGTGGTCTTTCTTGACTTAAAAGCAGCATTTGACTCGGTAGACCGCGAGATTCTGTGGCGGTGTCTGTCATTGAAAGGCGTACCCCAGAAGTACATAAGCTTTGTAAACGCTCTTTACTCGAACACTACTTGTCGAGTCAGAGCTTATGGCAAACTGTCATCTACTTTTGCAACCTCAAGTGGTGTCCGTCAAGGCTGTCCACTTTCTCCATTTCTGTTTAACTTCATCATAGATCTACTGATGGAAATAACATTCTCGTCGACTGAATACTCGGGTATTGATCTCCTACCGGGAGGTCCACTTATCGACTTAGAATACGCAGATGATATAGTCCTGTTTGGTGAAGACGCTGATAAAATGCAGAGTCTTTTGGTAGCACTAAGCAACAATGCCAGAATGTTTGGAATGCGCTTCTCTCCGTCTAAATGCAAGTTGTTGCTTCAGGACTGGCCTGTGTCAACACCTGAACTAAGGATAGGGAGTGAAGTGGTCGAACGCGTCGACAACTTCACTTATCTTGGAAGTCTGATCAGCCCTAATGCGTTGGTGTCTGACGAAATCTCAGCACGGATTCGAAAAGCTCGTTTGGCTTTTGCCAACTTACGTCACCTTTGGCGAAGGCGAGATATCCGTCTATCAATAAAAGGACGAGTATACTGCGCGGCAGTCCGTTCTGTTTTAATTTACGGCAGCGAAACATGGCCTTTAAGAGTAGAAGACATTGGTAGGCTACTAGTATTTGACCACAGATGCCTTAGAAATATTGCTGTCGTCTGTTGGGATCACCGGGTAAGTAATAGTGAGGTTAGATGCAGGGTATTAGGGAATGATGGTAAATTAGTTGATGAGGTTGTGAATCTTCATCGACTGAGATGGTTGGGCCACGTGTTACGTATGCCTAAACACTGATTCCCGTGACGTGAAATGCTAACCGGTGTAGGGGATGGTTGGAAGAAAGTTAGGGTCGGCCAAACCAAAACGTGGCATCAGTGCTTGAAGTCACTAACTTCTAGTCTGAGCCGTGTTGGTAGATGTAGACTACTTGGTTGGGGTCCGCGTGACTATCGTAACCAATGGTTGGAGACTCTTGGTGACATGGCTCAGAATCGATCACAATGGCGTCGGTGTATGCACTCGTTGTCTTCCCTTAAACTAAGAGATTAAAATCACTTCATATCTTTCTTTCAACGAACTAATTCTTTATTCCGGTACTGTATCCTTATATGCAATCTTTCTCCTATATATTACCACCTTTAACCTAACCACTCCTATGAATCCGGTGTTCATCTTGCTGTGCTAATGAGGTATGGCAACCTGGACCGATGCATATATGTGCCTGGTCCTACGTTGTAGCTGACTGACTGAGACACTCCGTAGTGTCAAAGAAGCTTCCGTAGTGTATTCCTATCCACGCTATCAAGTGCTTTCTTGTAGTCAATGCAGTCGATGTAAAGTGATGAATTTCATTCAATTGATTGTTCCACAGTGATCCGTAGAGTTGCTATTTGGTCTGTACACGATCTATCCTTACGGAATCCTGCCTGTTGGTCACGAAGTTGGGCGTCTACGCAGTCCTTCATCCTGTTTAACAATACTCTGTTTAAGACGTTTCCCGGTATTGAAAGAAGAGTGATGCCCCTGTAGTTATCACAGTTGCTGAGATCGCCTTTCTTCGGTATTTTGATCAGAAGTCCTTCTTTCCAGTCTTTTGGTACTTGTTCCTAATCCCAAATCTTATTAAAGAGAATGTGGAGTATCTTTGTAGTTACTTTTCATCTGCTTTCAATGACTCTGCTGGAATGTTGTCTAGTCTTACTGCTTTGCCACTCTTGATTTGTCTGATGGTCATGCTGATCTGTTCAATTGTTGGTGGGCCAACATTGATTTGGAGATCCGTTGGTGCTACTTAGGTTTTTATGTGGGTTCAGTGGCTCTGATCGATTCAAGAGTATTGTATGTACCTAAATTAATGGTTTCTTTGGTTATCAGAAGGGGCATCAGCCTCATGACTTCCGAAGGAACTCGGCTTTCATCATGAGGCGTTCTAACTCTTGTAAATGAACACCTATCTCTCAGGGCAGAGTTTAAATGGTTTGAATTATTTTTTTATGGTTAGCGTTTTTCAGCGATTTGGTTTTTTACGGGATGGGATCGCCAACTCCATGCCCAACCCTCCTTCTTTATCAGCGCTTTGAACCGACTGTAGTCCTAGAAGGACTCCAGGCGGAGTTTAGTAGGTAGCATAATATAAGTTCTATATGAATAATGTGAAAAGTTCACAATATGAAGATAATTGAATGAGTGATTGTTGTAAATTAAGAACCATCAAATACATAGTTGTAATGGTAAGATATTCAAATCAATCTCATGGACGCTCACTCCTGAGGAGTCCAACATTAGAACGAAGTAGCCATCCAGTGCTTCTAAGATTTCAATAGTGGTCTAGCTTAGATTGACTCGTAAATCCAACTGTAAAAAATCAGTTTGTGTCAGAATAGTGATTACTTATTACTTACACCTGTTACCCCTCATGGAGGAGCAAAGTCTGATCACCAGCATTCTACATCCAACTCTGTACTGGACAATCATTTCCAGTTCTTCCCAGTTGCTATTCATCCTTTTCATGTTTGATTTCAATTTTAGACGTTGTGTTATTTGACCCTCCTCTTTTTCGTTACCCTTCAGGATTCTAAGTTAGCGCTTGTTTCGTGATACAGTTCGATGGTTTCCGCAATGTATGTCCAATCCACCTCCATCATCTTTTCCTAATTTCTTCCATAGTTGTCTATTGCTGATAGTATCCGGCCAACAAACATTCAGTATCTTACGTAGACAATTGTTTACAAATACTTGCACCTTTCTGATGATGATTGTGCTAGTTCTCCAGGTTTCAGCTTCATACAATAAAAATAGTTGGATAAAGATTACTTATAAATAATCATTTATCAGGTGAAACAGTTGTGATTGTATTACTAGTCTCAGATTGACGTCGTAAAAGAGTTTTATTCTGTGATCTGGATGGTTTGGTCATAGAGTTCAGATTAAAAAAACTTCATCAAAATTATTCAACTGAGCTACAAATCTTATTCACTATCTCAGAGGCATCTTGAATTTTCTTAAATGATTTTCTTACTGAATTATTTTCCAACCTCTTATCAGAATATTCAGTGGAAAAGTGTATTTTTTCCAACGAAATTTCAATGTTTATGCTCACACTATTATATGATCTTGCCCCCAAACGCCCTGGTACGGCCGAGAGTGAGGAGAGTCCGCTCTCCCTCTCGAAATGCTCTCACACGGCCTCGCGTATATAGCCTCTGCCAGGGAAGTCCTACTCACTGCCTTCTCGTGACGGGGGTGTTGTTTACGAAAATGAGAGGACGAGAAGCGAATATCTGGCGCTTTAACCGGATCCCAAACCAATGGTGCACATGGGCTCCAGTATCCTGCAGGAACAAATGGCGTATGAACCAATTGTTGGTCACCGGCTTCCATGGGACTGCATCTCCTGACGATGCTCCACTGCCTTGTGGATCAGACCTTCAGGTCGAAGGCTCGAGGTGTGGCCCCCTAAGAAAACCACCTGCTTCGGTTTGGGCACCCGGGCATTATCACAGCCCTCACACATATCGAATGAGATTTGTGTGGCGCATATGTATTTGGTGCCTCTTTGTACCAATATCTATGTGTTCAAATAATAATAATAATAATATGATCTTACTATTTAATAATCCAAACAGAAGTACATTCAAATTCATTAATCAACCAGTTATATACAACATAGAGGTTTATACAAATTTGTATCGTCAAATTATGTCAAAAAAAACACTTTCATAACAAAATAAAACTATTGAAAAGGAATACTCATTACTGTCGGAAAGTCTTCTCTGTTTAAAAAACGTACAAACATCAAAACAGTATTGTTTTTTTATCAACTTCTCATTACTGTAGGAGAGAACAAACCAGATTCCAGCGGAGGAAATCAAGAAGAAGTGTTGGAAGTGGATAGGACACACAGTGAGGAAAGCATCCAACTGTGTCACTAGGCAAGCCCATACTTGGAATCTTCATGGCTAAAGGAGGAGAAAAAGACCAAAGAACACATTACACCGAGAAATTGAGACAGACATGAGAAAAGAATGAACAACAATTGGATAGAACTAGAAAGGAAGGCCAAGTTCAAAGTGCATTAGAGAATGCTGGTTGTCGGCCTATGTCTAACTACGCTTCATTTGTTTCTGCAGCCATTTGGGTATGTGTTCCGCTACCCAAACATGGGTCGCAGATTTATTCAGTAGAATCAATCATATTTGTACTAGCGATACTATTAAAGTAGAAGCGAAGCTGATACGTTCATGAATAATGGTTATTCATAGAAATTCATAAACCACTGGAAGGGTTGCAATACGATTAGACGTATAACTCTTCTAGCACACAAAAGCGAGTTTACATTATGTTACCAATTAGAGGTGACTCAAATGGTCTCATGTTGAAACGAAGACTTAAATTAGCCATCAATAGGATATTTGATACAGCCTAATTTGTCATTATTGAAAAGACAGGGTCTATGTTTCACCAAAAGCAGCACGTACGGGATTGTGTCATATCTTATTGGGTCTATCTATTTACATGTATGTGCAGAAACAGCTACATAGGGAACAGCAACTGTGGTCTGCAAGTAAACGTGGCGGAAATTTTCTTTTATAACATTCATGTTAACAATGTTAATTGGAAAGAGGTTGTTAGTGTAGTCAAGTTAAATTTGTTATCTTATACCATCACTCATATTCATTTGAATTCCATTTTATGTGAAGTATTTCTAATATGAGAAATTATTTCCACTGCCTTTAATGCTTGTGAATTAAAGTAATATCCGCATAGAATGTACATATACCAACAAGAGAGAAACTGATCATTTGCAGTTCTAAACATCATTTGAGGTGGATTGTGGTTAGGCCCCAATGCCACTACACTATTCTCCCACCAGAATCAACGTGATATTGCTAGCATTTTTTTTAGCGATTTAGTTTTCTTCAGCATGAGGTCGCTAACCCCATGCTCAAGCCTCCTCCTTTACCTGGGTTTGAGACTGGCAGTAACTCTAGAAGAGCTACAGGCGGAGTTCTAAACATCAATGGGAAGATTCAAACAAATAATACCAAATGGTTTTAAACATGACCACATTGCATAAGTAAGTAGTTATCAGGACCCAATAGTTAAGTGGATAATGTGATGAAGTTTGAAACGAAAGGTACTGGATTCGAGTCACAGAGTGAACACCAACTTTGAGATGCAAGTACAACCAGCCCATGTGTCTCAAACAGGATGAAACAAGCGTCCTGGATTCCACTGCTAGTTACCAACCATCTTTACTTAATATAAATGAAGTTTTAATTGAAATTTGTTGAAATATTGTGCACAAATGGTGCTGAGAATTCTTCTCTATACAAGATTTAGAATATTAAATAAAGCTCTTACAATGATTTTTATTTTTAACCTGTCACCCAACTACACACGTCATTATCGGGATAAATTGTAAACATTACTATTCGTTATATCTATATATAATATATGGCTGTAACAACCAATTGTTAATATAGTGTGCTCAATAACTGAATTGGATCATAAATCATAACCTTAATGTAAATTAAATTAGCAATGAGGCTATAACCGGAAGAGGGTTTTGTGGATATTATAGTAAGTTGAATAGTTGAATTCATGAGTAAATTGAAGCTAGACCACCATGGAAATCCTGGAAGTACTGGATGACCTTTTTGTCCTGGTATAATACTCCTCAACAGTGCACATCCACGATCACACCCCGCGAGATTTGAAACTAGGACCTATCGATCTCCTGCACGAACGCTTAACGTCTACATCACTGAGTCGGCCGCCATCCAACAGTGTTAGTGTCTAACTTTAACCAATTCATGAAATTGCACAATCGTCCATTATTGTCTTCAATGAGTTACTATCTCACAACAAACCTAGTTGAATTCCATTAGTCACTGTTTATCATTAGACCTCCAGGAAATATTCACAAAACCCTTTTCTGATTAACATATATATCTGTTTGTTTATTTTCTCTTTTAGCAGCAAACTTGAACGGAAGTTGTCAATGTGTATTGTTGTTTAAACAGTCTACACTTTCTGACTGATAAATGGTATGATGTTTTTATTATTGTCTTTATGATGGATCGATACCTTTTCATCATTGCTGAAGGTCAAGAAGAAAAAAACCCACAAATATGGATTCATGAAATTTTCTCGTTACTATGTAAGAAATTATCATTATTACTACTTTTTTTTAATCATTTAACTTACATTATGATTGACTAACAACTGGATGACCTTTCTCAAGGTCATCTTACGTTTTTTTTCAAAAATAACATATCCTTACATATGGACTAGTGACTTCATGGAAACTTGATCTTTAGTATTCAGTGAGTTACAGTCATTCAAGATAACCAATGTGAATTAATAATTGAATTCATGAGCCAATTAAAGTTATATAACCATGGAAAAAAATGAAAGCACTGGATGACCGTTTCTTTCTAGTATAGAAATCGTCAGCAGTGCGAATCCAGTAATCATTAGCTCTTAGAAGTAATTCTTAAAGACTTTACATTTTATCAGCATGTTCATCAAACAGAACTATTTTATCTGCGTATTTCAAGTTGATAATTTATATATTCTTAGATGATTTTGATTTTGATTAGTACCCTGAAAGAAGTTCAGACAAAATTGCTGGACGAGAAGTTAGAAATATTCAAATTTTAATTTTCATGAACCTGTTTTCATTTTAATAAAAGTATACTACTTACTACTGTGTAAGTAGTATAAAATTCTGAAGAGAAACATTTGTGATTCCAACCTATTCAGACTATTATTGTATGTTCAATGTTTGTTATGAAAACACTATTTTCTTAAAAGAAATCATTGTGCTGATTTCATTCAAACATGTATGAACAATTTTCTGTTCTCATTAGTCTTAAAGACAAAAACGAGACGAGTGTACTTACTTACTCACGCCTGTTACTCCTCGTGAAGGAACATAGGCCGCTCACCAGCATTCTCCATCCAACCCTGTCCTGGGCAATCCTTTCTAGCTCCGTCCAGTTCCTATTCATCCTTTTCAGATCTGCTTCTATTTCTCAACGTCATGTGTTCTTTGGCCTTCCTCTTTTCTGTTTCCCTTCAGGATTCCAAGTTATGGCTTGTCTCGTGATGCAGTTTTATGATTTGCGTAATGTATGTCCTGTCCATTTCCATCATCTTTTCCTAATTTCTTCTTCAGCTGGAAGCTGATTTGTTCTCTCCCACAAAAGGCTGTTGCTGATGGTATCCAGCCAATGGATGTTGAGTGTCATAAGTTGTGTTATTGAGCCTATTGAGCAAGTTTGAATACATGTAGGACACTGGATTATGTTTTGGGAGCAGTTCAAATATGTCTTACTGATTATTTTTGAACAGAACAAATCCTGTATCTAAAGTTTCTTAGTGACCTCCTATAACCATGCCAAATAAATATGCGCTTTTGGGTTGAAAGAAATGTCAGAAATGGTTTTGTGGATATTATGGTAATTTGATTAGCTGAAATTTATGAATGAATTAAAGCTAGACCATCATGGAGAACCTGGAATCACTGGACGGGATTGTGGATGTGTACTGCTGAGTACTTTCATACACTAAGACAAAATGGTCATCCAGTAATTCCAGGTTTTCTTTCCATGGTTGTCTAGCTTCAATTAACTCATGATTTCAACTATTGAAATTATTTACATTTCTTATTTAATTTATTTCTCTTTTTATTTCCCTTTATTTCATTGATAAGAAATCAACAACAAATACGATACAGGAAAAATTTTTTTTAAAAATTCCGGAAATTTCAAATTTTCGACCTATTCCTCCTGAAACTCATCTTCTCTGTCTCTCTATCTGTCTATCTCTCTCTCTATCTGTCTGTCTATCTGTTTGTCTATCTCTCTCTCTCTCCCAATACCATTCATTGATATATACACACTTACATATGTCAACTAAGTAATGATTACAAGACAAAGACATTTCTACCATTATTAAACATGTACCTTGTCAAATGAATTATAGAAGGTTGTGTTAATATTAGGATATCTGTTTCCTATTATTATTATTATTATTATTATTATTATTATTATTATTATTATTATTATTATTATTATTATTGTATGAACTATCCTATAACATTCAAATTAGAACATAATTAAGCAACAATGATAATAACCAACCCATCAACCAACCTACCCACCCACCCACCTACCTAACTACTTACCTACCATTACCATTTAACTAGAGATTTACTGTTTCTTTTTTGTTTTGTTTTTTTGGTGTTTTTTTAAGGTGGGGGATCTAAATGTTAAAAACATTACGTAAAAAAAATTGTATGGAAATGTTTGTTTGTTTTCTTTCCCATCATTGTCATACTACATAATTCATTTTAAAAAGAAAGAAAAAAAAAGAAAAGAAGAAAAGAGAGAGAGAAAAAAAGAAACTACACAACTTTTAATCGTTTTAAACGGAATCTATTTAATATTATTGAATGTTATTTCCGTCAGTAAAAAGAAAATACATGGAAGTTATATTGCGGGTATATATATATATATATATATATATATATATATATATATATAGAGAGAGAGAGAGAGAGAGAGAGAGAGAGAGAGAGATTCATGTATGATGGGTAACACAGAGAAACGAGATTATTCTGATTATTACAACAGAGGAAATAATTGTTTCAATGTCAATATTATATCCTGTTCTAGTCAAATGACATTTAGTTATGTCGTTTAAATAGTTGTCCTTATTGTTGTGGTTGTTGTTGTTGTTCTTACTTGATTTAGGGGTACTTTTTTTCTCTCTTTCATTTTTCGACTTTGTTTTCTCTTTTTTTTCTTTCTTCTTTTCTTTCCTTCTTTCAAGTTTCAAGCCTAATTTTAGAATGAGATAGCATAAAACACAATCATTTTTCTTTCTTAAATTGTATATATCCTTTTAATCTTTAATAGTGATATATTGTATAATCATATAAATTATGTCATAACTTGAAATTGTTGATCAATATCATATTGGTCAAAGTTAGTAATCAAAATACTAATTAGTATCAAAAGAGGTTTTTGTAGCCCCAAAATGCCATGGTATGGCCGAGAGTGATGTGAGCCCACCCTCCCTCTCAAAATGCTCTCACATGGCCACGCGTATACAGCCTTTGTCAGGGAAGTCCTACTCATTGCCTTCGTGTGACGGGAGTGTTGTTTACGTAAATGAGAGGACGAAAAGCGAATGTCCGGCGATTTAACCAGATCCCAAATCAAATGGCATACGAACCAATCGTTGGTCACCGGCAGCCATGGGACTGCATCTCCTCACGATGCTCTACTGCCTTGTTGGTCAGACCTTTAGGTCAACGGTTCGAAGTGTGGCTCCCTAAGAAAACCACCTGCTTCGGTTTGGGCACCCGGGTAGTATCACAGCCCACACACATACAAATATGGTGTGGCGCATATATATTTGGTGCCCTCTTGTGCCAATATGTACGTGTTGAAATAATAATAAATTTTGTAGAGATTGTAATCATTTCAATAGTTGAGATCATGAGTCTATTGAAGCTAGACCACAATGGAAAATCTGAAGGCACTGGGCGGTTATTTCGTACACGAAACTGATAGGTCTTGAGTTGAAATCTCACGAGGCAGAATCATGGATGCGCACTGCTAAGGAAGAATCTCACAATAGGAAGAAATGGCCATCCAGTTCTTTTTGATTTTTCACGATTGTTTTGCTTCAATTGACTCATGATCTTAATTAATAAAATTTCTAATTCTTTCTATATTGCGGTATTTTCGAATTTGATGAATTACACTTTTGACCTATACCGTTAACTTTGAAATCAAGTCAGTTAAGCTTTTATTGCTTCGCTATTCTCAAGTGTTTCTTTGACCGTAAATAGATGTTAACAGCCAGCTTCTATAATCAATTTGAAGTAATATGTCAACCATACATTAACTACAATATAAATGGAATACAATGGAGTAATAGATTGGTAGTAAACTAACAGTATTTTATGTAAGATACAATACAAAGCAATAGGTTGTATGATTTAAGTAGTTCATAATTAATGAACGTAGTAGATGGTTGCAAAATTTCAACCTTTTCGATGCTCATTATGTTATAGTAAATTAGTTTTAAAATGATAATTACAATGGGTAAGATATATGTTTATGTACACGGAACTTCCAATATCTGCGGAGAGGGAAGTATGGGATACAGTGGACAGCTAGAATACAGCTGGACGATCTAGACTTCGCAGATGATCTGGCCCTTCTATCCCAAACGCAACAATAAATGCAGAAGACGACCAGTGTATCAACAGCCTCAGCAGCAATGGGTCTCAATATACACAAAGGGAAATGCAATATTCTCCGATACGACACAGCATGCACCAATCCAATCACAATTGACGGAAAAGATTTGGAAGATGTAAAAACCTTTACATATTTGGGCAGCATCATTGATGAACAGGGTGGGTCTGATGCAGATGTGAAAGCGCGGATCGGTAAAGCAGGAGGAGCATATTTACAATTGAAGGACATCTGGAACTCAAAAAAACTGTCAACCAACACTAAGGTCAGGATTTTTAATACAAATGTCAGGACAGTTCTATTGTATGGAACGTAAACTTGGCTAACTACGAAAGCCATCATCTAGAACAAACAAGTGTTTATTAACAGTTGTCTAAGAAAATACTTCGGATCTGTTTCTTAGACCATGCAAAAAATTACATTAGTTTCAGCATTGTTTTCTCTCAAGAATGAACAAGCAGGCTTGACTAAAGGGATCTTTCGAAATATTTATACACATCATCACTCGGTCATTTCATACTGGTGAATTCTGTCAAACTATAAGAAGTGGTTAGTCAAATTTACATATCATTGGAAGACAATTTATATCAGTAACTCACAGGACCTAAAGAATCATTGAAATCCAAGAGGTACTAAGCACCTGTTTCTTTCTACTAAATATTCAAATCCCTGCCTTTCAAGGTCCATAGAAAGAGTGTTATTTTTAGGCCAGTGAAATAGTGTTCAGTGGTTTATATTTTCAACTTCAGCCAAATCGTGATATTTCATGACCGTAACCTCTAAAATATGACATGGATGAATCGATAGTTGCTATGGCTTTTCATTTAAACTGCAAGTAGGTCCAAACAACTAAAGAATCAGATACTAAGATTTGGATCCTATTAAACTCTACAGTTTATTATTATTATATGTGGAAACATAAACATTGGCACAAGGGGGCACTAAGTATATATGCGCCATACGCTAACAATGAGACCAGTAGCAGTTATCATTGACATGTGTAAGGGTTGTTATACTGCCTGTGTGCGCAAACAGAGACAGGTGATTTTCTTAGGAGACCACACCCGGAGCGTTCGACCTAAAGATCTAATTCACAATGCACTCGAGCAACTTTAGAAGATGCAGTCCTATGGAAGCTGGTCACTAACGATAGGTTCATACGGCTTTTGATCCCATAGGATCCTGGAGCCCATGTGCACCATTAGTTTGGAATTAGAGTTTTCTAACTCTCCTAGATGGATCCTCCGCACCCAACAACCTGCTTAAAGATACGGACATTCACTTTTCGTCCTCTCAATTTCATAAACAGCACCACTATATCGTGAAGGCAGCCAGTAGGACTTCTCTGACAGTGGCTGTATACACGTGACCATATGAAAGCATTTCGAGAGACAGAACTGACTCTTCTTACTCTCAGCCGTACCAGGGCAACTGGGGTCACATAATACAGGGACTCGTGTGATTCAAGCTAGTCCACTTTTGGCCTTATCTATCATGCAAGCAACACAATATTACCTATATTGAATTCATATCAACGATTCAATTAATTAGTCTAACCAACAGCAACAAAAAACACACAACAAACAATCATTTCAACACAAATCATCAAAAATCATTTGACATATCCTATAACATTACAAGGTTTTATTCAATGATTTCATTTGTCTACACATGTTAACTTAAATATTACATAATCACATAAATGCATTAAATCATTACTTGTTTATTTGTTTTTCCCCAAATGTAACATGAATTTTCCACTTAAAATGTTATACATCACTATGTTTCCCTACTTCTCTCCTCCTCCACCCTCTCTCTCTCACTCACACACACACACCTACACTAACCATTAAACAACCAAACAATTATGATTATAATTGAAATAGCAAATTGAATATAATTAATTATCATTAAAAGCTTTATTGAATTATTTAATTGAACAATTATGTTTCTTTACGCTACTTTGTTCAATGTTCAATATGTTCATAATTTATCTATTTATATATGTATATCCGTTTAAAACTAATAAGAAACTATGAATAAAAATTATTTCCTATGACCGATATAAATGATTATTTAAAATTTTAAAATATTTGTTTGTTTGTTTATTTATGTTTGAACCAACAAAATGGCTCGCTTACAAGTTATCGCGCATGCACGTGCGCACAGGCGCGCGCGCGCAAATTTCAACATCAACATATGTAAAGAGATAGAGATAAAGATAGAGAGATAGATAGATAGATAGATGGACATTTTAAATCTTTGATGTCTGTTTGTTTTAATTTTCTTTCTCTTTTTTTAGATAAAATGTCAAAACCTTTTTAATTGAATTTTTTTCTGTTTTTTGGGTTTGTTTTTTTCTAGGAACCAAAAAAAAATTTTTCTTTCCGGATAAAATAAAGTTTTTGATTTAGTTTCTAATGAACATGATTTTAAGTAGAACAATTAAGTTAATGTTTATTATTATTATTATCAACATTTAAGTGTTTCGTCGTGTTTAGGACTCATCAGCTGAATGTATCTATATCTCAGAGTTGATATTCAATCTGGAACTTGAACTTAATACTGTTCGTTTCAAATATGATCGTGTTATCCACTTAGCTACTGAGTTCTGATAGCCATGTGCTTATGTAATAATGGGGTGAAATTGAAATTGATTTGTTATGCAGTCTTAAATATCTGTGAGAAGATTCAAACAAACAATAAAAGATGAATAAAATATCATCCCATTGCACAAAAAGATGGCTATCAGAACTCATAGGTGAGTAGATAATGTGATCGCTTTGTAGCCAACATTACTGAGTTCGAGTCCTAGAGTGAACATCAACTCTGGGATGCAGATACATCCAGCTGACGAGTCCTAAATAGGACGAAACGCGCGTCGAACTAGATTCCATTTCTAACCATTCTCCATTTTTGCTTATAATGCTTGTAAATGAATACAATATCGAAGAAATACGCATACCATGCACATATGCCAATAAGAAAGAGATTGATCCATTGCAGTCCTAAATATCAATGGGAAGATTCAACTAAACAACAATACCAAATGAATTCAATAAATGTATTATTCCCAGAATTTTCAAGGTTTTTCCTCGTGTATATCTAATTGATAACTGTTGTATATTAGAGTGGAATTCTCGCCATAAAGTTCACTTCAATTTTGAAATTTTATTGTATTCGTTTTTTATTCTACATGTTAATCTGGCCTACACTGCCGTTCTCATAACACACAGTTGGAGATAACTCTTGACTTTAATAAATTTTGATGGAGTTTCGTTCTCTCAGGTGGATGGTTTGGTCGTGGAGCTTTCATCGTTCTTCTGAACGACATCATCAGCACAAACTTCAGATAAAAGTGCAGTGTTCGAATTTCTCCATATGCGTTTCACAGCTTTTTCGGTACACCTCGATGCTGATTGGTTCCTATTGATCTTAAATTCGTCATTGTTTACTTCTTTGTTTTGGTTGTGTCTCCCATTGTTTTGATTTGTGTTCTTATGTTTGTGCATGATTTTTCTGATTGGTTGATAAATTGGATTGATTTTAATATGCTTGTTGATTGCTGATTGACCTGAGTGCCAGGCTTCCAAAAATTCTCTAGCGTTTTCGGAATTTTCTCTGTCCAAGATCTCCACATTTTTTCAATCGAATGAGTGTCTCAAGTTTGTGCTGATGATATCGTTCAGAAAAACGATGAGAGCTCCACGACCAAACCATCCAGCTCATGGAACATAACTCAATCAAAATCATCCACCTGAGCTAAAAATCTTCTCCGTTTTTATAATGAAATATGATGAAAGGGATCAGTTAATGTGATTCGATAACGTAACTCTTAGGCTTTTGTGTAAATAATTCAAATAACTAGTTTAAACGTCCGTAGAAAAAATCTCCCCAGAGACCTCAAAGTGTATGAAATAACAATAGAAACTTATTCCTTCAGATTATAGGGTAGAAATGAGACGAGACTCTAGTTTATGGACGAGCCAATCAGAAGCGTTTTAGAAAATTCAAGGTTACGGCTCCTGATTGATTCGTCCACAAATTATAATCTTGCCGATTTATTTGTTATTGCCGCTCAATTATCACGTTTTGTACGAAATTCCCTGTGAACCGATCGTACGTTAGCATTTAGCACTGAAGTTTACACTGTAACCTTGAAATCTCTAAAACACTTCTGATTGGCTCGTCCATAAATTAGAGTTTCGCCTAGAAATGATAATGTTACATCAAATACTTAGTTCTTTCTCTGTAGATTGTACTCAACAACAAAGTCAACATAATTTCTGAATTCTATGCCTTAACTTTTAGTCTTGAAATAGATCTGAATGGTTCTATTTCACTATGGTGATATTAACCAGTTAATGAACATTTATAAACACTGGACGGCCATTTCGTCCTATTATGGGATTCCTCAGTAGTGTGCGTATACAATCCCGCACACTGGAGTAAAACCCAAGTTTTTCGGTCTCGTGCGCGAATGCCTAACCTCTAGATTACTAAACTGGCATCCAACGGTGTTAATGCCTTACTTCAACTAATCCATGATATTGCTCAACCGTCCATTATTGTCTTCAGTGGGTAACTACCTTATACCAGATACCGGTAAAACCCTACTAGTCATCGCTTTTCAATAGAACTCCAAGATATTGAATACACACTAAGACAAAACGATCATCCACTACTTCCAGATTTTCAATGATAGCCTAACAATGTTCCATTCATGATATGAATCTAAACTTTACAATCTCCATTACCCTATACAGACTATCTACAAAAGACTAGTCACATTAAGAAGAAATTAGAAATGTTTGAGATGATGGAGAAGATTTATACTTCTGCTGGATGATTCCAATAGAGTTTTTCCTTTCCTTCTCTAAACTGGATATGTTTGTACTGATGATATCGTTCAGAAGAACAATGAAAACTCCATGACTAAACCATCCAATTCAAAGAATAAAACTCCATCAGAACTTATATTGTTGGCTCCAAAAATTCTACACACATATATACATTAAAATATCCGGTTCTAGATAAAATAACAAAATTTAATATAAAACGACGTATTAACACTGATAAATATTCTCTATGTCAACTGTACTAATAATACACATTGATCATAATGGATAGATAAAAACCATAGTTTAATCCATATAATTTACCACACACGTTTATTTCTGTTATGTTACCTACCTACCTATCTACCTACCTACCTACCTACCTACCTATCAACAAACCATTCATATTCCAATAATCTCTCATTTAAACGCATTAAAACAATAATAATAATCGCGATAACTGATTACATTGTTAAAACAGTTAACCTAATTTGTCTAGGGGCGTAATCATTGTAACAGTTATTAAGAAGGAAAAAAAATGCATCCTTTATCCCCCCTCTCTTCCTCCTTACCCGTCCCGTCCTCCCTCCCTCCCTCAAAAAAGAACATTTACAAATCATGTATCTTACTATAATATCTATACTGTATATTCAATTGACTAAATAATACATATGTATATCCGGTTTGTGTTTAAGATACACAAGTGAATTATTATTGTATTATAATAAATATTTCATTGATTTAGTCAATAATTATTGTAAACCAATGCTTTTTTTTTAAAATAAAGAAGAAAAATAGTTTTCTACCAAGAAAGTTTATTATAGATTTTATCTTTAAGGTATATATATATATAAATATATATCATTAGTTGATGTTGTTTGTTGTTAAGTGACTGAGTGGGGGTGGAGGTGGGGGGTGGGGTGGGGTCTAACAACAACAACAACACACATACGCATACTAATAGGGAGAATAACAATAAGTAAACAGAATGAAACGATTCATTGTTAATCTGATTAAGGAACAGATAGGGTGAGGCTATTTAGTTACTGCTATTATTATTATTATTATTGTAAAGAACATAGTAGTTAATTGTTTTGAAACGACAAACGGAAATAATCATAATCAAAATAAAGAAAATCGTTGGTTATCATGATATTATAAATGGGTTAATATGCTTAGGTTATTAGTAATAAAGTATATTTGATTTCATATACAATAAATGTTAGTAATTCATTGTACTTATCTATTGAGTAAACTGATTGACACTATAATGTTGATAGGGATACTGACAAAATATACAGTTTTTGTTTGTTTTACTTACCTTGAGCAGTGATGTAAACCTTGTACAGACTGTGTATTTCTTCACTATCAACTCTTGAACTAATGATAAATAATGAGGAAGTTGAGCATTTGATTTTGGTCGATCGCATTTGATCTGCACTCAGTTCTACAAGAGGTTAATCGCGGCCGAGAAAGCTTAATGGTAACGTCTCTAACTGTGAAGCTGGGTGATATTGGATCGAATCTGTCAGGGAACATCAGTTCCCTAAAGATTACAGGTACACCTTGTTGACGAGTGCCAAAGAGCACGAAACCTAGGTTCAAGGTTTCTTGGTGACTACCTTCAATTACCATCTTATCTCAACATAGTGCACGCAATGTTGAAACACCTAGACTAGTAGCTACAATGCAACTTGATCGATAGCATTCGATCTGCACTAAGAAGGAATTGACATACATGACATTGATCACTACCCAGTGCTCAGTCAATTGTGGAAGTTGAAAATATCAACCAATTTACAAGAATTTGAAGTTGTATTTACCTTGGTAGATTGGAGCCTAATGAAACCATAGTATAAATTAAGAATGTTCAATTAGTGTTTGCCGACTGGTGCCACATGTTGTATGGATGAGATGTCTGTCGATCAACTAAAGGACGAGTGTATTATGCAATACTTCGTTCTGTTCTGTATTTAAAAATTGAGGATATTCATAGGTTACCAACATTTGATCACAGATCATTGATCATAGAGTACTAGGTAAAGATGGAAAATTGATTGATGAGTTAGTAAATATTCTTCAATTCAAGTGGTTGGGATATTTTTTACGTATGCTCAACCACCGCCTACATTGATGGACGACGTCTAATGTACGAGTAAGATGAAAGATCAGCTAAACTGAGATATGACATCAGTCCATGAAATCAGTGACAAATGAAATGAGCCATATAAATAAGTTTACACTAATAGATTGGAGTCCATATGGTTACTATAACCAATCATTGGAGATATTGAGGAATATGGATCAAGTTCATTTATTCCTTGTCGTTCATTAGAACTTGAATCCTGAAATTCACCTACACCTTTGCTCATTCTTTCCCTTTTTTAACGCTCAATCTGATAATATTCAATATGTATATTATAAAAGGAGAATTAGTCATCATCTATAAAAAAAACTATTCACAAATGAATATGGGTCCGAATCTCGCGAAGCGGGATCGTGGATGCCCACTATTGAAGAGTCCCATAATGGGACTAAACAGCTGCCCAGTGCTTCCAGGTTTTCCATAGTGGTCTAGCTTCAATTGACTCATGATTTCAATCAAAAACTTAACAATCTCCAAAACCCCTAAACTGATGATTGCCATACTTCATTAGCACAACAAAGTGAACATCAAGTTCTTAGGAGTAGTTACTTGAATGGCAGTAATTTATAAAAGAATGACTGTGTATAAGGATATAAGGATACAGGAAGGAAGAATTAGTTGGTATAAAGAAAGATATAAAGCAGTTTTAATTTCACAGTTTAAGGGAAGACAAAGAGTGTATAGACTAACGTCATTGTGATCGATTCTGATCCATGTCAAGTTTATAATTTATGGACGAACTAATTAGATTTAAGATAACAGATATTGAATTTTTTGAAGCGAAATTCATTCAGATTGGTTTTGTGGATATTATAGTAATTTCATTGTTTAAGATCATTAGTCAGTTGAAGCTAGACCACCACGGAAAACCTGGAAGTACTGGACAGCCGTTTCGTCCCATTGTGGGACTCCTCAGCTGTGCGCATTCATGACCTCGTCACCTGCGAGATTCGAACCCAGGATCTACTGATTTTGCGTGCGAGCACTTGGTGGTCTAGTTTCAACTGACCCATGATCTTAACCATCGAAATTCATTCGTCCATTTTGGTTCAATATCGTTTTAACATTTTAGCTTATGTCAATTGGTGATCAAAACCCTAAATCTCGTTCCTAACTCTAATTGTCAACTATAAATATTAATCTTAATTCCTCACACTGGTTTATAATTTTCATTTAGTACTGGTTATTAGGCAGAAGTTCTGAAGGTCATTTTAGCATCGCTCAAATATCGTCTATAAATTACAGTTTCATCGACTTGTCTCTAATCAAGGTATATTCGCCACTAACCTGAAATGATAATAGTTAGTGTATGATCACTTCAGTATTTACCTATTATTACACTTGCGTTTTTGGAGATAAAAAGTATTGACGATTCGATGTACATTCCATACAACAAAGTTCCAGAACAGTATCTTGTATTGTTGAAAAGAGTTAGAAGTAGATTCATAGGAAGTTCAATAAAAGAACACTTTGTGAATATGTGTTGCGTCATCATAAGTGACGTATCCCTTCCAATCATGTATTAGCTGCATAAGGACGATGTTTTTCTGTCTCATTTATATTGTTAAAGTCTTTATCATTGGCACAGAAAGCTCAAACTGTTTTCTTAAACTCGCATATTTACTCCCTTCTCTGATCGATTTCGATAATTTTATCTTCACTGGTGCTAATCCGTGTCAAGTAGAGACAGGTATCTACCTCAGACAATAGAAGATGGTTGCGAACCCCCTTGGATTAGTTAAAATTAGATATTAACACCGTTGGATGACAGTTCAGTAGTCTATGGGTCAAGTGTTTGCGCAAGAGACCGATGGTCCTGAGTTGGAGTCACACGTGCAGGATCATGGATGCTCACTGCTGAAGAGTTAGTTATAGATACCCAACTATGTGATGTGATAAATGTGTGTTTACACATGTCAAGTACTACTCAGTTCAGATAAATACAAAGTGGTATGTTCATACATCATTTCAATTTATTTACGAGATCTAATACATATCATTAATCCTTATGTGTTCACTGTTTGTTGTCGGGTTACGGTTTTCACTACCGATCAGAAGCCAGTTAAACATTCGTCTGATATAGTAGTAACAGACATAGCTCATACAATTTTATGCACTAGCTCAACGGTCACCGAAATTATTGACTGAAAAGGTTTTGTGTAGATCGATGTAATGCGTATTTTGTATTCGTCACAGATTAATCTCAGGGTGTTGTCTGGTTTAGGAACATTCTGTAGTGAACACTCACTGCCCCATAAAATATTGGCCCCAAAATCTTTAGGTTTCACGATGAAAACTGGACCAATAGAATCACTCCACCGACATTCATTAGTTCAGTTCTGACTTCAACCAGTTTGTGATATAGTATGACAATCATCTAGCATACACAAACTACACCGGTTACGAATGTTCATTAGAATTAGAATGTTACTGCTAGCCACTATCCATCTTTGCTTGTGAAACCTATTTATCTTTTGCATATTATTACATAATTAGCATTATGGGAGAAAGAAAAAAACATTGTACGAGCATTCCATGGGCCTAAATAAATGGTCGCTCTGGCTGTCAGAAGGGGCATCGGCCTCGTGACTTCCGAAGGAAATCAGCTTTCATCATGAGGCGTCATAACGCTTCTAAATGAAGACCTTCTGACTCCCAGGACAGAGTTTAAAAGGTTTGAATATTTTTTTCTGGTAAGCGTTTTTAGTGAGTTAGTTTTCTACGGGATGAGGTCGCTAACTCCATGCTTAACCTTCCCCCTTTATCCGGGCTTGGGACCGGCATCAGCCTTCGCAGGGACTCCAAGCGGAGTTATAATGACTGTAAGTGAAATACATCAAAATTATCTACATATATACATTATACACACATACACACACAGACATCTAAATAGACAAAATCATTTAATCCGTATATAGAATTAAACACCAAAATGTTTCCATCTCAAAATGAATATATTACCCACCCTGTTTATCTATCTATTACAGAAAATAACAACAATTTTCATCCAATCAAATATTCACAATTTTGTACTCATGACAATTTACTTCTCTTTCCTCAAATTTTTGTTGTTGTCTGTTTGTTTGTTTTGGATATACTATCCTGTCCTACACTATCCTAACAATACGACATTAGAATACACACCTATACAAATTGTATTCTCGAAATAATTATAATCATGATAGAATAAAAATTTCTCTGCCTTACGTATAAAAACAAATAGGAAATTAATCCACCCTAGTTACTACTCAAAATTCAGATAATTTTCTTTCTTTCTCTTTTTTCTAAAAACCCTTTCATGATAATTTTCATTTAAACCAATACACAGTTTATTTCATTAGTGACAATGTATATATATATAGATATAATTGTTGGTAATCATAATAGAAAAGAGAAAGAAAGAAATAGACAGAGTGGGAGTGGGAGAGTAAGAGACACTTTATGGATTATCACAGTTTGTTGTGAAGAGACTATATAATCAAAACCGAGGGGTGGTGGTGGAGGGACTCAATGAAACTTGTGGATAACATATGTGTCTAAACATAGATTGCATTTTTTTGAAAAAAAAGAGATAAGAATAACTGTACAGTTTTTTCTTTAACACTTCTGAGATATGTCGGTAAAAAGCAACATAATGTAATATTATGTAATAGATATATATAGACATATGTAATACAGTTTATTGTCCACAAATTGATATTATGTAATTGTTGCTAAGTATGTTTCCTGATCTTAATCAATCCCAAATAGATGAGCTTGATCATAATAATTCCCATGATATTCATTTAGTGAATTCATCATCTTCTGTAACATTATCATCTTCTTCAATGTCATTCACTTCACCAAAATCGACACCGACATCGTCGTCGTCGTCATCATCATCATCATCATCGTTATCATCATCTCCTTCGTCTGTCACTTCACCGACTTGTTTAACTGTATCATCCATTCATGAAATTTATCAATGTCGTTCATTTATGATACATGATATTTTAGATAAATCTAAACAGACTACTTATAATACTACTATGAATAATAAAGATAAACTATACAAATCATATAATGAACAAATTAAAACATTTCCAATGATCAAATCAATCATAAATAATAATGAAGAAGTACAAATCAATTATGATCATAATGATTATTTACATGATTATGAACGAAATGATAAATATCATATGAAACGAAAATATACTAATCATAATCATGAGAATGATCATGATAAACGTGTAGTTACCACAGCAACAACAACAACATCAGCCACTACCACCACCACCACCACAACAACAACAACACCATCCTTGATGACCATAAAAGAAGATTGTAATTCATATATGAATGTAGATAATAAAAATTTGTCAATAAATCTTATAAAATCTCAATCATATGAACAATATAAACAATCTATGAATGATACAACACAATTGATAGAAGGGAATTTAAAACAACTTTATACTGTAAAAGGTAAATATAAAGTGTTTCATTCTTATATTCATTAATTGTATCTCAGTAATAATAATAATAATAATAATAATAATAATAATAATAATTAGCACGGTTGGATGCCGATCGGCTCAGTTGTCTAAAGGTTAAGCGTTTACGCGCAAGATCGATAGGTCCTGGGTTTAAATCTCACAAGGTGATGGATATGCACTACTGAGGGGTCCTACAATAGGACGAAACAGTTGTTCAGTGCTTCCAGGTTTTTCATAGTGGTTTAGCTTCAATTACTTTATGATCTGGACTATTGAAATAGTAACAAGTGTTTGTAAGGGTATGTTGATCTTTATTGCATATGTGTACATACTGAAGGGATCAGGTCAATATATCGACATTTTGTATTATATTTCTTTTATAGTAAACTTGAATAGAAGCTATAAATGAAATATAACATGTGTTTCATCCTATTTTGGACTCATCGGTTGAGTGTAACTGCTTTTAATAATTGAGATCATGAATCAATTAAAGCTAGATCATCATGGATAACTTCGATGTATTTTCATAAGAACGATCCTTCTTTGTTTACTTCAACTATTTTGAAATGTTCTAGTCATATATTACATAACTGTATTTGACAGTCTAATAGGATTACCATTCTATAATCAGTAGGAAATAGAAATCATAGTAATGATATATTGATCTAGATCAGGAAGCTGACAAGATGTAGAAGTCTCATTGATTTACTTTATAAAATTATGAGATGGAACGTCTATAGTTCAATTTTTGTAGATTGTAAAGAGATAGTATAGAGACTTTAATGTTACATCACGTGGTTAGCGAGTCAGTTTTCTACGGGATGGGATCGCTAACTCCATGCTCAACCCTCCTCCTTTATCCGGGCTTGGGACCGGCAGTAGCCCCCGGGGGGACTCCAGGCGGAGTTCATGATACATCACATTCAAACATATTGAAATTTAATGACGATGTAAAATAAACAAAGTTTAAGTGGAGTGAAATTGGAACAGATCACTTAACATGTAGTGAACGAGAACAACAATGTTATTTACTTACTTGCTTAAGCCTATTACTCCCCGTGGAGGAGCATAGGTTACCCATCAGTGCTAACACCAATATATACAACTAAATATGACATTACAGAATCAATTAGTATGCCGGTTTAGTAGTCTATAGGTGAAACGTTTTGCTCGAGAGATCGATGGTCCTAGGTTAGAGTCCCTTTTAGAGTTGGATCATGGATGCGCACTGTTGAGGAGTCTCATATCAGGATGAAACGGTCATCCAATGCTTACAGGTTTTCCATGGAGGTTTAGCTTGAATTGACTCATGGATTATTACTGTATTTTAGAGTTAAGTCTAATAAAGATCTAATTTCAGACAATATTATTCACTAAATCTTATTATTCTAATATTCAATGATGTTACAAACATTAACGGATGTTAATCAAGTTTATAAATATATTATGCAATCAAATTACTTCTTAATCCCTTCATCAGTGTTTACCTTTATTAATCTAAACCACTCTAGTCAGTCAGTAACAACGTAGAACTTCGTACGTACATACATCAGTTCAAGTTGCCATACCACATTAATGCAGAAATACAGTTGTCGATTCAAATCCTGCAATGGTAGAGGTGGTAAGAGTATAAACAGTAATCGGAAACATTAAGGTTTGAAAATGTTATTCAAGGAGTATAATATAGTGAAATACCACTCTAGTGTTAGCATTTATGCCAATTTTAAGATGATGGAGAAGATTTGTAGCTTAGATGGATGCTTTCACAAACTTTAGGTCGTTTGTTCTGATGATATCGTTCAGAAGAACGATGAATGCTTCACAGTCAAACCATCCAGCTTAAAGAATAAAACTCCATCAAAACTTTTTGCCAATCTTCTCTTCTCGATACTTACTCTTATTAACAATAAACTGTAGTAACCTAGTCTATTATGGAAGTTCTGAGATATTGGCGAAGATTTGTAGCTCAGGTGGATGATTTTGATGGAGTTTTGTTCTCTGGGCTGGATGGTTTAGTCGTGGAGTGTTCATCGTTCTTCTGAATTTGTTGAACTTCTTTGTCATTAAATTAACTATTCCAAGAAATCTTCAGAAATTTATTTTATTGAATGAGAAATAAAGTTATGTCATTCAACTGTGATTAACCAAAGATGTAATAATGATATGAATGACAAGTTTATGGATCCTATTCAGAATGATAGTTAACATCTAGATTCCAAAGCACTGATTTACAGGTTAAACAGCTACTAAAAAACCTAAAGGTGCTGAGTTCGACTCCTGATGACGTCTTGGCTACTTGTTGTTCAGTCATCTGTTAGTGTAAGATTACAGTCATTTATTTCTCTCTAGTTTTAAATCGCATCTTAATTAATGTTGATTCGGGTCAAATACCATTGTGAATAACTCAATATTTATAGTTAGTGTTCTACGGGATAGGGTTGTTAGTTCTATGCCCAACCCTCCTTCTTTATCTGGGATCTAGACCGGCAGTAGCTTCAAAGGGGTTCCAGATGGACTTTGAACAAAACATCTTAACACTCATTCTACTACTTATTTCATGTATTTTAAGTAATATAGAGAGGGACTTTTTATGTTAAAACTTTGATAATTCTCATTACAATATATCAAGTGGTGGAGAAAATTTGTAGTTCAAACGGATGATTTTGATGGAGTTTTGTTTTCTGAGCTTGATGGTTTGATCGTGTAGTGTTCGTCCTTCTTCTAAACGACATCATTACCACTTCTACCTGAAGTTATGTATAAACAAAATTGAACAAAAATGAGAAAACTATTAGTAACATTGAATGTTTTTATGGCTTATTATAAAGTATGCAAATCTAAATCTTTAGATGTGATAATAAACATGACACAATTGATTAATCAAGTCTATTGGATCATTTTATATTATCATTGAGTAAGCTTCCATTGATTCCTTATATGAATGTCTTGAAGTAATCAAAATATCTGGTTATAACTTAGAAAAAATCAATCTCAAAGTTAATCACTAGTGACTATTATGTATCTAGGTGATTGAGATACCACCGTGTGTAATTCAAAATGATGTAAAAGTATTTTAGGGTTGATAAAAAAAACAAAATTTGGCATCAGTTCATGAAGTTAACTGTTGATTTTAATCATGATGAAAGATACAAAAACTATCTAGCTAGGGTCTTTATACCTTGTTTTAAACTTAATTCTCTAATGTTCAATCATTGTCCCTTCCAGTCAAACAAGTTAGTGAAGCCTAGTAGGCTTTCTGGAGAGAAACAGGCCACATCGAAGCACAGTAAAACCACCGGCGCTGGAATAGCTGTTTTTGCAATCTGTTGGAGTATGCCCCGTAGGGAGCAACCCTGTACATTCCACGCGATACTTTTTGTGAATTTTTGTCGTTTTTTGATGCAGGAGTAGTTGTGCTGTGATTGTTTGTGGGTTTCGGTCAAGTGGGTGATTAGCCCGATCTCTACCACTCGGGTTACCGCTCATGTTAGTTCATAGGTCATCCGTCCGGCTATCCAAGAAGCACGACGAGAACGAATGAGTAAGGTTTTGCCTCCCAATGTTCAATCATTATTCTACATTATTAATACAACAGTTATTTCAATTTAAAACTTGCTGTTCATAGAGTTAATTAGATTGATTGTTTGGAATGAATTTTAATGAATTTTAATGAGTTTCACTTACTTATGCCTGTTCCTTCCAATCGAGCATAGACCGCCGACCAGCATTCCTTAATTCACTCTGTCCTGGGCATTCCCATCTAGTTCTATCCAATTATTATTCATTCTTCTCATATCTGTTTCCATTTCTCGGAGTAATGTGTTCTTTGGTCTTCTTCGTTTACTTTAGCCTTGGGGATTCCATGTGAAGGCTTGTCTTGTGACTCATGTGAGTGCTTTCCTCAACAAATGAATAGTAGTAACAATTTAATTTGTAATAGTTTGGATTATCTTGATTGAAAGGTTTTTGATTGATTTTTGATCAGTTTTCGTTAGGATTTGTACATCCTATACGAGTTCATTTGATAAAGACATTAGGTCACGAGTTTATTTAAACTAGATAGAATGCGACTAGCAGAGGAATCCAAGAGATATGGTTCGTTTTCATCAATCCCAGGATGTAGGTACATTTGGTTGATGAGTCGCAGATATGGTGAAACACGTGTCTTCAATATATATCAGGTACAGTATTATAGAGCTTTTTTCCTATTCACTTGGTATTGTTTGGCTTGTACCTTCCCATTGAAGTTTAAGACTGCAATTGATCAGTCTGTTATTGGCATATATGCATACTGTGCGTATGCCTCGATATTGCCTTAATTCACAAGCTATCAGGACTCAGTAGCTAAGTGGATAACGCGATCATATTTTAAGTCAATGATATTGCGTTGGAGTCCCAAAGTGAACATCAACTCTGTGGTGCAAGTACATCCAGATGAAGAGTCCCAACCAAGACGAAACACGTATCCTGGATTCAACTGCTAGTAAAGTGACAATCATCTTCATACCTTCGAAAGCATTTGAAATCATCTTGATATTAGCAATAAGCTTTATATCTGATGAAATAAATTAGATCTAATATAAGTAGAAATCATTCCATGAAAATGGTAGAAGTAGAAGTAGTTTACCAAATCTATGTTCAAACTCATCTTTATTTAATTCAAACTCACATCTTGAATTTCAGTCATTGGATTTAATTAGACACATAAATTCTATAGTAGTTGTGCATGGTTACCCCTTAAAAAGTATAGCAACAAGATTGGAAAACATGATGAATCACTATGATGGTATATTTTGATATTTGTAGGGATTAAATTCATGATAGGATGTAAATATTTTATCAAACCATTCACATACTTATGTATCATAGAGACAATATCAACAATGGGATACATATGGAAATCTTTTTACAAATGAAATCAAAGCTTAAACTCATCATTACACAATTAAGAGACTATCTCAACTTAACAGTTTAATGGATAATAAGTTCAGTTTTTTTCTTAAAATGAAAAGTATCAGGTCTAAATTCTTGAGTGAATATCAACTTTGGAATATGAACTTATCAAGATGACGAACTCTGAATAGGAACAAATGGAGGATCCATCTGAGGGAGTTGAAAAACCCTCATTCCAAAACAATGATGTATATAGGATCCAGGATCCTAAGGAAACAAATAGTGTAGGAACCATTTGTTGGTGACCTGTTACCATGGGACTGCATCTCCTTACATTGCTCCACTGCCTTGTGAATTACACCTTTAAGTCGAAGGGTCAGGTTATGGCCACCTAAGAAAATCACTTGTTTCGGTTTGGGCACCCAAACAGTATCCCAGCCATCACATAAATTGAATGATTTATGTGATGCATATCTGTTTGGTACCTCCTTATATCAATGTATATGTGTTTAAATTAATAAATAAAGGAAAAAAAACACACATATATCTTAGATTCTATACACTGTCAACTACATTTCATCTGTTCTAGACAAACTTAAGATAACTAATAATTATTATTTTGTTTAAGTGAATAGAAAAACTGGAAAACAGGAAATCAACTATATAGTTTCCTTTTCAAATTAATTTATTATGTCTCAGACTACTAATAATACTACTATTACGACGACTACTACTACTAATACTACTAGTAATTATAACAATAGTAGTAACGATGTCAATAACTATTCTCTTTGGTATTTCAATAGTTATTTAAATTAACAATTTTTTGATGGAGTTTTGTTCTTTGAACTAGATAATTTGGTTGTGAAGAGTTCATTATTCTTCTGAACGACATTATTAGCATAAAATTTTAGGTGAAAATTCCTGAAGTTTGTGCTGAAGTACGGTGAAAGCTCTACGACCAAACCATCGAGCTGAGGGAAATATAAAAAAAACTCCATTAGAATCATCCATCTAAGCTATAAATCTTCTCCATCATCTCAAAGTAACAATTTTCTTTTTATCAGAAGGGGTTTGTGGTGATTTTAGAAATTTCACAGATTGAAATCATGAGTCAATTGAAGCTAGACCACCATGGAAATCTGCTCACTAGTGACAGATTTCAAGAGATACTACTGGAGTTCTAGTGAGAAGTCGTTACCAGTGGAGTTTAACCAGGTCTTTTGTGAGATATCAGCTCACTGAAGACATTGGTGTACGGTGGCGCAACTTAGAGGATTGGTTGAAGTTAGACATTAACACCATTGAATGCCGGCTCAGTGGTCTAGTTGTTTAAACGCCTGGCGCGAGACTGATAGGTCCTGGGTTCGGATATCACGGGGTGCGGGGTCGTGGGTGCACAATGCTGGGGAGTTACGCAATGGGATGAAATGGCCATCCAGTGCTTCCAGGTTTCTAAAGGTGGCCTAACATCAATCGGTTCATGATCTCAATCAAAAACTTAGTAATTTCCACAACCCCTATACTGGTGACCAGAATATCCATCTACATAGTTTTGAAAGGGTCAAATAAGGTCATTATTCTATTTCGTTTTATTCAATTTAATTGATAGCAGACATGTGTTAGAATAAAGTCACATCATTTAAATTGATTTATTGTATACTTTGTCACTTTTACCCAACAGAATTATAACTCAAAAAAGGGTTTTGTGGATATTATAGTAATTTTAACAGTTGAAGTCACGAGTCAATTAGAACTAGACCACTATGGAAAACTTGGAAGCATTGGAAGGCCGTTTCGTCCTAGTATGGGACTCCTCAGCAGTGCATATCCACTATCCCGTCTTTGAGAGATTCAAACCCAGGATTTAGCAATTTCGCGCACGAGCGCTATATATAAATCTGATCTTTTGTATACGACAAAAGTTATAGAAATTTAAGACCACGATCTTCATCATGGTGTTTAAAAGTAGTTTATAATACTGTGAATGATTTATAGAGTAGAAAATTCTTAGTAAATGGTTTTTTACTAGTTCTTTTTGCTCTGCTTACTTTTCGTCCGCTTCCCCTCCGCTCACCTGTTTGTTATTTACTATTTATGTATTCAAATCGATTACGGATATACTTACGTAATTGTTAGTGATTACCATTTTTCAATAGTTGAGATCATGAATCAATTGAAACTAGACCACCATGGAAAACTTTGAAGCACTG
Source organism: Schistosoma margrebowiei (assembly GCA_944470205.2). Classification (NCBI taxonomy): domain Eukaryota; kingdom Metazoa; phylum Platyhelminthes; class Trematoda; order Strigeidida; family Schistosomatidae; genus Schistosoma; species Schistosoma margrebowiei. Next base: position 4,236,109 of record OX104029.1, on the reverse strand, counting down.
GAATGACGTTTCGTCCTATTGTGGGACTTCTCAGTAGCGCGCATCTACGACCAAGACTCTCGGGGCTGATTGGCTTCAAGAGGTATATCCTGGAGTTCTAGTGAGAAGCAGTGACCAGTAGTGTTCAACTAGTTACTCACGGATGACAATGGTGGATGCGTCGCTCAATTTCGTGGATTAGTTGAAATTAGACTTTAACACCGTTGGATACCGATCCGCTGGTCTAGAGGTTAAACGCTCGCGTGTGGGGCTGGCAGGTCCTGGGTTCGAATCCCGCGAGGCGGAATCCTGTGTGCACACTGCTGAGGGGTCCGATACCAGAATAAAACGACAATTCAGTGCTTCCAGGATTTCATGATGGTCTTCAAGAACGTATACTAAGATCTATTGAAGCCTTAATTATACGGAAACTGAAACTCCCTTTATGTGTTCAAAAACAATTTGTCCTTACCCTGATAATGCTGATTATTATCCAGAGTGGTAAACACATTGTTTCTGTGTACTTTATTTTTCTTTGTTACACTTTACCTTTAATCGGTCTAGTTGACCTTCTAAAAATGTCAGAGCAAGTGTATTATGTGTAATCAGATTGTTCGAAATGTATAATGCAAATACATAACCACATAATTCTTCTAATAACCTTCGTCTTCTCACTACATCATCAAAATTTATCAAAGGGGCTGAGACTGATAGGTCCTGGATTTGAATGTCACTAGGCGGGATCATGAATATGCACAGCTGAAGAGTTCCACAATAGGACGAAATGATCATCTAATACTTCTAGGTTTTCAATAATAATCTAACTTTCATTGACTCATACATTTAACTATTACTAATTGTTATATTCTTTAAATTAAATAGGTTTCAATGAAGTTACAACGAATTCCGATAATACTCAATTCATTCTATCAACAATAAATAGTCCAAATAGTTTAAATACAAATGATGAAAATCATAAAGATAATGAATTACAAGAAGATAATAGTGATAACGATAATGATGATGATGATGATGATGAATATTCTGAAATGAATTCAAATGGATCTTTATATTCAACGCATTCAATAGATCCATATCATAAATTAACATTTATCAAGAAAAAATCAATAATCTCATCAAAATTTGAACATTCTAATGAATCACATCGATCATATCATCCTCATTATCATGATCATGATCATGATCGTCATCATCATCATCATAAAGAATATGATCTTAATCATGATATGAATAAATCAAAGAAACCGCGTAAATCTAGAACAGCATTTACTGATTTACAATTAAATGAATTAGAGAAAATGTTTGATCATCAAAAATATTTAAGTGTACAAGATCGTATTGAATTAGCTGAACGATTACATTTAACAGATACACAAGTTAAAACATGGTATCAAAATCGTAGGTTAGTTTGTTTTATTTATATAATTTATAATGTTTAGACCATTACGGAGAACCTGGAAGTACTAGACGACTTGTTTCGTCCTATTTTGGAGTTCTTCAACAGTGAGCATTCACGATCCCGTATATTATTTATTAAAGTTGAAGATTAACACTGTTGGATACTGTATCATGCGTTTACTCGTAAAACCGATAAGTTCTGTGTTGGAATCTCACGAGGCGGGATTGTACTAGGATGAAACGCCCGTCCAGTACTTTCAAGTTTTCCATAGTGGTCTAACTTGAATTGATTTATGATCTCAAATAGCAAAATTACTATAATATCTACAGAAATCTCCTCTGATACTAATCATCATATGCTCACTAGTGATTAGCTTCAAGTGGTATTTCCTGGAGTTCTAGTCAGAAGCAGTGAATAGTGAAGTTCAACCGGGTCTGTTGTGAGATAGTAACTGACTGAAGACATTGGTGGATGGTGGTTCAATCTCGTGGGTTGGTTGAAGTTAGACATTAAAATTGTCAGATACCGGTCACCTCAATGATCTAGAGGTTAAGTGTTCGCGCGAGAGTCTGATAAGTCCTAGGTTCGAATCTCGCTGCGCAAGATCATGTATAAGCACTGTTAAGGAGTCCCATAATAGGGTGAAACAGTCGTCCAGTGATTCTAGATTTTACATGGTGGTCTAGTTTCAATTCACTCATGATCTTAATTATTAAAATTAATATTTAATTTGTTCAGAAATAGGGATTCATCTTGACAGAGTTCTTTGGTAAAATGTGACAACCATACATTAAATACGCAACTTGCAAACCTTCCATCAGTTGTTATTTATATCCCTGATGATTCTTCCATTTCTCAGTTCTGTTATGTTTCCCTTACTGTTCTTTTTTCTTCAGTTCAATCTTCTTTTAACAGGCATTTCATATACGATTGACGTTACATACTACTTATTTCTGACTATATAAGTAGCGCACACTACATATATACTAATACTACATTTTATAAAAAGCGGCCAATTGTATTAGATTGAATATCTAGAAAGATAAACTTTAGATGACACAGTTTTATGGACGTTATCTTTTAATTGTAGAAAATATTCATCACCGATTAGCTTCAATTACGGTACCGCTGAAAATCAGGGAACATTAGACAATTGTTTAGCCGAATTATGGTACTCCTTAGTGTAGTGTGCATCCAAGACCCTATCACAAGGGGATGAATGTAAGATCGTCAGTGTTACGTGTAAACACTTAAAACACAATTTACTGATTCAAGATACAATGGATGGGTAGCTTATAGAGAAATATTAATCTAAATGGATTACAGTTCAATAGTTTAGAGGTTCAACTTTCATGTTTGACTCTCGGTTTCGGCATTGTGAATGTACACTTCCGAGGTGTCTTGTATTAGAACAAAATAACTATACAATGCTTTCATGTATTCAATGACTTGTCAAACAATGACTTGGTGTTGTTTACTTGTATCTTCACATTTTTATTTAGGACTGAAATCTATCAGTCTCTTGTTGACATATATGCTTTCTGTGTGGATTGCCTTGATATAGCCTTAAGTTATAAGCTTAATAAGCAAAGATGGAGTTATAATTTCACCACATTGCTGGCTATAAAGACTCAACAGCTAAGTGGATAATGTGATCATATTTGAAGCGAGTGGTATTGGGTTCGAGTCCCCAAGTGTACATCAACTCTGTGGTGCAGGTACACCCAGATGAAGAGTCTCAACTAGGACGAAACATGTGTCCTGATCTCCACTGCTAGTCACTATGCATCTTAATCACATATCATAATTTAAACTTACTGAAATGATGTATAGTTTTACATTATACCTTCGATTTTTTTTCTAATTCTAGAACAAAATGGAAACGTCAAACTGCTGTCGGTTTTGAATTACTCGCTGAAGCTGGTAATTTTGTAGCAGTTCAACGTATTTTACAAACGAATCCATATTGGGCATATCATCCAGCAGCACAAACTATTCTAGCTAATATGGAAGCAATAATGAAGAAGAAAACTGATTTCAATATAACTGATGAATTAAAACAAACCAATCATAATGATAGTAAAATGAATTATTTTAAGCAAATGAATCATAATGAACATATTATTACCAATACTACTAATACTACTAATATTAGTAGTAGTCCTACTACAACCACTACTACTAACACTACTACTATTACTACTAATACTACTTATAATCATCATTCAAGATTAAATGATCAAGAGTCACTTTCTTTTAAATCGATTGAATTCAATCATCAAATACCATCTTCATCATCCGCATCCTCATTATTATTCCAATCAAATGATCTTAATCATCAATTAGAAAATTCTTCAAAACTAAATTCATCAATGAAATTACCAATCACTATAGGAACTTCTACTTTACCATTAAGAACTACTACAACAACTACGACGACGACGACTACGACTACTACTACTACTGCCACAAATACAGTAGATAGTACATCATTAGCGGAACTTCCAGATTGGTGGCCTTTTAAATCAACTATAAAAGATTTAATACAATATCAAAATACATTGTCTTCTTCTTCAACTATTACCACTCCTACTACTACTCCCACTACTACTCCTACTACTCCTGCTATCTCAACATTATCCTATTGTCCTATAGTGAATTCATCTATCATAGATACAACTAAATTATTACAATTGGATTTATCAATGAATTCAACAATATCATCATTTAATCTACAACCTTATACATCAATGAATCTATGGTCAACATTCAATACAAATGATCTATTATCAATTACACAAAATATACCATTATTTAATAATTTATTACGTCATCATTGTATCATAACAAAAGATTAATAATAATAGTATGTAATTATGATACATTGATTGTTTCCTTGATAGAATATTGATTATTGATTTATTGGGGTTGTTTTTGGATGACGTTTTATTCTCTGAACATAAACATTCAGATCAGAATCTTGATCATTATACTAATGATAATGTTGTTTAGTAGAACAATAAACGGTTCATTGATACAAACCATCTAGCTCAGAGACTAACAATAACAACAACAGAAAAGAAAGAAGGAACTCTATCAAAATCATCTATTTGAGCTACAAATCTTCATCATCATCTTAGAGTGATTATTTAAATGAATGAACGATGTTGATAGGAGTGAGAACTTTTCCCTACCCCTCCTCCCACCACAAACACACACACATCACAATCCAATTTTATGTGCAAATCTATAAGAGTGAAGTGTAAATTAACTTTTCCTCTCTTATTATTATTATTATTATTATTATTATTATTATTATTATTATTAATCAATAATATTGTTGCCAGGACTTGTATTGATCTCGGTTTAATTTACTTTAGTTACTATGTTCAATTCATTATTTATTCATTTAACTTGTACAAAAAAATTACTTTTATTGCTTTTTTTCTTTTTCTTTCTTTTTATTTTGTTTTATTCTTTATCAAAATTATCTCATGAATTTTTTGTTTAAAAATTGAATAAAATATAGTTTAATTTTGAATGATGAATTATTAAGATGACAATTATCGATATTAATAATAAAACTCTCCCTCCTCCTCCTCCTCCTCCTCCTCCTCCTACTACTACTACTACTACTACTACTACTACTACTACTACTACTACTACTACTACCACTGTAGTGATCAAGAACAGTAGTGGGGACAATCGGATGCACAACCTCGCTCGCGTGGTTCGAACGCAATTATCAGTGTAGGGGTTGTGGAGATTATTAGGCTTTTGCTGTTAATTACCATATGCTGACTAGTAACTAACTTCGTGAATGAATTTTCAGAGTTCTAGTGAGAAGCCGTGACCAGTGAAGGTAATCCATGTCGGGTAGAGACAGGTATCTACCTCATTACAATGGAAGATGGTTACGCAATTTCGTGGATTGGTTGATGTTAGATATTAACACCATTCAATGCCGCCTCAGTTGTCCAGTAGATTGTGTTCGTGCGCAAGGCTGGAGGCCGTAAGTTCGAATCCCGTGAACGTGATCGTGGATGCCCATTGCTAAGGAGTCCCACAATAGGGTGGAACGTCTGTCCAGTGCTTTCAGGTTTCCAACGATGGTCTAACATCAATCAGTCCATGATCTCAATCAAAAACAATTGATTGATTTGAGGGATTTTTTATTTTATTAAATTGTCGAGGAGTCCCACAATAAGATGAAACGGTCGTCCAGTGCTTAGAGGTTTTTCATGCTGGTCTAGCTTCAACTGACTCATGATCTTAACTATTGAAAAGATAGGGTATATGTTTTATTGATGGAAGGAAACAATTATAAAGATGATTAATATTTGTAAAATTCAGTTCACCTCTTGGCAATATTCACGTGATTAATACTTAGTGATTAGTTACTGTGAATATATCAGTTATATGAAAGATCAATGACTGGTTGAATAACTTTGTATTGACATCTTACAATATGAAATTGAATGGCTTGAATTTAAATTCTTTATATAGTACTGGTTCCTTGAAGATTCCAGGTATACTTTGATGAATAGTGCCAGATAGTATGATCCGTTGAAGTAGAATTTTATTGCAAATTTAAATTATCTGAGAAGTACTTGGTTAATTGCCTTAGTAAAAGGCTCAACTTCAATCTACACTTGTAATATTCATCTGTGATAAACACTAAGTCAATAATTATTAAAGTACAGCCTGGGATTAATAAAGATTGGCAGAAGGTACCATATCATTGTACCACCATGAGATGAAATTAACACTGTGACCAGTAAATGAGCTTTAAAGGATGTAGTAGCAATCATAACAAAAAGGACTGAACAATGAGTATATGTTTCAAAGAAAAATAAAATGGAATAGAAAGGTATGTATGAATAAATACTTACAGCGACAACTCATATATCGAAGATTAAAGATAAGAAAGCACTGTACGGCCGTTTCGTCCTATTGTGTGACTTCTCAGAAGTGCGCATCCATGATCCCGTCTTGTGAGATTCGAACCCAGGATCTATATGTCTCATGTACGAATACTTAACCTTTTAATCTAGTGAGCCGGCATTCAATGGTGTTAATTTCTATCTTCGATCACTCCAGTACTTCTAGGTTTCCCATGATAGTCTAGCCAAAATGGACTTATGAATTCAACTATTAAACTACTAAAATCTCCATAAAACCTCCCTATCTAATTGATTTTATTTGAAAATATGAGATATTAGATAGTGATTTGAAATGTAAGATAATCACTTGAAATTCTGAAACTCATTCATTTAATCCTTGGATAAGTTATAGATGTTAATTGTTGAAAATCCCCACCTCGTCTAGTACTTTCTAGTTATCCTATAATATCCTAGATTATATCATTTCAATAGAAAATCTAATTTTCATTTTGTTATAAATAACTAATGGAATCTACGATGTGTGTTTCGTTCTAATTGGAACTCATCAGTTTGAATCACTTGAATTCTTATTTCTCTAAACACGAATGTGTCAGGATGAAATGCACTTCTTGGATTCCATTGTTCACAACAAATCCACTTCAGAATATATTTATTATGAACAGAGATTGGTCAGTTGAAATGCAGTTACAACATAGTAACTATGTGTGTGTGTGGGGGGGGGCTACAAAGTTTTGTTCATGAACTTATCAAACAAACTGATCAGAATGACATGACAGTTCATTCTAATTTTATTAGGTTAACATAAACTACTGAGTATAAGCAAAGATGGATAGTGGATAGCAGTGGAATCCAAGAATCGCTTTTCGTCTTATTTGGACGATGTATCTGCATCTCAGAGTTGATGTTCACTCTGGGATTCGAAGATACAAGTAAAGAACACCAAGTGAATACTGATTATAACCTGTAATATTTTAAAGGATAAAGTTGAAAATGCTTACAGAAATGAATATAGTTATGAGTTAGTTAAAATACGTATTGTCATAGTTAGTACAACTGTAAGACACTGAAAATATGGAACATTGATAGCAATGATTGATTAAAGGACAAGAAATAAGTGATTATATAATTAGGTTTCAGTCAAATGACAACAATAGAGTAAAACTTTGCCGTTGTGAGATTTCATATCATCGGTCAAGGGTTGTGGAGATTATTGAATCTATTCAAGTACGATAATCACTGAAAGTCTGAGTCTTGGGTTTGGTTCTCGGTTCCAGAATCATACATCAGCACTACTGAGCAATTATATACCAGAAGAGAACAGCTGTTTAGTGCTTCTAGGTTGTCAATGATTTGTTTAGTTATTTGAACACATAAACAGGCATGAAATAGATATGCTTCACATAAATCATTCAATTTATGTGAAGGCTGCGATACTGTTCGGGTTTTCAAACCGAAACAGGTGGTTTTCTTAGATGAACTATCCAGACTAGTTGTGTTTTTATTTTTATTTATTTGAACACATAGATGTTGGTACAAAGGAGGACCAGATACATTATGCGCCACCCAAATCTCATTTGATTTGTGTACGGGATGTAATTCTTCCCCGGTTGCCCAAACCCAAGCAGGTGGTTTTCTCAGGGGGCCACAACCAGAGCCCTTGACTTAAAGGTCTAATCCACATGGCAGTGGACTAACGTAAGGAGATGCAGTCTCATGGTAGCCGGTGACCAATATTGGTTCATACACCATTTATTCTTTCAGAATCCTGAAGATCATGTGTACCGTTGGTTTGGAATGAGGGTTTTCCAACTCCCATAGGTGAACTCCATGACCACTGGGCATTCGCTTTTCGTCCTTTCAATTACGTAAACAACACCCGTGATGCGAGAAAGCAGTGAGTAGGACTTCTCTGGCGGTGGCTTCATACACATGGCCATGTGAGGGCATTTCGAGAGGGAGAGCTAACTCTCCTCACTTACGGTCGTACCAGAGCACTTGGAGGAAAAGCGATGGTTTCATCGGTAATTCAATAGTCAAGATGTTCAAATGTTAGCTAATAAGTCACAGATATAAATCTCACTTTTAAATTACCTTCAGTTTAGATAAACTCGAGTTATATACATTCAGAATAAGAGACTGATCAATTACAATTCTTAACATCCATAGAAAGATTCAAACAAACAATACAAAAATGAATAAAACTTCATCTTATTACATTTGAAGTTTACAGTAATTAGTTCGAGTCCCAAAATGAACATGAACTCTAGAATACACATATATATTCAGCTGATGAGTCCTCCTACTCCCTATCCCCCCCCCAAAAAAAAACTACGCATTCTGGATTCTTTGTACACATTCAAGTTGAAAATTTTATCAAATCAAAAAATCACCTTGTTTTCTTTTCTCTTCTGTAAGAAAAAAAAGCCCCAATTTATCTAAATTCAATAATTAATATACCCTTAAACATATGGACAAACATACTACTGATTAATTTATTAGATAAGTAGTCACTTATTCATTTATTCATTAATATTGAGTAAACTTTTAAAGAAAAAAAATTAGACAAAATTTTATTAGAGGAACATTGCGCGCGCGTGCGTGCGTGCTTGTGTGTGTAAGAGAGAGAGAGGGGGGGTGAGGGTGAGAGTGGGAACGAGAGAAAAAGGGTGAAAAAAAAGTGGCACAACACAGGAAATCAACGATATAACTTCCTTGTTGTTGTTTTTCTTTTTCTTGTTTTATCTTAGACTATTAATACTACTAATACTACTACTAACAATAATAATCATAAGAACAAATAATGACATCAATTAATTTCTCTTATCGGTATCTCTATACTACTTATTCATTTAATATAATCGTTTAATAGAAAACACTAATCTTTTTATTTTTTTGGAGAAGTCAAATAAAAAAGGATATGAAATTGATTGTTCATATTTACTGTTGGGCGTCAATCATTTCATGAGATGTATGTGTTTGTGTTATGCGTATATGTAAGTTTGTATGGTTTATGTTAAATTCTTACATATATATAGACAACTTTGAAAGTGTTACAGAGTGGATTACCTTCACACATATATGCACACACACACACAGCGAGAGAGACAGAGACACAAGTACTTATATGCATATACGTAAATATGTAGAAGATATACATATCTGATAATCTCCTGGACTATGGTCTATATAATCACCTAGGTCATGTAGTTTATAGGGTACTGCGAAAAACAAACCCTCACAAACACACACAAACACATACTACTTCTACTGTTACTACTACAACTTTTATTTTTAATACTACTGGTATTATGCTTTACACTTTTTTTTCTAGTCATAAATGAATGAAATAACATTCAATTATGATTATGATTATTGAATAGTTTCCTGTTTATGTCTTTTACCTTCACCCCTACTTGTATCCATTCTACTTTGTTTTGGTTTTTAAGTGTTTTTTCTTCTTTAATTATATGATCAAAGGAACCCGTATAGTTGTTGTTGTTATTATTATAGGGTGTTAGGTTCCTTCTCTCTCTCTCTCTCTCTGTCTCACTCTCGCACAAACACATACACTACTGTATCTAACTGGTCTAGTTTTTAATTGACTTATGAATTCAACTATTAAAATCCCACACAAACCTCCCCCCATTTTTGATGTATCCTTTTAATTGTTTCTTTGTCTCCATGTACGTGTGTGTGTGGGTGGGTGTAAATATAAATGAATATGTCTTTTCTCATTAGATTATTATTGTCTATTTTAATAAGAGGAGTATAAAATAAATGTGTTATAATAATTGGTTAATTCAACTAATTGACCATTATCATTTCAATCATTAATGGTATAATAATGTCATGGTATTATATATATATTGAAATCATGAACTGATCAATGTTAGGTCACTATTGAAATATTGAATAGTCGTTGGACTATTCCTCAATAGTGCTCATTCATCATCTGACAAGATGGGATCGAACCTAGAACTTTGAGTCTAGAGTGAATGAGTGTTTCTTATCACTAAATTTCTACTCAATAATCTATCGGTTAGATGTTCATAATGAGACTGATGATGCTGAATTCGATCTCTTATGGTAGAGTCTTATATGTACAGTACTGAGAAGTTTTAGTAGTAGTATTCTGGTTAAGATTAGTTCGTGATTTTATCTATGAATTTTATACTAACAGTATGTGTGCTGATATCCACTGTTAGTAGGATATTTCTTTAGATTTTAATGGACACTGTTTTTGTGAATCAAATTCAGAATGTTCATTATCTCAATGTCTAGTTACTTAGACTGTTGGTGATAAAGTTATAGAGGATAGAGACAAGTACTAAATTCACAAGTACACACTGATTAGTCAGTACAACTTACTATCAATCAATTATAATCACTTAAGAACCTAAAAAATAGATATGTATCAATGGTCTAAAGGTTACGCTTCGGCACGTGAGAGCGATAGGTGTTCGGTTCGAATCTCGTGAATTGAGATCGTGAATGCGCATTGTTGAGGAGTCTCACAATAGGACAAGACGACCGTTCAATGCTTCCAGGTTTTCTATGATGGTCTAGCTTTAATTGATTTATGATCTCAACTATTAAAATATCTATGTATTGAATCAAATTGTCATGCAAGATCAGCACGATGAAATGAAATTAACATAACGAATGATGAATGAGTTCAAATAACAATGTTGATCAAAGGGGACTATACACTAAGAACATGGTTTGAAGATAACGTATGTACGAAAATATAACGAAACAAAACAAAAGTGAATACAATGGAGCTATTATAACCGATTTTGAATGTTTTGATTTGGTCATTTCCATCTTTCTTTTAACTTTCTCTCAAATCAATTTACCTTATCCGTCAATATATGTGATGGTCAAGTATATGTAATATGTAAATCTCAATACAGAATACTGAAAACGTCTCAGATTGTGAAATTGAATGATTTAAGTTTCATACCTAAAGAGGGAACATCAACATTTCTCATAAAATTTCGGTATCATATAAGATTTCTAACATTATCCTTCAAATCAATTGAAATCCGTATAGCCAAGGTATGATGTAGAGGCATTTAAACCTAAGATTAGATCATACAAATTCCCCATCAGTTAGACAACGATTAACTAAACACAATACTTACTTACTTACTTACTTACTTACTTACTTACTTACTTACTTACTTACTTACTTACTTACTTACTTACTTACTTACTTACTTACTTACTTACTTACTTACTTACTTACTTACTTACTTACTTACTTACTTACTTACTTACTTACTTACTTACTTACTTACTTACTTACTTACTTACTTACTTACTTACTTACTTACTTACTTACTTACTTACTTACTTACTTACTTACTTACTTACTTACTTACTTACTTACTTACTTACTTACTTACTTACTTACTTACTTACTTACTTACTTACTTACTTACTTACTTACTTACTTACTTACTTACTTACTTACTTACTTACTTACTTACTTACTTACTTACTTACTTACTTACTTACTTACTCTTCAGTATGATCAGTTTGTGTTTCCTGATTTAATTAGCTTAAACTAACAATCTTTATTTCTCTTAATGTTTTATTGTAAAAATTGAAGTGTTAGGGAGATGAGATGAAAAGTCAGTTCCTAATTCTTAATTTATGCAAAATAAATTTTAATCAGTCAAATTTTGATAGAATAATGAAGTTGAATATTCTTAATGATCAATTCTATCTTATCTATGCTTAATGAAAGAAACAAATTAAGATTTAATGAGTGAATTTCATTTAGGGATTTTGTTACTATAATGTTTTCCGTGTATACCATTTATATCAATTCAATGCCATATGTAATGTAAACGTCGCTGTCTGTCTATCTATCCACACATCTATCTATCTATCTATCTCAGTCAGTCATTCGGCTACAACATTGTACCAGGCGCATATATGCATCGGTCCATGTTGCCATACCTCATTAGCACAGCAAGATAAACAGAGAATTCGTAGAAGTAATGAAATCAAAGGTTGTAATATAGAAAAGAAAGATCGCATTTAAGGACATAGTACAGAAAGAAAGAATCAATTCGTAGAAAGAAATGAAGCGATTTTAATCTCATAGTTTAAAGGAAGTCAGAGAGTGTATACACTTACGCCATTATGATCGATTCTGAGCCATGTCACCCACAGTTTCCAACCATTGGTTACGACAGTCACACGGACCCCAACCAAGTAGTCTGCATCTACCAGCATGGCTCAAACAAGAAGTGGATGACTTCAAGGACTGATGACACATTTTGATTAAACCATCCCTAACTTCCTTCCAATCATTCGCCAACATTAATCAGTATTTCACATCGCGGTAATCGATGTGCAGGCATATTCAACACCATCGCCTAACCATCTTAGTTGATGAAGATTCACAACCTCATCAACTGATTTACCATTATTCCTTAATACATTACATCTAACCTCACTTCTATTTACTTTGTAATCTCATCAGATGTGAGCAATATTTCTAAGATATCTGTCATCAAATATTAATATCTCCTATCCTTAATAGTCACATTTTGTAACCGTCACTTAGAATAGATCTATTTATTTATCATTATAAAAGTATATTTAATGTAATAAGAAGGAATTATGTTACTGTCTGAACTATATGGTTGATTAATTTGTAATAAGCATCAATTGACGAATTAATACACCCCCCAAACACACACCCCATACCCCCCCACACACACATACACACACATAGAAACGTATTTATATATGTATATATTACTGAATAATTAGTGTCCATTCTCTTCAACAAAACCCTATCAACTTTAATGTAAGTCATATTGAATTAGTTAATTATTTTCATTTAAAAGAAAAAGAAATGAATTTCACTTATCCTTTTAATGTTGTGTATATAAATATCTAAATGGACTATTCAAAATGATGAAATTAGATATTTCCATTCTTATTGAATAAAGAATTAAATGAAGTAAACTAAGTGGAAACAAACTAACCAAGTAACTAAATAGAAACTAAAAACAAAAAGAAAAACTGTAACGAGGTAAATTGAAGTTGAGCTAATGAACGAATGAATGAACAAGCCAACAAACGAACCATATTCATCTCTACCACTCTCCCCCCTCCTCATCCATTCATCCAACCACCCACCTATCTAACCATCTATCCGTTAACTTTTATTACAACATTTTTATTTTTCTAATATGATCATCAAATAGATTAAAGAATTAACTAAAAAAATAAGAATCTAATTTGAAATGACACTTAAATAGTGTTAGTTACTAACAAGAAGGAATGAAACTTTAGTTCTCCTTCTCCTTCTCTCTCTCTCTCTTTCTCACTTTTAGTTGTTTTAAGTATTTAATTTCATAGTTTTGTTGAGTTAAAATAAAAATTTATGTAAGTTAATCATATGAAAAAAAAATTAATTTTCATTGTTGAATATATGAGTTCATCTAGGCTAGACTATTATTGAAAATTAAGAAGCAATGAATGTTAGTTTTGTTCTAGGATGAAACTCTTCTTTGACAGTATCTATACATAATCTCGTATGTCGGATTCGAACATACATGAATGCTTAACCTCATGATTACTGAGTTGACATCTAACGGTATTAATGTTTAACTTTAATGAATCCATTATAATACGCCACCATCCACCATTGTCTTCAGTGAATTATGATCACACGACGGATCCGATTGAACTCCAGTGGTCATGGCTTCTTACTAGAACTTCAGGAAATACATTTTGAAGTCAATTATTAGTGAGCACATAATACTAATAATTATTATTAGGAGGGGGATTTGCGGAGATTGTAGTAACTTAATAGTTGAATTTATGAGTCGATTTGAGGTTCGACCACCATGAAAAACCTGGTAGCACTGGATAGCTGTTTTGTGTTAGTATAGAACTCCTTACCAGTACGAATTCACGATCTTCCGCGTAAAACTCGAAAAACTTTCAGTCTCGTATGTGAACGCCGAGAATTTAGATCCGTGAACCAACACCCAAGAGTGTTAATGTCTAACTTCAATCGATCCATAATCTAGTGTAGCCCCTTCATCCATTGTTAGGCGCAAGACCGATGGTATTAGATTCGAATTCCATGTGCTAGATCGTGAATGTCAACTGCTCAAGAGTCCCATACTAAAACAAAACGGTCATCTACTACTTATTCTCATTAGAACAAGACAAATACAAAATGATAATTATGTTTTAAAACAATATAATACGAAAAACATAACTCTGATAGAAGAGTAAGAGACCAAGAAGGGAATAGTTAGCCTTCTTTTTCTCTTAAATAATGACGAACATTTCAAAATTCAACTTTAATAGTTGAATACAATTCAAGCGAGTATCATAAGAGGTGTGTTTGTGTGCATCCGGGTGTATATTACCCATGTATCTATGTGTGTATGTATGTACGTAGGTACGTATGTGTGTGTGGGTGCGTATGCGTTGTGCAATAGACATGGAGAATTACATTTGGTACAATTCTAAAACTACTTAAATGACTTAAAAGAACTGATTGGAATTAAGTTAATATGACAGTCCATTATATTTTAAAGGAAAAAATCCAGTGTAGAATAACTAATCTTATTAGTAAAGGAGAAAAATCTTTTATTAATAGATTAGTGTTATAAATCCTTCTGTCTGAATGAATGTAGATAAATAAGTCAGTCGGTCAGTCAACAACAACGTAGAACTTCGTACGTATGTACATCAGTTCGAGTCGCCATACCAAATTATCACACAGATACAATTGTCGATTCAAATCCCATAGTGGTAGAGATGGTAAAAGTATAAGAAGTAATCGGAAACATCAGGGTTCGAAGATGTTATTCAACGAGTATAATCCAGTGAAATAAATTTGGAAAGGGGCATGAAGAATTCAGAAGATTAGAATTTAGGAGAACATAAAGGGTGGATGCACCTGCACCATTGTAAACGATTTTCAGCTGTGTCACTTTCAAGGTCTCTAACCATCGGTTGCTATCACCTCGCGGATCCCAATCAGGTAGTCTACACCTACCAACATGTCTCAGTCCACCTGTTAGTGACTTCATGGATTTGTGCCATGTTTTGGTCTGGCTGCCCCTAGCTTTCTTTCAAGCTACGCCTACACCATGAAAGATCGCACGTCGAAGAAGTCGGTGGTTGGGCATACGTAACGCGTGTCCCAGACATCTCAACTGATGAAATTTCACTACGTCATCAATTGATTTGCCATCCTTATCTAGTATCCGTTTCCTGACAACTGCATTACTTACTCGATGGTCCCAGGATATACGAGCAATATTTCGAAGACACTTATGATCAAATACTAGTAACCTACGAATATCCTCTACCCTTACAGACCATGTTTCACTGCTATAAAGTGGAACGGAACGAACTGCTGCGCAGTAAAACCGTCCTTTGGTTGATAGACGGATACCCCGCCTACGCCATAAATGACTCAAGTCGGCAAAAGCTAGTCGAACCTTCTGTATCCGCGCTGAGACTTCGTCACACACCAGACCACAAGGGCTGATGAGACTCCTAATATAAGTGAAGTGGTTGACACGCTCAACTACTTCACTCCCTACCATTAGTACAGGTGTCAATGCAACCCAATCCTGAAGTAACATTTTGCATTTCAGTGGAGAGAATGGCATCCAGAACATGCTTGCATTGTGAACTGTATTTGTCAACTGTATTGAACGACTACACCAGTGGAAACAACCAAATGTATTAGAATACAATATTACCGAATCTCTTAGTAAAATCTGAGAACCATACAGTGAATACTTTATTTACAAAATGTTAATCAATCGTCTCAGATTTCATTGTTCGCGTGCTGTTTTCTTCGATCTTCTTAACCTTCTGGCGTCAGGCATTTCACTTTCGATTGATGATATATACTACTTATATCTTTCGAAGTCAGTAGCACATATCACATTACTAGAAACTATAGAGAATTGGATAGCTACATCATCAACCGTAGAAGTATGTCGTAAATCGATTAAAGTTGAAATTATACCGATAGGCATTAACTTGAAATAATTAAGCGCTCACGGAGATAACTGAAGATTGATGATCATCTGTACAGACAGACGAATAGTTTCATACTAAGATGAAACAAATGCCCGATGGGAAATATGTAATTCATTTTGTTTGAATAAATATATGAGAATATACTTAATCATGTATATAATTCCAACTAAATTCACACGAGACATTCTGAACTGAATAACACTCATTATTAATTATTTTAATGATTAAGATCATAAGTCAATTGAAATTAGACAACCATGGAAAACCTGGAAGTGCTGGAAAGCCGTTTCGTCTTATTGCGGGACTCTTCAATAGCGCGCATCTATGATTCCACCTCGCGAGATTCTAACCCAGGATTCATCGGTTTCGCACGCGAACGCTTACCCTCTAAACGGCAGCCCATTGATTCCTGGTTTTCCATCATGGTCGAGCTTCAACTGGCTCATGATGTCAATCATTAAAATTACTATAATATTCACAAAACTCCTTTTGATATTAATTATGTTGTAAAAGTCTTAAGTAATCGAATATCAATAGATGGAACACTTGTGGAGAGTGTTCCTTTTAATGGTAATTAGATAGCTAAACAATATCAAGTAGATCTTTCGTGCCAGTAGGTTATTCGTCGATCTATTGATAGAAGAAACCAAACTATTAGTGTAGAAGTCTTTATTTAGCTCATGTGACAGTTACAATGGAGCTGGAAGTTACCTATTTAAACACACAAAGCTTGTTAATATTCAATATAAAGTAATGGGAAAATAATGTCTATACAAAATAAGGAAGTGAATGAATACTTCAGCTTTATTGTTTTAACATATATTTAGTTGTTCGGGGTTAACTCTTAACTAATCAATCTGAGTTGTTACATTAGCTTCCTCCTAGAATCAACTTCCGTAGGAACTTCGTTTCGATCAATCAATCACTCCAGTATATGCATTCCGTTCTATTTATAACTTGTTAGTTAGATGGACTCTTATCGTTGTGTTGATATATACAGTCAGACACTAACATGATATCTTTCCCCTTAAATGACTACGTCTTATCCACTGTGTCCTGTTTTAAATATTAGATATATCCAATTGACGATTCCTCAATAGAACGAAGAGTGTCTCATACATTCCAGTACTAATCACAAGTAGGTATAAAAATTGTAAGATATGGATAAATTTAATAGTTGAATCCATGAATGGATTTAAGCTAATCTGAAGGCACTAGATGATCATTTCATTTTAATATGAGACTTCTCGACATTTGTCATTCATTATTCCATACTAAAAGGACTCGAGCCTAAGATCATCTGTCTCTTGTGTGAGCACTATAGTTCAATTGAAACAATCGCCACAAAGAGCATATTTATTGTTAACTAATACTGATAGAAAATTCATTCAAAATATCAACAACAAAGGTGGTTAAAATACTTTCTATCATTGACATATATTCTTTAACTGAATTTTTTTTCTTCTTCTTCTTCTTCTTCTTCAATTTCAATTCAGCATCTTCTTCTCCTTCATACTTGTCAACATGAATTATTTACGTTAAACATTGAATAGATACACTCAAACATACACACACACACATGCATATATGTACATCTATACATATTAGTACAAATGAGGAGAATTGACAAGTTGTATTATCATTGATCATCATCAACATTATAACACTAATCAGTTATGCATTATTAAATGAATCCTTTTCTATTATATTTGTAAGAACACTTAGCAACTATACAAAATACTACTATTAATAATAATAGTAGTAATATTTCTATACAAAACTCTTAATTTATTCATTTAAGTTTTCTTTTATGTGATATAATTATCCATTTAATGTAGATACTCACCAGTTTTACTTGTTTAGTAATCCAAATCAACTTTCCATCCCTCATTCACTCACCTTCTCTCCCTTTTCTTCTCCTTCACTCCTGCTCGCTCTCGCTCACACACACACACACACACATACCTTGACTACTCTATTCTATATAAAATGGTATTCATTTTTATTCAGATTCATTTACATTAATTTTGTAATACCTGTTCGATATGAGAAAACTCAAGTCTATTCTTTTCATGGTCTAGTAAGTTAATTCATTCATTCATTGAATGAATGAAAGGGAGGATAATAATAAACAAACAAACAAATGAATATTTTTATTCCACTCATTTAAACCATCTTACATTGATTCATTCTATATTACAATTCAACCGTACAATCTAAGTCATCATTATTCTATTCATGATTGGCGAGACAATCATTATAACATTCAGTACACATTTGTTAGTAGTAGTAGTAGTAGGAGGAGGATTTTATTTTGAAAAAGTAATATTCACAATTCGATAAGAATTAAGTGGGGGGGCAGTACTTAATTATTATTGTTGTAACTATGCTGGTGGTGGTGGTGGTGATGACGATGATGATGTTATCACTATCTCCTATGTTTACTTCCAATGTTGATCACAATATATATGTATACTACTTATAATAGTAATAGTAGCAGTAATAATAATCGAAGCGAAACTAACTGGATGATTGAATGATTACATAACTGACAGAATAATTATTAAACTGATTAGACAATTATTTCCATTTGAGATTTATATTTTACAATGATAAAATAAAAAAATAAATATGAAATAAAGATAAATTCTGTTTTCATCTTTTTATTTCTCTTGAATGGGTGTAATGAGATCTAGAGGTGAATCGTTCGCTCATGAGACTGAAGGTTCTGAGTTCGATTCCCTGTACTATTTGCTTTGATAATCAAAGAATTTCGAACCTTTTAGATTCTTGATAGATTATGTAATGGAAATGAATTTTATCCAGATGGTGAACAGATCACAATGGGATCGTCATTAAAAACTTGAACATAATGAATAGGCGTTTCGTCCTAGAATGAAACTACCCAACAGCACGCATTTATGATCTCGTAACCGGGAATCACACCCAAGGCTTTTGGCTTCATACAGTGAATGCTTAATCTCTAGCCTTAATCCAGATGGTGTGGAATCATATTGACAGTTTAAAATAATCCCAACTTATTAGCTTGTATATAGTTGAGGACAAAACAACAAAGTACCTAATGAATTCATTGTATTCTACAACTAATATTGTTCCCGGTTTAATTAAATTTGACAAGAAAACCAACTACTCATATGAAATTGGCCAAAACAGGGGTATTTATAGTTCTTAGTGTTGGCTATAGCAACAATACCATCCAGTCGCTCCACAAGTAAGAAGTTATACAAATGTCTAATCATAGTATGCTAGATTGATATTCTATAAGATTTCTATCAGGTTCTAGTAGAATGGAATCTCTTTGGATCCTTTTGAGATTTTGGAGGCTTAGTCGCGCTTTCTACAATTTGTCTCAACATCCCCGGATCTACTTGTAACTTGAAAACCGGTTTGCGGTGGCGTTCAATCTATTTTTGTGTCTTCCTCGATCAACCACTTATTCTTTTGTTTTTCATAGTTTCTTTGAAATTTTCCATCATTATAATATATATCTGGTTATCTTCAGTGGCAGATTCATCTGACAATTCCTGATGTGCAATGTCTTTCTATCTTTATGGATTTGGTTCATGTGTCTGATGTATGTCTCTAAAGCTCCTCGGACCCTAAACAAAACTCTGCCTAATCGTACAATTATCCCTGGTATTGATCGATTCTTTTCGAGGTATGACTTGACAGTCATTTTATCATCCACATTAAAACTTCGAATATTCACATTTTGTCTGTTTCTGTTTACTGTTTTAAGTGACAGCATAGCGCTGATAGTAGTCCGAATACATTTTTCCAATAATTCCAGTGATTTGAAATTTAGATCTTAAATCATTACCTAAATTTATAGTAAGTATTATACCTTTAAATATTTTAAAGTGATTCTTAAGCACAACACACCAGTGAAAATGTGTGCTGAGTTACTTACTTACGCCTGTTACTTGTCGTGGAGGAGCATAGGCCGCTCACCAGAGGCTGCTGCTACACTCGTCTTCATCCTCATTTGTTCGTGTGTATGGGATAGGAGGGCTAGATCATCTGCGAAGTCTAAATCTTCTAATTGATTTCAACCTGTTCACTGTATTTCGTGCTTTACCTCAGATGTCGAGGTCTTCATGTTCCAGTCGACTACCAGAAGAAAGAAGAAAAGGGAGAGAGTAGACAGCCTTATCTGACTCCAGTCTTTACTTGGAATGCATCTGTCAGCTGTCCTCCATGCACGACCTAGCACTGTAGTCCGTCATATGAGTTCCGGATAATGTTGACAATCTTCTCAGGAACTTCATAGTGTCGAAAACATCTCCATAATTTTCTCCTGTGTACTGAGTTGCACTCATCTATTATTGGATAAGTAAATGTTACTCGCCTTAACAAACGAACCATATCAGCATCCCGATTAAAACATACCTTGTGTAAGTGGCCCAACTGATGTAGTTATTCGTCTAATGTTACTAGAATTATCGGTATTTTTGAGAGTCAAACAGTGTTCCTATATATATGTACATAGCAATCTAGCTTATACTGCATACAACACATATGTAGGGTAATTAACGAAATAGACCAGCCTGTAGCGTTAGAGCTTAAAGAACGTTTATAATCGATTGTCTCGTATCGGAATACTACTACAAGACCACCAAGACCATTTTTATCGCATTTGCGAAATTTTCATCTTACCGGATTTTCAGACCCTGAGTCAACCGATTTCATTCATACTAGTAGTTGCTTTTCAGTGTTCTCAAGGGCCATTGCCATCGGGACATAGTAAGGCATGTCACCAATAAGTTTGACTGTCGTGTTAGAGGAATAGGTCAACTTTAACCTGTTCATGTTATGCATGATTGATTTATGAGATCAATGATCGGAATAATTATACATGTGATGTAAATGTGTATATGAATGATGCGACTAAACCAGCAGAGTGCTGGGTACTTAAACCTTAACCCAATATTCCTGGCTTCAAACGCTAATTCACGTTGTTCTATTGACTAACAGATGATGATATGTACCAACATGTTCAGCGCACATCATACTTCTAATTATTATCATTTGTAAGGATTTGTATTATCCAAATGTTGATATATTTAGGATTGTGCTCAGTCTGTAATATTTTAGCATACTTAGAGTGAGCATCCACGATCCCGCACCCCGCGAGATTCGAACCCAGGACCTGTTAGTCTCGCGCCAGTTGCTTAACCAACTGGACCACTGAGCCGGCATCCAAGGGTGTTAATGTCTAATTTCAACTAATCCACGAAGTTGCGCCACCGTATACCATTGTCTTCAGTGAGTTAATATCTCACAACAGACCTGGTTGAACTCCACTGTTAACGGCTTCTCACTAGAACTCCAGGATTATCTATTGAAGTTAGTCACTAGTGAGCAGATGATTATTATCAGAAGAGTCTAGTTGGTTAAGCGTCTAGCGCAAGACCGACAGGTCTTGAGTTCAAATCTCGCGAGAGGCGTAATCGTGGATACGCACTGCTGAGGAGTCCCACAGTAGAACGAAACGGCTGTCCAATGCTTCCAGGCTTTCCATGGTGGTCTAGCTCCAATTGACTCATGATTTCAACCAGAATTACTTTAAGTTCTACCAACAAGATATATATATATATATATATATATATATATATATATATATATATATATATATATATATATATATATATATTCAATTCCGATTACATAGAGATAAGCAAATTTGATTAACTTATTTGCGGTAGGTATACAATCTTAATTGTCATAGTATTAGAATTTCACAGATATATATATATTATTTAAGAAATAAAAGCGGGTGTATATAGAGAGAAAGAGGAGGGAGAGGGGAGAGAAGGAAGGAGAGAGAGAGAGTATGTAATCATAGGAAAGGATACTTGTTTCCTTTCTTTTAAAATACATAAATTTTTATTATAAAAAAAAGCCCCAATCTCAACAATAACCAACAATAATCCTAATGATAATAATAACTCAAAGACGAATGAATCAACTTAATTTATTTCAGATCTCTTTTCTTTTTTTTAGGAAAAAAAGGGTATAGGAGGTGTGTGTGTGTGTGAAAGAGAAGAACAATTCATCAAAGACTATATCCTAATATAGATAATGCTTATAGGTGTATCATACATAATTCATTTGCTTTCTAACAACAATAATAAAAGGCGATATATCCAACTTAATTATGATTTGCTTTATAATTTTGAATTGTAATTGTTATTATCTATATATATACAATTAACAAAGAGATTAATGAAACAGGAAAGAATTATGAATTAGAAAAAAAATACAGTTTGATACTACTTATTATTCTCAATACTACTGATATGAATATTACTAACAATTTGTATGCATGGGAATTCAAGTGTGTGTGTGTGTGTGTGAATCTGAGTGCGCGCGCGAGCGAGAGAGAGAGAAAGAAACAAAGGGATAAGGTGATACGTTTATTATATTCTATTGAACTTGTATAAACACAATTGAATGGTTTATGTATAACATGATAGTTTAATACAAGTATATTATTACAATTTACTTTATATGTGAACGAGTATACACATATATGGGTAATAAACTTTATGATTTAATTACTTTTATAAGTAGTATATTGTATTATAATGATAATTATTTATTTGATTAGTGGTCTATTGTTTATTTTACATATATATATATATACCTATTGTTTTTCCCGCCATCACCACCCCACCTCTCTTTCTCCATTTTTCCCGCGCTCCCATCAATTTAAACTTTGTTTTAATTAATTGAATTTGTTTCGTTTAAACAAATAAATAAAGTAAGGTCATTACATTGATTCAATGTACAAGAAGAAAAAAATTAGTTGATTAATGATAATAGAATTAAGAAATCTAATGAAATCATAAAAGAATCAAACACTTACACTCACACAAACACACACACACACACTTTCTTTAGGGAGTTTCAATGGAAATCATCATAATTTAACCAAATTGTATAAAGAAGGAAAGATGTTGGAGAATGAATTACATATTGTTGAAAGAAAACAACAACAACAACAATAAAAAGAAAAGAAAAGAGAAAAACATACAAATTTGTTTTCTTTTTAGCGCTTCTTATCATGGTACATTAATTCTAGTTTCATTATTATAATTAATAACCGTAACATTAAGTTTAATATAATTAATAATAATAGTTATAGGTTGGGAACGGAAATGACAAATAATGTGGATTATAGTTTGCTTTTTTTATTTACAAAAATAATAGTAGTTTGTAAGTAGTATATTATTATTATTATGCCATGGTACGGTTGACTGTGGAGAGATTGAGCTCTCCTTCTCGAAATGCTCTCACATGGATACATGGATACTCATTAACTTCTTGTGGCGGAGGTATTGTTTATGAAATTGAGAGGACAAAAAGTGAATGTCCGGTGATTTAACCAGGTTGATGGATATGGAGGATACATCTAGGGGAGTTGGAAATCATTGATTCTAAACCAATGGTACACATGGGTTCCAGGACTCTGAAAGAACAAATGATGTATGAATCAATTATTTGTCACCAGCTATCATGAGACTGAGTGAGCTCTTCCTCTCGAAATACTCTCACATGGACAAACGCATACAACCACTGTCAGGGAAGTACTACTCACTGCTTTCTCACGGAATCACTGTTGTTTATAAAATTAAGAGGACGGAAAGTGAATGTCAGACGCTTTAACCCGGTTGGTGGTTATGTAGGATCTTTCTAGAACAGTTGGAAAACCCTGATTAAAAACCAGTAGTGCACATGGGCTTTATAATCCTGAAGAAGAAAAAAGGTATATGAACCTATTGTTGGTCACTGTCTACCATGAGACTGCATCTCCTAACATTGTTCCACTACCTTATGGATTAGACCTTTAAATCGAAGGCTCAAAGTTTGGCCTCCTAAGAAAACCACCTGTATTTATTATTTATTTATTTAAACATATAAACATAGGTACAAGGAGGCAACAAATACATATGCGCCGCATAGATCATTCGATTTGTGTGAAGGCTGGGATACTGCCCGGGTGCCCAAACCGAACCACGTGGTTTTCATAGGGGGCCATAACCCGAGCCTTGGACCTAAATGTCTGACCCACAAGGCAGTAGGGCATCGTGAGGAGACGCAGTCCCATGGTAGACGGTGACTAACGATTGGTTCATATGCCATTTGTTCCTTCAGAATGTTCGAGCCCATGTGAACCATTGGTTTGGACATTCGCTTCTCGTCCTCTTAATTTCGTAAACAACACCCCCGCCACGAGAAGGTAGTAAGACTTCCGTTGCAGAGGCTGTATACGCGTGGCCGTGTGAGAGCATTTCGAGAGGGAGGGCGAACCCACCCTACTCTCGGCCATACTAGGGCATTTGTGGGCAAAACCACCTATTTCGGTTTAAGCACCCGGAAAGTATCACAGCCTACACAAAAATCAAGTAACTTGTGTGACACCTATATATTCGGCAACGCATTACAAAAATGAAATACTTTATATACAATCATTCCATAAATGATAAAGAATGGAGAAACAGCATATAATTTATTGGTAATAATTAAAATTAACAGGTCTAATGGAAATTCACAATACAGGGAATATAGAAATACGATAATCCTATTACCTAATAATTATACACTAAAACACATCATTAGCACAAACTTCATGTAGCAAATAAAGTAACAAGTTCATATTTTTAATTGGCAAAAAGAACAAACAACAACAGTCAGTCAGTCACAACGTAGAACTTCGTACGTAAGTACATCAGTTCGAGTTGCCACACCACATTAGCACAGAGATAGAGTGGTCGATTCAAATCCCGTAGTGGTAGAGGTAGCAAGAGTGTAAGCAGTGATCGGGAAGATTAGGGTTTGAAGATGTTATTTAAAGAGTATAATTCAGTGAAATAAATTTGGAAAGAGAAAAAAGAAAGGGACATGAAGAATTCAGAAGGTTAGAATATGGGAGAACACAAAGAATGGATGCACCTGCGCCATTGCAAACGATTTTGAGCCATGTCATTCACGGTCTCTAACCATCGGTCGCTATCATCTCTCGGTCCCCAACCAGGTAGTCTACACCTACTAACATGACTCAGTCCACTTGTCAGTGACTTCATGGACTTGTGTCATGTTTTGGTCTGGCCGCCCGTAGCTTTCTTCCAACCTACTCCTATACCACTGAACATCGCACGTCGAGGCAGTCGGTCGTTGGGCATACGTAACACGTGTCCCAGCCATCTCAACTGATGAAGTTTCACCACTTCATCAACAAACAACAACATATTTATAATATAAGAATAAAAAATCTAGCTTTAATGTATACATGAATTTAACATTTTATTATGACGTGAATAGAAAAAAAAAACAAAAACAAACAAACATCAAAAGAATGAATAGCAACTGGAAAGGATGGACTAGGATACAGTTGGATGGACGGATTGCTTATGCTTCTCGATGAGGGGTAAGTATGTAAATGCAAAGAGTAAATATTACTAATGCTGTTTATATTTATTCATTGAATGTAATAGGAACTATTAAAATCATCATAAACATAAATCAATATTGGTTCTTGATATCAATGGCATTTAACAATATGTAACTGATCTATAATGATACGTTCACTAGTGATTAAACTATGACAAACAAAGTTCAGTTATATTGTCCGTGAGGACTCAGTGGTGTAGAGGTTAATACAGAACCTGGGGTTTCTAGGTTCAATCCGCTACGGTAAGTTGTGGATGTGAACTGACGATTCATATAGTGAGATGAAACAACTGTAGAATGAATCCTGTTTTCAATGGCTTTCTAACTTAGATAGATTGCTGATATCGATAGCGTAAAACAATTCTCACAAACCCCTATGGTGACACGATGGTATAATGATAATACGGTCAGATAAAGGTTCAAGTGTTGTTCTATTGAACACAACAGATTATTTCTCTAAGATAAAGTCCATTTTTAAGTGACTACATAAGGTTCGAGTTAGATAAAAGTAACAAGTATTTAACTGATTCGACTGAGAAAAGAATCACAAAAGTACTCAAGGATCTCTTGAAGGAGATGATGATCGATAATTCCGCTTACAATAACCTACAACCTCGTGGGTCTCGTTTACCCCACATGTATGGTTTATAAAATATACATAAACAAGATATTCCTCATAGACTTATTCTGTCAATGGTCAATTCACTCTACCACAAAGTTGCACAATGGTTAGCAGATAAGTTGGAACCATTTTGTCAACGATTAACCACCTATACACTAAAGGATGCATTTGTATCTGCTGACAGTATGAACCACATAAATATTGATGGTAAGTTTATGGTTCCCTTTGATGTGACATCGTTGTTTACAAAAACACCACTTCTTGAAACCGTAGACACCATTTGCCAGCATTCTGACATCCTACCTCTACCAGCATCAGAATCCAAACGACTGTTAATCATGTGTACAAAAGATGTTCAGTTTCAGTTCAACAATATCATATACCGACAAACCGATGGCGCAGCAATGAGAAATCCGTCGGGTTCGGTCATAGCAGATATCTTCATGTCTAACTTCGAAAGAACCAAGGGGCGTTTAGTGAAATGGTGCATTATCCGAGGTATCCTTTTCATGTTACCACCAACTGTGTATACAAATTTACATGTATCTACCGGATCAGTTAAATTGGTAGAACAAAAAGGAGAGCTCAAGTGCGACTCAAAATGTTTTAAGATCAAATGGATTAAAAGAATTCAGAAGTGCCATCGAAAGACATCTCCTTGACACAGGACATGAAATTGATACACTGAAGTCTTTCAAGGTGATTAACAAACAATCAAACTCCAACCTTTTGAACTTTGCCGAAGCAATAACAATCAAACGTCTAAATCCAGATCTATGTACTCAAAACCAGGCAGTAATAAACCTTTCTTTGCCCTGGTAACACTAAACCCCCTTACGTCATTGATTATTTCAATATTTTCTAAAGTTTAAATTACATCATTATCATTTTTCTTTAATTCATGTCTTTCTTTATTACCATTAATCTGTTTTCGGTTACTTCATTACATAATCATCTAATGTTTGTTAACTCCATGAATTCTAATCAATATTTCAATGTTCTGGAACTTTCCCCTCCCACACTTTATTTATCAGAAATGAACAATTTTTATGATCTTACTGGACTCTGTTGAAATCTTGGCTACATCATGATACACATATATTCATCTCTCATCACCCTTCTATGTATAAAGATGCCAATATCTGTAATAACGTTGATTTGTAAAATTATTAATGGTTGTAAGCAGCTGATGAGAATCTAACGAAATAAAATGAATCCATATTATTCGTTCTTGCTCTCTTTAAGATAATAAAGGGAATTATGTGTATGTAATTTTAGAGTAGTATTAATCGGGGATCAGCTTCAGAATGCAATTCTGAGGAAACACTTACTAAGAAGAAATAACTAGATCAGTGACAATCCCATTCATATATTACCAGTTTCAACTTTAAAATGGGCAATGTATATTAGAAGTTAAAACAGATCATAAACGATAAGCTACTAACTATTATTAAAGTAGTTAAAAACAATATTTAAAAAGATTTTGCGGTGGTTTTTGACAACTTAATTTCGGTAATACACTACGATACTTGTCTGTTGTTAATTTACAGCTTTTTGGCAAGAATTTAAA
Organism: Schistosoma margrebowiei; assembly: GCA_944470205.2. Taxonomy (NCBI): domain Eukaryota; kingdom Metazoa; phylum Platyhelminthes; class Trematoda; order Strigeidida; family Schistosomatidae; genus Schistosoma; species Schistosoma margrebowiei. The sequence goes on along the minus strand of OX104029.1, from coordinate 4,208,096 downwards.
TTTCCTATGATATTCATGGAAACCTGAAAATACAGAATGATTAGGCATCATCCCTTGAACTATAAACGATGAAACTTGTCAAGGATGTGTTTATGGCGAGAACGACTTTGAAGTGGATCACTATTGTCATTATTATTATATAAACTTTCATGGCTTTTGTGGATAACGGAGGTGATTTAGAAGCGACCAGTACTAGATCCGAGTTCTTGAGTGAACAACAACTCTAGGATGTTGAGTACATCCAGGTGACAAGTCCGAAACGCTCAACCTGGATTTCACTGTTAGCCAATCTTTGCTCATAAACATTTGTCTGATGTGATTAGGCGACTTCATTATCAATCAAGCTAAAAAGTCCAGCCTGATAGAGGATTTTAAGTCTTCATGTGACAACAGATAACTTTCTTGAGGTAATTAGTTATAGTCGAACGTATATAAAGAAATCCAAAAATGGACGAGACATAAAGATTGAATTTGATAAAGCTGGGAAGAAACATGTACTTATTAACCGACTTGACCAAATCGTAAAAGATATAAATCAAAGACAGATGAAGGCTTGAAAGAATTTCTTGCAGCAAAATGACTTTCAATATGTAGATAAATCCACTTCTATGTATGCAAAACCAAGTATACTGAAAGAACAGGAAAGCAAACGAATGAGTTCTCTAGAGCGTATGTCAAAGAATCTATGCATCCCAGGCTATTATACACAATTACCAGATTTACTTGGATTGGCGTCTTATAACTGACACAGGTTGAATTTTACTGATTAGTCATAACTTTTCACCATGAAACTGAAAATTATTCTGCAAAATGATCACAAGCGAAAATAAGTCTATCATCAATTATATGATGAGAGGTTTGTGTAAACTAGTAGTGCTCCGATATATATTTGGAAAGTGCATGCTCTTTACAGTCAATCAAACTTGCTCTACAACGATCAAGTAAATTGACAATTGTACGTCTAGGTGGCCGAAAGTCAGTTTTGAACCAGAACTTTCTATAAGATCGAAGTCATGATAGTTCACGAAAATTCAAGCCTCATCTATGTACAAAAGTTATTAAATCCTTTATTTTAACATGGTCCTAAGTAGGTTGTATGAAAAAATAGGACCGATCAAATCAAGAATTTGTACCAGGCCAATAAATCATCACCGACTGGAATGATGAACTATGTTAGTAGATATATACAACCTGATTGAATTTCGTGTGATTATAACAACCATTGGTTGGAGATTTTTAGTGACATGACTCAAAATCATTCACAGTGATGTAGGTGCATTCGCTCCTTGTTCTTTCATTATAACATAAGTCCCGAAGTCTCTTTATATATTTTTCCCATCTTTATACCTAACATTTTCTACTACTACTGATACATTTGTTTGTTGTACTACTCTAGAAACTTGTGTTGAAATAATATCATCTTGACGTACTAATGTGGTATTGTAGTGAGCGAGAACACAATGGGGACAACCAATGTATTTGAACAGAATATCTTAGTAAAATCTGAGAACCATATAGTAAACAATTCATTTGCAAAATATCAATCGATCGTCTTTATTGTTCCTTCGTTTCCACACCAATTATTCTCCGTTTTCGTATTCATATTCATGTCTCTCTTATCATAAGCTTTATTTTAACCTATGAACTGTTATTATACGATTTTCCATTCTTGAATTGTTCCCTGTCTATTAGTCACTGCCTCCCACATTCACAGCCACATCTAGCTAATTCTTGTACAAATGTTGTTCATATTTTATTGGTACGTTGTGGTCTGCTTGATTGGTATATAAACTCAGTATGTTTGAAATATAATGATTCATATTACAGAGTCTGAGATTGGTGTTCTGGACTTAACTGGCTGGGTTAGGTGGGAAGCAGGACCAATCAGGACTATAGGCTGCTCGCACGTGTTTTAGGCGTCCTTAGTCCAATCGATAATTCGCTGCTTCTGATTGGCGGCTTTGGGCTATAACAGTAGTTAATCCTTAAAAACTTTTGACAAATTCGTTAAACAACACAACACTCTTCTATTGGACTATTTGTATTAATATACAGTTTGAGTAGATCACATGATCAAAAAGATAATTTTCTTTGTTGAACTAATTTCAACTGAGGATTCCTACAATAGGATGAAACGGCCATCCATTCAGTGCTTTCAGGTTTTCCATGGTGATCTAGCTTCAATTAACTCATGATTCCATAGATTATCTACCCATGATCTCACATAGTAAAATTCGAACCCAGGACCTATCGGTATCGCGAGGTGGGATCATAGATGCGCACTGTTTATGAGTCGTATAATAGGACGAAGCGATCATTCAGTGTTTTCAGATTTTCCATGGTAGTTTAGCTTTAATTGACTCATGAATTTTTACTATTAAAAATTACTATAGTACCTACAATACCCCCCTTCTGATATTTTTAGTTTGTTTAATGGGAGAATTTTATAGATGTAGATAGCATAACTCTCTTTCCTCCTCCTCCTCTTTAGACGCCCAACTTTGAGACCAACAGGCAGGATTCCGTATGGATAGATCGTGTACAGACCAAATCGCAATTCTACGGATCATTGAGGAACAATCACTTAAATGGAATTCATCATTCTACATCAACTTCATTGACTACGAAATATCATTTGATAGTGTGGACAAAACAACACTATGGAAACTTCTTCGACACTACGGCGTGCCTCAGAAGATAGTCAATATCATACAGAATGCCTATGATGGATTAAACTGTAAAATCGTGCATGGAGGACAACTGACAGACTCGTTCGAAGTAAAGACAGGTGTCAGATAAGGTTGCTTACTCTCAACCTCACCCTTTCTCTTTCTCCTGGTGATCGACTGGATCATGAAGACGTCAACATCTGAAGGGAAACACAGGATACAATGGACATCTAGGATGCAATTGGACGATCTAGACTTCGCAGATGATCTGGCCCTTCTATCCCAAACGCAACAAGAAATGCAGAAGACGACCAGTGTAGCAGCAGCCTCAGCAGCAATAGGTCTCAATATACACAAAAAAAGCAAGATTCTCCAATACAACACAGCATGCACCAATCCAATCACAATTGACGGAGAAGATTTGGAAGATGTAAAAATCTTTACACATTTGGGCAGCATCATTGATGAACATGGTGGATCTGATGCAGATGTGAAAGCGCGGATCGGCAAAGCAAGAGCAGCATATTTACAACTGAGGAACGTCTGGAACTCAAAGCAACTGTCAACCAACACCAAGGTCAGGATTTTCAATACAAATGTCAAGAGAGTTCTACTGTATGAAGCGGAAATCTGGAAAATTACGAAATCAATCACCCAGAAAATACAGGTGTTTATTAGCTGTTGTCTACGCAAAATACTTCAGATCCGTTGGCCGGACACTATTAGCAACAACGTACTGTGGGAGAGAACAAACCAGATTCCAGAGGAGGAAGAAATCAGGAAGAGGCGTTGGAAGTGGATAAGACACACATTGAGGAAAGCGCCCAACTGCATCACAAGACAAGCCCTCACATGGAATCCTCAAGGCCAAAGGAAAAGAAGAAGACCAAAGAACACATTACGCTGGGAAATGGAGTTAGACATCAGATGAATGAACAAGAATTGGATGGAATTAGAACGGAAGGCCCAGGACAGAGTGGGTTGGAGAATGCTGGTCGGCAGCCTATGCTCCATTAGGAGTAACAGGCGTAAGTAGTAGTAAGTAATCCTCTTCTTTTTCTTCTTATCAACCTTCGGCAGCTTAACCTTCGAGGCTTTCTTCACATCCTTACCAGATACCACTTTAGGAGGTATCACTTATTGTAGACGAACATGTACGAATAGAAGAAATCAATAATATAGAAAGAATCTATACGGTATATTCTTCGTTTTTTTCATTTTCGTGACAAAAATTAAACAAAAAAAAAGAAATTGTGTTTATGTACATGATTCAAAGAAACATGAAATTGACCTGAATTCAAAACATTCACATTACATATATACATTGCAAATTATTAAAAAAAAAAGATAATAAATAGGGTTTACCATTGATGTATAGGTGCACATGGAACAAGTTTCACTTTTGATAATAATGGAATTGGTGTAAGTGGTATAATAAATGATGAATCTAATAAACAATGATTTATTGTATTATTTATAAATGAACAATCTGTTGGTTGTAAACAATAACCAATACCTAAATCAATTGTACCAGAATCTGACCAACGTCCAGCGGTTAATTCAATATGTGTACGAATTTCTAAATGATTTTGATTTATTGTTGATATTGAAGATGTAGTATTATTATTATTAGTAGTAGTATCTTCATCTAATTGATGCCAAGAATTTGATGGTGGCCACCAATGATATAATTTTGATTGAATATTTGTATTATATGTAATAGATTTTGTGAATTTATGATTATGTGATACCAATAAATCAGGACGTCGAAATATGATACATATATGTTTGCTTAAATAAATTTAGAATTATAGATTATTTATAAGAGAGGAAATATGAAAATATCACAGATTATAGATAAGATCAAAATTTAATATTGATTAATCAATAAATAATGATCAGGGTCAATAATGCTGATTAATAGAGATTAGTTGAAACTTGAATAGCTTAGTGAAACTGATTAACGTCAGCATGACAACTAAAGGAAACATTAATCTATTCAAATTTGTAAGTACATCCTTGTTGACAAATGGTAGCTAGCATGACGACTAACTTTAATAACTTGGTATTAAATTATGTGTTTCCTTGAAGTTTTTGAACATGTTCAGTCAGTCAGTAACAACGTAGAACTACGTACGTATGTACATCAGTTCGAGTTGCCATACCACATTAACACAGAGATGCAGTTGTCGATTCAAATCCCGTAGTGGTAGAGGTAGTCAGAGTATAAGCAGTAATCAGAAAGATTAGGGTTTGGAGATGTTATTTAAAGAATATAATACAGTGAAATGAACTTGAGAAGAGAAAAAAAGAGACAAGGAGGAATCAGGAGATCAAAATTTGGGAGAACACAAAGAGTATATGCATCTGCACCATTGCAAACCATTTTGAGCCATGTCATTCACGGTCTCTAACCATCGGTTGCTATCATCACTCGGTCCCCAACCAGGTAGTCTACACCTACCAATATGACTCAGTCCACTTGTCAGTGACTTCATTGACTTGTGTCATGTTTTGGTCTGGCCGCCCCTAGCTTTCTTCCAATCTACTCCTATACCACTGAACATGTTACACAATACTGTCAATGATATTTGTGTTCACTGAACTCATGATAGTATAGATCTTTGACTGTCATTTTAAAGACAACATTATCAAAGTCTATTTTGAGTAGAAATTTCACAATAACTGATATTTTTGTGGTGACAAACTTAGAAGGGGAATACATTTTTTGTCTAATTTTACATATCGTGTGACATACTATTCTGTGCGATATTGATCTTATATTTCTCAATATAATATTACCTTAACTTAATATATTTGTATTGGTTAAGTGAAAATTGTTTATTCTAGTTAGTGCATTTTTTAGCAAGGCTGTTTTCTACTGGATGAGATTGCTGACCCAATGACCAACTTCTTTTATTTACCCGAGCTTTGAACCAATAGTAACCCTAGAAGGCATCATCATTGATGATAAGGAGGAGGATTTGATGCAAAAGTAAAGGCAGAGATTAGCGAAGCAAGGACAGCATCCCTATAGTTGAAGAAATTATGGAACTCAAAACAACTGTCAGTCAACATCGAAGAATTTTCAATATGAACGTCGAGACAGTTCTACTATACGGAGATGAAACTTGGAGAGCTGCCACATCCATCATCAAAAAGGTACAAGTATTTATAAACAATTGTTTAAGCAAGACACTTCGGATAGGACGCATATTGAGGAAATCATCAAACTGCATCACAAGGCAAGCCCTAACCTGGGATACTTAAAGGTAAAGGAAAAGAGGAAAACTAAGGAACACATTGCTTCGGGAATTAAAAGCAGGCATTAAAAGAATGAATAGCAACTGGAAGGGATCGACTAGGACAGAGTTCAATGGAGAATGCTGATGGACGGCCTATGCTCCTCGATGGAGGATAACAGCCGTAAGTAATTAAGTTAAGTGTAAACTTCGTGTGTACTTTGTGGCAACTCTGTATATCTTTTCATTTACATGATATGTACTAACGATTCGTGAACCAAGTATAGAATCAATATAGAAATGAGTGTACTTAGTTTAATGATTATTTAAATGAGTGTTTTTAAAGAGTCGATATGTCTCCATTTATATCAGTGTCTTAGCGTCATAGGAATTGTAGTGGTTCCCGTTATCAACTATGAATAGAAGGATCGCGTATGAAATAGAGCTGAGAAGAGTCAACATGGTTATAACATGGACATCGAATACATATGCGCCACACAAGTCACTTGGTTCATGTGTGTACTGTGATACTGCCCCGGTGCCCAGACCGAAACGAGTGGTTTTCCTAGGGGGCCACAACCGGAGCCTTCGACCTAAATGTCTGATCCACAGCGCAGTCGAGCAACGTCAGGAGATGCCATCGCATGGTAGCCAGTGACAAACGATTGATCCATACACCATTTTTTCCTTCAGGATCCTGGATATCATGTACACCATTGGTTTAGAATCAAGGTCTTCCAACTCCCCTAGGCGGACTCTCCGTGTCCGTCGACCTGGTCAAAGCGTCGGGCGTTCGCTTTTGGTCCTCTAAACTTTGTAAGCAACACCCCTGCCTAGAGTAGGACTTTCTTGGCGGTGGCTGTATATACGTGTCTATGTGAGAGCAATTCGAGAGGGAGAGATCAAAGTACTTTGTGAATTAATTGTCATCTCATCGAATTTGTGTGAAGGATGTGATACTGCCCAAGTGCCCAAACCGGAGTGGTGGTTTTCTTAGGAGGCGTTGAACGACTGTGCTTGATCACGGTTGTCTCCGAAGGATTGTTGACATCCAGCAGCAACACCATGTTAGTAATGAAGAGGTTCGGCATCGTGTGTTCGGGTGCAGAGACGATAATCCTATTGGTGTCACTATGCTGAGACATAAACTTCGGTGGCTTGGACATATTCTACGAATGTCGTCCCAGAGAATTCCACGTCGTGCATTATTTGCCAACGCTGTGACTGGTTGGAAAAATCGGAGAGGTGGTCAGTGTATGACATGGTGTCATGATATGAAAGAAAGCTGCACAGGACTAGCTTCTGTTGATCCTTCACGACTTCGTGGCCGGGGTTCTAGAGATGGTACAACACAGTGGCTAGAGACGTTATTAGATATGGATCAGAATAGAAGCCAGTGGTGGTCCTGATGTAACCTTTGTTTACTTTCTTCATAAAAAGTGACCGTAACTTCTTCAACTAAAAGAACTCTTTCCGGTTGTACCTGTTTGTTTCCCACATTATTATTATTATTTCACTACATTAGCACTAATTCGTGGTCGTTATTGTTCTTTTTCTCTTTTACATGCACCTTACGTTCTTTACCTCTTCCTATTCTCATTATTACTGTGTGGCGCATATGCATCTGGTGCCTCCTTGTACCAATATTTATGTGTTCAAATAAATAAATAAATTTCGAGAGGGAGAGATGACTCCCTACCCTTGGTCGTACCAGGGCATTTGAGGACCTCAGAAAGGATGAGGATTAGGTTCGAATCCACATGGGAAAATCCTGGAAGCCTCAAAGAATTTCTACTCATCGCGAATGTACTGATTATTGTATTAATATAGTCACCATATGGTACCAAAAAATGTGACCAATGTGTCGTGAATACTGTCTATACATCAAAACAATCTTCGGAATACCGCTTCAAATACAATAACATAGTAACACAGTGAAAACGAAAAGGATACATAATATATATATGCACAAACACAATAACTTACCGCGCCATCTCAATATTCAAACCAATAATGATTGCTCTAATTCTTATCATAGCTGATGCAATAATTGCAGTGAAACGAATCTCTGGTATAATAACATTTCCACTAATATGACTAAATGATGATGTTGGCAAATCAATTCGATTAGTATTTATACTTAATAAATCATTTTCATTTAACATATTCATCATAATCATAATATTATTATCTGGTTGATATTGATTTAATGAAAGTATTGATTTTGTATCAAGATTATAATTATTTTCTAAATTTATTAAATTACTACTATTACTAGATGGTTGTAGTAGTATCGCATAGACTGGTATTAATCTATTGGATAAATCAATTAAATAATCAATTAATCTAACATAATCATCATTGAATTCTATTGGAAAAGAACGTTTTCTAGTATTACTTGACAATTGTTTAGATAAATCAATAATTGATAATGATGAAGTAATATCATTTTGTTGTAATGATGAATTAGATAATAAATTGATAATTGAATTTAATGAATCCAATAAATAATTAACATTGATTTGATGATGATCATTTGTGAATGATTGAAACAATTTAAATGTATTCGAACATAATTGAGATACATAAATAGATTCATATTTTGTTTTACCAGAGAATAAATGATTTATCTAAGAAAGAAAACAATATGATTAGCTCTCTAAATGCAAGTTTTTGCTTTAGGACTGACCTGAGTCAATACCTCAACTATGGATATGAATTGAAGTAGTCGAAAGTGTCGATGACTTCATTTATCTTGGAAGTTTGATCAACCCTAATGGGTTGGTGTCTGACAAAATCTCTGTACGGATTCGAAAAGTTCGTCACCTATGATGAAGACGAGATATCCGTCTATCAATTAAGGGACGAGTATACTGCACAGCAGTTCGTTTTGCCCTACTTTACGGCTGAGAAACGTGGCCATTAAGAGTCGAATATATTCGTAAGCTACTAGTATTTGACTACGGGTATCTTAGAAATATTGCTCTCATCTGATGGGATCACCGGGTAAGTAATAGTGAGGTTAGACGCAACGTATGAGGAATGATGGTCAGTCAGTTGATGAGGTTGTAAATCTTCATCGACCAAGATGGTCGGGCCACGTGTTTTGTATATCTGAACATCGATTAACGCGACGCGCAATACTGACCGGCGTTCGGGACGGTTGGAAGGAAAACAGGGGCGGTCAAACCAAAGCGTGGCATCAGTGATTGAAACCACTAACTTCTAGTCTGAGTCATGTTGGAAGATGCAAGCCACTTGGTTGGGGTCCGCGTGACTATCGTAACCAATGGTCGGAGAGTCTTGGTGACATGGCTCAGAATTGATCACAATGGTGTAGGTGTATACACTCTTTGTCTTTCCTTAAACTATGAAATTTAAATTGCTTCATATCTTTCTTTCTACCAACTAATTCTTTCTTCCTGTACTATGTCCTTATATGCAATCTTTCTTGTATATATTACCACTACTGAATTAACTACTTATATGAATTCTGTGTTTATCTTGCTGTGCTAATGAAATATGACAACTTGGACCGATGTATATATGTGTCTAGTCCTACATTCTAGCTGACTGACTAACTCTCTTATTGGCGCACGTAAAGCCAGTGTGGATTGTCTGGATATTGACTCAAATCACAAGCATTATAAGCAGAGATAGATGGTAGCTAGCAGTATAATCCAGGACTCGTCAGATGAAAGTTCCTGGATCCCAGAGCTGATGTTCACTAAGAGAATTGAAAACGTCACTGAAGTTAAAAACGTGTGTTGTAAGAGCATTTAGGTAGAGGGAACAAAATTTTAAGATTCCCGATTGTACAAGGTCATTTGGAGTCCAAACTATAAGCAGATGATTCAAGGTTTGAATCTGTAACTTTTCCTGTTTAGGACATTATTGTTGAGATATTCAGACCCACAAATCTATAGAACTGATATATTTACATCAACTGTCCACTGAGTCGTAATCAACGTTATATTTATCTAGTCATTAAGGATGATCGAATCCCATCAATACAGTTATAATTTTACCACTAGCTTAAGTGACTGGAAAATGAGCATTTATATGAATTTTGGATAATAGAAATCAAAAGATCATGGAATCCTAAACCTCAACTCATACTGTCGTAACTTGTAGTTAGTTGTCTTGTTATCTGACGCCACATAAATCATTCGATATGTGTGAGGGCTGGGATACTGCCCGGATGCCCAAACCGAAGCAGGTGGTTTTCTTAGTCGGCCACACCTGGAGCCTTCGACCTAAAGGTCTGACCCACAAGGCAGTGGAGTATCGTGAGGAGATGCAGTCCCATGGCTGCCGGTGACCAACGATTGGTCCATATGCCATTTGTTCCCACAGGATACTGGAGCCCATGTGCACCATCGGTTTGGGATCCGGTTAAAGCGCCGGACATTCGCTTTTCCTCCTCTTAATTTCGTAAACAACATCCCCGCCACGAGAAGGCAGTGAGTAAGACTTCCCTGGCAGAGGCTATATACGTGTGGCCGTATGAGAGCATTTCGAGAGAGAGGGCGGGCCCACCCCACTCTCGGCCATACCAGGGTATTTGGGGGCATACCAAAGGATTATTATTATAGGATTGAAAAAACTATGAAACATTCATATATATATATATATATATATATATATATATATATATATATATATATATATATATATAGATAGATAGATAGATAGATAGATAGAAATTAACTACTAACCTTAAGTGAATTACGTATTGCTTTATTTAATAATTTCATAATACGTTCATAAATTGGATGAATTAATTTCTCTTTAAAATTATAATTCAATTGTAAACTCTTATCCATAGATAATGAAGTTGTTGTTGTTGTTGTTAAGGATGATGACAATGATGTTGATGATGATGATGATGATGAGGAGGAGGAAGAGGTGGATGAAGAAGATGATAATGAATTAGCTGATACTAATAACCAACCAATTGTTGTAATTAATATTAACCAATATAATAAATTTTTTAATTTACTATTATGATTTAATTTTTTAATACAATTTATTAAATCATTAAATATAAGATGAGATAATAAAGCATTACGACGTGATTGATATTTATAACATGGTATTCTAATAAATAAATAACAAAGAAATAAGTTAGTTTAATAATAATAATAATAATAATAATAATAATAATAATAATAATAATAATAATAATAATAATATATGGTCATTGATACAAAGAGGCACAGAAATTATTCAACTGATGTGAGAGTTGAAGTACTATCTGGGTCACACTCCAAGTCTTTCATCTACGGATATAATCCACAAGACAATGGAACAACATAAGGAGACGTAGTCTTATAGTAGCTGATGACCAACAATAGATTCATACATCTTTTGTTCCATCAGGATCCTAGAGCCCATGTGTACCATTGATTTGAAATCAGAGTTTTTCAACTTCCCAAGATGAATCCTCCATATACACTAACTTGGTTAAAGCGCCGAATATTTGCTTGTGTTCCTCTCAATTTCGTAAACAACACTCCCGCCTGGAGTAAGACTTATGTGAAAGTGGTTGTATACGTGTGACTATGTGAGAGCATTTTGAGAAGGAGAGCTCACTCTACCCATTCTCGACTGTACTAGTGTATTTGAGGGCAAAGCGATGGTTAAAGTTTTCGACTTTTAACTAATAAGTCACAAATTCGAACCTCACTTTCCAATTGCTTTTGGTTTAGGCAACCGAATGATATCATTAGTTCTAACAATCGGAGCATGAGGCGGTGGTTGGAGGTAGTTTATATGAAACTCTGTTTCATGTAGGTTTTATAGTATGTCATATTCATCAGCGAAGTATGTGTATAATTTAGAGGGAACTGATGCTCCCTGATGGATTTGACTCCGTGTCAATCAACTTCACAGTCACAAACGTTACCACTAAGTTACTCGGGTAATGACTGATCTTCTGTAAAACTGAGATGCAATTAAAATTGATTACCCACGGAGTAGTGAACAATCATACTAATCCACCAGTTCCCTCAAGATTACAGGTACACATTACTGATGAGTACCAAATGGCATGAATTATTTATTTATTTGAACACATATATATTGGTACAGGAGTGCGCCAAATATATATGGCATGGAAGCTAGGTCAAACAGAGTTTCCTATAGACTACTTCCAACCACCACCATACATCTTAACACACTGTATGTAATGTCGAGTCTAATCACTCAAACTAGTGACCACAGTGTAACTTTATTGACGGAATTCTATCGGGACTAAGAAAGCATTGACTACTACCCAGTGACTCATTATTCATAAGTTTTGGAGGTACTTCAAAGCCAACTGTACGAATATGTACCTAGTAAACGAGCTAATAGTAATGCTAAAAATTTATACAAAAGTTTATTAGAAACATTGAAGTGGTTGGTCTCATTGACTAAATTACTTATCTCAGAAGTCTAATCAACCTTGCTAGGTTGGTGCCTGACGAAATCTCGTCTAAGTTTTGGCAACTTGAGTCATTTGTAGAGTAGGTGAAATGTCCGTCTGATAAACAAGGGATGAGTATATTAGGCGATTGTTCGCACTGTATATTTACTCTACGGTTGTGAAATATAAACAATGGATGCGAAAGAGATTTGTAAATTACTAGTATTTGATCATAGATGTCTACAAATCACTGATGATGTACGGTGGCAAAAACAAATAAGCAGTCCTGAGGTTAGGTTTAAGGTACTAGGTTTATAGGACCGTGAAGCTTTATCAACTAAGGTGACCGGGTAGCATGCAGTAACTATACTCAACTAGTCTAACTAGATGCGTAATGTTAGCTGGGGTAGAAATAGATTGGAAACTAGTGCTGATCGAAACAACAAGTGGTAACATTTCATAAAATCATGAACTACCGAACTGGATAATATTGAGGGGGGATGGCAAACCAAAAATGTAGCATAAATCCGTACAGTTATTGCTTAATGATCGATGCAGACTATCTGGTTAAGGTTCACGTAATAATCGTGATTAGTGGTTGAAGACATTGAGTAACATAGTTAAAAGTCTATCAGAGTGGCGTAAATGTATTTGTCCGCTATCTTCCATTAGATCTACGGTTCCAATATTACTTCATACATAGCTTTTCATTCCGTCTTATCAAACTATAAGCTGAATGTGTTGGCAGGCCATAGATTGAATTCATCCATGCTCCATGCAGGATAATGTTAAGGCATGCTGATTGACCTATTCTTTTAGATAATCAGTGCTAGTGGATAATTGGAGAACACTAGAATTTTTTCATGTAAAGTTATGAATTCACCAACATTTTTTTCTTTTTGAAATTGTTCATCTTTGTTATTTGGAATATAATTTCGTTATTGTTCAACCGTGCTCTGATTTGGGGACTAGCTAATTGAAGTGGTATCCGAAGAATACTAAACAATAAGCGTTGCTAGGTTGTACAAAGAAATCTTAAAATAATATCTAATCAGTATTAGTATTTGCAGAGATTGTAGTAATCTTAATAGTTGAATTCAAGTGTCGATTGAAGTTAGACTGTCATTGAAAACCTGGAAACATTGGAAGGCCGTTTCATTCTAGTATAGGACTCCTCAGAAGTGCGCATCCACGATGGGACTGGGACGCAGGACCTTCGATTTTACTTGCGAACACTTAAACTTTAGACCAGTGAGACGGCATTCAACGTTGTTAATGTCTAACTTTAACCGATCCATAATCTTGCACAACCCTTCATTTATTGTTTCAAGTGGATAACTGTCTCACATTCGACACGGACTGGACTCCACTGGTCAAAGCTTCTCACTAAAACTCCAGGAAATTCATCTTAAAGCTAGTCACTAGTAAGCTGAATCAATGGTCCAGAAGTTAAGCGTTCGCGCGAGACTGATGGTCCTGGGTTCGAGTCCCACGTGCACGATCATGGATAGCACTGCTGAGGAGTCCTATACAATAAGAGATTTGGCCGTCCAATTTTCGCAGGTTTCCAATTATGGTCTAGCTTAAATCGACTTATGAATCCAACTGTGAGAATATTTTATTTTTTTCACAATCGGTGTTACCTACAATTATTTTAGTTCTTTTATTATTCAGTTTAATAAATTCATCTTATTACGATGTGATGTGTACTATGACGAACCAGGCGACTGCACACGTTTTATTCCAGATTTTATGTGGATGGTAACCAACCGTATGTCTGAAATACAAGATTCATATAGTGGAAGCTGAGATTATATTCTGGACTTAAGTGGGCAGGACTAGAAGAAAACTAATAAAGATTCAAAGTTGGCTCAAGACTCGTCATGCTGGTTAACAACGACTCATTGGTTCAACACTGTGACAAAATCATATAATTTGGTATTCTGATTGTTAATCTTGTCTCGTGATAATTAACAACGCTATATAGGATATAACATAAGCGTTCTCGGGCGAAACTATATGTCCTAGGTTCGAATCTCGCGAAGGTGGAATCGTGAATGCGCACTACCGAGGAGGAGTCCCATAATGAGACAAAATGGTCGTCCTCCACAACTTTATACTGATGAAAAAAATTTCTTTATTTCAAATTAGAAAATTATTAACTTACTTAAAATGTTGATTATTACATTTTTCTTCTAATTTATTTTGTTTAAATGATAAATAATAAGTAGATAATTCATTATGAATCATGATGAACAATTTACAAATACGACATATAGTTGAAGCAATAAATTTATATAAACTACAATGTTCCATAATAGTTGATGCATTCAATTTACCATCAGTAGATAAACATAATTTCTGAAATGTTAAAGTAGATTATATACATATGAAGAAATGGAATAGATTCAAGTGATTTTTCAATTATTTAGAAATTATTATTATTTACATAAACATTGATACAAGGAGGCACCAAATAGATATACGCCACATAAATCATTCCACTTACGTGAGGGCTGAGATACTGTCCGGGTGGTGCCCAGACCGAAGCAGGTGGTTTTCTTAGGGGGCCACACCCATAACCTTCGACATAAAGGTCTGATCCACAAGGTAGTGGAGCAACGTCAAGAGATCCAGTCCTATGGTAGCCAGTGACCAACAATTGATTCCTTCAGGATACTGGGGCCCATGTGCACCACTGGTTTGGAATCAGGGTTTTCCAACTCACCTAGGTAGACTCTTCGTGCCCACTAACCCGGTTAAAGCGCCGGACGTTCGCTTTTCGTCCTCTCAATTTCATAAACAACAGTGGTACCGCAAGAAGGCAGTAAGTAGGACTTCCCTGGCAGTGGTTGTATGCACGTGGTAGTTTGAGAGCATTTGGAGCGGGAGAGCTGACTGTTCCCACTCTCGGCCGTACTAGGGCATTTGGGGGCCATTTAGAAATAAAGTTAATTTCAGTAATGAATACTGGTTAAAACCTGTTTGTTTTTTGTGACACTTATGAACTATTCAGTTAAGGAGGGATTTAACGGTGAACAAGATGATCCCGGATATTGTTAGAAGTATGAGGAAGGTTGTCACATCCTAACCACTCACACAGTAGAAGGATATTTCTTCTGGAGAGACCTGAGAAAGAAATTGGATTAGTAGTGTTCGTAATGATCTGAGAGGGTGACCGCAGAACTACTTGATGCTGATCAAGTACGGCTTTTTTTATGGGACATTCTTGATGTGTTAGCTCCTTACGTCAGGAGGCCTTACCATCGAAGATGAACATCTCTGAGGTAGGATAAGGTGTGACATTATTAGATTCAATCTTCTTAACCTTTTCCTTTCGTTGTGAGAAGGCAGGAAATCACTCCAGATGCTGGTTGTCCAAAGAAAATACCTTCCTACCCCAAACCTCAGTTTTGTGTTACATAGCATCTCTCAACAATGTGTACCTGTAATCATGAGGGAACTGATGCTCCCTGTGTGATTCAAACCCATATTGTCCAGTTTCCCAGAGCGAGATGTCACCATTTAGATATTAGGGTCACAACTGATATCTTGGGGGGGGTTGAAGTATTTACTATTGATTGGTCAAACAATGTCATGCTTGTCTAATCGTCAGTGGTGGTTTAATTTTACCTATCAGGTTGTAATGTAGCCACTAGTTTAACTGACAACATAGAATACACCATCTTGAGATATTAGGACATTGGCAGTAGCCAAACGAGAGAAAAAACATACTTACCTTATTCGGTAAATCCAGTGGAGAAACATTTTGAAACTCGTCATTTACAACAGTTTTTGGCAATAAAGAAGGTAACAATTCTTGTAGATAAATCTGAAAGGATTAATAAGAAGTAAGTAGTATACAAAATATTTTTAGCAACATAAATAATGATCTTAACAGTCAATAATTTATTTGAAAACACCCTTCCTTACACAATAACTGTATACTTCTCTTAAATCATTCATACAGTTGACTGTGAGCTGCATTCCAAATGTGAGGGGTTAATAATACTACACAGTTGGTCAACTCATATTAAACAAAGAAGAGATGAAACCTGAGACTAAGTGATGGAAAGTTGAATGCCATAACTACTAAGCCACCATTTCAATCTATGGAATAGTTGTAACTGTAAATAAGATCACTCGCCTGATGATATTCTACTAGTGTAAGTAATCTATCAAACATTTAAAACCAGAAACTTGTCACTGTCCTACTAGTGTGATTACAGATAATTTCCTATGAAAAACTGATCACATTTCCTGAATGCTTTTCAATAATAAGAAATGCTTTTTCCATAAGATAGATTAGTATGAAATGAAGATATTGTTAGGTTACTGATCTATTCTAACCGAGAATTTTCAAGAAATATAAAACAGAATTGCGTAATCCCTGATATGATGTTCTTTTAGTGATCAAAACATATTTTTACTAAATGATCAACATCCAATTGTAGCTGTGATGTTTTACATACTGAAACACTACGTTTGTCGAATTGATATTCAACCTATAATCATTTGACATTAATAAATGTTCATACATTAAATCATGAATTGAACACAGCCAGATCATCAGTGAAAACCAGGAAGCACTGAACAATTGTTTCGAACTGATATGGGACTCAACAGCGGCAGACATCCACGACCACACCATCTGGAATGGAACGCTTTACCTATAGACCACTGAACCAGAATCCAATGGCGTATATGTCTAACACTAATCAACTCACGATATTGCGCAACCCTCTTTTATTGCCGTCCATAACCGTCTCATATCTGACATAGTTGAGCCCTACTAGCCACGAGTCGGATAGGTACTGAAGGTACGTCCCGTACCAGAACAAAACAGTTGTCCAATGGTTCCTGGTTTTCAGTGGTAGTATAACGAAGATCAGTATGTGATTTAACCCATGAGAATCTAGCAATCTCTCGACACGTTTATACTGTTAATAAGTCTCAATGAAATCACGAACCGATCTAAGTTAGACCACCATTGAAAACGTGCAAGCACTGAACGGCTATTTCGTCAAAGTATGAGATTCCTCACCAGCGAGTATTCACATTTCCAAATCTGAGAGTCGAAATCAGAATCTCCAGTTTCGTGAGCGAACACTCAACCCCTAGATCACTGGGACGAAACCTAACGGTGTTCATATTTAACTTCCACCAACCCAGAATATTGTACGACCATACTCCCATTGTATTCGCTGAGTAACTGCCTGACACTCGACACGGATTAGTTCCACTGGTCAAGGCTTTTCACTAGAACTCCTTAAATTCCCTCTCAAAGCTAGTCACTAGTGAGTACATGATAATTTTCAGTCTAGTGGTTATAGAGATTGTTGAATCTCATTGAAATCATGAACACATAAATCTGTTTAAAAGGATTCATGTCAGTAACAGTGTAAAAATAAATATATCATATCACCCCTACTTAAAGCTGTAAATTACCTTAGTTGATGCTACATGTCTAGGGAATTTAGCCAGCATACCAGGTATACTAGGTTCAGCATTTAGAACAAGCAATAATACTGTAAGATAGGCTGGATCTTCTTTCACTGGTTCCGGACCATTCAACCATGAATGTGTTCGTAATAGACTCGATAAACAAGTTTCAACAAATACTGGATGGTTTCTACCCACAGAAGCAGCACATCTATAAAAATAAGACCAATGTTAATGATCAAGTAAATTAAAGTAATCCATTGTGTGACTGAGTAAAAATAATAAAGAGAATTTTCTTTTTGGTAAAATCATTTACTTCAACTATACATCTGATAATTGTATAGCATACAAGGGAAACATTTTTACAATTGAGGAACATATGGAACCCAAGACAACTGTCAACCAACATCAGAGTTAGAATTTTCAATACAAACGTCAAGACAGTTCTAATGTACGGAGCTGAAACTTGGAGAACTATAATAACTATCATCAAAAATGTCCAAGTACTTATAAACAATTTCCTACGCAAAAGGATTGACCAGGATAGAGTTGGATGGAGAAAATTGGTGGGTGGCCTATTCTCCTTCACGAGTGGTAACGGGTGTATGTATAGAAGACTAAGAAGAGAATACATCATAAAATGACTCAAGATTGTAAATATCAAATGAAGGTTGCGTAATAGTCAAATGGTTAGAGATGAATAGGGGGATGAAAATCATTTAC
Organism: Schistosoma margrebowiei; assembly: GCA_944470205.2. Lineage (NCBI taxonomy): Eukaryota > Metazoa > Platyhelminthes > Trematoda > Strigeidida > Schistosomatidae > Schistosoma > Schistosoma margrebowiei. The sequence continues at coordinate 4,189,611 of OX104029.1, read as the reverse complement.
AGGTTGGAAATATAACAGATAATTGTTTACTTGAGAGATATAAAGAAGGAATAAACAACAACAAGACTATAATTACAATTGAATAGTAATGAAAAATTGTTAGATGATAACAAAAACTGGTTACAGTTTAAAAGGAGTACAAAGTAATAACAGAAACAAACAAACAAACACAAAGACCAAAACCTACTGAAAAAGGACATTAAAGCCATGGAAGGATATGAAGTTGAAAGTATTGTTTTGCACACAGAGTCCAGGCTTGAATTGATGGATCGCCAAAACCTCAGCAGTGCATAAGTTTTCGATTCGACCTTTTGATTTGATAGATTACTTTAAAGCACGACTCTTTTGGAGTAATGTGCCCAGAATTGATTAGGTGCTACTGTATTGAGCTAGTGATCATTTTGTATTCCCCTTTTAAAAGTCACACTAGGTAAAGTCCTGAAGAGTATTTGAAAAGTGATCCCTTTGTGAGGCCAATGTAATCTACCCCATAAGAGCAGGTAAATTTATTGATGCACAAAGCGAAATCTTACCTTTAATACATCTGTAAATGGTAGGCAGGTTTGAGGAGACAACCCCTTTCGATATTTGCAACTTCAGATCACTTTATGATGCAATCTCTCCTACATTTCTCTAGATTTATATATTTATCAAGCAACTATAAATACGAATGTACAGCTTAAATGAATGGCTAAGTTGATGTCATTTACTGAATACATATTTTATGTATTTGAAGCTGCACCTCAGTTAGGGTTAGTCAGTCTCGAACGAATGTATGTTGGCATAAATTGTCGTGTCACGTTACGAAAAAGAGATGAAATCGACAAAACGGGTGGCAAACAAATCGAAATAGTATTAGCATCAGTGATAGTGAGGAAGATTAAACATTAGAAAATACTGTCCGAAGAGACAGGAGAGCTTGAGGAACAAAACATACGAAATAATATTGAAGCGTAAGATTTTAAGGGGAAATAAAAAGTGAATACATTTGCATCATTGCATACAATTTCGAGCTATCATTAAAGGTCTCTAACTTTCAGTTGCAACAATTGTGTAAACTCTAACCACGTAGTGCGGAGCTGCCCACAAGGCTCAATTTAATAGCTGACTTCGTAAAGAGATGTCACATCTCACCTTGACTGCTTTTATCCCTCACTTAACACATTTCTATCCCATCCAACAATGAGTGTCAGGACAAGCGGGTGTTAGGCATTCATAATACATTTCCTAACCAAGAAGATAGTGGCAAAATACAGCTGTGTAAACTGAGGTACATGGTGCGAGGCACGAACCTACGCACTACAAGTTGGAAGTCAATTACGTTAGTAATCAAGCCACTGCCAAAGTCAACAAATATGAAAGAACTACTGTGAGATGAACCACAGAAAATACGCTAAACAATTATCCTGATGATAATGCAGAAGCAAGCAACCCGTTATTATACTAGATATGCGAAGGAAATTAACTAATTTTACTAAATACAGAATATACTAAAAAACTTCGCTTACCTCCATAAATTATCTCTATCTTCTGGATATCGTCTTAAATTTTGTAAAAGTCCATCCAGTAAACTAATTAGACAAGGAGCCGAAGCTAAACGACACTGTGATAATAAGTGATGCAGTCTTCGTCGAATACGACCAGATCCTTCAGCAAGAGCTGATGTAATAATGGATACTTGTTCACTTTTTACAGGCACCTATAAAATGCAAATAATATCGTTAAAATATCGCACTGAAATCACGAAGCGATCTAAGTTAGACAACCATAGAAAACTGGGAAGCACTGGACGGTTGTTTAGTCCTAGTATGAGACCTCTTAACGGGGTAAATCCACAACTCGGCAACCGAAAATTGGACTGAGAACCTTCGGTCTCGTGTACGAACACTTAATCTCTAGACCAATGAGCTGGTTACCAGTGGTGCGCAAGTATGACTTAAATCAATCCAAGATACTACGTGATCGTCGTACATTGTCTTCAGTCAGAAGCTTTCTAACATTTGACACGGTTTAGCTTCGTGATTCCAATGAAATTCAACAAAATCGCCAAACCCTTACTAAGTCGTCAGAGATTCAAAGCCTCATCAATTAATTAACCATCTCTAATTAGTATTTTGCGATTAACTTCATTTCATACTCCGTTGTTCCAAGGTACGCCAGCAATGTCCTGAAGAACATGAAGCATGTTCTCTGCTCTCAATGGTCGTGTTTCACGGTCACGAAGTGAAATGTTGCACAATATACTCGTCCTCTGATCGGGAGACATCTTGCTCACGCCACAAATTGTGTAAACTTCCAAGAGCAAAGCAATAGTTTGTCAGCCATTATAACTGATGAAACTTTCTAGATGAGTGAAGTGATCAGTGCACTCAACTACTCTGTTGTTCATAGAGATTTATTGAGTGTAAAGATATATTTGACCACAGACAGAGAATGAAGGAATAGTAAATATGTTTCTTTCTAGCATGAGCCAATGTCCATTTACTACCACATCATAAAGAAATGAAACTTCAAGACGTTTAATCAGGATTGAGCACGATACTCTGATTTTATTTAGCATTCTCCCGAAAGTCATAACGCTGAAAATATTCCGACCAATCCAAGAGAACGAATGGTTACGCTCTACGTATTCTGACTGAAGAATTGCAGAGTTTAGCTTCTTTTCTCGAAGCATCCAAAATTCCAAGATAATCACCAGCCTATTAACGTACTCCTTTTCTATACATCAACTAACCTTAAAAGTGGAGTTTTTCTATAAATTTCACCTTTTGATTTTCGTCCAGAGTCCTAGAATGATAGACTTGCGGCGACTACAATAACGGTAAGAAACCAGCGACAACATGACTCAAAATAATGGATGTGATTAACGTATAGCCTTAGATTCAAATTTAATGACATTTCTAATGTTAGCATGGATTTCTTGAAGTTCGAGTTAAAATTAACATATCTGAATGTCTTGAGTAAAATCATTTTGTGTACGATTTTGTTGATTCACTGTACAGCTGATAAATTGAAAAGTCAGTCGCCTAGTGCTTCTTGGTTTGTTTCAACGACTTTTCAGCTGTGATATCATACTTTCAAACTAATTAATTAATCAATTGGTCATTACCGTCAAGTTTATTTTAAAGAAATAATGTTGAGGATAGCAGTTAGTCTTCTACCAAATAATCCACTTCGTGACTTAAAATAAGATTATGTAGTCCTGTTTCATCAAGTCACTGACATAATACAATCTTCTCATCACCTTAACCAACAATGCTAGCATGTTTCAAATGCGTTTCTCTCCATCTAAATTTAAAATGTTACTTCACAACTGGTTTGGCTCAAAGCCCGGATCCGTCATAAACAGTGAAGTAGTTGAGCGCGTCGATTACTTATTCTGCGAGTCTAATCAGTTCTAGTAGGCTATTATGTGGTGGTATATCGGTAGGGACTCAGAAAGCCCGATTGGCTTTTGTCAACCTGCGTCACATGTGTCATAGGAGAGATATTCGTCTGGCAAACAAAAGTCCACTCCTAGTCAAAAAATGATGAAATTCAACTATAACCTAATTTCTATACATCTTTAAATCAAACAGATTACATTTAGTATTTATTTAACTGACACACTTTATACACATGTAACTTGAATGGTAGTAGTAGTAGTGTAGATGAGGGGTTTCATGGAGATCGACTTAATTAGTAGGTTGTATTTACCATTACAGATTGATCTCCATTAGGGTACCACTGAAAACAAAGGAGCATTGGATAGCTGTTTCATCCTAATGCGAGGCTCCTCAGAAAGACCTGGTTACGACCTCACAAAAGAACTAACGCAGGACCTCCCAGCGATTACTTAATGATTGGGTTGACGTTTAACAGCATAATGTTAGCTTAAATCAATTTGTGTTATGGTTATTCCCATTCATGACAATTGATTCATTCTCCCACGTCCAAACACCAGCAGTCAGGCCTCCTCACTAGAACTTTAGGAGTAACTTGAGGTAAGTCCCTAGCGAGCTGACTATTACAATTTAGATGAATGGATGGGTTACATTGCACACTGAACTATTTAATACCGACCCAAGTCATAATGGTTAAGCGTTCGTCACTATACATGAAGGTCTAAGGTTCTACCACTGGTTTGGCCGCTAGTGGTTATTCCCGAAAAGGTCCTATATAAGTAGTAATAGTTTAGGTAGAAAGACGTAATAAAGAAATTATCTTGTTCACACTAACCTTATCACCAACGACACTTAAAGCTCGAACAGCTGCCAATCGTACATCTTGTATATCATCAGTTAACATGTCAACTAAGAGATCTTGACAATTTAATGCGAATCGAGTATTGAGGGATGCAATATGCGTAACTGTAGCTAACGTAGTACATCGTATTTCTGTTCGGCAAAATAATGGAAATTACATAGAAACGATTAATATGATTACGTATTACTTTATTTTAAAAAAACAATTTTCAACAGGGATGTAAAACAAGCTTGAAGACTTTTTTACTTACATTACAATCAAACGCTTACTTATTTACTTACTTACGCCTGTTACTCCTCATGAAGGAACATAAGCAGCTCACCAACATTCTCCACCCAACCCTGTCCTGGGCAATCATTTCCAGCTCCTTCCAGTTGTTATTCATCCTTTCCATATCTGCTTTTATTTCCCGACGTAATGTGTTCTTTGGCCTTCCTCTTTCCCGCCTTCCTTCAGGATTCCAAGTTAGCGCTTGTCTCGTGATGCGGTTTGGTGATTTCCGTAGTGTATGTCCTATACATTTCCATCGTCTTTTCCTGATTTCTTCTTCAGGTGGAAGCTGGTTTGTTCTCTTCCACAGTAGGCTGTTGCTGATGGTATCCGACCGATGAACGTTGAGTATCTTGCGTAGAGAGCTATTTATAAATACTTGTACATGTTTGATAATGGTTGTAGTAGTTCTCCCAGTTTTAGCTTCGTACAGTAGAACTACCTTGACGTTCGTATTGAGGATTCTGACATTGATATTAGTTAGAAGGTGTTTTGAGTTCCATATGTCCTTTAATTGTAGAAATGCGATCCTTACTTTGTCAATCCTCGTCTTTATGTCTGTATATGATCCTCCTTGTTCATCTATGCTGCTTCCCAGGTATGTGAAGGATTCTACATCTTCTAGAGTTTCGCCATCAAGTGTGACTGGATTGCTGTTCTCCGCTTTGAATTTGAGGACCTTCGTTTTCCCCTTGTGTATGCTGAGGCCTACTGATGCAGAGACTGCTGCTACACTGGTTGTCTTTATCTGCATTTGTTCATGTGTATGCGATAGAAGGCCCAGGTCATCTGCGAAGTCGAAATCGTCTAATTGATTCTGAGCTGTCCATTGTAATCCGTGTTTTCCCTCAGATGTCGAGGTCTTCATAATCCAGTCGACCACCAGAAGAAAGAGGAAGGGAGAGGGTAGACAGCCTTGTCTGACTCCGATCCTTACTTGGAATGCATCTGTCAGCTGTCCTCCATGCACTACCTTGCACTGTAGTTCGTCATATGAGTTCCGGATAATACTGACAATCTTCTCAGGAACTCTGTAGTGTCGAAGAAGTTTCAATAACGTCCTCCTGTCTACACTGTCAAATGCCTTTTCATAATCAATGAAGTTGATGTACAGTGACGAGTTCCACTGAACTGATTGTTCGACGATGATCCGTAGTGTCGCAATTCGGTCTGTGCACGACCGATCCTTCCGGAATCCAGCTTGTTGATCTCGAAGTTGGGCGTCTACTGCATCTTTCATCCGGTTCAGCAAAACCCTGTTAAAAACTTTTCCTGGTACTGACAGTAGTGTAATGCCTCTGTAGTTTTCACATTTGCTCAGGTCTCCTTTCTTCTTCTTCCTCTTATTATTATTATTAAAAAACGCTTACCAGAAAAAATAATTCAAGCTTGAAGAACTGAAAGCTAATTGTCCCACAAATTCCCTGGTACGGCCGACCGTCGGAGAGTTAGCTCTCCCTGTCGAAACGTTCTCACATGACCACGAGTATACAGCTACTGTCAGGGAAGTCCTACTCACTACCTTCTCGCGGCGTCACTGCTGTTTATGAAATTGAGAGGACGAAAAGCGAACATCCGGCGCTTTAATAGAGTTAGCGGACAGAGAGAGTCCATCTAGGGGAGTTAGAAAACCCTGATTCTAAACCAATGGTGCACATGGGTCCCAGGATCCTGGAGGAGGAAATGGCGTATGAACCAAGCATTGGTCACTGGCTACCATGCGACAGCATCTCCTGACGTTGCTCCACTGCATTGTGGATCAGACCTTTAGGTCGAAGGTCATCTACTTCGCTCTGGGTACCCAGACAGTAACACAGTCCACACACAAATCAAGTGACTTGTGTGGCGCATATGTATTCTTTGCTCCTTTGTATCAGTATTTGTGTTCAGCCGACGAGTCCAAAACAGGACGAACTGAGGGTCCTGGATTCGATTGCTAACCTCAATCTGTCTAAAAGACATCTATTTATCAGTTTAAATTTTAGAAATAATAAGACAGTTCGAATAAGTATTTAACTTTGTTAGCGAGACGGTGATTCGATTAACTCATATTTCAGCCAGAAGCACGATGATTTTTAACTAACCAGGACTAGTAGGCAAGAGAAGACTCTAGAATTTTCTCGCGTAAAAATTATGAATACGCTGACATTTTTCTTACTGTTTTGTTTGGAAGCAAAACCATGATTATTGACATTTTAATAATGTTTATTTATCTCGTTAAACACAAACATTAGTACAAAGGAGCACCAAAATATATGTGCACCACGCGAAATATCATCAAACTTATGTGTGCGCTGGGATGCTCCTCGAGGGGCCACTGCCCGAGACTTTTACCTAGAAGTACAATCCATAAGACAGTGAAGCAACTTTAGGAGATACGGTCTCAAAGTATTCGGTGGTTAAGAGGCTAAGAATACGTTCGTACGCCATTTGTTCCCTCAGGATACTGGGGCCTATGTGTACTATTGGTCCAGACTCGGGGTTCTCCAACCCCCTAAGTGAATGTTCTGTACCCACCGACCCGGTTTAAGAACTGGATATTCGCTTTCATTATCGCAGTTTCTCAAGGAACACTTTTGTAGAGAGAAGACAATGAATGGGACTTTCCTTGAAGTGGCTATATAGGCGTAGTCAAATGAGAGCATTTTGAGGTGAAGAGTGCACCCGCTCTAGCGTCGGCCATACCAGGGGATTCGGGGGCTAATAGTGTAGTTAATCGGATATTTTACGATATCGCGCACATATATATGTATATAAAAACAATTTACCAAAATAATCATCTTCCAATCCGCTAATGATAGCTCCATTACAGCCAGTCGATATTAAATTAATAGAATCTGAAGTAAGATTTTTAGTTTGTAAACGGTTATCCACTGTGGAGCGTAGACTGTTGTTGTTGTTACTTTTGTTCTTTCTGTCCTTCGACTTATTATCACCTTCCATCATAGATCGACGTACTTGCCGGTCGGACATGACTGTTTTCTCCAATGTTTGTAATAAACAATTTTCTGTAACAAACTTTTCAAAAACAAAACGAAGAGTACGAGCAGAATAACATAACGATGGTAGGATAAAGGTTAAATTCGAATATTTTCTTAATAATGTCTGGTACAGTGGGCTATATATAAGGCTTATCCAGTATAGCTTCTCGATCTTATCACTTAAGTAGCCGGTAGGACTTGTATATAGGAAGCTTGTATATCAATATTAAAACTAGATACAGAACACATGTGTTCTTCATAACGTAGTCTCGCTTAGAGTTAGGTAAGACGTCCATTTATAAAATTCATCCATCAATTCAAATGTATAATGAGAACGACGGTGTTCACGAGAATTGTTGAGTATATGTTTCAGAACGTTTGTGCTTCAGTGAACTTTATTCATAAGCAATAAGTATGTATTACAGAAAATATACATTTGTTAGAGTTATCACTGTATCGTAAAATGGCGAACTGTCATCAGAATTGATTACCTCAAGTGGTGTTCGTCAGGGCTGTCCACTCTCTCCATTCTTGTTCAACTTTGTGGTCGACGTACTTTTAGAGATAACACTCTCCTCATCTAAATTTCCAGGGGTTGAACTTCTACCGGGAGGTTCACTTGTTGACTTAGAATATGCTGATGACATAGTTTTATTTGGTGAAGACGCTGACAAAATGCAGAGTCTTCTGACCACTCTAAGCAACAATGCAAGCATGTTCGGGATGCGATTCTCTCCCTCGAAATGCAAAATGTTGCTTCAGGATTGGGTTTCATTGACACCCGAACTAGTGATAGGGAGTGAAGTAGTTGAGTGTGTCGACCGCTTCACTTATCTTGGAAGTCTCATCAGCCCTTGTGGTCTGGTGTGTGACGAAATCTCAGCACGGATACAGAAGGCTCGACTAGCTTTTGCCAACTTGCGTCATTTATGGCGTAGGCGAGATATTCGTCTATCAACCAAAGGACGGGTTTACTGTGCAGCAGTACGTCCCGTCCTACTTTATGGCAGTGAAACATGGCCGGTAAGAGTAGAGGATATTCGTAAGTTACTAGTATTTGATCATAGGTGTCTTCGAAACATTGCTCGTATATCATGGGACCATCGAGTAAGTAACACAGTTGTTAGGAAACGGGTACTAGGTAAGGATGGCAAATCAATTGATGAAGTAGTGAAACTTCATCAGTTGAGATGGCTGGGACACGTGTTACGTATGCCCAACGACCGACTGCCTCGACGTGCGATGTTCAGTGGTATAGGAGTAGATTGGAAGAAAGCTAGGGGCGGCCAGACCAAAACATGGCACAAGTCCATGAAGTCATTGACAAGTGTTCTGAGTCATGTTGATAGGTATAGACTACCTGGTTGGGGACCGCGAGATGATAGCAACCGATGGTTAGAGACCTTGAATGACATGGCTCAAAATCGTTTGCAATGGCGCAGGTGCATCCACTCTTTGTGTTCTCCCAAATTCTAATCTTCTGATTCCCCCTTGTCTCTTTTTTTCTTCTTCCCAAGTTTATTTCACTGTATTATACCCTTTAAGTAACATCTCCAAACACTAATCTTTCCAATTACTGCTTATACTCTTGTTACCTCTACCACTACGGGATTTGAATCGACCACTGCATCTCTGTGCTAATGTGGTGTGGCAACTCGAACTGATGTACGTACGTACGAAGTTCTACGTTGTTACTGACTGACTGACTGATCACTGTCAAATGAGTGCGGCTTGAACTGTACACTCAGAAGGAAAGCGTTGTTAGGTTTTTACTGTCACGATGAAATGTCACCGCTTTTTAATAATTACAAATTTAGAAGTATAAACTTTCAGCCCCATTTTCGGAATCAAATATGAAATATCTAAGCTTCGTGAAAAATAGTCCAACAGATAACATATTTCATGGTTAATAAATTTACAATATTCTAGCAGCAAAATGCAAAATGGTAGGTTGATCAAGTCAGAAAAACAAATGGATAAGTTTAGACGACACTGGAGAATGATTAAACACAGGATTACAAAATTAGATGGAGTTGAGAAAGTGGTGACTTGTGAAATTTTGAACCAAGAATCAAATAGTAGCACGCGCTACGAGCGCTATATCTGGGTGTTTAGCTTCTCGAAGTCCAAAACGTTTTCTGTAAAATTCATTTTTTACTTCATTCGGACTGCAGTTGTTAGGAAAGTAGGCGGAAATGACGGAAAGGTAACGGCATGTGTCCCTATCCTCTTGAGTTCTTACAGAACCGTTTGGCCAAACAGCACATAGGTGGTTGTTAACAGGGATCCATTCTAATAGTGTTTGTTCTGCCCTCATACTTAGTGCTATGCTAGTCCACGAGAACTAGCTATCGAGTCACCAGATAAACGGAGAGTGTATCTTGTCAGTTCCCTGTTTTGGCTAGGAGGGTCAAGTGAATGACCATACTAGAATCTTGTATGCGTGTTTCGGAGAAACAGTGTACATCAATGATACGAGATTTTAGAGCCTTAGCCAAGGAGGCCTGCTGGCCGATTTGACATAGGGTACGTACATTGATGATTCCAATGTGCAGTTTGGAGAGAGGTTTCAGTAAACCTAGGACAGTATCTCGCGCACTGGAGTTGTTGACCATGGTGGCACTTGAGAAGGAAGTTTACAATTGGTAGTCGAGGTAGGAGAAATAATAAGAATCGAAGAGGGAAATGGTTTATAAATAAAGAGGTTTTGAGTGTTGTTAGAGGTATGAGGGCGGTTTTCACTTCCCGGTTGCCCACATCATGAAAGGGTTCTTCTAGAGGTACCTGAAAAGGAGATTGTGTTAAAGTAAGTTTTATTGACCTCAGAGCGTGACTGTGGTACCCAAGGGACAACTATTCGAAGCAAGTCACACACGAACTTGTGTTAGCTCTGTACTTGTTGAGACCTTACCGCCGGAGATGGGAATCCATGAGATTAGGCGAGATGTGTATTTTTAAGGTCGACGTTTTGTAATCCCACCCTTTCTTTGTTGGAAGGCAGCATCGCTATCATGCTTGAAAGATATGTATGAAGGAATAATGGGATTCAACATTCATAGGACGATAAAGAGTGGACCTGTGCCACTATGAGCTATTCTGAGTCATGTTACAGTCTCTAGTCACCGAATGTGGTTATAGCGCAAACCCTAACCAGCTAGTTTGTACCTACCTACATGCCTCAGATCAACAGTCAATAGCCCCATTAAGGCTTGGCTCTCATAAGTTTTCTTTCAACTTATTTTTCCAGCAGTAAACCACTGATTGGGGTAGACAGTGGTTGAGCATACTTAATAAATGCCCTAACCACCTCAGTTGATGAAGATTCACTACCTAATTGGCAACCAAATACGTAACTCTCTACATATTACTAATAACTTACTTTAGCCAGATCAGCCATTATGTGAGCAGCCAACTGTCTAACACTTCGACTAGGATCTTGAAGTCGACAACACACACGAATAAAAGCATCATCAACTAAATGAATTTCTTCCAAATCAGAGTCCAGATATATTTTTGATGATACTAACGAATTCAAACTGAAGACAGGAACATCTGTCAAACTACGATGCGGCCAAATAGTACTCAACTTTCCAAGAACATGTAAACTAGTTCGACGGACCTGGAGAATAAAATTATAACAACTTTCCAAGATAAAAATCAAATGATCTTAATCTGAATAAAACTTTCAAATACTACATATATATACATATATCACTAAAGCATCCCAAAACAAATTGATGCTACCGTGTAGACTCAGAAGAAAAATTTAAGCCATAATAAACAACCAAACAAAATACATCCAAGGAAGTACTATGATTGTTAGTGATCTTGACTTTTATAGGTATATTAGATATCATGAATCATTAATTTTTTACCAAATGGATTACGATGTATTGTTAGATGTGAATCATATTTAATCCGCTAACAGAATACAAAATCACGAAATAATACAAGGGAGTGAGACTGCTATATTGATGCTTATCATTGAACTTGGTATTACTTACTTTATCCCAGTTCAAATAACTCAGAGCACTCTTACAACGTTAACGCTCCTGAAGAGACCCTAATAACCCAACAAAGTACATTTTAAACCTCTAGAGCAAATGAATTCAGTAAAATATCATTCTCTAAGTCGCCTATTAATTGAGATCATTTTGTTCTAGTGAAGAACCTATTCGATAAGTGTTCACTTCAACATAAGACCTAAATAGAATACATATTATTCCAAGTTGTTCCACCTCATATCGTCACATCAACAGGAGTTTTCAAAATGAGGAGCGAAGGGATGGAAACTATATCAATCTCAATGAAAATCCGAATACTGGGAATACTGAAATGAAAGGATAGAAATTAAACGTAATGTTTAGGCATTCAGTTAACTGGAGAGTAGATGACTTATGGTCTTCATATCCTCCGAACGTTTACTTGTTAAATTACTTCTGATTATCCTTTGATGTTAAATCATCTGAGGGTTTAAGTCAATTATCCAGTCTCATGAGCAGCTAACAATCGATCGCACTACATTACTGCATATTATTAGTTGATCGGCACATTTTATACATTAGCTAAACAATCGTAAATGTCTTGTCATCATTATAAATCATTAAGAGCTAATTCGTAACAAATATAGTACGAAAGGAATAAATAAGATGGAAAAATGAAAATCTTGGAATGATACTTAACTTCGAATTTAGAGGGGCATCGCAAATTAATCCTACTGGACATGATATCATGCTGTCACTCAAATGTCTACAACCGAAACCTACAACTGATGCACAAGCCCTAATTAAGAAATGCTCAGTTGCCACAAATTCAATTCAACAAACTTTCCCTCATAATACATTATTATAACTATCATTGATTCCGCTTAGAAATACAATGAACGGTTATTAAACATTAACCTGAGAAATACACTAAGTCTTGAGATTGATTTAATCCACAGACTCGTGAAATATATTGAAAAGGACTTGATTTTCGGAGCTAACAAGAAATATTTTAAAATTTTCGGTTGGATTCTTCACGAAAATATTATTAGTTTAGTCTATGATTACTTAGCAAACAAAATATAGATAATGTACTTCATTATACTAACTACTTCGAGTAAGAAAGTACAGATAAGCTCATTTCTTAACAAAATGAGTTAAGATATCGTATATTTGCTAAAATAATGGAGGTATAATCACAAAATCTTACCAACTCTTCATTATCTAGTAACCCTTGACAAGCAGCTGAATAAACAGACTCCAAATTCGCTTCAAACCACCCAGTCAACTCCTTTTTTGCAGACTCTTTATGGTTGTTGAAATACTTTGCTTTTCCTGGACGACTAAACTCACTAGATTTCAAGACGGCGTTGAGTGAACATAGCCACGTTAAGAGACAATGGAAAGAACGATCACGTACTCTGGGATCACCATCCGCAGTATGCCACAGCACAACTTCACCAGCTGAACCTGCACTAAGACAAATTTGTGGACTGTTCCATCCAGCTAGAAGGTCAAGACACCCAGAACGTACGTGGGCAGATGGACACGCGAATGCCTATTCAGAAGATGACAGAAGGTTTACAGTATATTGTGACATGAATTACAGATATATTTCTACAATGCTACCAATAAGTATAAACAGTTTGGTTTCCTAGGTCCAATAGTATTCAAATAAGTCGATAGAGATCCTAAGGAAAACGGACCACTTAGAAACATCCTAACCCTTATAATTGAATCCGAATACAGCACGAATATTATCTGAGTAAAAAGCTTTAATAAAACTGGCACTTCGCTTAATATCCCTTGCATGTTGACGTTTATCAAAAAGAATTTCTATACGGATACTCCTGTGAAATACTAACTTCTATTGTGTAAGCAACTGGGATATATTAGCCAAGTACTGTCTACCAACAAAAAACACTGCTTGCGTGTATAACGCACTATCATATCGTAGAACTAGAGGCAACTTGATTACAGTTTTCAAATTGTTTGGTGGTAAATTTGCACCTGATATGCCCTCATTTTTCTTATCTTCCAAGATAGAGAATTTATGAGGACACTCTAAAATAGTTCACAAGCCCAGAACAAATTACTTTTCAACTGACTGTCGGCTTTCCCATCGAATCATCGAGTGGAATTGATTACCTCAGCACGTGGTTGAGGTTCCATCTGTCGACACTTTCGAAGGAAAGTTGGATCAACTGAGAGATCACCATTGCCAGGATTACCACAGGCCATCAAAACTCCTGTCCTTTCCAAACTGAAGCTGAAACTAAAATTATGCCATCACAAGTTACGGATATTCTAAGCAGTGTAAAATTTAGAAAACTGGTTCACAAGTTAGAAGTGGTAGACCGTTATTGTTCTTAAGAGGACTGGCTGTCACCGAAAATTAAAAGTGTGCTAATAACATATAAAAGTCACGAGTTCAGTCTTTAGCAATAAGGAGAGTAGGCCGTCCAACCTATGTTTATTAACACAAGCTACAGTAATTATTGCTTGTAGCTAAAATAACTTTTGTGAGTCATGGTATTTATCCTTTATTGTTAGAGTAACACTCATCAAAACTCTAAATTCCCCGACTACTACGGTTTTTTTAATACCTCATTAATTACTCCTAACACTGATAGCTCTTGAGTAGCAGTTGGTGGGAGAGCCCGTAACCTCGTTAAGAACTTTTCACACTCTGAGACCAACATTAATTGTAACCCGCCTACCGCTTGACCTTGGAGAGGTCACAACTCCCCCTGTCTAAAGAGTGTCAGGAAACAGCTTGATGCATAGAATCTTCACCTGAGTTGTGGCAGGACGTCCTTCATTTTGGAAATATGTGATTCTTGTTATATTCCGTTTGAGACTGAAGAGCTAAGGTGAACAAATAGATAGCAAGAAAATTAACCAAGAAGCGGTGTTTTGAGTAATCTCTTTTTACTAATGAAACCTATGTAGACGTTGAACCTTTTTTCGAAATATTTGGGCATAGAGTACCGCCAGTGATGCTTCTGTCAAGGAGTTCTACTGTCTACTGAATGGAATAACATAATAGCTCGCACAACTTTTTCAGTTTCAGTTTTTTACGGCGCGTTATCTAAAAGGACAGTGGTATCGTTTCTCGTTGAGTTAATTAACAGTTTTGATCAAAAATAACGTTTACACTTTAATTGAATCTACTCCAGTTAACGTGTTATTGTTTAGAGTGTTTCGACTTTGCTTTTGTGTATTTATTGCATCGAAGCATACTTGGTCGACTTTTATTTGATTTCTTTAGTTAAGGTCTGAGAATTCTTCTACATATCCTGTTTGTGTCAACATTGTAGTTGATTTTCAAGATGGCCAGCTCTGCTCATAAACGCGGACAACCATATTGCTTATTCTCCGTGGAGGAAGGTATGCGATGTGATCAGTGTAATAAGTGGTTCCATATGATGTGCACCCGATTAAGCCCCACTGCATATAAAAGGTGCTCAAAGCCCAACTCCCATTGGCTTTGTAGTTTTCGTTGCTCGAGCAAAACATTACTCATGCAGGAAGCAATTAGCCTCCTGGTGTTGGCTAATAAGATGGTTGATGAGGGCTGTACTGGTAATATTGGTACTGATGGCGAAGATTGCGTTAATGTCGTAAGTGCTGGCACAACGCAAGCCAAGTATCGAACTGTGCAACCCGCAATTAAACCTTCTACCTCGAAACAATCAGTGAATGGCACCTCATTAGATATTGATGACCATGTTGCTACAGCAGCAACCGGTGATCCAGATAAAACAATCACTGTCCCGAGTGGTTCTAATGTGGATGATACGACTGACGGAATATGGATGACGTGAAAAGGCATAAGAGTAGGGAAAACAGCTAAAACTAATGACCGTTTACTTGATAAGTCCTTGGTGGACTCTCAGACCACTCCACCAAAGTCCCAATGTATAACCTCGTCTAACATTGTTGTGAGTCACTCGCTCGACTCCCATGACTCTGTTGCAATAAAAACTAATCGTAAGATACCAGTAGTTAATATACAGGATCTAACGTCACGGTCGAAAGCTGTTAACACAATTTCAAAGGAAGCTAAACCCCTTCCTAGTTTAATTATTTGGAATCTAGAGGAGTCGAAAGATAATGCACCTGCTAAGAGACATGCACATGATTTGCAGTTGGTGGAATCCATGGCAAGAAATTTACTACCTGAAGAGGCTCCAGGGGTGCATATCACGAAAGTAATAAGATTTGGAAAATAGATTGGAGGCGAGACCTAAGCAAGAAGAATCATGAAGCTGGTTCTCGGGAATTTTGAAGAAAGAGATATATTATTGAAAAACGCACAAAAAACTCGCGATTCGAATATTCTTATCCGACCAGATTGGCCGCGTGAGGATCGAATCAAGTGGAAGGATGCTCTTACGGAGTTGAGAACTCGCAAGTTAAATGGCTAAACTAACCTTACCATTAAGGGTTTTCGAGTAGTCAGGTATTGGAAGTCAATACTTCCGAGGCCTGATTACCAAAACACCTTAAGTGTGTGCTCCACGAACGTCCGTGGTCTTAGAAATAAAACGTCCGAGCTAAGCCTGATGGTGGATGAATTAAATTCCTATATAATTGTTGTTACAGAAACTTGGTTCACCGTAGATATAGAATGTTCTTCCATCATTGCAGGCTATATCTGTATTAGAAGTGATAGTTTTATGTCACAAGGGGGAGGGTTAATGTTGTACGTTAGGGATCACTTTCGTATGCAATCAATCATATCGGAGGCTCATGTTAATGGTACATGTAAGGTTGCATGTTGTAAGATTAAATCTAGAAACGGGTTAGTGATTATAGGGAGAATATACCGTAGCCCGTGTTGTCTTGCTGACGACTTTATCTTAAGACACATCTGTTTTTGGAGTATGGCAGTATGTTGTCTCATCATTGAAGACTTCAACGCACCGCATATCAACTAGATAAAGCTTACAGATCCAGGTGGAGGTTTCGATAGCGATTTTTTATCAACCGTTATTCAGTGTGCACTTGTACAATGTATCACAAAACTGACACATATTCATCTGACACATGATCCGTCACTGCTGGACCATGTCCTGACCCACAACTGTGAGGATGTCTTTGATATTCAGCATCTTCCCCCACTAGTGAACAGTGACCACGTTGTACTTCACTTTAAGTTTAGGACACATGGTATACGATTTGTATCTGCTCCATCCCGTCCAACTATCTGGCGAGCCAATACTCCGGCAATCAGAAACTGTGCTATCTTGACTGATTGGTCGGTCGACGCGGATGGATCGATCAAAGATTAATAGAATAAGTTTAAGGCTACATTCAAGTCCGTAACATCACCGTTTTATCCATGATCAGCACGTAAACTATCACATTGCCCTCAACGGATTAATAAGGAAACCCAGAAGCTGTTAAAGCGTGGGAAACACTTCTGGGACTTATTCTTATTGACTGGTCGTGCATCATTTAGGCGTGAGTACCAAAAATTCCGGAAAACGACAGTTAAATCCCGTACTACTTACGAACGACAGTTGGTATATGATAGCCGTAATTGTCCGAAACGATTTGTCTTCGTATGTTCAACGGCGAATGAAACGTAATGATTGCATTCTCCCGTTATTGCCAAACGAAAATTCAGATTTACTGGCTGAATCAGATCGGGTAAAGGCTGAGACTTTTTCAGACTATTTTAGCGAAGTATTCTCTACGTTTATTGTAAAAAATACTTGTCCCACTCACACCGAGATACAAACCATTGAATTTGTACAGGTGAATGAGGAAACTGTTCTTCCGTTGATAACTAACCTCAAACCTGGTAAGATACCGGACCTTGAGGAGTTACATCCACGGCTGCTGTCACCCATTGCGGACATTATTTTAAAACCGCTTGCGACACCCTTCAACATGTCCCTTTCCCTCACTCAACTCTCTAGAGATTGGAAAGATGCTACAGTCAGTCCTATATTTGAGGATGATCAGAGACAGATCGTATCTAACTACTGTCCTGTCAGTCTAACCAGCATAGTCGTTAGGTTACTTGAGAAGATGATTCAGGTTAGCCCTTTGCTCTTCCTTCTCTACGTTGACTAGTTACCGCTGTTGCTTAGGTGTCGACATTATTGTTTGCGGATGACGTAAAGTCTGGAGAACAATAAAAAGTGCGACTGATCATCGTGATCTTCAAGCTGGATTGGACGATTTAGTTAGATGGGCTCGAGAGTTGGGCTTAGAAATCAATGCTAGGAAGAGTGTACTAATGCACATCGATCACGGTAATAGTTACCGTTACACTATTGAGGGTAAACCTCTTCCTTGCGTTCAAGAGCATAGAGACTTAGGAGTAGTATTAAGTCATGATTTAAAAACAACTACGCATTGCAAAGCAGCCGCTGTCAAAGGTTTTTGTGCGTTATGGTTACTTCGCCAAGCGTTCAAATCTTCTGACGAAGAAACGTTTCGAATTTTATATCCCATATATGTTAGACCACATTTAGAGTACTGTATCCAAGCAGCTAGCCCGTGTTTGGTAAAGGATACTTACTCCATTGAGCGTGTCCAGCGTATAGGAACGAAATTAGTGAAGGGTCTTTCTAGACTCCCTTACGGTGAGCGTTTAAAACGCCTAAATCTTTTCCCCTTGTCGTATCGTAGGACACGAGGTGACCTTGTACTAGCATTTCATATCCTTAATTTTGATTTGGGTGTTAAAATTTCTTATCTTTTTGCTCACTCCAGCACTAATAATCTCCGAGTTCATAGCAAAAAGGTTCATATACCACGATCTAATAAACTTAGAGTGGGGTCCCGTTTTTCTCATCGAGTAGTCAATGATTGGAACGTCTTACCTGAACAAGTCGTATCAGCCCCATCAGTGAGTATTTTCAAGAACCTGAACCTCTACTAGAAGGCGATCTGTCAGGATTAACACAAATTCACCAACCTACTACCCTTATTACTGAGGACTGAAGACTGAAGTTTGGAAAATACAGGAGTTTTGATGGCCTGTGGTAATCCTGGCAATGGTGATCTCTCAGTTGATCCAACTTTCCTTCGAAAGTGTCGACAGATGGAACCTCAACCACGTGCTGAGGTAATCAATTCCACTCGATGATTCGATGGGAAAGCCGACAGTCAGTTGAAAAGTAATTTGTTCTGGGCTTGTGAACTATTTTAGAGTGTCCTCATAAATTCTCTATCTTGGAAGATAAGAAAAATGAGGGCATATCAGGTGCAAATTTACCACCAAACAATTTGAAAACTGTAATCAAGTCGCCTCTAGTTCTTCGATATGACGACGTTATTAGGTTTAGCTTGGCCAGTTGAGCATCATACGGGAACTGCGGTATTCCGGGAATCAGCTTAGTTGCTGTTCTCTGGAGCTTTTTCAAAACTCCACCGTCTTTTTTAAACAGAGACTAGCCGCTTGTATTCAGTACTCAAGTTTAGGACGTACGAACACTATACAAGGTCAAAAACCTTTTAGCGTTAACATGACTAAAAGCCCTACGTGTTGGTCACAAAGTTCTTAAACCTTTGGTGGCTATTACACGGCAGTGTGCAGTAGTCTTTGAGTCTTGGCTAACGATGACTCCTAAGTCATTGTCTGTCTGAACAACAGGTATCTAAGTGTTATTCATCGTGTATGCATTTGTACCTTGATGATTGATATGCATCACAATACACTTGGAGGTATTTATTGGCAACTGCCAGGTTCGAAAGCATTCAGATAATTTCTCCAGGTCATTATGAAGTTCTAAGCTATCAACCTTACTTCGTATCGCTCTCCATATCTTGAAATCGTCAGCATATAGCAAGACTGATGATGATATTAGGCGAGGAAGGTCATTTACAGGGAGAACGGAACATCTCGAATCTCTGGTGTCACCTGAGTGTCTGTGCTATATCCAACTAACTCCCGTGTTTGTACTGAAGAAACTAAAAACCCTGAGCCAAGGAACGTTGTACAATTATAATCTAATATAATATTAGTGCTGCTCTTATAATAGACCTAATCCTAAATTTGTAGATTTGTCATGATATAACTGCCTAATCTATAAGATCTTACGTGGAAGCCACACCATCGACTACGCCATTTCACTGTATCGTATCAATTACCAATACATGATGTAGAACAAAGTTAAACTAGAGAAAGAACAATATAGTTAATATGAATAGAAGATATGAGATAACATTCAGCACGGACCACGCCTGCATGGCCGAGCCATGCCATTCGATCAACTCTAATTCATTCAATTAATTATTCGATCCTTCTCCATCGTTAGGTATTTCTTCGCGTTAAATATTGAATACCTATTTTCAGAGTAATCTCGTATTCAACTTTGAGGATAGTGTGGTTATGTTCCAATGCCACTACACTACTCTCCCACCAGAATCAACGTGGTGTTGGTTCGATACCGAATCGGATGGGACTGTAGTGTGCCGAAGGTTACCAAGACTAGTAAGAATCTTCCGGGTGATGACAAGCTGAAAGATAAATCAAAAAGAAGACGGCAGCATCTGGTCGGGAGATACATGTAATAATTTTAAAATATCTGCCTTCACGCTTAACACACCTACAATGAAAATTTGAGTGATTATTTGAGCTTTAAAAAATGGGAATACAATAATAATAATAATAATAATAATAATAATAATAATAATAATAATAATAAGACGATGCGTGTTAATATCCATTGGTTAATAACTTAACGTATAGGCAGTAAGTATTTTGTGTTTAGAAATATTAAAGTAATGAATTGTTGAAATGTTAATATTGGTATTAGTTTTGGTTTAAATTATAAAATCAAATAACGTTAACGTTAGTAAGCTGTCCATATGAGTTTATTTCCAATTGCATGTGTACAAAAAGGTATGAAAACAAAAAAATACTTTTTTATAATGCATATATGTAAAAGTGTAAACTTGCTAGAAGTTGGACTCATTCTCAAACCCGATCAAATGTATGACCTTGGGCCTATAACGACCGCCTTTTATAACCAGGTACGTAACCGAGGGTGCATAATTTTACTCCACAAAACGAAAAAGAATATACGGTTAAAAAGGAAAAAAATAGTGTAGACTATGAGGATCAAGTACAGTTGTGTCAAATACTCTTTCCTGGTTTGATTTAAATATGTATGATATATTGAAGCAATATTTCGTCAATTTATCCAAGTAACGGATTTGTCTGCACCTTAGAAGTGTGTAAGTCCTAGTACTCATTAGTATTGTGAATGTTTAATCGGTAAAAGGAAGTATTGCAGTCACTCCCTTCGTGGTATGGTGTGGTTTAATGGCTAGGCACATGATCTAGCATTCATGAGGTCAGAGGTTCGAGTGCGTGTGAAGCATGCGTTTTTGTCCATCAAAACTCCCTTCAATACGATGTTTGTTGGCCATAAGTTGCTCAGATATGAGAGAAAGATAACAGGAGGACGGAGTAATATGTCAAAATGCCATATTGGAACAGTACAAGTTCTTTGTTTGTATTACTAATAATACTATAGAAAAAAACTACAAGTTTGGTAGATTTCCATTTTACTTTATACTTAAACCGAGAGAAAAAAGTATATATATAAGCTACTGAAATAACATGTCTTTTTTATAACGATAGTGTTAAGTTCCAGGATTTTGTATGGACCACTAATAATAATTGGTTTAACGTTAACATAGTCATGATAGTCATATCGTCAGTTCAATGTTATGATAACTTATCGGTTCCTTTATAAGTTGTGTTTAATATTAGGTATGTGGAGTCAATGCGGCTAACATAGTAACCTTACAGTAACGCACTGTACTATATCTCCACGGTTATTGATTCCTTAATGTCAGAATTTTAAAAAAATCTGAATATTGCCAATAAAGATGGGTTATATGATCACACTAAAAAGCATGCTGCAGGGAAACTGGTTAAGTCATTACGTAAGTTTCCCAAACATGAAAAAAATTGATGAGAACTTTAATAAGTACTTGACCATGGTTGAATCCATAATGTTTTGTCTAAAAACCACTTATTAATAGTAATATTGATCGTATCAAGCTACTAGAAATATCTTCGACCGAAAACTTTTAGAAGTAGTTCATATGGTATATATGTATAGCCAGTCTATGTGAAAAATGTATGTAGATATATAAGAAGTACAGCCAACATAGTTAATTAATCAGAAAAAGAAATCATAAAACTCGTCTGGGTTGCTTTTTGAATTCGTTGAATTTGCCAGTGTTAGTTGTGTGAGTTTGATTAAAATCCTCAGCCATCGTTTCGGAATACCTAGCTTATGTGTCCAGTATTTAAAAAAATATTTAACATAACACCTATATATCAAAGGTGAAAGGTCTGGGGAGTTGTAGATGAGGCGGAATGAAGAAAAAAATATTTTTAAGTAGATGCAGGGTCTGCTTAGCTACGTGGTTAGATTTTATCCTGCAGCCAAAACTGTCAACA
The DNA here is from genome assembly GCA_944470205.2 of Schistosoma margrebowiei. Taxonomy (NCBI): domain Eukaryota; kingdom Metazoa; phylum Platyhelminthes; class Trematoda; order Strigeidida; family Schistosomatidae; genus Schistosoma; species Schistosoma margrebowiei. The sequence continues at coordinate 4,167,691 of OX104029.1, read as the reverse complement.
TCCTTGACTGACTAATCGGATGTGCCCAGCGAACCGTTTTGTTCATTTGTAAAGATTTATCATTTTTACATTTTGATTCCGTAATGAATTTGTCAGTTAAACGATCTAACAACACGTATGGTGGTTCATGATCTAGATAAGCCAGTTTTAGCCTATCAATACTTACTGTTTCGATGTTTCCATGCTTTTCTATCACGAAATATTTAGATTTTCTTGAGACGACTTTGAAAGGACCTTCAAATGGAGGACTGAGTGGTGCTTTTATTTTGTCACATATTATCCAGACGTGCGTACAATTGCTTAGGTCTTTAGGTACATATATGGCGCGTGATTGTTCACGAGTATTAATTGGCTTAAGTTTGGACATATGGTCCCGTAGTTGATCTACGTAATTTTCTAAGTCAAGTTTTTGACTGTTATTATTAGGGTTAATAAATTCACCTGGTAGTCTCAGAGTTGTTCCGAAAACCAGTTCCGCAGCTGAACACTATGCGTCAGTTTTGACAGATGTCCGTATTCCCAACATAACTAACGGTAGGAATTCTGTCCACTGATTGGGGTTTGAGTAAGATATAAGGGCGGTTTTTAGCTGACGGTGAAAACGTTCTACCATCCCATTAGCCTGAGGATGATATGCAGTGCAGCGTATCCTATTGGAGCCTGGAAGTTTAGCCAAGTTATTAAATAGTTCGGATTCGAATTGCGCTCCTCTATCCGTCGTTATTGTTATGGGTGTACCAAAAATGGTTACCCAGTTCTGCATGAAAACCTTGGCTACTGTTTCCGCTGTGATGTCCTTTATCGGGATGGCTATAGGGAATCTGGTAAATCGATCTATGCATGTAAAAAGATAATTAAAACCGTTTGAACGTGGTAAAGGACCTACCAAGTCGATATTTACATGTGCAAAACGTGCATCTGGTTGCGAGAAAACACCTATGGGTGAATGTGTGTGACGATTAATCTTTGATTATTGGCATGCTGAACACTCTCTAACCCATTTGTGTACACCCTTCTATAAATTCGGCCATATATATCTGGCATTGATTAGTTTAGTTGAAGCTTTTGCGCCAGGATGAGACAAAGAATGAAAGTTATTATATATCAACTTTCGCATATTTTTGGGAACGAAAGGTCGCGGCATTGCCTTGGTCGTGTCACAGTAAATTAGAATATCATCGATAGGTGACGGGAACTGTTTTAAATTAAGACTTGAATTGTTTGTTTTAAATAGGTTTTGTAATTCTAGGTCGTGCTCTTGTTCTTGTCTCAACGTCTCAAAGTTTACTGTAGACTGCTGTAGCACGTTCATTTCTAGTCTGGATAAAGCATGTGCCGCCTGATTGTCCTGACCTTTGACATGTTGGATATCGCTTGTGAACTGTGATATATAGTCAAGGTGTCGGACTTCTCGAGGTGAGTATTTATCGGCTCTCGCTTTTAATGCATTCGTCAGTGGTTTGTGATCCGTAAAGAATACAAATTTCCTACCTTCTAACATGTGTCGGAAGTGTTTAATGGTCAGGTAGATTGCAAGAAGTTCTCGCCCGAAGGTAGAATACCTTGTCTCAGCTGGAGCGAGTCTTTTCGAAAAGAAAGCAATTGGTTTCCAGGCGTTTTTAACCAGTTGGTTAAGGGTACCGCCTACTGCTTAATCTGAAGCATCCACCATCAAAGCAAGTGGGGAAAGGGAATTCGGATATATCAACGTAGTCGCTTGAGCCAGTTTATCTTTAAGCTGTTTAATAGCTTCGACGGCGTCGGAAGACAGTTTGAATTCTTTTGGTTTTCCTTTGAGTGAATCTGTCAAAGGTTGCATTAATTGTGCACAACCTGGTATGAATCTGCGATAAAAGTTAATTAGACCTAGAAAACTTCTCAGTTGTGTTAGAGAGCTAGGTATGGGGTATTGTTTGATGGTATCCACTTTTGTTTTGATAGGTTTAATCCCTTCTGGGCTTATTGTGTGACCGAGGAATTCTAAAGTTTGAACGCCGAAAACACACTTACTTTGATGTATGTTTATTCCATGTTCATCCAGTCTTTTCAACACTGCTCGTACATGCTGTTCGTGTGATTGTAAATCGGGGCTGGCAATTAACAAGTCGTCTATATACCCCTGCGCAAATGGCATATCTCGAAGTAGGTTATCTATGAATCTTTGAAATGTCTGGGCCGCATTTCTCAGGCCGAATGGCATGCGTACAAACTCGAATAAGCCAAAGGGTGTACTAATAGCTGTCTTGGGGATATCTTCATCAGCCACCGGGATATTGTGATATGCCCTGACTAAGTCAATTTTAGTGAATATGTTCATACCTTGTAAACCGTTGGTAAAATCTTGGATATGCGGTATTGGGTACCTATCTGGTACGGTTTAGGGCTTTGTAATCCCCGCACGGTCGCCAGTCACCTTCATTCTTCTTTGGGACCATATGCAAAGGGGATGCCCATTGACTATCAGAGGGACGGATAATACCCAATTGTAGCATATAATCAAACTCGGCCCTAGCGATTTTGAGCTTATCTGGTGCTAGTCTCCTGGGTTTTGCAAACACCGATGCCACTACAACGTCACCAGTATGTGGCAACATCCGACATATAGTCCTCAGACCGTGCGTGGCAGCTATAAGTACACGGGTGTGTGACGTGTTCAGGCACGCCCTAGATTCACACCAATCTTTTAAATGTGAGGATAAAAAAACCCAACCTTTCCAGGCCAAAAGCGTTACTACAAATACTGTCGAAGGTAGTGGGAGAACCAGTAAATGAACAAATCATCTCCCATAAAGTCAAACATAGACTAAGGAAAGACAGGTCCTGAGTATACCATCTCCTCATAGCATGTGAATGCTAGACGATTTGCTGGTACCATGAGATACCAGTTCATGCAATAGCCCTCGATTTCGCAAAAGCCCCTTGACATGGTACGTAATGTAATTTTTATAGCAAATGCCGCAAAGATGCGTTTATTTAGACTAACAAACTGCCTAGAAAATGGGGTGTTTCAAGGTAAACTGAAGGTCCCAACATCAGGAGTTTCACAAAGAACAACCTTAGGCCCACTGTTGATCTTGATCTTTAAAATTAGCTCGGCGACAACGATGTACGGAGTCAGTGTAAAAATCTGAGGACTTACACAAGGCAAAGAGTATATACCTGAGCTTCGAAACACACACTAAAACGATATATGAATATTCAATAGACAGTGGGTTACAACTGAACCTGCTGAAGTGTCGTGTCGTGAGAATTCTGCGTTATTTAACAAATCACTTACATCTTCAATGAAATCCTCTCTCGATCGTCTCTTTAGAGAGTGATTTTGGGCTTGTAATCTCGGAGAGCCTTGTCACCGGTTGGAATTACATAGTCGATGAAGACAAAGCAAACTCAACGTTCTATATTATGGCAAAACAACTTGGCGCAATCATCATAGATTCGTTCCTAAAACCGTTCGATACGTATCCATGGCTCCACTTTCAAGTTCACAACGTCGTTCCGCCTCCTCTCTTCAAAAGAGATCTCTTAGACCCAGTACAGAGACGGGAAATCAAGTGGATGATGGGACTAAAACATAAATCTTACTAGAACGGACTACAGCACCTAAAATTATTCTCTCTAAACTGCAAGAAGGTTAAGAGTGGCTTGACAATAGAATACAATATATTAAGTACGCCAAGCCATCACAATCCAATAATATGACCAGAACATCACCACCATGTTCCACGAGGCAACCCTCGAAATGTTGCGCATCAAAGAGCGAATACCCAGGTATCTTCTCACCTTTTCTCATCAAGAATTGCCTCCGTTTGGATTACTCGCCCAAACCCCATACGAAAGGGCGGGTACATTTCGAAAGGACCTAACGTTTAAACCTTGCCGTGTATTGCCTTCTCGAGACTTATTTTTAGTTGTTTTTACCGTTCTGTAGCTCTTAGTACTGATCTATGAATAAATGTTTGTCTCTAATTTGTATCGGCTGGATTAAAACATCTCTGATTTTTCAGAAAATAGAATTCATTCTATTTTTCCTTAATTTTATAACATTTCGTTACTTTACTCGAGCATCATCCTCAGCTGCCGTTCATCCGTTTTGTGAACTGTGTTTAATCGTTTTGCACATCAAAGGAAATGGGTTTTTGTAACTGGGATAAAGCGCTGGGCTAGTTAATTGTTATAATTAAAGAAAGACCAATATACACCACTATTAGATCGAAACTATCTGAGTTTATGTTTGCCTTACTTATTTCGTCAATATTAGTACTGGAATAAATTAGCATGTACAGTACTTGGCATAAATTGGTCAATTACTTAATGCATGTATACAATTCACACCATCAATAGATTAGGCTGTTTTTAATATAGGGGTGAAGATGTCTAGCACAAAGAAAAAGCTCCACCATTAGACTGCTTTAAATAAAAATTACCGTCAAGTCACTGAGTTATAAATTTTCTCTTGGCTAACAGTTTCTTATGAATTACTATCATCCTTGATACTGTGTATTTTCTAGAAAAGGTTCAATGCAATTTCGCAAAGTAATTTGTTACAGTTATGCACATATTCAACCGACTCTAATCTCCAGTTCATTTCGCAATCTGTCAACTTCATCACAATTATTCAAACACCAGCAGCAAAGATATCGTGAGGCTAAAGTAACTGTAAATGAAAAGTCGAAGAGTAGACGAGATGCTGCTCGTGAACTATTGATGAAAACAAATAGGACGAAATGGGAGCAGGAAATGGCTCGATTAAATATTTTGAAAGGTCGAATTCCAACTTCCGATACTTACTTAATATCTGAATTTGAGCCGAAAAAATACAGTTTGTCAGAAGCTGTTGAGCTACTGCGTGAAAGTGCCCAGCCGGATATGTATGATTGTATGGATAATCCAGTTCGAGTTAAGGTATGACGTTTTTGCAACCTTTCTGTATTCTAAGTCACGTCAAGATTCTTTTCAGAGCTATAATTATTATCGTGCGTAGACTACTTATTGTGTTACAAAACTAAAACTTGGGACTAGGTATATGTCAAGTTATCTTCATAGCTTGGATTTCAACATCTAAACCATATTTTCATCTACAATGCTAACTAGTTAGTGTAGTCGTAGATACCGACTAACTCTCTGGTTTTGTGTATCCAATGTTTCAACTAGACTATTTAGGTCCCGCTATTTTGAACCTAAATTTACTTCTCATCCGGCCTTCAAGATCATTTAAACCATTAAAAAAATACTTCTCTTCACATAACATATTTTATCAGTAAAGTCTGTAGTTAGGAAAAGCTTTTTCTTAACTTAATCACTTATAAATGTTAGTGTAATTTAGAATGTCAATTTCTTTTCATTAAGCCTCAATGAGTTTTAAAATTGCTTGTAACTGACTGACTAATAAATATATAAATGTATATTTTGTATTAATCGAATCTGTCTTTACATTTAATAAGAAGTCTGTTGTTGAGTTTATCCCGAATATTGACTCAGTGATTTGGTTGTTCGACTGTCTGTCACTAATTCATAGGTTCAAATTTCCCTCCATCGACTTCGGTTTGTGAAACCGGGTAGAGTCATTAGCCGTCGCACTTAGAGTGTAGCTCATACACAGGTACCTGGGGTTTGAATGAATTTAATTTGATTACACTGAAGTATTGACTTACAATCTTTTGTATAATTTATACGAAAACAAACTTTGGCGGGAGTGGTTTTGTCTCATTATAGAGCAATGATCACATATTGATTGTTATCATGTCATTTAAAGGGTCCTAATTTTTCATTACAAGTTATTTCATAACACATCTAGCATAATCTGCGAAATACTGGGGAGGGGTTAGTTCTCATCATAATATCAGGTTTATACCTTAGTAACTTCCACATTCATTATGTAAATAATTTCCCAAACTAGGTACGTTAATGGCTTCAGTGTACAGTGTTAGAACTCTTTTATCCTGATATATGTACATACAATTTTTGTCTTTGTGTGAGGTATATGTATTTTTGTACTCACGTTTTATTCTATAAGAGGCCGATTATTTTCCAAATTATTTTGAAGTTTCCACTCCTAGTAAACCAGTTACCATTTCAGTCTTCAACAAACAATACATCAATAGCAAAACTTTTCAAAGTTCTCTGTTAAGCTACTTACTGTCTACTCAAAGTTGCACTGGTAACGCTAAACGATGCCATATTACAGAACCAATAAATAACTACTTTAGAAATTCATTCAGTCAGTCATATACAACGTAGAATATGGTATATATATGCATTAGTTCCAGTTGCTACACCACATTAATACAGAGGGGAGATAACCAAAATAAATAATAGAGTATCAGAAGTGGTATTAACACTTCCAATATCAATAACAGTTAAAAATATTACTTATAGAAAGAAGAAGTATGAGAAAATTCCGCAACTCGGAATCTAAGGGTAGACATAGGGTTAATGTACCTGTTTCATTGCGAACGATTTTGAGTTACATCACTCAATGAGAATCGCGCGGACCCCAGACACGTAGTCTGTACCTGTTAACATGGCTCAGTTTAGTAGTCATTAAATTCATGGGTTGATGCTTCTTCTTGGTTTGTCCTCCCTAAGCTTTCTTCCAGCGTAATCTTACACAGGTTTGGCATGCTTAAGAAACGCTCTAACCACCCCAGTTGGTGAAGATTCACTACAGTCAGTCAGTCAGTCACTACATCATCAACTGATTTACCATATTTGCCTAGTACTTTATGCCTAACCTCGACATTGCTTACCCGATGTTCCCGAAATACACGAGCAATATTTCGAAGGCACCTGTGATCACACATCGATGAACTGTTACTTTCATCCATTTCGAATGGCTGTGTCTCATATTCATAGGGTATAACGGAGTGGATTGTAAACCAATTCTTTAGTTTACATACGGACGTCTCACCTAGACAAATCTACGCAATATTTCTTTAGACACCAAATCCCCAGTGCCTACGAGACTACTCAGGATTAAAAAATGTTACACAAACTAGAACTTTGGATGTCAAAAAAGCTGTTAATTAGATCAGTATTTATAAGTAGGAAGTAATAATAATCACAGACCATGAAAACACAATAAGTGAATGAATTAATGCATGCTAAAGATGCTTATAATAATCATGGTTTTCTCCCCCTTATCATTCGAGGAATACCTTATCAATTAGGTCTCCCTGACAAAGCTTTACTTGAAGAGAGTCGTTTTCTTCTGCATGTTATCTGCATATACAATCGTAAACATTTCATAAATTTCTTGACCGTTTTTTCCTAGTTTCATGAACAACCTTATAAGAATCGTTCGCTTATTTGTTGGGCATTTATGTATTCCATCATTGTTCTCACAATAATAGTAATCGGGATTAGAGGCAGCTGTATTTTGGAATATCATCGCTTTCTCAATAGGACTATGTTTTCCCAATCGAATTCGATTTCTATAATCAGCATCTTTTGTGAACTTCATAGGTTGGTATGTTGTTAAAATATCCCGAATGAGTATAAACTGTGTACCCAATTTAAAAATATATGTAGACCTTTAATATAGTTGTATTTTTACTCTCACTATTCATAGTATGATGGTAAATAAGTGCTTAAGTCAAATCACCCTTCAACATCAGTTTTATTAGGTAGGTGCGAATCTACATTCCACATACATCAGTATTTAAGCAACCAGTTCATATCACTCTAGACGTGATCACATGTAAATATCATAATTCAAAGTTGGTTACACGTAAGAAACTTCTACCTTTGGTAACTAAGTTACATTACTTCCTTATTATACAGTAACGATCCAATGAGCTTGCTCGTTTAAAGTTGTAAATTTTATAGTTGTATTGTTTTCTGTATTTCATGGGGTTCACATACACAGGTTACGCTCAATATGTGTACAAAGAAGAAGACAAGGTTCATACCGAAATTTGAAAGTAATCTTGTCCTACCAAATGTATTAGATTTTATGCCTGTTCGTCGAGTATTGGCCATATGTCAAGTAAGTTAAAAGAGAAACTCACATATAAAAGTAACTTTTGTGTTGATAAAAACCGGGGGGGGGGTATGAACTAAGTTTGTTAGTTAGGTGTTAATTTATTTAAAGGTTGAACTAATTATGGTTGCTTTGTGCTCCAATCGTTTATTTGTTGAATAATCTACTCTTTTGGCCAGTAACAATCTTGTATTTGATCTCAACTAGAGCTCTTAAATATCCTCCAACCGTGGGGAGAGTCAGCTCTTCCTCACGAAGTTCTCTCACATGGCCACTCGTATACAGCCACTCTTAGGGAAGTTCTGCTTACTGCCTTCTCGTGGCGAGTGTGTTGTTTACCAACTTGAGAGGAAGAAAAGCGAATATCCGGAGATTTAACCAGGTTGATGGACTCACCTAGGGGAGTTGGAAAACACTGACTCCAAAACTATTTTGCATATGGTCTTCCGGATCCTGAGGGAACAAATGGCGTATAAACTTGTTCTTGGTGACCGGCTACCATGGGACTGCATCTCCTAACGTTGCTCAACTGACTTGTGGATTAGACCTCTAGATGAAAGGCTTCGGGTGTGTGACTCTCTAAGAAAACCTGTTTCTGTTTGGGCTCCCGAGCAGTATTTCAACCCTTACACAAGTCGAATGACGAAGTGTGGTGCATAAATATTTGGTACTTTCTTGTACCAATGTTTACGTGTTTGAATAAATAAATGAAATATAGTTTGTACCATCATATTCACTGCATACATCATCAATATAGCCCATTATTATAACTCTCGAATCCTATTTTCTATCTTCCAAACTATTTTTTGTATTACATAATTACTGTCACTTCTTTTACCGGATATTATGTTAGTAGGTCAGTTCCACGATTATCTTTTCCAATCCATTTTAGTGGTTAACATTCTTCAGTTTTGTTTGTTTGTTATTTACATCATTCCATTTCATTGTTTGATTACTTCACCAATCATATTGTTATGAAACATCATTTATAAATTGACATTGTCGGTTTGTTTCTTGATTAAATACATAATTTTTAATTGCACACAATTATTATTATTACTACTACTACTACTGTTACTACTATTATCAGAATTCAGATGATCGCGAGGCATATTTAACTGCTGGTGCTTATGATGCTGGTGGATCAGCACTTATCCAACGTGTAAGTCAAGGTCACTACCATTGGGGTGAATATGATACTGTTGTCGCTCATCAAAGTTGGGAAAGTCAGGTGACAAAATTACGACATATTTTAAAAGACAGATTACCGACAATAAAAAATGGTAAGAGTTTTCATCTTTCTTGTGACATAATTCCAAATATGATATTGTTTCTAAACAGTTGCCACTGTTTGTTGTATTGTATGATCAAGCTTCTTGATGGGTCTATGTAGTTTTAATTGAGAGCATGAACCGGTTGATGTTAAATCACCATTGAAAACCTGGAAGCACTGGACGGCTGTTTCGTCCTATTGTGGAACTCCTCAGCAGTGCGCATCCACGATCCGCTCGCGGGATTCGAACCTGGGACCTATCGGTTTCTCGCGCGAACGCTCAACCTCTAGACCACTGAGGTGGCCGGCATCCAACGGTGTTAATATCTAACCTCAATCAGTCCGCGAAATCGCGTGACCATTTTCTATTTTATTGAGGTATATACCTGTCTCTACCCGACATGGATCTATGTAGGTTGAACAAGTAATATATAGCAGTATTGTTTGAATAATATTTTTTGGAATAATAGGTGACACTATAATTTCCTGGCGACCTTGAGAATGTTCAGTTACTTACTATTGTTAAATGAGGGTTTTAAATTAGTGTGAGGAATTAAAATTAGGATTTGTAGTTGGATTAGAGTTGGAATTAGAGTTAGGTTCTTTGTCACAAACTGACAAAAGCAATCATTCCAAAATGCTACTTATCCATATGGATGGGTAAATTTCTCGCCAAAATTATGCATCTTATATCTGATTTGTTCTCCCATAAATTATCGTCTCACCAAACAACTGAGTAACTCTTAAAATCCTGAATTCAAAACGCAATAAGATACTATTACTCTTGGCAATATAAGTAAATGCATTTTACAAACTTCAATTCATGAGGTCTATAAGGTACTCATATGTGTCAAGATTCAATCAGGGAAGAGATACTTCCTACATTGATTACGTAATAATTATTTCTGTAAAAACGTACGACAAATTAGGTAGCTTTGTCAGTTCAGCCCCCAAGTGCTCTGGTATGGCCGAGAGTGGGGTGGACCCGCCCTCCCTCTCGACATGCTCTGACACGGCCACGCGTATACAGCTTCTGCCATGGAAGTCCTACTCACTACCTTCTCGTGGCGGGGGTGTTGTTTACGAAATTGAGAGGACGAAAAGCGAACGTCCGGCGCTCTAACCGGATTGCAAACCAATAGTGCACATGTGCTCCAGTATCCTGAAGGAACAAATGGCGTATTTACCAATCGTTGGTCACCGGCAGCCATGGGACTGCATCTCGTCACGATGCTCCACTGCTTTGTGTTTCAGACCTTAAGGTCAAAGGCTCGGGGTGTGGTCCCCTAAGAAAACCACCTGCTTCGGTCTTGGCACCCTGGCAGTATCACAGCCCTCACACAGATCGAATGAGATTTGTGTGGCGCATATCTATTTGGTGCCTTCTTGTACCAATATCTATGTGTTAAAATAAATTTGTCAATCCAACAATATGAACTAACAAATTGAAATAATGTTTTTTTCATTGCTGTAAAGAATAATCCGATTAATTAGGTCAAAGGTATTTTTCCATTGTGACTTTATCGCTTTTCACCGATGTTTTATAAATAAACACTGTTTCTTGATTGTCTGATAACTCACTTTAGGATTGTCAGTATCTAGTTTACTTTTACCCAATAACATTGAGATAGGCTCTGTGTTCAAAAATGAATAACAATTGCCTGAGTTACTGAATATTAGTAAGTAGTATAATTAATGCACAAAAGGAATGGAGATGGAAAAGGATTGAGGGTGATATATTTGCAAACGAAATGAAGAGCTATTACCATCATTGTAATCTATTATTAATTATATTTTATCAATTAAAAGTGGATAACTATTGGGGAACAAACTTATCGACCGACTTTACTTAATCTGTGAGTTTAGTTAAACCACAGTTATTTTCCTGAAAAGAACAAAAATGACAAGTTAACCAGGGTATTATTCTCCATTGACAGTTAAAAGAAGGCTAAACATAGGCATCGTTAACAAGACCATATCTTTCAGCCAAATTAGTCGTATTGTGAATAACAATATGTTCTTTTGAGCATTTGAATATCGTTAAGTATCTTTCTTATCTTCCAGTTTTCATGTTGATGATGATGATGATGAGATTGTTGAATTTCATTGGAATCAAGAATCAATCAATGTTAGACCACCATTAAGAACCTGCAAACACTGGACGGCCGTTTCACCCTAGTATAGTGGTGGTCTAACATCGATCGGTTCATGATTTCAATGAAATTACTTCCAATTGCTTGTATAAGTTTATGTGTATTTACCAAAGTAGTTTGTTTGGTAGGGTCGACAGTAAAACCTAGCCTAGTATTCTACCAAGTCCTTACTTAAGAAGAAGGAAATCCTTCAGCAATGAAATTTCTAAGCAGCTCGGCAACATCAGATAGCTTAAAGTGATTTCGAATCCCGGTTGTCTTATTGCCTGTGTTGGTGTTATAATCTCTTTCTTACGGTTATGACCCAGCTATTCCTATTGCTTATTATTCTCGGACACCGATTCACTCGACAAGTCCCCAAATCAGAACATGGTTGAACAGGAAAGAGATTATATTCCAAATAATAAGGTTAGATGGAAGCAAGAAGTAAGAAGCACAACAGGGAGAACGTTAATATATTTATAGTTTTTACATGAGAAGATTCTAGAGTATTCTCCAAATATCAACTAGTGTTGATTGAATAAGAATTAGCCAATCAGCGTGCACCAAAGTAATCGTGCATTGATCATGCTTTAATCCAGTCCATGTCCCGCTAACACCTCTCCTTTGAGCAGATTCGTAGGATCTGGTGCTAGGAGGACGCTTACACTTCTTCTTGGCCCGAGACGTACGATTCGGTGGACAATGACCTTCTATATGCCCATGGTTGTTGCACACCTGACATTTATGCTTCTTAAATGGACAGAATCGTACATAATGCCACTCACCACATCACCAGCATGCAGTCGTTGGTTTGTTGCGAGTTGTTGTCGGTTTCTGAACTTTTAACCTAGTAATAGCACTGACAATACTGCAGGTTAAATTAGGATTTGCCTGTTCAATCGGTTCGTTGTCGTGTCTGATGCTTTGTAGCCGCTTACACTCATCTGTCAATGTTCTGAGTGTGACGTTCGGGTCTTGATCCAGTCGAGCCAAAAGTCTAGTCCTGATTTCAGCATCTTGTGGTGACTGAAGAGCTTTGATGGATATTAAGCATTTAAATTGGTCTTCTGTCAACGAGCGTAACTTGAACCGTTCACATTCTCTGTTGACGATGTCTGCTAAAACACCATATTCATCGGCTTTGCGTTCCACCAAATTTAGACACCGATATCGAATACTAAACAATGAGGATGACTCACCGAATATTTCTGACAACTGAATTACCGTCTCCTCGAAACTGAGCTCTCGAGGTAACTTTGGCAATATATGGTCAGTATAACGTGCATGTTCATTGCTTCCCAACTTACGTACCAACAATCGAGTCTTCCATGCGTCGTCTTGGTTACAGAATTCTGTTCTAAATGTGTCTTCCCAACGTTTGAACCACGTGAGAAAAGTATTTCCACTTTCGGGATCATAGATGAATTCTGGGATGCTGCTAGCAACTGCATCACAAGACGTACTTGAAATAGCATGTGAACTCGAGCAGTGAATGTTGAGCTCTTGAGTCAAAGTCTCCAACAAACGCATTTGTGCATCAAGTTTTGCTTGCTGTTGTTGTAGTATTCGGTTAAGCTGGTCATCTGATATGGGCATCTTGAATTTGTTTTCCTTTTTCCCCGTCGCCACTGTTATAGTTGGATGTATATGAGATATGGGTTGATGTGCAGTATATGTTAGTATGTGTATGGGGCCAGGCCAACATCGTATTCGGCGCAGTAGGTAGCGCATTCGGCCACTAGGGGTGAGGGTGTTAATAGCTGACTGGTGAACTGGGCCCGCCCACGTCGACTGGGTAAGGGAAAACTCCCAAGTATTGTCCAGTGGACTGCGACCACATTGGCTCGGCGCCAACGTGGCAAATAGCGGCTCCCTCTTCATTACTCTCTCATTCTCTATGTCGTCCCTTGCGCACACAATACACTCATCCACTTTGTCCTTAACTTTATTACACTCAATCCAGTCATTATCTCAATATGATACACACATAAATTATTTTCACTTCCATCCGTCCTTTCATCCAGTCATCCAATCAGTCCGCATCAATTCCACTTCAGTTTCACCACATTTTATCAAACACTCGTCCGTTTGTTCCACATACTCGTTACATCCTGCTTATCTCCTCACTCTACGATGACTTTCTTCTCACTCATAGCATGCATAAAGTATTGAATTGGTCAGTCAGCTGGAAGCTGTGATATACCTGTCTTACTATGGCCAACAAGTTTATCATACATACCCCGAATCACTATCACCAGTGATATGTTAATTTTGCATGGATATTATAGAAAAGGAATGAATATCCCCTGAAAATGGTTAATCAGTTTATTGATTAGATTTAAACTGAAATACCGATAATTGCACTAACTTGTATTTTTAACTGTAGTACGTGAAACTTGCTTGTTGAGTGAACATTAACTTTAGTGCTGGATGATGGGGATAAATAAGTAAATACTTGATGAAAAGATTCCGACATAAATTTACCTTGTTGAGGTATCCTGCATCGTTGTATCTCAACCGTAGCTGCCACCTTGACTTACGAGGTAGTGGGACTTACCTATCATGATGAACCTATCAAGTTTTATTGACTGAAATATTTGTTTGGGCCCAACTATAACTGACAGGTCGATTGAATAGCGGCAAGACTAAAAGCACCATACATTAGGTCCGGAGACGAAGTCTTATTGCTGACAGTACAAGGATGTGACAACAGTATGATGTTTCCTTCATATAATCAGCATCCATAACAACGCCACCTTATCATAATATCATGAATGGGTTAGGAGAGGTCAGCGTTGTCGCATCTCACCTTGCCTCACAGATATCCTTCGCGTGTTTTAAGGCTTTTGAACTGTGGAACTAACGCATCATGAACCGCTCTCAAAAGTCCATATATGATCTGCATTAGGCATTTGTCTCTTTGGCTTAATAGTTACTCTCTTAAATCATCAAAACCACAACTAATTCAGTTTCCTTTTCAAGGTAACTCAAGAGGATGTATTCCTCCGCGATTTTGGCGACTGGGCAGTAACATATTCACCCTCATATCCTTAACAGCACTCAAGATCACTGACTGATCATCACACCTGCCTCTTTGGCACAATAAATTTTAAAATCGGTGATCCAGTGGTTATGATATCTGACTTTCAGCCATTACTCTTCAATTTCCAACCCCCACTCCATTTTGATTTAGGCAGTTACCATTTTCAATCAAAGAAAGTTTTTGCTTGTTGTCAAGCCTTCAATAAGTTGACTGTCTTATTAAAGAAAAATCTTTATTCATGTATATGTATGTATTTAGGTAGATTAGGTGAAGATGTGATGAAACTGATGTCAATCCATTCGAATAGTATTCAACTGGAATCAACCTCCATTGATGGTGTTCCTGAAATTGGATTACTGGATATAATTTTGGGTCAGGTATTAACCTAATTCATTATATTATTATTATTATTATTATTATTATTATTATTATTATTATTATTATTATTATTAAAAAACCATTTTTTCAAACTCACATAACAGTCCCCTATGATGTCATATCATTCACTCTATAGTAATGTGAGATCAACACCAGCCAAGGATGTGCTCTATAGCATGGGTTTTAATTTTGATCAAGTCAGTCAGTCGGTCGGTCAGTCAGTCTGTCAGTAACAACGTAGAACTTCGTACGTACGTACATCAGTTCGAGTTGCCACACCACATTAGCACAGAGATACAGTTGTCGATTCAAATCCCGTAGTGGTAGAGGTAATAAGAGTATAAGCAGTAATCGGGAAGATTAGTGTTTGGAGATGTTATTTAAAGAGTATAATACAGTGAAATAAATTTAGGAAGAGAAAAAAAAGAGACAAGGAGGAATAAGGAGATCAAAATTTGGGAGAACACAAAGAGTGTATGCACCTGCGCCATTGCAAACGACTTTCAGCCATGTCATTCAGGGTATCTAATCATCGATTGCTATCATCTCGCGTTCCCCAACCAGGTAGTCTACACCTATCGATATGACTCAGTCCACTTGTCAGTGACTTCATTGACTTGTGTCATGTTTTGGTCTGGCCGCCCCTAGCTTTCTTCCAATCTACTCCTATACCACTGAACATCGCACGTCGAGGCAGTCGGTCTTTGTTATGAATCTTCATCAACAGATGTAGCTAAAATATGTGTTGCATTTACCTAATGTCAGCCTATGTCCACACATAATGTCAACTGTACTGTGATGAATAGGTTCGAAAAACCAGGCGTGGCCAAACGAAGTTAATGTGACCAGTCTATGAAGTTTATTGACTCCTGATATGAACCATGTGAATTCTGGTCTATTGGAAAAAATAATTCGAAACCTTTAGGCGATGTGGTTCACGGTTGGTTGTAGCGTGTTGTGTAACAGATAAATTGTCTCTTTTTGTCTATCCATCAAGAGTTTCAATATTATTCCACACTTTTTATTTCACGAGAATGTACCATAAATTACCATTGAAATCCAGAAAACACTACCCAGGTGTTTTGTCGTAGTGCGAGGCTCCTAGGCATTGGGCACCTACGACCTTATCTGAAATCAAAATAAGGATCTTTAGGTTTAGAGAATTTCTTGAGTATTTTTCTAACATCCATTAACAACTGTTAAAGGTTAGTCCCTGTAATTATTGGACAAATCTTGTATACATTCTTGTGAAATTTACTAAGAGGTTTATATGTTTTTGTTGTTGATGATTTACACATTCTGACTGTGTTAATGTGGTATGGCAACTCGAACTGATGTACGTATTTACAAAGTTCTACATTGTTACTGACTGACTGACATTCTGAGTATTGAATTTCATTACTTTATATGTTTCATTTCTTTGAATATCAATAGTCTATTTCTTAAAATCTTGTATTAATTCTTTTAGCTCTCATGGGATTTCAATCGATTAGAAGAGAATTTACGTAGTTATTTGGAATGTATTGAATCACAAAAGTCATCTAGAATTATAAGTAAGAGATAAATAGATCATATTGTTTTATATTACGTTTTATATTCAATGTAAAAAGATAAATTTAATTGTGCTGAAGTCTTGTTTGATATTTGGATGCTTCGTACTGTAGTGAACAAGAATACAGGTGGGGACAAACGGATGTATTTAGCACAACAATTAAAGTCTATCTCAACAAAATCTGAATACCATATAGTCAATCGTCAATTTGCAAAATATTCATGCATCAAACCAAAACTGGACTGTTTCTGTTGCAAACACCAATCCATTGTCTCCCATTCCATTGTTCATGCATTTTCTTACAAATTCCATTGTGTTCTCGCTCTACCTTTCTTGATCTTCGCCATCATCTGCTACCAGACATTACGTTCTTTTTAACGCACGTTATATACTACTTATATCAATATAAGTAGCTCACACCACATTACTAGTTGGGATTCATCATTCAGTCACAACATAGAAATTCGTACGTATGTACATCAGTACGAGTTGTCATACCAAATTAGTACAAAGATACATTTGTCGATTTAAATCCCATGGTGATAGAAGTAGTAAGAGTATAAGCAGTAATCGGAAACATTAGGGTTTGAAGATGTTATTCAACGAGTATAAATTAGTGGAATAAATTTAGAAAGAGAAAAAAAAGGAACATAAAGAATTCAGAAGATTAAAATTTTGGAGAACATAAAGAGATTTATCTGTATTGTGCATATTTCTCATATTCAAATGTCTAGTTTCATTAGTCATTTAATAGATTTCATAATATTACTACTTATTAAAGACAGTGAATGTTGGTAAGTAATAAACATCTATTTTGGCCTAGTTCAAGATTTGTTCGTCTAATGAAGTAAGTAATGAACGTTCATCGACTGAAGTATCGTCAACCACTGCCTACTTCGACATACTATGTTTACTGGTGTAAAAGTAGGTTAATGGAAAGCTAGAGGCGAGTAAAGTAAAATGTGATATGAAGTTCATGAAGTCATTGATCATTGAACAGAGTTGTGTTGATAGGCTTAAACTATCTGGTTGAACTCTGCACTATTATTGTAACTAATGGTTAAAAATGCTGAATGTGATATGTAGTGCGGCATATACGTTCCACTTTCTAGTTTACCTTGTGATTGACTACTTCACAGTATGAAATCAATACAGTAAGATAAACATTGTCTTTTGTTTAAATTAAACTCACTATTTCGATTAAAAAGATACAATACTAAGAGAGATGAACAATTTATTATCAATCCATATAATTATGTTAGCCATTTCACTTCCCAGATTCCTTTAAAGACGTATTTAACAACAGTTTCACTTCAGTTTTTAACATCAGAACTGCATGGATATATCCCGAATAAAATCAAGCAAGCTATGTGGTATGTCAAGGCTACATGATCTGGTGGATGAAATGCAAGTATGGATGAGCTATTCTAGGTTATCATTTACATATTGTTATCTGGACCTATATGACCTCTTATAAACATCCATGAACTGTCAGCCAATCAGTTATAATCTATGTAATACCTGGCACAAATGTATGTTGAGCTCAGTCGTCATACTACATGACAAAATGATTAACAAAGGAATTAAAGTAGTGATAATAAAAAAAGGACAAAACAGAGAGAATATAGTTGGAGAAGATAGAATGAAAATCTAAAATGTGAAGGAATATTGGGACTCAAGATCTAGGATAAGATAAAGAGTGAATACATCCATGTGGTTGTCACTGATTCTAAACCATGATTCATAATTCTTAACTTTACCGGATGCAGTCGTTGCGTACACTTCGATCAAGTATTCTTTATCTACTTGTGTACGATCCCAGTGACAATTCGGTAGTAACTCCAACCCAATTAGTAATTTTCAAATAGGAGAGTCTATAAAGTGTTTATGTATTTCTTTAATACTCTTTTCAATCACAAACACTGTCAGTAAACCTCTTGGTTAATCGAGTTGAATGATGCCTTAAAGTTATGAAATACAACAACCTCTAATCTCTTACATGAATTATAAGTGTTATTATTCTGCTTTGTAAGCGTTCAAATCTCCGATGCAGTCTTTGTAGTAAAACTGTGTGTTCATAGTGATCGATTCGAATCACAAACCCCATGCACATCAGATATGATGGAAAGAAAAGTCAATTTTCGATTGAATTACTCATTATAAGTTTTATTCAACATTCAACATCCGTTTTGATTCAACGTGAAGATCATTCAATGTATGATATTTTTTTCTGTATAACATACGATATTCTTGTATTCAGTTGACATGGACTATGCTCAGTAAGTGATTTGTGATAACTAAGTATGTGATTTAATCCTAATTATTAATCAAAATAGGTGTAAAATCAATATATATAAACCAGTGTATTTTAGACTATTGGGATTCGTCGTCGTCGTCGTTATAGTGTTTGGGGCTAATAAATCTTCACTTATACCAGTCTTGTGTTCTTACTTTCACATTGTGGGGATTGCCGAGGTCCGTCGTTCCGAGTATAAGTGATCAGCGTTATTTTCCGGCACAGCAATCAGTGACGACTAAATATAACAACATAACACTATCTTACTTTTGTAAATATGTATATACATATATATATATATATACTTCACTTGTGTTTCTGTAAAACATTCATATCATTACTGTATGTGTTTCTTCTTTTTTTGTTGCGAAAAATATCCTTCTACAGATGAATTCATTCAATCCGGTGAAATTCATTGTCCACCAACTGGTGAACGTTTTATTTTAGATATTTCTCAATATTGTTCTCTTGGTAACAAATTTAAAGGAAATCAACTTATTGATGAAGGTGAAGAAGAAGAAGAAGATAATGATCATCATGATCATGATAATGTAATTGATATGATGAGTACACAAATAGAAAAACAACAAAATACAAATGAACTTGATATTTGAACCTCTTGTTATTAATTAATTAACACTTAATGTATATGTACATATTATTGTTAAAATACACTAATTTTCCAATTCTATTTAGTTTCTTTATCTTAAAGACTATTTAAAGAACCAATATAATATTATCAAGTTTATTTCATCATCTGGAAATTTTCTAGAAATGGTTATTTTATTTATTTATTTATTTGAACACAAAGGGGCATCGGATACATATGAACCACACAAGTGTGTAAGGTGTGATACTGCTTGAATTCCCAAACCGAAGCAGGTGGTTTTCTTTTAGAGGCCACATCCGGAGCCTTCAACTTGAAGGTCTGATCCACAAGGTAGTGGAGCAATGTCAAGAGATGCAGTTCCATGGTAACTGGTGACCAACAATTGGTTCATACGCCATTTATTCCATAAGGATCATGAAGCTCATGTGAACCATTAGTTTAGAATAAGTGTTTTCCAGTCCTCCTAGGTGAATCCTCCATATCCACCAACGTGGTTAAAGCGCCGGACATTCATTTTTCGTTCTCTCAATTTCGTAAACAACACGCTCACTGCGTAAAGGCAGTGAGTAGGACTTCCCTGGCAGTGGTTGTATGCACGTGGCCATGTGAGAGCATTTCGAGAGAGAGAGAGAGAAAGCTGACTCTCCCTACTCTTGGCCGTACCAGGGCACTTGGGGGCAAGTAGGAAATATCAAAAGCGGAAATCACAGAATGTACCAAAAAAATCCAGTGTATAGTGATGATTTATGTATTCGGTTGTTTCAGTCATAATTGTCTATATGAATACTGGTAATATTATCCAATTGTTCAAAGTAAGTGTATATAGTGTATATATATATCTTAGTGACCTGTTGTTATATTTGTCATGCTTAGTAAAAACACAAAAAATACTACTGTTATGTATTTATTCGACTTTGGAAATAAATCAAAACACTACATGGATACGATGGTGGTTGGAGGTAGTCGACAGGAAACCTTGAACACGGGTTTCGTGCTACTTGGCACTCGTCAGCATGGTGTATCTGTAATCTTGAGGTAACTGGTGCTCCCTGGCGGATTCGATCCCGTGTTGGTCGATAGCATTCGATCTGCACTAAATAAGGAATTAACACGCATGACATTGATCAGCACCCAGTGATCAATCAATTGTGATTACAACTCAGTCCTACAGGAGGTCGGTCGTGGCTCGGATAGCTCAGTGGTAACGTCTCTGATTGTGAAGCTGGATGACTCGGGGTTGAATCCATCAAGGAGCACCAGTTCTCTCAGGATGACAGGTACACCTTGCTGACGAGTGCCAAGTAGCACGAAACCCGGTTCCAGGGTTTCCTGTTGACTACCTCCAACCACCATCTAATCTCAATATATAGTGCACGCAGTGTCGAGTCACCCAGACTGGTGGCCACATTGCAACACGATCGACAGCATTCGATCTGCACTAATAAGGACTAGACAAGCATGACATTGATCACCACCCAGTGATCAATCAATTGCGATTACATGAATATATCAAAATTTATATGATTAATTAGTTTTGCGATCAGATTAACATTTAGATTTCTGTATCATATAAATTGAATGGTATTTAACACTAGTTAATCAATCACTGACCATTTGATTACATATTTACTGATCGACTATGCATAGTAATTAAATAATCCCTCTTGTTTGATTTTATCATATCAGCAGAGATTTTGTAGTATGTGCTTTGATTTCAATTGTGATAAAATGAATGGATTAGTACATTCATGTTCTACATTATTCTTTCTTAACTAGATTTTAGAGAAAGATAGACTTAAATGATAATTTTACTTAATACTTAACCTGAATATACATTCACGATCGTTAGTATTTTGAGTGTTATATGTTCTATACTTCTTAAATATTATTATGACTTGTCGTACGATCGATAGGTCATAGAAATTTCCAAACCTTCAATTTGAACAACAGAAGACCAGATAAATATATGATTAAAATACCAAACAACAACGTATTATATTCACTTGGTGTTGTTTTACTTGTATCTTCCCATTGTTATTTAAGATTAAGATTGATCAATGTCATGTACATGTACATCCAACCGACGAGCCTTAAATAGGATGAAACACGCGTCCTAGATTTCACTGCTAGCCACTATCCTTCTTTCAAAATGTATTATATTTCGCAAATCTTAGTAAATACATTTATAAGTGAGTGTTTTTTTGTCAATATTGGTTAGCATCCAACAGAACATTCGCTTCATCTTATTTGGGAGTCTTGAACGGAATGTACCCGTATTCCCGTCAGGGATTTGAACCTAGTACCTTTTGTTTCAAGATTCATACAGTTACAAATAAAATACATATCTGTTGCACAAAACCGTGGTTATCTGGACTCAATAGATCAGTGAATGATGTGATAGGTGTTTGAAGCGAAAGGTACTGACTTCGAGTTTTCTACAGTGGTTTGGCTTCAATGGACTCATGATCTCACCTATTGAAATTACTAAAATCTCAACAAAACCCCTTGTGATATGCTAAAATAGACTGATTAACTGTAGACCTTAATAGCAACAGTCGGAACATTCACAAGCTTAAAAATAGGATAGATTTCATTAAGAAATTGAGTAACCCATCTATTACTAACTGATTTTCTTAAGTAAACCAGTTTTCTGACGGTTACTTTCTTATCAACTCTGTCGGCTTTTCGAAACTGATGTGGTCCAATTTTGTGTAGCTTTCAGTAAACTTACTTATCATAGAAATTCCACTGTTTATGTTCACTGATTACTGAGTAGCTTAGTCCTTGGTTCTGACTGAATCTTATCGATTAATTTGTAACTTAACAAATAGTCTAAGTGACTGAACGTCGTGAGCACCATATTTTGACGTTAATTGGTTGTAAGAAGTTGGATTTTCTGCCTATTACCTTTAACCACATCATAAAAAATATTCTGAAGTACGAAAAATTGAGTTTCCAATTCATCTTTTAAGTTAATCTTTTTGCATTCAAAATCAATGTCTTACAGTTTTGAGCATTGATACGGATGTTATGTGATTGGAGACAATCGACCGGAATCTCTGAACCTATCTTCCGTACTAGTTAGGATTCGACAGATAGGTGTTTCTAAAGGCTTGAATAAATCGATACTCCTTGTCGGGTTCAAACTTATGTCACCTTATACAACAGTCAGACATATTGTAACTAAGCTATTCAAGTCACGACAGACCTGTTGTAAGACTAAGGTGTTTACACCAATTGATCACCGTTTAGTAGCCAACGGTATTCTTATCTAGTTCTTAGCGCTTATCGAATTTCATCAATCAATATGCAATTATTGGATGCAATCGATGCGACTTTGGTTTAGTCAGCTCACTTTCCTTCACATTAGTCACTAATAATTCTATTAGATATTTTCGGAAGACTGCTTTCAAGTTTTGTTGTAATATATTATGATAATTAGAAGTATTTGAATTAATCTGATATCTAAGAATTCCCGATATAATGCGACTTATGACAAATGGAATGGTTTGAATTATTTTTCTCGTTAGCGATTGTTTAGGGAATTAGTTTTCTACCGGATGGGGTCGCTAAATCCATGCTCAACCCTCCTCCTTTACCCGGGCTTGGAACCGGAAGTAACTCTAGAAGAGCGGGGTTGTTGTCTATGCAAGATACTCAACATCCATCAGCACCAGCCTGCTGTGGAAGAGAACAAACCAGCTGCCAGCTGAAGAAGAAATTAGGAAAAGAAAATGGAAATGGATAGGACACACACTACGCAAATCGTCAAACTGCATTACGAGACAAGCACTAACTTGGGATCCTGAAGGGAAGAGGAGAAAAGGAAGGCCAAAGAATACGTTACGTTGAGAAATAGAAGCAGATATGAAAAGGATGAATAACAACTGGAAGGAGCTGGAAAGGATTGCTCATGACAGGGTTGAATGGCGAGTGCTGGTGAGCGGCCTATGCTCCTCTACGAGGAGTAACATGCGTAAGTAAGTAAGTATGAACAGTGGAACGTATTATATTTGGAATTCGTAATCAGCGGGTAATCATGTACAAAGTAATCATTAGTTCGTACAAATACCACATGTATTCATTGGAAGTTGTTGAAATCTACATGTTTTTCTGAGGCTAAATACTATGAGATTATAATTTGTGAACAAGATTTAAGATATTCGGATTTTGATTTTAGAGCAAAATTCACCTATTCATATGACTAAATAACATTTTGGCACTATTGCTGGTATCAGTTTGTGATGAAAACTCTAACTCTAATGCTTAACACTAATGTTCAATTGTAAGTCCTAATCCTAATTGTCTACACTAATTTATAACCCTCATTTAGTTATAATAAACAGCTGGACATCCTAAAGATTACTTAAACACTGTTCAAAGATCATTCATAAAATTATGTTCATACACCATAGTAACTTGTCTTTCAGGGTGATCACTGGTAGATAATCAGTGCTATTTCATAAATAAAAAAATACCCCCCTAAACTGTTATTGAATGTTTACCACTTTCAAGCATAACAGTATAACTCAGTTATACTATCGAAAAATACTATCTTGAACAACTTTTATCATCAAGACTCATCAATTAACTGAATTTAATATAAGAAAGTCATCTGTTCAGTTCATTTGTGATAGTTTTACTTTATCTCATTTGCTTACTTAGAATATCTATGCAGAATTTACAAGACGTTTTATACAATTAAACTTTCAATGTCATTTTATTAATACGTTTCTTTCCATTTAAAATGCAAGTTGTTGCAGTAGAACAGGCTTGTGTCAACATCTGAACTAAGGATAGGAAGTAAAGTAGTTGAATACATCGATGACTTCACTTATCTTAAAAGTCTGATCAGCCCTAATGAGTTGGTGTCTGACAAAATCTCTGCACGGATTCAAAAATCTTGTTTGGTTTTTGCTAATTTACATCACCTATGGCGAAGGCGAGATATCCATCTATCAATTAAAGGACGAGTCTATTGTGTAGCAGTTCATTCTGTTCTACTTTATGGCTGCGAAACGTGACCATTAATAATAGAAGATACTCGTAAGCTACTCCTATTTGGTGACAGATGTCTTAGAAATATTGCTCACATCTGATGGGATCACCGGGTATGTAATAGTGAGGTTAGACGCAACGTATCGGGTAATGATGGTCAATCAGTTGATGAGGTTGTAAATCTTCATAGATTGAGATGGTTAGACGACGGTGTTACGTATTCCTGAACACGGATTACTAAGACATGCAATGCTGACCAGTGTTGGAGACAGTTAGAAGAAAGTTACGGACGGCCAAACCAAAACGTGGCATCAGTCCACAAAGTCACTAACTTCTAGTCTGAGCCATGTTGGTAGATACAAACTACCTGGTTGGGGTCCGTTTGACTATCATAACCAATGATTGAAGACTCTGGGTGACATGGCTCAGAATCGATCACAATAGCATAGGTGTATACATTCTTTGTCTTCCCTTAAACTATAAGATTAATATCACTACATATCTTTCTTTCTATCAACTAATTCTTTCTTCTTGTACTATGTCTGATGTGTGGGCGAGAATGATAATAATTGGTTGTCTGCTTAGTCAGATATGTAGATAGTCTGACAAGTGTCAGATAAGTTATATATTCCCCTTATCCTTATTATTATTATTATTATTATTATTATTATTATTATTATTATTATTATTATTATTATTATTATTACTCACTTATTATTGATTGTTCATTATTGTTGAATCGTATCGGTTTTTTTTGGTATGGATATATATTCACATTGTGGTCAAGCTAATCATATGTTCTTGATCATCTGAGTTTTGTTAAAGTCCTACAGAATAGACACTGGGAGGGAATCTAGTGTAGATATTTGTCTAATGTTAGTTAATATCCCATACATGTAAACATTGGAAACCTACAAGTTATAACAATATCCTTATATACAATCTTTTATATATTACCACCACTGAAGTAACCATGTTTATGAATTCGCTATTGATCTTGTTGTGCTAATTAAGGCATGACAACTTGAACCTACATTGTCAATCTTAATATCCATATGGTAATAATAATTCAAAACCTATTTGAAGCATGAATAGTTGATTTGTATTATTCAATAACATAGATATTCATATTTTAATAGATTTCTTATGACCTTCAAAACAAAACATCCTATTGGTTACAAATCATTGATCTTTCAAGGGCACAACAATCAAAATGTTTGTTTATTAATCCCTTATTGGTTACCTATCAATTCACCAATCATATGTGGAGAAAGAGAATTAAACGAATGTATAAATTCAAATGGACTGATTAACTAAGCACAGTTTCTAAGACTAATCCCCTTATAATGAAGCATAAGTCGATGATACATCATAATCATTCAAATTCTCGAAGGAAACATCCTAAACGATGTACTTTAATTATATATCATATTAGTTTAGGATTAATATTTATTGGAATTATTCTTACAATTATTGGATTAACAACACAAAGATTATTTCATATTTATATTTATGATCATCGTAATCCAGCAAAATTTCATCATTTACATATACCAATTGGTTTATTTTCAATGAGTACACATATTACATGGTTATCAATGGAAAAATCAATTTTATCTGAAAATCTTGAAATAAATGGTAAGTTTATTTATTTGGTGAGATTATTATATCATTTATGGATGAACCAATCAGATATAAGTAAAGATGGATAGTGGTTATCAGTGGAATCTAGGACGCACGTTTCATCCTGTTTGGGACTCGTCAGGCAATATTGAGGCATGCGCACAGTATACACATATGCCAATAAGAGATTGATCAATTTCAGTCCTAAAACATCAATGGGAAGATTCAAGTAAAAACAATATCAAGTGAATTCAAATTCACCCCATTGTAAAAGCAAGTGGCTATCAGGACTCAGTAGCTAAGTGGATAACGTGATGGCGTTTGAAGCGAACGGTGCTGAGTTCGAGTCCCAGAGTGAATATCAATTTTGAGATGCAGATACATCCAGCTGACGAGTCCGAAATAAGACGAAACGTGCGTTCTGGATTCCACTGCTAGCCGCTATCCATCTTTGCTTATAATGCTTGTAAATTAGGCAATATTGAGGCATGCGAACAGTATGCACATATACCAATAACAGACTGATCAATTGCAGTCTTAAATCAGAATGGGAAGATACAAGTAAAACAATACCAAGTGAATCGATCAGTTATATAAAATGATAATAGGTCTTGGATTTTGGCGCGAAATTTTAGTTGATGTCAGTTTGTGATGTAACCTCCAAAATTTAGTTCCTCACCTTAACCACTAACTGTAAATCATAATTTGATTTCCTCATACAGGTTTATAACTTTCACTTGGTCTTGGTTATTAAGTGGTCACTTTCAAGGTTAGTCTAGAGTTGCACAAAGGTCGTTCCTAAATTATAGTCTCATCACTACTTACATCTCTTACTCCTCGTAGAGGAGCATAGGCCGCTCTCCAGCACTCGCCATTCAACCCTGTCCTGGGCAATCTTTTCCATCTCCTTCCAGTTGTTATTCATCCTTTTCATATCTGCTTCTATTTCCCAACGTAATGCGTTCTTTGGCCTTCCTCTTTTCCACCTTCCTTCAGGATTCCAAGTTAGCGCTTGTCTCGTGATTCAGTTTGGTGATTTCTGTAATGTATGTCTTATCCATTTTCATCGTCTTTTCCTGATTTCTTCTTCAACTGGAAGCTGGTTTGTTCTCTTCCACAGTAGGCTGTTGCTGATAGTATACGGCCGATAGACGTTGAGTATCTTGCGTAGACAGCTGTTTATAAATACTTGTACCTTCTTGATAGTGGTTGTTGTAGTTCTTCAAGTTTCAGCTCCGTACAGTAGAACTGCCTTGATGTTGGTATTGAAGATTCTCACTTTGGTATTGGTTGAAAGTTGTTTTGAATAGTTTCATCATATAACTTGATAATCTCTGTTGTAAGCCTGGCTAATTGTCATATGATTTATTCGCCAATCAAAATACGACTTATTCAATCTTAGTATTGTGCTAAACCAATGACGTCTGACTGGTATGAGCAGCAACCTAGCATCCTTTGATCTTCTAGCCCTTTCAATTGAGTCTAGAACATCGATGACAGCTTCTACTATGCAAATCATTTGTTTCAAATATACTTGGTTTATATACCAGTTAAACAGACCTCATCACACTATGAAATAGGAAATAAGATTTATACAAGGTCAAGCCCAAACGTGGCTGTGAACGTGGGAGATTGTAATCAATAAACTGAGTATAATTTAAGAACAATAAATCGTGTCATAATAGTGTATAGATCAAAATAAAGCTTATAATAGAAAGAATATAAATATACATAATCTAATTACTGAATAGTTCTTAGAAGTTACCCGTAATTTAATCTTCACTAGTATATAACAATCTCCTGGAAGAAAGTCGTAATCAATTTATACATAAAGCTAATTAAAGTTATAAATTCTTTAGAAAAGACAATCATTTTTGACGTCTTCTCTATTCGTACATACCTTTTCACTTTGTCTTTTTTAATCATATTTTCGATTTTAAGTATTTTGTATCATCATAACGAAATCATCTTGACTCAATTCATCCCACTGCCTTCTCGCGATGGAGGTGTTGTTTACGAACTTCATAGGACGAAAAACGAATGTCCAGAGATTTCACCGGGTTGGTGGACATGGAGAGTCGAACTAGAGGATTTGGAAAACCCTCATTCCAAACCAATAGTGCACATGGGTTCCAGGATTCTGAAGGAAAAACTGGCGCGTTAACCTATTTTTGGTGAACGGCTACCATGGGACTGCACCTCCTGACGCTGCTCCACTACCTTGTGGATCAGACTTTTAGGTTAAAGGCTTCGGATGTGGCCCCCTAAGAAAACCATCTGTTTCGGTCTGGGCACTCGATCAGTACGTCAGCCCTCACATAAATTAAATGATTTATGTGGCGCATATGTATTCAGTGCCTCCATGTACCAACGTTTATGTGTTTAAACAAATAAATTGATAATTTCATGTCGTCGCATTAAAGTGGTATAGTAATTCAGGCTAACGTATATTTGTGACAGGTTTTACATTGATTATGACTGACTGTGGTTAACTAATTGGTTGACTGAGAATTCATTCACTCAATCATTTTACTAGGAATGATTAGTTTAAACTCACTACCTTGCAATAAACTAATTAAGTGACTAGTTTGTAAAACAGTAACCATGATGTGAACTGAATAATTACGTTGGAATATTTTGTATATTCCAAAGTATCTTCTATTGCTATCAGACTTTTGAATTTTGTAGTGCTTGGGTAGATTCTGGAACAAGAAGTCATATAAGTTATGAATATTGATAACGAAGAGTCAAATTGAAAGGTCTTACTTCTGTTACTTTCAATGGAGCATAAGCCGCCGACCAGCATTCTCAAACACACTCTGTACTGGACATTCCTTTCTTGTTCTATCCAGTTGTTGTTCGTTCTTCTCATATCTGTCTCTATTTCTCGGCGTAATATGTTCTTTGGTCTTCCTCTCCTCATTTGACCTTCAGTACTAAGTGTGAGGGCTTGCCTTGTGACGCAGTTGGGGGATTTCCTCAATCTGTATCCTATTCACTCCCAGCACTTCTTCCTGATTTCTTCCTCTACTGGAATCCGGTTTGTTCTCTCCCACAGTCGGTTGCTGCTGATAGTGTCTGGCCAACGGATCTGAAATATTTTGCGTAGACAACTGTCCATAAATACTTGTATCATCTGGATGATGGCTTTTGTAGTTGTCCAAGTTTCTACCCCATACAGTAGGACCGTCATGACATTTTTATTGAAAATTCTGACCTTGGTGTTGGTTGACAGTTGTTTTTAGTCCCAGATGTTCTTCAATTGTAGATATTCTGCTCTTGCTTTGCCGATCAGCGCCTTCACATCTGCATCAGATCCACCTTGTCCATCAATGATGTTGCCCAGATATATACAGGTTTTTACATCTTCCAAATCTTCTCCGTCAATTGTGATTCGATTGGTGCATGCTGTGTGGTATCAGAGAATCTTGCATTTCCCTTTGTGTATGTTGAGACCTACTGCTGCTGAGGCTGTAGCTACACTGGTCGTCTTCTCCTGCATGTGTTGTTGCGTGTGCGACATACGAGCCAGATCGTCTGCGAAGTCTAGATGGTCCAGCTGCATCCTAGATGTCCACTGTATCCCATGCTTCTCCCCAGGTGTTGACGTCTCCATAATCCAGTCGATCACCAGGAGAAAGAGAAAGGGTGAGGTTGAGAGTAAGCAACCTTGCCTGACTCTGGTCTTTGTTTCGAACAAGTCTATGAACTATCCTCCATAAACAATTTTGCGGTATAATCCATCATAGGTATTCTGTATTATATTGACTATTTTTTCAGGCTCGCCGTAATGTCGAAGAAACCTCCATAGTGTTGTCTTGTCCACGCTATCAAATGCTTTTTCGTAGTCAAAGCAGTCGATGTAAAGTGATGAATTCCATTCAATTAATTGTTCCACAGTGATTCGTAGTGTTGCTATTTGGTCCGTACACGATTGATCTTTACGGAATCCTGCCTGTTGTTCTCGAAGTTGGGCGTCTACGGAGTCCTTCATTCTGTTTAACAATACGTTGTCGAATACTTTTTCTGGTATTGAGAGTAGAGTGATGACCCTGTAGTTCTCACACTTGCTGAGATCGCCTTTCTTTGGTATTTTGATGAGGTGTCCTTCTTTCCAGTTTGTTGGTACTTGTTCTTCATCCCAAATCTTATTGAAGAGAATGTGGAGTGTCTTTGCAGTTACCGCTATGTCTGCCTTCATTGCCTCTGCTGGAATGTTGTCTGGTCTTGCTGTTTTGCTGCTTTTAATTTGTCTGATGGCTATGCTGATCTCTCCAATTGTTGGTGGGCCAACATCGACTAGGAGGTCCGTGGGTGTTGCTTCGATGTTGCGTGGGTTCAGTGGGGCTGGTCGATTCAAGAGTTCTTTGAAGTGTTCTACCCACCTGTTTCGTTGTTCTTCAGTGTTGGTAATTACTTTGCCTTCCTTGCTTTTCACTGGACGTTCTGGTTTGCGATAATTTCCATTGAGTTTCTTTGTTGTATCATACAATTGTCTCATGTTTCGTTCTCTTGCAGAGTTTGTCGGTTCTGATGCTCATCGTAACTTGCAAATCGAAAGCTCACTTAAACACAATTGCTTAAGATGGCAATATACATAATCAGTTTAATTAAAACGCAACAGGAGGTTGTAAAAATGTTGTTTTATAAAATTCACAGTACATCAGTAGTATACTTTTTAAAATTCATTTTTTGGAAAGACATTTGTCTTATCATTTACAATGTCTAAACTATTCATGAAAGTAATTGAAATCCAGATTCTTAAGCTGGATTATTATTTGCTATGTTTCTAGAATTGGATAAACAAACAATTTCAAATTCAGTTGTTTACCTATCATTACAAAACAATAAATCAAAGACCGCATACATTCGATGTTTTCATCAACACAGAAGATCAACGGTTATCTTACCT
Organism: Schistosoma margrebowiei; assembly: GCA_944470205.2. NCBI lineage: Eukaryota > Metazoa > Platyhelminthes > Trematoda > Strigeidida > Schistosomatidae > Schistosoma > Schistosoma margrebowiei. The sequence continues at coordinate 4,136,890 of OX104029.1, read as the reverse complement.
TTCTATTAGCCTCAAACTTTTGATAATCCTTATTGAAACGTATATACCATTTTCTTCAATATTTTATTGTTGATAACTAGCTGTTAATATGTAGTGAACATCCTAAGAATTTTTCCTTATGCATTATAAAACATAAGTTAGCAACAAATGATTATCGAATCACATGTGTATAATGAAGTGCTCATCAGCTTTCAAATCATCTTCATTAATCGTAGCTAGTGTTCAATATTTCATAGTAAACTTCTTCAGAACTATTGAAACTAATCATGTGTTGAACCCAAGTATGGAGTGATATTATCTACTTAATTAAGATTCAACTATACAAAAATTATCAAGATTAAATTTATGGTAGGCTTCTTTACGATGACCTCATCAATCAATTATTAATTTCGTAAGTTCCAAATGAAGATATAATCATCACTTTAAAATTACAATCAGTGAATATGATGAATTATGACTAGCAGTGGAATCCAGGATGCGCACTTTGTCCTATTTGGAACTCGTCAATTTGATGTACCTATATCCCAAATTTGATGCTCACTCTGGGACTGGAACCCAGTACAGTACTGTTTGCTTCAAACGCTCTCGTGTTATACACTTAACAACTGAGTCGTGATAGCCACCTGCTTGTCCAATGGGGTGAAATTGAAATTCATTTGGTATTGTTTACTTGAATCTTCTCATTGTTGTTTAGGACCGCAATTGATCAGTCTCTTATAAGCATATGTGCATCCTGTGCGTATTGCCTTGATCTTGTCTTAAGTCACAATCATTCTAATCAAAGATGGATGGTGACGAGGTCATGGACATAACAACAGTCCAATACTTCCTAACTTTGAAGCTAACATAAATTTATTGTTTAAGCTATTTTTGAAATAGTTTAAGTATCATTTAATCGCCTTTTGTACAATTGGAAATTGTTAAATATTTACTTTAATCAATTAATTTCCATAGTTATCGCAAGCGTATTTATGTTAAGATTACGTACTTACTTACTCACGCCTGTTACTCCTGGTCGAGGATCATAGGCCTCCTACCAGCACTCACCATCCAACCCTATCCTGGGCATTCCTTTCCAGTTCTTTCCAGTTGTTATTCATCCTTTTCATATCCGCTTCTATTTCCCAACGTAATGTGTTCTTTGGCCTTCCTCTTTTCTGTTTCCATTCAAGATTCCAAGTTAGGGCTTACCTTGTGATTCAGTTTGGTGATTTCTGTAATATATGTCCTATCCACTTCCAACGTTAATATGATAATTGAGATATTGACATGGAACAATTCAACTTTATTATTAGTAATAAAATAGTTTCATCATTTAAGAATCAATAACTTAATATTACCATCTAACTTTAAAGGAAATAAATACTTTCATTAAATGTCATTCTTTTGAACTTTTATGAAACATGTTTATACAAGTTAAAAAATTTACAAAATATTCAATTCATATTATGATAGTTGAATTAGTCACCATTATCCTTAATTTACAAGTTATTTTACATGTATGAAAATGACTAATTAATTATATTGGTCGTTTCCATATTTCTTTAAGTACACAAAACCTCTTTCTGATTATAATCATCATATGCTCACTAGTGACTGGCTTCAAGGGATATTTCTTGAAGTTCTAGTGAGAAGCAGTGACTGGTGGAGTTCAACTGGGTCTGTTGTGAGATAGTAACTCACTGAAGACAATGGTGGCTCAATTTCGTGGATTGGTTGAAGTTAGATATTAACACCGTTGAATGCCAGCCGGCTCAGTGGACTAGAGGTTAAGAGATTTTAATAATTTTATAGTTGAATTCATGAGTCAGTTGAAGCTAGACCAACATGGAAAACATGGGAGCATTGGACGGCCATTTTGTCCCATTGTGGGACTCCTCAGCAGTGAGCATCCATGATCCCACCCCGCACGATTCGAACACAGGACTTATCAGTCTCGCGCGCGAACTCTTAACCTCTAGTCCACTGAGTCGGCTGGCATCCAACAGTGTTAATATACCGATATTCAGAAACAATATGAATTGATTCTTTTAACTAAACATTATTATGAATCGTATATACGAACCATACAATGGGAACTGTGATAGTGATCGACTAATGATTTTAATTAAAATCAATAATTTATGAACATAAACAGGTAATTTGTTCCTTAATTTATATTTTCAAAGGTGATTTGAAAAAATTAACAATGATTGATTTCTATTGAAATGTGTATTAAATGGATATTGAATCAAAATATTAGATCGTATAAACAGAGGACAGTAATATCAGGTCTGTATGTATGTATGGTATTGAAAATAACTGTTTATGTCAGTTATCTAGTACACAAATAATAATAATAATAATAACAATATTGAATAAACATTGAAGGTTTTGTTTACCTTACATACATTCATGTGTTGTGTGTACTTCTGGTTAGCGTTTTTTCTTCTTCTGGCGAGTTAGTTTTCTATGGGATGAGGCCGCTAACCCCCATGCCCAACCCTCCTGCTTTATCCGGGCTTAGGACTGGCAGTAGCCCCAGAGGGGCTTCAGGTAAAGTTGTTGTGTGTATTTAGTAAATTCAAAAACACCACATTGAAGGATAAAGATACGTGTCGATGAATTTGTAGTACATCTTCATCTTTATTAAACTCTGAAAAAGGATGTTTTCCTCTTATTACATTCATGATAAATAGAGATCAATATCATTATACCATCCTCCTCCCCACAAGATTTTAATTAGTTACTTTTTGTAATCACGTTATCTAGGTATAATAAATAATAGAATCAATCATTGATAGAAAGCAACTGCAAACACGTAACTGGTTAACTTTTAACATTCCTTGAAATTAAGGTTAATTGTTTACGGAAACTATTTATGTATTAAACTAATCTTTCTAATTCTTTCTTCCTTTATTATACGCAATCTTTCTTACATATATTACTAGCATTGAATTACTACTTCTATGAATTTGGTGTTCATCTTGTTGTGTTAATGAGGTATGGTAACTTGGATTGATGCACATATGTGCCTAGTCCTACGTTGTAGCTGACTGACTGAATCTTCGAAAAATCTCCTTTTGTTAAAACATATTTATTTCCAGTCCCTTTTTTTCGGTACAAAAGTGGATCCTATGGCCATAATCTACATTTGATAAATTGAATGTTTTTAAAAAAATAGATGAATGATTCATAAAGTTAAACTAGGATAGAAGGTTGTGTATAGTTAGTAGGTTAAGCGTTCGCGCGTGAGACTGAAGGTCATGGGTTCGAGCGGGATCGTGGATACTCACTGATGAGGAGCCCCACAATAGGATGAAACGGTCATCAAGTGCTTCCAGGTTTTCAATGGTGGCCTAACATCAATCGGTTCATGATCTCAATCAAAATAATTAATTACCTTTTAGACTTCAATGATATTATTCTTTTGTTTTGATTTCGTTTGGTGAAAACATTGTTGTTATATTCTTCTTAAAGTTTGAGTCAAATTATCATTAAACTAGTAATGTTGGGCGTTTGTGAATGAGATTGAAGTTTGCGGGTTCGACTCTTGAATCCGGGTTCGTGAACAAGCACTTTTGAGAAGTTACATACCACGAAAAAATGACAGATCACTCACAATTCTTTTGCAAACAGTTCTTATCTTTGTATCTCTGTACTTTAGAGGCCTTACTATCGGTGACAGCAATATATATGTTGTAGGTTGAAGTGTGATATTTTCAGGAGATGACATTTCTTACCCTTTCCTCTGTTGTAGAGATGTCGTATTTCTGCAGCTGCTAGAACGAGACGAACTACTGTAATCAAATCCCAGTACAGTCAACAGTACGAATTTGTCCTCAAACCTTATTTTTGGTGCTTTTCACTCTACTGCTATCTAGTAGACCTAATTGGTATGGGTAAACCTAAGCAAACAAGTATTCCAACTAACATAACTCAATTAGATCATCATGTGCGTCATTTTAGCAGCTACGGTTGGGTCTAATTAAGATCAGTCCATTCTCAATATTACCAAAGTTATAAGTGTGAACGTTTTGGTGTACCAACTCAGTGGTATGAAGGCTATGCTCTCACCACCAAGCCCTAAAGTTTTAGATTTGCTCCTTGACAAGGTTGTAGATATTAACTTCTAAAACGTATTGTGTTAAAATGAGTCAAATGTTCATTGGTTCCTGGCTTGCAATCATTGACTAATTTTAAATTCAGTTATTTTTCTCGTTAAATAAAGAATGTTAAATAGAATGTTTAACTATAACATTGTTGTTTATTAGAGGTATGGATTACCATAAATTAATCAATCAGTTTATTGCCATTATTTGTTTGTTGACTATTTTTAATCTCTACTTAATGTAATTAATATGAACTAGTTCTGTAAACATTAGAAAGTATTAACTATCTGAAGGGGTTTTGTGGAGATTGTAGTAATTTCAACAGTTGAGATCATGAGTCAATTGAGGCTAGACCACCATGGAAAACCTGGAAGCACGGCCGTTTCGTTCTATTGTGGGACTCCTCAGTAGTGCGCATCCACGGTCCCTACAATCTCCATAAAACCCCTTCTGATACTAATTAACATATGCTCCCTAGTGACTGGCTTCAAGAGATATATCCTGGAGTTTTAGTGAGAAGCAGTGACCAGTAGAAATCAACCGGGTCAGTTGTGAGGTAGTAACTCACTGATGACAATGGTGAATGTGTCGTTCAATTTCGTGGATTAGTTGGAGTTAGACATTAACACTGTTAGATGCCGACCAGCTCAGTGGTCTAGAGGTTAAGCACTCTCACGCGAGATTGATAGGTCCTGGGTTGGAATCTCGCGAAACGGGATCATGGATGCTCACTACTGAGGAGTCCCACAATAGAACGAAACGGCCGTCCAGTGCTCCCAGGTTTTCCATGGTGATCTAGCTTCAATTGACTCATGATCTCAACTGTTGATATTAACTATCTAGTTAAAAGGTTTTATATAGAGAATGTTTTAATTTATAAGTTGTATTAGAATCACAGGTTGATCTCAATGGGGTTACTAGTGAATATTAGGGACCAATGGACAGCTGTTTCATCTTAATACGAAACTCCTCAACAGTAAACACTCACGAATCCTTCAAGGATAGAACTCAAGACGTTTAGGTCTAAGCAGTTTCTTATCGAGATGAAATATATGTTCAGTTATCCAACTTTTTAAATTGTTTCCCCCCCCATTGAGATCAATCTATGAGGAATAAAATATGTAGCTTATCAACTTTGTATCATTTTCAAGTACATGGAGTTTCTCCATTGTAAATGGCAGTAAATATTTACTTCAACATGAAATGAGAAAAATATTTCATCAAACTACCTATTTAATTATATTCTATGTGTTTTTGTATAGGAATTTCAGAAACAGTTAGTATACAATGGTGAAAATCATGTTTAAAATTTATCAGCGATTCAAAGGCTGTCAATTTGAATATATTTATAATTCATGTTTTGTTTTACTAAGTCATTCATTCTTCCTTGTATCATCACTACGCTTTGAATAGAGGGTGTGACAGCAGTATGGTGTTTCACTCGGACAACCAGCATTTGCATCGATGCTGCCTTCTCACAAGGAGAGGTGGGGTTAGAAAAGGTCGACCCTAAAAATGTCACACCTGCACCTTACTTCACAGATTTCCGTCTCCGGCGGTAAGGCCTTTTGAAGAACAGAGCTAACACGTTAAAAACTCTGCACAAAAAGGTCATGCGCGGTCACGCTCCCAGGTCTTTAAAACCAAAACTAATCCAACTTTCCAGGTTCTTCAAGAAATACCCTTCCATGGTGTGGGTAGCCGGGAAGTGACATCAGCACTCATGCCTGTAACAACACACGAGATTGACTGGCGTTCCTGATTTGTTGTGTAGCAGTAACTCAGTTGGTAAAGTGTTCAACTTTCAGTTACTAAGTTCCAGGTCCAAATTCCACCCTTCACATAATTCGGGTCGAATAAATGGATAATATTATTAGCCTCGACATAAACAGTGTGACCCGAAGCCAAGTAAACAAACCTATACACCTGGTAAATGAGTTATTAATTGTTAAAGATACCGAATTAGATTTACACTATTCTTAATTAATGAAATGAATCTATGTCTTCATGATAAGTTGATTTTCTATGTTGTCTATTTTTAACACAAGAGCTGTACATTATAATTATAATATATTGAATAAATTTATGTGTATGTTTACCTAGATATTTAGTGCAGCAACTTGCACCGAGCAGCTTCATGTCAAGTTTTTATATATGTTGATGATTAACTGATTAACTTATTCCTTATCAAATTCTTAGATTTTGTTGGTCTCGCTATGTATGACAAATTTGTGCTTCTGTTCATTTCATAAAATCATGGATTTTTCGTTTAAGTCATCTTTTTCGGTGTAACCTACTCGAATGAAATTTGTGCAATAAACATAATCAGTGATTGAAGGCATTGGGTAACATATCTCAGATGTATACACTTTACATTGTTTTCTAGACTTACAATTCCAGAACAATTTTAAACATAATGTTAACTTTCAACTTTTGATGCTAATTTAGCTTATGACAACCTTTTGATTGATCATAAAACTAATCAACTTCATATTTCTGTGCTATTCTTAGGTGTGTATATATGTGTGTGTGTGCATATATACTGGATTGGACTGGTACATAATTGTACTTTTTGTTTTCTTATATCTTTTCATTTAATTTTAGATCTTCGTTGGACATTGGCTAGAATAATGAGTTTAATAGGTTTATTGACAGCAATTACATCTTTCATAATTCATATAATTCTAGCATATTTTCAAACAAATCGTAAATGGTTAAATGTACTAGCTGAAGTTGTATTTCTTCTGATAGCTGGTAAGAAGAGTATTTTATTGATTTATTTTTTTGGTTATTGGTGTTTATTAGTGTAAAATTGTGATTTTGAACGGTATAGTTTTAGTGAAAAAGAACATAGGTGAGGACAACCGAATTATATTTAGCACAAAATTACAGAGTTACTTGTTAAAATAGAAAAACAATGCTGTAGTACCTAATTCACTTGCTATTGTTTGGCTTGTATCTTCCCATTGAGGTTTAAGACTGCAATTGATCAGTCTCGTGTTGACATATGTGTATCCTGTGAGTATTACCTTGATATTGCCTTAATTCACAAGCTTTTGTTTCGTAAACAATGATGGATAGTGGCTAGCAGTGGAATCCAGTTTGACGCGCGTTTCGTTCTATTTGGGACTCGTCAGCTGAATGTACCTGCATCTCAGAGTTGATGTTCACTCTGGGACTCGAATCCAGTACCATTCGCTTCAAACGCCATCACGTTATCCACTCAGCTACTGAGTCCTGATAGCCACTTGCTTGTGCAATGGGGTGAATTTGAATTCACTTAGTATTGTTTGGCTTGTATCTTCCCATTGAGGTTTAAGACTGCAATTGGTCAGTCTGTTATTGGCATATGTGCATACTGTGCGTATGCTTCGACATTACATAATCTGCAAAATGTTCATTAATTGTCTTGAACTTCGTTGCTCTTGCATTTCTGTGCTAATTGCTTTCTATTCCCGCTCTTCCTTTCTTGATCCTCCCCATCTTCTGCTGCCAGACATTACATACCTGACTCGCGTCATATACTACTTATATCAATATAAGTAGCACGCACCACATAGTAAGTGAGAGGCTAATAGACTAGTCATAGATATAAATTATTTTATAGACTTTTCAAAAAGCAAAATTTTATTGAATCAGGATTCCAAGTCAGGGCTTACCTCGTGATGCATTTTGATGATTTCCGTAATATATGTCTTATTCACCTGAAGTGTCTTTTCCTAATTTTCTTTTGAGCTGGAAGTTGGTTTGTTCTCTCCCATAGTATGTTGTCAATTATAGTATCCGGCAAGTAGCTCCTCTAGGGTTGCTGCCTATTCCAAGCTCGGATAAAGGAGGAGGGTTGGGATTGGGGTCGGCAACTCCATCCCGTATAAAACAACCTTGCTAGAAAACGCTAACCAGAATAAACAATTTAATCAAAGAAACCCATTAGATTCAAACTGGACAGAAAATGTTAGATTTGGGAGCGTTGATGCTGTACTCTGGTTGCGAAGAAGAAAATTCCCCACACATTCAGTGAGTTGCTCTGATGCTGCCCAAAGAAGCACGAAAAGCACTTATTGGATGGGAATCTCATGGAATCAGAATCACCAAAGCATCCTTAAAAGCAAGAAATGAGGGGATCACAGTGTATATTATCCGGTGCTATGCACCCACCAATGATAGCGACAAAGACGATATAGGTCAGTTTTATGAGAGGGCGCAGTTGATCGTAAAGAAGTGACTAGGAAACAACCTTACCATCCTAATGGGAGATCTAAACGCTAAAGTAGGAATGAACAACAGCGGATATGAAGATATCATGGAACGACACGGACTGGGAGAGAGAAACGAAAATGGGGAGATTTGCAAATCTATGTGCATTCAACAAATTGGTTATAGGCGACACAATATTCCCACACAAACACATACACAAAGTTACATGGATCTCACCGGACTATGCCGCAGAGAACCAGATAGATCATATTTGTATTAATAAATAGTCGGAATCTATCTATGCAGCTCAATCCAAGAGTCAATGACTTTATGAACTAATCTCACGATTTGATCGTTTCTAGCCACATTTAACTCTCTTCTAATATGCCCATACACTTGTAAACATCGCGGGATCTCAATCAGATTTAATTAACATAAAACCTAGTACGATCTGACCTCTTTCCAAGTTGCCACAGTATACTAAAATAGTCAGATGAAATTGAGAATATCAATAGCAAAACATTGGAATAACAGTTAAATATATATTATAGTAAAAGGTTAACCTGAAGAATATAATGTACAAATAAGGAAATAATATGAAATAGTATTGAAACTGTTATGTTTGATGATGTTAGATTTGTTAGTCAGACTCCTGGCTATAATTTCTCTATCTTTACGTGTACTATTCCTTCTGTATGCTAGTGTCCTAAATCTTGACTTATGAGATATTCCAAACGTCAGGATTAATCCTTGGCTAAGGCTGACGTACATTCAACTGCTATTGGTTTGTCGATTCCCCAGCCTTGAGCCCGAATGAGAAACGACAACAGTTAAGCTTGTATTATTATTATTATTCGGAACACACATGGGTTTATAGTCACTAAAATATATATGTGTGTGTCACACAATAAACTAGAAAATCATAGTTTACATAAACAGGCCAAGAGTGGCAGTAAAACTTGCCAAGCAAAGAGAAGGGTGTCAACTCGATTTCACCAAGCTTGAATAGATACTTGTACTCAGACATCTGATGAGTAAGATAAAAATATGTGCACACATACGCTTGTTAAGCGAATAAGTGATAAGGTCAAAATATGGCTTGAGATGAATGAATAGATTGATGTGTTCAGAGGCTAGAATAACCTGTATGAGCTTGACTTAGTACCAGCCCCTACTGTAAATAAGATTTGTCCATAATATATTTTTGAGTTTCCATTTATTCAATCTTCGTCAGCAACTCGAAATCTATGGGAATGCATCGACATTATTGTGACCTATTGTATGAACCATAAATAAGACAGATGTGATATAGAGTTGAATAACATGTTAACAGTTAACTGATTGTAATTTATTGAACACAAAAAGACACCGTAACAGTTAATACATCGAACGCAACTTTACCTTATACCCAATACAAATTGTTTAATGAATGTTCATAGAATATATACAGATCCATTCCTTGAAAATTACCTATCATAGTTCACATTTTTATTTCTTTGACTATTTATACCACTGACTACAATGAACAGCTTCGTGCCCTTTGGAATTTCTAAGATTAACAACTGTTCTAAACTTTTCTAAACAGATATCAATTTTATTATGATCGCAAAATAATCTTAGTTAGATTATCACTGAAAATTTAAAAGCATTCGGTGAATGTTTTATCTTAGTATGGGTTTCCTCAGTAGGGTACCTATCCTGTCGTATGCCCTGATGATGTTCTCGTAACTTTCGGGTTGCCTGGTCTGCCAAAGTCGATGGAACAGTGCATGATGTTATTGTTGTATGCTAGGTTCAAAGAGAATTGTATGCTAAATGCATGCAAATCTACGCCGTTATTGTTCCTATTTCAAACTTTTTACATTGTTGAAGCGATCCGATTTGGCTTGCCATTCACTGGTTTGCTGCCTGGCATTCACCTGGCTTCATGCTGGACTGCATATACTCTGGCTTAACGGTAAATATCCTAGGCTTCAGCGTTAAACATTAGTTCTATGCATTTGGGAAACCAATGTATGGGATTATTGGAGTATGGGCTTCTTCAGCAGTGTACACTAACGACTCCATCATAGGGGATTGAACCTAGAACCATTGTTTTTACGTGCGAATATTTAACCTCTCGATTGCTTAGCAAAAAGCCTAATTAGTGTACAAGTCTAACTTCCATCAATCAATTTCCTTTGATATATCTATGTACTTTCAATGTATAACAAATTCATACTATCTTCTTTTATTTTACTTTTTTTCCCCTTCAAACTTATAGTTGCATGTGTATTGGTTGGATTAAGTTTAGCTGAAACAGAAATTGAATATATTCATGATCATGGTGATATGATTCTAACAAAAGTTCTTCTTTCAAATGGTTTAATGGGAACAAATGATGAATATACAAATCAATTCTATTTAGATAAAAATAATAATAATAATCAATTAATGATTAACAGAGATAGTACTGGTGGTAATTTCAATCTGGAAGATAATACTGCTATCAATGGTCTTAGTAGTAGTAGTAGTAGTGGTGGTGTTGGTAGTGGTAGTAGTGGCAGTAGTATTAGTAGTAGTACAGACAATGATCGTTTAGGTTTATCTGGTGAATTCGCCTTATTACTTACTCCACCATTATCAAGTTTTTTTTTATTAATTTCAGCTGATTTTATTTATTTATTAAGTTTTCTTGCAGTACTTATTTATTTTGTACGTTTATGTGAAAAAGCTGAAGCAGATAGAAAACAAATGAAATGCGCTGAAACAACAAGTTCTGTTTAAAATAAACTAATCACTATGGTCTCATTTAAGTATCATTTCTTTATTCTCCCTCTCTTTCTATTTGTGTGTGTGTGTGGGTGGGGGTGGGTGAGAGTGGAGTAAGGTTCGTATGTCGATATTCACAAGTTGAATATTCTTAAAGAGAAATGGAAACTATACAAAATCTATTTGGATACTAATTATCTTGTTTAATCTTATTTCATTTATTTTCAATACTATTTATTAAGTGTTATTTATTCAAGTAGAACTATCACATTATGTATGATCTATTGTCATTATTTATTGTTTGTGACATTTCACTGAAGGTTACTTCAATGTGTCTTCTTCATCTTCTTCTTTTGTGCATGAGCATTAAAATAATACTTGATTTAATGATAATGAAATCAAGTGATCTATTTTCAAAGCTTCTTGTGTGTATGAGAGAGATAATCTTCTATTCGTGCATTTTTTCTTGTCAAAGAAAATACATTTTCAGCATTGAAAATCTTTATTGTTTCTAGGGTATAACATTCGTGGGGGGGGGTTATATCAATATTTTTATAGTGTAATAAAAAACAATGTTTTTCTCTTATTTTCAAAAGTAGAGGATAGAAATTTCATTCTGTAGTTATGACCCCCAAATGCCCTAGTACGTCCGAGAGTAGAGAAAGTCCTCTCTCTTTCCCTTTCTCTCGAGAAATGCTCTCAAATGGCCATGTGCATACAACCACTGCCATGGAAGTCCTACTCACTTCTTTCTCGCGACATTACTATTGTTTGTGAAGTTGAGAGGACGAAAAGCGAATGTCCGGCGCTTTAACCCGGATGGTGGATACAAAGGACCCACCAAGGGAAGTTGGTAAACCCTGATTTCAAACCAATGGCTTCATGATCCTGAAGGAAGAAATGACATATGAACCTATTGTTGGTCATCATCTGCCATGAGACTGTATCTCCTAACGTTGCTCCGCTGCATTGTGGATCAGACCTTCAGGTTGAAGGATCTGAGTTTGGCCCCCTATGAAAACCACATGTTTCGGTCTAGGCACCCAGCAGTACCACAACCCACACACAAATCAAGTGACTTGTGTGGACATATGTACTTGGTGCCCACTTGTACTACTATTTATGTGATTAAATAAATAAATGTATTTGTGTTAACGATTCATCACAGGAATGTGAATGGACTAGAGATGAACTAGATGATTACTTCTAGACTATATTTACTTTCTTACAAATTGTGCTACTTATCATTTGTAAGTAGCTTAGTTAATTAAATACATTTTCAGCACCCATAAGAATGATTGTTGTGGTAACAAGTTAGTCTAGATTATCATGTATAATGACTAGGATTTGTAAAACACAGTTCATACGAATCAATAAAATGGTCTAATGAATGAGTCGATTGTCTAACCACTAATTATAAGATTTATCTCTGGAAATTCAAGCAAGTATTAGGAGCTCTCGAAAACTATCTAAAAATAATAAAGTGAAGAATTGCTTATACCTCCTTTATCCTGATTGCATTATCATCAATTTTATCGTACTCTCGGGAGTTTCTAGAAACTCAAGGTCCTATATAACTTCTAAGGCTACCTTTGTTTACTGTAGATAATCGCAGTTAGGATGCAAAGATTGATCCACGATTTCCACCTATTCAAGATTAAGTAGTAGACAACTTCTGGAAACCAGGAAGTAGATAACTGAAGGTTTTTGTAAATGAAAACTAAGTTTGAATTAAAGGTGATAAGATAATGATGTCACTTATAAGTAATTGAAGAGGATAAATATCACTTGAACTTGTGAATGTAGATATTGTTAAAGCAAAACAAACAATGAGAGGAAGTAAATGTACGGAGGAAACGTCAGTCTAAACAATCGTATGCATATATTCATATCCTAGACTCGATCAATTATATTTCTTGACCTAAACAGTTAATCTTGAGCCGTTACTGACTAACTCCCATTTGTCCACTACTTGCATTATTTTATTTTATTTGAACACATAAATATTGGTACAAGAAGAATATATATGCGCCACACAGAACAATGAGAATTCGAAGAGAAAAAAAGAGGGTAAGGAGCGTAGAAAAAAAGACAATAACGAGCAGATTAGTGTAAGGTGGTGTAATAATAATAATAATAATAGGGGGAACAGATACGTACAATCAGAAGAGATCTTTCAGTTAAGGAAGACACAACCACTTTTTATGAAGAAAGTAAAATAAAGTTACAGTAGGATCGCCACTGGCTTCTATTCTAAGTCATATCTGATAACGTCTCTGGTCACTGTGTCGCACTATCTCTCAGACCCCGGCCAGGAAGTCGTGGAGGACCAACACAAGCCAGCCTTTACAGCTTTCTTTCATGCCACGACACCATGTCATATACTGACCACCTCTCCGATTTTTCCAACCAGTCCCAGAGTCGGCAAATAATGCACGACGTGGAATTCACTGGGATGACATTCGTAGAACATGTCCAAGTCACTGAAGTCAGTGTTTCAAGATGGTGACACCAATTGCATTATCGTCTCTGTGCCCGAACACACGATGCCGAACCTCTGCATTACTAACATGGTGTTGCCACTGAATGTCAGCAATCCTTCGGAGACAACGATGATCGAACACAGAGTCGTCTAACGTCCTCAACTCGGAGAGGCCAGGTTTCACAAGCATAGAGCAAAACTGCTCTCACCGACGCGTTGTAGATCCGACCTTTTACAGCCAGACTAACATCACGAAGGCGCCAAAGATGACCCAGATTGGCATAAGCCGCTCTGGCTTTCACTATACGTGCATTGATCTCATTACTCACACCCCCACCAGCACTCATACAGCTACCCAGATACACGAACTTCTCGACTACTTCTATCTGTTCACCATCCAGAGTGAGTACAGAATTAGAATCCTGCCAGTCTTGTAAAAGTACTTTACACTTCGAAGGTGCAAAGCACATATCAAGCTTACGGACATTGATTGCCAACTGATTAAGTGCGGATTGCATGCCTTGGGCACTATCGCATAGTAAGACAATATCATCCACATACTCAAGGTCGAGAAGTCTTTCTCCGGGCAACAGATCCACACCGCCATTACTTACATCCATCAGAGCTGTTTCCAGAATGTCATCGATGGCAAAGTTGAAGAGGAATGGTGAGATTGGGCAACCCTGCCTAGCCCCACTACTCGAATGGAACAATGGATAGAGGTGATTGTATGCCTTCACTTTGCTTGAGGTGTTTATATATAGGGCCTACAGCTTATCTTTCTATGTTTTCTAAGTTCAAAGAGAAGTCAGTAATCAACTTCTATTATATCATATTTCAAGAATATATGAAATTGTATACAAAAATACCACATCTTATATATTATAAAATAAAATATCATAATTATACACAAATAAGTCAAAAGTGTCTGTGATTAGAACAAGCTTTGCACAAACCCTTAGGAATAAATTAAGGATAATAAGTAATGTGATACTAGTTGATAGGTAGAACAATTGGCTTAGGATAAACGGAATATATATAAAAATAATAACTCAGATATTTAGTAGTTATACAATAAGAATGCATATAGCATTATTATTAATCTAGAAATTAGTTTTCGGAGTAACCATTTCTTCAGGCTTCGTTCCAATACTTCAAGAATTACCTCCAATGAATGGTTTGTGAGGTTAACCACATGAAATTAGGTGTTAGTCCATGCGGATTATGCTTCATGGACTTGTTTACCGCTGAATGAATGAAATTGTTATGTCCTTTGGTGCTGAGGGTGCTTATCTAATTTAGATTAAGTCCTTGGCGCAATAGGCTGACCGACTTAGCCTTGAGACTAGTACGCGTGAGTTCGAATTGAGTTAGAGAGAAGAAAACTGTCCTATCACTTGATTGGCTGACAAGCACGCAAATGAGAGAAGACAAGACAACTGGAACACTACTCGATCTATTCCTGATATCCTGATTTCCGATTCGTGTCCAAAGTTGGAAATTAGAGTAGAAATTAGGGTGCAAAATATCATGTTTAAATGACAATAGCTTCAGAACAAAAAAGGGTATGACAATAAATGATACATCAAACGAAAGCTTATGTTCTGTAGAATAAAATTCACTGGGGAAATCTACAGACAAATAGATGGCGTCCCGATGGGTTCACCCCTGGGTCCCATATTGGCAGACATTTTCCTTTCTAAACTAGAAAACGGCCCACTGGCACAAGAGATCGATAAATTTTCATTGTACTGTCGATATATGGATGATACATTTATCATTTGTAACGAGCATACGGACTTGATAAGAACACTCGAGCAATTCAATAGAGCTCACTCGTCCATAAAATTCACATGTGAGAAAGAAAATGGGGGTAAATTAACCTTCCTAGATGTTCTGCTTACAAGGAGAAAAGATGGATCGCTAAAAAGAAACATAAACAGGAAAATGACCTGGACGGGTCAATATACTAACTTTTTCAGTTTCGTTCCTCTACAACAAAAAAGGAACCTTATCAAGACACTACATCATAGAATCAAGACTATATGCACTATGGATACGATTGAAGATGAAACTAAGACATTGTTTACAACCCTGAAAGAAAACGGATATCCAGAGAAATTTATAAATAAAAACTTAGCCAATAAAAGACAGCGTATAGAATACCCAACGGTAAATAGAAAGCCTCTATATATACTCTTACAATTCAGAGGTGACGCGCCGAGTGAAATGTTAAGACTCAAGTTAAGTAGATCAATTCAAAGGACATTTAACGCAGCTAAACTACAACTAGTATTTTCCACACGACCAATAATCACTCCGAGGTTGAAAGATAAATTGCTTAGACTAGCCACCTCCTTCTGTATCTATCAATTCAACTGCTCCTCTGGAGCAAGTTATATTGGCAGATGTTCTAGGAATTTGTACATTCGGGCTCGTGAGCACCTACCCGTGTGGTTAAGCAAAGGTGTTGTCAAAACTGTTAACAGCTCCATCTTAGACTATTTAGTCCAAACAGGACATACAGCCAACATCGAGCAATCGTTTGCAATAGTTTACCGTGTCAACAGCAGTCTACCTAATTCCGTCAGACTGCGAATCCTACAGACGGCTGAAGCAATTGCTATTCGGATCAAAAAGCCAGAGCTTTGTATCCAAAAGAAGTATGTTCAGCCACTCCTTTTACCCTGGCCAACTAGCTAATAATCAATCTTAAAATATGGTGATGTAATCT
The DNA here is from genome assembly GCA_944470205.2 of Schistosoma margrebowiei. NCBI lineage: Eukaryota > Metazoa > Platyhelminthes > Trematoda > Strigeidida > Schistosomatidae > Schistosoma > Schistosoma margrebowiei. Next base: position 4,120,635 of record OX104029.1, on the reverse strand, counting down.
GATTAATGTTCATTTTATGTCCCAAACTTATTATTATTACTGTTATTATTATTATTACTGCTATTATTATTATTATTATTATTATTATTATTATTATTATTATTATTATTATTATTGTCTTTACACTTGATAACCCCTTTTTGATGAATTTATTCAATATCCACCCCTGAATCTACTATATTTGACCTAATTATTTTACATATTACGCAATTTCCGATTTGTAATCACAATATTCTCTCTCTCTCTCTCTCTTACCCCATATCGACCATATTTATTCTGATAATTCATCTCACAATTTCATTTCGCTTATAAACTGATTCAAGTTAACACTTCATATTAGTCAGACCCCAAAATTACCGATTTTATTTTATATAACAAACAATTCCTGATTCACATATTGCAATTTCCAAATGATGATGTAATCTCTGTCTTAAATCTGGCCAATTTTATGGATTCTTAATTTGGATATGAGATAATTGTAGAACCTGATGAGAAATTCATTGAAAAGAATATTCTTCGTTCATACAATTGTGTTTTTGAATAAAATAGGGACAAAAATAAATGTCAATGTTTAACAAGTCTTGCATAAAATGAAATAACGTCCTGAAACAAAATAGCTTTCGTAGTTTATCAGAGCTTTTTGTTTCCCTGTTCACATCAGAGATGACATTAAATTAAAGAAACAAATGGTTAAAGTTATGTATATTCAGTTAAACTTATAAGGTCTTAAATTAAACAATGAACATGTGGACAATAGTAGTTCAATTAACAGTAATTATTATATACAATTGAAATGAATAAGAAATTGCAATGAAATGATATACAATAGATGGAATTTGATTAGTAGTGACATCCAGGATGTATATTTTTTGTTTTGTTTGGGTCATGTCATTTGAATGAACCTGAATTCGGAAATTTGGTATTCCCTTTGAGATTTAAATCCAGTAAGTTTCAGTCTAAACATCAATGCGTTATTCATTCAGATACTAAAAAGTCATCCACTTGTGGTGACGGATATAAAATTCAATTAAGTTTCTAGTAGTTTGGATTATCTTCTTAACATTCCTAGTCTTAGTTGAAAAATGTGCATCTTGTACAAATTGACTTGGTATTACCATTATGATATAGCTTTAATGAACTTATGATCTCAACCATTGAAATTATTACAATATCCAGAAAACCCCTTTTGATAATAATCAACATATGTTCACTAGTGACTGACTTCAAGAGGTATTTCATCGAGTTCTAGTGAGAAGCAATGACTAGTGGAGTTCAAGCAAGTTTAGTGTAAGATAGTAACTCACTGATGACAATGGTGGATGGTGGCTCAATTTCGTGGATTAGTTGAAGTTAGACATTAACATTGTCGGATGCCAGCCGGTCCATTGATCTAAAGGTTAAACGTTCACGCGCGAGACTGATAAGTCCTGGGTTGTGATCTCGCGAAACGGGATCGTGGATGCGCACTGCTGTGGAGTTCCATACTAAGAAGAAACGGTCGTCCAATGCTTCCAGGTTTTCTATGCTGGTCTAGCTTCAATTGTTTCATGATCTCAACTATTGAAATTATTATAATATCTACAAAATCCCTTCTATGTATACAATAGATGTAATGTAGTTAGAAGTATAATCCAAGACGTATGAATAGACCTATTTGGGACTCATCTATTGGGTGTACCTCTACAAAATTCAGTCAAAATATCATCAACTGGATATTGTTATCCAGTAAAAATTATGATTTTTTTCAAATGTGTTTATATTTTCATACTACTCATAAGTAGTTAAAATTGATTTTCTGAAACATTTGTGGAAATTGTATTAATTTAATAGATTGAAATCATGAGTCAGTTGAAGCTAGACCACCATTGAAAACCTGGAAGCACTGGACGGCCGTTTCATCCTAGTATGGGACTCCTGATTTCAATCTGTGAAATTTCTAAAATCTCCACAAAACCCATTCTGATAATAATCAACTGCTCACTAGTGACTGACTTCAGGAAAAACTCCCGAAGTTCTAGTGAGAAGCCGTTACCAGTGGAGTTCAACCAGGTCTGTTGTGAGATAGGAACTCACTGAAGACAATGGTGTACGGTGGCGCAACTTCGTGGATTGGTTGAAGTTAGACATTAACACCGTTGGATGCCGGCTCAGTGGTCTAGTGGTTAAGTGCTCGCGCGCGAAGCCAGTAGATCCTGGGCTCGAGCGGGATCGTGGGTGCGCACTGCTGAGGAGTCCCATACTAGGGTGAAACGGCCGTCCAGTGCTTCCAGGTTTTCAATGGTGGTCTAGCTTCAACTGACTCATGATTTCAATCTGTGAAATTTTTAAAATCTCCACAAAACCCATCCTGATATTAATTTAATAGTTGAATTCATGAGTCCATTTAAACTAGATCACCGAAGGTCCTAAGATCGAGTCTCACGTGGGGGAACGTTGATGCACACTACTGAGGAATCCAATACTGGGACGAAACGGCTTTCCAGTGCATCCAGATTAAATCAACTCATGATATCAACTATTTAACAAATTGCCTGAAAACTAAGCTACAATTAGTCAAATAATGTCTTTAATATTTTAATAAATTACAAAAAAGTATTTAAGAATGACACAATCTGTTGAGAATGAATTTAAATGATCATATTTTATGGAGTTTTATTGAATGGATCTCTCCCCCCAGGGTGCTTGGTACCTGTGTCGTTGCGTCACAGGATTGAGCTGTACTATTCAGATTGTAGCATTAAAGCCTATACGGTGTCTGAGCTGTACTGTTTAGGTTGTCACATGAAAGTTTGGATGGTGTCTGGTTCTCCTGTAAACCAATGTAAAATTAGCCTGGTCGACAAGGGTATATTATATAACTGTGAATTTGCCCCTAAATGCCCTAGTATGGTCGAGAGTGGGGTGAGCCTGTCTCCCTCTCGAAATGCTCTCCCACAATAGGGCGAAACTGCCGTCCAGTGCTTCCAGGTTCTCTATGGTGGTCTAGCTTCAATTGACTCATGATCCCAACTGTTTAGATTTCATTTAAACCAGAGAACACTAACAAATATTGTCCTAGGCAAGATTGATTATATTGATAGATGTTTTCAAATGCCCTGTCTACATATTTATAGATCAGAATAATATGCTATTGTAGATCACGAACGTAGATGATCTGTGTTGAATGATTGGAAGCCAACTCGAGTTAGACGAGGATGTTGTGAAAAATCAGCTAACATCGAAGTCACACACTTTGCGATCAACATCTAACGCGAATTACCCTTTCGACGTATCAATGTATTATGGCTGCTTTGAAGACCATATAACACAAAGGATGTTATTATGGAATAAGTATAGAGAAGATAGTTAGACCACTACCGCATGGGTCAGTTCATGGCATACGAATAACTGATACGTATTAACTGTCCTTAACTTTGACAGGGATCGACGATTTGTTCAATATTCAGTGATCCAACTACCAAATGGTTTGGCTAGCAGTCAATAGAATTTCACGGGCCCTATACTATTATTATTAAAGATAGGAAAATAGTTAAGATACTTACTTACTTACTCCTGTTGCACCCAATTGAGCATAGGCCACCGACCAGTATTCTCAAACCCACTCTGTCCTGGGCCTTCTTTTCTAGTTTCATCCAATTCTTGTTCATTTTTCTCATGTCTATCTCCATTTCCCGGTGTAATGTGTTCTTTGGTCTTCCTCTTTTCTTTTGGCCTTAAGGATTCCATGTGAAGGCCTGTCTTGTGACGAAGTTGAGTGCTTCCCTCAATGTGTATGCTATTCACTTCCAACGCTTCTTCCAGATTTCTTCCTCCGATGGGATCTGTTTCGTTCTTTCCCACAGTAGGTTGTTGCTAATAGTGTCCAGTCAACGGATCCGAAGTATTTTGCGCTAACCAGAAAATTCATTTGGACATTTCCCATTCATTCAAAGATGAGAATTAATGAATAAATTCTCTATCATAAGAATAGTTCACAAAACACACACACACACAACTAATCTACTGGTCTTATTCTCAGACAAAACAAAATAGTTAACTAAATTACAGTTTCCCTATATAGTCATATAGTGAATACCAATGGATCTCTCTCTTTCCCTGTGTACGTGTGTGTGTGTGTTATATCTTGACGTGAAACTTACTCATTGTCTATTAGTATCTTGTTCGACAATGAATGATTTATTGCACCGAAACAATTACATCACTACATTATTATCATCATCCTATTGAAACATTCCTAAGCAAATTCATTTTCTCATAAATGAATGTATTCACATATGATCTGATCAGGTTTCTTTTCTTTTCTTTTTTTTAGACAATGATTTTTTTTTCATAGTGTTTTAATTATGTAATCTTTGATTAATGAAAATCTGGTAATTAGGAAAAGATGGATTATGGTTAGCATTGGAATTCAAGACTCGTCAGATGAATTTACCTGTATCTCAAACTTGTTGTTATTCACTATGAGATTAGAACCTAGTACTGATCGCTTCTTTTAGATGGTGGTTGGAGGTAGTCAACGGGAAACCCTGGGTGACACAAGATCGAATCTGCCAGGGAGCACCAGTTCCCTCAAGATTACAGGTACACCTTGCTGACGAGTGTCAAGTAGCAAGAAACCCGGGTCCAAGGTTTCCTGTTAACTACCTCCAACCACCATCTAAATCTCAATACATAGTGCCCTCCGTGTTGAATTTGAGGACCTTGGTTTTCCCCTTGTGTATGTTGAGGTCTTATAATGCCGGGGCTACTGCCAAATGAGTTGTCTTTATCTGCATTTTTTCATGTGTACGCGATAGGAGGGCTAGGTCATCTGCAAAGTTTAAATCGTCTAATTGGTTCTGAGCTGTCCACTATATGCAGTGTTTTCCCTCAGATGTCGAGGTCTTCATAATCCAGTCGACCATCCTAAGAAGTAGGAAGGAGGAGAGTAGACAGCTATGTCTGGCTTCGGTTCTTACTTGGAATGCATCTGCTACCTCGGTTTTATTACTAATTAGCATTTATTAACAATTGATACCTACAATCCTCAAATAATATACTCTCCCTGGTGGATTCGATCCGACATCATTCAGCTTCATAGTTTGCGACACCGTAATTAAGCTCTTCAAACAACTACTAAACCATTCTGAGGCGAGACTATAATCTATGGACGAACTAATCACGTGTAAGATAACAGGTCTCGGATTTTAGTGCGAAATTCATTCATCCATTTGGCTAAATAGAGTTTTGGCATTATAGGTGATGTCACTTAGTGATGAAAACCCTAAATATAATTTCTAACCTTAACTGTTAACTGTAAATCATAATTCTAATTCCTTGAATTGGTTTATAATCCTCATTTAGTCTTAATTATTAAATGGACGCTCTCAGGGTCAGTCTGGTATCGCTCAAACCTAATCGATTGAAATCTTCTACAAGTTTTTCTGTCTGTAAATCATGCAAATCTATTCACCTTATTGGCCGACTTTTTCATGCTAACATAGGGCTACTCAACAGTGCGCATCCACAATCCCGCAAAGGATACTCGAGTGAACACCTAGTCTCTAGACCACTGAGCTAGCCATTACCTAAATGTATTGATGTCTAACTTCAACCAATCCACGAAATTGCTCCTCCGTTCACCATTGTCTTCAGTAAGTTACTATCTCATAACAGAGACGGTTGAACTCAATTGGTTATTGCTTCTCACTAGAACTCAGGTAAATATCTCTTGGAGCCAGTCATTAGTGAGCGCATAATGATTATTATTTGAATGAGGTTTTGTGGAGATTGCAGTAATTTAATAGTTGAGTCGATTAAAGCTAGATCATTATTAGAAAACCTTGAAGTATTGAACGGCCGTTTCGTCGTAATTAGGACCCGCCAGTTAGATGCACCTGCATCTCACAGTTGATGTTCACTTTGGGACTCGAATCCAGTACAGTACCGTTTGCGTCAAACATCCTCGCGTGATCCACTTAGCTACTAAGTCCTAATTTCATTTGCTTGTGTTATGGAGTGAAGCTTAAATTCACTTGATATTGTTTACTTGAATCTTCTCATAGTTGTTTAGAACTGCAATTGATTAGTGTCTGATTGGCATATGTGGATCTTGTGAGTATTACCTCGACATTGCCTTAATTCACAAAGATTCTAATCAAAATGGATAGTGGTTAACCGTGAAATTCAGAGCACGTGTTTCGTCCTATTTGAGACACGTCAGCTGAATGTCCTTACATCTCACAGTTAACATTCATTTTTAGGAAGATTCAAATAAACAATACCATATGAAAATTTAATACATTTTTTTTTATTAGAAGGGGTTTTGTGGAGATTTTTTTTTCGAAATTTCAATCGTTGAAATCACGAGTCAATTGAAGCTAGACCACCATAGAAAACCTGGTAGCATTGGATAGCCGTTTCGTCCTAGTACGTAACTCCTCAGCAGTGCGCATCCACGACCTCTCCCCCCCTGCGAGATTCTAACCCACGACCTATCAGTCTTAACCATTAGACCACTGATCCGGCTGGTATCCAACGGTATCAATGTCTAACTTCAACCAATCCACGAAGTTGCGTCACTGTACACCATTGTCATCAGTGAGTTAATATTTCACGACAGACGGCTTTTCACTAGAACTCCATGATATACCTCTTGAAGTCAGTCAGTAGTGAACAGATGATTCTTATTATTAGAAGGGGTTTTGTGAAGATTTTTTGTGTGTGGAAATTTCATAATTGTCAACCTAGTTAAAGATATATCTGTACATGAATGAAATTGTACACTATAAACATACAACTAATAATAAACACTTGTTGAAATAAAATTGACATGAGATAGGTTCCGAAGTTAAAAAAAAAAGAAAAAAAGGAAAAGAAACGAAAGAAAGAAGGAAAAAAATAGAGAAAAGAATAACAAATAAAATAGTAACTAACGTTCATTTCTTCAATTGTTTATACATAAATTGATGTATACACATCTATTGACAGGTAACTGAATAATTGACATCATCATTATAATACAATATTACTGACAATAATTCAGTAATAGATCTAATCATATAGTACTATAGTATTCAAATAGACCTTATTATATACAAATGTGTATGTGTGCATGTGTGTATATGTGTGTGTGTGAGAGAGAGAGAAAGAGGGAGTAGGTCAATAATCATCTGACACAACAAGTTAAATGAAACAAGTGCTTTTTATATATCTATTCACATGTATAGGGGAAATATTATTATTTGGTGTATTTTATCCATAAACATACTATGCGTACATAAGTTTGTAGTGTGTATATATGTGTGTGTGAGTGTGCGTGTGTGCGTGTGTGTGCGTGTGTGTGTGCACATTTGTACCTACACAGTACTATATGTATAACATGTGAATAGTTAAAAAGAAAACTAAGATTTTGATGAATAAAAATTGCACTTTGATTAAGTAACAATTAATGTCATGAATTGAGGATAAAATTTTGATTCAATTTATGCCATATTTATCACTATGACGATAAAATACTAAAAAAAAAATAAAGATTGTATAATAAGAGTTAGAAACTATAATTTGTGAATGATGAATAGTGACTAGCAGTGGAATCCAAGAGGTGTGTTTCGTTCACTGCTAGTCACTATTCATCATTGCTTACAAAAAAAAGCTTATGAATTAGGGCAATATCGAGGCATACTCACAGTATGGACATATGCCAATAACAGATTGATCAATTACAGTTTTAGACCTCAATGGGAAGATACAAGCCAAACAATAGCAAGTGAATTTAAATTCACCACATTACACAAGCAAGTGGCAAGTGACAATCACAGAGGAATCATTTTGACTAATATAGTGTCTAAAATATTAGCTTCAATAATACTTTGACGCCTAACCAAAGATCGTGAAGAGCAGACTAGAGAAAATCAGGCCGGTTTTCGACCTGGACGTGGTTGTATAGATCAGATATTCACACTACGTCAGGTTCTAGAACACAGACACACGTTCAGACGCCCCAGAATCGTATTATTTCTCTACCTTAAGGCGGCATTCGACTCTGTTGATCGTAAGGTTCTATGGCAGTGTTTGTCACTGAAAGGAGTACCAAATAAGTACATTAACCTTATAAAGGTTCTCTACTCTAACACAACTGGTAGAGTGAGAGCTTATGGCGAACTGTCATCAGAATTGATTACCTCGAGTGGTGTTCGTCAGGGCTGTCCACTCTCTCCATTCTTGTTCAACTTTGTGGTCGACGTACTTTTAGAGATAACACTCTCCTCATCTAAATTTCCAGGGTTTGAACTTCTACCGGGAGGTTCACTTGTTGACTTAGAGTATGCAGATGACACAGTTCTGTTTGGTGAAGACGCTGACGAAATGCAGAGTCTTCTGACCACTCTAAGCAACAGTGCAAGCATGTTCGGGATGTGATTCTCTCCTTCGAAATGCAAAATGTTGCTTCAGGATTGGGTTACATCGATACCCGAACTAGTGATAGGGAGTGAAGTAGTTGAGTGTGTCGACCGCTTCACTTATCTTGGAAGTCTCATCAGCCCTTGTGGTCTGGTGTGTGACGAAATCTCAGCACGCATAAAGAAGGCTCGACTAACTTTTGCCAACTTGCGTCACTTATGGCGTAGGCGAGATATCCGTCTATCAACCAAAGGACGGGTTTACTGCGCAGCAGTACGTCCCGTCCTACTTTATGGCAGTAAAACATGGCCGGTAAGAGTAGAGGATATTCGTAGGTTACTAGTATTTGACCATAGGTGTCTTCGAAACATTGCTCGTATATCCTGGGACCATCGAGTAAGTAATTCATTTGTTAGGAAACGGGTACTAGGTAAGGATGGCAAATCAACTGATGAAGTACTGAAACTTCATCAGTTGAGATGGTTGGGACACGTGTTATGTATACCCAACGACCGACTGCCTCGACGTGCGATGTTCAGTGGTATAGGAGTAGGTTGGAAGAAAGCTAGGAGCGGCCAGACCAAAACATGACACAAGTCAATGAAGTCACTGACAAGTGGACTGAGTCATATCGATAGGTGTAGACTACCTGGTTGGGGAACGCGAGATGATAGCAATCGATGATTAGATACCCTGAATGACATGGCTGAAAGTCGTTTGCAATGGCGCAGGTGCATACACTCTTTGTGTTCTCCCAAATTTTGATCTCCTTATTCCTCCTTGTCTTTTTTTTCTCTTCTCAAGTTCATTTCACTGTATTATACTCTTTAAGTAACATCTCCAAACGCTAATGTTTCCGATTAGTGCTTATACTTTTACTACCTCTACCGCTATGGGATAAGAATGGACAACTGAATCTCCGTGCTAATGTGGTGTGGCAACTCGAACTGATGTACGTAAGTACGAAGTTCTACGTTGTTACTGACTGACTGACTGACAAGCAACTGGCTATCAGGACTCAGTAGTTGAGTGGATAACTTGATGACTTTTGAAGCGAATAGTACTACTGGATTCGAATCCCAGAGTGAACATCAACTCTGAGATGCAGGTACATCCAGCTGACGAGTCCCAAATAGAACTAAGTGTGACGTATCCTGGATTCCACTGCTAGCCACTATCCATCATTGCTTCCGAAACATAAGCTTTTGACCTAAGGCAATATCGAGGCATACGCACAGCATACACATATGCCAATAACAGACTGATCAATTGCGGTCTTAAATCACAATGGGAAGATACAAGCCGAACAATACCAAGTGAATGTAACTTGTGAAGTTTAATCATGTTTGTGAAAGGGCATACTTATATTGGATAACACATCCACCATTGTAGATGCGTACCGCTAAAGAGTCATACAACAGGATGAAATGGCCATTCAGTGATTCCAATTTTTCTATGATGGTCTAGGTTCAATTGATTCATGATTTCAACTATTGAAATTACTATAATCTCCACAAAAACCCCTATTCTGATATCAATTAACATATTCTCATTAATGACTGGATTCAAAAGGTATATCTTGGAGTTCTAGTGAGAAGTAGTGACCAGTAACCAGAGACACTTATGATGGATGATAGTTTGTTAATTGAAGTTTAAAACATGACCTATTCAATATTGGGGTCAACGGTCTAAATATGGTATTTAAAGTACTAGGATAGATCTTTGACAAAGTTATTGGTAAGAATTACTAAGTAGTTCAAGCTGTATTCTGTAATTTTCAATGGTTATTTAGCTTAAAATTACAGATAAGGTTTCCTAAAGAATTTCAACGAATATGCAACATCCAAACTATTTACCGCCATGTCGTATTACTTAAACTAATCGTCAGATGACAATTAGCATAAAGAACTAGACAAATGTGACATTTGTCAACACTAAGTAATCATCAATATCTCGGCCGTACAGAAGGTCAGTTGGATCTTGACTAGTTCAGTGGTAGTCTTTGATACTGTGACCTCGGTTTTAATTTACGAGTTATCACTATGTCATAGGTATTGTTTGTTAATGAGTTCAAACTAGTACGGAACCAAGATCAAGAAAGGTTTTCTTACGACTACCTCAAACCATCTAACATCGCAATGTAGTGCATGAGATGTCAAGTCACTAAGATTAATGTCCGTAACAATGCAAATTGATCGTTAGGATTCAATTAGTACCAAATAACTTAATGAATATGATGTGATGAGTCAAAGTTGAAGGGTCCATAAGTATCACTCGTCAAAATCTATAGAAGCCCAAGAAACTTCAGAAAGTGTTCAATCCAACCAGCGTTGAATAAGGATTTCTCAGAAATATCATCCATACTATTACTATAATTAGTCTGTATTCAGAACATCCTACAAAACCCGCTGCTCGCAACTTGAAAAGTATGAGCAAGACAACAGGATCTCACCTTAGTCTGGACAAGCTGAACCTTTACCTTCACTTCGCCTTTGGGTTTTGTAACACCCAATGACTTGAGCACATGTTAAACTCCTTGGTCCGAGTTTTAAGACTGGTCAGGTAGATCGTCTACCACTACCCCACAGACTACTGGCCCAACGCCAACCACACACGCAACCGCCAACGTGACAAAATCAAGCCATCAGCCGACCAGCCGAGGCTAGTAACGAGCCGACCAGACTAAACAAAGCCCGAAGGTCTAGGCACGCATGCGAAGCCGCCATCTCCAACATACCGCACAGCTCCACTACAGTAATATTGTCGATTTTCTGTGTATAACCTAACCTTAAAGTAAAACGGTTCTAACACTTCACTCCTTTTCTCTATTGTTCAAGTTGATTTGAACAATCAATCTACAGTTACAAGAAGCGAATAGGTAGTCAATAATAATAAGCATTTTTAGTGTAATAAACGAGAACACAAATGGGGACAATCAAGTGTACTTGAACATAAAAGTACAGAACATCTTAGTAAAATCTGAGAACCATACAGTAAATAATTCATTTGCAAAATATCAGTCAATTGTCTCAGACTTCATGCTCCTACATTTCCACACCAATTGCTTTCTGTTCCTGTTCATTCCTTCTCAACTTTCTGCTGTCAAATATTCTGATCCTGACTATCGTTATATACTACTCATATGGTACCATAAGTAGCACACACCACACTAGTATCAGGTTCATCAATTCTTCCATTAAACAATCAAACGCTTACTTACTTACTTACGCCTGTTGCTCCTCGTGAAGGAGCATAGGCTGCTCACCAGCATTCTCCATCCAACTGTGTCTTGAGCAATCCTTTCCAGCTCCTTCTAGTCCCTATTCATCCTTTTCATATCTGCTTCTATTTCTCGACGTAATGTGTTCTTTGGTCTTCCTCTTTTCCGTTTCCCTTCAGCTGGGAGCTCGTTTGTTCTCTCCCACAGAAGGCTGTTGCTGATAGTATCCGGCCAATGGATGTTGAGTATCTTGCGTAGACAAATATTTATGACTACTTTCATCTTCTTGATAGTGGTTGTTGTAGTTCTCCAAGTTTCAGCTCCAGACAGTAGAACTGTCTTGACGTTCGTATTGAAGATTGTGACATTGATATTAGTTGACAGACAGTTGTTTTGAGTTCCATATGTTGTTCAATTGTAGGAATGCGGCTCTTGCTTTACCAGTCCTCTCATTGAAATCTGCATCTGAGCCTACTTGTTCATCGATGATGCTTCCCGGATATGTGAAGGATTCTACATCTATCAGAGTTTTGCCATCAAGTGTGATTGGGTTGATGTTCTCCATGTTGTAAACAATCAAACGCATAAGATAATAATACCTTTATACTATTCATATTTCAACATTTCAATCCATTATATTATTCGAATTATAAATACTTATGACATTTGATCATTTCGTTCAATAAAACAAAGTTGTTTTCATCAATAAATACATTTATAGAAGTCATATGTATCTCAAATTTGTCACTGTCATCACTATGGTAACATGTCAACTAAACAAAAATATGTTTATTATTGTCTACAAAAAGTATAAATTTTTTAAAAATTTATAGGTCAATCATTTGGATTTACACAAGCTTACAACAAAATGAAATTAATTCAGTTTAATTTAACTTAGATCATTCTAGATGATCGTGTTAAGATTGATTTCTATAATGTTCAATAAACATTTACAAATATGATCAGAATTCATTATTCATAGTTGAATTCATGGATCGATTAAAGTTAAACTATCATGGAAAATCTGCAAGGATTGTAAGACCGTTTCGTTCTAGTATGAGACTCATCATTAGTGCACATCCTTGATCCCACATACGGGATTCGAACCGAGGACCTATCGGTCTCACCCGCGAACTCTAAACCTCTAGACCAATGAGCTGGCCAGTACACAAAGGCATTGATGTTTAACTTCAACCAATCCACAAAAATGAGCCACTGTCCACCATTGTCTTTAGTGAGTTACTATCTCATAACAGAAATGGTTGAAATCCATTAGTCACTGGAGGAACTAACTCTTGGAGGCAGTCACTAGTAAACGCATGTTCGCGCGCGAGACCAACAGGTCCTGGGTTTGAATCTCGCGGGACAGGGTCGTGGCTACGCACTGATAAGGAGTCTCATACAAGAATGAAACGGCCACCCAAATCTTCCAGGTTTTCCATGATTGTCTAGCTTCAATTGCCTCATGAATTCAAGTATTAAACAAGGTATTCATTATTCATTTAAACTATTTTATCAATCTAATAGTTGAATTCATTAATCGATTAAATTTAGACCACTGAGGAAAACATGGAAACCTTGGACGACCATTTCGTCCTAATTTGGGACTCCTCAGTAATGCACACCTACGATCCCGCTCTCGGGATTCGAACCCAGAACCTTCGGTCTCATGGTTATGGTGACCTAACAAAGTTCATTAGTCAATCAAGATGTATAGATCAATATCTTAATGATAGTACTGAGGTTATTTCAAGTGATGAGTATGATAAGTCAACAATTTGTTTCCTTTGTTATAAGGGTTTATGGAGATTAGTTTCCCAATCCATACATAATATCATGGAATAATCTTAGTTAAACTGTCACCGAAAGCTAGAAAATACTAGAAAGTAGTTTGGTCCTAGTATGGGATTCTTTAAAAGTGTGCATCCATAATTTTGCTACTAGGGATCGAACATATGACCTTCAGTTTTACATGTGAACACTTGAGCTCTGAACTAATAAGTGAACATACAAAAGTGTATATATAAAATTTCAATCAATTCTTAATATCGTACAACCATCTTCTAATGTATACTTTACACTTAACATTATTGAATTCGATTGGTTACGGGTTCTTATTGAAACCTCATAAGTACCTCTCAAAGTTAATCATTAACGAGCATATGACTGAACTGCTCAGATGTTCTATACAGAAACAAAAGTGCTATTTACTGCTTCTTGGTTTTCGATGGTTGGACTGTCAAAGATCATTTTGTAATGTTAACCATGAAATGTTTCCTTTGTTTGTTGTGTAAAACAGAAGTTACTCGTAATATAGTTTACATTATGATCTCGATTGTATTTATATTATCAGTTTAGAGGTTGTGGAGATTGTTAAGTTTTTGATTGAGATCATGAACCGATTGATTTTAGACCACCATTGAAAACCTGGGAGCATTGGACTGCCGTTTCGTCCTATTGTGGGATCCCTCAGCAGTGCGCATCCACGATCCCGCACGCGGGACTCGAACCCAGGGCCTTCAGTCTCGCGCGCGAACGCTTAACCTACTAGACCACTGAACCGGCATCCAATGGTGTTAATGTCTAACCTCAAACAATCTACGAAATTGCGCGACCATTTTCCATTGTACTGAGGTAGATACCTGTTTCTACCCGACACGGATTAGCTCCATTGGTCACGGCTTCTCACCAGAACTCCGAGAATTTTCTCACGAAGCTAGTCATCAGTGAGTACATGATAATTATCAGTTTAGGGGTTGTGGAAACTGTTTAGCTTTTAATTGAGATCATGAACCGATTGATGTATATTATATTTTACCCTAATTATCGGACTTGGCTACACTGGACATGTATATTTCAAGTTGGTTTAAAATTATCAGTATAGGGTTGTGGTGATTATTAAGTTTTTTGATTGAGACCATGAACTGATTGATGTTAGACTAGTACCGAAAACCTAGAAGCACTGGAGGGCCGTTTCGTCCTATTGTGGAACACCTCATCAGTGAACATCTACAATCATGCTCGTAGGATTCGAACCCAGGGCCTTCAGTCTTGCGTGCGAACACTTAACCTCTAGACCACTGAAAGTGAAAGTTAATAAGAAACGTTTATTATTTTCGGATTATCAGTATGGAGTTGTGGAGATTATTAAATTTTTGATTGAAATGGATGCCCACTACTAAGGAATCCCATAGCAAGATGAAACAGCTGTCCAGTGTTTCCAGGTTTTCAATGATGGTCTAGCATCAATCGATTCATGATCTCAATTGAAAACTTCCAAATCAGATGTTATTTGAAACACCAATTATTCGAAGTATAACCAACAGTGTTTGTGGTATCACAAAAGATCCTAACTTCACTAATATTGACCTTAAATTTTAAAAATTCTTCGTCAGTGTTATAAAACAAATTATTCATCTATTGTGATGTACTAACGATGAAGTAAGAATACCACTGTAAAGACTATTGAGAATTCAAATTCACTTGTATCTTCCCATTGTTGTTTAAGACTGTAATTGATCAGTTTCTTGTTGGTTTAAGTGCTTGCTGTGCGAATTGCCTCGATCTTGCCTTAAGTCACAAGCTTTTTAAGCAAAGATGGATAGTGATTAGTAGTGGAGTCCAGTTTGACGCACATTGCGTCCTATTTGGAACTCATCAACTGGATGTACCTGCATCTCAGAGTTGATGTTCACTTTGAGATTCGAACCCGGTACCGTTCACTGGATTCAAGTACATCCAGCTGATGAGTCTCAAATAAGATGGGACGAGCTTCCTGAACTCCACTGATAGTCACTGTTCATCTTTTTTATTTGGAATTCACTTCAAAACTATTATTTACAGTTGTATATAATCTCTTGAAGAAGAATATTCTTTATTGAATATTCTTTGAAGTAGTTTTCATCTTGGAAATATGCATTAATCAATGTTAAAACCTATTATGAATTCATATTGTCACTAAATATTGTTTCCTGGTTAACTAAAACATTGTTAAAGGTCGACACCATTGTTTAGTCTAGACCGATTTATTGATCACATGTCAATGTTTACTAATCATTTAACACAATAATGGATTGAGAGTTTTGTGATGATTAGTTTATAGGTACATGGGACTGTTTATGATGGGTTTATTTATCTAAACACATAAACATAGGTAGATATGAGACACATAAAGCATTCGATTTGTGTGAGGGCTAGGATACTTCCCGGATGCCCAAACCGAAATGGGTACTTTTCTTAGGGGCCACACTCGGAGCCTTCAACCTGAAGGTCTAATCCACAAGGCATTTGAGTAACGTCAGGAAATGCAGTCTCATCGTAGATGGTGACCATTAATTAGTTCATTCACCATTTGTCCCTTCGGGATCCTTGAACCCATGTGCACCATTGGTTTTCCAACTCACCTAGGTGAACCCTCCTTGACCACCAACACGGTTAAAGCTCCGGACATTCGCTTTTCGTTCTGTTATTTTCGTAAACAACACCCCAGTGGCGAGAAGGAAGTGAGTAGGACTTCCCTGTCAGTGATTGTATGCACGTGGCCATGTGAGAACATTTCTAGAGAAAGAGCTAACTCTCTCCACTCTCGGCTGTACCAAGCAATTGAGGACATCATGGATTGATAGTCACTAAAGACTCATTGTGAGTCAAGGGGCATTAGAAATGTTTGATATGATTAAAACTCATTAGTCATCTCTGATCATAGTAATTTCATCAAATTATATCATGGATTATAATTGCTTTATTTAAAGATGTTTCTAAGGCTAAAAAGGAAAGTTATGTTTGATGAAGTTTAAACATGTTGAGAGTTGAAAAAAATGTCAATAATGACAATGAATGATCATCAAGTCGTACTTCAGGTTCATTGGCATTGAATTTGCACCATTTGATAAAAAACACCATGGTTTTAATAATCTACACTTAGCCGTGAGACCTGAAGGTCTTCGGTGCAATATCTGATAAGATGATTGGATGAATACTTCAGTGAAGTGTCCCACTGGAACAAAACAGATGTTTACTGACCTCAGCTTTTAAATGGCATCAAAACTAAGATCAGTTTATGAAGAAAATTTAGTGTCCCTATATCTGACTCCATTTAGATCATATGAATGATTGTTATGGAAATGTACATGCTGGCTACCTTCGTATATAATCATCGAATTAGATCGCGTTAATATATAACGGAATTAAGTAAGTCAAATACGAAAATGGATTTTTGAATAAGTATATTTCATACTATCATTGATCAGAAAGTGAAGCAAAACAAAATGACACGCGGTGGAGTTGACTCAGCAACTCGTCTTAATCAAGCGTGACTCGATATTTATAGTTGGACAAAAATAAGTTACAGATATGTGATGCAACAACAAATGCACGAAAAAATGACCAATGTAGCAGCAGCCTCAGCAACAGTAGGTCTCAACATACACAAAGAGAAATGCAAGATTCTCCAATACAACACAACATGCACCAGTCAAATCACAATTAACGGAAAAGCTTTGAAAAATGTAATAACCTTTACATATCTTAGCAACATCATTGATGGGGAAGGTGGATCTGATGCAGATATGAAGTTGCGGATCGGCAAAGTAAAAGCAGAATATCTACGACTGAAGAACATCTGGAACTCAAAACAATTTTCAACCAACACCAAGGTCAGAATTTTCAACACAAATGTTGGTTCAAGTCATGGTTGAGCACTGCATATTATGATCAAACGACAATCCAGTTCTCCAAAGTTCTCAGTGATGATCCAGTTTAGATTAACTCATGAATCCAACTACAAATACCCCCCTTCAAATCGATTGTTATCCCATAAACAGATTGTTATTCTCTTCTTATTGATCCTCTTTTTTTAAATAAAGTAAACAATCGATTTATGCTAAATTGATTGGTTCGTTTATAGATTGAACTACTTGAAGAAAATAGTTATGAAATCTATATAGTTTTTCTTTTTTTTCATTTATAAATGCAAAACAATCCAGGTAAACAAACGTTAATTAGAAAACAGTGAAATGAAGATAGAGGAAACAGAAACAGTATAACAATTAGAGCAACGATAAATACTATCAGTCGATCTAACTATCCTACTGAAACATGACAAATGAAAGTAAAAACTGTTACTATCCATCTATTACTATCCACACATCTATCTACCTATATATAAATATACTACTTACTTACTCCTGTTACCCCCCACAATGGACCATAGACCACCGACCAGCATTCTCAAACCCACTCTGTATTGGGCATTCCTTTCTAGTTTTATCCATTTTTTGTTCATTTTTCTCATGTCTATTTCCATTTCCCGGCGTAATGTGTTCTTTGGTCTTCCTTTTTTCCTTTGGCCTTGAGGATTCCATGTGAGGGCTTGTCTTGTGACGCAGTTGTGTGCTTTCCTTAATGTGTGTCCTATCCGCTTCCATCACTTATTCCTGATTTATTCCTCCATTACAATCTGATGTGTTGTTTTCTCTAACAATAGGTTGTTGCTAACAGTGTCTGGCCAACGGATCTGAATTATTTTGCGTAGACAACTGTCAACAAACACTTGTATCTCCTGGATGATGGCTTTCGTAGTTGCTCAAGTTTGCGCCCCATATAGTAGAACTGTCTTGACATTTTTATTGAAAATTCTCACTTTGGTGTTGGTTGACAGAGTAGTTTTGAGTTCTAGATGTTCTTCAGTCGTAGACGTTCTGCCCTTGCTTTGCGCTACCACATCTGCATCAGATCCACCATGTTCGTCAATGATGTTGCCCAGATATGTGAAGGATTTTACATCTTCCAAATCTTCAAATGACAACGTCATTAAGGACCGACGTTGTTGCCATCTCTTAAGCTTGTGAATGAGAACAACTAATATATCTGTACATGGTATTTATCATCGGATACCGCTCAAAACCATACAGTTCTGAACTAGACAGTTGTTTCGTCTTACTATGGAATTGAGCAACAATCCATTATCATAGATCCTCCATAAGGAGTGAGTCTAAGAATTGTCGGCTTTACGGAGAGTTACGCGAATTAGTCTTTTGAATTTCTTTAAAAATCGAAATTGATCGATTCACAAATATTTTATCAAAGTATTAATGCTTGAAATATCATGAAGTTAATTAATCTAAATATTCCTTGAAAGTAAGAAAACTATAAACAGATAGTAATACATTATTGTAAATTGAAACTACATCACAAAACTTGCGCTAACTTGGCATCCTGAAGAGAAACGGAAAAGAGGTAAGATGAAGAACACACTATATTGAGAATCGGAAGCAGAAATAAAAAGGATGAATAGCAACTGGAAAGTATTACCCATGACAGGATTGAATGAAGAGTACTGGTGGACAACCTATGCTTCTCCATAAAGAGTAACAAGCTTAAGTAATAAGTAGATATATATGACTATTGAATTCCGGTTCACTAGGCTAGAAATTCATTCTCTGATGTTTGAAGTGATTAAAAGTTCATCTAATCTGAGAACGGAAACAAAGACTCTGTGACACAAAGACACATAGCTATCTCGATGCGTCCTAACTCCATTAACTAGTGAGAGAAGTTCAAGTTCGTAATGGGAAAATATATTCCACGAGCAGCCAGAAGCATGAACAACAACAATAATAATAAGCACAAATCAAACGTATATATACATACATCATCAAATTGTCCTTGAGAAGCATTACAAAATAGTACACTAAAACGATACAGCGAACCAATAACGTTTATAATCCTCCGAAGTGTGAAATACAACATGAAGGTGAAAATGAGCGCTTTTGGCTCGAAAACAAAACAGTTCAAAGTTTTAAAATAAAATTACAAAACTAAAGTATTTACCAAATAAGTTCTGAAGGATCTATTATCCCCAACTACTAAGCAAGTCATATACTACAACACAATACTTATATTCGATCATCTTTATAACCTTTACTAGATTGATGATATCATTAAGATAAATTTTATAATTTCTATGAATCCTGAAAGGAAGCAGAAAAGAGGAAGGCCAAACAACACATTACGTTTGGAAATAGAATCAGATATGAAAACGATGAATAAGAACTGGAAGGAGCTGGAACGGATTGCCCAGGACAGGGTTGAATGGCGAATGCTGGTGAGCGGCCTATGCTCCTTCACGTGGAATAACAGGCATTAGTAAGTAAGTAAGTAAGTAAGTAAGTAAGTAAGTAAGTAAGTAAGTAAGTAAGTAAGTAAGTAAGTAAGTAAGTAAGTAAGTAAGTAAGTAAGTAAGTAAGTAAGTAAGTAAGTAAGTAAGTAAGTAAGTAAGTAAGTAAGTAAGTAAGTAAGTAAGTAAGTAAGTAAGTAAGTAAGTAAGTAAGTAAGTAAGTAAGTAAGTAAGTAAGTAAGTAAGTAAGTAAGTAAGTAAGTAAGTAAGTAAGTAAGTAAGTAAGTAAGTAAGTAAGTAAGTAAGTAAGTAAGTAAGTAAGTAAGTAAGTAAGTAAGTAAGTAAGTAAGTAAGTAAGTAAGTAAGTAAGTAAGTAAGTAAGTAAGTAAGTAAGTAAGTAAGTAAGTAAGTAAGTAAGTAAGTAAGTAAGTAAGTAAGTAAGTAAGTAAGTAAGTAAGTAAGTAAGTAAGTAAGTAAGTAAGTAAGTAAGTAAGTAAGTAAGTAAGTAAGTAAGTAAGTAAGTAAGTAAGTAAGTAAGTTATAATCATTTCAATACTACATATTACATAATACTTCAAATCAACATTCACCTTAAAAAGAATAAAAAGAAAAAAAAGAGAAAAAGGAAAGAAAAATGTACACACATTCCATCTGTCATTAGTTTAAAATGTAATAATAATGTATAACCTTATAACACTCTTCATCCAATTCAATGATGATGATATTTTCATAAGAAGAAAAGAATTTAGGATATTTACGTATGAAAAAATAAAGAAGGTTAAATTCCAATCTGATTTGATCCGTTTAAAATATGACAACAACCACAACAACAACAACAACAACAAAAAGAAAATGTTGAACGATTCAACTTTTACATGTGTAGCATATGATATTCTTCATTTTTCCTTCTTTATTTTTCTCTTTTTTTCTTTGTTCAGTTTTTCCTTCGTTTTTTTGTTTTTTCTGCACTTTTCTTCTGTTTTTCTACATTCCTCGTTTTTTGTTTTTCCTCACTTTTCTCTTTTCTGTTTTTTCTTCATTTTTGTTTTTTGTTTTTCTTTACTTTTCTTTTTTCCTGTTTTTCTTCATTTTTGTTTTTTGTCTTTCTTCACTTTTCTTTTTTCCTGTTTTTCTTCATTTTTGTTTTTTGTTTTTTACTTCGCTTTTCTTTTTTTTCTGCTACGTTTGAAACTATCACAAATTCACTTAATCTGCGGAAGAGAACAAGATTCAGTGATTGTAGACCAGTAAGCTAGCTATTTGATGCGTCCCAGCTCCGCTAACTAAAAGGGAGAAGTCCAAGCTTAGAATGGGAAATATATTCTGTATAGAAATAGCCAGAAACGAGCGATAACAACAAACAGAATTCAAAATGTACATATGCAGTACAAAACCGTCCTTATGGAGAGTTACCAAATGGCATACTAACAGACACAACGGACCAATAGCTTTAAGATATTTCCCAAGTGGGAAATACAACATCAAGGTGACAAGAGCTCCTTTGGCGCGAAAACAAAGAAATTCAAATTTTCTAAATAAAACTACAAAATTAGGTCTTTTCCTAAATGAGGTCTAGGGATTTAAAGTCCCCAACATTTTTCATAGCAAACAATTTTTCATTTAAGAAAAGGAAGAACAGTAAATTGTTCTTCGACATTTTATTTTATCTATGCCCAACCCTCCTCCTTTATCCGGGCTTGGGACCGACAGTAGCCCCTGGAGGGACTCCAGGTGGAGTTCTGAACTGTAATCAAAGTAATGTTGGCATTGTTTATGTAATCAGATTTATAGTATCCTAATTATTTAAATAATGGGAACAATATATGTATATACATTGAATGTTGGGCGTTTTTCCTCTTTTCTATAATCAGTGAAAATCTGTAAATCTAAGCAACAACAACAACAGAAATACATTTGAATTCTTTAGAAGTTGATATGAAAAAGTAAACAGTTCTCATTTGTTACAATTAAATAGATTGAGAAGATTGGTGGGTTTTTTTATTGAGACTGTAAACTGATTGATGTTAGACTATCAATGAAAACTTGGAAGTACTGGATGGCCATTTTGTCCTATTGTGTGACTCCTCAGAAATACGCATTCACGATGCCATCTCGCGAGATTCGAGGCGAGGACCTATTGGTCTGGCATGTGAGCACGTAACCTCTAGACTACTAAGCCAACCGGCATCCAGCAGTGTGAATGTCTAACTCCAACCGGGTCTGTTGTAAGATAACAATTCACTGTAGACAATGGTGGACGGTGTCGTAAATTGTAGATTGATTGAAGTAAGAAATTAATACCGTTAGATGCCGACTGGCTTACTGGTCTAGAGCTTATGCGTTCGGGCGTAAAACCGATAGGTTTTCAGTTCGAGTCCCGTGAGCAAGATCGTGAGTTCATACTACTGAGGAGTTTCATACTAAGTCGAAACGGTCATCCAATGCTTCCAGATTTTCCATGATGGTCTAGTTTCAATCGACTCATGAATTAAATTATTAAAATGACCACAAACTCCAGAAAAAACCCCTCTCTGGTTATGATGTTTATTTCACCTTGAAAAAAAACTTTCCATTTTTGAAAGAGGCAGATTAATTGAACTAACAAATTCAATATGTATTTATGATATAACCATCGGTGAGGTAACAGGATAACCGAAAGTAAAAGAAGAATAGCAACATAGTGTAAAGTAGACTTAGCAACATATTTTTTCAACATATGGCAATGATAAGAAATGTGTTCTGTTGATTACAGATGTTTACAATTTAGGAATTACTACATTGAGACTATAATTTCTAAACGAACCAATCAGATTTAGAGGAACAGATCTTGGATTTTGGCGTGAACTTCATTCATCTATTTGGTTCAAAAAACATTGTAGTTGATGCAATTTTGTGATGAAAACCGCAAATCTAGTTCCTAACCCTATAGCTATCAGCTGCATATTACAATTCTAATTCCTCACACTGGTTTATATCATTCATTTAGTCCTAGTTATTAGGTGGCGTTAAGTCTTGCTGATTTATACGCTATATTCGTTCCTAAGCTATCCTGATAACCCGCAGGCTAGAACTATACAGCGACCTGAACACCAAAAAGAAGACGCAAAGTATGAGAGAAACACTTTACTCCAAAGTTCGTTTTTATACAGAAAACATGGGTATTTATATATTTTAATGTTTGTTAAATCAACATCATATTTCGACCAATCCATTAACGACATATTATGCTATTGATCAATAGTAGCACGCCGCGTTGGAATTCTGAAATGCTCCATCATGCTCTGATTGGCTAGGACTCTTCGGCTCCTTTTGGGCCTCTGGAGGCTCCGTTGAAGTTCTCCGAAAGCCGACTCAACAGGTGAGTACTCTGAAGGTAACTTTAACATCTCTCTAAAGTCGTTCATAAATCATAGTCTCATCGTGTGTATATCTTCAACAAAAGTAAATTTACACTATCAAAAATACAATAGCATAATGGTCATTGATATAATCAAAGCTCACCTTATCTTCCTTCATCAATTCTGATTGTCTGAAATAGACTTTGAAAAAGTATAAAATTCATAATTAGAAGAGGCTAATCACAGGAAGGTTTTATATCAAGAAATTTAAGCATCTAATATCTTGCTTCTAGGACAACAAGATCATTAATAACTCATGTACTTTTCTAGATTCATTATGAAAAGCTAACCTTTCTGATGTGTATGAAAGTGATTACAAGTTCATCTAATCTGAGAACGGAAACGAAGACTCTGTGACACAATGACAGATAAACTAGCTATCTCGACGCGTCCCAACCCTGCTAAATAGAAAGATTCCAAGTTCAGAAGAACGAAATAAATTCCGTGAGCAGCCAGAAGCATGAGCAATAATAACAGGCACAAATCAAACGTACATGTATGTAGCATAAAGTTGTCCTTGAAAAACGTTACAAAATAACATACTAAAAGATACAACGAACCAATAACGTTTAAGACCCTCCCAAATGGGAAATACAACATGAAGGTGAAAATGAGCGCTTTTGGCGCGAAAACAAAACAGTTCAGATTTTCAAAATAAAATTACAAAAATAAAGTATTTACCAAGTGAGTTCAAGGGATCTAACATCCCTAACACTTTCACAAGTAAGAATTTGCAATATCTACATGGAACCTTGAGGAAATGTACATTTTTGCCAGGATCCAAAGAGGATTATAACTGTCATAAATTAAGTAAATTGATCTAAGTACCAAGAAGTAACCTGTTCAAACTTATTCTGTTGTGATCATATATCAACTAGTAAAACTTAATGTTCTTTTTTTTATTTACACAGTACATTGTTCGTAGGGCATTCTCGAACTGATCATAGATTGATCATGATTGAAATCTTGGAATATGTTGTTATGTGTGGATTGCAGGTTAGATGGAGCAGCGTATTTATCGATCGATTCAGTGACACGTAAACACGTAATGAACGACCTAGAGTCCCGATTGGCCCTGCTTCCCTGTCTAGCCCAGCCAGTTGAGTCCAGAACGAAAGTCACAGCCTCTGAGATATGAATCATTATATTTTAAATACACTCTGTTTATATACTAACCAAGCAGACCACAATTGTTTCTCGATAGTGTAGGACTCCTCTGTAGTATGAATATTAATATTATTGAATGAATAATTATCGTTCATTCAATTCCATTTTGTAATATCAGTACACTTTAATAATTCGACGCTTCACATCTCAGTTAATACAGTTTAGATGTTAATTTGTTGAAAAGTGATGATCATTAATCATTTAGGCTTGTAGAAGTTTAAGGTTTAGTCAGAAGGTAACCAACATCCCTCCCAAAGAATGTTTATAGTCCGGTACAAGTGATATTCATGTTATGTGTGAGAGATAGCCATTTGTAGCAAATCCGTTCTAAGGGAGTGGTACCCATGTATTTTAAATTATTAATTCAAACCTTGATATGAATATCTTCTACAGGAATTTGTCTTTAACCAGATAGACTACTTGGTTTCCACAAAACTTAAAATGATCCAATTGAATTCTTGATAACCCTTGAGTTGTTCATAATTAAGGTTGGGATTAATATCCTCATCGAGAACTAGTATCACTTGTAATAAGTAAATGATTTTTAGCCTTATGGATAAATGAATTTCAGCCTGAAATGTGAAAGATACTATCCGATCAGCTCATCCATAATGAATGAAGTGATACCAGGTTGTGGTTTGTTTTATGATTTAAGGATTTAGAGATATTGTTGATATCCCTGTTATATACTGTTTATAGAGATAGATAGTTGATGGTAGTCAACATGTCATCTTATAAAGATAGCTGACATTTGATTGTCTCTAATCTTAAATGTACTGGTTTATAGCTTTTACATACTTACGATAAATAGTAATTTTTATAAAACAATATTTGTTGTTAATTCATTGTTGTATTGGTTGTTTAAATCTTCCCATTGATGTTTAGGACTGCAATTGATCAGTCTCTCGCTTATTGGTATATATACATCCTATGAGGATTACCTCTAAATTGCCTTAAACCATGGGCATTATAAGCAGAGATGGACGAAACGCACTCATGTATTTCCATTGATATTTTATTTATTAAAACACATAAACATTGGTGCAAGGAGGTACCAAATGCATATGTGCCACATAAATCATTCGATTTATGTGAGGGCTGGGATACTGCCCGGATGACCACACCGAAACACATGGTTTATTTAGGCAGTCACACCACGAGCTTTTGACCTAAATGTCTGATCCACAAGGTAGTGGAGCAACGAAAGGAGATTCAGTTCCATGGTAGCCGGTGACTAATTGTTGAATCATATGCCATTTGTTCCTTCAGGATCGTAGGGCCCATGTGCACCATTAGTTTGGAATGAAGGTTTTCCAGCTGTCCTAGATGGATCCTCCATATACACCAATCCGGTTAAACCACCGGACATTCGCTGTTCATCCTTTCAATTTCGTAAACAACAGTAATGCCGCGAGAAGGCAGTGAGTAGGACTTTCCTGAAAGTAGTTGTATACACGTGGCCATATGAGAGCATTTTGTGAAGGAGAGAGCTAATTCTCAGCACTCTCGGTCGTACTAGGGCATTGCCAGCCACCATCCATCTCTGCTTAAAATATTCATTGTTTATATTCCAAGTATATAAAATAATTCAGTGATAATTTGATATAAAACATAAAAAGTATTTCACTGGTTGAAATCATGAGTCAATTGAAGCTAAACAACGATGGAAAACTTGAAAGCACTGGATGGTCGCTTCGTCCTAGTATGGGATTCCTCCGTAGTGAGCATCCACGATCCCGCCCCCACGAGATTCGAACCCAGGACCTATCAGTCTCGCGCCAGGCGCTTAACCAACTAGACCAATGAACCGGTTTGTATTCTACACTGTTAATGTCTAACCCATTCTGATAAAATGTATGTTTTCATATTACAGGATAAGTACTTTTTTTTAAATGTTAAGTAATTGACAACAAATTAAATTGATGACTTTCATTTTTCTCCACTCCCACCCCTTTTTATTCTTTGTTTATCCCTTTAATTTTTGTTGTTGTTAAATTGACAAGAAAATTAATGGGTATGTAACCAAGTTAGATTGTTTCATTAATACACACACATACATACACATACACATTTATCTTTCTATGTATCTATCTATTCAACATACATTATACATTATAGACACAGACTGACCTCTTAGTATCCAATCTCTATATCTTATGAATGTAACCATTAGTTATAGTTAAATCATCATATTCATCATACCGATTTCAATGGAACTAAGAGGTTCAATAAAAATTACATTCTTACACATTGTATATCATCATATTTTGAATGTGTTTCTTTTCTTCTAAGGTGAAGGTCAATTCCATTTGGGTTTCTTTTTTAATATATATTCCTGGAATAATATCAATATTATTCTTATCAATGAATAATGTAATCTGATGTTACTTTTAAAGGATCAATTTGAAAATAGATAGATATATCTATTGTAAATCAAATTGGATAGAGAATAATTGTGATTGAGAGTAAGTTGAAAGAAAATTTAGAATAATTGAACTAAGATATTAGATCATACAATGAATAGAGATGTCTTAATGACCTTGACAATGTTCACCTAATCACTAAGGGTAAAAAAGAGTTATAAATATGTGTGAAGAATGAGGATTAATATTAACAATTGATGATTTAAGGTTAAGAATTAGATTTAAGATTTTTAACATGAATAGTGACATAATGCTTTTTTAATCAAATAGGTGAATAAATTTCGGATTAAAATCTAAGATCTATTATCTTAAATCTGATTGGTTCGTTCATAAGTGATAGTTTCGTTGATCATACCATGAACTCATTGACTGTTGACCTCAAGTTTGCTAGCAGATGAAGATTATCTAGTTGAGGTTAGAATGTAATCCATGATCGCAGATTCTGAATGACATAACTTGGAGTTGGTCATTGTGGTGCAGTTATTTCCATTGAGACTAAATGATGGCTGGAGGAAGTCGACAGGAAACCCTGGGACTGGGTTCCGTGCTACTTGGCACGTGTCAGCAAGGTGTATCCGTAATCTTGAGGGAACTGATGCTCCCTGCCGGATTCGATCCTTTGTCACCCAGCTTCACAGTTAGAGACGTTACCACTGAGCTATCCAGGCCCCGACTGACCTCCTGTAGGACTGCGATGTATTCACAATTGATTGATCACTGTTTGGTGATCAATGTAATGTGCGCCAAGTCCTTCCTAGTGTAGATCGAATGCTATTTCTTATGAGCCGTTGTCTGACTGACTTAGGAGATTCATTTCCAGTTTCTGTTTTAAAAACCGCTTCAGATCTGAGCAAATGTGAAGACATCACACTAATGTCAGTACCAGGGGAAATCTTCAACAGATGAACCAGATGAAAGATGCAGTAGACGCCCAACATCGACATCAACAGGTTGTACATAATATTTTGGTATAATTGTAATCTTTAAAAAATAGATTTGATTTCTTTGGTTACGTCAATGAACTTGTAGCCAGTAAATCATATATTCAAAATTTAAATCAACTATCTGTATGAGGTTGTAGAGATAGTTGGATTTTATTAAAATCGCGAGCCGATCTGACTTAGACAACCATTGGAAACCAGGAGGCACTGAAAAACTGTTTTGTTCCGGTATGAGACCCTCAGCAGTGAGCATTCACGACCCAAATAAGGATGATCGAACCAGCAAGCTTCAATCTCCTGCGTGAAAATCTAACGTCTAGACCTTTGATTAGGCATTTCGTAGTGTTAATATTTAACCCAAATCAATTCACAGTATCGAACGTCTGTCTTCCATTGTCTTCGACTGATATATTCCTCACACCAGATACGGTTGAATCCCATAGGTCACTGTTTGTCACTAGGACTCTGGAAATTTTCTCTCGAAGCTGGTCATAAGTTCAACTACTTGAATTTTGTCATTCGGAAATTATCATTAGCCTTCAAACTCAAATAATATGGCTGGCTTACAGCCGAGTGCGTAAATCTGTTCACAGTAAAATATCACGTCATTATCACAGATATCCTGGTAAACCTGGTGTTAGTTTCTAAGGTCCTTGGCCTTCAGCCAATCAGAAAACAGCAGAAGTGTATATGAATAATATAATACAAAATGATGGTATTTATAAAGTATGTTGCCATGACATAATTCATGAATTGTTTTAGATTGTTTATTAGTTTTAATGTTCGGATTTTGAAAAAAGAAAAACATGTGATGAACGTGATCTTCCATGGAATATATATCTACGATCTTTGAGAATATTAATACACTTGGAAGTACAATCATATAGACGGATTATTTATATATCTAGCTTTTTTCTTTCTATAGTCTATTTTAAGTAGTGTATAACATTTCCTTCTATTTCACTAACTTCTTCGAAATCACAGTAGGACACTGGTAGAAGAACTGTATGATTATAATACATTTTCAAAGCAGCTTCTGTTATAACTAACTTTCTTATAAGGTGTTGGTTAATGATGAATAACAAGAAACTCTAGGCCCGAGTTTCGTGATATTTGCACTTATCAATAAGGTATCCTAATAGTCTTGAAGGAGAGTGATGCTACACATATCATTGGCCATTTCAAAAAAGTTTCGTAACTATGTGGTTGTCATTCGTCTAAGTTCAGTTGTTGTTGAAGATCAAGAAGAAATGAACAGTTATTTCTTTATAGTCTGAAAATCCTCAAAAGTTCACTCTAAAGACTCCTCCAGGGATTGATTTCAGGCTCTCACGTTTGGCGCAGAACGATTAATAGTTTGAATGACTGGGTTGGCATACAGTGGTACAGTTTCAACCTTAGTGAATTTAAGATGCGACGATCATCCTGTCCAACTAGTGGCAACTGTTTCACTCCCAGCATGACTGATTCTCAACAGTCAAAATTTCTAATTAGAATTTAAGGAACATTTCAAAGTAAATTACTTACGAAATGATCATTATAGTTTAGTTAAAATGGTATTTTGGGAAATGATTTGAGTTGAATTTGTCAGGAACCCATCTCATTTGAAGCACCATTTAAAACCAGTAAACATTGAACAACTGTGTAGTCATGAGACCAGTCTTTGAGGAATACAATCTACAAATTAAAATAATCGTCAAAAATCTCTTTAATTAATTTGTTTCAATCAATTTTAATTTCATTATCATCATGAACCGATCAATATTATACCGTCATTGAAAACCTGAAAGCTCTAGATGACCATCTTGTCCTATGTTGTGATTTCCTTACAGTACGCATAAACGATTCCGTACGCAGAAACCAAACTTAGGACCTTCGGTTTCACGTAAGCCATATCTAACTTCAATCATTTTTCATTATTTCAGTTGGCAACTGTTTTACATCCAACACGGTTGGACTTGACTAGTTAAGGCTTTCTACTAGAACGTGGATTCACTCTGATGACATGTAGCATACTAGGACAAAACGGTCGTTCATTGTTTTCAGGTTCTCCATGATGTTCTAACATCGATCAATTCAATAAAATTCAATAGCAATTTCATATCTTGTTTAAATGATTTTTCATTGTTATTACTAGGAGGAGAAAAAAAAAGAAGCAAATGACTAGGATTATGGAATTTAACCTAATTTATGGAACTTGATGACTACAAATATAAATAGGGAGAAATATGTATTTGTTTTTATTTTACACATTTAATTCACTAATCAATAGAGAAACAACAAAATATTTAGTGTATAAACAACATCATACTTTTACTTTACTTTTTCGTTCTTTGTTTCTTGCAAAGAAACTGGACGGTTATCATTTAGTTCTGTATTTCACTGGTTGAAATCATGAGTCAATTGAAGTTAGACAACCATGGAAAACCTGGAAGCACTGGACTGTCGTTTCATCCTAGTATGGGACTCCTCAGTGGTGCGCATTCATGATCCCGCACCCCGAGAGAGTCGAACCCGGGATCTATCAATCTCGCGACAGGCGCATTATCAACTAGACCACTGAGGCGGTTGGCATCCAAGTGTTCATGTCTAACTTCAACCAATCCACGAAGTTGCACCACCGTAAAATATACTCATCATAGTGGATATATATTTAATAATTGAATTTATGAGTCAACTGAAGCTAGACAAACATCCTAGTATGGGACTCATCAACAATGCGTATCTATGTTCCCACTTCGTGAGATTCGATCCCAGGACCTATCAGTCTCGCGCATGAACTCTTAACCTCTAGATCACTGAGCCAACCGGCATCCAACATTGTTAATGTCTAATTTCAACTTATCCACAAAATTGAGTTACACGTTCATCATTGTCATCAGTGAGTTACTATTTCAAATCTTCTCACTAGAATTCCAAGAAATATCTCTTGAAGCTAATCACTAGTGAGCATATGATTATTATAATCAGAGAAGGGTTTTTATGGATATTATAGTAATTCAATAGACGAATTCATGAGTCATCATGGAAAGCCTGGAAGGACTAGACGGCTCTTTCATCCTAATATATAGGATATATATATATATAGGTATCATGTTTCAACCAATCATAATCCTGTGACCTTGTCATATTTCTAAAACCAGATGCATTAGTCATGAGATTGGAATGTTCTTTCTATATATATATATATATATATATATATATATATATATATATATATATACATGTGGATTGATGGATAGACAGACATCCCCCCTTCTAAAAAAAGATAGATTGATAAACAGATCAACTTAATGTTGATTGGTTATTTACATATTTTTTTGTTGTTGACTGACTGACTGTTTTATGTGTCAATAATGTTGAACGAACTACCGGTTTTATTCTCTTTTTTTTGTTGTTGTTGTCGTCGGTTGTTTATTCTTTCCTTCTTCATTATCATCATGAGAAAAGTGTTACATTATCATTATCATCATTATAAATTAACCAAATAATGAATGATAATAATAATAATAATAAAACAATTTGGGAATCATTTATTCTCGTTGCAATTTATCATGAATAATTGCAAAGAAATTAGATTTTTTTGCTGTCGTTTTGTTGCCATGACAACCCCTTAGTTACTATGATATCTATTTCATATACATCTTGAATAAAATGATGATGACATTTATTCATATTGGTGAATATTTATTTTCATTCATTTTATTTATTCAATTCTATGGAATGATAATGATAACTTATGGTGAAATTGTCAAGTCTAATATGATATTACATAATCATAATCAAAATAATCTGTCTACTATTTATATGCTTCATAATGATACATTATTATTACATAATGATCATTTACAAAATGAATCTTTTATATTAGATCAATTTAATCATAAATCAAATGATCAAGATCAAGATCAAGATCATAATAATCATAATGAACAATGGTATTTTCATTTTGATATGTTTATTATTATATTTTTAGGTTTTAGTTCATTTTGTGCAAATATTGGTTTATTATATTTAGATAGACGAGCTAAACCATCATGTACAACAAATAATTCAAGTTTTTCTAATAATTTCATAACAATTAATACTACTAATAACAATACTACTAATAATAATAACAAC
This sequence comes from Schistosoma margrebowiei, assembly GCA_944470205.2. Lineage (NCBI taxonomy): Eukaryota > Metazoa > Platyhelminthes > Trematoda > Strigeidida > Schistosomatidae > Schistosoma > Schistosoma margrebowiei. The sequence continues at coordinate 4,088,866 of OX104029.1, read as the reverse complement.
AGTAGTACTAATTTTCCTATGCATAATATCAATAGTAATAATAATAATAATCTAAAATGTTCATCATTCAACTTTCTATATAAAAAATGGTCAGATAAAAGAAATTCTCATGGATCTAATGGTTTATTATCTAATCAATCATCAATCATAACAATACCAAATGAGACAATAAATAAAATAACCATGCCAAATACAATTACAACAATACCATCATCAACAAAACGTTCATTTTCTATATCAAATCCTCCATTAAATAAATATCCATCATCAATTAGTTTATTAAAATTTAATCATCATCCTTATCATCATGGTTCAATTCATTATCATACACCACGTAGTCGTAGACAACGTCGTTATTTAAGAGGTTTACTTGGATTATCTATAAGTAATTTAAGTTTATCTATATGTTTACTTAGTTGGTGTATATGTCAAATTATTATATATAATATTAATGAACAATATTATATATTAAATGCATGGTTAACAATTATATCATTAATTAATATATGGACTATAGATATTGCACAAACATTAGAAATTGGTGCCATTTTATGGATTGCATTAGAACGTACACTTGGTATACATTGGCCTAGTGAAATACAAACTATGAATAATAATAATAATAATACAGACCTTTCAATGAAATGTAATCTAATCCAATGTAAATTTTCATTATTAAAAAATATGTTTAAAAAATGTACATTACATAATCATTTTAATTCTTCTTCCTCTTCTTCTTCTTCTTCTTCTCCTTGTTGTTGTTGTACACGTTTATTCCTTAATCAATCATCATCATCATCACCAGCCTCAGCAACAACATCACCCTTAGCAACAACAACAACGACAACAACAACAATAAATAAAAAATATCGTGAAAAACAAAAATCAATAATTTGGTTTCTTCGTGTTATTTTATGTTTATTACCATTAATTTTATTTATATTAGCATCAATTTATAGTTTAATGAATATAATACAACAAATTAAAAAACATAAATTATTATATCATCAACAATTACAATATGAAATACAACCCCAACATCAACCCCAACAACAACAACAACAACCACAGCAACAACAATATCAAATTGATATTATATCAAAATTGAAAACTACTTATATTACACATAATAGTAGTATAAATAATGATCATCATCATAATAATAATAGTTATATACAATATTTTAATTCATTAGTAGTATATAATTATTATATCTATATTACTAATAATTTATTTACTAAAAAGCATACATTCTTATCATTACATAAAATTCATATTAAATATCAAACTTATGTATATTATACTAAATCTATTATACCAGCATTAATCATTGGACAATTTTTAGCACCATTAGCAATTTTAATTACAACAAATTTATTGATTTATCAAAAAGTAAGTTTTCTTTTTGTTTTACATTATTATTATTGAATTGTGTTGAACTATTTCAAATAGATGTAACCGTTTCTCTTCATTTACTTAGTGCCCCCAAATGCCCTGGTGGGGAAAGTCCGCTCTTCCGCTCCAAATACTCTCACATGGTCACGCGTATATAGCCTCTGCCAGGGAAGTCCTACTCACTGCCTTCTCGTGGCGGGGGTGTTGTTTACGAAAATGAGAGGAAAAAAAGCGAATGTCCGGCGCATTAACCGGATTCCAAACCAATGGTGCACATGGGCTCCAGTATCCTGCGGGAACAAATGGCGAATGAACCAATTGTTGGTCACCGGCTTCCATGGGACTGCATCTCCTTACGATGCTCCACTGCCTTGTGGATCAGACCCTCGGGTCAAAGGCTTGGGGTGTGGTGCCCTAAGAACACCACCTGCTTCGGTTTGGGCACCCGGGCAGTATCACAGCCCTCACACATATCGAATGAGATTTGTGTGGCGCATATGTATTTGGTGCCTCTTTGTACCAATATCTATGTGTTGAAATAAATAAGTGTTCACAGTTGATTGACCACTAAGTGGTGTGAGTAATGTCATGTGTGTCAAATCGTTCTTAGTGTAAATCGAATGCTATTGATCAAGTTGTAATGTGGCCACTAATCTAGGTGACTCGATATTGTGTGCATTATGTTGAGATAGAATGGTAGTTGGAGGTAGTCAATAGGAAATCCTGGGTGATATGTACCTGTAATCTTGAGGGAACTGATGATCCCTGACAGATTCGATCCTATGTCACCCAACTTTACAAATAGAGACGTTATCACTGGACTATCCGGGCCGCGACTGACCTTCAGTAGGAATGAGATGTATTCACAATTGATTGATCACTGGTTGGTTATCAATGTTATGTTTGTCAAGTCCTTATTTAGTGCAGATCGAATGTTATCGACCACACGGCATGGAATCCGTCAGAGAGCACCAGTTCCCTAAAGATTACTGGTACACCTTGCTGACAAGTGCCAAAAAGCACGAAACCCGAGTCCAGAGTTTCCTGTTGACTATTTCTAACCACTATTCACTTATGGTTGCTTTACTTGTATCTTCCCATTATTATTTAGGAATGTAATTGATCTGTCTCATGTTAGCAATATATGTGGATCCTATTCGGATTGTCTCTATATAGCCTTAAGTCATAAGCTTTTTAAGCAAAGGTGGATAACAGCTAGCAGTGGAATCCAGAACAGAGTGAACACCAACAAGTCTGGGATCCAGGTACATTCAGCTGACGATTGCCGAATAGAACGAAACGCGCATTTAAAACTCAGACAATAGTTATAATTAGAAGTTGTTGATATTAAGATTAATATTACCTTACTTCATCTGTTCCTCTATTTTCAGTCATATCATTCGGGATATTGAATAGTTCTTTATGAAGTATATCATCTGTGTTTAATTATAATCACTATCATCGATACTAAATCTATCAATCTGGGATTTGTCTTGATAATTCCGCTTTATTTAAGTGACTGGTAATAAGTAACAATTCTAATTGATGTACAAATGAACCGGGTCTTGTTAATGACTGATTAAAACTAAATTTACACAATTTTTATCACAATGGGGAATTTTTGAAGATTATAGTAATAGAATAGTTAAATTCGTGAACCAATTAAAGTTAGACCACCAAGGAAAATCTGGAAGTACTGGAAACGGTCTCTTCTTATTATAGGACTCCTCAAGAGGGCACATCCACGATCCCGCTCATGGAACTCGAATCCATAACCTCCGGTCTCGCGCTCTAACCCTTAGCTAGTAGAGTTCAACCGTGTCTTTCGTGAGTCAGTGACTCACTGAAGACAATGATTGATGGTGGTGAAATTTCGTCGACGTTGGACGTTAATACCGTTGGTGGTCTAAAGGCTAAGAGTTCACACACGATACTAAATGTCCTGGCTTCGAATCCGATGTGCAGGATCGTGAATGAGAACTGGTGAGGAGTCCTATAATAAAAAGAAACAGCAGGTCGATGCTTCCAGACTTTCCATTGTGGTCTAGCATCTAAATTACTAGCCTCAATAATTATCGGACGCTTAACAAAGACTCATGGACTGAAAACACGAGAAAACCAGAATGGCATCAAACCTAGTCGTCGCTGCATCGGCCACATGTTCACCATTCGTCAGGTTCTAGATAGGTTTAGGTTTTCTCGAATTAAAAGTGCCATTTAACTCTATGAACCGAGAAGTTCTGTGGTAAAGTCTTTCATTGAAAGGTGTACCTCAGAAGTACATAAACCTTGTGAAGGTACATTACTCGAACACTACCATTCGAGTCAGAGCTTCTGGAGAACCGTCATCTGATTGGGCAACTTCAAGTAGTGTCCGTCAAGGATGTCAACTATCTCCACTTACGTTCAACTTCATCATAGACATACTGATGGAAATAACGATCTCGTTGATTGATTGATTGATCTCATTCCAGGAGCTACACTTATCGACTTAGAATACACAGATAACATGGTCCTGTTTGGTGAAGACTCTGATAAAATACACAGTCTTTTGATAGCATTGAGCAACAATGCTAGGATGTTTGGAGTGCGTTTCTCCCCCTCTAAATGTAAGTTGCCACTTCAGGACTGGCGTGCATCAACATCTAAATTAAAGAAAGGGAATGAAGTAGTTCAATGCGTCGATGACTTCACATATCTTCGATGTCTGATCAGCCTCAATGGATTGGTGACTGATAATATCTCAGCACGGATTCGATAACCTCGTTTGGCTTTTGCCAATTTACGTCACCTATGGCGAATGTGAGTTATTTGTCTGTCAACTAAAGGATGAGTATACTACGCACCAGTTTGTTCTGTTCTACTTTACGGCAGTGCAACATGGCCATTAAGAATACAAGATACTCGCAAGTAACTCGTGTTTGATGACGGATGTCCTAGAAATATTGCTCTCATTTGCTAGGATCACCGGATAAGTAATAGTGAGGTTTGACGCAAGGTATTAAGGAATGATAGTAAATAAGTTGATGAGGTTGTGAATCTTCATCGACTGAGATGGTTACACATGTTCAACTACCGAATACTACGGCGCGCAATGTTGACTAGTGTTGGAGACGGTTGGAAGAAAGTTAGGGGCAGCCAAACTAAAATATGTCATCAGTCCTTGAAGTCATCAAATTCTGGTCTTATTCATGTTGGTAGGTGCAGACTACTTGATTGGGGTCCATGCGACCATTGTAACCAGTAGTGATTGGCGACTATGGGTGACATGTCTCAGAATCGATTACAATGGCGTCGGTTTATTCACTCACTGTCTTCCTTAAAACTATGCGATTAAAGTTGCTATATATCTTTCTTTCTACGAACTAATTCTTTCTTCCTGTACAATATCCTTACATACAATCTTTATTTTATATATTACTACCATTGAATTAACTTCTCCTATGAATTTGGTGTTCATCTTATTATGTTAATGAGGTATGGCAACTTGAACCTGGTCTTACGTTGTAACCGACTGATTGTATTCTCATAATCTATATTTCACGTAATAAATTAATCCATCATCCATATTAACTCTCAATTGGGTAAATGTAAGCTTCTTTCTGTTTTGGTTAATTTTGTTCTCTTCTTTTAAACATTGTAAGTGAATAAATTGAACTATTATTCCCATTTTTTTTCTAGATTATAACACGCACCGATATTATTCAAATAACTGTTGAAACCCTGGAGACTTTAATCGAGTGTATCCCCTACCCTTATCAATAATTGAACCTGATACATTTAAGTATTGCGTGTTAGCTTTTAACCTGTTGAATATTGATTATCTATTTGATTGACTATCGAAAAATCAATACACAATGTAATCACTAAAATCTTTCTATAGTAATATGATTTAATATCAGTAGGAGTTTTGTGGAGATTGTAGTAATTTCAATTGTTGACATCATGAGTCAGTTGAAGCTAGATCACCATGGAAAACATGGAAGCACTGGACGGTTGTTTCGTCCTATTGTGGGACTCCTCAGCAGATGTACACCCTTCAAGATGTATATCTTGGAGTTTTAGTGAAGAGTAATGACCAGTGGAGTTCAACCGCGTCTGTTGTGAGATAATAACTAACTGATGACAATGGTGTGTGTGTCGCTCAATTTCGTGAGTTAGTTGAAATTAGACATTAACTCCGTTGGATGCCGGCTGGCTAAGTGGTCTAGCGGTTAAGTGCTCGCGCGTGAAACCTGTGGGTCCTGGCTTTGAGTCTTCCGAGGCGGACCTGAAGGTCTGATCCACAGGGCAGTGGAGCAATGTCAGGAGATGCAATCCTATAATAGCCAGTAACCAATAATAGGTTCACACGCCATTTGTATCTTCGGGATATTGGAGCCCATGTGCATCATTGGTTTTGAATGAGGGTTTTCCAACTTCCCTAGGTGGGTTCTCTGTGTCCACCAACCCGGTTAAAGCACCGGATATTCACTTTTCATCCTCTCAATTTCGTAAACAACACCCATGATGCGGGAAGGCAGTAGTTGTATGGACGTGGCAATGTGAGAGCATTTCGAGAGTGAGAGCTGACTCTCCCCACTGTCGGCCGTACCAGAACATTTAGGTGTACTGCCATTCACCAAAATAATTTACAACCTGATCAATTCGTGATATTAAGATGTTTTTTTTTTCATAAAAAAAGACAATAGATAATTCATCTGTGTTGATATTGTTTTCATGTGTCTTGTACACTATGAAAAATTGTCCTTGAATAAAGATGTAGAATAGTTAAAAGTACTTTATAATTTCAATTTAATACTTGATTCAATCAAATTAGGCAATCACAAGACTCTTTAATGATTATCCATTTTTTAAAATATCATTCAGTACATAACCAATAATGTTTATCTTACAAAATTCGGTGTATATTCGTGGTTAGTAGTCAGTCAGTCAGTCAGCTACAACATTGGACCAGGCATATATGTGCGTCAGTTCAAGTTGCCATACCTCAATACCTCAATAGTAGTTTTTATCCACAACTTTATCAGGAATCCAACCAAACATCATCAGATCTTATAGTCAGTTAAGTGTCTTTTTAAGAGGACTCAAAGAATTTGGACTTCTGACACGATGGAAAAAGATGAAAAGTTACTGACTGACACATTAATTAGCAAATGGTTATCCACTAAAGTTTATTAATAGGTGTAAAAGTCAGTTAGTACCAAGACCTCTTGTTTATTCAGTTTCATATAAAGGTGAATCCAACAGTATGGTTTTAAGACAGAGATTGAAAGCAGCTATCGAGTAAACCTATTATGCTAATGATTACTAATGATTATGTCACATCCCATTGTATTTACCAATTTACATGTTTGTGTGGACATACATACATAGGGAGGAATAATCGAACAATGCAATCAAGGGTCAATGAACATGTGCCCAGATGGCTTCAAAATCAACGTGTATCAAATGATCCGATCAACGTAGAAGGTAGAAAGCCAGATTCATCGATAGCGAAACATATAATTGAAATGGGGCACAAAATTAACATTAATACAGCTTTTAGAACGTTGTATAGAAATTGTCAAGGACGAATTTTCAAGTTTATTGAAGCCTTGGCTATTCGTAAATTTAAACCCCTCCTCCATTATGTGTACATAAACTATTTGTCGTAACCTTGACTATACCTTGGTAATGTGTAAGTCATTCTATGGCCTAGGATAACGCGACAATTTCTTATTCTTTCTCTCCCCTTTGCTACTTTTTGACTCGAACTTTCATTTAATTGACCTTTATTAGTATCAGAAGGGGTTTTGTGGAGATTGTAGTTATTTAAACAGTTGAGATCATGAGTCAATTGAAGCTAGAGCACCATGAAAAACCTGGAAGCACTGGATGACCGTCTCGTCCTATTGTGGGACTCCTCTGTTGTTGCGCGAGACTGATCGGTCTTGGGTTCGAATTCTGCGAGGCGGGGTCGTGGATGCGCACTGCTGAGGAGTTCTACAATATGACGAAACGGCCGTCCAGTGCTTCCAGATTTCCAAAGGTGGTCTAACATCAATCGGTTCATGATCTCAATCAAAAAACTTAATAATCTCCACAACCACTATACTAGTAGCTACAGAGAATAGTTAGCCAACGTAAACGTTTACTTTTCAAGGTCATAATTAACCTTGATAGTTTAAAATTTCAAAATATAGAAAAATTAAAATAATGTGGGTATTTTTTTCATTCAGGTTACAATGTTTAGTCGTTTGTTTTTCCGGACTTTCTGGAGAGTCTCAATTGGATGCTAATTAAACAATATGTTTTCACCTCTTTGGAAAAGTTAATGACTATGTGGACTCAATAGCTAATTGGATAATACGACGGAGTTTGAAGCAAAAAGTACTAGGTTTAAATCCCAGAGTGAATATCACTTTTGGGATGTAGGTACTCTTAACTGATGAGTCCCAAATAAGACGAACTACACGTCCTAGATTCTTCTGCTAGCAATCATTCAACCTTAGAAGAAGTACTATTAGTGACAATGAAAACGATTAGGCATAAAGAATGTGATTCAAGAAGAAAGACATAGTTCTGACTCAGGATCTTATAGTATCTGAAAGTAAATTCATCACAAGTATCACTGCAACCAATTCTGATCTTTAATTATTGAACAAGATAATCACAAGGACTATAATCAGACAATTTAAACAAACAATATGAATCACATCAACAATTGATGATTTCATGAATTGATACTACGTCCCAGTTTGATAGTTTACTTATCAAACTTAGGTTTATATACTCATTTTTGAGTTATACTATTTTATATGAGAACTTACGATACAGTCATTCGCTTACTTACTTACTTACGCCTGTTACCCCCAATAGAGCATGGGCCGCCGACTAGCATTCTCCAACTCACTCTATCCTGGGCCTTCCTTTCTAGTTCTATTCAATTGTTGTTCATTTTTCTCATGTCTGTCTACATCTCTTGTCGTAATGTGTTCTTTGGTCTTCCTCTTCTCCTGTGACCTTGAGGATTCCATGTGAGGGCTTGCCTTGTGATGAGGCTGGATGCTTTACTTAATGTGTATCGTATCCACAATTACTTATTCGCTTGCCTACACTGGAGTAAATAGGACAGGGCCAAAATCTGTTGCTTGCCCCTTCCAACCAAACAAATTGGTAAAGCTTAGTAGGCCCTTCTGAAGAGAAACAGGCGACATCGAAGCACGACACAACTACCGGGACTAGAATAGCTCTTTTTGCATCCGGTTGGAGCTTGCCCCGTGAGGAGCAATCCCGTACATTACATGCATAACTTTTTTTGAATTTTCGTCGTTTTCTGATCCAAGAATAATTGTGCTGTGATTCTTTGTGGATCTCGTAATCGGTTTAAGAATATCGGTGAAGTAGGTGATTAGCCCGATCTCTACCACCCGGGTTATCGTCCCACTATCCAGGAGGTAAGACGTAGACGTGTGAATCGGGTTTCGCCTCCTAATTTATTGCTCACTTAATGAAAACAGAATTTCAATGGTTAAGATCATGAGTCAGTTGAAGCTAGACCACCATGAAGAACCTGGAAGCACTGGAATTCTTTAGAGTCATTTAAGTATCGTTCCAAGATAATTATTTAATTATACCTTATATAATCTAGACATATATATGTATGAATTAGGAATAAAACTAACACTTATAATTAGTCATATAAATAAATTGTGTAATAAACATAGTAGACACAGTATGAACAGTAAATTATAGTATGAAAAATCTCTATCGCTCTCTGTATAACACCAATTTTATGTCGGTATATAAAAAATATGGGGAAAATAGATTAGAGAAGGAGACAATTAAATGGGAAAATTTCACTTAAATTTTATTCATATTCATTTAAACATATAAAATATTGGTACAAAGAGACACCAAATAGATATGCGACACATAAATCATTCAATTTGTGTGAGGTCTGGGATATTATCCGGGTGCCTAAACTGAAGTGGGTGGTTTTCTTAGGGGGCTACACTTAGGGCCTTTGACCTAAAGGTCTAATACACAAGGTGGTGGAAAAACATCTGGAGATGCATTCCCATAGTAATCTGTGACCAATAATTGCTTCATACCCCATTTGTTCCTTCAGGATACTGGAGGTCATGTACACTCTTGGTTTGAGAATGAGGGTTTTCCAACTCCCTAGGTGGGTCTTCTGTGTTCATCAACACGGTTAAAGCACCGGATGTTCGCTCTTCGTCCTCTCACTTTCTTTAAAGACACCCCGCGCCTCAAGAAGTATGCGAGTAGGACTTCCCTGTCAGTGATTGTATGCACGTAGCCATGTGCGAGCATTTAGAGGGAGGGAGCTGACTCTCCTCACTCTCGGCCGTACCAGGGCACTTACAACAATTAATTATACTTTAATTTCAGGTATTATTACTAGTGTTAGTTTTGTTAGAAACATATGGTTTATGGAGTAAATGATTGTTTTGGGGAAGCACTTTGCCGCCTATTTTTTTCACTTTCACGTTTCAATATATCTTTTTATGAATTGGTTACTGAATAGACAGATTCCTAGACTTGGGCTTTACATGAAAATGTATATTAATCTCTTCAAGACTTAATGCTTGATCTGTTAGGCTATTGAATTAGATAAATTATCTTGAATCATCATAAATAGGGTTTTTGTTAAACAAGACGTTGGATATCGGAACTAAATTTATGCTACACTCTTTTGTTTCCGATATTTTACAATCAGACACGTCAATAGTTGAACAGCTATTTGTATAGGTAAATATTGGAGGTAGGATTAAGGGAGAACTAATTAACGAGTCCCAAATAGGACTCAAAACATGCCTTGGCCTACACTGTTAGCTACAGTCAATCTGTCTTAAAAAATTTGTAACGAAAATGGTTGTATTAAGGCGTTCCTCACAGTATTTAAATACTCCAACGAGAAATAATTAAAACTCGACCCTCAATATCAACAGTGGTATAATAATAATCCTTACTAATCAATGTGTAATACTGAATATCAACTCAGTGGTTAAAGGGTCATCGCTAAACTTGATCTTGGGTTTGATCCCTGACGAGGTTGTAGATGCGCAGATCGAAACAGTTGTCTAACACCATCTGGTTTTTAATGATACAGTTACTAGCACCAATTTATAATGATTGCTATCCATGTATCATTAAGAGAGTTCGTTTCAATGATAGGAATGTTTCAGATAACATTGTTAGAACAATTACTATTCACTCATTAGTGAGTGTACATATTATTGAAGAATTAGTTGATAAGCAGGTGAAATTTCCATTCCCAAATAGTTTTTGTTAAAAAATTCTAAATAAATGAACCATTACTTTCATTTAATAGTCCCCCCCTACTCAAATGAACTGGTACAGTCGAAATTGAGAAGAGTCTACTCTCCTTCTCACATCACTTTGATACAGTCACACCGTTACAGCCTTTATCAAGGAAGTCCAACTCAGTAACATTATGCATTGGCGTGCGTTTTTACAAAACACCAGAAGGGAAATGTTTTTCCATTAAACCGGTTTAGTGCATATGGAGGGTTCACTTACAGGAGTTGGAAAACTCTAGTTTCGAACTACTGATTTACATGGGCCCAAATACCTCGATGAGACAAATGATATACTATAAGATGGAAACTTTTGATCCTGATGCTTTTCCCAATGTAGATGATACCATTAGATTAAAGGTTTTAGGAATGGCTCTTTATGGAAACTGTTTGATACATTTTAGTACCCAAACAATATTCCATCTCACATACGACTCTTTTATTTTTGGTTCCCAGTTATAATGGACTTTACATAAACTGAAACAGATAAAATAGTTACTGATGATTGATTAAAACCTTGTAGGATTTATTCAGATTTTGTAATTAATAACAAGTACCATGCTGTGTTTCAGTATTTATTGCTTACTGAATTTAATCATTCCAATTAGTAGCTTATTAGGTATGTTTTTAATGTTAAACTATTCTAAACTAATGATGTCCGATTTTGATTGTATAATTCCGCCAACTAATTAGAGTTGGAAATCATAACCATTGAATATCAAACTAGTGGTACGAATGCATTAGGTTCAATTCGTGGTGAGGTTTTGAATCAATACCGTTGACGAACTCTAAACTAAGAAGAAAATCTGTTCAGTACTTTCTAATTTTCAATGTTTGTTTAACTACATGTTAGTCAATGATGTGGTATTCCAAATATTTTGAAACAGTCTATATATGATTCGGTATTTGTAAACAAAATATTTTACATAAAACTAACCAGTGACCAAACTTAGGACGTTAGGGCTTTGCAGTGAACACGGCCTTCGGATCCAATGATTTACATTGTCACGTTTAAAATATTTGGTTTATAGAGTGGGGAACATTGAATACCTCTGGATGATATGTGTAGATTTGGAATTTTTGAATGATTTTCTTCACAATATTCTACATTCACTATCCACTGACATTTATGATATTTCTTCTTACTTTTGACAGTCTTGAACTGTATTTTTACTTGATTGACACTTTAAGAAGTATTGCTCATGTTTTTGTGAGAAAAAGAGATGAAACAACAACAATCCAGTGTTTCCTTGTTTTCAATAGTTGTGTAACTAATGTCACTCCATGATGTTAAACTATAAAAAGAGAAAAAAAATATTTACAACTCCTTATACTGAAATAAGAGAGATGGATCGTAGCTGACTGTTAAGTCCAGGATTCACGTTTCATTCTATTCGGGACTCATCTGCCTATTTTACATACCTCCTAGAGTTGATGTTCATTTGATTACTGAGTTCAAGTAGTGTCTCACTAGTGTAATCGTTATGAACTTAACTTAGTTCATGAGGATTTTTCGATTTATCCCGTTTGTAGATATTCCTGATTAAATTTAAATCAGTCTTTTAGTTGATACATATTCATCTTATGTGAATTGTCTCGTTATAATTATTTTAATGAAACTTACGTCCTGAATTACATGAATATCAGAAACGGGATAACTTGAAAACTCTTGCAATTTAAAAACAACAGTCTTGAGTGCTGTTAGATGTATGAGGGCGGTTATCACTTCTCAGTTGCCCATACCATGGAAGGATTCTTCTGGAGGTACTTGAAAAATAGATTGGATTAGAGGTAGTCTTAGTGACTTGAGAGCGTGACCTCAGTCCCAAGGGACAACTGCTTATGGTCGGTTACATATGACGTTTTTGTGAGCAATTTTTGTGTTAGCTCCTTATTTGTTGAAACCTTACTGCCGGAGACGGATATCCGTGGGATAAGGCGTGGTGTGCATTTTTAGGGTCAACTTTTTTTAACCCCACTCCTTTTTGTGAGAAGGCAGCATCGCTGTTATGCTGGTTGTCTGAATGAATCACCTTACTGCTGTCACACCTTTTTACATTCAGTGGTACGACTTCGCCTTCGGACCTTGAGTTTGCTGCTTTTAGTCTTACCGTTCTTCAACTGACCTGTCTGGTATGGTAGAACCTTGAAGAACGTTTGTTGCAGCCAGTATAAATCGATTGCTTTATCACGATAGGTAAACCCAACTACCATATCAAAAGTAGCAAAAGTAATATATGGGAAAGATTTAAGTGTGATTTCTCAAGAAATAATTGAATAGAATGTTACATTTATTTATTATATACGAAAGAAGACATTGGAATATTGATAGAAGCAAAAGACTAATTGTCTGAAAATCATTGATTTTGTAACAAATAAAAAGCTATTCTTCACTTAAGTTCTTTTTATAAATTAGAATTAGGTGTATAACTAATGTAATGTAAGCAATGAAGTTATAGAATTGAATTGGTTAAAGTTAGACATTAACACCGTTGGATGTCGGCCGGCTCAATGGTCTAAAGGTTAAGCGTTCGCGTGAGAGACTGATAGGTCTTGGGTTCGAATCTTGCTAGACAGGATTGTGAATGCACATTGCTGAGGAGTCTCATAATAGGCACAAAATGACCGTCCAGTGCTTCCAGGTTTTCCATGCTGGTCCAGCTTCAATTGACTCATGATCTCAACTGTTGAAAATAATATTTTATTAGGAAGATAACCATTGAAAACATGAAAACCTTGAACTTTGTTTTGCTCTATTATGAGGCTCTTCATCAATGTGTATCTGTGACCTTGATTCTGTAGATCGAATATAAGACGTTCAGTCTCTCTCGTGGACGCCTAATCTTTCAACTAATGAGCTAGCAACTAGTTGAGTACAGGTCAATTAATTTACGACATACATTTAAGGTTACACATCTTTTATGTACTATATGTATATGCCTTGATAGTACGTTTTCCATCAAATGGGCCAGAAGCCTAATATTTAAAACTTTAGGCTTTGAAGTAGTAAGTAGCGAGACGATAATTTATGGATGAGCCAATCAGAAGCGTTTGAGGGGTTTAAAGGTCATGACTCTAATTACAGTACCCGATGCTAACGTAAGATCGGTTCACAGTGGATTTTAGAGAAAACGTGATAATTGAGTGCACTAATAAGAATTTCCCTTATTTGTGATTGTGATAATCAAATGGCTTGTGGATCTTGTACATACTACCGTGTTGATGTTGTTTTTCTATGTAATATGTGTTGGAGGAAGAAGTCTACTAGAATTGTGATTTTCTCGCTCAATCCAGATTGAGACTAAGCCAAATTTCGACAATTGTTGGGAACTGGATAATAAAAACACCAGTAACATTAGTGAGTGTATAGATGCCTACATAGGCCTGGTTATATGGATCGTATCGTTAGTAGCATTTTTTGGACCCAACAACCGGAATGCACACAAACAATATTGAAGCCATGTGGTTGAGGCTGAAGGAGTTTTTGTAAACTGATCAGGGCTCCATAGGCCGACTATTATGGAGCCATATGGATGATTTCCTCTACAATATGCATTATGATTTTAGAACCTCTGAACCTCTTTCTAACTTTGACAAGTTTTTAAACCATGTAAAATATGTGTATCCGGTTTGATTCTTTGGATCCTGTTGATCCGATTGTTCTCCTTTTTTCTTCATCTTCTTTTTATTTTACTCTTTTACTGGTAAGCATTATACTGCCAATCCTGACACATACTACTTATGTTCGTCCACATAAGTAGCTCACACAACACTACCATAATGATTCCCATCTTTTCTTCTTCTTCCATTTTTTGGAAAAAGCATAAGAATGATTACTCCAGAATTTATAAATGAAATATGTTTTCAGGAATAAAATGAAGTATCACGGTTATATGACTGATTGTAGATACACATGAATGAATATGAAGGTTTGGAACCCTTTATAAACATGTTGTTTGAAATTCAACTTGTATTGATTGTTTGAATCTTCACATTAGTATTTAGGAATACACTTATCAGTATCTATTTGTTGTTATATTAGCATTCTGTGTGGATTGTCTCCGTAGTGTCATTAAGTCATAAGGATTATAAGCGGAGTTAGATAGTAATTAGTAGTGAAATCGAAGACAGCGTTTTATCTTATTTGGGACTTATTAGAAGGGTGTGCCTTAATTTCAGAAATGGTGTTCATTCCAGGAGGTGGAACTAGCGATGTTTGCCTCAAACGTCATCGCACTATCCACCTAGCTACTGAGTCCAGACAGTCATTGATTCTTGGCATGTTTCGTTCTAAAACCTCTTATTTCAATCAAAAATATTATACTGAATAAAGCAAGTATTATTTTTATTATTACCATGACTTTTAATTGTCCAGATCCTCAGTTAAAGTACATTACCATCTTGTATTTTCTTGGAAATTTCTTGAAGGTTTTCTGAAGTAACTAAAATGAAGCTTATTAATAATCTAAGTTTGTGTCGTGTAATTTGACTGTTAATGTGTTCATTAGGTTAATGTTTGACTTATTCCTGAGTTGAAGCATTTTAACCTATGTATAAACAAAACATCAAACCGAATTTTTTCACATATTTGTAAACTATTGTTTATCCTTCAGTAGTTCGAGATTCTCATTACTGTGTTGTTTTTTGGAAGTGGGGAACTGAAATCAATAGATAAGTGGTTAAGGCATTCGGGATTGAGAGCAAAAGGCATTGAATTAGAATCGCGTAGTGAACGTCAACACTAAAATATTGGTACATCCAGCTTACGAGTCCCTACTAAGACAAAACATCTGTCCTGGATTCCCGTGTTTGCCACTAGGCACTTATTCTTTAGAATGCTTGTGACTGATGGCGAAATTGAGGCAATCTGCTCAAGATCAAACTGATCAACTCCAAGTCTCACTATCAACAAAAGAACGATTCAAGCAGTTAGAAAACAAATTAAAGGACTGTGTACTTTGTTCTGAGAATTCTTCTCTGTGGCTAATCATACCGTAGTGATTAATGTATTTTCATAAAAACTTTCATCAGTAAACGTTTGTAATTTTCTGTAGCTGGTGTTAAGAATCCTTAATCAATCTTTATTATCATACGTGCATCATAAGATGATTACTTCAATATCGCTATTTAGTGATAAGTTTTTAGCAAAATTGGCTAGTATCCTAGTAATGGAATCCAGATTTTATGTTTCATCCTATTTGGAACTCTTCAGCTGGATGTAACAGCACTTCACTTTTGATACTCACATTGAAACTTAAACTTAGTAAATATCACTTCAAACACTAACATACTGACAACTACACTACTGAATCAAAATAACCATTCATTTCTTCAACAGACTTGATGTTGAGCAGATGCAATGTATTCCTCGCAAACGTCCAGAGAAGTCCTGAAAACACTGAGAAACATCTTATCTAATCAACATCGAATAGGAGTTTCTCAGGAACATTTAGAAAGTGAAGAGTCATTTGCTGCACTTCTGACTGGATGATTACCTATCCTATTACTGTTTAGTATGGTTCTAGAACCCTCCAGAAGCCCAAGGCCGTGTACATAAACCAACCTTGAGGTAAAGCTATCTTTTCGCACCTCGCACCTTTTCTTTCGCGTTCACATTGTTGTGTAGATTTAACCTGAAGGTCATTAAACGAACATAGGAAACAGATCCAACTGTTCATTTGGAGGCCTCATCACTTATGAGTATTAATGAAATAGTTGATCATCTTGCAATAATTATTATCCAAGATTATAATTTATAATTGATAAAATGAAGTAAGCTTTTGGATAATTGAAAGTTAATTCAATTAGCCATGTAGTTCAACCTATTTCGGATAGATACAGATATCTACCTCATACAATAGATGAATGGTTGCGCAAGATCACAGATCGATTAATGTTATACATTAACACAGTCGAATGCCAGCTCAGTAATCCTAAGGTTAAGTGTTCACAAGCCAAACTACAGGTCTTTGTTTTAAGTCCCGTATATTGGATTATGGATGCGTACTACTAATCAGTCGCACAATAGAACGAAACATCCATGGAATACTTCCAGGTTTTCAATAATGATCTAGCTTAGATCACTTCATGAATTCAACTATTAAAATTACTACAATAACTTAATTTATTATTTAGGGATTATTAATAAAATGATTTATACCCATGATTACTTCTTTTAATTTCCCCATCAATTAATTATGTCATTCACAAATTAGAAAATATTTATTTTTTTAAATTTATGAATGAATTAAAGCACATGGAGATTGTTACCACCCACCCTCCCTAACTCCCTCCCTCTCTCTCTCGCGTGCGCACTTTTTTTTACAGTAAATTGTCTGTAATTAGTTCATGAAATACCTCTATCATTAACCCCCTTGGATACTGACCAATGAAATAAGTTCTTTTTTCTTTTTATTTACCTTTTTTTCAGTTTTTTTTTGGTAAATGTTAAAAGTGATAGAAAAGATTAGGAAAAGAAAAAAACACGTTGACTACATGACAAGTTTATTTATTTACTTTTTTTTTGTTTTTTTGGTGGTGATGGGGTGGGGTGGGGAGAAATTTATAAAAGATAATTGACAATCTATTTGGGATGATCATTCCAGTAAATTATGATCATGGATGATAGTAATAAAAGAAAAAAAAACTATGGTAATAATACTAAGGAAGTTGGATAACAGACAGATTTTATGGAGAGAAAAAAAGGGTAACATAAATTTTATTTGTGTGAATTACATAGTATTGTAAAGTTAAACATGGTAAAAGTAGAGTATAGAGAAGATCCAATCAGTTAATCAGTCAGTTAGATACAACGTAGGACCAGGCATATATATGTATCGGGTCAAGTTGTCATAACTCATTAGAACAATAAGATGAATACCGAATTTATAGAAGGAGTTACTTCAGTGATAGTAATGTATAAAAGAATGATTGTGTATGAGGACAATACAGGAAGAAAGAATTAGAAAGATATAAAACAATTTTAATCTCACGGTTTAAGGAAGATAAAGAGTGTATACATCGACATCATTGTGATCGATTCTGAGCCATATCACACAAAGTCTCCAACCATTGGTTACGATAGTCATACGGACGCCAACCAAATAATCTATATCTCAGCGAAGGGATCTCTTTTCAACGAATTTATTATCAAGCTGTACAATCGTATATATATGAAAATTTTGTTTTTGTAAAAGTACTAATTGCATGAGGAAATGTGAACACAGCTAATAAAAGGGTTATAATACTAGATTACGTAATATGAATAATAACAACCGGTTCCAATATTTCCGCTAGCCATTTGGCGATTCTGTGGTATGGTGAATCCGACATATCCAAATAGGTCGTAACAGTAAACCCGGTTTATGTACCTTCGGTCGTCCATATAAGCGCAGGATGATTGAACCCATGGGACGTATGTGATTAGAAGGCAAGTATCTAAACTTTCTATTCATGATACTTTTCAATTTATGGATTGTATTAAGGACGTTAATACTTCCGGGAAACACGTGTTATGTTTTACACCTCTATGACCTTTAATTATCATGACAAAAACATTTTAATCATCTTATTATATTCACCAAATCTATTGTTATTCTTATTATTCATATTACGTAATCTAGTATTATAACCCTTTTATTAACTGTGTTCACATTTCCTCACAGAATTCGTACTTTTACAAAAACAAAATTTTCATATATATACGATTGTACAGCTTGATAATAAATTCGTTGAAAAGAGATCCCTTCGCTGAAATTCGTGTTTTAATTTTATAGTTTAAATGGGAATTATCTGTCAATAATCTATATCTACTAACATGGCTCAGACTAGAAGTTAGGGATTTTATGTATTGATGCCAAGTTTTGGATGGATGCTTCTAACTTTCTTCCAACCGTCTCCAACACTAGTCAACATTGCGCGCCGTAGTATTCGGTAGTTGAACATGTGTAATACGCGTCCTAACCATCTCAGTCGATGAAGATTCACAACTTCATTAACTGGTTTACCATCATTCCTTAATACCTTGCGTCAAACCTCACTATTACTTATCCGGTGATCCTAGCAGATGCGAGCAATATTTCTAAAACATATGTCATCAAACACGAGTTACTTGAGAGTATCTTGTAATCTTAATGGCCATGTTGAATTGCCGTAAAGTAGAACAGAACGAACTGGTGCGTAGTATACTCGTCCTTTAATTGACAGACAAATAGCTCACCTTCGCCATAGGTGACGTAAATTGGCAAAAGCCAAACGAGGTTATCGAATCTTTGTTGTGATTTCATCAGACACCAATCCATTGAGGCTGATCAGACATCAAAGATATGTGTAGTCATCGACGCATTGAACTACTTCATTCCCTTTCTTTAATTTAGATGTTGATGCACGCCAGTTCTGAAGTGGCAACTTAAATTTAGGGGGGGAGAAACGCACTCCAAGCATCCTAACATTGTTGCTCCATGCTATCAAAAGACTGTGTATTTTATCAGAGTCTTCACCAAACAGTACTATATTATCTGTGTATTCTAAGTCGATAAGTGTAGCTCCTGGAATGAGAACGTTATTTCCATCAGTGTGTCCATGATGAAGTTGAACGTAAGTGGAGATAGTTGACACCCTTGACAGACAATACTTGAAGTTGCCGAATCAGATGACGGTTCTCCAGAAGCTCTAAATCGAATGGTAGTGTTCGAATAATGTGGCTTCACGAGGTTTATGTACTTCTGAATCAATCAAAATCAGGAACATGACGTTGAGCCTTTTGATTGAAATTCAAACAATATATAGTACAAGCAGTAGAAATGCCTTTATACACTGTTTGAAACATTCAAAATAATCGAAGAAAAAATTTATTTTTGTCACCATAGAGTAAAAATATTATTCTAAGGTGGTGTTTAATAAGAAATTGTAGACGTGTGTTCGATATTTGTTGGAACTCATCAATAATGTGTGTCTGTAAACTTGAGAAAACTGTAACCCTAAACTCATCACCCTTAACCTAAAAATACCTAATCCTAATGAAGTACAATGTGGAGACACTTTGAAATTTATTTGGATCCGTTTAAAGTTTTGAGAAGACAGATAATCTGTGTATCCATGAGGATGAGCTTATATATGCCTGGTTTTTGGATTTACAGACAGAGTAACTTGTACACTACTTTAATGAATTCATTAACCATACAAAATCAGTTTAAACTTTGCAGTTTTATACACAACACGATTCATCCATTTTATAAAGAAAAATATAATATTTAGTTTCGCCTTATTACAGACTAAATGGTGATCTAACTTCAATCGGTTCATGATCTCAATTAAAAACATAATGATCTTCACAACCCCTAAACTGATAATTATCATGTGCTCACTAGTCACTAGCTTCGTGAAAGAATTCTTGGAGTCCTAGTGAGAAGCCGTGACCAGTGGAGCTAAATAGTGTCATGTAATGACAGGTATCTACCTCAGTACAATGGAAGATGGTCGCGCGATTTCGTAGATTGGCTGAAGTTAGACATTACCACAATTGGATGCCGGCTCAGTAGTCCAGTAGGTTAAGCGTACGCGCGCAAGACTGAATGCCCTGAGTTTGGATCCCGTGAGCGGGATTGTGGATGAGCATTTATGAGGAGTCACACAATGGGACGAAACGACCGTCCAGTGGTTTTCAATGGTGGTCTAACTTCAGTCGGTTCGTGATCTCAATTAAAAACTCTATAATCTCCACCACCCCTATACTGATAGACTCAAAGAAATCGATGCACTCACCATGATTATGGTTACTTACTCATGCCTGCTACTTCCATTAGAGCATAGGCCGCCGACCAGCATTCTCCAATCCACTCTGTCCTTGTTGATGATGATTAAAATCATAAAAAATTGTAAATAAGAAGTATCAAACTTCACCAAAGAAAATCGCGCATAGAGAAGGTTTTCATGATTCATCTATTAGAGCTTCAATTTCGTGTTCAGTAGCGTTACATTGAGTTACTTAGTCTATTAAGGTCCTAACACCCCTTCTTATTTTGTTAGTAGTTATTTAATACATGTTTATTTTCTCCTATATTATTCAAATAAAAACTTATCTTTTATATCTCCATTCTATACCCTATTTCGACACATATTCATACATATTTATCTTCTTTATAACCATTAAGTGGAAAATACTCTTACCTTATTGCTATATCTCGTTTCATACTAATTACTCTTTAGCGATTACGTAACTCTAAGTTCTGATTAACCTTTAGCACCTCTGTTAATGACTCAATAGTTCTCTATTTTTATTATCGACCACTCTATGTTAAAAGATAACTATAAATACGATTGTATAGCACAATTGATTGATCACTGAGTGGTGATCAATGTCATATCTATCGCGTCCTTCTTAATGCAGATTGAATATTATCAACCAAGTTACCTAAACTAGTAGCCATATTACAACTTGGTCGATAGCATTCGATCTGCACTACGAAGGACCTGATAAACATGACATTGATCACCATCCAATGATTAATTAATTGTGAATACATCTCAGTCCTACAGAAGGTCGGTCGCGGCCCGGATAGCCCAGTGTGAATATTTCTGATTGTGAAGCTGGGTGACATGGGGTCGAGTCTGTCATGGAGAGTCAGTTCCCTCAGGATTAAAGGTTCAGAGTTTCCTATTGACTACTTTTAACCATTATCTTATCTCAACGATTGTATAGGTCTCGTTAATGATAACTCCGAAAAGAAGATTATCTCTACTGGAATATTTCTATTTTGTTTGATGATTCAAAATGATTCGATATCACAAGCACAATGCTTCTATTTTAGACGGTTGAAGGTAGTTTTCAGGAACTCCTGGTGAATCTAAGCTTCATACAAGGTTTTGTCGACATTCTTAGGGCAATTGCAAATTTTAGTAGGATTTGAACGCACATCACTAGTGGCTAGACAGACACGACATTGTCCATTACTTAACGACCAGTTAACATACGTATCTCTGTCTTACAGAATATTAGTCATATACCCTAGTAACTCAACTATAATGAATCAAACTTTGGAACTAAGTGAAATGATCTCCAAACCTATGGGGACTGATTGTTTCTTCAATATTATAATTATGCCCTGCTAATTAAAGCCAACTAGTCTTTTGCTTAGGGAGAACAGGGTTCCTTATCAACTGTCTACAATCACTGAAAACCACTGCTAAAATTAGAAATGTGTGTTACATTAATTTGCCAAAATGATAATTGGGATAAATATGGAAGTTATATTGTTACTCGTGAAATAATATCTACCAATTAAGAGATAAAACTTGTATCTTCAGTTTTGTGTTGTAAAGATTGTTGAATTTCATGAAAATCATGAACCGATCAATGTTAGACCACCATTGAAAACTTGAAGACACTGAACAACCAGTTTGTTTTAGAATGGGATACCTCAGCTGTGTGACATTGTGAATTGGTTGAAGTTTGACATTGACACCGGTTCATCGTCTAAATATTAAGTGTTCATAGATGAGACCGAGAGTGTTGGCTTCAAATCCCACATACAGAATCGTGGTCTTACATTGATTAGTTCATGATTTCATAGAGATTTGTGTTTATTTGTTTTAAAATTAAAAAAAAAAACATATTGGGTTAAAACTCAAAATAAAACAATTTTTCGTAAGGGTTACATATTGCATAATGGGTCATATTTTTCTTTTATACCTCATTAGAACAAAATAAGAGTATGTATAGAGTAATACGGCCTTTGACTTTTTTGTTATGAGTATAATGTATGAACTGCCTGGTCCTGCATTGTAGTTCGCTGACTGATTAACTGACTGAAGATCTGTATATAATTCACTTGGTATTGTTGTTTAGCTGAATCTTCCAATTGATTTGTAGGACTGCGATTGATTAATCTCTTATTGAAATATGTACATACTGATTGAAATCATGAATCAATTGAAGCTAGACCGCCATGGAAAACCTGGAACCACTGGATGGATTCGAATCTCGCAGCGCGCACTGCTGAGGAGTCCCATACTAGGACGAAACGGCTGTCCAGTGCTTCCAGGTTTTCTATGGTGGTCTAGCTTCAATTGACTCATGATTTCAATCAGTGAAATTTCTAAAATCTCCACAAAACCCATTTGGATAATATGTACATACTGTTTATATTGCCTCGATTTCGCCTTAACTCACAAGCATTATACGTTAAGATGGATAGTGGTTAGCAGTGGAATATAGGAAGTGCATTTCACCTTATTTAGGACTCGTCAATTGGATATACCTTCATTCCATACTTATTGATGTTCACTCTAAGACTTGAAACCCTGTACCCTTCACTTCAAACGTCATCACGTTATCCACTTAACTACTGAGTCCTCACAGCTACTTGTTTGTGCAATGGGTTGAAGTTGAAATTCACTTGGCATCGTTCACTTGAATCTTCCCATTGATGTTTGGTACTGTAAGTGATCAGTCGCTTATTGACATATGTGACTCAAGATCACAATAATTCACAAGCATTCTTAGCAAACATGGATAGTGGTTAGCAGTGGAATGCAGTAGGCGCGTTTCCTCCTATTTGACACTGGTAAGCTACACGTGCCTGCATCTCACAGTTGATGTTCACTCTAAGATTCGAACCTTGTACCCTTCATTTCAAACATCATCGTATTATCCACTAAACTACTGAGTCCTGATAGCCACTTGCTTGTATTAATAATAATTTGATAAATATAAGTACGTATTTCTAATAAGGTCATATTATAATCAAATGAAAAACAACAATCTTCTATCATCCAAAATGAAAATAACACGAATAATCTGATATACATACAATTTGTTCTATTCTTCTTCTTCTTTATTATAAGTCAATATGGAGATGTACACATTGATCTTATCTTATTATTTTTCATTATGAACTTTATAAAGTACATTTTGTATTTGGTATTTTATTATTACTCTTTATTTATTTATTTAATTCATTTATAATGTAAATAATGAAAAAAAATATAAGTGAATTATCTATTTGCCAACTAAAAGAATTAGTTGATTAAATGTTCACGTGCGAGAGACTGAAAGCTCTGGGTTCGAATCCCGTGAACGAGATCATGGATGTGTACTGTTGAGGAGTTTCACAATAGGACGAAACGACTGTTCAGTACTTCCAAGTTTCCAACGGTGATCTAACATTAATTGGTTCATGATCTCAATTAAGGAAAAAAAACTTAATAATCTTCACAACTCCTATACTGATATTGCATAATGGTTCATTTCATTCTATTATCAATGAGTATAAAATATAACTAAACCGAAACAGGTGGTTTTCTTAGAGGGCCACATATCGAGTCCCAGAGTAACCGATGACTAACGATTCGTTTATACGCTATTTGTTCTATCAGGTTACTGGAAGTCATGTACATCATTGATTTGGAATGACGATTTTCCATTCACCTAGGTAGACTTTCCGTGTCCACCAACCTGGTTAAAGAGCTAGACGTTCGTTTTTCGTCCTGTTAATTTCGTAAACAACACCTGTCGTGCGAGAAGGTAGTCAGTACGACTTCCCTGTCACTGGTTGTATACATGTGTCCATGTGAGAACATTTCGTGTCCAGGGGGGCTGATTTGCCTAACACTCGGCCATACCAGGGCATTTGGGGGCAGTATTTGATCATAGGTGTCTTAAAAGTGTTGCCTGTATATTTCAGGATTACTGAGTAGACAATGCCATGGTTAGAAATAGGGTAATAGGCAAAAAAATTGACAAATCAACTGATGAGGTGGTAAATCTTCATCAGTGGAATGGTTGGGATATATGTTACGTATGGTTATGCACTGACTACTTCGACGAGGGATGTTATATGTTGTAGTAGTAGGTCGAAAGAAAGATATATTATCGGTTCACGAAGTCACTAATAATTGGACTGAGCCATACTATCTAGCTGGGGTCCGTTTGGTTATCTTGATTAGTGGTTAGATACTTAGAATGACATGATTCAAAATCTTTCAAAATGACTCAGGTCCATTCAGTCTTTATCTTTACTTAGATCCTGTATTTTCTAATCCCTTTAATAATTATTTTGTGTTTTTACTTTATTAAATCATATTTTTGATGCCTAATGTTTTGTTGTTACTTACCCTGTTACTATCTCTATAGTGTACAAATAAGCCAAGTATAGATAGAGCACAGATTATTTATGATATATATATACACTTATTATTTAGTTTTCCATTTGGATTTCTTATGTGTTCTGCAACCCAAGCTTGTTGTAAACTGTCTTCCATCGCTTCTCTTTTAGTCACAAAAGTATTCTAAACTCGCTTTGATTTTAGTTTTTTGAGACTTCTGTTTTCGACTGTCAATTTTAACAACTTCCATGCGATGCTCCACTATCACACCTCTACTATTTTAAGATTTACTCTGACAACTTTATCTCGCTGTGTTAATAAGGTATGAGAATCTTAACTAACTAACTAAGTAACCAAGTAAGTAACTAACTAACTAACTAGCTAACTGAGTAACTGAGTGACTGAGTAACTAACTAACTAACTAACTAAATAAGTAAGTAAGCAAGTAAGTAAGTAAGTAACTAAGTAGCTAAGTAACTAACTAACTAGCTAACTGAGTAACTGAGTAAGTGAGTAACTAAGTAACTAAATAACTAAGTAACTAACTAACTAACTAACTGATTCAATCGTTATTATCAATATTTTCAAATGATTTCACTTGAGGTTTTGTTTTTCATCTGTAGGTATCATCAAGAGATAAACGATTTTTCTCTAGACAATCAAGTAATACTAGTAAATCATCATTTATATCTGGTACATCGATTTCATCAATCAATTCACCAACTCAAAGAAAATTAACTACAACAACTATTAATTTTCCAATACCATTATTACGTGTACTTGAAAGTAGTAATCAAGATATTCGAATTAATCTTGACGACGACAACAATACTACTACTAATAATAATAATGATAATACATCTGAGGAGTATAATACACTAATCAATAAACCTTTCAATGATCACTTAGAAACTAAACAATCAATATCCAATTTAAAAAATCAAAAACAAAATACACTTTTAGTTCCTTTTATTGATATAAATGAGAATAGTTTTCAATATTCATCTATTAAAAATTTATCAAATACTACTCCTCCCCCTCCTCCTTCTCCTCCTCCTCCTACTACTACCATGACAACTAATTCATCATTATATCATAGAAATAATAGTAGTATTGATAATAATCAAAAATATTTATTTAATGAACGAAGAAATAGTACATCAATTATTCAACCAATGATATCCTATAATGAATTCTATGAGAATAATTCCAATATAACATTAACATCAAAAAGATTATTGACTACTACTACTACTAATACTATGAATACTACTCATAATAGTTGTCAACTGACAACATCAACAAAAACTTCACCACCACCACCACCACCACCACCACCATCATCATCATCATCATCCTCAACATCCACAACAACAACAACAACAACAACAACATCACCATCCTATCGATTCAATGAATCAAATATCAAATTATCTACAATGTATACAATACAAAAACGTCGTAAAAGTACTAATGATATATTGAATTTATTATTTCAATCACGTACAACAGATTTTATGCATACAAAATCTACTACTGATGAATCTATATTGATACAAGTATTAAGACGACAACATAAACGTACATTACGTATATTAATTATATTATTATTAATATTTATTATATGTCGTGGACCAAGATCATTCATATTAATTATACAATGGTTACAATATTATACTTATTATAAAAATCAATATCAATCTTATTTATATACATGGTTACAATATACAAGTATATTTTCTTATTCTAGTGCAATATTAGATACAATTCTATATGGATTTTGGGGTAATCGTATTTATCGATTATATATTAAACATTTATATACACATTGTGCCTTATATAAATGTTGTATTAATCAATAAAATTGATTATGTAATCATTTTCTAAATGATTACATATCGATCTTTTCTATTGTTTATTCTCTTTTATAAAAAGATTCATAAAGATGTTTGAATAGGCCACCTATCAGCATTCGCTATTCAACCCTGTCTTGATTAATTACATAACGCCTGTTACTCTTCGTGAAGGAGCACAGGCCGCTTACCAGTATTCTCCATCCAAACCTGTTCTGAACAATCCTTTCTATCTATTTCTCGATGTAATGTGTTCTTTGACCTTCCTTTTTTCCTCTTCCATTCAAGATTCCAAGTTAGCACTTGTATTGTGATGCAGTTTGATGATTTGCGTAATATATGTCTTATCCATTTCCATTTTCTTTTCCTAGTTTCCTCTTCAGCTAGAAGCTGGTTTGTTCTCTCCCACAGAAGGCTGTTGCTGATAGTATCCGGTCAATGGATGTTGAATAAATAAATACTTTATAAATACTTTGCATTCTTGACGATCGTTATGGTAGTTCTCCACGTTTCATCTCTATACAGTAGAAATGTCTTGACGTTCGTATTAAAAGATTGTGACTTTGATATTGATTGACAGACAGTTGTTTTGAGTTTCATATGTTCTTCAATTGTAGGAATGCGGCTCTTGCTTTGCCAATTCTATTCAAGATGGTTAGAAACTTTAAATGATATGAATCAAAATCATTCAATCTTTATGTTCTCCTAACTTCTTTTTTCTAAATTTATTTCAATAGATTATACTCTTTGAATAATATCTTCATAACTTAATCTTTTCGATGACTGTTTATACTTTTACTATTTCTATCACTATGAGATTTGAATTGACAATTGTATCTCTGTATTAATGTGGTATGACAACTCAAACTGATGTACGTACATACGCAGTTTTACATTGTTACTGACTGACTAACTGACTAACTGATTCATAAATATATGTAAACATCTATCATTATCTATTATCAACTAATTGATTCTTAATAATATCTTCTTTGTCTCCTTCGACGACCCCTCCCTCCCTCCCTCTCTCTCTCTCTCACACACACACATAAACACATGTTTGTAACTAGTCGTTATACTGCGAAATTTTACAATATAGTACAATTTTTAAAGTTATTTATATCATTCTTTTTCTTATCATTATTACTGTTATTACAAGCCAGAGAATAGACATTGAATTATATATTGTTGAATATAAATGAAAAGGTCATGTCGTTTTTCTTTCTTTTTTTGTCACTTTTCTCTCTTTTGTTTTTCTTTATTTTTTTTCTTTTTCACGTTTCTTTATTAAAGTCAAAATACGTTGATTAGTTGATTGATTGATTGATTGATTGATTGATTGATAATGTTTTATTCTCTGTTCAGTTTATGTTTATGTTCAACTTGTCGCAAAAAAGAAAAGAAAAGAAAGAAAGAAAAGAGGAAGAAAGGAACTTCAGTAAAAGTGTAATATGGAAATTCATTTGAGCAAATTTTTAAATTAACCGCATAATTTTCAAAATGAATGTGCGCCCCCCCCCCAAAAAAAATTTAAGAATTAATATAATTATGTATATTTTTGTGATGATACTGATTATTTATTTCTTTTTGTGATACATGGTAACTAAGTGACAATATTGATACTCATTGATACTCTATACGAGTTTACTGTGCACTACATTGTTTCGTCCTACTTTATGGCAGTGAAACATGGCCGGTAAAACTAGAGGATATTCATCGATTACTAGTATTCAGTCATAGATGTCTTCGAAGCACTGCTCGTATATTCTGGGACTACCAAGTAAGTAATGCAGTTGTTAGGAGGTAGGTACTAGATAGGATAGCAAATCAGTTCATGAAGTAAAGAACCATCATCAGTCGACATGGCTGGGATATGTGTTACGTATGCCCAAACGCCGACTCTCCCGACGTGCAATGTTTTATGCTGTAGGAGTAAGTTGAAAGAAAGCTAGGAGAGGCCAAATCAAAACATCGCACAAACCCATGAAGTCACTGACAAGTAAACTGAACCATGTTGGTAAGTGCAAACTACTTAGTTGGGATCCGCGAGGTGATAGCAACTGATGGTTAGAGATTTTGAATGACACGGCCCAAAATGGTGCAGGTGCATCCACTCCTTGTATCCTCCCAAATTCTAATCTTCAAAACTCTTCATGTCCCTTTCTTTTTGTCTCTTTCTAAATTTATTTCACTGGATTATACTCGTTGAATAACATCTTCAAACCCTAATCTTTCTGATTACTGCTTATACTCTTACTATCTCTACCACTATGGGATTTGAATCGATATTTGTAACTCTGTGCTAATGTGGTATGACAATTCGAACGTACGAAATTCTACGTTGTTACTGACTGACTGACAAGTGCAATCGGATATTCAAATGAGAAAGGATGCTTATTGACTAACTGAATGAAAAACATATATCTATATATAATCAAGTCATCATTGAATTATGTGCCATTCACTAGATTTACATACCGTTTCCTAGCCATTTATATTATTTATATTTATATTATTAGAAGCTTTATTCAACATTATATTTTTGGTACAACATAGAATTCTCAGCATAAAGTATTTCAACAAGTTTCCTTTTCTTATACCTTGATCTATTGTGACGATAAATTTTGAATGATGACCGGTTAGATGTTAGGAGTTCGGTAATCCACATTTGATTAATGTTCGTTCGTTTCAATGCATATTGCCAGCCATCATGATGTCGATGATTGCACCTTTTTGTATCACGTATAGTGAAAGGTTGTAAACTTTTCATAAACGCGCCTGAATAGGTTGTGTGCTTAATGAACATAATGATGAACTAAAACAAACAACAAAACAGATAACTTGATGAAATATGTAGATCGGAGGAACAGGTAGCCCAGATATTCAAGCAGGCCGCCAGTATTTGTCATTTACCAGATCCAATGTATCAGTTTTTTCATTACCTATCATTATGTACATATATAAAGTATATTGGGTAAGTTAGTTAGATTGATAAAAATATTCACAACCAGGATTGTTATTCATATCGTTGAAATGAAATACAGAAACTTTGGTAAAATTTAGTTAAATAGACAAATTGGTAAGAATAGAGGTCATTGTAAAGGTTAATGGTTAAACATAATAAACTTTTAATCAATGGATTCCAATCAATTCGGGTATGAGACAGTTGGTTGCGCAATATTGTGAATCGATTTAATCCAAACAAATACAACGTCGGATTTCAGATAAGTAGTACAGTGTGATGTGGTTGTGATTACGAAGACTCTAAGTTCGAAACCACATAGTCAGATGATGGATCAGCATTTCTGAGATATCTTACGGTAATACAAAACTGAAGACTCTGAGTTCGAATTCCACGAGCTGGGTCACGGACGCTCACTGCTGAGGAGTCCCACGATAGGACAAAACGGCCATCCAAGGATTCCAAGTTTTCTATGGTTGTCTAGCTTCGATTGGCTCATGAATTCAACTATTGCAATTGCTACAATCTCCGCAAAATCCCATTTTGAAAATATATACCTTATGGTGTGTTAGCAGTAATATGATCATTCTATTTGGACGTTTCTTATCATATGCAACTACACTCAATTTTTTAAAAGTAGCCTGTCGGGAACGTTAGATCTACACGTACGAAGTGGGATTTCCTGTGTTTGCCCGAGACTACAAACCAACCCATGGTCCATAGACGGAAGTGCGAGTGGTCAGAAGAGTTGGTTGAGTCATGTACGAAGTTGAGGTAGGCAGCAACAGGTGGCAACAGCATCGGAATCAGTTGCGAAAACGGATGGCCCCAGACCGCCCATCAACCGAAGCAAGTATTTCCCTTGACATCCTGCTAGACACATTCAACTCACCAGCAGCTCCACCAAAAGAAGAACCTCGACAACAAACTGAAACACGTTCCAGACGGTGACCTCTCCGACAGCGGCGAGCAACAGTCAAGGTGCAGGTCAACCCCAGGAACGCACGCTATTAAAAAGGGGAGGAGTGTTGGGGATGTTAGATCTTCAAAACTTATATTTTGTAATTTTATCCTTTTGGAGCTTGCATGCAGATGTATGCTTGGGCATTTCTTACCACCCACGCACATAGTCGATTGACGAACTTATCGACTGAATGTTTAAAAACTTCCATGGCAATATCGATTATATATATTTGGTATAAATACGCCTGATTTGTGTGCTTAAGGGACCTGGTATCTTATGGTTATTGGTAGAACACACTTTCTACATCTTACCAAGACTTCTGGATCGAGTCGGGCAAGTCGGGGAAAACGGATCATTATAGCCTTTCAAATCTCTGAATCTTTGATTCTTTGTTCCGTTCCGAGTAAGACGAATCAGTAGTAGCATTCAAGTTAACGAACATAACATAGCAGATCAAAAGTTTTGAATTCATTTTATCCTACTTATCAAAATAATTAAGTAGATAACATGTAGGTAATGCATTCATCAGTAATATTCGATATAAAACGAACAATAATTATGAAGAATAAAGATGTAATATAAGATTGTTCTAAGTTTACTAGTTCAAAACTTATTTGAGTAGTACATTTATCAGAAAAGGTTTTGTGGATATTATAATAAGTTCAATGGTTGAGATCATGATTTAATTGAAGCTAGACAACCATGAAAAACCTGGAAACATTAGATGACTGTTTCGTTTTATTGCGGGATTCCTCCTTGGCAATGCACTTCCACAATCCCGCCTCGCGAGATTCAAACCTAGGATCTATCAGTCTTGCGTGAGAACGTTTAATCTCTAGATCACTGAACAGGCATTCAACTAATCCATTTATAACAATGTAATGTATCAGTCAGGAACTTTTGATTCTTCCTAAGTGTATATCTTGATCAATTTCATATAAATAGTATCATTAGATGTACAGAATAAACATGTGATGGGAGAAAGTTTTAAGTATACTACTTCAGTAATTGTTTAGGTAGTACATTACAACAATCCAATGCATCAGTCGGAAACCCTTAATTCTTCTTAAATGGACAGCCTGTTGATTTATGAACGGTGTAATTAAAGTCATTTCGTGTGACAGATCGAATGAATGATAATTATCTACAACTAGAGAAGGTAAAATTGAGGCAGAGAGCATGGGACAACAAAGCAATACTTACTAAAATATGTCAATCAGGTCTACCATAATGCATATATCATATGACTAAGTGATATACTGTTCATGTCAAATGTTATTCAGATTACTTAAGGTTGCCACAGACGGTGTTAATGTGAAGTATCAGCAGGTAGGAGATTTTACTTAGAGAATCCACCAATAAGAATAGTTAAACATTTAAAGTTCCTATAATCTAACTTTTGGAATAAGATACACTTACAGGTGGTTAGAACATTTAATGCATTTTCAGAGCAGCAAAGATTGGATTTAGCTTAAGTTACCTTTTCTATACAGAGTCGGGTCCAAGTTTATTATATCTGGAATTATAATTCACGATACAATCAGTTCCAAGAATCCAAAGTGTAAATCGTCTCTGTACTGATTCCAACCTTAATTTACTCTTTATGCGCACATCACTAAGGATAAATGTGCCGTATTCTAGGAATGGTCGAACACAAACTTTATACATCAAAATATGTGAATTGTTGTTATAAATGTTTCGAGTTATGCAATATATAAAATGTTAAGACTTGGAGATTTGTTTCAATACCTATTCTGTGGACGACAAGTTGTAGGAGTTCCTAAGTCCTAAGTTTACTATTGTATGTAACCTAGATAACACTTCACCATCTATGGTAGGATCTAAGTTGAGTGATGTATGACCGAAGTATATCCATCTACATTTAGCCGTATTAAGCTCCAGTTGCTATTTTCAGCATCACTACACTACTTTAATAAGCTCCATTCTGATTCAATTTTGCATATTGTTCATTTCTTACGGAGAAAATGAATACTCTAATTTAACATTTAGAAGTATTGTATAATTTGAAAAACACTATTTCGAACTATTCCAATAAATAGTTCCCCAGTATGCGACAAGGAAGAAATGACCTTAATATTGTATTTACAATTTGGAGTATTTTTAGCGAGGCAAATTTTAAGAAAGTGGGATGGTCACTTCAAACACACCCTTTCTTGTTCATCTGAACTTGAGATCAGCAGTATTCCAAGAGTAGTTTCCAGAGTATTTGAATAACTTTCAACTACTACAATAGGACGAAACGGCCGTCCAGTGCTTCTAGGTTTTCAATGGTGATTTAACATAAATCGGTTCATGATCTCAATCAAGAATGATGAACAGTTGTACTGGTGAAAACACATTAATCTTTTAGTCTCGATTTTTCGAGAATCTTCTCAGAGAAATCAATGGATACTCAGATTATACTCATTTATTGACGATTCTTCACTACATACATATAAATGTTTTAGTGCGGTTAGAGATACGATGAGATGAGCATTTGTCCACTTTTGATTCTTTCAGTGGATAGTTTATTTGTTATAGTGAAGCTACTTCGACTAATGGGTAAGTTCTTTTCAATGGAACCCTTAATCTAAGATCAGTCTTAGTAGCTATTTAAACACATTAAAAGCTAACTTGTATAATCGTTTGTTTGACCAAAATACACCTTATCCCTTCCAATCACTTGTTCTCATATGTACGAATGAATTTTCGATGACTGAATGACAGCGCACATATGAAACTAGAAAAAATTATTTTATTGTACCTTAGAGCAGCAGCAGCAATTTGGAAGACTCTCTCGGTCTCCAACATTGTACGAGTATTCCATGTGCCTAAATTAGTGGTTGCTCTGGTTATCAGAAGGGGCATCGGTCTCGTGATTTCTGAAGGAACTTGGCTTTCATCATGAGGCGTCATAACTCTTCTAAATGAAGACATTCTAACCCCCAGGGCAGAGTTTAAATGGTTTGAGTTATTTTTTGGTTAGCGTTTTTTAGCGAGTTAGTTTTATATGGGATAGGGTCGCTAACTCCATGCCCAACCCTCCTCCTTTATCCGGGGTTGGGACCGTCAGTAGCTCCCAGAGGGACTCTAGGCGGAGTTTTTATTGTACCTTAGCGTATACAAATAACGAATATAACCATCAAATAAAAACAAACCAATAGCAACGTCTAACTGAATTTCTTTTGAACAAATTTACAATGAAATAAAACTTCCTTGATATATGAGTTGCGTAGAATCTAAGTAGAAGGGAGTGTAGTATGTACTACTGATGTCGACAGATGTAAGTAGTATGTAGCATGAATCGGAAATGAAACGCTTGGCGGTAGATGGTTAAGATGATAATCAGAACAGAGAATGATTACTATACAAACAAAAGAAACAATGAAGTCTGAGACAAGTGATTGATATTTTATGAATGAGGTATTTACTGTATGGTCCTCGAATTTTACTATGAGATGCTGTGATTTTGTGTTCAAATATATTCGATCGTGTTCATTGGTGTTCTTGTTCACTAGAGAAGTGCTTCACAATGTAGTTTACGTTCCATTAAAGCTAAAAAACATACTCATTTTTGTAGTTATTTTAACGTCTTTAGCCCTATACAAAAGTATTTCCTATTAAGTCCTAATATAATATAAGATTGAAAGTTACTAGTTTTCTTGGTTCTTACTAACTCATATTCAACATAAATCATCTTAAGTTTTGTGTAAACTATCATATTAGTAGTAAAGATGGATAGTGACTAGTAGTAGAATCCAGGATACTCATTTCGTCCCGTTTGGGACTCGTCAGCTGGATGTCCCTGTTAGCCACCATCCATCTTTGTTTATAATGCTTGCGAATGAAGGCAATATCGAAGTAATACGCACAGTATGTACAAAATTTCACCGAAATTATTTATTAACTTAGCTTCTTTCATACCTACACATATATATATATACACAAACACAAGGCTTTAAACAACTGTTTTATAAAACTTCACAATTGAATCAGTAGTTGTTATTCTATTCTGAATTGTTTTCATTATTCAATTAGACAAACTACAATTGTGACAATTATGAATTGTAAAGATTACATTTATGGTGTGATTCATCATACAAAACATAAAGTAATCTTATATTTTATCTACAGTTAATTGTTTATCATGACAAAAAAGAACATGTTGTCTACAGACAATCATGTTTTTAACATTCCAGTCAACTACATTTTGTGTGTAAAGATGTATGACAGTAATAAGTGAACATATCGATAGGCCTTGGGTTTGAATCATGCGAGGCGGGATCGTGGTTGTACAGTGTTGAAGAGTCACACGATAGGACGAAACGGCTGTTCAATGTTCACAGGTTTTCTATGGTTGTCTAACTTCAATCGACTCATGATCTCAATAAATTTATTTATTATATTGAACTGTCTAACAGTCATGCCTAACTCCGCTTAAATCGTTGTTAATCTTTATTCTGTTTGATCAGCTTAACAATCATAGTTAGTAATGTTAACTCCACTTGGCGCCCTTCTAGGGTTATTGCTAGTCTCAATCCCAAATAAATAAATAAATACATCAGATCCGTCGGCCGGACACTATTAGCAACAACGTACTGTGGGAGAGAACAAACCAGATCCCAGCGGCGGAAGAAATCAGGAAGAAGCGCTGGAAGTGGATAGGACACACATTGAGGAAAGCACCCAACTGCATCACAAGACAAGCCCTCACATGGAATCCTCAAGGCCAAAGGAAAAAAGGAAGACCAAAGAACACATTACGCCGAGAAGTGGAAATAGACATGAAAAAGATGAACAAGAATTGGATGGAATTAGAAAAGGAGGCCCAGGACAGAGTGGGTTGGAGAATGCTGGTCGGCGGCCTATGCTCCATTGGGAGTAACAGGCGTAAGTAACTAAGTAAAGAGGTTAAGCATGGGGTTAGCAAATCCATCTTGTAGAAAGCAACTTTGCTGGAAAGAACATTAACCAGTCAAAAACATCCAATCTCTGCCCCTGAAGTTTGGGATAATCGAAAAATCTAGTTACGTTGAAATCACGAACCGATGTAATTTGGACATCCATTGAGAATTTGAGAGCGCTAGACGGCTGTTTCGTTCTAGTATATAACGCACAAAACAACAATAGAGGTTGATCAATTAGAGTTTGTAACCTCAACAATGAGAAGTGAAAAACTTTCACATATAAGTCATTTTCATAGACAAATGTAAATAATCCAACGAGTAAACATAGTTTATCTCAGAAGTAATGTGATATAAACCAACACTATCGCCATTGGATGCCGGCTCAGTGGTCCAGCAGGTGAAGCGTTCGCGCGCGCGATCAAAGGCCTTGGGTTCGAATCCCATGAGCGGGGTCGTGGACGCGTGTTGCTGAGGAGTCCCACAATAGAACGAAACGGCAGTCCAGTACTTCCAGGTATTTAATGGTGGTCTAACATCAATTGGTTCATGATCTTAATCAAAAACTTGATGCATTATCATTCACACAAGAATCCGATCATACATTACCATGTTAAAGTATTTAGATATAAGAAATAAAGATCAAATGAAATGTTCATACATTAATTTGTTGCTTGATTCAAATTAAACGCTACTTAGCTTTACTTATCCAGTAATGGCTAATTTCAAGATGGAATTCCTAGAGTTTTATTGAGAAGTTGTGTGACCGATATAGTTCAAGGATGTCGGTTTTAAGACAGTTCTCTACTCTAGACAATGAAAGACAAAAACTGAATATCATAAACTTGTTTAAAGTTAAATATATACAATTACGGATACCTACAAATTGGTTTGTAATGCTGACTAGTACTGAGGATGGTTAGAAGAAAGTTAGGGGCGACCAAACCAAAACGTAGAGTCAGATCACAAAGTCACTAACTTCTAGTCTGAGCCATGTTGGTAAATT
Source organism: Schistosoma margrebowiei (assembly GCA_944470205.2). NCBI lineage: Eukaryota > Metazoa > Platyhelminthes > Trematoda > Strigeidida > Schistosomatidae > Schistosoma > Schistosoma margrebowiei. Next base: position 4,052,353 of record OX104029.1, on the reverse strand, counting down.
CAGACTAATCGGTTGGGGTCCACGTGACTATCATAGCCAATGGCTGGAGAATGTGGGTGACATGGCTCAAAATCGATCACAATGACGTCAGTGTATACACTCTATGTCTTCCTTTAAGGCGCCAGATTATAATTACTTTATACCGTTCTTGCTGCCGACTAATTCTTTCTTCCTGTACTATATCCCTATATTCAATCTTTCTTTTATATATTACCACCATTGAATTAACTCCTTCTATGAATCCGGTGTTCATCTTATTACGCTAATGAGGTATGGCGACTTGGGCCTTTGCACATCTGTGCTTGGCCCTACATTGTAGCTGACTGACTGATTGATTGACAAATTGGTGTCAAGGTTAAAAGTGTGAGCATGAGATTAACAGTTTTAGGTTTTTGTTAATGTTTACTTCTGAAGAATCTCATACTTGGATGAAACATCAACTCAGTGTGTTCTGGCCTAGTAAAGAATATTTGAAAAGTTAAAATGTGATTATTCGAATAATTTTATTATTCACAATATAATTGAAAACAAAATTCCATGTATTTAAGCATATCACTGTTAAATATTTAAGCAAAGATGGCTAATGGCTAACAGTGGAATCTAGAACGCACGTTTCGTCCTATTTACCATTGGGTTTGAGTCCAAGAGTGAACATCAACAAGTTTGGCATATAGGCACATCCAATTGACGGGTCTCGAATAGGACGAAACTCGCGTTTTGAATTACACTGTTAGCTACTAGTTATCTTTACTTAAAAATGCTTATGACTTAAGGCTATATCGAGACAATCCATACTGGATGCAGATCTTCCCATAAGAGACTGATCAATTGTAGTCCTAAATAACAATGGGAAGATACAAGTAAAATAACACATTGTCAAATATCTTAACAGGATATACACTTTTACTTATCTGATATTAACAACAGGTAAATTTCTAATGTAGTTTATTCAAAATGTTTATGTATAAACGTCAATCTTATAAATCTTATCATAAAATCTACTATTTTTTATAAAGTATATATATATTTCTGGCAAACATTGTTACCATAGCAACTAGTGCAACAGAGAATGGAATAACACTAGTTGATAAGTGATACACTTTATTATTATTACTTTAGTAACTATACAATTCAAAATTTAAAAGAAAAAAAGAAGTACTTTATGATAAATTTCATTTATAATTTCCTTTTTCCGTGGAACACAAATGGATGATGGCTAATGATGGAAACTAAAAAAAAAACACGGACTTCGTCTTATCTAAGACTTGCCAGCTATAACCTTTCTTGAGGCATAGGTCATCGTTAAGCAATTCTTAACTCATTCTGTCCTGAGCTCTTCTTTCTATTTGTTACTGAGTGCTATTGATATCTGAATTCTATTCCTGGAACAATATGTTCTTTAGTTTGTTTTTTTTTCCTTTCGCCTTGAGGATTCCAAGTTAGGACTTGCCTTATCATCTAGTTTGATAAGTTCCATGAAGTGTTTTTTAATTACGTGCAGCATCTTTTCCTTATACGCTCTTCAGCTGAAAGCTGGATTGTTCTCTGCTACACTGGATTGTTACAGATGATGGCCGGTCAACGGATTAGAAATATTTTGCATTGACAACTATGTATAAAAACCTGTGTCTTTTTGATGATGGTTGTGACACTTCTTCACGTTTCAACTTCATACAACTGAATTGTTTTAATTCAATTCGAAAGATAACAAAGCCTCTTACGAAGATGAAGACTAACGAACAAAGTAATCAGATTAGACAAGATTGACTATTGTGTAATAAGTATCCTAATTAGCTCATATTAATTTGAGAAACACGCTAATGATATCATCTTAGATGACAGTGACAAAAACTTCAGCAATTAAAACATTTATATCAGTGAACACAACACCATCAAGAACATCCACTAACAGATTGTTGGGACTAAACCATTTTGGCATTCTCTGGAGTTGAGATGGTGAAGATGTTTACCTCAGGTGAATGATTCTGGTGCAGCCTTTTTTCATTGAGCTAGATGCTTTGGTTGTGGAACTTTAATCGTTCTTCTAAACGACATTAACAAATCATGACTGAGATGTACAGGATAAGCTGTGAATAATATGTATAGGAATTCTTATACTTCACTTCTATTTGAAGTTTGTGCTAATAATTTTGTCTATCAGGACAATGAAAAACTCCACCTGGAGCCCCTCTGAGATTACTGCCGGTCCTAAGCCCGGATAAAAGAGGGGGGTTGGGGATGAAGTTAGCGACCCAATCCCATATAAAACTAACTCTCTAAAAAACGTTAACCAAAAAAAATAACTCAAACCATTTAAACTCTGCCCTGGGGGTTAGAATGTCTTCATTTAGAAGAGTTATGACGCCTCATGATGAAAGCCAAGTTCCTTCTGATAACCAGAGCAACCACTAATTTAGGCACATGGAATACTCGTACAATGTGGGAGACTGGAAGAGTTATTCAAATTGCTGTAGAAATGAAGAGATAAAACTTGAAGGTGCTTAAAATCAGTGAAACACATTAGACACAGGTGGTACAACTACGACTAGAGCTGCTGTTATACTCCGGCCATGAAGAAGAAAACGCTCCAGGTACACAAGGAGTTGCATTGTTGTTATCTAAACAAGTAAGTAACAGTTATGCCAAAAACTGTTGGAGAATGAGTGACTTACAAATGTAGTTATTTCAGTGGATGAAATACTCATTCTTTCCAATAGTTGTTTTGTTTATGACTTCACTTCATTTTAGTGATGTGAATTCTTAACTTAATTTTGTCACGAGACGCGGTATCGCGGTAGGCGGTGACCAATAATCAGTTCACATGCCATTGATTCACTCAGTATACTAAAGCGCATGTGTACCATTACTTTTGAATCAGGGTTTTTCAACTCACCTACATGAATCCCACACACCCACCAACGCGATTGAAGCGCCGGATATTCGCTTTTCGTTCTCTCAATTTCGTAAACAACACCTCCGCCACGTGAAGGCATTGAGTAGGACTCCCCTATCAGTGGCTATGTACGCGTGGCCATTTTAGGCTCTTTGAGTTGCATTCAAAGGTATTTCTACTTATCGTAATGTATAATATTTGAATGTTTAGCAAAATCTTGAAAGTCACGTTCTTGATTCCTGTTGCCTTGTTATCGTTATCATTCTATACGAGGACAAAACAACTATAGGCGAAACTATAATTTATGGGCGAACAAATCAAATTTAAGCTAACAAGTCTTGGAATATAGTGCGAAATTCATCCATCCCTTTGGCTAAAGAGCATTTTAGCATTTTATCTGGTATCACTTCATGATGAAAACCCTAATTCTAACTCCTAAGCCTAACTTGCAACAGTAAACTATAATCCTCATTCTTCACACATACACTTTTATGAACTTCATTTAGCCCTAGTAAATGAATATTCTCAAGGTCACTAGTGCGCCGTCACTTTATAAACATTCATAGGTCTCAGTAAAAGTGAAGTGTTCAAATTACTCCACATATGGTTCACAGTTTGTCTTGTACACCCCTTGTTGACCATAAACCTGTCATTATTTTGATTATATTTTTTTGGCTTGATTTTTTTAAATTCCTCCATCAAAATTATAAGTAACACACAATTGTCCAGTACATCTTAGTTACTAAAGCCGTGACCAGTGGAGCTAATCCGTGTCGGATAGAAACTGGTGTCTACCTCGGTACATTGGCAGATGGTCGCGCAAGTTCGTGGATTAGTTGAGGTTAGACATTAACACCATTAAATGCTGGCCGGCTCAATGGTCCAGTAGCTTAAGCATTCATGCTCAAAAATGAATGCTTTGAGTTCGAATTCACTGCGTGGGGTTGTTAGTGCACACTGTTGAGAAGTCCCACAATAGGACGAAACAGCCATCCAGTGCCTCCAAGTTTCCAATGATGGTCTAACATCACTCAGTTCATGATCTCAATCAAAAACAAAAACTTAACAATCTCTACAATCTATATTCTCAGTTCATGACAATAATGAAATGTCATCATCTAAAATAAAAGATTATTCTAGATTACTTTATATAACTTATCTATGAATAAGATCGGTCAGTATCTAGGGTATCTGTTTACTCTTATTCATAGACATAATATGTCTGATTATTAAAAAAAAATGAAAAAAAGAAAGAAAAACAAACGAACATTCTAATTGAATGAAACGAATCTGTAGAAACTATGCAAATAAAAAGAAGAGAACAAAACTACATTGAATAATGTTTATAGTAATTTATGAGTTCACATTATTACTAGATAGAAATTTCCTTGGGATGGAATATACCGGATAAAAGAAAAAAAAAGAAAAGAAAAAAAAGAGGCCATTTTTTTCTTTATCTGATATAAATAAAATACCAAAAAAAGGAACACTTTAGAGAGAGAGAGAGAGAAAGAGGAAAAAAGGGAAGGAAATTGATTTTGTCTCAATTCCATATCAGTAAAGTTGTGAAGAGGATTAAGTTTTTTTTTGATTGAGATCATAAATGAGTTGATGTGAGATCACCATGGAAAAATTTGGAAGTAATGGATGGCCGTTTTATCTTAGTGAGATTCAAACCTAAAAACTTCGGTTTCGTGAATGAACACTTAACTTCTAGATCTCTTAGATGGTTGAGGTTAAACATTAACACTATTGGATTCTGGCCGACTCAGTGGTTTAGAGGTTAAACGTTCTCAAGCAAGAGACAGATAGGTCTCGGGTATGAATTTCGCCAGGTGGGTTCGTAGATGCGCACTGTTGTGAAATCCCACAATGGGACGAAATGGCCATCCAGTGCTTTCAGGTTTTCCATAGTAGTCTAAAATCAATCCGTTCAGGATCTCAATCAAAAATATCAATAAAGCATATATATGCATATTGAAAGTAAGTATTATGGTAGTTAGTATTGAATAAATAATTCGTTTTATTAGTGAGTTATTAATTAATATATCTTACCAACAATTCAATTTAGTGCATATGGTATTGATGTTTCAAACTTCAATTGATCAGTATTCCTTTCTTATTGACATATGTACATCCTGTGCGGATTGCCTCGATATTACTTTAATTCACAAGCATTATAAGTAAAGATGGATAATTACTAACAAGTGAATCCAGGATTAGTGTTTCGTCCTACTTGGAACTTGTCAGTAGGATGTACCTGTATCTCAGACTTGTTGATGTTCACTCTGAGACTCGAACATAATACCGTTCGCTTCAAACGCCATCACGTTATCCAATTAAGGAAGTATGAAGGCAATACGCAAAGTATGCACGTATACCAACCAATTGCACTCCTAATCATTAATGGGAAGGTTCAAATAAGCAACACTAAGTGAATTTAAACTCCACCCCATTGTATAAGTAAGAGGCTATCAGGACTTAGTAGCTAAGTTGGTAACACGATGGCGCTTGAAGCGAATGATGCTGGGTTTGAGTCACACAGTGAACATCAACTCTGCGATGTAGATATAGCTATCTGAAGAGTCTGACGTAAGAAGAAACGCGCATCCTGGGTACCACTTCTAGCCACTATCCATCTTTGCTTATAATTCAATTTAGGATTGAAATTAGTAGTTTTCAAGTCCTGCAAATTATTGATAACTTTGTTGAAATGTAATGATTCATAGTTCCAACTGTATTTATACAATAATTAACAAATATCATAGAATGATCTGACTTTAAAGATGTTCAAACCCTTCTAGTTACGGTTTCTCTCTAGAATCTTAGGAATTCTACTTGAATGCCTAATGTTCACTCAAATGAATCATAATGATGATATGATGTTATTGTAGATTACTGGTGTGTATTTTGTGGATAGATGATATATAATAGACTGTAAATCACCAACGTAGATGATCTATGACAAATGATTAAGGAGTCTACTCGAGTTAGAGGAGAATGGTGTGACTAACAAATAACTTTGAAGTTACACATTGGGGTCAGCACTTAACATGGATTACCCCTTCTTCATATCAAGGTACTATGGATGCTATGAAGACCGTATAACACAATGGACGTTATTACAGAAATGTATTAGTAAAAGTAGGTAAAAGGATCAGTCCATGGTATGCAATTAACTAATGTGCACTGGTTGTCCTTGATCATGATCGATGAATTGTTTGATATTTAATAACCCAACTGCCGAGTGATTTGGCTAGGGTTCAGTTACATTTCACTGGCCCTACAAGGATAAATTCATTTCTCATTGCTCAGTTTATAATTATATTGCTTAAACATTTATATCCTTTTAATGTCCTTAGTCAGATTGCAGGACTGACATGTATCTAGAAGGTATGAGATGAAGCTTATTGAACTGATACCCTTATTCATCTCTGTATGAATATATATTCAGTTAATGGTTGTCAAACTAATGTCAATTGGTCGTGTAAAGTATGAAATTTTTCAAACTCCACAACGATGTGCACAATAGTAACTAACTTCTTAATGAAATTCCAAGAGTTCTAGTGATAAACCATAACTGGTGAAATTCAGTCAGTAATTCACTGAAGATAACGGCATATGACTGTACAATATCGTGGTCTAGATGTGAAGCGTTCACACGCGAGACTGATAGGTCCTGGGTTTGAATCTTGCGAGGTGGGATCGTGGATGCCTACTGCTGAGGAGTCTTCAAATAAGACGAAACGGCCGTTCAGTGTTTCGAGGTTTTCGGTGGTGGTCTAACGTTAATCTGTTCATGAACTCATTCAAAAACTTAATAATCTCCACAATCCCATATTGGTTATAGAACATGAATAAAGCTTTTTTATTTGAACTATTTACAAGGTTGACTGTATTTAGAAACGTAAGAGTATCATATCTATCTTCTGATATGTAAAACTCGTATTCCATCTTGTTTAGTATCATAATATGATCAACAGAGTGAGTGGATATTTATTCTGGTCTCAAATCATCATTCTTATTGTTTTGATGATCCTCATTGTATTGTTTAATCTAAATGTGAATGAGTTTTATCTTCAATAATGTTATCTCTACAAACAACTGTCTATATGTATTGGAATAACTTGGAATTTTTCCCCCTTTTAAACAATGACATGTTAATTTTAATAGTTGATATCATGAGTCAATCGAAGTTAGATAACCATGGTAAACCTAAAATTACTGAACGGTCGTTTCGTCCTATCGTGTGACTCTTCAGCAGTACGCATCCACGATCTCGCATCGCGACATTCGAACCCAGGACCTATCAATCTTACGTGCAAACGCTTAACCTATAAACCACTGAGCTGACCAACATCTAACAGTGTTAATGTCTAACTTCAATCAATCTGCGAAATAGAGCCATTGTCCACTATTGTCTTCAGTGAGTTGTTAATATCTCACAACAGACTCGGTTGAATTCCATTAGTCATTAATTCTCATTAGAATTCTAGGAAATACCTCTTGAAATATTTAAAGTTCCAATTGTTATATCGTTACATATTATGTAGGTTGAATGTATCGCACGACATTCGATAATATTACCATTGTATATTGGTTTAATCGGTGTTTCTTATTTGAATGGAATTCCTTAAGTCAACTTATATATATATATATATATATATATATACAGGAGAACCAGACACCATCCAGACTTTCATGTGACAACCCAAACAGTATAGCACAATCCGGTTTAACAGGAGAACCAGACACCGTATAGGCTTTCACGCTACAATCTGAATAGTACAGCTCAATATTGTGGCACAATCACACAGGTACCAAGCACCCTGATGAACCATTAGCACCATTTCTATACACATTCACATCACATGTATTATTATTCTGATCAACGATCGCTTGAATCAGTTGTGCATAGCATCAACAAGCCAAAATTGACTTATTCCGCTTACACAACAGTCAAACTTATTGATGACATGCCTTACAATGTCCCAATGAAAATGACCCTTGAGAACACTGAAAAGCAACCACCAGTATAAATGAAATCGGTTAACCAGCAAATCAATTTTGTGCATCAATAGTCAGCAAAATTTTCCGAACCAATACCTAATCATCCACAATACCAATGGCGAACCTCCAGTCTCATATAAGACCTTCAACTCTACATAGCCATATAGCTTTTCAATAGATGATATATTCTGTAACTGATCTGTAGCTGATTCATGTCGGGTAGAGACAGGTATCTATCTCAGTACAACGGAAGATGGTCGCGCAATTTCGTTGATGTTAGACACTATCATCATTGGATGCAGGCTCAGTGGTCCAGTAGGTTAAGCGTTCGTGCGCGAGATCGAAGACCTTTCGTTCGAATCCCGCGAGCGGGATCGTGGATGCGCACTGCTAAGGAGTCCCACAATAGGACGAAACGGCCGTCCAGTTCTTTCAGGTTTCCAAAGGTGGTGGTCTAACACCAATCAGTTCATGATCTCAATCAAAATATTCTGTAACTAGTTTATGATTTCATTCAATTTGAAAAAGCATACTTCTTGGTACATCATTAAAGTAAAACAAATAAAAATAAACAATCAAATAAAGATTATTGGAATGGATCATCAAAAGAAGTTAGCGGTTTAATCTCTTACATAACCTTATATAAATATATACATATACATCTATAATGTATAATGTATATGGGTTTAATCGGTGTTTCTTATTTGAATGGAATTCTTTAAGTCAACTTGGCATATAGTTTATTTCGGTTCATCTCTTCAGAAACGATATACAAAGTTTACGATGGTACATGGTTATTATTATTATTATTATTATTATTATTATTATTATTATTATTATTATTATTATTATTATTATTATTATTATTATTATTATTATTATTATGAACTTATTAAATGTATAAATAGACTGATAGAAGTATAATTGATCATGTGTGTGGGTATGTATGATTACATAATAATACCATGACCTTTTCTAATTTGTGTTTGTGTATGTGTAAATCTGTATAGGAAATCAAGCATTTAATAAGTATGCACTATTCACTAGTTAATTTTTCTGGTTAGCGTTTTTTTTAGCGAGTTAGTTTTCTACGGGATGAGGTCACTAATCCCATGCCTAAGCCTCCTCCTTTATCCGGGTTTAGGACCGGCAGTAACCCTAGGAGGGACTTCAGTCGGAGTTGGTTTGGAGAATGCTGGTCGGTGGCCCATGCTCCATTAGGAATAACAGGCGTAAGTAAGTAAGTAATGTAAAGAATTTATAAATGTATGATTAAATTGATGTAATTGTATTACATAACATGTACAGACTTACTTAATTACTTATGCATGTTACCCCGCAATGGAGTCATAGGCCACCGACCAGCATTCTACAACTCACTTTGTCCTGGGTTTTCCTTTCTAGTTCTATTCAATTGTTGTTCATTCTTCTCATGTCTGTCTACATTTCTTGGTATAATATGTTCTTCTGCTTTGGCATTAGGGATTCTAAGTGAGAGCTTGCCTTGTGACGCAGTTGGATGCTTTCCTCAATGTCTGTGAGTCCTATCCATTTTCAGCAGTTCTTCCTGATTTCTTCCTCTACTGAAATTTGGTTTGTTCTCTTATATACTAGATTGTTACTGATCGTGTCTGGCCATTGGATCTGAAGTACTTTGCGTAGACAACTGTCAGTAGTTTTTCAAGTTTCCACTATATAAAGTAGAACTGTCTTGAGATTTGTATTTAAAATTCTGACTTTGGTGTTGGTTGACAGTTGTTTTGAGTTTCATAACATGTAGGATTTATTATAATTATTATGATGAATGAAACTTGTCAATGTACGTCAACTTCTTTGATTATGAGAAAGCATTTGACAGTTTGGACAGCAGAAGCTTATGGAACCTTTTTCGACATTATGGTTTACTTTGGAAAATTGTCAACATCATACGGAATTCAAACGGCGGACTACATTGCAAAGTCGTTCATTGAGGACAGCTGATAGATGCACTCCAAGTAAGGATCGGATTCAGACAAGTCTGCTCACTTTGACCCTTGCTGTTTAATCTGGTGGTTCACTCGATTATGAAGACCTCGATATTTAAGGGGAAGCTTGGAATAAAATGCACAGGTTGGATGTAACTAGACGATTTGAACTTCGTAAATGGCCTAGCTCTTCTATCCAATACACATCAACAGCAGCTTCTGCATCTGTAGGACTCAACATACACAAGGGAAAAAACAAGATCTTTGAAATACAACACAGAGAATACCAACCCAATCACATTTGATGAGGAAACTCTGGAAGATGTGGAATCTTACACGTATTTGGTTAGCATCATTGATGAACAAGGTGAATCTGATTCAGATCAGTGGCTAAGAAAGGACAGCATCCTACAAAGTAAGAACTCATGGGACTCAAAACACTCTAGTCAATATATAAAAGTTAGAATCTTCAATACGAGCGTCAAGACAATTCTACTGTACGACAATGAAACTACGAGAACTTCTACAACCATCATCAAAAGTATTCATGTATTTATAAACAACTGTCTGCATAAGATACTCAATGTCCATTGGCCGAATACCATCAGCAATTGCCTACTGTTGGAGAGAACAAATTCGTTTTCAGCTAAGGAGGAAATTAGGAAAAGACGTTGGGATATTTGAATTCTTTGAGTATCTTTTGAAAAAAAAAGAGATTACTTAAAAATTCAAACAATTGCGATTGAAATACGCAAAGATGAATGCTACCTAACAGTGAAATACATGATGCGCGTTTCCTCCTATTTGGGACTCATCAACCGGATGTACTTGCAGTATATACTGTAATGTCTGTCGAATTATTGTGCTTTCGTGTGGCATAAAACATCTACGTTTGTCAGAGGATTCCAATATCCTGGCTGATGAAGTGGGGAGCGGAGGATGATATGTGTTGAAGTATGCAGTATTCGTGTTGGTGAACTCAGTCACGTAAACTCACCATATTTCAAATTGAACTATTCACTGTTAGGTAGTTAGTGGCAATCAACAGAAAACACAACATTGTCTTGATTACATGATAAAGGAAACTGATTTGTAAATCCTAATCGCCATCTTGAAAGAACTAATACTGCTAGAAGGATTCGAACCAATATCACTTTTTTTACAGCCTAAAACGTTGTTATCGAGCTAGTTGTAATCTTTGTAGGGCTGTTACATATACATTAACTGATCACAGAGTGGTGATCAATGTTATATTTGTCTAGTTTTTTGATATTGATCTATCTAGTTGCTACTTTGTATGATTCTACTGTGTTAAAATGTTTGGTGATTAGAAGAAATTCGCAGGGAAAATCAATCTGTGGCACTTTATCACAGATTTTGTGCTGATAATTCCTTGAAGTTTGAATAATGTGAATACTATGACCATTATTACTACCGCTACTTATCATTTTCGTCAATCGCTAGTTGGAAATGATTTCTGACAATACACTTGTTTGATATTTGACAGAGTCGCATATGTATGCTATTAAGCAGATTTGTATAAGGACAAAACATTCATGCTTTCTTGATATATGGTATATGCTATTTATGTTGACAGATATAAGTAGTATGTAACACCAATCAGAAGTGGTGGAGATTTGTAGCTCAGGTGGATGATTTTGATGGACGACAAAACTATCTAGCTCAGCGAACAAAACTCCATCAAAAATCATCCACCTCAGCTACAATTCTTCTCCACCATCTCATAGTACTCTGTAGTTTTGCATTCAACAATAAGTAGGTTTTCCCTACCTGATTTATTTATTCATTTACATCAGTCTCAGTTATCAGTTTTTCTAACTCAGTGAATATTCTAATTATTTTTCCTGTTTTACATTTGTTCTGATTGAATAGTAATTAGGAATGCTATGTGTACTGAGAAGCACAATTGGATGGTGGCTGGCATTGGAATCAAGTAGGCTTGTTTCATGCAATTTTGAACTCATCGGTTAATGTATCTGCTTTTGACTTGATGGCAACATCGAGGCAATCCACACACGATGAACATGTGAAAAAGGAGGCTGACTAATTGCAGTCTTAAAGTCACTGGGAATACTCCATCAACCAATACAATTGAATAATATGTACTCCTGTTTAAAAATCATTGAGATACTGGATACTGGGAAACTTGAACTGAGATAGTTCAGTAGTTGAAATGCTTTTGTTTGGCGAAGATGTTTCATGATTGAAGATCGATAATCGATTTATTATGCTCTTCAGGTTCCAAGTAGGCAACTTAAACAGTCTAAACGTTTGATGGTAAACAACCTAATCGCCGAGGATATCCACTAAAGTTACTTGGCAAAATGTGAATACCATATGTTCAATAGCTCATTTACGAAACGTTTATCAATTATCTCAAACTTTGTTGTTCCTTTATTTCCATACCAATTAAGCTCTGTTGCTGTTCACTGACATTAGATCTTTTCAACCTTCTGCTGCCAAGTATTCCACTTTCGACTGGTGTTACGTACTATTTATATCTATCGACAACATTCTTTAGAGATAATAATAATAATAAGTAAGATCGTTCGCTAAGCCTTATTTTGTCAAAGTAGAGACAGTTTCCTCATGGATACAGAACCATGGGATTTTAGTTCGAAACCCTACAACTTCTGCTATGTGTAAGAAACGAGATCAAACCTCATAAAGAAAGTATATATACGTAAATTACCTTCAACAATTAATTGCGACCTAATATATAACCGCTATCGACCAAATATAACAGAGCGGATCTAGGCGTTGATTTGGTCATGCCCATTACCGACCACGAAGAGAGCTGTTCACTAACTCGCTGACCCAATTACCAAATTGTCCGTGCGATATGGCTTTGGAAGCCAAAGTATCACTCACTGCAATTATTATTACATGTTAGCAAGTAATTTGTCCAATACTTATTCGTAAAGGCCCTCCCATAACATCAGTTCGTGTAAATGCCAACCGTTGAACTGATATATGTAGTATGATGCAGACTACTTGGTAAGGATCTGTTTGATTATTGTAACTAATCAATAGAGACTTCAAATGACATGAATCGGAATCACTCTCAATAGGTCCTGGATTAGATCTCTGGTATAGTTGTGTGAGTATGCTTCTAAGGTGTCCCATACAACGACGAAACATATATTCAGTTCTCGATGCTTTGTTAGTTTATCAGATCATTCTTGGTGAATGTGAATGAATAAAGTTTTTTCTTGATTATTACTGAATTTGAATGTAATGATTTAGTTTTCCTATAAGTGATTTTCAAATTTGTGAAAATTATAGTAAGTTTAATGGTTGAATTCATTATTCCATCTAAGCTAGACCTGGAAACACTGGATGACCATTTCATCCTAATATGGGACTCTTCATGGATCGATTGAGGTTAGACATTAACACCGTTGTATACCGATTTTGTAGTTTAGAGGTTAACTGTTCGCGCATGAGACCGAAGGTCCTCGGTTTAAATCCCAAGTGTGTGATAGTGAATGCACATTACTGATGAGTTCCATACTAGAACGAAAGGGTCGTCTAATACTTCCAGGTTTTCAGTGGTGGCCTCATAAGATAAACAATTAAGATCATTTTGAAGTAAAATAATCACCGCGTAGCTCAAAGCAGATTACATAAACTTGTACATATTAATCAGGTTATGTAATAGGTCATAGTTCCATTGATTTTCGAAAATATAATTGATTGAATGTTCGTGCAGTAATTGAATGACATGGGATTTATCACATTTCTTGAAGATGTATAACGTTAATCTATATTGATTCATGGATCATCACTTCTGAGAATAAGGCTTCCATAACTAAGAATAAGTATTTAAAGTCAGTGTTCTGGCATCTCCATTGAAGACATGAATCAATACTGGGTAATGATTCAACGATTTTAAAAAAATGTTTTAGTCACATTTGTTCTCTATATCGATCAAATATAACGACCTAATAGTGGGTTACTAGTATTAAGATTCACATGAAGTTGAGAAGAACTGAAATAATACAACTGTAAAACTGGATTTTAAGCAAACGGACTCGAACTCAGTACCGTTCGCCTCAAACGACATCGTGTTATCCATTTAGCTAACAAGTTCCCATAGCCACTTGCTTGTGAGATACCAAATGCATTTATACAAACCTAATCGTTTCTTCATTCCTGTTGTTATTAAAGTTATAATCAGATATGTGTTTTGTGGATATTACAGTAATTTCAATAGTTGAGATCAGAAGTCAATTGGAACTCTTGGACGGCCGTTTCGTCCAACTGTGAGACTCCCCATTAGTGCTCATCCACGATCTCGCCTCACGAGATTTCAACCCAGGATTTGTCAGTCTGGCGCACGAACGCCTGACCTTTAAACCACTAAGCCTGCGGGCATCCAACGATGGTAATGTTTAACTTTAACCAGACCGCGAAATCGTGCCATCGTCCACTATTGTCATCAGTGAGTTACTATCTCACAACAGAATCGGGTAAAATTCAGATGGACGAAACGGTCGTTCAGGGCTTCTAGATTTTCTATGATGGTCTAGCTTTAAGTGACTCATGAATTGGGTTATTAAAATTACTCTCCATTTACATTCCTATTCTCTTCAATTAAGTTTTCTTAATCTTCTGCTGCTAAACATTCCACTTCTGTTTAATGTGACATATTACTTATATCTGTCAAAAAACATAAGTAGCATACATCACACTACCTTCATCATTACACTAACGTTGATAGTAATATTCATAATCATTGAAATATTATGCAATATGGTAAACCGTCACATAGTTACAGGAAAAAATGAAGACAAAAGAACACATTACACCGAGAAATGGAGGCAGATATGAGAAGAATGAACAATAATTGAATAGAACTAGAAAGAATGTCTATGACAGAATGGGTTGGAGAATGCTGGTCGGCGGCCTATACTCCATTGGGGGGTAACAGGCGTAAGTAACTAAGTAAGTAAGTAAAGTATTGAAAATTGATGGCAAATATTTTAACCATATAGAATTGTATAATGAAAAAGTATTATGTTTCTTTTTCATCAATCGATTAAATATGGACTATTGAAATTGTAAATATTTTAAATGACTAGTTACAATGAACAAAAAAGTAGTATCCATATTAAAATGAGAATGATAAATTACAGTTATGTAATGATTTATGTAAATGAACTTTCCCTATCTCCTTACCTCCCTACATCTCTCCTTCATTTCCTCCCTCCCCTTTAAATGTTTTTCCTTAATCTATTTAGAAATCATATACATTTCTGGTTCTTTGTCATAGTAATAAGTAGTTGATTTTTCTATTTGATTCACGAAATTGGATATAAAAGTGTGAAAATCTTTTTTTTTAGTTATTTTGTTTCAGTTTATCAGTAGGCTTTAACATAAACAAGAGGAAAACCAAGGTCCTCAAATACAACACGGAAAACAGCAATCCAATCAATCTTGATGGCGAAACTCTGGATGATGTAGAATCCTTCAAATACCTTGGAAGCATCATCGATGAACAATGAGGTTCAGATGCAGACTTGAATGCGAGGACTGGTAAAGCAAGGGCCGCATTCCTAAAATTGAAGAACATATGGAACTCAAAACAACTGTCTGTCAATCAATATCAAAGTCACAGTCTTCAATTCGAACGTCAAGGCAGTTCTACTGTACGGAGCTGAAACTTTGAGAACTACAACAACCACCATCAAGAAGGTACAAGTATTTACAAATGGTTGTATATGCAAGATACTCAACATCAATTGGCCGGATATCATCAGCAACAGCCTTCTAATATGAAGATGTAAGTCATTGACTAACATATGTATTATGTAAACTAATGGTTATCAATTGAATGATCTAAAGATCAATAGCTTGATATAAAACTTGAAACTTTTGTTTTTCGAAATCTGGTCGGTTTTTCTAATGTGTATTTTTGAACAGATTCAAACACAAAGCTTATTCTAGATTCCGTACAGATCAGTTGTATTCCTTCTTCCTTGAGTTACACCATGACTTTATCAACTATTCACTTATTAGACTTCAATATTTTTTTCTATGTGAGCGTATGTGTTAATCCCTTACCTTATTCACCATATCAAGTCATGCTTAATTAAAATGAGTTGAATCACTTTCCTCCTCTAACGAACGTCATTTCGTTTCACTTCATTTTTTTTATCACCACCTTGGGCTTCGTGGTCAGGATGGTCGAGAGATCCAATGAGATGCGTTCAAATTGCAGTCCACTCTATAGGCGTGGGTTTGAATCTTACACTCCTGATACTACACACACCTTGGCTTCAATCCCCTGATTATCTGTCCAGATCAATGAGTGTATGAAATATACATATTCAAACTCCATTCTCGTATTTGACTTATTTAATTCCGTTATTCACTAACGTGATTTCAGTCGATAACTCTATGTACGAGGGTTGGCAGTTTGCATATTTCAACAAAAATCATTCATACAATCAAACTAGAGCCAATCACACACCATATATGGACATTTATTTTACTCACAAATTGATTATGTAACAATAATTGCCTGATCAATAGAATAGATAAGGAAAAAACAATAATTAATCAGTGCACATACATTAGTCCTAGTGGAATATCAATCATTGCCTAAATAGGTCAATAGTGATATTTCTAACTATGGAAATGACATCACAAGTGTTCTAACCTAACGAGAATAATCAATTCCTTTAAAAGCATACAGTGCCATACAGACCAGTGCTAAATGATGTAAAGCAAAGAGAAATAAATTCCTACTTTTAAAGACTTTCAACCATATGACATCAGAATGTAACTGATATTAACATGTTGTCTAATTGTTGATGCTGATCGATTGAACCTTCATTAAGATCAATATTGCCCCCATATGCCCTGGTACGGCCGAGAGTGGGGAGAGTCAGCTCTCTCTCTAGAACTGCTCTCATAGGGCTACGTGCATAAAACCACTGTAAGGAATTACTACTCACTGCCTTCTCACAACTGGGGTGTTGTTTACTAAATTAACAGGATGAAAAGCGAATATACAGCGCTTTAACCAGGTTGGTGGACACGGAGAGGTAAAAAATGGCATATGAACCTATTGTTGGTCACCGGTTACCATGGGACTGCATCTTCTAACGTTGCTCCACTGCCCTGTAGATCAGACCTTGAGGTTAAAAGCTTCGGGTGTGGCCTCCTAAGAAAACCACCTACTTCAGTTTGGGCTCCCAGAAAGTATCCCAGCCCGCACACAGATAAAATGATTTATGTGGCGCAAATGTATTTATGTGTTTTAATAAATCAATAAGCTCAATATTGTTTTTTATATTCTAACACTATTAGGCTACTCAACCCTAAATGTGCTTCGAATTAAAATACAATTCCATTCCTGTTTCTATCCGACATATACACTGAAATCTCTATCTCCTACCTATACTAAATTTATCGTGTCCCATTACAAAGTCAATCCTCTTTCCTTGTCACTTATTAACTTTCATCTTTAAACTCAATCATGTTGAATATTGATTGGAGGTGGATGACAGGAATCCCCGCTTCATCTGATTTCTGTGTTGTTTGACAATGCTCAGAAAACTGTACTTGTAATCTTGAGGAAAATGAAACTATATAGTGGATTCAATCTTACACCAACCAAATTTATTCTGAGAGACGCTATCAATGAAATATTCGGGCCGTGACTGACCTTTTGTAAAACTGAGATGAATTTACATCTAGTCGAGGATTGAGTCGCCTGTCGACTTCCAAACAACATAAGACCTAGATTCACTGATGCTCACGTTCAACCACTGATTCACAGCTCAACTCAGTGTCAAGTCACGTAGACTGCTCACTACTGACTGGCTTCAAGAGTTATTTTCTCAAGTTCTAGAGAGGGGTGACCAGTGCAGTTCAACCGGGTCTGTTGTGAGATAGTAACTGAATGAAGACAATGGTGGATGTGTCGCTCAATTCCTTAAAATAGTTGAAGTTAGACATTAACACGATTAAATGTCGACTGGCTCAATGGTCTAGAGATTAAACCTTCACACGCCAGACTGATGAGTTTTGGGTTCATGGGATCGTGGATACTCAATGCTGAGGAATCTCATAGTAGGATAAGACGGCCGTCCAATCGTTCCACGTTTCTCATGGTTGTCTAACTTCAATTGACTCATGATCTTAACTATTCCAATTACTATAATATCCACAAAAAACCCTTTATGATATTAATCTATAGTTTGTAGTGAACAAGAACACCGGTGGGACAATCGAGTGTATTTAACACAAACTTACAGGACTTGTTATTAAAATCGAACAATGATAAAGTAAATGCTTAGTTTGCAAAATGTCCACCAATTGTCTCAAAATGACTCAGACTTCAACAGTTGAAATCATGAGTCAATTGAAGCTAAACCACCATAGAGAACCTGGAAGCACTGGACAGCCCTTTCGTCCTATTGTGGGACTCTTCAGCAGTGTGCATCCACGAAACTGCCTCGCGAGATCCGAACCCAGGACCTATCAGTTTCGCGCTAGGCGCTTAACCAACTAGACTCAGACTTTATTGTCCTTGCATTTTCATACAAACTGAATTCTGTTCCCATTATTTACTGCTACCAGACCTTCTATTCACGACTGACATCATCTACTACTTATGTCAATATAAGTAGCATACACCACAAGTCTATCTATCTTAGTTTTTCTTACTACATTTAAAACGAATGCATCAAATTAAAACAAATACTTACATTAAAAGTACCTAGTAACTAAACCAAGTTTTTCTATCATGTCTATGTTGTATATAGATGAAACCAGACGATTCAGTTCAGTACAAAAGAGATACATACACACACACACAAACCCACATACCCACAGAGAGAAAGAGAGAGAATGAAGTAAATGAAATTTCATTTCATGATAATGTCAAGATATTTAGGTGCATGAAATTAAAAAGAAGAAAAAACACATTGAAACAGAAAGGTATGAAAAATATTTAGGTTGTTTTCTTGTTTTCACATACCAAGAAAAAGTTAATGTAATTTGCTATTTTGATCAGAATATGGTTTTTTTGTGTGTAGAGATTGTAAGCTAGATCATCATTGAAAACCTGATAGAACAGAATAGTTGTTAAGTCTTTGTATAAGACTTCTCAATCGTGCACCTCTATGATCTGCCACATGAGATCCGAATTCAGGACCTTTAGTTTTGCTCAGCGAAGGCTTAACCTCTAAATCATTGAATTGGCATCCAATGGTGTTAATGTCTAACTTCTATCGATTCATGTATGTATGAGCAACCATTCATCCATTGTCTTAGGTAGATGCTTTAGTCTACTCGACACGAATTGGAATCTACTCTTCACGGCTTCTCATTTGAACTGAAGGAAATCATCTCGAAGCTGATCACTAGTGAGCATATGACGGTTATGATTTTAGTGGGGGTTTTGTGGAGGTTGTAATGATTTTAATAGTTAGATTTATAAGTCGATCTAAGCTAGAGAGCAGTGTTGTAAACCTGGATGCACAGAACGGATGTTTCGTCCTAGTATGAGACTTCTCATGGACTGATTTAAGTTGAATGTCGGCTCAATGGTGTAGAGGTTAAGAGTTCGTGTACAACATCGAAGATCCTCAGTTTGAGTATCGTGTGGGATCGTGAATGCAAATTGTTGAGGCGAACCATATTAGAACGAAACGATCGTCCAGTAGTTCCAAGTTTTCACTGGTGGTCTAGCTGAAATCGGCTCATGAATTCAACTGTTAAAATATAAATATCAGTATATTTTGCTAGTTTTAATTTATGTTTAGTGTTAAGTGAGTCCCACAGTCTACTGATACAAATTTCATGAATACATCAGCATCATTATCTACTCATTTCTTTTAAGTTGTTACAGTGTCTTGGTTTCAAGATAATCCTTTTGGGCTTCGTTTATCAATCTCATAGATAACCGTTGTTAAATCATTCCTTACGATGTATGAATTTAGATGGCAACACAAATCGTCGATTACAATTTATTATTAGATAGCACAGATAACAAAGAGATAACAAACGAATTTGAGCAGAAAGACTTAATGCCGGCGAGTAAGTGAATACAAATGCGGAGCCCGAGTCAAATCGAATTGAATCGAAGCGAGGCGAAGTAACACTAATTACTGAGATTCAAGCCCATATATATACATATGGGAAAGCGAATAATTCACCAAGCTATATATGAGCAATTAACATTTAAGTTACACACACACACACCGAGAGAGAGATGTGTATAGACTGTCACATGCTTAACCAGACATGATAGTAACAATAATAATAATAATAGACGAATTGTTACTGTTCTAATAACATTGTCTATTAAATTAAGTTAATTGAAGGGCTTGACAAAATTAACCATAAACAAACCGAAGTCTAGGAGATGTAATAGACTATCATAATCTACTCTTTCTCCTATTATATTTTGATGAACAAGAAATATAGTCAGCTAGAGAAAGGTATCTACCTCAAAAAAATGGAAGAAAGTCGTACCATTTCTTAGATTAGTTGAAGTTAAACATTAACATTGTTGAGTACCGGCTAAAAGATCTAGCGGTTAGGTGTTCATGCACAAGACAGAAGGTTCTAGGTTTGAATCCCGTGAGTGCGTATTATTAAGGAATCCTATACAAAGGACGAAACGGTTGTCTAATACTTCCAGGTTTTTAATGGTTCTCTATCATTGATCGCTTTATGATCTCAATTCAGAAAAAAAACTATTTGAAAAATTGCAATTCAGCTTTTAAGCATGAAGATTTAGCTCAGTGGCAGTAGTTACAGTTTTTAACTTACTTACGCCTGTTACTCCCAATCGAGTATGCGCCTCCAACCAACATTCTCAAACACACTCTGTCTTGAAAATTCCTCTAGAGTTCTATCCAACTGATGCTCATTCTCCTCATGTCTGTCTACGTTCCACAGAGTAATGTGTTCTTTGGTTTTCCTCCTCTCCTTTGACATTCAGGATTCCATGTAAGAGATCGCTTTATAATACAATTGGATGCTTTCCTCAATATGTCCTATCCACTTACAGAACTTCTTCCGCTGCAGTCTCGTTTGTTCTCTCCCATAGTAGGTTGTTGCTGATAGTGTCTGGTAGATGGATCTGGAGTATTTTACGAAGACAGCTGTTAAGAAACACTTGTATTTTCTGGATGATAGATTTCGTAGTTCTCCAAGTTTCCACCTCAAACAGTAGAACTGTCTTGACATTTGTATTGAAAATTCTGACTTTGATGTTGGTTGACAGACAGTTGTTTTGAGTTTCAGATTTTCATCATTTGTAAATATGCTGCTCTTACTTTGCCGATTCGCACATTCACACTTGCATCAGATCCACCGTGTTCATCAGTGATGTTGCCCATATATGTAAAAGTATATACATCCTTAAAAGCTCCTCCATGAACTGTGATTTGATTGGTGAATTTTGTGTTATATCGGATAATTTTGCATTTCTTTTTGTGTATGTTGAGAACTAGTGCTGCTGAGGTTGTTGTTACACTGGTCGTCGTCATCTGTATTTGTTGTTGCGGGTGAGATAGAAGAGTCATATCGTCTGCAAAGTCTAATTCTTCTAGCTACATTCTAGATGTCCACTGTATCCTATGCTTTCCCCACCCCCGATGTTGACGTCCTCATAATCCAGTTGATCATCAGGAAAAAGAGATAAGGTGAGAGTAAGCAATCTTGTAGTTACATTGATATTAGTTATAAGCGTAATATAATTCAGTAATTATGCAACATAACAAATAAATGATTTATTATTTTTTTCTTTTTTATGAGGATAAATAAATAAATAGTCCTCGAATGTCATCATAAATCATTAAGAGAATATGATAAATTGAAAGATCTAAACATTTCATAGATTTCATAGATCAGAAAGGGGTTTTGTAGATATTTGATAGTCATTCACTAGATGAGATCACGAATCAGTTGGAGTTAGACAATCATGGAAAACCTGAAAGCACTAAACGGCCGTTTCGTCCTATTATAGGACTCCTCAGCAGTTCGCATTCACGATCCCGCCAAGCGAGAGTTGGATCCAGACCTATCAGTCTCGCGCGCAAACGCTTAACCTTTAGACTACTGAGCTGGCATCTAACGATATTAATGTCTAACTTCAATGAATCTACGAAAATGGCGTGGTGGGATCATGGATGCGCACTACTGATAAGTCTCACAAAAGAACAAAATGGCCGTCTAGTGATTTCAGATTTTCCATGGTTTCATAGATTATCTATGAGAAATAATTAACTGTTGTTTAAAACTGTAATTTATCATTCTCTCTCTTATTGACATATGTGCATCTAGTGAGGATTGCCTCAATATTGCTTTAAGTCACAAGCATTATAAGCAAAGATGAATAGTGGTTAACAATGGAATCCAGGATGCGCATTTCGTCCTAAGTGGATAACGTGATGTCGTTTGAAGCTAACGGTAATGAGTTTGAGTCTCGGACTGAACATCAACTCTGAGATCTAGGTACATTCAACTGATAAGTCACAAATAAGACGAAGTATACGTCTTGGATTTCAATGCTAGCCACCATCCATCTTTGTTATAGAAAGTTTGAATTAGTTAACTCGAACCTTTATCTAAAGTAAATCAACTTATGATAGCACATATGTTCATCTCTTACCTATATTACTCTAAGAAGAGAACTGACTTCAAATAGAGTATGGTGAAGTTCAGACAAACTACTACATCAGTTTCAAAATGTAATGTTTAGAAAATCAAGCTATCTCTTTTTTGAAAGAAAACTAGAGGATAGATCACCATTTGTGATGCCATATTCTATCAGTCGGAAATCTGAAGAATCCGGTATATATAGATATATATTGTTATGTCATTTATCCTATCAATTATCCCATGACAGAATTGCTAATGAGAACGCTGAACCGATGAAACGTTAACCAGTACGACGAGCCTTGAGCCAAATCTGAATCTTTATTTGTCCTTCACTCTTAGCTCTGCCCGTTGAGTATAGGATACAATCTTAGCTCCTACTGTATGAATCATGTATTTCAGACATACGGAATTTATATATGTAAGATCTGGTTACTTAATAGTTATCCAATAGGAATATATGTAATAATATTTCACAAGTAATTCTTACCAGTTATCACTCATTAATTTTTCGTTAGGATATAACACATATGTATCTGAGAGGGGATTTTTGGATATCATAGTATAGTTGAGATCGGTAGGTGTTGGGGGCAAATTTTGTAAGGTGGTATTGTAGATGCGCACTACTGAGGAGTCCCATAGTAGAACTAAACGGTCATCCAGTGCTTTTAGGTCTTCCATAGTGATCTAGCTCATGAATTGAAATATAGGTACTTCTCTCCACATTATACAGAAATATATATATTTGGTAGACTACTCAATTATCTGGATAACCATTTTTGTTTGTTCGAAACCTGAAATTATCACCATAGTGACTGGGTTATTTTCTGTCATTATCTCTTCCCATTGTAAAAACAAGAGGTGATTACTATCAAGTTGACATATTATATATATTAGGTAATAATAAGAGATATCATGGGAACGAGACCAACTATGAAGCATTTACGAATGAATATAAAATAGTAGATAATCATAGATTAAAAACAATCTTATGTATGTGAAGATGCCTCAGGTATTTGGAGTTTGACAACGTTTTAACCCGTAATACCTTTTACTATGAATCGTGGCTACCTAGTGTAATCAAAAGTCAGAAACGAAGAGGTTCGAAGATGTATTTGATAGCTTACTTACGCTTCTTA
The DNA here is from genome assembly GCA_944470205.2 of Schistosoma margrebowiei. NCBI lineage: Eukaryota > Metazoa > Platyhelminthes > Trematoda > Strigeidida > Schistosomatidae > Schistosoma > Schistosoma margrebowiei. Next base: position 4,028,702 of record OX104029.1, on the reverse strand, counting down.
CTCCTCGTGAAGGAGCATAGGCCGCTAACCAGCATTCTCCATCCAACCCTGTACTGGGCAATCCTTTCTAGCTCCATCCAGTTGTAATTCATCGTTTTCATATCTGCTTCTGTTATCCGACGCAATGTGTTCTTTGGTCTTCCACTTTTTTGCTTCCCTTCAGGATTCCAAGTTAGCGCTTGCCTCGTGATGCAGTTTGACGATTTGCGTAATGTATGTCCTATCCATTTCCATCGTCTTTTCCAAATTTCTTCTTCAGCTGGAAGTTGGTTTGTTTTCTCCCACAAAAGGCTATTGCTGATGGTATCCGGCCAATGGATGTTGAGTATCTTGCGTAGACAGCTATTTATAAATACTTGTACCTTCTTGATGGTGGTTGTTGTAGTTCTCCAAGTTTCAGCTCCATACAGTAGAACTGCCTTGACGTTGGTAATGAAGATTCTCACATTGATATTGGTTGAAAGTTGTTTTGAGTTCCATATGTTTATCAACAGTAGGTGTACTACCCTTACTTTGTTAATCCTCACCTTTCCATCTACATACGATCGTCCTCGCTCATTGATGTTGCTGCTCAGATACGTGACTGTTTCCATCTATTTCATAGTTTCTCTATCAAGTGTGATTAAGGTTGATGTTCTGTGTGTTGTATTTAAGGATCATGTATACGTTTAACGAATAACCCATTATTTAGCTAAATAATTACACATTTTTGGAATCAACTTAAACTTTATTCATTGAATGGTGATATTTTTAGACATAACAAACAATTCACGTTTTCCATTGGGATATTAGAGAGTCAATAAAGGAATTATATAGTATACAGCCCAAAACAATTTGTTCATTTATTTTTAACTATTTGAAAGTGTATAATAAGGTGATTGCTGGATAATCAATTGAGTTTTCACAGTTGATTGATCACTAGATGGTGGCCAATGCCATGTCTGCCAAGTCCGGATCCAGGGTTTCTTGTTGACTACCTCCAACCACAAACTTATCTCAACATAGTGCACTCAATGTCGAGTCAATTAGAATAGTGGCTACAATGCAGCTTGGTCGATGGAATTTGATATGCATTATGAAGGACATGACACACATGACATTGATCATCATCCAGTGATCAATCAATTGTGAATAGACCTCAGTCCTACAGGAGGTCAGTAGCGGCCCGGATAGCTCAGTGGTAACGTCTCTGACTGTGAAGCTGGGTGACACGAGATCGAATCTGTCAGGGAGCACCAGTTTCCTCAAGATTACAGTTACACCTTGTTGACGGGTGCCAAAGAGCACAAAACATAGGTCCAGGGCTTACTGTTGGCTACCTCCAAACACCATTCTATCTCAAACGAGTTCATCTATTTTTTTTGTATTTCAGCCAAACTCGTTCGAAGTAAAGACTGATGTCAGGCAAGGTTGTTTACTCTCACCCTTTCTCTTTTTCCTGGTGATCGACTGCATTATGAGGACTTCAACATCGGGAATGGAGGAAAGCATGGGATACAGTGGACATCTAGAATGTAGCTAGAAGAATTAGACTTTGCAGACGATATGACTCTTCTATCTCACCCGCAACAACAAATACAGAAGACGACGACCAGTGTAACAACAACCTCAGCATGAGCCTCGGCAGCAGTAGGTCTCAACATACACAAAGGGCGAAGCAAGATTATTCGATACAACACAACATTCACCAACCAAAACACAATTGACGGAGAAGCTTTGGATGGTGTAAATACCTTTACATAGATGGGCAACATCACTGATGAATACGGCGGATCTGATGCAGGTATGAAGGTGCGAATCGGCAAGGCAATATCAGCATATCTACAAATGATGAACATCTGGAACTCAAAACAACTGTCTGTCAACCAACATCGAAGTCAGAATTTTCAATACAAATGTCGAGACAGTTCTACTGTATGGAGTGGAAACTTGGAGAACTACGAAATCTATCATCCAGAAAATACAAGTGTTTATCAAGAGCTGTCGAATCCAGGTTTCAGTCCCGCGCATGAACGCTTAACCGATAGACCACTTATTCGGTATCTAACGGTATTAATATCTAACCTCGACCAACCCACGAGATCGCGCGACCGTATTCCATTGTACTGAGTTAGATACTTGTCTCTACCCAACACAGATTAACTCGACTGGTCACCTTTTAGCGTTCGAGCGCGAGACTGAAGGCTCTGGGTTCGAGTCCCGCGAGCGGGATCGTGGATGAGCACTGCCAAGGAGGAGTCCTACAATAGGACTAAACGGTCGTACAGTGCTTTCAGCTTTTCAATGATGGTCGACCATTAATCGGTTCATGATCTCAATCAAAAAGTTGATATTGAAACAGAACCATAGATGATACAACTCAGTACACACAGAAAGGAGAACATGACCTTGATAAAGAGGAAAGTAGTGAAAACCAATCAAAATGGGTAAAGAGCACAAGAAAAATTGAGTTAGAGAAAGAGTAAGTGCTGTTACTATTACTTGTATCACTTCAACACTGTTTAAAGCGAAATCGAGTAATCCCACTGTTACCTTAGTATAAATACAAAACAGAAAAAGTGTCTAGTGATCTAGAGTCACAATGTGAACATCAAAAATTCTAATATGTAGATTCATTCAACTGATTAGTCCAAAGTAGCATGAAATGTTTCTCATGTGTTCCAATGCTAATCACTCTCCAAATTTTCAAAAAAAGAACCATTGTAAAACAGAGACTCTTAACAACCTATTCCAAAAACATAAAATCTTAAAACTCATAACTCTTAAACATGCTGTTGGTCACCTGAACTTAATGGATAACACATTGAATGTGTGTTATGCATGATATTGAGTTTGAGTGTCACTATGAGTAACAATAGCAAAATTCAGATATATTAAGCTGATGAATCTTCAAGTGATATGAAATGATGTAGTAAAGGCGAATACAAGTGAGGACAATTGACTATATTTAGCACAAAATTACAGAGTTACTTCAAATAAAAAATCCATCCTCTAATACTTCATTTGTAACATGTTCATTAATTGTCTCAGACGTCATCACAACTGCATTTTGATACCAATTGCTTTCTGTCCTCGTTCTTCTTAATCTTTGGCTGCCAGGCATTCTATTCCTAATTCACATGGTCATGTGCATACAATCACTGATAGGGAACCCACTCACTGCTTTCTCGTAGCATTACTATTGTATACTTAATTGAAAGGACGAAAAGCGAATGTCTGGCACCTTAACCGAGTTTTTGGACACAAAGAGTCCATCTAGTTGAGCTAGAAAACCCTGATTCTAAACCAATGGTTCACATTGGCTTCATTATCCTTAAGGAATAAATGGAGTATGAACTAATCGTTGAGTATCATGGGACTGCATCTCCTCACATTGCTCCATTACCTTATGAATCAGACTTTCAGGTTGAAAGCTCTAGGTTTGGCTCCCTTAGAAAACCACCTGTTTAATGCCTCTTTATAAATAAAGTTCCTGTCTCGTGTTATATACTACTTTTATCGATATAAGTAGCACATACTACAATGGTAGTGTTCTGTATTTGACCATATTGATCCATATTAAATACACAAGAACAAAGTACAATTTTGATAAAAGTGCATTCATCTATGAATGATTTCATTTAATAAACAAATTTTTATCATCATTCTTGTTAGACAAAAACTAGAATAAATAAACAGAAGTATTTCTTTTTAGTACTTTCCTACGTTCATTTCCTTTCAATCATTTGGTTGTTGTTTTGTTCTTCTATATCTACCTAATGGTATAGTTGGATTCTGCATAGCAACTATCACATTTCATTCATTTTAGATAAAAAAAGTCGTATATATATATATATATATGTAATACAGTGAATGTTTGCTAAGGTTTGCCCCCAAATACCCAGGTACGCCCGAGAGTGGGGAGAGTCTGCTCTCCCTCTCCGAATGCTCTCACATGGCCACGCGTATATAGCCTCTGCTAGGGTAGTCCTACTCATTGCCTTCTCGCACCACGGGTGTTGTTTATTAAATTGAGAGGACGAAAAGTGAATGTCCGGCGTTTTAACCGGGTTGGGGGACATGGATAGTTCACCTAGGGGAGTTGGAAAACACTCATTTTAAACCACTGGTGCACATGGGCTCCAGTATCCTGAAGGAAAATGGCATATGAAACTACTGTTGTTCACAGGCTACCATAGGATTGTATCTCCTTACGATGCTCCATTGCCTTATGGATCAGACCTTTAGGTCGAAGGCTCCAGGTCTGGCCCCCTAAGAACACCACCTGTTTCGGTTTGGGCACCCGGGCAGTATCACAGCCGTCACACATATCAAATTAGATTTGTGTGGCGCTTATGTATTTGGTACCACTTGCTAAGGTTTAGGATGAACGATTTTATTTTCATGCCATGTAATATGATTCAGTCCAAAGCTCAAATAAAGGAGAAATATTGAGTATGAGGTTAGTGACTGTATTTTTATATTTAATATTTCTTTCTGTTATTTCTACTTTCATAATCATGACATAATCTATTCTGCTTTGTATGTTGACTCATGGTTGAAATTTACAATCAACTAAATGATATAATCTCTAATTTGTTTATTCTGGTTGGTGTTTTTTTTAGCAGGTATTTTCTTCTACAGGATGAGGTTGCCGACCTCATGCCTAATCCTCCTTTTTTACCCGGGGCTAGGGACCGGCAGTAAATCTAGAAGAGCTACAGGAGGAGTTCAATAAGATCTTTACCTTGCCTTATTTTGTCATCCACTTATCATACAGATTAATAATAACATCTCTATTTATGACAAATATGATATAGTCCCGAACAGTAAAAATAGAATTATTCTCTTTAAGATAACAACTCAAGTGAATGCAAATGTAACAATACCTTATATAAACTCCATCCAAACATCTAATAATACCTATCTCAAATTACACCAAAAATTTACATACTTTCTTGCGCTTATTACTTCCAATCGAGAATATGCCGTCAAGCAGCATTCTCCAACCCACTCTTTCATGGGTCTTCTTTTCTAGTTCTATCCACTTTTGTTCCCATATCTTCCTCCATTTCTCAGTGTAATCTGTTCTTTGAAATAATTTTTTTCCTTTGGCCCTGAAGGCCTTGACGGATAAACAAGTTACTTTACATTCTGTGGTGAACAAGTTACCCCTAAATCACCAGGTCGCTATTGAATTGTAGATATTTCTAATATCATCATTAAGTTAAATCGATGATACCTATCTCATTTTTTAAGTGATTTCTCGACGCAACTTTAAGAATTCTTGTTAAATTCATTGGTTTTACAACAACGTCTCAAATAAGTACTTATCAGATCCTGAATTTGATGCTTGTCTATGTTGTAGCTATATACTTTTGAAGAGGTCATTTGTGAGTTGAAACAGCTATTCCATAAGTCATTGCTTTCTATAATCGTTATCTCATTAATTACATATGAAGTTATATGATGTTGTTTAAATATTAATTCACTTAGTATTGTTTGCTTGTATCTTTCCATTGCTGTTAAGGACTGCGATTGATCCATCACTTGTTGACATATGTGCATTTTGCGAAGATTGTCTTGATATTACCTTAAGTCCCAAGTATTGTAAGCAGAGAAGGATGGTGACTAGAAGTGGAATCCAAGACTTGCGTTTCGTTCTACATAGGATTTATCAGTTGAATGTACCTGCATTTTACAGTTGATGCTCACTCCGGGACTTGAACCCAGTACCATTCACTTTAAATACCGTTTCGTTGTCCACTAAGATACAGAGTTCAGATAGCCACTAGCTTGTACAGAGGGGTGAATTTTTAATTCATTTTTGTCTTAGTTATTTAAGCCTGGACTCAGTATTCAACTGGATGATTAAAATGGAGTTTAAAGTTAACGGTACTGGGTCCAAGTCCCGGAATGAATATTAACTTTTAGATACAAGTACATTAAACTGACAAATCGTAAACAGAGCAAAATGCATGTCTTTGACTTCACTTCTAGTCACTATCCTTCTCTGCTTAGAATGCGATCCGTACAAAATGCACATATGTCAAAAAGTGACTGATCAATTGCAATCCCAAACAATAATGAGAAGATACAAGTAAACAAGTGAATTTAAACTTCATCTCATTCCACAAGCTAGTGGTTATCTGAACTCAGTAGCTAACTGGATAACGTAGTCGCGTTTATAGTGAATGATACTGGTTCGAACGTCAGAGTAGACAACAACAAGTGTGAGATGTATATACATCCAGCTGACGGGTCCTAAGTAGGACGAAACTCGCGTCCTCGATTCCACTACTAGTCACTATTCATCTTTACTTATAACTATTTAAGTAATCTTGAAAATTGTTTCCATGCAAAGAACATTCTTCTTCATACTTTAATCAATTATGATACTTCTTTTTGGCTGATGTCTAAATTGAGTTCATATTATGTAACATTCTTCATTTATTCCAATATTTCTCAGAACACTTATGTCTTGAACATTTCAATTTGAATCGTTACAAATAGTTTTTTATTATTCTATTCATCATTATGTAACCAAATAATCCATCATGCATAAATGAATTCTTATTCTTGGAAGAATATGTTTATTACAAACCTTCATATCTCATGGGGGGGGGGAGAAGGAGGGGGAAAAGCGTGGAATACAATCAATATTTTGCTCAATGATTTAGATTTCGAAAATGATCTAGTTTTTTCTATCCTATACACATCAACAAATACAGATGAAGATAATTTGTACAGTAGAAGCTTCTGCATCAGTAGATGTTAACATATACTAGGGTCAAACAACAACATCCTCAAATACAACACAGAACATCAATATTAATCACAGTTAATGGGAAAATATAAAACAGATGGAAAAATCTACGTATCTGGGTAGTAACATCAATGAACGAGGAGGATAGTATGTAGATGAAAAGGTGAAGATTGACAAAACAAGAGTAGTACACCTACTGTTGAAAAACATATGGAACTAAAAATAACTATCTATCAATCAATATCAAAGTCACAATCTTCAATACAAATGTCAAGACAGTTCTACTGTATGGAAGTGAAACTTGGAGAACAATCACAAATATCATCAATAAAGTAAAAGCATTTACAAACAATTGTCTATGCAAGATACTCAATGCCCATTGGTCGGATACCATCAACAACAACATACTGTGGGAGAACAAATAAAATTCCAGTTAAAGAGGAAATTGCGAGAAAACTCTGGAGGTGGATAGGACACATATTACGGAGATAATTAAGCTACATCACGATGCAGGTGCTAACTTGGAACCCTGAATGGAAACGGAAGACCAAAGAACACGCTGCGTCGCGAATCGGAATCAGTAATTCATGGGATGAATAGCAAATTGAAACAACTGGATGTGATTGTCCAGGAAAGAGTTGGATGGAGAATGCTGATAGTTGGTCTAGTCTCCTCCACGATAGTTAATTGACGCAATTAAGTAAGTAACAAACGATCGGTTACTGAGTATTGACACTTTACTATTGATCGAATTCTACCGAACAAATTGTATTATGGGTACTAGTTATTGAAGTGACTGAATATCACTTTTCGACGTTAGGTATCTGAAGATAGTCAGCAGGGAACTCTGATACTAGGTTTAATCTAATAATTTTTTTTGAATCCCACAGGGAGCATCAGTCCTTTCAAGGGTGCTAACAATTCTTGCTGGTAAGTGACAAGTGCCATTGTGGTATAAGCGACTTATTTCGACAGACATAAGTAGTATCTAACACCAAATGGAGAAGTGGAAACCTTGACAGTCGAAGGCTATGAAGGTCAACTTGACGAAAATAACAACAAAGTTGAAAAAGAATTGTGACTAGCAGAAATCATACAGAATATGTGGGACAGACGATGGAACTTTGCAAATCGATCCTGCCTTGCAAGGTTTGAACCCCGGAAGCTTTCGGTCTTGCATGCGAACGCTTAACCTCTAGACCACTGATTGTTTAACTTCAATCAACCCATGATCTTGAGTAATCATTCATCCATTGTCTGAGGTAGATAACTCTCTCACACCCGACACGGATTTCAAGTACATGTATCCAGATTAACTATTTTGAGAGTTTATTATTTAAAGTAATGGAGCAACATCAGAAGATGCAGTCTTATGGTAACTGGTGACCAACAATTAGTTCATGCACCATTAATCCCTTCAGGATCCTGGAGTCCATGCGCACCGTTGGTTAGGAATGAGGGTTTTCCAACTCTCCTAGGTGAACCCACTATGACAATCAAGTCAATCAAAATCACCGGACATTCGATTTTCATCCTCTCAATTTCAAAAACACCCCCGCCGCGAGAAGGCAGTGTGTAATACTTCCCTGTCAGTGGTTGTATGCACGTGGCCATGTGAGAGCATTTCGAGAGGGAGAACTGTCTCTTCACACTCATTTGGAGGGGGGAGAATACATACATTTGTACTAAACATTACATGAATTCTGGCCTACATAATACTGATAAACACTTAAACATATTCTATAATAATAATAATAAACATTGTATTAATCAAAGAATATTCAACATATATTGCATGAACATAATAACGTAAATACACTTGGTAAATATCATATGGGATCATGGGTAAATAAACAGTTTTTACGTATCTGGGTATTATAGAAATGAATGAAACTTATGTATATTCCTGTGGGGCGGGGGTGAGGGTGGGGGGTGGGGGTGGTGTAGGAATATATGGAATATCCATTGATGACGTAAAAATGAATACCTTAATCAATTATTCAAAGGTAAATAAACAAATCTATATACTACTGAATTCATTTTTCAATAGTTTATATGTTTGTTTACAATATTGATAAATTAGGTTTACTAATAGTGACGGTAAATCAAATTGTTTAATAACAATACCTTCAGGGATAATGAAGATTAAATCAGCTGAATCTATTTTTTTGTTTTGTTTAATAAACATCAATTTGAAGTAATTTAGGGCTAATTCTGTTTATGTTATGGTAAAAATCAATTGTAATCAGTGGTAAAGATAATTATGATAGTAACCATTAATGGTTTGATTGAAGTTAGATATTAACACCGTTGGACGCCAGCCGGCTCAGTGATCTAGTTGGTTAAGCGCCTGTCGCGAGACTGGTAGGTCCTGGGTTCGAATCTCGAGAGGCGAGGTCGTGTGCGCGCCCTGTTGAAGAGTCCCACAATAGGACGAAACGGCCGTCCAGCGCTTCCAGGTTTTCGATGGTGATCTAGTTTCAAGTGACTCATGATCTCAACTGTTGAAATTACTACAATCTCCACAAAACTCCTCCTGATATCTTTTACTATTCGTAGAGGTTCGTGTTATCGGCTTATTGATATTTATGACTGAATGTCGATGAGTTTTAGTTAGCACAAATAAATATATCATAAATTTTATAGATTAAATGAATTGCAGATAATTGAGAATAAGCAGAAAAAGGATGATGGCTAGAACAGCAGGTTGTGGATTTGATTTTGGGTAGGCGGGATCGTGAATACGCACTACTAAGGAGTCCCATATAGGGACGAAATGGCTGTTCATTACTTTTAGGTTTTTAATGGTGGTCTAGCTTAGATTGACTCGTGAATTCAAATTATTCATTCTTCTGAAGTCGTATTTTTATCTCGTTAATTATTCACTTATTAACCCTGACTGATTTTATATGATCGTATGTGTGTGAATTATTTACCCTATTCATTATGTGTCTGTAATTCGATTTTGTCTGAATATGAATACTGTGTCACGCTTTGTCAAATTGAGTTGGTTCACTCGCTTTCTCCATTTCGTCTTGCTTTGTTTTTCTTTCTCCTTTTCATCTCCTTTGCTTAGTTCCCTTGATTGTCTATCGAGATCAATGAGTGTATGACATATACTTGTTCAAACTCCATTCTCATATTTGACTTATTTAATTCCGTTATTCATAAACGCGATTTAAGTTGGTGGCATGTATATTTTGATGAAAGTCATTCATACGATCAAATTGGAGCCAGATACAAGGACACTAAAACTCATTAACTGGATATGCCTGAATCAAAATATAAATGTTCACATTAGGAATTGAAACCATAACCTTTTACTTTAAACGTCAACGCTATATCTACATGGTTACTGTGTTTCGATAATCACTCCCTTTCTGAATGGATTTCGACCAATCATTGTTGACTTATATGCTTGCTGTGCATATATATAAAGGTAATCTGCACAGGATACACATATGACAAAAGAGATTGATAAATAAAAGTCATTAAAGCCTAAAACTAGAAGATATAACTAGCTTTCATAAACGAATTATCATTCATCCTTGTTGCACATACCATTGGCTATTGAAAGACAATCTTTCACCGTATGCTGTGAATAACTGCCTCACATCAAACATGGTTGAATTTCCTTGGTCATGGCTTCTCATCAGAACTAGAGGAATCGTATCTTGAAGCTGGCCGTTAACAAGAGTACGATTATTATTATAATGGGCGGATTTTTGAGATTATAGAATTCTTATGGAATCTGATCGAGAAAATATCGTGAATCGATTGGAGTTAGATATGTAAACCATCAGATTTTGGTTCACTTGTCTAGAAATTGAAGCGTTGAAAAGTGAAACTAAAGGTTTTAGCTTCGATTCCTTGTGATGTAGTCATGAATGAGCACTACGGAGAAGTTTAATATCACGACGAGATAGCTGTTCTGTTTTATCTAGTTCTCAAATGCAGTTGAACTAACATCCATTCATGATTTAAATTACAAAATCCCAGTGTAGTGAAAATGAACATCAATAGGGACAACCGAACGCATTTGTACCCAAAATAACGGAACACCTTGCTAAAATCTGAGAAGCATCCAGTAAATACTTCTTTTTCAATCAATTGCTTTAAACTTGATTGTTCCTTTGCAAATATCAACCATTCGTCTCGGACTTCACTGTTTCTTCATTTCTATACCAATCGCTTTCTATTTCTGTTCTTTCATTCTCGATCTTCTCAATCTTCTGCTGTTAGATATTATATTCCTGACTTATATCGATATAAATAGCACATGTCACACCAATACTGTCGTCAGTATCATGAAGTCTACTGTGTATGTTTTTGTACAAAATATAAAAATGAATAACATTAGATTTTCGCCACAGACAGTTGTAGATTCATCTAGAATTTTATCTCTTTAATTCTTTAGAAAATTTATTACCAAAATGTTTACATTACGCAAGTCATCAAACTGCATCACGAGACAAACCCTAACTTGAAATCTTGAAGAGAAGCGGAAAAGAGGAAGGCCAAACAACACATTACGTCGGGAAATAGAAACAGATATGAAAAGGATGAATAGGAACTGGAAAGAGCTGGTAAGGATTGCCTGGGACAAGGTTAGATGAACAATGCTGGTGAGTGGCCTATGCTCCTCCACGAGGAGTAACAGGCGTAAGTAAGTAAGTATTAAGGAATAAAATCGATTCATTTCATTTTGCAATTGGATAATGTTTATTTTATTTTTTTGTCCTGTCAACAATAAGAGAATGAATTGTTTATTATAGTTAGATAACAGTTTTCTTTTTAAAAGTTTATATCATGAAATTGCCTGAAATTAGTCGCTATGTAGTCACTATACACACAAACACAAATATACATATACACACAGATGCACACGAACATAAACATATATTTCCTATCTTTCTTAAACAGATTCGCATTTTATTACAATCAAAATGGTATGTTGGTGGTGGTGGTATTGAGGAGGGGGGAGTGGTAGGAAATTTTCACAGTCATAAAAAATAATGGTTATTTGTTAAGTTGGTAACAATTTTTTTTTAGATTTTCTTCAATAATGTTATCACTGTTTTCTTTTTGAAAAGAGAAAGTGAATAGGAAAGAAAATGTCGGCATTTTTTAAAATTGATTTATATTCATATTGTGTGTGTGTATGTGCGTGACTGATTTTATTTTTATAGAATTCTTAGATATAATCTTCTAGTTGATGTTTACTTACTCACTTACTTACTTACTTACTCACTTACGCCTGTTACTCCCAACGGAGCATAGACCGCTGACCAACATTCTCCATCCCACACTGTACTGGGTTTTCCTTTCTAGTTCGATCCAATTGTTCTTCATTCTTCTCACGTCTGTCTCCATTTCTCGGAGTAATGTGTTCTTTGGTGTTTCAATTCTCTTTTGACATCTAGGATTCCATGTGAGGGCTTTTTTTGCGACATAGTTAGGTGCTTTCCTCAATGTGTGTGTCCTATCCACTTACAGAACTTCTTCCTGAGTTCTTCTTCCGCTGCAGTCTGGCTTGTTCTCTCCCATAGTAGGTTGTTGCTGATAGTGTCTGGTAGATGGATCTGGAGTATTTTACGAAGACAGCTGTTAAGAAACACTTGTATTTTCTGGATGATAGATTTCGTAGTTCTCCAAGTTTCCACTCCATACAGTAGAACTGTCTTGACATTTGTATTGAAAATTCTGACTTTGATGTTGGTTGACAGACAGTTGTTTTGAGTTCCAGATTTTCACCATTTGTAAATATGCTGCTCTTACTCTGCCGATTCACACATTCACAATTGCATCAGATCCACCGTGTTCATCAGTGATGTTGCCCATATATGTAAAAATATATACATCCTTAAAAGCTCCTCCATGAACTGTGATTTGATTGGTGAATTTTGTGTTATATCGGATAATTTTGCATTTCTTTTTGTGTATGTTGAGAACTAGTGCTGCTGAGGTTGTTGTTACACTGGTCGTCGTCTTCTGTATATTGTTGTTGCGGGTGAGATAGAAGAGTCATATCGTCTGCAAAGTCTAATTCTTCTAGCTACATTCTAGATGTCCACTGTATCCTATGTTTTCCCCACCCCCGATGTTGACGTCCTCATAATCCAGTCGATCATCAGGAAAAAGAGAAAGAGTGAGAGTAAGCAACCTTGCCTGACATCAGTCTTTACTTCGAACAAGTTTGTCTGAAATACAAAAAAATTAGATGAACTTGTTTTAGACAGAATAGTGGTTGGAGGCAGTTACATAACAATTGCACAATAAGTATATATGTATAGTATTAGTCCATAAATAGATCCCAACAGTTACCATTCATTATTTCCATCGGGATATATCCTATAATTTTTTAACAAAACTATCGTGTTATTCTACTGTCAGTCTTATTTTTGCATATTTCCTATGAACATATATAGGTGTCAATGTTTTTCTTGGAGTATATATCAGTTAAAAGAGAATAGTTCGATTAGATTGACAGTTACCTATCTACAAACAATAACAACTTCGAAAATAGATTTCATTCATTTCCTTTCTCGAATCCATTTATACATATAAATCTGTTGAATACTCTAGTTGTCAATTTCATATACAACAATGAGAAGTTGTAGTTCATCTGTAAAATATGATGTATATTTGCGCTATACATTTCAAACAGTCTAGTCACACATATACATATACATATCTCATTAGTTGAGACCGTTAGTCCATTGAATTTAGACAAGCATGGAAAACTTGGAAGCATTGGATGGCAGTTTCGTCCTATTGTGGCATTCACGATCCCACCTCGCGGGTTTCGAACACAAGACCTATCGGTGTCTCACGCGAGCGCTTAACCACTAGACCACTGAGACGGCCGGCGTCTAATGGTGTTAATGTCTAACTTCAACTAATCAACGAAATTGAGCGACACATCCATAATTGTCATCAGTGAGTTACTATCTCACAACGGACCCTGTTGAACTCCACTGGTCACTGCTTTTCACCAGAACCCCAGGAAATACCTCTGGAAGCCATACACTAGTGAGCATATGTTGATTAATAGCAGAAGGGGTTTTGTTAATATTATAGTATTAAAATAGTTGAGATCATGAGTTAATTGAAGCTAGACCACCATGGAAAACGTGGAAGTACTGGATGGTCATTTCGTCGTAGTATGAGACTTAGCAGTGCACATCCATGACTCCACTCAGCAAGATTCAAAGCCATGGCTTTCGATTTCTCTCACGGAAGCTTAAGGTCTAGACTAGTGAGCCCGTATTTATTGGATTTCTAGTGAGAAGCCATGAACAGTGGGGTTCAACCGTGTCTGTTATGAAGACAATTTTGAATGGTGGTGCGATTTCATTAATTGGTTGAAGCTAGACATTAACACTATCGGATGCCGACCGGCTCAAAGATTTAAGGGTTAAGCGTTAGCATAGGAGATCGAAGATTTTGAGTTCCAGTCTTGCGTGAAGGACTGTGGGTGCGCACTGATGTGGAGTCCTATACTAGGTTGGAACCGCCGTTCAGTACTTCGAAGTGTCCCACAGTGGTCTAACTTTAATAGACACATGAATTCAATTACTAAAATTACTAAAATCTCCACAAAACCCTCTTTCTGATAATACGTATTATATCATAGTCTTACATTTTTATCAAACTGTTAATTTGAACTGACGTAAGATAGTTTTTAGTCTATAAATATGTCAGACACCTTAAACATAAGTGATTTGATATGTCAAAACTAGATCTTTGACTATGATAAACCGAAATGAACAATATTATTCTTCAAATCTAAAGGTGTGATATATGTGTTTATTCTGGTTAGGGTTTTCTACGGGATGGAGTTGCTGACCGACATGTTTAACCGTCATCCTTTACTCCAGTTTGGGACGGATATTAACCATAGAAGAGCTATAGGCGGAATTTTGATTTATACATATATGAATCAACTTCGTAATGATAGAATTCCGAGGTTGGTCAACTATTGTTTGATGAAATTCACAACCATCTTATATCATATTTCATAAGCAAAGTATTCGACAAAACTTGTTTGCATTACTTCTACATCTTTTTCGCACTGCACATTAATTAACATGCCATCAACTATTGAAGGATTTCAAGTCATTAATTTCTGAACTGAGATCTATTTGGTAATTCGTCGTTAAGGAACATCTAGATAAACAGTTATTTAAAAAAGTACTCTGTTTGGCTTTTCGTTGAACACCAATAATCTTTATTGCAAACACTTTGAATACACATATGGTTAGTTAATATCAATCGATGGACTGTTAAACTAACTACAATTCATAAGTCCTAGATTTCACTGCTAGTCAGTATCCATCTTTGCTTAAAAAGCTTATGAATTATGAATTTAAACTTCACTCCATTTCAAAAGCACGTGGCTATTCATAATCAGTAGCTAAGTCGATCACGTGATGGCGTTTGAAGTGAACGGTACTGAGTTCGAGTCACAAAGTGAACATTAACACAGATGCAAGGCATCTAGCTGACGAGTCCCGAATAGGATGAAACACGTGACCTCGATCCACTGCTAACCCCTATTCATCTTTACTTATAATGCTTGTGATTTAAGACAATCTCGAGGCAAACCGCACAGGTTGCACATATTTCAACAAGCGACTGATCAATTACAGTCCTGAACAATAATGGGACACTTTCAGAGTGTCAGAAACTAACAAACTTCTATTGTTAATACCAATTATATCAATTATACGATTACATACATTGTACATGGTTCACAAGTGACATTTTGTAAATCTAACCACCTCAGTTCACACAGATAATGTAGAAGCAAAATGGTCGAAGCTAAAAGAATTTGTGCGATCACAGCTCCATAGGTCGACTATTATGGAGTCATATGAAATGAGTTCCAGTATTGTATACATTAAGATTTCAGAGCTACAAAGCCTCTTTCTAAACTTGAAAAGCTTTTAAATCATGTTTTGTATGATATATTTGTTGGGGACGTTAGGTCGCCAGAACTCACTTGGGAAAGGACCTAATTTTGTAATTGTATTTAGAGACATTTGATTTCTTTGTTTTCGCGCCAAAGGCTCTCTTGTCATCCTCATGTCGTATTTCCCACTGGGAAATATCTTAAATGCTATTGGTCCGTTGCGATTTTTAGCATGCTATTTGGTAACTCTCCCCAAGGACGGTTTTGCAATGTATATATGTTTTGAATTGTTTTTGTTGTTATCGTTCGTTTCTGGCTGTTTGCAGAATATACTTCCCATCCCAAGCTTGGACTTCTCCCTCTAGTTAGCGGGAATGGGACGCATCAATAACTAGCCTACTGGTCTTTGGTCACCGAGTTTTGTTCTCGTTCACCGATTAAGTGAACTCGTGATAGCTTCAAACCTAGCAGTATTCTCATTCTGTACTTACTGTTTTCTGATTGGCTGAAACTGCTCAAGTCTAATTGAGATTCCTTTCAAAAGTCGTCCAACAATTATAGTCTCGTCAAGTTGATTGAATTCTATCGACTGATTAGGTATAACGTCGATAGTCTAAATGACTGCATATCTCATGAGTTATATTTTTATGTTGGATAACTGAAGTGAATTTCATAGAAAACAATGGTTGATCTAAATTTCAAGTTAGTTATCATTCATCAGCAAGGCGTACCCATCCGTAATGTTAAATTAATAAAAATACCGGTATAGTAGAAGTTCCTTAGGATTGAAAAAAAGACGAATATGATATAAGTTACTATTCAGTAATGGATCAATATGAATGCTCCAATTCCGCAAGAGGTAAGTCTCAATGCGACTATTTCATTACTAGCTTCTCAGGTAGACAGACTGAACGATGCAGGTCCAAACCCCACAGGGAACAACAATTCCACCAATGTAGCTGGTAGACTCTGTTGAATAGTTGCTACTTGTACGAGAACTAAGTCAAGGATGATTTCTCAAGGAATCTCTTCAACCAATGAACAAAGTGAATCTTAAACACTGTATAAATCAATCCATTCACTGATATGGATTCATCTTTGCTGAAGATTCCATTGAGTTAATTCATTCGTTACTGAGTCTGGAATGAGTTCTTTGCTTTGAAAGTTTACCTGGTTACAGTTTAGCGTCTTGCACTTCTTAAATTTCACAAATCTTTTCATGCTATGTCATTAGTTTCTAACTTAAATGTGTTGAATGTTAAAATTGTATTAATAGTCCAGATTCCCATTGTAATAAAGAATAATAATTAATTAAAACTGATAACAACAATGTCCTTTAAAAATTATATTGTTTACTTGAATCTTCCAAATGATGCTTAGGACTGAGATTGATCTGTCTCTTATTGACAAATGGGCATCCTGTGTGCATTGCCTCGATATTGCCTTAACTCACAAGCATTATAAACAAAGATGGATAGTGGCTAGCAATAGAGTCAAGAACACACGTTTCGTCCTATTTAGGACTCGTCAGATGGATGTATCTGCATCTTAGAGTTGATCTTTATTGTGGAACTCAACTCTTCAAACGCTATCCACTTAGCTACTGAGTCCGAATAGCCACGTGCTTGTGCGAAGGGGTGAATTTCTAATTCACTTGTTATTGTTTACTTAAATCTTCCCATTAATGTTTAGAACTGCAGTTGATCGGTCGCTTATTGAAATATGTGTATACTGTGTGTATTGCCTCGATATTGTCTTAAGCGGATAACGCAACGACGTTTGACTCACTTCAATTCATCGACTGGAAAAAACCCAGTTGAAATGGAAATTGGAGCTTGAAATTTAATCTTCAGTGAAAATTATATCCTTATATGAGGTGTAATGAATGAAAGCATATATGGGGATTGACAAAATGTATTGTAACATACTGTTGGGGAAGGTTAGATCCCCAGAACTCACTTGGGAAAGGACCTGATTTTGAAATTCTATTTAGAACACTTGAATTTCTTTGTTTTCGGGCCAAAAGCTCTCTTTTCACCTTCAAGTCACATTTCCCACTTGGAAAATATATTAAATGCGATTGGTCCACTGTGTATTTTTAGTATGCTATTTTGTAACTTTCCCCAAGGACAGTTTTATGCTGTATATATACGTTTTAATTTGTGTCTCTTGTCGTTTTCTGGCTTTTGCAAAATATACTTCCCTATTCCAAGCTTAATCTTCTTCTTCTAGTTAGCGAGTCTGAGACGCATAGAATAGCTAGCTTATCGGTTTTTGGTCTGTTCGCAGATGAAGTGAACTCGTAACCGCTTCAAATCTAGCACATACGTATGATACTTCATTAATTGTCTCAGAAATTATTGTTCCTTCGTTTCCATACCGGTTACTCTCTATTTTTTTTCTCTCTTATTTGATCTTCTTAACATTCTGCAACTGTGTGTTTTTCTTATTTTCGATCGATGTTACATACTACTTATATCTTTCGATATAAGTATCAAACAAAACAATCCGGGTTTACTTCCATCAATCACAATAGAGTTCCTTACCATTATAATAATAATAAACATTTAGAGTAAACATTATCTACTGCATAAACAACTGGTCATAACGGGAAAACAATTATTGAGACAAATCAAAGATATGTCAAATATCATTTCAATATAGAAGAAGAAAAGAACCAAAAGGGGGACAGTATTATTCATTATTAAATGTAATCAACAAATTGATCAATATGAAAACTAAAAAAAACACAAGAAAATTGATCAGTTTCTCTAGTCAATTGTTGTTATTGATTGAGATCATGATGTTGAAAACCTGGAAAACACTGGACGACTGTTTCGTCCTAATGTAGGACTCTTCAAGAATGTCCATCCATGCTCCCGTCCATGGGATTGTTGATGTTGTCATTGTTTTTTCATTCTTTTTTTTGAGAAAATAAATTTCAGAATGAGAATATGTGAAAATTGTAATGATTTTATTGGTTGAATTCGTGAATTGATCTAAGCTAGATCACTATTGAAAACGTAGAAGACACTGAATGACCATTTAGTTTTAGTATAAGACTCTTCAATATTGCGTAATCACGATCACACACATGAGACTCGAAACCAAGAACATTGATCTTGCGGGAAAACATTTAACTTCTAGATCAGTGAATCAGTATCCAGCAGTCGTTCAAACGGTCTTCCAACTTCATGTATATTTGTAGATTGTTACCGTTGAGATGAGATTTAATCACTCGAAATTGCATTATACATCTTCTCTATTCTACAATGATTGTCTTCATTAACTCAGTTTAATAGATATGTTCATTATGTTCATTATGATTTTATATTTTTTTCATCACTGACTGGTGTTAGTTCTAATGCCGTTGGAAACCAAGAAACACTGAATATCTGTGTCTTTTTAGCATGGGACTCCTGAGAAGTGATGATTTACTACTCTACCACAGAAATTCAAACCCATGACCTTAGGTTGTGAGCATAAGCACATAACCTCCAAATCTAATTTTGTTCATGTTAAGTTTCAATCAGTTTGTGATAGTGGTGACCAGTCTCTATTGTTTGTGGTAGATACTTATCTTTCACCTGAAATGATCGAAATCCACTGAATAAATCTTCTCACTAAAACTCCTAGAATTGAGTCTAGAAGTTAGTTAACAGTAATTACACGTAGAAGAATTCATAATCTCAACAGAAAACCTATATTAAAAATACCTGTTACAGTGACTCAATCTTACCTCATTGTAGTCAGTCTTTGTTTAAGTGAAGATGACTGTTTCTTGTATTTCTTCATTTGTTCTCATCATTATAGATCACCAACGTAAATGATATATGTCGAATGATTGGAAGCCAACTGGAGTTGGACGAGAATGGTGTGACGAAGCAACTAATTTCGAAGTCACACCTTGCGGTCAACATCTCGCCTGGATTACCCTTTCGATGTATCAAAGTACTATGGCCACAAAAAGGACGTTACTACAGTAATATATTAGTAAGAATGAGTACAGAGAACAGAGTTAGACCACCATCGCATGGGTCAGTTCATGGCATGCGATTGACTGATGCGCATGGGTTGTCCTTGACCTTGACGAGAATCGATGATCTGTTCGATAATCAGTGACCCAAATGCCGGATGATTTGGCTAGCGCTCATTGACATTTCACTGGCCCTTCACCATTTATTTTCCAGTATGAATGTTTCAGTCTTTTTTTTTCAAGGAAAAAAATATGTTTATTCTGTAATTTTGCATTTTAAAAAAAATAGTGATTTGCATTTCGACAACAAACTGAGTGGCAAGACTGTATAATTTATGAACGAACCAATCAGATTTATGAGGACAGATCTTGGATTTTGGTGCGAAGTTCATTCATCCATTTGGTTAAATAGCATCTTGGCATTTTAGCTTATGTTAGTTCATGATGTAAACTTTAAATCTATTCCATATCCCTAACCATCCTTATCCTTCACGGAGATTTATAACCCTCATTTAGTTCCAGTGAGTAGGTGAACATTCTCAAGTCCATTTAAGCGTCGTGTCACTTCTTTCCTGTAGTCTATGTCATGCTCTATGCCAAGATGTCGTGTTTGCGGCGCGATGACTTTCACAGCTCGGTTGATCTTCCAGGCCATCAAAATTCAACATACACCCAGCACCTGGGACGTTCACAACCTGCGCTCCAGCAACCTCCCGAGCCATCTACATCCGATATCCGCCCAGCAGTCGTACATCACGCCGCTCATCTTCGTTGATAGCACTCTCTCAGACAACGTCACTCCTTCGGACCTATCCACTCGATGTTACCTATCCATACCAGACCGCATCAACTAACACCTTAGACCCAGACCAGTGACGGCATTATATTCAAGACTTGAATTTGATAGTTTAATTTAAATGCTTCAAAAATATCCCCCTAAGTAAAACAAACACTTCAAATCTATTAAAACAAATAAAAAAAATTTATGATTAACTTCATGCTCTAGGGGGTTGTACAAGGAAGTACTACAATATTGTATTATTACCATCATCTACCAATGTTTTAGTAAACAGTTATACAATGACTGACTTATATGCCCGGTCCTATGTTGCAGCTGACTGACTGACTATATAATGAAAATCATGACTTCTATTATGTACCACTGAACAACACACAAACACATACATACGCAAACTTTACTGTTTACATAATTTATTACCAATCAATGAGTGTTTACATTAAGTGAATTGATGAAGTGATGTCTAGAAGTTATTTATCAAAAATGGTCCAAAAAGAATGCAAACTATCTTGAGTGTTCTTGAATAGAAAAACAAATCTATGCATAATAATCAATAATATTGTAATGAACGAGAACATCAATAGGTGACAATCAAATATGTTTGAATAGAACATGAAAGCATCCCTTGGTAAAATCTGAGAACTATACAGTACAATACTTTATTTGCGAAATTGTAAATCAATTGTCTCGAACATTGGTGTTTATTCGTTTCCATACCAATCACTCTTTATTCTCATTCACTTTTCTTTGATCTTCTTAACCTTCTACCTCCAGGTATTTCAATTTCGATTGATGATATATACTACTTATATCTATCGACATCTGTAGCATACATCATACTTGTCTCCCCCTTTAAAGCGGTGGTTTTACACGTCGTTCCACTTCTTTCTTGCAGTTTGTCTTGGTATTGCCTTAAGTCACAAGCATTCTAAGAAAAAATGGATAATGGCTAGTAGTAGAATCCAGGACGTGTGTTTCGTCCTAATTTTGAAACACGCCAGTTTTATGTAGCTGAATCACAGAGTTGATCTTAATTCCATGACTCGAACCCAGTATCGTTCTATTCAAAACACCATCGCTAGTTAATGTATTTAATTACTATTTTAAAGAAAAACGTTAACTGAATTCAGACAAAGATGTGTATCAGCATCTCGTAGAGTATGCTAACTCTGTGACTCGAACTCAGTAATGTTCGCTCTAAATGCTCACGTGTTATACATTTACATACTGAGTCGTGATAGACACCTACTTGTGCAAACTTATGAAATTTTAAATTAGCTTGGTATTGTTTTCACAATTGATTGATCATTGTATGGTGATCAATGTCATACGTGTCGAGTCCTTATTTAGTGCAGATCGAATGCCATCGACCATTTTGCAATGTGGCTGCCAGTCTAGGTGAATCGACACTGCGTGCACTATATATTGAGACTAGATGGTGGTTGGAGGTAGTCGACAGGAAACCCTGGAACTGGGTTTCGTGCTACTTGGCACTCGTCAGCAAGGTGTACCTGTTATCTTGATGGAACTGTTGCTATCTGGCAGGTTTGATCCCGTGTCACCTAGTTTCACAATCAGAGACGTTACCACTGGGCTATCTGGACTGAGATGTAATCACAATTGATTGATCACTGTATGGTAATCAATGTCATGTGTTGAATTCTTCTTAGTGCAGATCGAATGCTATTGACCAACACGAGATAGAATCCGTCAGGGAGCACCAATTCCCACAAGATTGCAGGTACACATTGTTGACCAGTGCCAAGTAGCACGAAATACGTGTCCAGGGTTTCCTGTCGACTACCTTCAACGACCATCTAATCTCGGTATTGTTTGTTTGTACCTTACCATTGTTGTAAAGTTCTGTTATTGACCAGTCTCTAATTGGTATATATGTGCATTCACTACGAATTGCCTCGATATTGCCTTAAGTCACAATGATTCTAAGCAAAGATGAATAGTGGCTAAACAATGGAATCATCTCGTTTGAAATATCATCAGCTAGATATACCTACACTTCACAGTTAATGCTCACTCTAGGAGTCGAACCAAGTACTGTTCGTTCCAGGACAATATCAGTTTATCTATTTAACTACTGATTCTTGATAATCACTGACTTATAAAAAGAAATTCAACTCAACAATGCCAAATAAATTTACATAACATATGATCTTACATGTTTTCTTTTCCATTACAAAAAAAACCCCAGCTACTCAATGTATTTCACTACTATTTTAAGAAGAATAAAAAAACCAAAAAAACAAATTTATCTAAGTTCAGACCAAAATGTATACTCTCCCTCTCCTTTTCCCTCCCCCTCTCTTTCTCTCTTTCATATTCATATACATACTACATACCATAGTAACACGATACATATTGAATTGATTGTCACATCGATGTACTACAATGCATAAATTCATTGAAACTTCATTGTGTTCGTTTCTAAGTGGTTCTTTACAAATCATATGATACTAAGTAGTAGTAAGTAGTAGTAGTAGTAAGTAGTATGTATTAGCAAGTAGTAATGATAGAACGAATTGAATAAAATATATAAATATCCATTTCAATAAAGTGATATTTATTGTTTCCATATAAAATTTGGGGATATTTATTTAATTGATTCTATTGTTCTATGTAATATAATATACATATACATATATTGAATTAGCATAGTGATTAAACATACCTGGCAACAAAAACACCAAAATAAAAGAAAACGTATCCCATAGTAAATGCCCCTATTTAAATTAATAATACCAACAATAAATCAAAATAAAAAATGTGAAAATATATTTCGTTGGTTTGTTAAAGATTCTATGAATGATATAACATATGAACAATTAAATGAGAGAATACAAAGTATATTCTATAAATTGGATACTTATAATAATAGTAATGATTTAATGAAAGAGTTTCAAGTATTATGGTATGGTAAGTTGATATTGTTCATGATAGATTCATCTAATCACTATGGTTACATAGATACATATATTAGATATGTATCTAAGTAATGTATGATTTAAGAAATGGAACTACCCTAAGTCCCCCTTCCCTCTTCGAGTGGAGCTATTTAGTTGGGATGTATTTAAAAGGTCTTATTCTTGCACTTACATAAACATGTACTGATATTATGCCTTGATATGGCTGAGGGTGCGGAGAGTCAGCTCTCCTTCATGAAATGTTTTTAGTATGGGCATGTCGTTTTGTCGTTGTTTTGATTGAACGATATTGTCGAAAGGGCTCTCTACTTTAGTGGCCCAAGTTCTGACTTTAGTTCGATCATATGAATGATTGTTATTGAAATATATATGTTGCCTGTCTTCGTATATAATTATCGACTTTAATCGCGTTAGTCAATAACGTAATTAAATAAGTCAAATAACGAGAATGGACTTTCCAATACATAAATTTTGTATATGAAATGACTGGAATAGAACAAAACAAAACGACGCGCATTGGAGATGGATGGTAAGCCAACACCCATTTAACCAAACGTTAATCAATATTTATAGTTACACAAAAATAGGTTACAGACATGTGATGAGTAATGGGATAAGAGGTGTATGCATCCCTAGGCACTCATATAAAACCAGTCAAGACTAATAAGCGAATAAATAACAAGGTCAGAATGTGACTCATGTAGAATGAATAGAATGCGCTATCCGAAAGCTAGAATAAGGTATATGGACTTAACATAATAACTGACACTACATGCTCTCACATGGCCATGTGTACACAGCCACTACCACGAAAGTCTTACTCATCATCTTCTCGTCACTGGAGTATTGTTTAAGAAATTGAGAAAACAAAAAGTAAATATCCAGTGCTTTAACTGGGTTAGTGGATATGGAGCATTCACACTGATTCCAAACAAATGTTGCAGATGGGCTCTAAGATCCTGAAGAAATAAAATGTATGAATCAATCATTGGTCATCGGCTACCATGGGACTGCATCTCCTCACGTCGCTCCACTGATTTGTGGATCAGACTTTTAGGTCTAAGGCTATTAATGTAGCGCCCTGATTCAGTCTGGGTACCCAGGCATTATAACAGCCCTCACACAAATCAACTGACTTGTGTAACGTATATGTATAAGGTGCTCCTTTGTACCAATATGTATGTGTTCAGATAAATAATAAAAATGGTAGGGTTAAGGAGTTACAAAGATATTAGTTGTATCAACCATATTCACTATAATAAAGTAGATGATGAAAAATTACTGTTTCTCTGTATAGTTGAAACATTTAAGATCTTGAGATGGTAGAGAAGATTTGTGGATGACTTTCATGAAGTTCTGTTCTCAAAACTAACAATAAGAAACGATCAACATCGTGGTTTATAGGAGAAGTTGTGAACTATATGTGGAGAAATTCGAACATTTTACTTCTAACTGAAGTTTGTATTGATGACTTCGTTTAAAAGAACGATGAAAGTTCCATGACTAAACCATTCAGTCTAGAGGACAAAACTTCATCAAAAACATTGAGGATCAACTATAAAAAAATGAATTCTGGACTTAACTAGCTGTGCTAGGCAGGAAACAGGGCCAATCAGAACTCTAGGTTGCTCGCACTTGTTTTACGCGTCTTTTATCCGATCGATAAGTTACTGCTCTCTAATCGGCGGTCACAATTTATAACAGAAATATAAGTAAGTTGGTGTGATAGACAAATCCTAATGATCGATTACGTAATGTAAATAATGACGATAAAGAATTACTGACTTACTTACTCACTTACACCTGTTACTCCCAATGGAGAATAGGCGCCGACCAGCATTCTCCATCCCACTCTGTACTGGGCCCCTTTTTGTAGTTCTATCCAATTGTTCTTCATTCTTCTCACGTCTGTCTCCATTCCTCAGGGTAATGTGTTCTTTGGTCTTCCTCTTCTCCTATGGCCTTGGGGATTTCATGTGAGGGCTTTCCTTGTGACACAGTTGGTTCCTTTCCTCAATGTGTGTGCCCTATCCAATTACAGCTCTGCTTCCTGATTTCTTCACCTGCTGAGACCTGCTTTGTTCTCTCCCACAGTCGGTTGTTGTTAATAATGTCTAACCTAACGGATCCGAAGTATTTTGAGTACACAACTGTTAATAAGCGCTTGTATCTTCTGGTTGATGTCTTTCGTAGTTCTACAAGTTTCCGCCCTATAGAGTAGAACTCTCTTGACATTTGTATTGAAAATTCTCACATTAGTGTTGATTGACAGACAGTTGTTTTGAGTTCCAGATGTTGTTCAGTTGTACTTATGCTGCTCTTACTTTGCCAATCAATGCCTTCACATCTGCATCGGATCCACCGTGTTCATCGGTGGATTAATAGCAAATGAATTTAATCACATTGTTCGAGATGAGCTTCAGATGATCAATAGGACTTGTAATCACCTATGACTATTTCATTTAATTCAACATACTGAAGTGTAAATTTCATCAAACACTCCATTTTAAGAGTTTAAAGTTATTATCATCTAACCTTCTATGAATCGATCAGTTTAGTTGAATCTAATATATTGAATTAAGAAAACAGTAACATAGTGAAATTTACAACATCAAATGTAATCTTCCGTCAAAACTATACTGTAATATACCGTATTCACGTACCAAACAAAAACGGGAAGAAATTGAAAATACCGAATTCAACAGACATATTAAACGAGTGAAACTTTATAAGCAAAGACGGATGGTGTTTAGTGGTGGGATTTAAGACACTCATTTCGTGCTAATTTGAAACTTACCAACCTGATATACCTGCATCACAGAGATGATTTTCACTCCAAGGCTCGAACCCAGTACCATTCACTCCAGATGTCATCGTGTTATACATTTAACTACTGAGTCATGATAACCACCTCATTGTGCAATGTGAAGTTTTAAATTCATTTGATATTATTGTCTTGTATCTTTCTATGGATGTTTAAGACTGCAATTGATCAGTCTCTTATTGATATATATGCATACTGTGGGTATTAACTTGATGTTATTTTAATGTGCAAGCATTATAAGCAAAGATGGATAATGGCTAGTAGTGGAATCCAAAATGCGTGTTTCGTTCTATTCGGTATTCATCAGCTGGATGTACCTACATCTCAGTGTTGATGTTCACTCTGGAACAAGTGAATTTGAACATTGTAAATAGTCTTAGATACAATTATGGTTTAGTTCGTTGGTTCCAATTACGTACACCTATTCTTTACTAAAGAAATTTCTTCTTGTTCTGCATTTATCCCGGAAACATTGATAAAATCTGGACTGAAATGGAAAGATTGATTGATTGAATAAGAACAAATCGAACATAGTTTCATTGATTGGTATAATAGTATTAGATGACTTTAACAAAACTCCTCAATAGTGAGCAAAAACGATCGAGCACGTAGGATTCGAACCAAAGATCGCTGGTCTCGTGAGTGATTGCTTGACCTCTAGACCACTGAGCAGCGATTCAACAATGGTAATGTATAAATTCAATCAGTTTCGAATGCAAGATCGTACATGCATACTGTTGAGGAGTCCCATATTGAGACGAAACGATCATCTAAAGATTCTAGGTTTTCAATGATCGGTTAGCATAGATCGACTCACAAATTCAACTCTTATAATGCTAAAATCTTTACAAATCTCCACAAAATGTAAACCTTCTCGTTCAGTACTTAAAAATTTACAATTAAGATCAGCAAATGAGCTAAGTAACATTTTAATCGTCTATGAAATCAATTAATTCAAGCATTTCTTGTAATGTTACATTACTAAGGTCAGTATGAAATGAAAGCTTAACTATTCATATAACTAGAACCATGTTTCCATGTTACTACAATTAACTTATTCCACATTTCAAACAGAGAAGACCCTGTTACATGTTTCAAATAATATTCACTTTTGATCGGTGCGGTATGGCAAGACATGATCAAGACCATTATTATTGGTACTAAATTATTGAATTTTATGACGATAATGATTAGACGATCGATGAAAATGTGGAAAGATTTGACAACTACTTTGTCGCAGTATGAGACTACATGTCGGTGTGAATTCACGAATCTAGGACCTTCAGTCTTATATAAGAACGTTTAAATTCTAGACTAATAAGCCAGAGTATAAAATGGAAAATAACTCAATGAAGACAACAGAGGATGGTCACCCAGTATAGAGAGTTGATTGATTAAAGCTATAAATATACAATAATGACCTTCAACTCAGTAGTCTCGAGATTGAGCTCCACGACCAAACCATCCGGCTCAGAGAACAAAACTCCACCAAAATCATCAATCTGAGCTACAAATCTTCTCCACCATTAAGCTTATGGTCCCGGAGACCAAAAATCCTGGGTTTGCATTCCTGTGATACAATCGTATATGCTCACTTCTCAGTAGTCCCATACTGAAAGGACACAGATATCCAGTGTTTCTTGGTTTCCCATGACATTAGAACTAACAATAGTCAGTGATGGAAAAACTATGAAATCATGCTTACCCAATCCAATTATGAACATAATTAACAATATCTATTTGCAGTTTACCTAATAAACTAAGTTGATGAAGACAATCATTGTAGAGTAGAGATGGATTATAATGCAGTTTTCAGTGATTATATCTCATCTCAACAGTAACCAACCATAAATATAAATGAAATTGAGTTAAGAATCTACTGGTTAGTTAACATCATATATCTCATCATAACTGACGGTTTGAAATGTTTTGTTCTTGGAAAACGAGGTGGATCGAGTGATTGTATACAGACAAGATGCCGATATATTAACAATGAGTGATTGAATCTTGAACTGCAATATCAACAATGGAATAATTCATAGTATAAAGATGGTACAAGTGACTTGTTATTAGATCCCAGTAACTCGATGAATGAACGAAATTCTTTACGTGTGTTTGGTAGTGTGAAAATCAGTACTGTAGTAGAGGTGCATCTAACTGAATAGTATTGAATAGAATGAAACACATATGCATACATAATGAATATGTAATTGGAGTCGCCGCTGTCGGTAGGCGATTCAGCGGTTTAAAGTTCAAATGTTTGTGTGCTATAATAATTTTCTTATCTTTGATTGTCTATGGCAGAATCATGAATGTACATCCCTCGTAAGTTTCATCCTAGGATGAGAAAACTGTCAAATATATTCTTGTATTATTTGTTTGAATCTTCCCATTAATATTAAGGACTGCTATTAATCAATCTCATTAGCTAAGTGAAGTGTAAATCAAACAGTATTGTGTTTGAGTTTAAGGTTTACCCCCGTTCCAGTCAAACAAGTTAGTGAAGCCTAGTAGGCTTCTCTGGAGAAAAACAGGCTGCACTGAAGCACAACACAACTACCGAGGCTAGAATAGCTGTTTATGTAATCGGTTGTAGTTTACCCCATAAGGATCAACCTCATACATCCCATGAACCACTTTTGTGGATTTTTTATTCGTTTTTCGATCCAAAAGTAATTGTGCTGTGATTCTTTATGAATTTCGTAATCAATATGTAGATATCAATCGAATGGTTGATTAACGCAATATTTACCACCTGAATTACCGCTTACGTTAGTTCATAGGATTTAATCTCATTATTCAGGAGACACGATAAGGATGTTTATTTATTTATTTTAACACAAAGATATTGGTACAAGGAGGCACCAAATACATATGCGCCACACAAATCTCATGTCATATGTGTGAGAGATGTGATGCTGTCCTAATGACCAAACCGAAGCAGGTGGTTTTCTTAGGAAGCCATTCCCCGAGCCTTCGACATGAAGGTCTGATCCACAAGGCAGTGGAGCATCGTAAGGAAATGCAGTCCCATGGAAGCCAGTGACCAACGATTGGTTCGTACGCTATTTGTTCCCGCAGGATACTGGAGCCCATGTGTACTATTGGTATGGGATCCGGTTAAAGCGCCGGACATTCGCTTTTCGTCCTCTCATTTTCGTAAACAACACCCCTGCCACGAGAAGGCAGTGAGTAGGACTTCCCTGACAGAGGCTGTATACACGTGGCCATGCGCGAGCATTTGGAGAGGGAGAGCGAACTTCCCCCCACTCTCGGCCGTACCAGTGCCGAATAGGGTTTCACTTCCTGCTGAAGTCCCAAAATAAAACAAATTTCATCTATTGAATTTATTCAATTCTTTTAATTTCTAGATGGTGAAGATCTATGTCGTATTATTTCTACAGAAGATCTTCATGATGCTATACATACATTAGGTGGATTAAATGGTAATGAAAAAAGTATTAGATTTTATATAACATCAAATGATTGTGAACAATTCAAGAATCAATTAAACGAGAAAAACTCAAATGAATTACAATTACCTGATTTACCAGAAACATTAGATAAACTTGAAATTGATGAAAATGTTCAACATAGTAACACTGATTTAAATCATATAGAAACAAAATCTAATAAAAAACAATCAATAATCGATAAATCCATAGTATTCGATCAAAAATCGAATGATGATATTGATTTAGATCATCAATCTGTTTTACCTAGTGCACCAACATTAATGGATTCAACTACAATGGATTTATTATGGTCATCATTACAATTACCACAATATAATATGAATTATATGAATATACCACAAAATGTTCATGCATATACTACTTATACACCATATACACAAGGATATTATTTATATAATAAAATGAATATAAGTAAATTACCATTACCATCATCATTATCATCATCATCATTATCACTATCACCATCTCCATCTCCATCTCCATCATCATCATTGTCATTATCAACATATCTTCAATCTTATCCAATGAATAATCGTAAAAAATTGACAACTACTAATACATATAATACAATATTACAAATACCTAATTCATCATTTCATTTAAATAAACGAAATAATCCATATACAAGATCATGTATTAACTTAGCAACTAAATCTAATATTATTACTAATAATAATAATAATAATAAAAATAATGATAAACATCAAATTGATATATCAGCTATTATTATAAGATTACGTCATATGGGATTTCAACAAAGTGATATTTATTTAAGTAATATTATTAAACAATATAATGGAAATATTAATCCTATTTTAGATAGATTATCATTTGAAAATAATAAAAAATGATAATGTATCTTATTGTTTATTTATTTATTTATTAATTTGATAACTTTTCATATGAATTATAATTTGTATTCTTGAAATAAACTCATCTCTCTTTCATTATTCATGATTGTTTTTTGTTGAATTTCACTGTGTTCTTGTGGTGAATGTTCGGCGGTTTAATTGGATTCCAAATCAATGATGTATATAGGCTCCAGTATCGTGCGGGAACAAATGACGTATGAAACAATCGTTGGTCACCGACTACTATGGAACTGCATCTCCTCACGATGCTCCATTGCTCAGTGGATTAGACCTTTGGGTCAAAGGTTCGGAGTGTGGCCGCCTAAGAAAACTACCTGCTTCGGTTTAGGCAACCGGGTACTATCACAGACCACACATACACAAATATGGTGTGGCGCATATATATTTGGTGCCCTCTTGTACCGATATTTATGTGTTGAAATAAATAAGAAAGAAAGAAATTGTCGAATTTCAGGGGCTGAGATGATGAAATTAGACCATCATGGATAATTTGGAACGGTTGAATGGGTGTTACGTCCGATTGTGGAACTCGTCAATAGTGCACATCTACGATCCAGCTTACTGGATGGGAACCCAGTACCTGTTGCTGGCCGGTATCCAATAGTTTAATGTCTAACTTTATTCATTCACGAAATTGGATGACACATCCTATTATTTAGGACTCGTCATTTGGATATCCTATGTTCGATTCTTACCAACTTACTTACTTACATACTTGCACCTGTTACTCTCGATGAAGAATAGGCCGCCAAACAGCATTCTCCAACCTATACAGTAATGGGAATTTCTTTCTAGTTCGATCCGATCGTTCTTCATTCTTCTCATGTCTGTTTTCAGTTCTCAGCGTAATGTGTTCTTTGGTCGTTCTATTTTCTTTTGGCCTCTAGGATTCCGATTAGGGGCTTGCCTTGTGACGCAATTGGATGTTTTCCTCAATGTGTGTCCTAGCCAGTTCTAGCGTTTCTTCCCGATTTCCTCCCCCGCTGGGATCTGGTTTGTTCTCTTCCATAGTAGGTTGTTCGTGAAAGTGTCTGGCCAGCGTATTCGAAGTATTTTGCTTAGACAACTTTGATTCTACTGTCCAATATATTTATAAAGATTATTGAAAGTTAAGCTTTTGCAGATGTTTCTTAATTTCTTTATTCTTCATCCAACTCCATCTTCATCAATCCTTTCTAGTTGTCGTCAGTTGCTATGAATTAGTTTCATGTCTGATTCCAACTCCTGAAGCAATATGATCGTTCGTCTTTCTGTTTTCTATTTCCCTTTAAAATTCCAAGTTATCGCTTACCTCGTGACGCGGTTTGACGATTTCCACTTGTAGCTCTTCATATGGTTACTACCGGTTCCATTTGTCAGCAAAATACGCCGATAATATTTAGGGGTGAGGTTAATGTTCTTAATATGGCTCGAAACTTCACAGATAAACCATAATATTCAAGCAAAAAGATGAATGAAATCCAGTCAGAGTGTTTCGTCTTATTTAGGACTCGTCAGTAGGTTATCTTGTCTTGGATTTTACTGTTCAACATGTTTACGAAGATTATTAAGAGTTAAGCTTTTCCAGACGTTTCTTCATTTTTCCTTATTATATCTCGTCAATCATAGCGGGGTATCAAGTTTGGTTAAAACCTTTTGATTGAGACCATGAACCGATTGATGTTAGACCACCATTGGAAACCTGGGAGCACTGAACGACCGTTTCGTCCCATTGTGGGACTCCTCAGCAATGCGCATCCACGATCCCGCTCGTGAGATGAACTGATGAACTGATATTGTGATCGATCTATCATTTTGAAAACGTCCAACTATTACTGATGAAAGTACGTTCAAAATTAAAGAAAGATATTGCTTCAAGGCCATAGGTATAGGATTTTCACGAAGCTTTGAAGATTTAACTGACGAATTAGTAGAAATCAGTATATCCAACCATAAGAAGAAGGTAATATATGTATACTGAACAACGGTGAAAGGTTAAACGGTGATATATAATAAGGATTAATAATGGTACTCATGGAAATAATCCAAAGTTTGTCGGTTAACAGCTAAATAATGATCTGTCATCACTGTAATTTACGTACGCCTGTCACCTATCGTTGAAGAGAATAGGCCACTCACTAACATTCTCTATCCAACTCTGTCAGCGACAATCCTTTCAAGTTATTTCCAGTTGCTATTCATCATTTTTATGTCTACTTCCAATTCTCAAGGCATTGTGTTTTTGGTCTTCCTCTTTTCCGTTCCTCTTCAGGATTCTATGTTATCTTAGTTTGATGATTTCCACCTGTAGTTCTTTTAGGGTTACTATCAATCCCAAGCCCCGATAAAGTAAGAAGGTTGGGCATGATGTCAACAACACCAACCCTTAGAAACTAATGTCACCAGAAGACGCTAACCAGAATAAATCATCAAAGTTAAACTAATATAAAGAGTATGATTGGTCATTTGTATTTTTAATGCTCATAACTAATAACTTCACGATATTTCTTGAATGGATCATGTATCTCACATTGTTAATCCCACTTTTAGTTTGATTTTACTAACGGCGTAATATAAAGTCAGATACAATGAACTTTTGTATATTCATCCATTTCATATGTAAGCACGGATTCAAAAAGTTCGTTTGGCTTTTGTCAACTTACGTCACCTATGGCGAAGGCGAGATATCCGTCTATCAATAAGAGGACGAGTATACTGTGCTGAAGTTCATTCTGTTTTATTTTACGGCAGCAAAATATGGCCATTAAGCGTAGAAGATACTCGTAAGCTACTAGTGTTTGACCATAGACGCCTTAGAAATATTGCTGGCATCTTCTGGGATCACCGGGTAAGTAATGGTGAGGTTAGATGCAGGGTATTAGGGAATGATGGTTAATCAGTTGATGAGGTTGTGAATCTTCATCCACTGAGATGGTTGGGCCACGTGTTACATATGCCTGAACACCGATTACAACGACGGGCAATGCTAACCGGAAGAAAGTTAGGGGCGACCAAACCAAAACGTGGCATCAGTGCTTGAAGTCACTAACTTCTAGTCTGAGCCATGTTGGCAGATACAGACTACCTGGTTGGGGTCCGCGTGACTATCATAACCAATGGTTGGAGAATGTGGGTGACATGGTTCAGAACCGATAACAATTGCGTTGGTTTGTGAACTCTCTGTCTTCTCTTAAACTAAGAGATTAAAATCGCTTCATATCCTTCTTTCTACCAACTAATTCTTCCTTATATATAATCTTTCTTTTATATATTACCACCTCTGAATTAACTACTTTTATGGATCCGTTGTTCATCTTGTTGCGTTAATGAGGTATAGCAACTTGGACCGATGCATATATGTGCCTGGTCCTACATTGTAGCTGACTAACTGACTGATATATGTGTACTAGTTAAATGTTATACAACATTAATTCGTTTTATAGTTGAATTCATGAGTCAATTAAAACTAGACTAATATAGAATCCCTGGAAATACTGAACGGCCGTTTCGTCCTGGTATGAGTTCAGTGATCTAAAGGTTAAGTGTTCAAGCGCGAGACTGATAGGAACTGGGTTCGAATCTCGCGGGGCGGGAACATAGATGCGCACTACTGAGGAGTTCCATATTAGAATGAAACGGTCGTCCAGTTCTTCCAGGTTTTCTATAGTGATCTAGCTTCAATTTTTTCATGAATTCAACTATGAAATTAATAAAATCTTCACAAGATCCCTTCTGATTTTAATTAATTAATCAATAAGTAGTAAACATTGTAATGTTTTTTGGCATTTACTATCAGTCTAAACGACTCAATATCACTTGTACCAGGTTTATGTGTTAAGTGGTTGGAGTTAATTGACAACAACTAGACAACAACTAGAAGATCGCTTCATCCTTTTTGTAGAACCCTTCAACAATATTAATAGGTTCTGGGTTCGAATGCCTGCGAGGCAAGATCATCAATGTGCAAGGCAAAAGAGTTTTGTTCTCTGAGCTGGATGGTTTGGTCGTGGAGCTTTCATCGTTCTCCTGAACGACATCATCATCAGCATAAACTTCAGGTAGAAGTGAAGTGTTTGAATTTCTTCTGAAGTCTGTGCTGCTGATGATGTCGTTCAGAAGAACGATGAAAGCTCCACGAACTAACCATCCAGCTCAGAGAACAAAACTCCACAAAAATCATCCACCTGAGTCACAAATCTTCTTCATTGTTAAAGAGTTCTTAATTTACTTCAATATGAAACTATTCCCTCCATGATATAACAAATAATAAGCCACTCATTAATAGACCATACTTTCATACTTTGATACTTTCTTCCGTACTATTCATAGAATCAATTTAATGATTACTATAAATAGTAGTTAAATATATGGAACTAAATAGATCATCTTTTCAATGATTGATCAACATAGTTTCAATTGGTAAACATAGTAACTATAAATCTAGTTCTTTTTTTCATTGTGATCTTATGATACATTGTGATTGACAATGGTTACAAAATAATCAATAATGGTAACATAAAAATCAATAAATTTTTTTATTTTTTTTCTAAAATGAAAATATTCCTTCTGTTAATAGAATGGAGGCAATCAAATATACCTGGATACAAGATTACAGTTAAATATGAGAATCATACAGTAAATACTTCATTGGTATAACGTCAATCAATTGTTTCTGACTTATGTGTTCTTTCGTTACCATACCAATCCTTCTCTGTTCTCGTTCTCTTCTTATTGATCTTTTTTAACCTTGTATTACCAGGCATTACATTTTCGATTGATAATAAATACTACTTATATCTAATTAGCATCAGTAGTACACACTACAATCTACTAAGTGTTCTTGTTATTCAATGATTTTTTATTTATATCAAGTGGGTTTTTTGTGAAGATTATAGTCATTTCAATGGTTAAAATCCTAATGTGGGACTCCTCAGCAGTGCGCATCCACGACCTCGCCCCCTAAGAGGTTCGAACCCAGGACCTACTGGTATCGCACGCGAGCACTTAGCCACTAAGAACACTGAGAAGTAGTGACCAGTGGAGTTCAAGCAGGTCTGTTGTGAGATAGTAACTCACTGAAGACAACGGTGAATGTGTCACTCAATTTCGTGGATTAGTTGAAGTTAGACATTAACACCATCCTGGGTTATAGTCTCGCAGGGGCCGAGGTCGTGGATGCACACTGCTGGGGAGTCCTACAATAGGACGTGACGGCCCAGGTTTTCCATGGTGGTCTAGCTTCAACTGACTCATGATCTTAACCACTGAGGATCTTGATTTGATTTTTTTTAAAACTACTAACCAAATATTAGTAATTATCTGTTGTGTAATTCTAATGTTACTGATCTTTAATAGAATAGATAAAGTGATTAACTAGAAGTAGATTTGTAATATTAAACTCCTTTGAAATGCTCATCCACAATATAACACGTAGAACTCAAATACAGGATTATCAATTTCACATAAACACCTGAACTACAGCCTAATGAACCGGGATTCAGTGAAGTTAATATCTAACGTCAATCAATTCATGTCTACTTCTAATTCCTGGCGTTGTGTGTTATTCAGCATTCTTCTTTCTCGCTTCCATTCAGAATTCTAAGTTAGCGCTTGACTCGTGATGCAGTTTGATGATTTCCGTAATGTATGTCTTATCCACATCATACGTCTTTTGCTAATTTCCTCTTCAACTGCAAGTTTATTTGTCCTCTCCCACAGTATGCTGTTGCTGATGATATCCGATCAAGGGACATTGAGCATTTTATGCAGACAATTGTTTGTAAATACTGGTACATTTTTGACGATGGTTGTGATAGTTCTCCATGTTTCATTTCCATACAGTAGAACTATCTTGCCGCTCGTATTGAAGATTGTGACTTTGATATTGATTGACAGACGGTTGGTTTGAGTTTCATATATGATAGAATTGTAGGAATGTTGTTGTTGCTTTTCCAGTCCTTGCCTTTACATCTGCATCGGATTCTCCTTGTTCACCTTTGATGCTTCCCAGGTATGTGAAGGATTTCACATCTTCCAGAAAATAAGCATTCATCGTATGAATTATTCTTGTGGAACATTACTTCAGACGGCCATCTATAAAGGAATGGAAACAAATCAATAGTCTCAATTTTCCACAGCTAGTGAACGGTTATCATTTACCTCTACCAGAATTCTTAAATAATGTTGTCCACAATTTAAGATAAATTGGCTAGATCAGAGTTTGGTTTGAAACATCATGCACATCTAACCAAACACAATGAACTCACTAGCTTGGTTTTTGATATGTGAATGTTTGAAGCGATTAGTATTAGGTTGAGATGCAGATCGGTTTAGCTAATGAATTCGAAGGAGGATGTAACCTACATTCTAGATTCCACTGATACCCATGATCAAAAATGTAGTAAGATCTTGATTAAACTACAGTGACTAGATGAAAGTTTATATAATAAGACTGGCCAAAATTAATGTTTCAGAACGCCGAACTGGGTCACAATTATTCAAATCACAGAAAATTGCAGATAGATAGTGTTGATATGTAGTTAATCGTTATGAAACAGACTATGGCCAGTGTTCTTCCTACTAATGGCAACTAATCAACTTAAAACTCCGTTACTGAATGTCATTTTTAATTGACTACTCCTCCTACGAATTAATTGTTAAATTGGCCGAAAACCATAATAACAATCATAATAATGATGGTAATTAACTGAATTTGAATAGACGCTTACAAATTTCGTGTTACGGATTATGCTACTTGTGAGTAGTATAAAACATGACTTAAATAATTCTTGCGGTATGGAGGGTTCTATTACTCTTCCATAAACTATTGAATGAAAATGAAAAGTATGATTGAACACGAAGTAATAATTCTCAATAAATTTTCATATTCAATCGAATACAATCATAAAACATAATACCTAACTTGAATAGCCAACACTAATAATGGTTGAGAAGATTGGTAGCTCAGATGGATGATTATGATGGAGTTTTGTTCTTTGAGCTGAATGGTTTGGTCGTGGAGCTTTCATCGTTGTAAGGAGTGATAAAAAGCATGAAAGTGAAGTGACTAGTTGTATGTCAATCTCATATAGGTTATTACATCTTCTGAACAGACCAATTTATTCATTCTTCCTAAGCTACACTTTAAATTAGTTGATTGTTTGTTTAATAACCGTGACTGGTGTTATATGAGTTTATGGTTGTTAGTCGCTTATCCTATTCATTACGTGTCTTTAGCTTATTTTTGTCTGAAGTGCGCTTGACGAAAACGAGTTGGTTCACACACCTTTTCCACTGCATGTCACTTCGTTTCGTTTCACTTCGCCTTTTCCACTTCGTTTCTCTGATTAATGAGTGTATGAAACATACAGATTCAAAATTCATTCTATTATTTGACTTATTTTATTCCGTTATTCTCTAACGTCAATTAAGTTAATAATTGTACACAAGGGTGACTGGAATGTATATTTTGATAATAATCAGCATACGGTTTGACTGGAGTCAGATATAGGGCCACCTAAACGCAAATCAGATTTAGGATGTTCGGTTTATAAACATCACAAACCTTATATACTCACAATAATTGCATGCTAACTAGTGACAAGTTTCAAACTTTTAGTTAGAAGTTGTGACTAATGGAGCTTAACCATGTCTAGTGTTAGAAAATGGAATATGGTTACATATATTAGGAATTGAATACTGCTAGACATATATACAGTATAGAATTCCAGATGTGATCTAAAGTCTAAGCGTCCATGAAAGAAACCATAATTCCAGACTGTGATTCCAGGAGATAAAATTGTGGATGCTCATTATTGAGTAATCTCATACTAGAGCAATATGCCTTTCTAGTCCCCTCTGACTTATAATGGTGGTCCATCTGAAGTAAAACTGTAATAAATCTAACCTGATCTACACAAAAGAACTTGGTTAAATAGCTCTGATCAAAGCAGACGTTTCACATTAAATTTAGTTGATTGTCATATATCAATATCAAATATAAAGAGTTAATAAAAGTCATTGTACAGTAGGGTTTCCTGTCGACTACCTCCAACCACCATCTAATCTCAATATATAGAGCAATCAGTGTCAAGTCACCTAGACTAGTGGTCACATTGCAACATGGTCGATATCATTCGATCTGCATTAAATAAGGACTTGACATACATGACATTGATCACCACCCAGTGATCAACCAATTGCCATTGAACAGTAGACAGTTATTTCGTACTATTGTATAACTTCTTCATAACAGTGCTCATCCATAGCCTACTTCTTCCATTACATTTAGCACCTGATACTTTCAGAATGAGTGAACTGGAATCTGAAATTGCCAGATTCAACATTTCTGAGCTCTACTGGTTGTATCTTATTATCATAACATTATGAACTCAATGTAAATTTAGAAAATATCCATCTTACAATTTAAACCTTTCAAAAGTGACATTGCTCATAAGAAATCAAGTGAACTGATAAACATATAGAAGGATAATAAATATTTTTCATTCTAGTTTTCTTATGCCGAATCAGTAGTCTAAGGGTTAAGCGTTCGCGCGCCAAACTAATGATCCTGGGTTCGAGTCCTACGTACATGATTGTGGATGTGTACTGTTGAGGAGTTCCGTTCTGAGGTCAACGACCTTTCCGTGCTTCCAGGCTTTCAACAGTGGTCTAGCTTATATTAATTCATGTATTCAACTTTGAAAATGCTACAATCTTCAAATATCTCCAACATTCCTAGTAAATAATTGTAATTACACCTCTTGTAGTTATTCTACTTTTAATACATATATTTTTAATAAAAATCAATATCAGATGGGGTCTTTTGTGGATATTATGGTAATTTCAATGGTTAAGATCATGAGTCAGTTGAAGCTAGACCACCATGGAGAACCCCATAATCTTAACCAGTGAAATTTCTATAATATCCACAAAACCCATCTGATATTAATCAACATATGCTCACTAGTGACTGGCTTCAAGAGGTATATTCTGGTGTTCTAGTGAGAAGTAGTAACCAGTGGATTTCAACTGGGTCCGTTGTGAAATAGTAACTCACTGAAGGCAATGGTGGATGTGTCACTCGATTTCGTGGATTAGTTGAAGTTAAACATTAACACCGTTGGATGCCGGCCGTTTCAGTGGTCTAGAGGTTAAGTGCTCGCGCACGAGACCGGTGAGTCCTGGGTTTGAGTCCCGGAAAACGGGATCGTGGTTGTGCACTTTTAAGGAGTCTCACAATAAGATGAAACGGCCATCTAGTGCTTCCAGGTTCTTCATGGTGGTCTAGCTTCAATTGACTCATGATCTTAACCATTGAAAAATAAATATCAAATTGAAATCATGTGTAAATAGGGATAAATGAGTCAATTGAAAAAATGAAACTTCTGTTAAAATGTAATAAAAATACTTCATCCTGTATACACCATTGAGAGATATTCACAGATCTCTCATCATATGTATTAAATGTATTCACTTTCTATAGAACATCCTATGAATGCATTTACCCAGAGACTAATATGTATCTAATTAGATAGAATTCATCTAGAAATAGTCAGAAAGTTTTCAAATGTATGTTTTTTTTATATTGAAATCATGAATTGATCAATGTTAGACCATCATTGAAAAGTTGGGAGCATTGGATGACCGTTTCTTTTTTATTATGGGACTTTTCAGTATTGCGCATCCATTATCCTGTCCGAGGAGTTAGAACCTGAGACATTCGGTTTTCTGAGCGAATGATCAATCTCTAGACCAACAGTGTAGAAGAACGTACACTTTATTATTTGATTCAGTTATAAGCAGAAGAAAAAGTTTGGGAATAAGAGACTGATCATTTGTGGTCTTAAACATCAATAGGAGGAGTCAAGTTAACAATATCAAGTGAATTTGAACTTCACCACATTGTACAAATGAGTAACTATCAGAAATCAGTAGTTAGGTGGATAACGCGATGATTATTTATTTTATTTTATTTTAAAACATAGATATTGGAACAAGGAGGCATTAAATACATATGCGCCACACAGATCTCATTTCATATGTGTGAGGGCTGTGACCAAACCGAAGCAGGTGATTTTCTTAGGGAGCCACACCCGTAGACTTCGACATGAAAGTCTGATCCACAAGGCAATGGAGCAACGTCATCAGGAGATACATTCCCATGGTAGCCGGTGACCACCGGTTGGTTCACGCGCCATTTGTTCCTTCAAGATACTGGAGTCCATGTGCACCATTCGTTTGGAATCAGTGTTTTCAACCCCCCCCCCGCAAGGTGGACCTTCCATGTCCACCAACCCGGTTAAAACGTCAGACATTCACTTTTCGTCCTCTCAATTTCATAAACAACACTCGTGGTGGGAGAAAGTAATGAGTACGACTTTCTTGTCAGTGGTTGTATGTAGATGTCCATATGCGAACATTTCGAGAGGGAGAGTTGACTCTTTCCACTTTCAGCCATATTAGGGCATTTGGAGGAGGGGGGGCTGATAATAAATGTATCATACAAATACACATTCATATAACATACAAGTTAACTTTATGTCATCATTTCTAGTCATTTTATTTTGTTTGTTTTATTTATAACAAAATAAAAGACAACAAACCAAAAAAAAAAACTTACCACATTTACAATAAAAACAGTGAAAAAAAAGAGAGAGAAAAGAGAGAAAAAAAAGAAGAAAAGAAAACATGTTTTCATTTCATGAATCTGTCTCAAACCTAACAGGAATCATTATAGAGTTAACAAAACATGTAACCTATTTAGGGTATATAAATAACAATAACAAATGGATACCTTTTATTTAACATTTGATATTACTGATTTATTGAATCATTCATGAATCATAGAATCATTTGGATCATCATTTCTATTAGTTTACAATTATTCTCATTAAAATGTATAAAATCTGAAGAGAATAGCAACAACAACAACAACAACAAAAGTATCGAAGAAAATGGAGATTATAATGATAGTTCTCCTTATCCAGTAGTATTCAATAGAAATTCTACTGATGATGAACATTATGAATATGAACTTTTGAATGAAGTATCTAATGAAATGAAAGAAGAATTACGTAAAGAATTTCAACAATTTCAACAAATATTAGATGAATTAACTAGAAAATTAAGATCAATTCCAAATTCAGCAAATACATATATGATGAATATATTATTCATGAGTATTTGTATCATTTCATTGAATCTATTTATATATGTATAAATATAAAACTACTTATTATGATGGATATAAGTAGTTTATATTGCTTCATTGTAATATTGAATATGATTTATTAGCAAAGTTATTATTATAATGCATAATGTTATTTTCTTTTATTATAATGGATAAAATGATTGTAATTTCAATGAAATCATGATTCCCCCCTCTCATTGTATTTTTATACTACTTAAATAAAGTAATAAGTAGTTAAAGTATTTTTTCTAATTTTGTTATTTCTTGGGGGGGAGGAT
Source organism: Schistosoma margrebowiei (assembly GCA_944470205.2). Classification (NCBI taxonomy): domain Eukaryota; kingdom Metazoa; phylum Platyhelminthes; class Trematoda; order Strigeidida; family Schistosomatidae; genus Schistosoma; species Schistosoma margrebowiei. Next base: position 3,986,709 of record OX104029.1, on the reverse strand, counting down.
TCATTTCTATTTATAGGGATTGTGTAGACTGTTAAGTTTTTGATTGGGATCATGAATCGATTAATGTAAGACCACCATTCGTGGATTGGTTGACGTTAGACATTAACAATATTGGATACCGGCTCACTGGTCCTGTAGGTTAAGCGTTCGCGCGCGAAACTGAAGGCCCTGGGTTCTAATTCCACGAGCGTGATCGTGGATGTGCACTACTGAGGAGTCATACAGTAGAACGAAATGGCCGTCCAGTGCTTTCAGGTTTTCATTGGTGGTCTAACATCAATCGGTTCATGATCTCAATCAAAAACATAATTAGTTAAATCGAAATAAGTTGTTCAGATCCTTTGATGTATATTGTCTGTCAAATATAATAAAATATAATAGAATTTTATACGCATTTATTATTTTAAAGGTAAATTATAACCACACGTAGATTTGTAGTGCAGCATCGAGTCGCGGTTGACTATAATCACCACTATAGGAAGACTACGTGCCAGTTTACCGATAAGATCCTTCCGTAAGCGAAATATCAGAAGGCAGGTGATGGCTGTAGACGAAATGTATTTGTTGGCGATCTCGTAGTATCGAAAGAATACTGAGATTGTTTCATTACACCAGTCGCGTTCTCTTGATAAAAGTAGGTCACTATAGATTATAATTGGTATCAGATACCGATCTATTGAGCGGTCCTCATTCATATAAGTTAGTTTATTAGAATCGACTTGAGAAGTTAACGAGTAAAATTAATACAATCTCCACAAAACCCCCTTTCTGATAATAATTGTCATGTGCTCTATTGTGAATAGCTTTAAGACGGATGTGATGTAGTTCTAGTGAGAAGCCCTGAACTGTGAAACTTAATCCGTGTCGGATGTGACAAAGTTGTCTACCTCAGGCAATCGATGAAGAGATGAGAAAGATCATGGTTTGATGGAAGTTAGACGCTAACGCTGTTGGATGCGTCAGCACTGGGCTATCAAAGTAGCATGAAACCTGGGTCCAGGGTTTCCTAGTGACTACCTCCAACCACCATCTAATCTCAATATAGTGCATGCACATTGCAACTTGGTCGATAGCATTTGATCTGTACAAAGAAGGACTTGATACACATGACATTGATCATCACCCAGTGATCAATCATTTGTGAATCTAGGAAGAAACGTCAACGTATTGCTCCCATGTTTTCATTGGTGGTCTAGCTCAGATTCATTCATGAATTCAATTATTAAAATTATTATGATAAGTCAAATCATGAGTACTATATAATCATTTGTTGCAAGGGATAATGCTTATCACTGAAAACAATGTCCAAATGAATAATCACCAAGTATTAATAAGTGTTATATTTGTCTGGTTCCTTCTGAAATCTTTAATTCGTTATGATCAAGTATCATCTAATCATAAGCTTAAGTAAGGTGACATAATATGTAATATTCATTTACAAATGTCTCATAGACAATTTTACTGAAACTTAATCTAGATAACATGATACCAGTGATTCACAAAGTGTATCATTTACCCAAAGAGAACAACGTTACGACCCTAATTTGTCTACCTACTAGTCTATGTTTAATATTTAGAGAGAGAGAAAGAGGGAGAGGGGATGCTACCTCGATCTTGTGACATAATAACTTACTTGGTATAACTCTAATTCTGTTGTTATTTTGATTTCTCTCCGACTTGTTTACTGTTCTCTTTAATTCAATCATTTGCTGGTAGGTATTCCACTTTCAACTGCCGCTACATGCTACTTATTATCTGTCCGTATGAGTAGTATACACTACATTCGTACTTAAGTGATTTTAAATTGGGTATGACAATCTTTGAATTAATGTACTTACCAGGAATTCCCGGAACAGTGTAATTAAAGTAAGACAGATATAGGGAAGTACAAATGAACTTAATGTGAATATCCAATGTTTTAACCGGGTTGGTGAATATGAAGGATTCACCTAGAGGAATTGGATAACCCTGATTCCAAACTAATGGTGCACATGGACTCCAGTATCCTGAAGGAAGAAAGGGCGTATGAACTTATTGTTAGTCACTGACTACTATGAAAATGCATCGCTTATCGTGGAGTAGCATAGGACGACCACCAGCATTCTCCATCCAATTCATTATTGAGCGATCCTTGTCAGTTGTTTCCAGTTTCTATTCAACCTTTTCATATCTGTTTCTAGTTCCCGACATAATGTGTTCTTTGGTCCACCTGTCTACCATTTCCCTTCAGGATTTCAAGTTAGGGCTTACCTCGTGATGCAGTTTGGTGATTTTTGTCATGTATGTCCTATCCACTTTCAATGATTTTTCCTAATTTTCTCTTCAATCGGAAGTCGATTTGTTCTCCCTCACAGTAGGCTGTTGCTGATAGTATACGGCCTTTTTGTTTATCGATGGTGTTACCCAGGTACGTGAAACTTCCCATCTCTTACAATGTTTCTCCACTAACTTAGTGAGTTTCATCAAATACTGACATCAAACCAATCACACTTGATGGAAAAACTGTAGAATATGTGGAAACAGTCACATCTCTGAGTAATATCATCGACGAACGTGAAGGATCTGATGCAGATGTAAAAGTGAAGATTGACGAAGCAATAACAGCATTCCTACAGTTGAAGAACACATGGGACTCAAAACAGCTCTCTGTTAATCAATATCAAAGTCACAATCTTCACTAAGAACGTCAAGATAGTTTTAGTGTATGGAGCTGAAACGTGCAGAACTACCACAATCATCATCAAAAAGATACAACTATTTATAAACAATTGTCTATGTAAGATATTTTGATCTCAGTGAAGTAATGTTGAGTTTTTCATTAATCAACCTTAATCAACAAACATTGAATAGCATCAGTAACAAACCTCACTAGTCATAATTTATATCAAACTCTGGAAATCACTGGGAGATAAAACTCGACTCACACATCCTTGTCGTACCTCCTGGATAGTGAGACTTATTCCATCAACCAATATGAGTAGTAAACTGGGTGACAAAGATCGGACCAATCAATCACTCGACTGATACTCATGAACGATTACAAATGCTACAAAGAAAAAATAGCACAGCTTTAACTGCAAACTCAGCTATCGGTCCTCCTGTAGTTGTGCCGTGTTTCGATATAGTCACTTCTCCAGAAGATCCTAATAAATTTTACCAAATTCATTTTGACTGAAAGAGGGTGGGGGGAGAGGGAGAAACCACTACAAAAGGGATTGAATGAGGCTTTTAGAAAGGAAATAGCAAATCAGACATGAACTATATCTATGACACATATATCATTGTTTTGTATTTCCAATCATGTTTTTTTGTTGTTGATGATATAAAAAACAGAACAAACAAGTCATCATTGTCTAAACATGTTTACTGTTTTTTTCTGAATTGAACAACAAAATATAACGATGATGAATATTGAGTTATGTAGTAACTAATATGGTATTGAACTATGTAAGGTGTAAGTAAACATGCCAATATTAAGCTATAGATAAATGTAATGGGAAGATCGATTGGAGAACTTGTGTACGTACACCTGTTACACCTGACTGAGTAGCATAGATCAGCCATTAGCATTCTCCATTCAATTTTGTCCTTGATCATCTATTTCATGTCTATATTCAATTCTTAATGTAGAGTGTTCTTTGGTCTTTCTCTTTTCCGTTCCCTTTCAGTATTCCAAGTTAGAGCTTGCTTCATGATGCAGTCTGATGTAAGTCTACAATGTATGTCCTATTCACTTCTAGTGTCTTTTTTTAATTTCCTTTTCAAATGGAAGCTGATTTATTATCTTCTACAGTAGGTTGTTTGTTGTGAATGATGGTATCCAGTTAATGAACATGAATAAAATATGAAAACTATACAGATCTTCCATCAGTTGTCTCCTACAGACTCTATCGATTCTTTATTCTTGTTATTATTTTGATTGCTTTCAGTTTTCTCTTATCTTTTTTCTTTCATTTCATTCTTTTCAGGTATACTACTTTTGCTTGATGCTACATACTACTTATATCTGTCAATATAAGTAACATACATCATCCTGATTCTAGAAACAATCAGTTCTGGTTTGTTATTCATTTTAATTCTGAGAATAACCTCGATGATTCGGATAGTATTTACCATTGGGATGAGTATTCTTTTTTTACTTTTCAGCGTTACAATTTGCTAATGCACGAAACGATGACACTAGGGATAACTGAAACTTAGTACAAGAGAGTAAGTATCATAGATATCCTTCATGAGATGAACAGCTGAAGGATGGAATCAAACATTAGAAGACAAGTAAAAGTAAATACATATGCACTACACGATTCACTTAATTTGTGTGTGAGTTGTGATACCGCCTGGGTCCCCAAACCGAAGCAAGTGGTTTTCTTAGGAGGTCATACCCGGAGCGTTTGACCTAAAGGTCTAATCCACAAGGCGGTGGAGCAACATCAGGAAATGCAGTTTCATGGTAACTGGTGACAAATAATTGGTTCATACGCCATTTGTTCTATCAGGATCCTGGATCCCATGTGCAGCATTAGTTTGGAATCAGGGTTTTCTATCTTTTCTAGGTGAATCCTCCATATCTACTAACCGGGTTAAAGCACCGGATATTCGCTTTTTGTCCTCTCAGTTTCATAAAGAACATCTCAGTAGTGAGAAGGCAGTGAGTAGGACTTGCCTGATAGTGATTTTATTCGAGTGAACTCTCCCCACCCTAGGTCGTACCGGGGTATTTGAAGGCGTTCCACATTTTTTATCGTGAAGCATCTATTATATATGTTAATTGAAACGCTTACTAACCTTAAAACATGTACAAACTCAAGTATAGATGAAAGTTCTATGCCGACGACCTATGAATTCCGGCAAAATCACAACAACGGATGCAATAGTAACCTGAAATGAAAATATTCATCTAGTATGAATTTAAAATCTGTTTACTTGACAAACTGATATAATTCAGTTATGTCCAACTGACAAGTCCCAAATAGAATGAAACGCTCATTGTGCATTCCACAGTTAGTCACTATCCATCTTTGCTTATTAATGTCTATTATTATTTATTACGTCATATTTTCTACACGACTGTGAATGTAGGCAGGTGATCGGAAATTATATAATAAAAACGTGATCATTTTGTTCCGTGTTAGTTGATTGTTAAATTCATATAGTACAATCCACAATTGAAGAAGACAAGCATGAATTTTGTACTGTACTGCATACCTAAACACTTGTGGTGAACAGGATCACGAGTGTGGGGAAGGACAATCCACTGTATTTTAACATTGCAGAACATGTGACTAAAATCTAAGAACCATACAGTCAATAGTTCTTTTGCAAAATATCATTCCATCGATTCACACTTCACTGTTCATTTCGCAAATATCAGTCCATTGTCTCAGATTTCATTTTTCATTCATTTTCATTAAAAATTGCGGCGCGCTAACCTCCGTAGCTTCGTCGACCTACCGGGGCACCAACATTCGACATCTATCCGGCAGCTGGGACGTTCAACGCCTACACTCCTGCGACCTGCCGAGACATCTAAATCCGATGTCTTCCCAGCAGCCACACGTCCCACCGTTCCTCTGAAATACATTTTATGCCTGACCATAGTTATATACTACGTACGTGGATATAATTAGCCTACACCACACATTCACTCTATTTTATAAACTGTAGTTTATGTAAATGACGCTTAGATGAAACTGAAAAATAGGTGAGTTTGAAATACTTATAATTCACTTCATGCAACACTTATGCAACAGTCTATATGATCTCAATCATTATTATTATTTTAATAATTAACCTGGATGCACTGGACAGACTTTTCGTTCTTTTATGGGCTCGCAGGTCTTGGGTTCGAATCCTGCTGGCGGGATCATGAATGCACATTGTTGAAGAGTCCCATTCTAAGACGAAACGGTCGTCAAGTGCTTCTAAGTTTTCCACAAACTGTTTAGTTTTAATTGATTCATGAATTCAACAATTAAAATTACTAAAATCTCCACAAGACCCCCTTCCTCCTGAAAATAACAACTAATACCAACTAATTTTTAGTCAGATTTTCACTAAAATAATAAAACTAACATCATCTATACAAAAGATAACGAATGGAAACATGTTTGTTTGTTTGTTGGCAATATGAACATCTAAATATTATTTGAAATGTTATGTTACACTCAAACTGTGTAGGGGGGTGGTGCTTACGTATGTGTGTGTGTGTGTGTGAATGAACATGTAGATGCTTGTCGTCTATAAATAAGAACTAACTATTCATTATAAATTCTGATTGACCGTTGGTGTAATAATTGTGAAATATCATTTCAATGTTGATCATTTGGAGAATCTTTGTATTATGCTTCATTATTGAATTAATAACATCTCAATCAGAACGTGTTCCAGTAAATCATGGTCCCAAAGGTATACCCATTCAAACTTATCATGGTAACTAATAATCACTAATTCATAATTTTATGATTATTTATTCAAATGAAGATATAGATCCACGTCTTATTGTATTAGAATTAAAACAGGAGGTTACCAAATTAAAAGAAGCGCTTGATATTTTTGCTAATAAAATAAACGCTATATCACCTTCAACAAGTATAGCAACTAAGTATATTCATAATGGATTGTTGTCTAGTATATGTATTATACTTATAGTATATTATCATTTACAGAAATCTTAATCATATGCTTATTGTTATTAATCATTTTGAAATAAAGATATATTGTAAAAGAATGTGTTATTTTCATTAGTCTATATGATTGTATTCATCAAGCAGATATGATAGCATTATCAATTATTATGATCAATAACAGATGTGTTACCAAGGTGATTATTCGTCTGAGTTCGAATACATTATCCTAGGTTATAGTTTGCATAACTTTTATGATTACGATCATGAACCACCACTGAAAGCCTAGAAGTACTGAACAGTTGTTTCGTCCTAGTATAGGATTCCTCAGAAGTGCGCATCCACAATCTCACTTGTGGAATTCGAACCCAGGGCCTTCAGTCTCGCGCAAGAAAGCTTAACCTACTGGACTACTGAGTCGGCATCCAACGGTGTTAATTTCCAACCTCAACCAATCCAAGAAGTCTCGCGACACCTAAACTGATAATTACCATCTGCTCACTAATGACTAGCTTCGTGAGAGAATTCTCGGAGTTCTGGTGAGAAGCTGTGACCAAGGGAGCTAATCCGTGTCGGGTAGAAACAGGTGTCTAACTCAGCAAAATGGAAGATAGTCGTGCAATTTCGTAGATTGTCTCAGGTTAGACATTAACACCACTGGATGCCGGCTAGCTCAGTGGTAGGACCTGGACTCGAATCCCATGAGGCAGGATCGTAGATGCGCAATGCTGAGGAGTTCCACAATAGCACGAAACGGTCATCCAGTGTTTCCAGTTTTCAATGGTGGTCTAACATCAATAGGTTCATGATCTCAATCAAAAGTTTAACAATCTCCAAAACCCATAAAAACCGATAGTTTATCATTGTATTCCCGTAAAGCATAAGTCTGTTAATTTAAGACGTTAAAATGAAGTGATTATTGTTTACTTTTAGACAAAGTTGACAAAGGAAAATGTTAATGAATTTTCTATACACTATTTACAGAATTCAGTACTTGTTATAAATTATAGCCTTGTATCCTTATCAATATATAACGTAATGATACTGTCGATTAGAGAACAGTGAATTATCGACTGGATCAATGACACATAAAACAAGTACGAGCAGTCTAAAGTCCTTATCGGTCCTTCTTTCAGCCAAGCACCGCCTGCCTGTTGAGTCCACAACATCAATCTCAGCCTCTATGATATGAATCATGTCTCGCAAACATATTGGGTTTATATACAAACCAAACAGACCACATCCCACCATAAAATATAAAGTAACTTTTGTACAAGATCAATCTAATACTGGCTGTGGATGTGAGAGATTGTCATTAATAGACTGGACATAACTCAAGAATGGTAAATTATACAGTTATAGTTTATAGGTCAGAGTAAAGCTTGTAATAAGAGGAGTATAGATAAACATAAATGAGAACACTAGTGAAGACGATCAAATATATTTCAACACAAAATTACAAAATGTCTTACTAGAATCTGAAAAGTATACAGGAAATATTTCATTTGCAAAATGTCAATCAGTTGTCTAAAGATTTCATTGTTCGTTCGTTTACACACCAAACATTCTCTGTTCACGTTCTCTTCGATTCGAACTTCCTAACATTCTGTTGCCAGGTATTTCAATTTCGAATGATGATACATTCCTTCCTTCCTTCCATCCTTACTTACTAACTAACTTAGTTAGTTAGTTGCTTACTTACTTACTTACTTACTTACTTACTTACTTACTAACTAACTAACTTAGTTAGTTAGTTAGTTAGTTGCTTACTTACTTACTTACTTACTTACTTACTTACTTACTTACTTACTAACTAACTTAGTTAGTTAGTTAGTTGCTTACTTACTTACTTACTTACTTACTTACTTACTTACTTACTTACTTACTTACTTACTTACTTACTTACTTACTTACTTACTTACTTACTTACTTACTTACTTACTTACTTACTTACTTACTTACTTACTTACTTACTTATTTACTTACTTACTTACTTACTTACTTACTTATTTACTTACTTACTTACTTACTTACTTACTTACATACATACTTACTTACTTACTTACTTACTTACTAACTAACTTAGTTAGTTAGTTGCTTACTTACTTACTTACTTACTTACTTACTTACTTACTTACTTACTTACTTATTTACTTACTTATTTACTTACTTACTTACTTACTAAATAACTTAGTTAGTTAGTTAGTTAGTTGCTAACTTACTTACTTACTTACTTACTTACTTACTTACTAACTAACTTAGTTAGTTAGTTAGTTAGTTGCTTACTTACTTACTTACTTACTTACTTACTAAATAACTTAGTTAGTTAGTTAGTTAGTTGCTTACTTACTTACTTACTTACTTACTTACTTACTTACTTACTAACTAACTTAGTTAGTTTATTAGTTAGTTGCTTACTTACTTACTTACTTACTTACTTACTTACTTACTTACTTACTTACTTACTTACTTACTTACTTACTTACTTACTTACTTACTTACTTACTTACTTACTTACTTACTTACTTACTTACTTACTTACTTACTTACTTACTTACTTACTTACTTACTTACTTACGACTGTTACCCTCAATCGATTATAGGCCGCCATGCCGTGTTCTCCAACACACTATGTCAGGGCTTTCTTTTCTATTTCTATCCAATTGCTCTTCATTCTTCTCATGTGTGTCTCCTATACCAAGAGTAATGTGTTCTTTAGTCTTCCTCGCCTCCTTCAGTATTGAGAATTCCATGTAAGGGCTTGCCTTGTGACGCAGTTGCACGCCTCCCCCAATTTGTGTCCTAATTACTTTCAGCACTTCTTCCAGATTTCTTTCTCTGCCGGAATCTGGTTTGTTCTCGTTCATAGTAGGTTGTTGTTGATAGTGTCTGATCAACGGATCTGATGTATTTAGCGTAGACAACCGTCAAAAAAATACTTATATCTTCTAGATGATGACTTTTGTAGTTGTCCATGTTTTCAATTCATACAGTAGAACTGTCTTGATATTTGAATTAAAAATTCTGACATTGATGTTAGTTGACAATTGGTTTGAGTTCCAGATGTTCTTCAATTATAGTTAGGCTTTGCCAATTCATTCCTTCACATCTTCATCAAATCCATCATACTCATTAATGATATTGACCAGATAATGTAAAGTTATTTACATATATCATATTGTTAGTAAAAAAACTTCAATAATCAAGTAATAAAACAATTGAATTGTACCTTCACAACAACAACAATAGCAACAACAAGAACCAAATGCAACTAATCATACATAAAGTATATCTATGATGCATTTCAATCATCTCGTCATTCATTTCAATCATGTTTTTATTTCTAAAATAGTAAACAAATTTTAAACATGTAAATCATCATAATAATACTTCAAACATGTTTCATATGGTTTGTTTATGTTGAGTCGATGATGAATGTTGAAATAAGTAGTATATAAATAAACACTAAAAATATCGAAAGGGTATATAAATAAGAGGAATATGTTCTCTTTTTCTTTTATGATTATTATAAAAACAGAATTGATTGATTATTGATTGAAATCCTGAATATGTTCTGGAGAATATTAATATCTATTTGGTTTATGATATCATTATTCATTACAAATGGAAGAATTGAAATAACCGCTGAACAACTTATAAATGCACATGATCTGTTTGGTAAGTAACACTTGTTGCTATGGAATGAATCATATTTCAGATAATATTAGTAAAACATATCAACAAATGAAAGAGGAACTTGATAATCTAACGCAGGAGGTAAAAGTAACTGACATCACAGGTTCTGGAAAGAAATCGATTTCGAATGGATTATTAACTGGTACTTCAATTGCATTATTCACGATCATAACCTTGAGATAAGCCTGTACAATTCTATTTCAATATAAATACATATATATGGATCAGAACTATTTGTTTATTTGTTTAATAGTTTAATAGTTGAGATCATGAGTTAAATGAAAATCTGAAAGTATTGGATGGACATTTCGTCCTATTGTTGAATTCTTCAGCAGTGAGTATCCAAGAGATTCGAACCCAAGATCTATCGATATCAATATATCATATTCAAGTACATTGTCAAATTATCATTTTTTTGTATCATGGAGAAGCTCTGGAAGATGTGGAATCTTTTATGTATTTGGTTGGACAGCATCATCGGTGAATAAGGAGGATTTGATGTAAGCGGAAAGATAAAGATTGGAAAAACAGGCACAGGATTCTTACAACTTAGGAACATATAGAACACAAAATAACTATCTGTCAACTAACATCAGTGTCATAATCTTTAATTCAAGATGGTTCTACTCTATAGAGCTGAAACGTGGAGAACTACTATAACCATCATGAAGAAGATACAAGTATTTATAAATAGTTGTCTACACAAGATACTCAATGCCCATTGGTTGGAAACAATCAACAACAATATACTGTGAGAGAGAACAAACCAACTTCTAGCTGAGGGAGAAATTCGGCGAAAACGTTAAAAGTGGATAGGACACACATTGTAGAAATCATCATACTGTGTCACGAGTTAATCGCCAACTTGGAATGTTGAACGGAAACAGAAAGGAGGAAGGTCAAAGAAAACACTAAATCGAGAAGTGGAAACAAACATGAAAACGATGAATAGCAACTAGAAAGGATTGAGCAGGACACAGTTGGATGAATAATGCTAGTAAGCAGCCTATACTCCTTCAAGGGGGCAAGAGGCGTAGGTAAGTATTTCAATACCAGTAAATATAGGAAAAATGTTTTGATGATACCACTTTAAGACAAAATGTGCTCGACTTCACTACTGCAAGTGTACTACTATAGACGTAAATTATTTTTAAAGTCCTTCATATATTGTGATATATGCTCACAATGACAATAAATATTTAGTGGTTGATGATTATCCCTCGTGTAGCTGCATAGACCGATCACCAGAATTCTTTATGCAACTCCGTTCCGATTAATCCTTTCTAATCGCTATTCATTCTTTACATATCTGCCTCCAATTCTGTTTCCTTTCAGGACTTCAAGTTAGCGCTTGTTTCTTGATCCAGTTTGATGATTTCCACAATGTAATTTCTATTCATCTTCAACGTATTTTCCTATTGAACTTCAAGCTGGTTTGTTCTCTTCCATATTATTACACTATAGAAATCATTCTCTATACAAATAAATGAATAAATCATTCATGTAATGTATAAACACATGACATCATTGGAGAGCTTGTTGTATGTTCAACTAATTTACATCAGAATGTTACATATCACATAAAGTCTGTATTCATATCAAAATGTTCATTATCTCCATAATATTTATTCTCATGAGGTAGGATTGTGGATAGGCACTGTTGAGAAGTCCCATCACTACGACGAAACGCCTATTCAGTGCTTCTAGATATTCATTAATTCTCTATTTTGGTTTCATATTCCAAGATCAGAGTTGATATACCATGATTTTAGTTGTTTGAAATATCAATGTTCTTGAACCCCTGGTTTTTCTTCAATCACACATCATGGATTATCAATGTTATTGGATTGGTGTAGAGGGTAGTCGTGAAGCTCTCTAGAATGTATGGATTACACATGCATTAGTAGATGTCAAACCATTTATCATTCACGATTATCTTAAAAACAATCTCAAAAAGTAGAACAGAATGAGTCAACAGCACCTATTCTTTTGCATTGTTTACAAGATTATCCTTTACAATCTTGATGAAACTCATAAGCGTAGAATTGGTGTTTGTCACAACTGAGTAATATAGGCCACCTTTATCCTTGACCAGGTTTTCATCAACCCACATAATAGATGTTACATATACTGATTCACTCAATAAGAACCATTACCATGATTTGGGCATAATGATTTACTTTGATCATCCTAACATCTAGAAATTCATAATCGCCATCAAAATAACAGTGACAAACAAGAACACGGATTCGAATGGAACCATGAGGATAAAGAATTCAAAACATTTACATTGTCAACTTCATTTTTACTATGAGACTGACCTCTTATAGGACTAAGATATATTTACAATTGATTAGTCAATAAGCAGTGACCTATGAAATATATGCCAATTCCCCCTTATTGCTACCCGAATTCTATCGACTATGTTGAAAGGATCATCATTTCCTTCAAGATTACAAATTCACTTTTCTGACAAGTGTGAAACACCCCAGAAACTAGATTCATGGTATTCTGTCGACTATCTCCAAACAATGTCTTACATCTGAATATAGTGCACGTGATGTCAAGTCACCAAGACCAGTGACCACATTACTACATTATCGATACAAGTTGAACAGCGCTAAGAAGAGTGTGATAAACTTGATTATGGTCACTACTTAGTGATCATTCACAACAACACTTAATGGATGTTGTATTATTTATCTAAACACATAAACATTGGTACAACTAGGCATCAAATAAATAAGCGCCACATAAATAGTTCGATTTGTGTGAGGTCCAAACCGAAACAGGTTGTTCTCCTAGGGAGGCATACATAGAGCAACTTAAAGGTCTGATTCACAAGCCAGTGGAGCAACGTCAGGAGATGCAGTCTTATGGTAACCGGTGACAAATAATTAGTTTATACACCATTTGTTCCATTAGGATCCTGTAGCCCATATGCAACATTGGTTTGGAATCAGGGTTTTCCAACACATCTAGGTATATTCTTCATATCCACCAACCTGGCTAAAGCGCCGGATATTCGCTTTCCGTTCTGTTAATTTCGTAAACAACAAACCAGTGTTAAGAAGACAGTGAGTAGGTCATCCCTGTCAGTGGTTGTATGCACGTGGCCATGTGAGAGAGAGCTGACTCTCTCCACTTTCGGCCGTACCACGGCATTGTGGGCTATTATCTGTCTTCAGACATTCTGTTACTTAAACAGATAAAGTGACCGTACTTTCGAAGGATTAATGAATTTGCTATTACATTATTTACATATCTAATAAATAGCACAGTTTTGTTGTGGCTGAGGGTGGAATCAAGAACGCTTGTTTCGTAATACATAATAAGGCGTCAGTTGATTCATCTCCATCTTTACATTGGAACCCGAATGAACCTTTTGTGTTTCTATTTATTTAATATCGTATTTGAAGAACATTTCAATCGTTCTTAATCACCGTAGGCTACCGTAAAATTGACCGATTACCCTATAAGAATTATCCATTATCTGAATACATTCATAATTAAATATTAAATGGCTGTTCGTGAATAACTCTCTCATAGTCGGATTCTAATAGTCATGACTAGAACTTCGGAAACTTTCTTTTCAAGCACTTAACAATAATCAGTATTGAGTTTTATGAATTTTACTAATACTACAATCAGATAAAAGGCTGACAATCAATTGAAGCATCGAAACACTGTAAAATTGGTTCATTCTTTGTATGGAGATGTTTAGAAGTGAACTTCGATATTATTTAATGATAACTGTCAACTACTATGAAATCATGTTCAATATAACTAACTACCGATTGTTTCTAATCAATTAACATCGAACCTACATTATAGTTCAACAAACAAACAGGTGATTGGTCCGGTACGGCCACGCGTATATATCCTCTGCCATGGAAGTCCTACTCATTGCCTTCTCGTGGCAGGGGTGTTGTTTACGAAATTGTTAGGACGAAAAGCGAATGTCCGGCGCTTTAACCGGGTTGGTGGACACGGAGAGTCCAGCTAGAGGAGTTGGAAAACCCTCATATCAAACCAGTGGTGCACATGGACTCCAGTATTTTGAAGGAACAAATGGCGTATGAACCAACTGTTGGTCACCGGCTACCATAGAACTGCATCTCCTGACGTTGCTCCACTGGCTTGTGGATCAGACCTTCAGGTCGAAGGCTCGGGGTGTGACCCCCCCAAGCAAAACCACCTGTTTCGGTTTGGGCACTCAGGCAGTATCACAGCCTTCACACAAACCAAATGAGATTTGTGTGACGCATATGTACTTGGTGCCTCATTGTACCAATATCTATGTGCTGAGATTTCTTTGAAACAATAGAACATAACTTTACATAAACAATAATTCACTTAGCATTGAAATTGTTTATCTATTGAAAGCTATAAAACATTCAAAACAATCTAAATCATATGTTATTGACAATATGGCATGAACAAATGAAATAATAATGATGTTCATTTGTTAATTTAAAGTAAAGAGATTAGATGACACAATTATTTTCTGGATTGTTTTGAATGTTAGAGAGAATTTGTAAGTTTACGGTTGTAGAGATTGTTGAGTTTTTTTAAAAATTGAGATTATGAACTGATCATTGTTAGATCATCATTGAGAACCTGAAAACATTGAACAATTCCCTAGTCACAGTAGTCTGAAGGTCAAGTCTCCAAATACCCTGGTATGATTGAGGGTGTAAAGAGTCAACTGTCACTCTCAATATGTTTACACATGGCCACATGTATACAACTACTGTCAGGGGAATCATACTCACTGCCTTCTTGCGGCATTACTGTTGTTTATGAAATTGAGGGGATGAAAGATGAATGTCTAGCGTATTAATCGGGTTGGTGGACATGGAGAAGAATTGAAAAAACCCCATTACAAACCAATGGTGCACATCAGCTCCAGGATCCTAATGGTCATCGGCTTAAATGGAACTGCATCTCCTTATATTGCTCCACTGCCTAAGATGGCCACTAGCCTTCTTTATTTAAAAAGCTTATGACCTAAAGCTATATCGAGGCAATCCACACAGGATGCACATATGCTAACATGAGACTAATCAATTGCAGTCCTAAATAACAATGGAAAGATACAAGTAAACAACAACATCTACAATACTTTGAAATCAACTTCACTAAAGGATGCTTTTTCTATTGTCTTCCTTAATCTCCAAGATATTAATACCGCTTGTTATGTACGAGCTAATCAGAAGTGTTTGGGGAATTTCACGGCCACAGTACCAATTTCAGTACCTGATGCTCACATACGATCGGTTCACAGCGTATTTTAGAGAAAACGTGATAACTGAGCGGAATGCAACAAACATGACTAATAAGAAGTTCTTTTATTTGTGATTGTGGTAGTGAAATGACTTGTGAACCTTGTACAGACTACCGTGATGATGTTGTCTTTCTATGTAATATGTGTTGGAGGAAGAAGCCTGCTCGAGGAGGAACTTTCTTCGCACGATCACGATTGAAACTGAGATAAATCATGATAATTGTTGCAAAATGGATAATTAAAGCACTAGTAGCACTGGCTGCAACATTTGCAGACGTTTCTGAAGCTTCAGCTGTTCAGCAGTATGAGTAATGTAGAGAGATATGTATAATAGAAATGACAAGTTTACACGAGTCGTTTGGAGGAGTTGGGAAAATCTTTGAAATAAATGAAACAGTAGTCCGGAAGCAAAAATTTAACAGAGGACGTAATATTAAAGAAGACTGGGTAAGTAGCATTTCCACAAATATACCTCCTAGGTAATTGGAATTTACGACAGATCAACCCAAAATGGACGCTTCCAAAGGGTCAGAAACCGATAAGAAATGACAATAATATCAATTATACTGGAATACATGCAGCTGGATACTACAATCTATACAGCTGATTAAAGAGCCTACCGATGCCTGCATAGATTTGGTTATGTGCATCTTTTCGTTGTCCACAAGCGCCATTTTGTGGACCTTACAACAGGAGCGCACACAAACAATATTGAAGCTATTTGGTCGAGGCTGAAAGAGTTGTTGCGATGTTATCATGTCTCTAGAGGCCAACAATTATGGAGTCATTGTTCTCAAGGTCATTCAAGGCTTGTTGAAAAGTCGTCCATAAATTACAGTCTCACCGAAGACCATTGAATATCACGGAGTCCTTTCAATATATTGTCGTATTTCTGATCAGTGTGCATCTTTGACGACTAAGGAATTTGAATACCACGATGATCATTAAATACGGGTTATGTTAAACACATCATTTCAAATATGTTTAAACGTCAACATTCATATATTGTATCAATCTTTAACAAAAATCTTTAACGAAATAGAAGGATTCCCTTTACACTGAACAACTCGAAATTCACTTAATTGATATTTGTTAATAATAAAGGAGTCGATTTAAACTAGACCAACATAGAAAACCTGGACACATTTGACAGCCGTTTCGTCCTAGTATAGAACTCCTTAACAATGTACATCCATGACCCCGCCCGCCAGTTTCTAATTCAGGACCTATCCATAGAAGACTGAGTTGACACTCAGTGGTGTTAATGTCTAACTTCAAGCAATCCACGAAATGAAATCGCCATCGATCATTGTCTGTAATGAGGTTTTCTATGGTTGGCCTAGCTTCAATCAGTTCATGAATTCAATGATTAAAACTACTAACTTTTCAACAAAACCTACTTCTGAAATCAACCTTTACTCTATCAAAATTACTCATTATCACCTAATTTTCAATCATGTTTTCATTATAAAAACTAACATCATTTTACCAAAAGATAATGAATGAAAACATGTTTGTTTATTGGCAATATGAACATCCAAATCTCTTTTCAATGTATATGGAATGACATATTTCACCCAAGTTGTGTGTGTATGTGAGCCTGTCCGTGTGTGTGCGTGCGTATGTGCGTGTGTTTGTGTGTGTACGTGTAAATGAGCACATACATGTTGGGCGCCTATAAATAAGAATTGAATATCCAATGTATATTCTGATTAATCATTCGTATAGTAATTGTGGAATATCATTTTAAATGTTAATGATTTGCAGGATCTTTCTATTAAACTTCATTATTGAATTGATTTCATCCCAACCGGATACTGTTTACTTAAGAGATGGTACTAAAGATGTATCCATTCACCCTGAAACTAGTAACTACTATTCTTCAATTAATAACGTACTTTTCTAGATATAATGTCACTTAGTCCGACTAAACTTCTGATACAATCATTAGACGAGGTTAAATTAATGAGATCAATGGTTGACAATTTGATTACCAAACTAAATAATATATCACCTTCAAATTCAGCTAATAAACCTCTACATAATGGATTATTATCAAATCTTTGCATTATTTTTTATATTATTGTAACATTTATATTAATATTTAGAAAATACTGATGATACTACTATCAAAGATGTTTATAATTATGAATAATTTCAAAATACACATATACATTGCAAATGAGTTTTTTGTTATTGCGATTGAGCTACTTATATCCATATAAGTAGTATGTAAAATAGTAAGAAATAGAATGCATTTTAGTGGAAGGTCGTAAAAGGACGGGAACGGGAACAGAAAGCAATCGGTATGAAAATACAGGAATAATGAAATCTGAGATGATGGACTGATATTTTTCAAAGAAATAGTCAAGTCAAGAAGACCGACTGATATTTTGGCAAATTAAATATTATATTGTATGAGATATTCTGTAATTTCTTGTTCAAATACATTTGATTGTCCAAAGTTGTGTTCTCGTTCAGTACACTATAAGTTACCTGTTCGATTGTATTTATTAAATGTAAGGTGTAGCTACCTACCGCTTGCCCAAAAATATGTTGAAAAATAACATTTGTAACCGCAAACTACTGTATTATTCAAGTGATGAGATCTATCTATAAAAGCGGATACACTATGTCACATTATATAAATGTGTATCAACTATATTAGATAATTTTAGTAGTTTAGTTTATGAGTCAATTGGAGATCGACCATTATGGACAACTTGGAATCATCAGACGGTAAGTTCGTCCTACTATCAGACTGGTGACGAGGGGAGTCCAACAGGGTCAGTTGTGAGATAATATTTCACTTAAGACAATGGTGGATGTCTCGCTCAATATAGTGGATTAGTTGAAGTTAGGCAATAATACCGTTCGATGCCGTGGTTTTATAGTTAAGCGCTTGCACGCGAGACTGATAGGTCCTGAGTTCGAATCTCACGAGGCGGGATCGTGAATGCGGACTGCTGAGGAGTCCCACTTTAGGACGAAACGTCCGTCCAGTGTATCCAGGTTTTCCATGGTGGTCTAGCTTTAATTGAATCATAATCTCAACTATTAAAATTACTATAATATCCACAAAACCCTTTTTGATATATTAGATATCCTTAGTGATATGTTTTAATAATCTATGTTAACAACACATTGAGTGGTATTGCTCATGTTTGATTGTTATTAATGAAAGTATTTCGTTCAAATATATCAAGATTATAGATAGTATTGTGGTATATGCTACTGATGTTGACAGATATAAGTAGTATATATCATTAATTAAAAGTGAAATGTCTGGTGGTAGAAAAGTTGACAAGATCGATGAAAAGACAATGATTAGTGTGAAAACAAACTATTAATAAAGTTTGAGTCGAATGATTGACATTTTTAAAATGAATTATTCCCTGTATGGGTCATAGATTCTAGTATACCAAAATATACGGTTCTCCACATCAGTGTTCTTGTTCACCATGGTAATACTATTTAGTTCATATTGACATTTGTAAGACAATGTCATGTGTATTCCTATACAATCTATACAATAATCACGAAGTAAGATACTGTAGTGAACGAGAACATTAGTGGGGACAACTGAATGCATGTGAATACAACATTACAAAATCTCTTAATGAAATTTCAGAACTATACAGTATATACTTCATTGACAAAATGTCAATCAATCATCTCAAACTTCACTCTCTTTCTTCGTTTCTATACAAATCACGCTCTGTTCCCGTTATCAACCTTTTGCTGTCAGATATTCCACTTTCGATTGATATTACATACTACTTATATCTATCAAAATCAGTAGTACATAACACAGTACGAATGAATACTAAGTATTTTAAGTCTAAACTTCAGAGTGATTGATGGGTTATTATCAAAATGGGTTTTGTGGAGATTTTTAGAAACTTCACTGGTTGAAATCATGAGTCGATTGAAGCTAGACCACCATGGATAACCTGGAAGCACTGGACGGCCGTCCCGTCCTAGTATGGGACTCCTCAGCAGTGCGCATCCACAATCCCGCACCCCGCGAGATTCGAGACCAGGACCTGTCAATCTCACGCCAGGCGCTTAACCAACTAGACCACTGAGTCGGCATCCAACGGTGTTAATGTCTAACTTCATCCAATCCACGAAGTTGCGCCACCGTACACCATTGTCTTCAGTGAGTTCCTATCTTACAATAGACCTGGTTGGACTCCACTGGTAACGACGTCTCTCTAGATGCGCACTGCTGAGGAGTTCCGTACTACGAAGAAATGGCCGTCCAGTGCTTCCAGGTTTTCCATGGTGGTTTGGCTTCAATTGACACATGATTTCAACCAGTGATATTGATGGATTGTTTGAATAATTTGAGTTAATCGATTGAATACTGAATCCTTTTTTGTTTCGATGCATGTAACTATCTCAAAGAGAATTGACTGTCCGGATAGACTTTCGAATCGCTTTAATTCATAAGACTAATTGTAAATAATGAAGATACTTAGATATTTGAGGCTTCTATTAGTGAAAGTTTAATATCAATTAGAACAGGATACAAAATCAGGGAATATGATACATTGAATGTCAGTCATATTTCAGGCGCATTAATAGTATAAATTGCTCTTCATATATTACAGTTTTTAAGTATAGTCTTCACAAGATACTCAACATCCATTGGCCGGATACCATCAGCAACAGACTTTTGTGGGAGAAAACAAATCAGCTTCCAGCTGAAGAAGAAATTAGGAAAAGACGATGTAAATGCATAGGACATACATTACGCAAATCATCAAACTGCATCACGAGAAAAACCCTAACTTGAATTCCTTAAGGGAAGCGGAAAAAAGGAAGACCAAAGAACACATTACGTCGGATAATAGAAGCAGATATGAAAAGGATGAATAGGAATTGGAAGGAGCTGAAAAGGATTGCCCAGGACAGGGTTGGATGGAGAATGCTGGTGAGCGGCCTATGCTCTTTCACGAGGAGTAACAGACGTAAGTAAGTAAGTACGTAAGTACCTCTACTGAACGTTTTCAGTCTTAACTGGTGTCAACTCTTGAAAGAATAACTCTACAAGACAGAACAAATAATAAGAGATTCAATTGGTGATGAAACGTATAATCTATGAACGACCTTTGAGTGACGCTAAAGTGTTCTTAAGAATATACACTTACTAACTAGGAGTAAATGATGATTATAAAACAGTTTAAAGGATAATGATCATGATGGTTAGGATTAAAAATTAGATTTATGACTTTTATCACGAACTGACACCGGCTAAAATGTCAAAACACTATTTAGACAAATGAATGAATGAATCTGGAGTTGAAATTCAAGATCAATTATCATAAATCTGATTGGTTTGTTCATAATGTATAGTCTCGCCTGTAATTATTTTGTCCTTATATAGAACGTATAGAGAGACTGATAAGTCCTGAGTTGAAATCTTGCGAGATAAGGTCGTTGATGCGAATTACTGAGGAGTCCCATACTAGGACGAAACGGCCATCCAATACTTCCAGGTTTTCCAATGGTAATCTAGGAAGATACAAGTAAACAACACCAAGGGAATATTAACACATTTGGTTGGTTGTTTGTTTGTTTGTTTGGCAACTACAATATCCATGACAAGTACTTTTCACCTATTTGTTTTTTGTATATCAAGTCGTTGTTTTTATGGTTATTTTGTTTATAGAACATTTGGTTCCATCATAAAATTCATGTTTTTTATTACTAGTTTATTACATCTAATTACAATGGTTACTGTTTTGATGGATTTATTTACTTATTTAAACACATAAACATTGGTACAAAGGAGGCATCCAATAGAGATACGCCAAACTGAGTCATTCAATTCATGTGATAGCTGGGATACTGTAGAGGATGTCCAAATCAAAACAGGTGGTTAATTTAGGAAGACACACTATGAGCCTTTGATCTATAGGTTTAAGACAATGGAGCAACTTGTGGAAATGCAGTTCTATGGTATCCAGTGATCAACAATAGGTTTGTACGCCATTAGGATCCTGGAGCCCATATGCACTATTGGTTTGAAATCAGAATTTTCCAACTCTTCTCAATGCATTCTCCATATCCACCAACCTGGTTAAAACACAGGACATTCGTTTTTCGTCTTCTCAGCTTCGTAAACAACACCGCAGTAGCGAGAACGTAGTGAACAGGAATTCCCTGACAATGACTGTATACGCGTGGCTATGTTAGATCATACGCTCGACCATACCAGGACAATATATCATATTCATTGAAACTTTACCTATATTTGTACGGATTTTAGAATTTCGATAGCCTAAATCATCAACTGTTCATTAATTTGAGCATTAAAGTTCAATTATATCGGATGTGAGACGGTAATCCGTCGTAGGATATGAAAGTAAGTCGCACAACATAAGGAGTTATTTGGAGTTGGGTATGTAAAAGAATAGATACTAACCGATTAGTCTAGATTTCAAGCGTTGGTTGGCTAGATCAAAATTTCGGCGCTTGATTGTATGTGATGGGATCGTGGATACGTACTGCTGAGGAGCCCAAATTACTGGGAAATAGCTGTTTAGTGTTTGTTCATTTTTTTATAAGGATCTAGTTCAGATCAGTTGATCATTTATCCTAAGAGAATTGGACTAAGTTTTAACCTCATTTATTAATTGAGTTATTGTTGACGCTATGAAATAACATAATATACCTACTTATTGTTTGAAGAAATATTGTAATCTATACTTATATGATTACATGGAATGTATGTAAAGTGATTAGCAACAGATATAAAGACACATGTCTTGTCCTTTCAAGAATCCTTTGCTGGGTGTCCCTGCATCTCCGAATTGATATTTATCTTGAGATTTAAACCTGGTACCTTAAGTCTTAAGTGAGAATAGGCTATTCATTCAGTATTGTTATATCCAATCGAAACGTGTTGTAAATTAGTTTTAAGTGTTTAGATCTTCCCATTGTTGGCGTTAAAAACTATAGTTGATGAGTACCACTTGGCATAAATGAATCCTATGAGGATTACCATCCATTCTACATAAACTTGTGACATAATGACAATCTCTAAGCAAGATACACATATATTTTTGGCCATCTCTGACATTATTCTGTCCAAGTTAGGTAGGCAATCAAGAATATTTTATTTCTGGTGGAGTTTTGTTCTCTGAGCTGGATGGTTTGGTTGTGAAGCTTTCTTCGTTCTTCTGAACTACATCATCAGCACAATGTTCAGACAGAAGTGAAGTGTTCGAATTTCTCTATATGTGTTTCACAGCTTGTTTTTTGCACCTCGATGTCGATTGGTTCTTATTGACCTTAAATTTATCATTGTTTACTTCTTTGTTTTAGTTGTGTCTCCCATTAGTTTGATTTTTGTTCCTGTATTTATGCACTTCACTTCTATCTGAAGTTTGTGCTGATGATGTCGTTCAGAAGAACGATGAAAGTTCCACGATCAAACCATACAGCTCAGAGAACAAAAATCCACCAAAATAATCCACCTGAGCTACAAATCTTCTCCACCTTCTCAATATTTTAATTCATTTTTGTATTGCTTGTTTGAATCTTTCCATTTATGTTTAGTACTATAATTGACTAAACTCTTATCAGCATATGTGCATCCTGTTCGAATCGTTTCGATATTGCCTGAAGTCGTAATCATTATAAATAGCAATGGATGGTGGGTAGCAGTGAAGTCTAGTTTGGACCCTTCAGTTGGATATAACAGCATCTCAGAGTTGATGTTTACTTCGAAACTGGAACAAAGTACCATTCGCTCCAATTGCAGTTTTAAACATCACTTGTAAGATTCAAACAACCAAAACAAAAAATGAAATAAAACCTCACCCCATTGTACAAACTAATGATTATCAGGAATCAGTAACTAAGTGGATCAAGTGAATGGTACTGAGCTCGAGTCCCGTAGTAAACATCAACTCTGGAATTCAGGTACATCCACCTGACGACTTCTAACAAGGACGAAACGTACGTTCTGGATTCCCCTGCTAGCTGTCACTCATCTCTTTTTATAATCGAGAAAACTGTTCATGAATAGGTTGATTTTAAAGAGATAATGTTATTTATTCTCAGAGATGAAAGTGAACTTAT
Source organism: Schistosoma margrebowiei (assembly GCA_944470205.2). Lineage (NCBI taxonomy): Eukaryota > Metazoa > Platyhelminthes > Trematoda > Strigeidida > Schistosomatidae > Schistosoma > Schistosoma margrebowiei. Next base: position 3,963,009 of record OX104029.1, on the reverse strand, counting down.
ACTTGTTTACTTACTTACTTGCTTACTTACACTTGATAGCCCTTGTCGAAGAGCATAGACCGCCCAGTAGCATTCTTCATTCAACTCTGTCCTCACCAATCCTTCCTATTTCTTTTCAATTACTATTCATTCTACTTATATCTGCTTCCAATTCTCAGTGCAGTGTTATTCTTTGATCTTCGTCTTTTACGTTTCCCTTCAAGATTCCATATTAGCGCTTACCTTGTAATACAGTTTTGATGATTTCCTCAATTTATTTTCTATCCCATTCATATTAGATTATGCATATTTATCAAAACCGCGGAAGTGTTTTATAAACTAATCTATAATCTAAATTACATAATGACATAGATTTGTCATATATGTCATACTCATTTGAATGATCCAGGAAACGACATGAAATCGTTTATCTGTCAAGGCAAATCCTATGATATCGTACCTATGTATACCGATGTATATATATATAGAAGCCGTTAGTACATCTTACCATGTTAATCATAACAATGAACCATAGAATTCAAGCATTCTTCTACATGTTTTTATTGGTTATACTACTAAACCTTAATGAAAATGATTCATTATCTAATGAAGAAAATGTAACTGAGTCTTTATCAGTTACTGAAGTATCAGAAACCACCATTCAATCAGATGATTCAACAAAACCTGATAATACTGCCACTACTGCTACGGTTACTGGTGCTGATGCTACTGTTACTGGTGCTAATGCTACTGTTACTGGTGCTAATGCTACTGTTACTGGTGCTAATGCTACTGTTACTGCTGCTAATGCTACTGTTACTACTGCTGCTGGTCGTGATGATGATGATGATGACGCTGATGATGATGATGATGATGACGATGTTGTGAAGCCTAAAACCCTTCAAACACTGGTCAAACCAAAAAAGATATCTAAACTTGGTGAATCCGAAGATACTATACCACCAAAGTATAGATCGATCAAGAAATCTGATTATAACAAGATAAAAAACAAGAAAAAGTAATTCGATGAAATGTTCAAATAATCGAAGCATCTTCAATAAAGAATGATAAATTGATGATAATGATTTGATAAACTATAATAAATAAGTTCATATTACCTATTTGTTGTTTTATATTTTGTTTTAACTAATTTTCTGTATTATATTAATCTATCCAAGTTATAAACTGGTTTAAGTTAGACAACCACAGTCAGTCAGTCAGTCAGTACAACGTAGAACTTAGTACGTACGTACATCAGTTCGAGTTGCCATACCACATTAGCACAGAGATGCAGTTGTCGATTCAAGTCCCATATTGGTAGAGGTAGTAAAAGTATAAGCAGTAATCAGAAAGATTAGGGTTTGAAGATGTTATTCAAGGAGTGTAATACAGTGAAATAAATTTGGAAAGAGACAAAAAGAAAGAGACATGAAGAGTCCTCGAGATTAGAATTTGGGAGAACATAGAGAGTGGATGCACCTGCACCATTGTAAACGATGTTGAGCCATGTTATTCAAGGTCTCTAACCATCAGTTGCTATAATCTTGCGGATCCCAACTAGGTAGTCTATATCGACCAATATGGTTCATTTCACTTGCCAGTGACTTCATGGGTTTGTGCCATATTTTTATCTGGCCGCCACTAGCTTTCTTCCAACCTACTACTACAGCATAAAACATTGCATTTCAGGAGAGTCGGTGTTTGAGCATGAGTAACACATATCCCAGACATATCAACCGATGATGGTTCTTTACTTCATCAATTGATTTGTCATCTTAACCTAGTACCCGTTTCCTAACAACTGCATTACTTACTCGGTAGTTCCGGAATATGCTTCGAAGACACCTATGATCGAATACTAGTAACCTGCGAATATCCTTCACTCTTACCGGTGATGTTTCACAGCCATAAAGCAGGATGGAACGAGCTACTGTGCAGTAAACCCGTCCTTTGGTTGATAGAAGGATATTTCGCCTACGCCATAAATGACGCAAGTTGACAAAAGCTAGTTGAGTCTTTTGTATTCATGCTGAGATTTCGCCACACACCAGACGACAAGGACTGACGAAACTCCTAAGATAAGTGAAGCGGTCAACACAACTTCACTCCCTATCATTAGTTGAGGTGCCGATGTAACCCAATCCTGAAGCAAAATTTAGCATTTCGAGGGGGAGAATTGTATCCCAAACGTGCTTGCATTGTTGCATACGTTGATTAGCGGTTAGACATCGACTGAAAATCTGGAAGCACTAGACAGCTATTTCATTCTACTAAGGGGACTGTTCAAGAGTTTATAATCACAAACGATCGATCTCATGATGTTCGCTTTAACATGAGGATTCTAAACATTAAGACTAATCAGTTGACATCATATTCTGTAGATAGATGTTTAACTTCAATTCATCTGTGTCATTATTCTTCTATAGATAACCAAATATATTAAGTTGGAAATAAGTCACATTTTATGATTAGTACAAAAAGAATATAATATTAGTAGAGGTAAGTCGTGCATGGAGGACAGCTGACAGATGCATAACGAGTAAGGACCGGAGTCAGACAAGACTGTCTACTCTCTCCCTTCCTCTTTCTTTTGGTGGTCAACTGTATTATGAAGACCTCCACATCTCAGGGAAAACATGGAATACAATGGACAGCTCAGAACCAATTACAAGATTTGGACTTCGTAGATGACCTAGCCCTCCTATCGCATACACATGAACAAATGCAGATAAAGACAGCTAGTGTAGCTGCATTTTCTGCATCAGTAGGCCTCAACATACACAACTGGAAAACCAAGGACCACCAATCCAATCACTCTTGATGGCGAAACTCTGGAAGATGTGGAATCCTTCACGTACCAGGGAAGCATCATCGATGAACAGGGAGGATCAGATGCAGATGTAAAGGCAAGGATCGGCAAAGCAAGGGCTGCAACAACTGGAACTCTAAACAACTGTTTGTCAACCAATATCAAAATCACAATCTTCAATACGAACATCAAAACAGTTCTACTCTACAGAGCTGAAACTTGAACAACTACTACAACCATTATCAAGAAGGTACAGGTATTTATAAATAGTTGTCTACACAAATTACTCAATATCCAATTGCCGGATACCATCAGCAAGAGCCTTCTGTGGTAGAGAACAAATGAGCTTTCAACTGAATAGGAATTTAGGAAAATCCGATGGAAATGGATAGTACATACATTACGAAAACCACCAAACTACATCACGAGACAAGCTCTAAATTGGAATCCTGAAGGGAATCGGAAAAGAGGAATGCTAAAGAACACATTATATCGGGAATTAGAAGCAGATATGAAAAGAATGAATAAGAACTGGAAATAGCTGTAAAGGATTGCTTATGACAGAGTTGGATGGTGAGTGCTTGTGAGCGGCCTATGCTTCTTCAGGAGGAGTAGCGTTCGTAAATAAGTAAGCAAGTATGTATGTATGTATGTTTTTATGTAAGAGGTAATTAGTATACAAGTATATTAGACAATAGAATACAGACATTCTGATAAATATTGAGTGCGTGTTAGTTGTCACATATCCACAAGTGACATATGAACATTAGAATAAATAAAACAAACTTGTTCAAAGTAACTTTACTCAAGCTATAATCCTAAGTTCATTATTAACTTTCTTCTAAACGAGTTCTTCTAGATTCTAATAGCTAATCATAACTGATAGAGTTTAGAGATGTCAGGAGTAAAACAATTATCCCAAATGAAATTTTTCATTTTCCATTGATCACTTATACTACTTATATCTGACCACATCAGTAGCACACATCACACTTACAATTGATTGATCACTGGGTGGTGATCAAAGTCATGCTTGTCTAGTCCTTATTAGTGCAGATCGAATGCTATCGATCATGTTGCAATGTGGCCACCAGTCTAGGTGACTCGACACTGCGGGCACTATGTATTGAGATTTAGATGGTGGTTGGAGGTAGTCAACAGGAAACCCTGGACCCGTGTTTCGTGCTATTTGGCACTCGTCAGCAAGGTGTACATGTAATGTTGAGGGAACTGGTGCTCCGTGGCGGATTCGATCTCGTGTCACCCAGCTTCACAGTCAGAGACGTTACCACTGAGCTATCCGAGCCGTGACTAACCTCCTGTAGGACTGAGATGTAATTACAATTGATTGATCACTGGGTGGTGATCAATGTCTTGCTTGTCTACTCATTGATCTAGACATTGATCTATAACCCCAAGTTCATTATTAACTTTCTTCTAAACGAGTTCTTCTAGATTCTAATTGCTAGACATAACTGATAGAGTTTGGAGATGTCAGGAGTAAAACAATTATCCCAAATGAAATTTTTCATTTTCCATTGATCACTTATACTACTTATATCTGACCACATCAGTAGCACACATCACACTTGTCTGCCCCTTTTAAATCAATCATTCTTGTGGTGGTTCTGCTCGTTATGTTACTTCCTTATTTTCTATAGTCTGTGCCAAGCTCTCCATCAAAATGTTGAGTCTGTGAAGTATTGACCAACATAGTTCCGTTAATCTTCCGGGCCATCAAAATCTGACTACGTCCAGCAACCAGGACGTTCAACACTTGAACTCCAGTGACCTGCTGAAACATCTACATTCAATGTCCATCCAATAGCCACATGTTCCACCGCTCCTTTCCACCGGCAGAACCCAATACAGCCAACGCCACTCTCCAGGATACTCCATTCGACGTCATCTCCCTGCAACAAACCGCTTCAGCAAGTACCTCAGATCTAGGTCCGCAATGCCGTACACAAAACAGCACCCTTCCCCTCTCCTGGTTGATAATGACATTGAACGTAGTGAAGGAGAACATAGGTGAAAACAACCGATTATATTATAATTTTTACTCATGGAAATTTCTTTTTTTCTAAAGTTTTCAACAGTAAATGTCAAGATATAACTTGTTATGATTTATCAAGAAACTTTCGTTTGTTTGTTGTTTTTATCTTCAAACTATAGACACTTTCTAATGATGTTAATTCATGTTAATTCATGATAAAGAAAGAAACCTGTTCTTTTTTTGTTTGTTTGAGAATTGACAACTGATGTGTATGATTATCATCATCATTCATAGTAGTTAAACAAGTGTCAATATGTTTGTGGGTAGTAACCATTTGTTTTAGTATTGTTGAAATTTACTTGATGTGAAAAAAAAGCAAGAATATGTTTTTGTTATATCCCGATGAGAATAGTGGATGGCAACTATTGGGATCCATATATGGATTGATACTATGTACATATATATATTCCTATACCGACCGTTGTTGCTACCTTGACATGGTAGTCGGGCTTGCCTACCGTTATGGACCAGTTGAGCTATACTGGTTGGAACAATCGTTTCCCAAGCTCCTACCATACCAGACAGGTCGGTTGAAGAGTGGTAAGATTAAAAGCAGCAAACCCAAAGTCTGAGGGTGAAGTCGTATTGCTGACTGTACAGAGGTGTGACGACAGTAATGTGTTTCCTTCACACAACCAGCATAACAGCAACGCTGCCTTCCCACAAAGAAAGGGTTAAGTTAGAAAAGATAGACCCTAAAAATGCACATCTCGCCTTATCTCGCAAATATCCGTCTCCGGCGGTAAGGTCTCAACAAGTGCGGAGCTAACATGAAAACTACCCACAAAATGGTTGTGTGTGATCGACTTCAAGCAGTGATCCCTTGGGCACTGCGGTCACGCTCTCAGGTCATTATGACCACCTTTAAATCAATTTCTTTTTCAAGTACCTCCAGAAGAACCCTTTCACGATGTGAGTAACCGGGAAGTGATAACCGCCTTCGTACCTCTAGAAGAACTCTAGTTATAGTCCTATTGTATAACTGTTCAGCAACTAGACTATGAATATTCATGTTCCTCTTATTATGGGCTTTATTTTTACTTATAGACTATTAGTATACGATTTACCACTCTTGAGTTAGGCCTAGTCTATTAATGACAGTCTCTCATAATCGCAGCCACTTTTGGCTAGATCTACAAATGTTGTTCTAAATTTTTTAGTGCGATGTGATCTGTTTCATTTGTTTATAAACCCAGTATGTTTGAAGTACATGATTGATATCGTAGAGGCTAAGATTGGCGTTCTGGGCTCAATAGGCAGGGCTAGTCAGGAAGAAGGACCCATAAGGATTCTAAACTACTCGTACAGGTTTATTCGTCATTGGTCCAGTCGATAAATCACTCTTCTCTAATTTGAGGTATCATTACATTATAGAAATTGATAAGGGTACAAGGCCACAAGTTATAAATAAATTTTAAATGTTTCATTATTACCTATTTCTAAGCTGAAATTTTGTTCTTTTAAGTTAAATGTATCTACTTTTCAGTGTTAATTTTAAATAATACGACTCGAATTCAACAAGTTTAGGGGCTGTAGAGATGATCAGGTTTTTAATTGAGATCATGAACCGATTGATGTTAGACCACCTTTGGAAATCTAGAAGCATTGGACGACCGTTTTGTTCAATTGTGGGACTCGTCTTTGGCAGTGCGCATCCACGAACCCGTTCGCGCGATTAGAACCCAGGGCCTTCGTTTTTGTGCGCGAACCTACTGCATCACTGAGCCAACAACCAATGGTGATAGTGTCTAACATCAACCAATCCACGAAATGGAGAGACCATCTCCCATTGTACTGAGGTAGATACCTGTCTCTACCCGACATGGATTAGCTCCACTGGTCAAGTTTTGCTTTAAACCTGAACTCTTAACAGCAGCGAATAGGATGAAACGCTATTCATAGATTTCAATATCATTCAGTAACCACTATAATTCATAGATTCAATACATATTCAATAGCTAATACTTAGAATGCTTTTGTAGATCAAACTTAATTGTATAGAATTGGGTGAGACTATAATTTATGGACGATCTTTGAGTGACGCTGAAGTGACTTTGAGAATGAACAACTACTAATTAGGACTAAGTGAGGGTTATAAAGCAGTTAGGATTCTGATGTACAGTTGATGATTAGCCAAATGTATGGATGAATTCCGCACCCAAATTTGTGACTTGTTATCTTGTATCTGATTGGTTGGTCCATAAATTATAGTCTCGCCTAGAATAGCTTTACCTTCTATGACAACTAATATATCTTCCTATATCTTAGTTAAAACATATTATGATTATTGGCTTTTTGCTTTTATAAAGACTAGTTGTAACATGGATAGTAATGAAATAACACAATAACTAGCTAAAATATCATTTCAATATGAGTTTATTTCTTGTTCAACATTTATAAATTTTATCACAAGGGGTTTCGTGTAGATTTTAGAAGTTTCAATCAATGAAATCATGAGCCAATTGAAGCTAGGCCACCATGGAAAACCTATAACCACTGGACGGCCGTTTCGTCCTAGTGTGGGACTCCTCAGCAGTTCGCATTCACGATCCCGCCTCATGAGATTCTAACTCAGGACCTATCAGTCTCACACCAGGCGCTTAACCAACTAGACTACTAAGCCGGCCGTCATTCAACGGTGTTAATATCTAACTTCAACCAATCCACCAAGTTGCGCTGACTCATGATCTAGATCAGTGAAATTTACAGATTTAACCATTTATTAGCACTGTACACTTGAATACTTAATTGAATTCTTGACAAATGTAAACTGTTGTTCTGTTAATGGAATGATTGGAAATGTTATTTCTGTTTTGATCACTACATTATGTGTAGTCTACTATCTCTATCTCGGATTCCTCTGTGTGAAATGCAATAGTCGATTACACTTTGTAATTATTTCCTAATTTTACTGTCCTAGGCAAAGTTGGGTCATAAAGAAAGATATTGGAGTATAATTTTATATTCAGTTTTATTGAGTGATAATAAAAGCATCATATAAAAAATTAATAATTCTCAATTTTGTAAGAAATGTCATGACTAAAAATGCTGTAGGTAACATTTACCTGAAATAGGTACTAATTTAGTACAAATAATTTGCCTACTTAATTAATAGTTAGTAGTTAACGTCATAAAGGAGGAACAAGAAGGCAGCAATCAATACCAGCTTAACAAGAACAGAAAAGCAAAGGTACACGCTGAATACACACAACTAAACAAGCAAGTGAAAAGGAGCATCGGAACCGACAAACACAAATATGTGGAAGATTTAGTAATGTCGACGGAAAACGCTGCAAGAGAAAGAAACGTGAGACAATTGTATGATACAACAAAGATATTCTGGAAATTGTCGTAAACCAGAACGACCAGTGAAAAACAAGGAAGGCGAGGTAATCACCAACATTGAAGAACAACAAAACAGGTGGGTAGAACACTTCAAAGAACTCCTGAATCGACCAGCACCACTGAACGCACTCAACATCGAAGCAGCACCCACGGACCTCTTAATCAATGTTGGCCCATCAAGAATTGAAGAAATCAGTATGGCCATTAGACAAATCAAGAGTGGCAAAGCAGCAGGACTAGACAACATTCCAGCAGAGACACTAAAAGCAGACATAGCGGCAACTGCAAGGATATTCCACATTCTCTTCAATAAGATTTGGGATGAGGAATAAGTACCAAAAGACTGGAAAGGAGGACATCTCATCAAAATACCAAAGAAACGCGATCTCAGCAGCTGTGATAACTACAGGAGCATCAATCTTCTCTCAATACCAGAAAAAGTCTTCAACAGGGTATTTTTAAAGAGGTTGAAGGACTGCGTAGACGCACAACTTCGTAACCAACAGGCAGGATTCCGTAAGGATAGATAATGTACAGACCAAATAGCAACACTACGGATCGTTGTGCAACAACCAAATGAATGGAATTTAAAATAAAGCTGGACGATCTAGACTTCGCAAATGATCTGGTTCTTCTATCACACACGCAACAACAAATGAAGGAGAACGCGACCAGTGTAGCAAAAGCCTCAGCAGCATTAGGTCTCAACATACACAAAGCGAAAAGCAAGATTCTCCAATACAACACAGCATGAACCAATTGAATCGAACTTGATGGAGAAGCTTTGGAAGATGTGAAGTCCTTCACATGTCTGGGTAGCGTCATTGATGAGCATGGTGGATCTGATGCAGATGTGAAGACGCAGATCAGCAAAGCAAGAGCAGAATATCTACAATTGGAGAACATCTGGAACTAAAAACAGCTGTCTGTCAACCAACACCAAATTCAGAATTCTCAATTCAAATATCAAGATAGTTCTACTGTATGAGGTGGAAACTTTGAGATTTATGAAAGGCGTCATCCAGAAGATACAAGTGTTTATTAACAGTTATCTACGCAAAATACGTCGGATCCGTTGACAAGACACCATCAGCAACAACCTACTTTGTGAGAGAACAAACTAGAGTCCAGTGGAGAAAGAAATCAAGAAGAAGCGCTGGAAGTGGATAGGACACACATTGAGGAAAGCACATAACTGCGTCACAAGACAAGCCCTCACATGGTACCCTCAATACTAAAGAAAACGAGAAAGACTAAAGAACACATTACACCGAGAAATGGAGACAGAAATGAGAAAAATGAACACCAATTGAATAGAACTGGAAAGGAAGGCCCAGCACAGAGTAGGTTGAAGAATGCTGGTCGGCGGCTTATGCTCGATTGGGAGTAACAGGTGTAAGTAAGTTAACATAATGTTTGAAAACGTTATATGTGGATCGAAATGTAACGGCTATAGATAAGCAATTATATAGTAGGCTTTTCGTTGATGGTAACATCCTGAAGCATAGAATATTATGAATGGATTTCGATAGATCATTATAGAAGTTAACTTCTTATCACTTCAATATCACAATGGATATTCTTCTTGACTGTGTTCAAACATAAGGAACATTATTTCTTATATGATCCTATTTTAAATATCTCTATAGTGACAAAGATCATATTTAATACATGAAAATGGTTATTACTAAGCAGACTGTTTTTATTTTCTCAACTAATTATTTGATCCTTGAAAACGACTGAAAATGCTTCGGTCATGTATTTTACAGTGAATTACACTGGGTGACTAATTTTATTAGGCATACAATTCAAAGTATTGGTTACTGGGGTATCTGAATCATCGTTAATTTGTTACTGGGTATGGAAATTATTACTTAAAAGTAGACTAGCAACGGAAACTTGAGTTGAGTAAACATATTCACTATTGGTAGGGTATTATAGTTTGATTTTTTTTTAATCTGGTTGGTGTTTTTTTCGGAAGACTTTTTTCTATAGGATATAGTTGCTGACTATACACCCAACAATTCTCTTTTACCCGGGATTGGGATCGACATACGGAGTTAATAATAATAATATGGACACGTATACAGTGTTTAGGAATTCAAAACAACTGTCTGTCAACCAATATCAAAATCACAATCTTCCATACGAACATCAAAACAGTTCTACTCTACAGAGCTGAAACTTGAACAACTACTACAACCATTATCAAGAAGGTACAGGTATTTATAAATAGTTGTCTACACAAATTACTCAATATCCAATTGCCGGATACCATCAGCAAGAGACTTCTGTGGTGGAGAACAAATGAGCTTTCAACTGAATAGGAATTTAGGAAAATCCAATGAAAATGAATAGGACATACATGACGAAAACCACCAAACTACATCACGAGACAAGCTCTAACTTGGAATCTTGAAGGGAAGCGGAAAAGAGGAATGCTAAAGAACACATTATATCGGGAATTAGAAGCAGATATGAAAAGAATGAATAAGAACTGGAAATAGCTGTAAAGGATTGTCTATGACAGAGTTGGATAGTGAGTGCTTGTGAGCGGCCTATGCTCCTCAACGAGGTGTAACATGCGTAAGTAAGGATATTATAGTAGTAAATTGACTAACTTACAAATACTTGAATAGACAATACGAATAGCTCGATCAATAATAATTTCACTGACCATTTATATTAACTCCCATGACCCGTACATTTAGATAGTTGAAAATATAACGTTTGGTGCTACGTTCCTGTGTAAGACAACCAAATGAACATTAAAGGAACTTGATAGACGTTTCTTCCTAGTATGGGACTACCCATTAAATTATATCCACGACCCTTCCACTGAGAATGAAATTTACAACTGTCGGTTTCTTATGAGAACGCCTAACCTGTGGACTACTAAGCCAGGATCTAACAGTGTATAAATCTAGCATTAATCAATCAAAAATATTGCACTACCATTTACTATTGTCTTTGGTGGATACTTAAAACAGTGTGTGATGTACGCGATAACTAACAGTCTTCACAATTAGAATAATCACAATTATGGTATGGTCACTAGCGGCTGGCTTTTATGAGAAATTTTTGAATTTCTAGATAGAAACCGTGATCAATGGTGTTAGATGAGAAAGTGGTACTGAATAAATGTAACGAATGATGGTTATGCAATATCGCCAATTAATTGAAATCAGTTCGACCCCCAGTGGAAAGTTCGTTTATTTATTATTTATTTGAGCACATAAATATTGGTACAAAGAAGCACCGAATACATATGCTTCACACTGTGATACTGCCTGAACACCCGAACCGGAGAAGGTGGTTTTCTTAGGGGGCTACACTTGAAGCCTTCATCCTGAAGGTCTGATCAACAAGGCAGTAGAGGAATGTCAGGAGATGCAGTCACATGGTGGCCAGTGACCAACGATTGGTTCATACGACATTTGTTCCATAAAGATCCTGGAGCTCATGTGCACCATTGGTTTTGGATCAGAGTTTTCTAACTCCCCTAGATGGACTGTCCGTGTCCACCAACCCGGGTAAAGCACTGGATATTCGCTATTTGTCCTATCAGTTTCATAAACAACACCCCAGTGGTGAGAAGGTTTTGAATAGGACTCTCATTTGAAATCAGAAGATTCATTTATTAAAAACAAAACATACTGTATTATATACATATTAAAAAGTGAAATCTAAATGCTTGACATACAAAAAAAATCACAAAAATAAAGTGTACGTTTAACCCTCCCCCTTTCTCCTCCCCCCGAAAAAAGGAATACGTATTATTACATAACTATACTTGTAACCTACATAGAACTAACATTTATACTCTACTTAATAAACTACTTATATATGTATGTTGATTACTTTGATTATTCTTATTATCAGTAGTATTAGTAGTAGTATAAGTAGTATTAGTAGTAGTATAATTCGTAGTATCAATATTGATTAATGGATTATAGAAATTCTCTTCTGTAAATGAACTAGTTTGAGATTGTGGTAATTTTAAAAATGTTATAAATGGTGAATTACAAGTTGTTATAAATGAATTATGTAATAATGGAATAGAATGATTATTATTAGTTGTTATAGTATTACAATGATAATGATCATGATCATAATCATGATCATGATCATGATAGATATCATTTGATTGACATATACATGAAGAATCTAATGGATTATTATTCATCATCTTCATTGTCGTCGCTGACGTCGACGTTGTCATCATCATCATCGTCATAGGATCAATTATATAATCTATATGATTTGGATATGATTCCATAGATTGTTGTTGTTGTGGTTGTTTTAGTTGCTGTAGTGATTGTTGTTGCCTTGGTGATTGTTGTTCAATAGGTAATTCATATTGTAATGGTTGTTTACAATGAAATGTTTGTAAATAATTTTGTTTTGTTGTTGTAATTAATTTTTTAGTACATTTTTGTTTTAACCAATAAATCAATAAACTTATACTACTTATTAAACTAATTAATAAAAATAAACAACATAATATAATTACAGTAATTAAATATTGATTATGTTTTGATAATAATCTCCATTGATTATTAATCATTGATGTTTGATTATTGATTAAAGGAATATGAATCATTTTTGAACTACTTACAATTGATTGACCATTATGAGTAATATATACAATTCTAATTTCATATTGTGAATCTAAATAGAAATAAACAAAGAACAGAAAGAAAGAAAGAACAGTCTAAAGTTATGGTGGTGATCAGTATTTATGTTGATAATCATCATTAAAGCTTTCGATATGGTTAGTTACTAACTTCCTATGGGTAAACACGGATCTTGTGGGGTTCAAAATCCTTTACTAGCTTAGTTTGATTCCTTCTTTCTTGGCAATCGATATCAAATAGTTAAAATGAACTCTTCATTGTCACTGTTAGAAGTGATGGCATACAAGGTAATGTCTTCGGTATTTTGCTCATTTGAGTGTTTATCAATGATATATGTGAAAGTTTTTATGTGGGTTAACCGTTTCTAGATGTAGATGATCTTAAAGTAGTATATTCATTTTCTCTACATGAGCTGAAAAATATTCAAAATTGCATCAGCATGGAGCTTATCAAAGTAGCACAGTAGTGCTTAAAATGGCAGCTGGAGTTTAACACAGCTGAATGTAGATGGATATGCTTTGACGATACATCACGCAATTTAGATCTTATCATAAATGGTGAGGTGTTATCTAGGTTACATACAGTAGTAGACTTAGGACTTAGGTACTCCTACGATTTGTTGTTTGCAGAACAGACATTGAAACAGACCTCTAAGTCTCAACGTCTTGTAGGTTACATAACTCGAAACCTTTATAACAACAATTCACATATTTTGAAGTATAAAGTTTGTGTTCGAGCACTCCTAGAATACGGCACATTTATCCTTAGTTGTGTGCGCATAAAGAATAAATTAAGGTTGGAATCAGTACAGAGACGATTTACACTTCGGATTCTTGGAACTGATTGTATCGTGAATTATAATTCCAGGTATAATAAACTTGGACCCGACTCTGTATAGAAAAGGTGACTTAAGCTAAATCCAATCTTTGCTGCTCTGAAAATGCATTAAATGTTCTAACCACCTGTAAGTGTATCTTATTCCAAAAGTTAGATTATGGGAACTTGAAATGTTTAACTATTCTTATTAGTGAATTCTCTAAGTAAAATCACCTACCTGCTGATACTTTACATTAACACCGTCTCTGGCAACCTTAAGTAATCTGAATAACATTTGCCATGAACAGTATATCACTTAGTCATATGATATATGCATTATGGTAGACCTGATTGACATATTTTAGTAAGTATTGCTTTGTTGTTCCGTTGCTCTCTGTTATACGATTTATCATTCTTGAATTATTCCCTGTCTATTAATTACAGTCTACTACATTCACAACCACATATGTTTAATTCTTGTACAAATGTTGTTTCCTACTTTATTGGTACATTGTGGTATGAGTGCTCTGCTACTGTATACGTAAAGATACCGCCAGTTAAACAACAGTGATTCATCTACTAGATCAATGAAGCATAAAACACGTCTAGAGCAGTCTAGAGTCCTTATCAGTCCTGCTTCCTGCTTAGCCCAGCTAAGTAAGTCCAGAACACCAATCTGAGCCTCTGTGATATCAATCATGTATTTCAAACATAATGGGTTTATATATCAACCAGACAGATCACAACGTACAAGTATTAACTAAATGTGGATGTGAATGAGGGTGGTAGTAATTGATAGACGTGGAGTAATTCAAGAATGGTAAATCATATAATAATAGTTCATAGGTCAAAATAAAGCTCATAATAAGAGAGACATGGTTATGAATAGTTTAGTTACATAACAATTATACAATAAAAATATACGTATAGTATTGATTCATAAATGGATTTCAAAAGTTACCATTAACTATGTTTATCGGGACCTAACAGTAAGCGAGTGAGCGTGCAAGTCAGCGAAGCAATGAACATGAGTAAAATGTACATATACATATATATATACATAGTGAAATGAATAGAACATCAAATCAATTAAGCGATTACCAGTGACGCTATCAGAATGAATATATGAGTAGACAGTAAGTAATACTCAAGTATATATATTCATACAAGTGTAACAATAATAAAGGTACAATGATATAGATAAGTTGGTATTGTACTCATGACTCTGTCCGTTGAACAAGTTAACAAAAGGTTTTAAATGTGAACAAACTCAATTGCATTTGAGCTGTTATAACAGATCAAGCGTTCGTGTGTGAGATCAATAGATTCTGGATTCGAATCTCATGAGGGAGTGGAATCGTGGATGTACACTATTGAAAGGGAATACCAATTATTAGGACGAAATGATGGTTTAGTGCATCTAGGTTTTCTATGATGGTTTACCTTCGATGGACTCATGAATTCAATGAATGATATAAATTACATTAATTTAATTAGTTAGATTTCTTAGAGAAATTTTCATTGATATGAATACGGTTTAAGATTGAAATATTACCTTGGTCACTTTAGAATCTTAACTGTGTGGATTATTTATTTAAATGCATAAACATTGATACAAGGAGGTACCAAATAAATATGGACCACACTGAGTCATTCGATTTATGTGATGGCTGGGATACTGTTCGGGTGCCCAAATCAAAATAAATGGTTAACTTATGAAGATACACCTCGAGACTTTGACCTACAGATCTAATCCATAAGTCAGTGAAGTAACTTGTGGAGATGCAATTCCATGGTGGCCGGTGACCAACAATAGGTTCGTCCTCTATTTGTTTCCTCAGGATCCTGGAGATCATGTGCACCATTGGTTTGGAGTCATAGTTTTCCAACTCAGCTTGGCGAATTCTCCATATCTCCCAACCCGGTTAAAGCAGCTGACATTCTCTTTTCGTTCTCTCAATTTCGTAAACAACAGTCATGCCACGGGAAGGCAGTGAGTAGGACTTCTCTGACAATATTTGTATGTACGTGGCATTGTGAGAGCATTATAAGGGAGATAGTTGACTCTCCCTACTCTCGATCGTGTCAGCGCATTTAGGGGCTAGGTTTTCTAGGTCATATCATGGACGGAATTTTTTCAGACAGTTATTGAAGATGACAAAGCAGTAGATATGTATTTTGTATTAGTGTAGAACTAATCAGTAGTGCCCATTCACAACTCCACCAGGGATTAAACTCAGGGTCTCGTGATCTCATGGAAGGCCCTTAATATTTAGATGACTGATTAACTATTAAATGGTTGTAAATTTCCAGCTTTAAACATTCTCGGATATTGAGCTCCTATCTTCTAACGAGTTTGATGGTTGACTGATTGATTACTGAAACTGCTGAACTCCACTGATCAAGGCATCTTATTAGAACTCTGAGAACTACCTCTCAAAATAAGCCACTGGTGATCTTACGATTTCATCAATATAAACAGATCTACTTTATTGTCGTTTACTTAACCTTTCATAATCAATATCAAACTATACTACTCGTGAAGTTAAGTCAATAAAACTAGTGCAAATTAATGAAAAATTATACACTTCTTTGCAGTCAAACTATCAATTGCCCCAGTAAAACCGAGAGTGAGGAGAGTCAACTCTTCCCCTTGAAATCCTCTCATATGGCCACGTGCATACAAACACTGACTTCTCGCAGCTTGGGAGTTTTTCTAAGAAATTGAGGCGACGAAAGTCGAATGTCCGGTGGATATATATGATTCACCTAAGTGAGTTGGAAAACCCTGATTCAAAACTAATAGTGCCTATGGGTCCCAGGATTGTGATGGAACAAATGGCGTATGAACCAATCGTTGGTCACCGGTCGCCGTGTAACTGCATCTCCTGACGTTGCTCCACCTTTAGGTCAAAAGCTCTAGATGTGACTCCCTAAGAAAACCACCTGCTTCATTCTGAGCACCCGGGGCAGCATCATACCCCATACACAAATCAAGTGACTCAATATGGTGCATATGTATTCAATAAAATCAATAAAAAACTGTACCTTTATTTAAATTATTTAATACAATCCATGAATTATGTAATTCTCTTTGAGTTTCTTCCCATATCTCTGTATCTAATTGACGAAATTGTACATAAAACATAAATGGATGATTAAATTTTTCAATTTGTTCATTATTATTTATTTTGAAGTTGTTGTTCGTATCTTGTTCAGTTATAAATGGAATTGTCGAAGAAGAAGAAGAAGAAGAAGACAAAGACGACGATGAAGAAGAAAGAGAAGATGAAGAAGTAGTAGTTGTTGTTGTAACAGAAGAATCTGTACTATCATTAATCAACTCTGATTGATTTAAATCATAGATTAATGAAGATAATGGTGTAATCAATGTTAAATTTAATGCATTCACATAACCTTCGACGGAAGTGATTGTAAAAGGGATATAACCATAATCTGTAAAAACAAATGGTTAACAATCACAAAAAACTATCAGAATAGGGATTTATAGAGATTGTAGTAGTTTTATTCATGAGTTGATCTAAGGTTGAAAACCATTGAAAATGTAGAAGTACTAGACTGTTGTTTCCTCTTATCATAGAACTCCTCAGCTGTACGTATTTATGATCCAACATGTAGGACTCAAATACAGGACCCCTGATCTCATTTGCGAATGATTATTCTTCAGACGAATGAACTGGTATCTAATGGTGTTAATCTCTAACCTAAATCGATCCACGAAACTGAACCATTGTACACAATTGTTTGAGATTTAGTGAAGCATAAAGAAATCATTTATCTTCAAGATTGTAACCAAATTCATAGCATTTACTATTAATTCAAGTGATAGATGTCAGACCCGTGTACTTGACCATCATTCATACCCTAACTATAAGGTTTGATAATACAATCTGATAGCATAAACAAGAGTAAATAAAGGGTGATTTTATTATTTAAAACTGTAAAACTAACACTGAAACCTTAATCCTAATGTAATGAATGAGAACACATAAATGGGGAAAACCAAATATATTTGAATACAACATTACAGAATATCTCGGTAAACTCTGAGAACTATACAGTAAATACCTCACCAATTACTTTCTATTCTCGTTCTCGCTTAATTTCCTCAACATTCTGCCTCCAGGCATTGTAATTTTAATTGATGATACAGACTACTTATGTCTGTCGACATCTTACTTACTTACTTAAACCTGTTACTCCCACTCGAGCATAGACCGCCAAATAGCATTCTCAAACCCACTCTGTCCTGGACCTCTCTTGGTGTTCATTCTTCTCATTTCTGTCTCCATTTCTCGGAGTAATGTGTTTTTTGGTCTTCCTCTTTCCCTTTGACCTAGAGGGTTCCAAGTGAAGGCCTGCCTTGTGACGCAATTAGGTGCTTTCGTTAATGTGTATCTTATCCACTTCCAGCACTTCTTCCTGATTTCTTCCCCCGCTACAATCTGGTTTGTTCTTTCTCACAGTGGATTGTTGTTGATAGTGTCTTGTCAACGGATCCGACGTAATTTGCGTAGATAACTGTTAATAAAAACTTGTATCTTCTGGATGACGCCTTTCATAAATCTTCAAGTTTCCACCTCATACAGTAGAACTATCTTGATATTTGTATCGAAAATTCTGAATTTGGTGTTGGTTGACAGACAGTTGTTTTGAGTTTCAGATATTCTTCACTTGTAAATATGCTGTTCTTGCTTTGCCGATCCGCATCTTCACATCTGCATCAGATCCACCATGCTCATCAGTGACACTGCCCAGACATGTGAAGGACTTCACATCTTCCAAAGCTTCTCCATCAAGTTCAATTCGATTGGTTCATGTTGTGTTGTGCTGGAGAATCTTACTTCTCCCGTTGTGTATGTTGAGACCTACTTCTGCTGAAACTGCTGCTACACTGGTCGTGTTCTCCTTCATTTGTTGTTGCGTGTGTGACAGAAGAAGCAGATCATCTGCGAAGTCTAGGTTGTCCAGGTTCATTTTAGCTGTCGACTGTATCCCATGCTTTCCCCCACCCAGATGTTGATGTTTTCATGATGTAGTCGATCATCAGGTGAGTGAGAAAGGGTGAGAGTAGCAACCTTGCTTGACAGCGGTCTTTTTTTCGAACGAGTCTGTCAGCTGTCCTCCACGCACGATTTTGCGGTTTCATCCATCTGTCGACATCAGTAGTATACATTATACTAACACTAAATTTAAGTACCTACTGATACTTTGATCATTAGAACTGTCTATATTCAATAGCTAACATTTAGCCTTGATATATACATCATGACCATGAAACGATTTATACATTTGATCCAACTTTCAAGTGATCAAATCTTTAAAAAAGGAACTTAATATAAATATTATATTATTACCATGGCTAAGAGTTGCTGTACGAAAATTTACAAAAGTTGATTCACCACGTCCAACAGCTGTTTTAGCCCATATATATAATGAATAATTAGTATTCATTTTTAAACCTGATATACGTGTTGCACATTGTTCTGGATCTTCAATTGTTATAGAAGAGATCATTTGTGAAGTTTTCTTTGAAATTCTATCAATTGTATCAGTAAAATTATCTAAAATTTAAGAAAAAACACAATGTTTGATTAAGAAATTTGAATAGAAGGAATTCTATGAAATACATGTCGGGTAGAGACTAGTATCTACCTCAGCACAATGAAATATAGTCGTGGGATTTCGTGAATTGGTTGAAGTTAGACATTAATACCGTCGAATGCCAACCGGCTCAATGGTATGGAGGTTAAGCATTAGCGCGTGAGATCGGAGGCCCTCGGTTCGAATCTCAGGAGCGGGATCATGGACGCGCACTGCTAAGGAGTCTTACAGTAGGACGAAACGGTTGTCCAGTGCTTTCAGGTTTTCAATGGGAATCTAAAATCAATTGGTTTATGATCTCAATCAAAAACCTAATAATAGCCATGATATATGGGCGAAAATGATAATGATTTGTTGTCAGCTTAGTCAGATATGTAGATAGCCTGACAGGTATCATATAAGTTATATATTCTCTTATCCTTATAATTATTATTGATTGTTGTTGGGTCGTGTCAGGTTTTGGTGTGGAAATTTATTCACGTTCGAGTCAGGCTAATCACGTGTTCTTGATCTGAGTTGTGTTGAAGTCCTGTAGAATAGACACTGTGAGGGAATGTACTGTAGATATTCGTCTAAGGTAAATTAACGTCCCATACGTGTAAAAATGGAAGCCCAACCGTTATAACATTCAATAACCTCAAACTGAGAAATACAATTGGATACAATCATTTAGAGGTTATAAGATTCATTCTATTTCATACTTATACGGAAGGTATATTGACATTCAATTGCGAGTTCGTTTTTCTCTAAGGATTCAGATTCGTAAAATTCTACGGAATATGGACGAAATCCAATTTAATTTTCGGCGGGATCGTGGATGCGTACTGCTGAGGAGTCCCACAATAGAACAAAACAACTGTCTAGTATTTTCAGGTTTTCCATGATGGTCTAGCTTCAATTGACTCATGATCTCAACTACCAAAATTCATATAATTTATTGTTCCTACACACTCCTATGTCAACAAACTGAACTAGTGAATAATCATTCTTTCACAAGACAGAACATCCTGGGTTCGATTCGTGTTTATATATACACCTTACTATGGAGTTCCGTACAAGTTCTAAAACAGTTGTACAATTCATTCAGATTTTTCAACAGTTTTCTAGTTCTGATCGATCCATGGTTTCCGTGAACTTGTTGAGTAAATCATAGTATTGAATTTTGCTAAGAATATTTCAAATTTGAATTGCTTGATTGTTGTAGTAACTGATTTATTCAAATAACACTTTGAAGGTGAACTTTAAGATTAAACCTTCGGTCGAGTGTGCTGTCACATGGCTACGCGTATACAGTCACTGTCAGGAAATTCTTACTCAATGACTGCTCGTGGTGGGGTTGCTTAAGGAATAGAAATGACAGAAAGCGACTGTCGATCGCTTTAACGAGGTTGGTGGATTTAGAGGATCCACCTAGGGGAGTTGGAAAACTCTCATTTCAAATCAATAGTGTACATGGTCTCCAGAATCCTGAGGGGACAAATGGTATATGAACCTACTGTTGGTCACTGGCTACTATGGAACTTCATCTCGTTACGTTGCTCGACTACCTTATGGATTATACTTGTAGGTAAATATCTCAGGTTATGGACTTCTAAGAAAACTATGTTTTTTGTTTTGAGCACTCTGGAAGTATTCTAGCCCTTACACAATCGAATGACACAGTTTGGTGCATAGATACTTGGTACCCCTCTTGTACTAATATTTATGTGTAAACAAAATTGAATGAATGAGGGTGGAGGGGTTGGGAGAAACGGGAAATCAGGCAACTAAAACAATTTAACATACTTAAGTATATTTCTAAATCATACGAAATTAAATTTCCATTTAAAATCATTGGCTTAATCCATGATACTTCAATATGATTAACACCAATAAATGAAATAGTTAATTCAGATACTTTCTCCGGTACACCTTCTTTAGTTTCTACAATGATTGCATCACTATAAAAGAAATGAAAATTGAAAATAGATTTACAATAAAATATCAGAAAAAGTTTTGTGATTAAGTGTAATTGTTTAATGGAAAACAGAGAGTGTATACACCGACGACATTGTGATCGATTCTCAGCGATGTCATGCAGAGTCATGAGGAACACAACCGAGTAGTCTGCATCTACCAATATGTCTAAGGCTAGAAGTTAGTGATTTCAAGGACTGATGCCAAGTTTTAGTTTGGCCGCCCTTAACTTTCTTACAACCAACCCCTACATTAGTCAGCATTGCGCGTCATGCATAGATTGCGTCTAACTTGACTATTACTTACCCGGTGATCCCAACAGATGTGAGCAATATTTCTAAGACACCTGTAGTCGAATACTATAAGCTTATGAATATCTTCTACTCTTAACGGCCACGTTGGTCAATCATAAAGTAGAACGGAACGAACTGCTGAGAATTGTACTCGTCCCTTAATTGACAGACCGATATCTCATTTTCCCTATAGGTGACGTATTTTGGCAAAAGCCAAACGAGCTTTTTGAATCCGTGCAGACATTTCGTCAGACACCAACTCATTAGAGCCGATCAGACTTCCAAGATAAGTGAAGTTGTCAACGTGTTCGACTACTCCACTCCCTATCCTTAGTTCCAGTGTTGATGTAGGCCAGTCCTGAAGTGACAACTTGGGTTTAGAAAGGGGAGAAACGTATTTCGAACATTCTGGCATTGTCGCTTAGTGCTACCAGAAGACTCTGCATTCTATCAGCGTCTTCACCAAACAGGACTATGTTATCTGTGTATTCTAAGTCGATAAGTGGACCTCCTGGAATGAGATCAGTGCACGAAAATGCAGTCGACGAAAATGTTATTTCCATCAGTGTGTTCATGATAAAGTTGAACGAAAGTGTATTTAGTTTACAACCTTGATGGACACCACTTGAGGTTGCTAAATCTGATGACAGTTCTCCACAAGCTCTGACTCTAATAATAGTGTTCGATTGATGTGCCTTCACAATGTTTATGTACTTCTGAGGTACACCTTTCAATGACAGACACAGAACCTGTCGGTCCACAGAGTCAAATGCTAATTTGAAATCAAGAAAAACTATCATTATCGGACGCCGATAAACTTGCCTGTGTTCTAGAATCTGATGAATGGTCAATATGTGGTTGATGCAGCCACGACTAGGTCTGAAGCCAGCTTCGTTTTCTAGTGTTTGTAGTCCATGATGCTATATTAGTTAAACTAGTCCCTCTGCGATTATCAAAGGATGTTTTTCCTCCTTCGTAAACATTCAGGCAATCAGTGATTGCGACCACTCAGATGGGATTACGTCGAACTCCCAGATTTTAGCTAAAACACTAGTCAAACTAATCGCTAAAACTGGACCATCATTCTTAAATACCTCTGGAGCCAATCCATTTGGACCATCTGCCCTTCCTCCTTTTAAAATTCAATGTAGTACAATGCAATTCCATAGACAGATAAATACATAGTCAGATAGATAGATAGATAGATAGATAGATAGATAGATAGAGAGATAGATAGACAGATAGATGATAGATAGATAGATGCCCCCAAATGCTCTGGTACGGCCAAGAGTGGAGACAGTCCGCTTTCGTTTTCAAAATGCTCTCACATGTCCACGCGTACATAGCCTCTGCCAAGGACTTCCTACTCACTGTCTTCTCGCAGCATTACTGTTGTTTGCGAAATTGAGACAAAGGAAATCGAATGTCCGGCGCTTTAACCGGGTTGGTGGACACAAAGATTCCACCTAGGTGAGTTGAAAAATCCTGATTCCAAACCAATGGTGCACATGGGCTCCAGTATGTTGAGGGAACAAATGGCCTACGAACCATATATTGGTCACCGGCAACCATGGGACTGCATCTCCTTACGTTACTCGACTGCCTTGTGGATGAGACCTTTAGATCAAAGGCTCCAGGTGTGACACCCTAAGAAAACCACCTGTTTCGGTTTGGGCATCTCTGCATATCACAACCCTCACACAAATCAAGTGAGATTTGTGTGGCTTATATATATATCTGGTGCCCCTCTGTACTAATATCTATATGATCAAATAAATAAATAAATAATGCTAGACCACCATATAAAACCTAGAAGCACTTGATGACCGTTTTGTCCCAATATAGAACTCCTCATCAGTGTGCATCTATAATTCCACACCGCGACATTCAAACCCAAGTCCTATCAATCTCGCATGTGAAACATTAAACCTTTAAACCATTGAGTCGGCCAATATTCAACCGTATTCATATTAATTTATAAATTACTTTCAATATTACCTTTCTGGTCCAGCATATTGTATATTAAGTATACGAACCCATATTTTTAATTTTGTTTTACCCGGTAATTCATTTAAATAAACTTTATAATAATCATTTTCATATTGAATACTTGAATTATTCATTGTATGTAAATGTTCTAATGTAGATGACCTAGTTATTGGGATACTTTTAGTATTGATTACATTATTATTATTATTATTATTATTATTATTATTATTATTATTATTATTATTATTATTATTATTATTATGAATAATATCTCTGTTCAATAGTTCATTATCTAGCAATGTTATAGATGACATTCGACGTAGATTTGGAAATGACCAAGATGGAGGTTGTTCAAGAATATAATCCTTGAAATAGAAAGAAAAAGTAAAGCATTTATGATTAAACGTATAATGACTTTATGGTAATTTCACTGACTGAAAACACGAGTCAATTCAAGCTAGACCACTATGGAAAACCTGGAACTACTGAACGGTTGTGTCCGTCTTAGTGTGCGACTCCTCAGCAGCGCGCATCAACGACTTCGCACCCCGCGAGATTCGAACACAGGACCTATCCGTCTCGCTTCAGGCGCCTAGCCATCTAGACCACTGAGCAGGCCGGCATCCAACGGTGTTAATGTCTAACTTCAACCAATCCACGAAGTTGCGCCACCATACACCATTGTCATCAGTGAGTTGATATCTCACAACAAACCTGGTAATTGTCCACAAAAGCCTAATTAGTGATTTTCATCATTAAACAAGCTAATGAATTTCTGAACTCAGTAGTTAAGTTAATAATATGATAGAGTCTGAGTACTAGAGTGAATGTCAACTCTGTATTGCCAGTACATCCAGCTGACGAGGCCTGAATAGGATGAGATTAACCTCATGTGTAATAACGGTGTTGCAGATCAAATGCTGCTAAAACATTTTTGGGTTATAGTACAGTTTTAACCGGATCGTTAAGTTTTATTGGGATCCTAGGTCAATAACCTTGAAATGCTTGACTTAAGTTTCATCATAGTATAAAACAGATTACCAACTCGCTGTGAGGAAGATACCAATTGAAGATAATGCATGATAGATACTTAATGTCGTGTGTTGGTTAAAGTTAAACTTAGGAAGCACTGCATGAAGCAGGTCGATTTTCTATAGGTTAAGTGTTCATTCACGAGACCTAAGAGTCTGGTTTTCATTCTCAGATTTAGAGGTGAGAATTCTCAGTGCTAAAAAGTATCAGACTAGAGCAGAATGGCTGTAAACTGCCTTCAAGTTTCTTATGGTTGCTTAAACATGTTCGATTCTCAATCTCAATATAAGTAATAAACGCTTATATATCAAGGTGTTCAATTCTTTCTGTACTTTACTAAACACCCTTAAAGAAAACGACACCAGTTTGAATTATTCTTCACAATTCATCTAACTACAAAATGATTTTGATGGAGTTTTGTTCTCTAAGCTGGATAGTTTAGTCGTAGAGCTTTCATCATTCTTCTTAATCATTGATTGATAAATTGGATTGGAAATTATGCACAAATAAAGGAACAAAAATCAAACCAATTAGGAGATACAACCAAAACAAAGAAGTAAACAATGACAGGTTTAAGGTCAACAAGAATCAATCAACATCAAGATGTAAAGGACAAGCTGTGAACTATATGTGGAGAAATTCGAATACTTCACTTCTACCTGAAGTTTGTGCTGACGATATTGTTCATAAGAATAATGAAAGCTCCACGAATAAATCATCCCATTCAGAGAACAAAACTCTATCAAGATCATCTATCTGAGCTAAAAATCTTCTCCACCATCACAAAATGATTTGAATATCAGGAGTCCGTTGAAGAAGAAAACGATTGATATTAGACTACCATTGAAAACCTGGAAACACTGGACGGCCGTTTCGTCCAATTGTGGGACTCCGCTCGCGGGTCTGTCGTGAGATAATAACTCACTGAAGACAATGATGAATGTGTCACTCAATTTCGTGGTTTAGTTGAAGTTAGACATTAACACCATTGGATGCCGGCCGGGTCAGTGGTTTAGAGGTTAAACGTTCGCATGCCAGATCGATAGGTCCTGGGTTTGAATCCCGCGAGCAAGATCATAGATAGGCACTACTGAGGAGTCCCTTACTAGGACAAAACGGTCGTTCAATGTTTCCAGGTTTTCAATAACTCAATAATCTCCACAATCTTATACTGATAAATAAGAAAATGAACCAAAAACGTTTCTTACCTGAACCTTTTTATAAAATTCACATGAATCATTTGATAAATCAGCATTACACCATTCAATTCGAAATCCTTGAAATATACCATTCATTTTTAATAAGAAATTAGAATCTTTGATCATTTTCCAACTAAGTAATAAATGATTTGAACCAATATATAAAACTCTTAATTGAATTGGTATTAATTGTGGTATATCTTCACCTGAACGACCAGTAAATATTAATGGTTTAGTACCAGATGAACCTAAATAGTTTTCAGCTTGTAAAGTAACCTATAAAATACAATATAGTACCATTCAATAAATATGTATGAAGTAATTAGTATCATAGTTATAATTCAATGTTTACAATGTTAACAGTATTGAAATGAATTGATTAGTCTTTGAATGTTACCAATGTCATCAATAGTGTTCACTTATAGTGTTCACTACGCCTGGAGTCCCTCCGGGGGCTACTGCCGGTCCCAAGCCCGGATAAAGGAGGGGGGTCGGGCATAGGGTTAGCGTCCCCATCCCGTAGAAAACTAACTCGCTAAAAAAACGCTAACCAGGAAAAAAATTATAGTGTTCACTTATTGTATCACAATTGATTGATTATTGAATGGTGATCAGTGTCATGTGTGTCGAATCCTTCTTAGTACAGATCGAATGCTATCGATCAATATTCTATGTGGCCACTAGTCCAACCACCATCTTATCACAACATACTGTACGCAATGTTGAGTAAATAAGACTGGTGGCCATATTGCAACTTGGTCGACAGCATTCGATTTGCACTATGAAGTATTTGACATAAATGTCATTGATCACCACACAGTGATCAAATAATTGTGATTACATCTCAGTACTACAGGAGGACAGTCACGGTCTGGATAGCTCAGTGGTAACGTGCCTGACTGTGAAGCTGAGTGACATGGGATCTGATCCGCCAGGGAGCACTAGTTCCCTCAAGATTACAGGTATACCTTGCTGATGAATGCCAAGTAGCATGAAACCCGGGTCCAGGGTTTCCTGTTGACTATCTCCAACCACTATTTTATCACTTATTATGTGTCCTACTCACTTTTGTTCATGTATTCGGTTAATGTTGAACGTTAGAGTTTGATTTTCACCAAACATTTTACTTCAAGAGATTTAAGTTATCTGTAATTGTCCATTTGAAACATATCTAGTGCAGTATTCACTTGGTTTTTTACTTGTATCTTCTGAAGTGAAAATATCACGTCATCCTATTGCACAAGCAAGTGGCTATCAGGGCTCAGTAACTAAGTGGATAACGCGATAGCGTTTAAAGTGAATGGTACGGGGTTTGAGTCCCCTAGTGAACATCAACTCTGACATGCAGGTACATCCAGCTGACGAGCCCCGAATAGGACGAAACGTGAGTCCTGGATTCCACTGCTAGCCATTATCCATTTTCGCTTATATCTAGTATAGTGTCATTATTTGTTTACTTACATATGTCAACGAGGGGTAACAGGCTTAAGTAAGCTTTATAGGGGTGGACTACACTATAGATGTTTCTAAAGTACCATAGATGAATGGGAAGTGTTTGAATAGTGAGTAGGACATACAATAACTGAACACTGTGAGCGTTGATGACATTGGTAACATAAGATTAAGCTCCCAAAAGTCCTGGTACAACCGACAGTGGATAGAGTTAACTCTCCTACTCAAAACGTTCTCACAAGGCCACGCATACACACAACCGGTAACAAGACAGTCCTACTCACTGCCCTCTCGCAGCATTACTGTTGCTTACGAAAGTGAGAGAACAAAATGCGAATTTTTGATGCTTTAACCGGATTGGTGAATATCGACGGTTCTCTATAGAGGAGTTGGAAAACCCTCACTCAAATGCAATGGTGCACATGGGCTGATGTATCCTAAGGAAACAAATGGTGTATAAACATGCATGTTCTGATGTTGCTCCATTAGACCATACCTTTAGATCGAAGGCTCCGGCTGTGGCCACCATCTGTCTCGGTCTGGGCACTCAGGCAGCATCACAGCCCGCGCATATGTATTTAGTGCCCCTATGTACCAATATTTGTGTGTTCAAATGAATAGAGAAATAAATAATAACATAAAGCATATCAAATCAGGATGAATTCTATGTACTATTGTTGATTTAAAGATCATTGGCCAATAGACAACGGCGAGACTATAATTTATGGACGAATCAATTACGAATAAGATAACAGGTTGCAGATTTTGTTGCAAAATTCACTCGTTCATTCGGATAAAAAGAATTTAGGCATCATATCTTATGTCAGTTCGTGATGAAAACCCTAAATCTAATTTCTAACCTTAATCGTCAAATGTAAATCGTAATTGGAATCCCTGGCATAGGTTTATAACTCTCATTTGTTTTTTGACATTTGGTGGACATTGCCAAAGTCAGTCTGACGTCGCTCAAAGGTCGTTCATAAATTAAAGTCTCAATTAGTCAATTACAACGTAGGATCAGGCATCTATATGCATCAGTTCAAGTTGCCATACCTCATTAGCACAACAACATGAACAGTGGATTCATAGAAGTAGTTAATTCAATAATAGTTATATATAAAAGAAAGATTGCGTATAAGGATATAGTACAGGAAGTAAGAATTAATTCGTAGAAAGAAATGTATAAAGTAATTTTAGCCTCATGTTTTAAAGGGAGACAAAGAGTGTATACATCTAGACTATTGTAATCGATTCTGAGTCATATCATCTAGAGTTTCTAACCATTGCTTAGGATATTCTTATCGGACAACCATTAAAATCTTAAGGACAATCAATAATGATTCATCTTAGATGTTTACTAGAGTTACTTTTTTAAAATTCATAACCTACCTGAATATCTTATCTCATAGCTGTCAAGGATCTCGGTAAGTATATTACTACTAAAACCCTATCATAGATATCTACTAATCCATATCTTCAACTTCGATTCATTCTATACTCCTTCAATATAGAAATATTATGTTACTTTATTTCTTCCACTAGTTCAATAATCATATCGTATGGTGGATCGTGGGGTGTCTATTCTAATTTCTACCGATTTATCAACTTCAGATATCTGAGTTATATAAATAATATACCCTTGTGGGCCAGGGTAGTCTTACATTGGTTTTCAGGAGAACCAGACACTATCCGGACTTTCACGTGACAACCCAAACAGTACAGCTCAACTCCGTTTAGCAGGAGAACCAGACATCGTATAGGCTTTGACGCTACAATCTAAATAGTACAGCTCAGTCCTGTGGCGCAACCACACAGGTACCAAGAACCCTGGTGGACCATTCGCACCATTCATATACACACTCACATCACATGTATAGTTATTCCGATCAATGATCGCGTGAATCAATTATGCACAGCACGAACAGGCCAAAGTTGACCTATTCCGCTTACACGACAGTCAAACTCATTAATGTTAGCAATGGCGGCATGCCTAACAATGTCCCAATGACAATGGCCCTCGGGAACACTGAAAAGCAACCACCAGTATGAATGAAATCAGTTAACCAGCAAACCAATTTTTGTATGAACAGTCAGCAAAACTTTCCAAATCAATGCCGAACGATCCACAATAACAATGGCGAACCTCCAGCCTCATATGAGACCTTCAGCTCTACATAGCCATATAGCTTATACAACACATATGTAGGGTAGTAAGCGAAATAACCCAGCCTGAAGCGTTAGGGCTTAAATAATGCTTAAAACCCATTATCTGATGCTGGAATACTATAACTAGACCACCAAGGTCATTTTTATCGTATTTGCAAAATTTTCATTTTTCCGACTTTTCAGATCCTGCGTTAGAGGTAGTATCCTTTCAGATATCCCAGTACGACCCCAATACTATTCCTCAATCTTCAATATATCAGAACACGAAGAAGAACAAGAATATTCCAACATATCGGTCATCGTACTATGATATGATTTAACATTGTTCTTTTCAAACTCTTTAAATCTATTCAATTATTCAACAATTCTACATTAAATTTAATTCTTACCTGATAAGTACGAAATACTTCTATATTCCATTTATCATATTGTTTTAAATCATTCATATTTGATGATACCTTTGATGTGATTAATTCAGTTAATTCTATTCTATCTTTAGACCAATTTTTAATAATTGTATAATTGAATGCATTTTTTGATGGACCATGAATACAATCCATACAATGAATAGTTAAACGATAGATTAAACCAGGACCATTATGTTGAATAGGATCCAAAGGCTGTGTTAAAAAAAAACAAAAGAAAAAGCAAAGTTTTAACATGTGATAAATAAGTATGCTTGTTTTTTCTTAAAGCAAAGATGGATAATAGTTAACAGTAGAATCCAAGACTCACGTTTCGTTCTATTTGCGACTCATCAGCTGGATGTATCTGCATCACATAGTTGATGTTTACTGTGGGACTCAAACTCAGCATCGTTCACTTTAAATGCTCTTGTGTTATACACTTAACGATTGAGTCATGATATCCACCTGCTTGTGCAATGAGGTGAAGTTTTAAATTCACTTGATATTGTTTACTTGAATCTTTCCGTTGATGTTCAGGACTGTAATTGATCAGTCTTTTATTGTCATAGGTGCATACTGTGTGTTGCTGACAATTACTGGGTAGGTGTATTGCCTCGTACAAAAGAATATGCAAATACTTTCGATACTAAAAAAAATGCATTCGTTCTATCTTCAATAGGTATTCATATTACTATTATTACTGTAATCAGTAGAATGTACAAAAGCCTTCACTTGACATTTCATGAATTCTATCTTATATTACTCATTATCACTCTTTCACATCCTTTTTTAACAGTATGGAATTATGGAGATTGTTGAGCTTTGATTGAAATCATGAATTGATCAGTGATAGACCGTCACTGAAAACCTAGAAGTAATGGATGGCCGTTTCGTCTTAGTACATGACTCTTCAGTAGTGCGTGTTCACGATCCCACATCAAATGGATTGGGACTTAGGACCTTCTGTCTTACGCACAAACTTCTTACATCTAGATCACCGAGCTGGCATCCAAAGGTGTTAATGTCTAACTTCAACCAATCCACGAAACTGTGCGATTAGATATCTATCTCTACCCGACACGGATTGAACTCCACTGGTCACAGCTTCTCAACAGAACTCCGAGAATTATCTCTCAAAGCCTGTTACTAGTGAGTACATGATAATTGTCATTATGGAGTTAAACAAGTTTCATGGATACCAATGGTGACAGCCAATATATTTCTAGTTCCATTATAAACTTCATTTTGAGAAATGAATATATTTTTTATATATGATGATAACTTCATAACAAACAAACTGATGTAAATCTGATCACAATTTGATACGTGTCCTGCGAAAACAACTGACAGATATAGATTATGTATGATTTTATTCCTCTTGAATGTAGACTGCTTGAATTAAGTGTGATCTAAGGTATATTCTGTTCCGCTACTTTTGGTCTTGAATCATGTATCTGGTGTATGTATTTAAGGTATTGGTCAAATATTCAGTCTAGTGATAGTACAGTCTTGGTCATCGATCGTGGAAGTATATATGAGTAGTATAAAGTGGGAAACGGAAAATGTTCTTATTTTCCCATTGCATTATTTCGTTTTTGTCCTTATTCTGTAACGTATATTGATTAACGTCTATAGTACTGCCATAGTGTGTGTTTCAGCAGGTAATTATAATTACAACTAGATTATCACTGAGTGGTGACCAATCTCATGTTCCTTATATACTGATTGAATTGGATCGATTAAGTTTCATTATGGATACTAGTCTAAATCACTAGAAATTGAGAGCTCTATATCGAAATGCTCATCATTGATGAACACGATGGATCTGATGTCGATAAGAACGTGCGGATCGGCAAAGCAAGAGAAACATATATATA
This sequence comes from Schistosoma margrebowiei, assembly GCA_944470205.2. Taxonomy (NCBI): domain Eukaryota; kingdom Metazoa; phylum Platyhelminthes; class Trematoda; order Strigeidida; family Schistosomatidae; genus Schistosoma; species Schistosoma margrebowiei. Next base: position 3,931,371 of record OX104029.1, on the reverse strand, counting down.
AATGAAGAACATCTAGAACTCAAAACAACTGTCAACCAACATCAAAGTCAGAATTTTCAATTCAAATATCAAGATAGTTCTATTGTATGGGATGGAAACCTGGAGAACTATGAAAGATATCATCCAGAAGATACAAGCATTTATTATCAGTTATCTACTCAAAATACGTCGGATCGATTAACAAGACACTATCAGCAACAATCTACTGTTAGAAAGAACAAACCAGGTTGTAGCGGAGGGAGAAATCAGGAAGCAGTGATAGAAGTGGATAGGACACACATTGAGGAAAGCACCTAATTGCGTCACAAGGCAGGCCTTCACTTGGAACCCTCAAGGTCAGAGGAAGGGAGGAAGACCAAAGAACACATTACTCCGAGAAATGGAGACAGACATGAGAAGAATGAACACAAAATGGATAGAACTAGAAAGGGAGGTGCAGGACAGAGTGGGTTTGAGAATGATATTTGGTGGCCTATGCTCGATTGGGAGTAATAGGGTAAGTAACATATCGAAATGTTAGGTCATTGGAAATAGTCATCAGAAAAAGTGAGAGAATCCAGTTCAAATTTTATATAGTTTCTTGTTGAGTACTACCAACCAACTAACATCTCAGCATTGTGTACAGGATTCTATGTTGATTAAACAATTTCCAACATTGGAAATGAGTCTTTTGAACCTAATCAATGTTAAGGACTAAAAGCAAAACAGGAAATTAGTCACTACTTAGTGATTTACAAACCTAAATACTTCAGTTCCCTAAAAGATTAGATTTGATTTGAAAAGCTCAGTAGCAACGTCTCAAACTATGAATCTATGTGATGTAGGTTAGAATTCCAAATGGAACACCATATCACTCACGATCACAGGTACACCATGCCAACCGAACATTAACTTTCATAAAACCTTAGATGAAGTTAGATTTCTTGTAGACTACTTCCAACCATCTAAGAAATTATATTGGTTTTAATCTATTTACAATTGTATGTAACATATTTCTTAGTTCCTATTAACTAATCATTTTACAAAGGTAACACAACCTGTAATCAAAGGTAATACTGAGTTATTCAGTTAATAAAAAAGATCATACATTGGCTCGCGCGCGAAACGTCTGAGTCCTAGGTTCGAATCCAGCGAGGAGTGACTGTGGATGCGCACTGCTAAGGAGTCCCATACTAGGACGAAACGGTCGTCCAATGGTTCCTATTTTTTAATGATGGTCTAGCTTCAATTGACTCATGTTCTCAACCATTGAAATGGATAGTAAACAAACCCTTCTGAATCATGAAAATGTCATATGAACGAAACAAATTAACGATTATATTGATTCAGAAGCTTACTTAGATAACGTATTGATATGTACTATGTATAAACATCATCACTGAAATCTAGGTACATAAAGTTGATAAATAATAATTAAAATGAAACATATATCTTAGATCCTTCTATTAAGTACCAAATAAGAATATCATTATTCAAAATAGAACCTAATTATTTCTTAATCAGTATGGGGTCGTATTTCTTCTGATTAGTGTTTTATAGCGAGTTAGTTTTCTACAGGATAGGGTCACTAACCCCATGCTCAAGCCTCCTCCTTCAAACGGACTTGGGGCCAGCAGTAACACTAGAAGAGCTATATGTAGAGCCTCTGCATTAGTAGGCCTCAACATACACAAAGTAAAAATCAAGATCCTCAAATACTACACGGAGAACACCAATTCAATCACATTTGATGGCGAAACTTTAGAAGATGTGGAATCCTTCACTTAACTAGGAAGCATCATCGATGAACAAGGAGGATGAGAAAGAGATGTAAAGGCGACGATTAGCAAAGCAAGGGCTGCATTCCTACAATTGAATAACATATCGAACTCAAAACAACTGTCTGGCAACCAATATCAAAGTCAGAATCTTCAATACGAACATCAAGGCAGTTCTATTGTACGGAGCTGAAACTTGAAGAACTACAACAACCATCATCAAGAAGGTACAAGTATTTATAAATTGCTGTCTATACAAAATGCTCAACATCCATTGGCCGGATACGATCAGCTAAAGCCTTCTGTGGTAGAGAACAAATCAGGACAATTAAGAAAATCCGATGGAAATAGATGGGACATACATTACGCAAATCACCAAACTGCATCATGCGACAATCGCTAAATTGGAATTGTCAATGAAAGCGGAAAAGAAGAATGCCAAAGAACACATAACATCAGAAATTAGAAGCAGATATGAAAAGGATGAATAACAATTGGAAATAGCTGTAAAGGATTGCCCATAACAGAGTTAGGTGGTGGGTGCTAGTGAGCGGCCTATTCTTCTCGAGGAGAAGTAACAGGCGTAAGTAAGTATGGGGTTATGGATCATACAATCAATCAATGCTAGACCTTCATTAAAAACCTTAAAACCTTAAAAGATCATTTCGTCCTAGAATAGAACGTTCTTCTTCAGTGTACATATATATACAATCTCACACTGAATGATCTTGATTTAATCCATACACCAAAATGATTACATCACATATATTACCTTCCATTGTATAATTAAATTATTTGGTTTATTACCATATACTATTAAATAATCTGGATTAATGAATGTTGGCATTGGTGGTAATATACATAATTCATTAGATTCAATTGATAATTTTGGTATAATATCACTTGGTAATGATTTACCAATAGAATTTAATAATTCAATACGAAAATGATAAATAACATCATAATTTAATTGTAGAAATGCACGTCCTATATTCAATGGTAATTTTGGTAATTCAATGATACTACTAATATTATTATTATTATTATCAGTAGTATAATTATGATGATGACGTAATGATTGATTTTTATTTTTTAAATAATCAATAATTTCCATTTCTGGTATAAGATCAATAATATTCCATTGATTTTTTATGATTGATTGATTAATAATTGATTGAGCGATAGATAATGTTGTTTGATTTAACCAATAAATATGATTATATTGATTATTATTGATTGATTGTTTATATTGATTTAATAATGAATCATGTTCTATAGGACGATAAAATCCTGTAATATAAGTAATAATTACTTTATTAATTGGTGTATAATATAGTTCATCAAATTCCCATGTTAACATAATATATGGTGATAATGGATTATGATAATTACATAATAATTTTATTGATTTTGGAGGTTTTGGACGACCTAAAAAAAAGAATTGAATAGAAAAAGAAAGAAACTATTTGATAAAGTTATTGACAAGTGGATTGAATCATGTTGCTAAGTGGAGAATACCTGATTGGCATAGTAACCGATTGTTAAAGACCTTGAATGACATAGCTGATCACTTATACTCGGAACGAGCGACCTCGGCAATTCCCACGATAAGAAAGTAAGAACACAAAGACTGATATAAGTGAAGATTTATTAGCCCCAAATACTATGACGACGACGACGACGAATCCCAATAGTCTAAAATACAATCATTTATATATTGATTGTACACCCATTTTGATTAATAATTAGGATTAGATCACATACTCAGTTATAACAAATCACTTACTGACCATAGTTCATGTTAATGGAATACAAGAATATCGTATATTATACAGAGAAAAATATCATAGTGGGAAAACAATCAAATACTACCCTGAATGATCCTCAAGTTGAATCAAAATGTGTGTTGAATATTGAATTAAACTTAAAATGAGTAAATCAATCGAAAATTGACTTTTCTTTCCATCATATCAACAATAATGCAGATACATTCACTCTTTGTGTTCTCCCAAATTCTAATCTTCTGAATTCTTCATGTCCCTTTATTTTTCCCTCTTTCCAAATTTATTTCACTGGATTATCCTCGTTGAACAACATCTTCAAACCCTAATCTTTTCGACTATGACTTATACTTTTGTTACCTGTACCACTATGGGATTTGGATGGACAATTGTATGTGTGTGCTAATGTAGTATGGCAACGTGAAATGATGTACGAACGTACGAAGTTCTACGTTGATGATTAACTGAAGTGGAGGTTTTTACGGATATTATTAGTAATTACAATAGTCGAGATCATGAGACAATTAAAGTTAGACGAAGATGTTGATTACGAAATCGAAAGGACAAAAAGCGAATGTCCGGTGCTTTACTCTTTTGATGAATTTAGAGGATCCATCTAGGAAGTTGGAAAACACTGAATTAAAACCAATGGTGTACATAAGTTATAGGATTCAGAGGGAATAAATAGCGTATGAACCAATCGCTGGTCACCGGTTACCATGAAACTGCATCTCTACAAGTTGCCTTAGACCTTTAAGTCTAAGAAAACCACCTATTTCGGCAGTATCACAGCCCACACACAAATCATGTGACTTGTGTGAAGCATATGTATTTGGTACCCCTTTGTACCAATACCTTAGTGACTAAATAAATAAATAATCCTATGGTTGAATTTATGAGTTAATTGAAGCTAGACCATCATGTAAAATCTGGAAGCACTGGATATCCTTTTTGTATGAGACTCCTCAGTAGTGTGCATTCAAGATCCCTTCCCGTGGGATTCGAACACGGGACCTGTCAGTCTCACACGCGAACGTTCAACCTCTAGACCACTAAGCCGGCCGGTATTCAACGGTGTTAACGTCTAAATTCAACACATCCACCATTGTCTCGTGACAAACCGAAGGTTCTAGACTTGATTCCCCTTGGTGGGAAGTCGTGGCTGGCATTATTCAAAAATTTCATACTAGGATGAAACAGCTATTTAATGCTTCCATGTTTGCAATAGTGATCTAACTTACATTCAATTCAGAACTTCAGTACTTCACTGTTAGTACTTTTGAAATGTCAGAAAGAAAAAAAAATACAAAATATATTTGATTACCTTGAACTATAAGATGAATGGAAGAATTCACACTGTCCAAATTTGTACTAGCAATACATGTATAAATTCCAGTATCACTTGGTATCAAGTTAAAAATTATTAGACTTTCATTATTTGATGAAGTGATATTAAGACGATCACTATGTTCAAAAGCATCTTGAAGAGTTAAATTATCTCTGAAAGTCAGATATAATAAACGATGATGAAATGACTATTTTGAATGATGGACAATCATCGACTAGTATCAGAACAATTTGAAATTAGATTTAAGAAGCATCTATATGTATCGGTCTAAGTTGCCATACCTTATTAGCACAACAAGATCAATACCAAATTCATCGAAGGAGTAACTTCAATGATATGAATATATAAAAGAAAGACTGTGCTAGTAGCCAATGGAATTCTATGTACACAAGTTTTATCTTATTTCGAACACCTAAGAACTCATTTATCATTCAGTCCTGAATAACAAAACATAAATCATTACAAGATACTTCAATTATAACGAATGTAATCTAATCAATAAAGATGAATAGAAAAGATCTAATATTATTCAATCATAATTGTTGTAATGGCTTCCGAGAATTACAAACGAGCCTCTAGAGGCCTTAAAAGAATCGAAAAGTTTCATCTAATCAGAATGTAATGGAGCTTTCTAGAATATCAACATGACATGCTATTAATTGGTCAATAGCATTAAAATACCTCTTTGTGCATTGGTTGAATTCTAATGTTAATTTAACAAACGTTAATATCCATAAATACTCAATAAGCACTATTTTTAGTCTTCTTTTATCTTAATATCAGATGGCTTTTGTGGATATTATAGTAATTTCAATGGTTAAGATCATGAATCAGTTGAAGCTAGACCACCATGGAAAACCTGGAATTCTTTAGAGTCATTTAAGTATCGTTCCAAGATAATTATTTAATTATACCTTATATGATCTAAACATATATATATGTATGAAGTAGAAATAAAACTGACCTACTGTGGGACCCCTCAGCAGTGCTCATCCACGACCCCGCCCCCTGTGAGATTCGAACCCAGGACCTACTGGTTTTGCGCGAGCACTTAACCAGTAAACCACCATTTATGACTTGGAAAGGTTTTAGCGTTCAAGTTTTTAAGTTATACATGGTATATTAAGCATTTAAGCTTCTAGATATAACAATAATAATCTTCCATTTAAATGTATGGAACTTACTTTTTCCATATGATTGTCAATTGATTTTCATGTATTGGATCCGTTTCAACTTTACAGGTTAAATGAATTTTAGATCCTTCTATAAGATATTTCATATTTATTCTTTTATTATTATTACTATTGCCATTATAAGTAGTATTTGTATTGATAGTTTGTTCAATTAATGGACCAGATATAATACGGGTCCGTTTTCTAATGAATAATTTCCCTTTTGATTGAGATATACCAAATATATTTGATGCTTTACATATATATGTACCACTATGTGATAATTTAGCATGCTATATTGTTCAAAGAGAAAAGAGGTATTAGTATAGAATTGTGGAGATTGAGATCATGAACTGATTGATATTAGATCAGTATTGAAAACATGAACTCATGACCTGAGTTCGAATCACGCAGGGAGGAGTCATGGATGTGCAATGCTAAGGAGGAGTCTTACAATAAGACGAAGTGGTTGTCCAATGCTTTTAGCTTTTTTAATGGTGGTCTAACATCAATCAATTTATAATCTCAATGAAGAAAAGAAGTTCTTGTGTTAATGAAATATAAATTAAAATATATCTGCATTATGCAAGTTTGATGTTAAGTAGTTGAAGTGAATAAGATATATATTAAGGAAATCATCACATTACATTATGAGGCAAGCACTAACATGGAATCTTGGATGGAAACGGAAGAGAGAACGGCCAAAGAACACACATTATCGGGAATAGGAAGCAGACATGAAAAGGATGAATAGCAATTGGAAACAACTTGAAAGAACCGTTCAGAACAGAGTTGGATAGAGAATGGCAGTAGTCAGCCTATGCTCCTTTACGAGGGTTAACAGGCATCATTAAATACGTATATTCAGGACTGTTATTAAAAAGTGTATATTGATATAGGTAAATCTTGAGCAAATGACTTCAAAGTATCTCCACGAATTTAATTATGGATAAATGAAAGTATCTTCTGTTATAGTTAGGCCAGGGTGGTCGGTACCTGCGTGATTGTGCCACAGGATTGAGCTGTAATATTCAGATTGTAGCGTTAAAGCTTATATAGTGTCTGGTTCTTCTGTAAGCAGGATTGAGCCGTACTGCTTGGGTTACAAAATTTGAGCCTGTTTATTGTCTGACTTTCTGGCAATTTGGATTGAGCTGTACCGTTTGAGTTGTCACATGAATGTTTGGGTGGTGTGCGGTTCTCCTGAAAAGCAATGTAAGATTACCTTAACCCACAAGGGTATACGCACTGGTGAGAGGTTCCTTACAGGGATGAAACAACATATAAGCGCTTGTTGTCTAACTTAGATCAGTTCATGATTATAACGTGATCTAATTAGTTCTCCATTTGTTCTTACACACCTATTGTTAAATTTGACTATTTATTTAAAGTATTGTTTTCTTATGAGATATTAATGAAATATGTCAGCGGTTGAGATACACATTCCCCAACTGAGAAGCTCTAGACAATTATTCCATGCTAGTATCAGACTCCTCAGTAGTGTGCGTACGCCACCACATCATTAGGAATCGAACCTAACACATGTGGTTTCGCATGCGAACTCTTGATCTCTAGAGTACTGATGTGGTCTCTATTGATATAAATGCCTAATCTCAGTCAATTCACGATATTACAGTAGAATCATTTATAAAATATAGTGGATAACTCTCAAAAATGGCCTGACTGATCTCCATTGATCATGACCTTTCACTAGACTTTTAAGATTTGCATAGTTTAGAACCTAACATATATATGAATCGGCTCAAATTCCCACAATTCGTGGAGAAAGAGGTTGTGATAGTTTACGTAGAAGTGATTAGATTTATGTTGCAAAAATATAGACAGATTTTCATTCTGAAGATTTAACCTTAAACAAAGATTGAACACAACTACCCCATTACAAACGATTCTGACTAATATCATCCAACATTTCCAAGTATTGGACATTATAATCAATAAGGGATCTGCATATATCTATATGGCTTAATCTATCCCATTACAAACGATTTTGACTAATATCATATAACATCTCTAATCATTGGATACTATAATCACTGCGGGATCTGTACATATCTATATGACTTAATCGAACAATCTATGATTGTATAGACAAATACCACATTACCATTTATCTTTCAAGATTACTCTTATTAACCATCAATCTTATCAATGAACTTACAAAAATATGAAGATTACCATTCGTTTCTATGATGTAATCATCTTTCATAATATGATCAATTGTATTTAATTGTTTATTATTATGATACCAATGAATTATTGCATGAGGTGAACCAAATGTTTCACATGGTAATATCAATTGTTGACCTTCAATTATATATTGTATACCATGGATCACATTAATAAATGCTGGTGGTTGATTCCATATATGAATATATGCATTGATAATATTAATCCCATGAATATTATGAAGAATACATTGATAAACAGCTGAATCATGTACAGTTAAATTGTATAAATATAAAGCCTTAAATCAAAACAAACAAAACAAAAAGGTAGAAATTATTTGATAATGAATTAGTAAATTCAATAGCTGGACCACCATGGAAAAACTGGAAGCACTGGATGGTTGTTTCGTCCTAGTATAGGACGCCTCAGCAGTTCGCATCCACGATCCCGCCCTCGCCCTGCCAGATTCGAACTTAGAACTTATCAGTCTTCATAAAACCTCTTCTGATCATAAATTAGGAGTTGAAGATTTACAATTGATTGGTTAGTGGATGTTGATCAATGTTATGTATGTCAGATCTTTCTTAATACAGATCGAATCCTATCGAACAAGTTATAGTGTGATCGGTAGTTTGGGTGACTCGATAATGCATCCATTGTGCTGAGATAAGATGGTGATTGGAATTAGTCGGAAGGAAAACCTGGACATAGGTTTCATGCTATTTAGCACTCACCAGCAAGGCGTAATTGTACTCTTGAAGGGAATGATACTCCGGATTACCCAGTAGTAACATATCTGACTATGGAGTAGGACTTTATTTATTTCAACATATAAGCATTACGACAAAGAGGCACCAAATACATATGCGCCGCATGAATCATTCAATTTTTATGAGAGTTGGGATACTACCCGGGTGCAAAAACCGAAGCAAGTGGTTTACTTAGGAGGCCACACCCCGAGCTTTCGATATGAAGGTCCGATCCACAAGGCAATAGAACAACGTAAGGAGATGCAGTCCCATGGTAGCTGTTGACCAACGATTGGTTCATACCCCAATTGTTCCTTCAGGATCCTAAAGCCCACGTGCACCATTGGTTTTCAATGATTGTTTCCTAACTCCGTTGGGTGGACTCTCCATGTCCACCAACCCTGTTAAAGCGTCGGACAGTCGCTTTTCTTCCTCTCCTTTTCATAAACAACATCCCAGTGGTGAGAAGGCAGTGGATAGGTCTTTCCTGTTAGTGATTGTATGCATGTGTCCACGTGAGAATACTTCGAGAGGAAGAGCAGACTCTCCCCATCCTCGACCGTACCAGGGCATTTGGAGGCATTATGTTTATTCATAGTCATGAATCTGACAATCTTTTAACAGATCAATAATACTGAAACTTGATATTATAACTTTTTAATCACATTTACTGTAAACAATAGAAGATTGGTGATTGCTAACTAATAATCAATAAATTATTATCTCGCTATATATACAACATATTTTTATTGAAATATCGTGGATGCGCATGTCTGAAGAATCCCATACTAGGACGAAACGGTCATCTAGAGCTTCCAGGTTTTTCATCATGGTCTAGCTTCAAATGACTCATGAATTGAACTATTAACATATCTATCATAATTTTAAATAAACTTCAAACTAGAAACATAATCATCTAATTATCATATTGGCATTGGAAAGTATTCATTCCATAATAAAGATAAATCAGTTTTCTTTATATTAATGTTAGAATCGATTCAGTAGTGTATCATTAACTCATTTGTCACTTTTTTGTTGGATATAACAGTTATTATGATTATTATTGTCTGAATGAGGGAGGTAAAACCTGACTCACACATCCTCGTCGTGTCTCCTGGATATTGTGACGTAGTCCCATGAATTAACATGAGTGGTAATCTGGATGGTAGAGATAGGACTAATCACCCACTCGACCGACACCCATAAATGATAACAAGTGTTACAAAGAAAAATAGCACAAATTTAACTGCGAAAACATATATTCTGCCCCGGTAGTTGTGCCATGCTTCGATGTAGCCGATTTTCTAGAAAGGCCTACTAGGCTTCATCAAATTGATTTTAGCTAGAAGTGGGGGAGGAGTGGCAATGAAATCTTCGTATAAATCACCTAATCTAGCTTTTATGATAAAAATAATGTTTGTTAGTTTTTCTTTGTGCAACTATACAAACTAAACAAACTACGCATGGATTGTTAATCATTCGTATATATTGAAAGAACGAAAAGCGAATGTCCGGTGCTTTAACCGGGTTGGCTGATATGGATGGTTCCCTATATATGAGTTAGAAAACCCTAATTCAATGGTGCACATAGGCTACAGGATCCAAAGGGAACAAATAGTGTATGAACCTATTGTTGATCACCGGCTATCATGGGACGTTGCTCCACTGCCTTATGGATCAGACCTTTAGGTCGAAGTCTCGTAATGTAGCCCCTTAATGAAACCACCTGTTTCCGTATTAGACAACCGGACGGTATTTCAACTTTTACACAAATCGAATGATGCAGTTCGATGCCATCTTGTAACAATATTTATGTGTTCAAATAAAATAAATTTATGTATAACAATGAAATTAAGATTAATGACTTTTCATTGTACAATAAAGCAATAAATAAACAAACAAACAAAAGACAAGAATGTTACATTCGAATTTCTCATTTGTCTTTGCTTAACTCATCTTGTTATTATCATCATCATCTGATGAGTACCAATATTAAATGCCAAATTTCGGTGAAACTATAATTTATGGACAACATTGGAACGTCTATCTACTTACTATAATTAGTAGATTAGTGTAAAGAATAAGAATTATGATTTATACAGTTGATGATTCGGGTTAGAAATGAGATTTAGGATTTTCATTATATAATAACATTAAACAATAATGCCAACAACACTCTTTAATCAAATGGATGAATAAATTTCGCGCCAAAATTCAAGACTTAATATCTGAAATCTGATTAGTTCGTTCATAAATTAGAGTCTTATTTAATTTATATAAAACTATGTTGTTTTAGAACTGGTGATGAACTGTTGATGAACATGGTGGATTTGATGCGGATGTGAAATCGCGGATCGGAAAAGCAACAGAAGCATATTTACAATTGACGAATATTTAAGACTCAAAACAACTGTCAACTAACATCAAGGTCAGGATTTTCAATACAAATGTCAAGACAGTTCTACTGTATTGGGGCGGAAACCTGGAGAACTACGAAAGCCATCATCCTAAGATACAAGTGTTTATTAACAGTCTTCTACGCAAAATACTTCGGATCCGTTGGCCAGACACTATCAGTAACAATCTAATGTGAGAGAAAACAAATCAGGTTGTAGCGGAGGAAAAAATCAGGAAGAAGCGCTGGAAGTGTATAGGACACACATTGAAGAAATCATCCAACTGCGTCACAAGGCAGGCTCTCACATGGAATCCATGAGGCCAAAGGAGGAGCGGAAGACCAACGAACACATTACGCCGGGAAATGGAGATAGACATGAGAAGAATGAACAAGAATTGGATGGAACTAGAGAAGAAGGTCCAGGACAGAGTTGGTTTGAGAATGGTGTTTGGCGGCTTATTCTCCATTAAGAGTAACAGGCGTAAGTAAGTAATATTGTTATAGAAGAATGGATGACAGAAATGGACTTCATTCTAATGTATATTATTGCTATAAGTAATTTTAATCTCACAATTTAAGGGGAAACAGAGAGTGTATAAACCTAGAACATTATGATCGATTCTGAGCCATGTTACACAAAGTCTCTAATCATTGGGGTTACGATAGTCATGTGGACCCCAACCAAGTAGTCTGTATCTATCAACATGGTTCAGCTTAGAAGTTAGTGACTGCAATGACTGATTCAACGTTTTGGTTTAGACGCCCCCTAACTTGTTATATGTATGAATATGGATCATTTATTCATAAATTAGCTTAGAATATTAAATTCTTGTGAATATTTCTTCAAGCTAATATTAATGGCGTACTGATTAATGTTTATGAGTAGTATATCGAAAGTATATCGAAAGTATAGCGAAAGTATATTTGAGATAACAAATATCCATTTATTGATTTTAATGATTTAAGTAATATTGACTGATCGTTTTTGATAATAATTGAAAATTGGACTGGTTGATGTTCCCTGTAATTTCCTATAGTTAAATCAGATTCTATAAGACTAAAAAAATGGAACAACAACGTATAAATCAGGATCATATCCACGTATGAACTCCACGAACAGTGACGTCTTAAATACTTTAGACACGTTTTTATCGTGTCTAACACTAGAATGTACAACATGAGTATTGTCTCGTTTGGTACTCATTAGTTGAATGACCTCCATCAAACAGTTGATATTCACACGTGCGTACAACCATTGACATGGAAGTCCCACTCTCTGCCGTATCTCGGCATTACTATTGTTTATGAAATTGAGAGGATGAAAAGCGAATGTTCAATGGTTTAACCGGATTGGTGAACACGGAGAGTCCACCTAAGGGAGTTGGAAAACCCTCATTCAAAACCAATGGTGCATGTGGGCTCCAAGATCCTGAAGGAACAAATGGCGTATGAACCAATCGTTGGTCAACGGCTACCATGGGACTGCATCTCCTTACGTTGCTCTATTGCCAGGTGGATTCGACCTTCATGTCAAGGGCTCGGGGAGTTGCCTCCTAAGTAAACCAATTGTTTCGGTTTGTGCACCCAGGCAGTATCACAGCACACACAAATCAAGTAAGTCGTGTGGCTCATATGTGATTGGTACCCCTTTGTGTCAATATTTATGTGTTGAAATAAATGAACTCCGCCTGTAGTCCCTCCGGGGGCTACTGCCGGTCCGAAGCCCGGATAAAGGAGAAGGGTTTGGGATGGGGTTAGCGATTCCATCCCGTAGAAAACTAACTCGCTCGAAAAAACGTTAACCAGAAAACATTATTTAAACGCTAACCAGGAATATGTGACCGAAATGAGCATCTATCGTCCTAGACACTAATACGATATCCATTAGGCTATTAAGTTCAGTTAACTACCAAACAATTCAATAGTTGTGATGTTTATTCTTAAAAAAATTATATAATCCGATTGCTAATATTCAAGAATACTTATCACGAACCAAATCAAAGACAACATTGAGTTGATCAGTCACCATAGATATGAAGTCTAAATTATCAAAACTTCTTGATGGTTACCCTATAGCTACCTAACAATATACAATCAACTTTAGTAGAAATCATAGAAACCAATTCAATTCATTAAAATACTTACATTATTTCGACCAATTTTACGTAAACCATTTAAATATTTCTCAATTGGTTCACCATTCATCAACCAATTTAATGTTGCTAATGGTTTTGTAATTTCTTCATTAATACTACAATGTAGTACAATACTACTATTTTCTGGTAATATAGTATTTTTAGGATATTCAGCAAAATGGGGTTTACCTGAGAAAACAAAAACAAAATGTATATTATACACATGAAAATGACAAGTTCACAGATTGTTATTTAGGACTATAATTGATCAGTCTATTGTTGGAATATGTACATCCTGTGTGGATTGTTTCGATATTACCTGAAGTCACAAGTTTTTTTAAGCGAAGATGAATAGTGGCTATGACTTTGCCCGATTGTATAAGCAGGTAGCTATCAAAACTCAGTAGCTAAGTGGATAACGCGATGGCGTTCGGGGCGAATGGTACTGGGTTCGAGTCCCGGGGTGAACATCAACAAGTCTGGGATGCAGGTACATCCAGCTGACGAGTCCCATGTTGGATGAAACGAGCGTCAAACTGGATTCCACTGCTAGCCCCTATCCATTATTGCTTATAAAAGCTTGTGAACTAAGGCAATATCGAGGTATACGCACAATAACAGACTGATCGATTGCAGTCTTAAACCTCAATGGGAAGATACAAGCCAAGCAATACGAAGTGAATTTAAACTTCACCCCATCGCACAAGTGGCTACAGAACTCAGTAGCTAAATGTATACTGGGTTCGAGTCCCAGAGTGAACATCAACAACTCTGGAATGCAGGAACATCCAGCTGACGAGTCCTAAATAGGACGTAATGTGCTTCAGATTGAATCGCACCGCTAACCACTACCCATCTTTCCTCTTGATTATATATAAGTCTTTGATGTTCGCTTCCTAAAATATTTAGTTCCAGAATATTCATTTTGTTTTAATTAAATCTATGCCATATCAAACTTATAGTCGTTTATTTAAACTTCTAAATAAATTCACTTCCACAATGATGTTTTATTCCCATGTTACTATTTTAACTATGCAATATTATAGATTGCAAATAGTAGGTGATTAGAACTTAAATACTTTAGAATGTACGGTTATGTATTATTGTTGAATAGATCCAAAGTATTCCTTAAAAACAAAACCCAAAGAGAGACATTGAAAACATTAGGAAAGATTTTTTTCTCGGGTAGCATTGAATAGATGTTCCTGTGAAACAACAAAAAATTAAAGAGTCATGTATCACAATTCTGATTAGGTGATTACCTATCCTTCTGTCGAGTAGTGTGCTATTGATTTTGACAGATACCAATAGCATGTATAATCAGTCGAATTGAAATGTCTGGCAGCAGAATGTTAAGAAGATCGAAGAGAAAAGAACAAGAACAAGAACAAAGGATAATTGATGTGGAAATGAAAGAACAATGAAGTATGAGATGATTCATTGACATTTTGTAAATGAATGATTTACTAAATGGTTTTTAGATTTTACTAAGATATTTTGATATGTTGTATTCAAATACATTCGATTGTCCCCGATTATGTTCTCGTTTATTAAATTGCTACTATGCTTCGTAGGGTTCCAGAACTTTCCAGAAGCCTAAAAGCCATCTGAGATGCCATCAATACCTTCAATGTTCTGTATATCAACTAACTTTAAAGCGTTCTTTCCATATTTTGCTTGTACGCTTTCGTATACCACTTGTCGTATAGACTTAGTTTGATGTTATTAGAAGAGCTTAGAATTAAAATGAAGCAATAAACTTACTTTCAACAGTTACATTGAATATAACATGTGGATCATATGTTGAGATCATATAATCCATATTAATTGTACTACATCGATAACTACCATGATTAATCATTTGAACTGTTGGAATGTATAATTCCATTCCATGATTTCTTAATTTGATTCCATACTTTTCTGGAAGCTATATAATCAATAGAAACGATATAAGAATATTATATGATGATTAGTCATATTATAAGTATATATATATAAATATAGTGTAGAGGTTCATGAAGCCCACAAATTACCTGGTACGACCGAGGGTGGATATAGTCAGCTTTCCTTCTTTTGAAATCTTCTCACGTGGACATGTGTATGCAGCCAATGACAGGGAAATTCGATTCCCTGCTTTCTCGCGGCAGGAATGTTATTTACGAAATTGAGAGGACGAAAAGCGAATGTCCGGTGCTTTAACCGACTTAGTGGATATGCAGGATCGATGTAGATGAGTTGGGAAACAATGATTCAATGGTGAACATGAGCTCTAGAACCCATAGGGAACAAATGGTGTATGAACCATATATTAGTAATCGGCTATCATGGAACTGTATCTCTTTACGTTGCTCCACTGCCTTATGGATTAGACCTTTAGGTCGAAGACTCTGAGTGTAGCCCTATAAGTAAAACCACCTTCTTCTGTTTGGGCATCAGGGTAGTCTCATAGCCCATACTCAAATCAAGTTATTTGTGTGGCGCATATGTTATTGGTGTCTCATTGTACCAATATTTATGTGTTCAAATAAGTAAAATAGTTTAGTGAATTGACTGATCTCACTTAGGCCATCACTGTAAACTAGGAAGTGTTGGGTAGTTGTATTGTCCTAGTGTGTAAAATTAGTAGTATACATCCATGACTCTAGCGAAAATTGAAAGTAGGACCTTCGGTCTTGCACTTAGTAAATACCCTCGAGACCACTGAGTCAGCATGTGATATTCGACTACAATCTGTCCAAGATACATCGTGGCTTTCTTCCATTACATGAGATAAATAACTGTATCACTCAAAATAGATAGATATTTCACAGATTGAAACCATAAGTCAATTGAAGCTAGACCAGCATGGAAAACATGAAAGCACTGGACGGCCGTATGGGAATCCTCAGCAGTGCGCATCCACGATCCTGCACCCCGCGATAGATAGATAGATAGATAGATAGATAGATAGATAGATAGATAGATAGATAAATAGATAGATAGTTAGATAGATAGATAGATAGATAGATAGATAGATAGATAGATAGATAGATAGATAGATGGAGTATAATACAAATTTTCTTTCAATAGGATGAACATTAACGAACTATCAACGAAGAGAAGTAGATAAAACCAAATTGATTCCATTAAAAAAACAAGAAAAACGTCTGGAACCATTTTGAAAACACAAGATTTTTGGTTGATTGCTTGTTTTTATACTCATTCAAATGATGTAATCAACAGAAATACCACTTGTGTAATACTTAATTTAATGCTTTTATGATTTATTTGTATTATGGAATTATTAAATAAACGATAATGAAAAATGAAATAAATCACTCATTGATTTTTTTGTTACTATGCCGTTATCATTATGTTAATACTTTATAATTTGATGTAAGAGTTTTCTTCTCCCCTCCCCTCCACAGCCATGGAGGACAGAACTAAGTACATTTAGTCCTAAGTGCAAATATAATCTCTAGATCATGAGATGTGAAAATTCTACAGTTTTATATGAATCCCCGTTATGAGATGGAGTAAAGAAGTTAGGCACATCGGTTGATTCATCAAATCTTGAGATTTTCATCAGTTATAAGGCACTGGTGTCTGAAGAAATCTCTATACTAATTCATAAAGTTCGACTGACTTTTGCTGGTTTGATTCACTTATGGCATAGGCAAGATATTGGTCTGTCAACCAAAGGATAAGTTTATTGTGCGAAACATGATCACTAAAAAATAGAGGATGTCCATAAGTAATTAACATTCGATCATGGATTTGTTCAGAGCATTGTTCGTGTATTTTGGGACCAGTGAATTCAATTATTAAACTAGTGGAGTGAGATAGTAACTCATTGATAACAAAGGTGGATGTGTCGCTCAATTTCGTGGATTAGTTGAAGTTAGACATTAACACCATTAGATGCCGAGCAACTCCATGGTCTAAAGGTGAAGTATTCGCACGAATTCCGCGAGACTAGGTGGTAGGTGCGCATACCTGAAGAGTCCCACAATACGATTAAACGGCTATCCAGTACTTCCAAGTTTTCCATGGTGGTGTTCTAACTTGAATGAACTTATGATGTCTTGACTATTGAAATTATTAAATTATAATCACAAATGAAAACAAAACATAATTAACAAATCAATGATTATTATTACCCTCAAATGCCCTGGTATGGCCGAGAGTGGGGAGAGTCTGCTCTCCCTCTCGAAATGCTCTCACATGGCCACGCGTATACAGTCTCTCACAGGGAAGTCCTACTCACTGCTTTCTCGTGGAGGGGTGTTGTTTACGAAAATGAGAGGACGAAAAGCGAATGTCCGGCGATTTAACCGGATTCCAAACCAATGGTGCACATGGGCTTTAGTACCCTAAAGGAACAAATGACGTATGAACCAATCGTTGGACAACGGCTTCCATGGGAATGAATCTTTTCACGATGCTCCAGTGCCTTGTGGATCAGACCTTCAGGTCGAAGGCTCGGGGTGTGGCCCCCTAAGGAAATCACCTGCTTCGGTTTGAGCACCAGTGCAGTATCACATCCTCCACACATATCGAATGAGATTTGTGTGGCGCATATATATCTGGTGCTCCCAATATCTATGTGTTCAAATAAATAAATAATAAATGATCAACTTTACCAATTTAACATCTTTATATTGATGTGAATCTCCATTTGAATCAATCTGATGTGCCATCATAAATTCCCAATGAATATTTGGTAAAGGATTACCATATATTATACATTTTATAGATAAAGATTCATTCATTAAAACAATTTTTTGTATAGATGAATGATAAAGGATACTTCTTTTTTTAATTTTAGTAAATTCATTCACATTTTCATTTGTTGCTAAGGTATTTGAATCAAATAGAAGTTTTATATCTGGGCCAGTTTTCATAGTATGTAGAATTAAATGATTAATAACACATGTATAGGTAAGATTTCTTTTAATGAATGAGTTTATATTGAGTAAATGTAAGTTACCTGTTGAAAGTAAAGAAAATGTATAGTAAATTATATTTACTAGTATAGGGGTTGTGAAGATTACTAAGTTTTTGATTGAGATCATGAATCGATTGATGTTTGACCACCTTTAAATGCCAGCTCAGTGGTCCAGTAGGTTAAACGTTTGTGCGTGAGACTGAAGACCTTGGATTCGAATCCTGTGAGAGGGATCGTGGATGCAATTTACTGAGGAGTCCCACAATAGGACGAAACAGCCGTCCAGTGCTTCCAGGTTTCCAAAGGCAGTAGTCTAACATCAATCGGTTCATGATCACAATAAATTATAGTTATTATCCACAGTTATATTATATACCCTTATGGGCCAAGGTAATCTTAAATTGGTTTTCAGGAGAACCAAACACTATCCAGACTTTCACGTGACAACCCAAAAGAGTACAGCTTCACAGGAGAGCCAGACACCACCCATGCTTACATTTTATAAACCGAGTAGTACAGCTCAATCCCGCTTAACAGGAGAGCCAGACACCGTATAGGCTTTAACGTTACAATCTGAATAGTATAGCTCAATCCTGTGGCGCAATCACACAGGTACCAATCACCCTGGTGGAGCAAAAGTAAATTATAATGATAATTTATAGATAATAGAAAGTAGTTTGAAGTTATGAAGTAGACTTACTAAACATTGTAAAATGACTATGTCAAATTTTTTGACAATGCTTCCTAGATGCGCTGATAAGGACGAGGGTGGGGAAAGTTAGCTCTCTCTCTCGAAATGCTCACACACACTCAATGACAAGGAAGTCCTACTAAATGCTTTCTTGCAGCGGTGTTGTTTACGAAATTGAAAAGATGAAAAGCGAATGTCCGATACTTTGACCTGGTTAGTGGACATTGAGGGTTCGTGTAGTTGAGTTGGAAAAACTTTGATTCAAAATAAATGGTGTACATGGGCTCTAGCATCTACAGGGAATAAATGGTGTATGAATGAGTTGTTGACCACTGGCTTTATTCTGTCGTGAATTAGACCTATAGGTGAAAGTCTCGAGGTGTGATCTCCTAAGAAAACCACTTGCTTCGGTTTTGGCACCTGGGTAGTATCCTCCTTGTAGCAATGTTTATGTGTTTAAATAAATAACTTATCGATAATATGTCTTAATCAAAATATGATGACAGTCAACTTATAAATGGATCAGTGATAGAATCTAACTTATCAATAGTCTACTTGAAGTTTGTATTGATGATATTGTTTAGAATAACAAAGAAACCTTCATGACTAAACCATGCAGCTCAGAGAATCAAACTTCATATAAGTTTATAAATTAAGTCTGTTCATGAATGAATACCGTTCGTTTCAAACGCCATCACCTGATCCACAAGCCACGTGCCTATGCATTAAAGTAAAGTTTAAATTCACTTGGAATTGTTTACTTGAATCTCCCCATGGATGATTAGGACTGCAATTGATCAGATACATCCAGATAACGAGTCCCAAATGGGACAAAACGCGTGTCTCGTATTCCACTGCTGGCCACTATCCATTTTTGCTTATTATCCTTCTGTAAAATTTCAGGTTCAATATTATGTACATTTTAATGGCCAAAATCATCTCTTCTTATCGAAAATGGATCTTCTATGATCAGCTTATTTCCAGGGTTTTGGTATTCATCTAGAATTGTTGTTATGATGTAGTAAGTTTAGCCGACTCATGTTTTGCCAAAATCTACACTGATGATGACTGACTGTAACACTTGAGCAATTATTCACTTGGATAATTTGCAAAAATACTGTCAATCATGATAACTTTGATGTACATTTTATTCTTTTCACATTCAAAATTAAAACTGTATACTATCAGAATGGATGCTTGTGGAGACTAGTAATTTTAATACTTGAATACATGAGTCGATCTAAATTAGATCATCATTGAAAACCTGGAAGTACCAGAAGACCGTTTTGTTCTAGTATAGGATTCCTGAGTAGTATACATCCACGATCATGCATGCGGGACTTAAACGCAAGGCTTTCAATAGCTTACGTGCTCGCGCGTGAGACCGAAGTTACTGGATTCGTGTTCCGTGAGTGGAATCGTGGATGCGCATTGACGAGGAAACCTATAATGAGACGGAACGTCTGTCCAATGCTTCCAGGTTTTTTATGGTGGTCTAGATTAGATTGACTCAGCTATTGAAAAAAGAACTGTATACATTTATTCAGTAAATACTGTATCACCGTCTTTCGAAATTATAACAGAAACTTGGCTTCACTCTTCTTTCCTCACACATTAAAGGTTGAGTTAAGAAATAACATTTAGGGAACTGTATTAAGCGTTCTTCTAGTTTCTTTATAAAATAGCCTGACTTATTTAGTAACCATGCTAAAATTACTACTTACTTAGAAAATAAAAATCTACTCAATTTAACAAGTGGTCTTCCCTCATGTGAAACAAAACTCAGCTTGAGGCCCCTCTGGGGCTACTGCCGGTCCCAAGTCCGGATAAAGGAGTAGGGTTAGGCATGGGGTCGGCAACCCCATTCCATAGAAAAAAATCTTGCCAAAACACCCCAACCAGAAGTATGTGAAATAGATATTAGAATGTTTATTGTTTCCTATTTAGTATTCATCAGATGAATATAGTCACTTTCCAATTTTCATATGCTATTTAGGATTCGAACTCAGCGCATGTTTACTCTAAACACCACTGAACTATCTAAGTTAAATTGCTATTATTCAATTGATAGAATGTTTTGTCTTTACTTTATTAACCAATTAATCTCAATTGTCAGTACAGGGTTGTGGAGATTATTAAGTTATTGGTTGAGATCTTGAACCAATTGATGTTAGACCACCACTGAAAATCTGGAAGCAGTAGATGACTGTTTCGCCATATTATGGGACTCCTACTTCACAGTGCACATACAAGATCCCGTTCGCGGGATTTGAACCCTAGGCCTTCAGTCTCGCGCACAAACGCCTAGCTTACTAGACCACTGAGCCGGCCAGTATCCAATGGTGTTAATGTCTAACTTCAAACAATCCACGAAATTACACCACCATGTTCCATTGTACTGAGATAGATAATTGTCTCTACCTAACACGGATTAGTTGCACTAATGGTCTAACATCATAATCTCGATTAGCTCATTTACTGAACAATTATATACCTTCGAAATAATCAACTGATGGATCGATCACATTGTGTTAATAATCATAACAATAATGAACCTAAAAATAGAATACTAAGATTCATAGTCCGGTAAGTCATTAATTATTAAGTCAAATGAAGAATTGAAAAGCTTACAAACATCAAACAGTCGAATTACGTGTATATGTTTGGGATATTTTTGTTTGTTTCTTCAATTCAGATGTCTTTCTTTCTATTTCCCATGTTACCTGGTGTTTCCCTCTTGAATCTCCCTTTCCCCCCCCTCTCTCTCATTATCTCTTATCCTAGTGACAAGAAATTAATTAAACTAATTGATTGAGTAAATTATGTTCTTTATATGAATACAAAATGGATATTCTATACATTAGCCTTCATTATCATTATTGTTAGTTGTATACTATTCATAATGAATTATTATACATTTTCTTATATATTTGTTAAACATTTAGAGGAGAAAAAAGAAAACCAAATTAGTGAAATGATTCCTACTTGAATGTAAGAGATACAACATAACGGATGATTGAGTTTTCTAATGTTCTAATCTATATGTGTATATATATACAAACACTCATTAATTTGATCAAGAATGAGTAAGTATCTGTAATTCAGGTGGATGATTTTGATGTCGTTTTGTTCTCTTACCTGGATGATTTAATCGTGGAGCTTTCATCGTTCTTCTTAACAACATCATTGGCACAAACTTGATGTAGAAGTGAAGTGTTCGAAGTTTGTGCTGATGTTGCCATTCAGAAGAACGATGAAAGTTCCACGATTAAATCATACAGCTTAGAGAACAAAATTATAATTAAAATGAATATGTATCATTTGATGAAGATCAATTAATTTTAATAGTTGTGATTATGAAACTAGACAACCATAGAAAACTTGGAAGCACTGAATTAACCATTTCGTCTTATTGTGGAACTTCTTAGCAGTGCACATTCAAGATTCGAACCATGGAACTAGCAGTCTCGTTCGCGAACACTTAACCTTAAGACTACTGAGCCAGCTGGAATCCAGCGGTGTTAATGTCAATCTCTTAGATGTATACCTTATCTGACTAGTTACTCTTTACAAAGATAATATAATTTCATATGTATATAAAATGTATTTGATACTTAAAGAAGGGACTATTTGATTTATCAGTTGCCAACCAATGAAAACGGAAGCCAACCCGAGTTCTTTTACAAAGTACTTGACTATTTGATGATACAATGCTGTTTAATAAAATGTTGGGTTTTAGATGTGACTGACTATTAACAACAAGTTTAAAAAGATTAGAAATGGGTTCGGACATGTAATCTACTGTTGTTGTTACAGATGGATTTCTTTCCTGAATTTATTATGAGTATACTCTGATATCTCAACTGGTCGCTGCTATCTTACCATACATTTGATTTGTGTGAAGGATGGAATACTGTTCGGATGCCCAAACTGAAGCGATTGATTTTCTCAGGTAGCCGTGCTCCGAGACTTCCATCAAAAGTCTGATCCACAACATAATCCCATGGTATCTAGAGACCAACAATAGGTTCATACACCATATGCATCTTCAGGATCCTATTTGTCCTCTCAATTTCATAAACACTTTCACCACGAAAAGGTAGTGAGTAGGAATTCCCTGTTACTGTCTGTATATGCATGGTCATGTGAGTGCATACGAGAAAGAGAGAGCTGACTATTACCACTTTAGACCATACCACCTTGTTGATACATATATTTTCCTCTGTTCTCTGGAGTAATGAGAGATAGTTACTACAGAATTAAAACTATAAATATATTCGAAGATAAAAAGAAATATGATAGTGGCAAGTGTCATTGTAAACATTTTTAGACAAGTACTCTTGAATTACACAAAGGGAAAAGCAAGATTCTCCGATACAACACACCATGCACCAATCCAGTTACAATTGACGGAGAAGATTTGGAAGATGTAAAAACCTTTACATATCTGAGCAGCATCATTGATGAACATGGTGGGTGTGATGCAGATGTGAAGGCGCGGATCGGTAAAGCAAGAGCAGCATATTTACAACTGAAGAACATCTGGAACTCAAAACAACTGTCAACCAACACCAAGGTCATGATTTTCAATACAAATGTCAAGAGAGTTCTACTGTGTGGGGTGGAAACTTGGAGAACTACAAAAGCCATCATCCAGAAGGTACAGGTGGATAGGACACACTTTGAGGAAAACACCCAACTGCGTCACAAGACAAGCCCTCACATGGAACCCTGGAGGCCAAAGGAGGAGAGGAAGACCGACGAACACATTACGCCAGGAAATGGAGATAAACATCAGAGAAATGAACAAGAATTGGATGGAATTAGAAAAGAAGTCCCAGGACAGAGTGAGTTTGAGAATGGTGTTTGGTGACCTATGCTCCATTAGGAGTAACAGGCGTGAGTAAGTAAGTAAGTAACTCTTGAATTACAATAAAACAGCCGTCTAGTTCTTCTTGATCTTTACTGATTGCATGACCACAATCAATGAATGATGTAACATATGCTAACTAGATGAACGGTAACTAATCATTATTTAAAGACTTTAAACATCTTCACAAGTTGAGTGTGTATAAAAAGAGAGATTTTGTAAAAATGTTACATGTTTTGGGGCTGAGAACTGTCTACTGTAATCTTATTCTACAACTGAAGACATCTAGCCTCGAAAACGAATGAAAATACACTAGTTCGCTTCATCCACCATTGAAAACCTGGAAACACTGGATGGCCGTTTTGTCTTATTGTTGGACTTCTCAACAGTGCGCAACCACGATCCCGTTCGCGGTTAAACATTAACACCGTTGGATGACGTTTTCTAGAAGTTAAGTGTTCATGAGCAAGACCGATAGGTTCTAGATTCGAATCTAGCGAGGCAGGGTCATGGGTGTACACTGCTGAGTAGTCCCATACTAGAACGTAACGACTATTCAGTGCTTGCATGTTTTCAATGGTGGTCTAACTTTGACCAACTCATGAGTTCAACTATGAAACTGATTACATACATAATTTTACAATATAGAAAGTTACTATCACAATAATCAATAGGAAATAAGTACATACATATAAACGAAGTGTATGCATGAGTGTCTGTGTGTCTGTGTGTGTGTGTGTAAAGCAAGATAGAAAGCCATTGGAATGTAACAATTATAAAAGTGATATAACAAGAGTATATTAGCAAAAAGACATCACATAATTGTAATTGAATTAATTTCATTACAGGAAATAGAAAGTATATAAACTTGAAATCAAGTCATATTGTTTCTTTATATCTGTCTTATAAATAAACCGGAAGAATGTATTACACTAATTTGATGTCTTTATTAATAAAGATAATTGTTGCTTTCTGTTTATTTTACATAAACTACTATGACAACTTATGAAAGAATGAATGTAAGATAAGTATTATCAATGTAGTAATACCCCTGACCCACCCATTCCCCTATCTTCTTAATTGTCTCAATGCATTCTATCAATCTCTCTAAATATGGAGTGTTGTATGTATTAGAGTTAATAAGAAAGTTTCAGGTATAACATCTAAGGATTTATTTGATTACTGTTTTCAAGTTTTCTTTTCTCTCTTTTTCTCTTTTTTTTTTAAAAAAAATAGAGGGGAGATAAGAGTAACTCAGAAGAAATAAACTATCACATAGTGTATATACTTTGTTGAAATACATACAGTTGGTTTTAATTGAGTTTTATTCTCTGAGCTGGATAGTTTGATTGTGGAGCTTTCATCGTTCTTCTGAATGACATCATCAGCACAAACTTCTATTTGAAGTCGTTCAGAAAAATGATGAAAGCTCCACAATCAAACCATCCAGCTCAGAGAACGAAACTCAATCAAAATCATCCACCTAAGCTACAAATCTTCTCCACATACAGTTGGACAATGTACTCGTTTCTATAGTGTTGTACCAATCAGATACAAAAAGAAACTTGATAAAGATCCTGACTCATTGTGCTAGAATGATTTGCTTGGATGATATGATTGTACATGAATTGGTTAATAGTTGTTACATGCTCAATAAGAATGGATACCCAATAAAATTCATTGACAAACATATGAAAGGAATGAAAAGAAGAACAAGGGTATCTATTGTTCCGCTCAGTCAGTCAGTCAGTTAAAACATAGAACCAGGCACATACATGCATCGGTCCAAGTTGCCACACCTCATTAGCTCAGTAAGACGAACACTGGATTCATAGAAGCAGTTAACTCAATGGTGTAATATATGAGGGAAAGATTGTATATAAGAACAAAGTACAGGAAGAAAGAATTAGTTGGTAGAAAGAATGATATTAAATAATTTTAGTCTCATAGTTTAAGGGAAGACAAAGAGTATATACACCTAGGCCATTGTGATCGTTTCTGACCGGTACCATCCAGAGTCTCTAACCATTGGTTACGATAGTCATGCGGACTCCAACCAAATAGTCTGCATCTACCAACATGGCTCAGACTAGAAGTTGATCACTTCAAGGACTGATGCCATGTTTTGGTTTGGCCTCCCCTAACTTTATTTCGACCATCCCAACACTAGTAAGCATTGCGCTCAGGCATACACAACACGTGACCCAACCACCTCAGTCGATGAAGATTCACTCAAAGATCATCCATAAATGATGATCTCACCATAATAATAATAATAATAATAATAATGACTATTATTATCATTATTACTTGTTTCAATATGATGTCACATATATTTCTAGTGGAAAATTACAGACAAATGTTTGTTGGCCTCAAAAAACTAACAACCAAAATATAAAATTATGAAAAACCAGTAAACTAGATTATTGAATTTAGCAACAGATTGTATAGGAAAGAAATCCTATCAAGAGAGAGACAAAGGGGGAGAAAGCAAGATTGAAACTGAATTCTGTAAAAGTCTGACATCTAATTTAGAAGATAGGCAAATTTTAGGTACAAGAAATGTTTCATAGTGATAATGCTTTGACGTATACCACATATATGTTTTCCACACTACACTGACAATTGAATCGGACTCCAAATGCTCTGATACGGCCGAGAGTGGGGACAGTTAGCTCTCCAACTCGAAATCCTCACACGTGGACACGTGCATACAACGACTTTCAGGGACGTCCTACTCACTTCCTTCTCGCCACTCGAGATATGTTTACCCGGTGCTTTAGCCGGGTTGGTGGATACGTAGGGTCCATCTAGGTGAGTTGGTGTACATGGGTTCTCCATGATGATTTCGCTTAAATTGACTCATGATCTCAACTATTAAAATTACTATAATATTCACAAACCCCCTTCTGATCAAAATACATTTCATTGGAATAGAACTAAACCAAACAAAATAAACACAGATAAGATCATCATGGAATATAATAAAAATTCATCATCACTTACCATCATCATCAATAATATGATTACGATCTTCATGTATAAAATTTATTGAACCATCTTCATCATCTTTGATCATCCATTGGATTTTAGCAGTTGGTATACTTTTTGTTGCGGAACAATTTAAAATTTTTGTTTCATTCGGTTTTATATGAATTAGTTTTGGATTAAGATCTTGAAATGTACCAATTTCTATGAAAAGATATATATATATTGTGAAGATTGTAGCAACGTGAATAGTTGTATTCATGAAAAGATCTAAGCTATAGTACCATTCAAAGTATGGAAGTACTGGATGACCGTTTCATTATAGTATGGAGCTTCTAAGCAGTGTATATCCACGATCTCAAACTCGAGACACGAATCCAGGAACTTCGGTCTCGCACGCAAACTATTAACTTCTAAACCACTGAACTGGCATTCAATAATTGAAGTAAGACATTCACGCGAGAGATCGAATATCATATGTTTGAGTCCTGTATGTGAGATCATCGATGTGCACTACTCAGAAGCTTCATACTAGGATGAAACAGACATCCAGTGCTTCCAGGTTTTCAGTGGTGTTCTAGCATCAATCGATTCATGATCTCGATTAATAACATGCTACACCACAAGATCAGTAGCAAAAGAATTAAAATGATATTAGTATCAAGATTAATTAAAAGGATTAAATATCACAAGTATTTCCAGCTGAAGAATACCGAATAGGACGAAATGTACTCCCCGAAGTGTACTACCAGACTCTATTTAACTCTGTTTAAGATACTTGTTATCTGACAGTGATGCCAAGGTAATTCGCACTGAATGCATGTATGCCGAAAGAGACCGACCAGTTTCAGTCCATAGTATCAAGAACGAGAATATTCAAACAACCTTTACAAATGTATTAAAATTCACCCTGTTAAACGCACTAGTGGTTATCTGGATCCGGTAATTAATTAGATAACACAGTGGTATTTAAAATGAGGGTTACTGTATTTGATTCCCAGTGTGTACATTAACACTAAGGTGCAGATGCATCACCTCATCCTTAATTCCATAGCTACTCATAATCCAAAGCTGCTAAATCGCAGAATACGACTCAAATAGAAGGAATAAAGTATTCATTAATGTTGAATCCTATAAATAAATAGAAGATAAATGGTAAACGTATCCGTACGGTGGTTGATTCTAGGTAATGTTTCCCAACGTCTACAATCCCTAAACACATCTATTGTGTGGAAACAAACTAGGTATTCTGTACATAACAACACACTTTAGTTCATTAGTTTATGATTTCATGAACTAATGGGTTATCTTTACCATTTTTTTTCCAGTGTACCACTACTTCCGTGAACAATGATCGTCAAGGTAACAAGTGATGTAGCATACATACATACATGGTTTTCAACGTAATCCCAAGTGATGAATACAACTTATAAACGAGACCAATATCTAAGTAATTTATGATAAATAGCTACAACTTTTGATAAACAATGATTTTTCCATCTATTTAAGGTTAAAGATTGCAACATGATTACGTCACTTAAGATTTTGTTATTTTATTGATCCGATATCATTAATACTAAAAGTACACTGTAGATAATGATGATGATGATGTCATGAAGCTTTAAAACAATTGGAATATAAAACTTAACCTCTTTTATATTAAAGTACACAGAAACGAACTTTTTGATAGCCCTATCAATGATTACATCATTTAAAACATTAAAAGTATAATGATGAAGGTTAGACGATCATACTATATCTCAATAGTTGAGATCATGAGTCAATTGAAGCTAGACCACCTTGGCAAAGCGGGAAGCACTGGACGCCGTTTCGTCCTATCGTGGGACTTCTTACTAGTGAGTATACATGATCCCGCCTTGCGAGATTCGAACTCAGGACCTATTGATCTTGCACGAGAACGCTTAACCCCTAGACCACTGAGCCGATCGGCATCCAACGGTGTTAATGTATAATTTCAATTAATCCATGAAGTCGCGCCACTGTCTACCATTGTCGTCAGTGAGTTACTATCACACAACAGACCCATTTGAACTCCACTAGTCATGGCTTCTCACTAGAATGCCATGAATTACCTCTTGGAGTGTGTCACTAGTAAGCATATGATGATTGTAATCGGAGGTAGATTTTGTAGATATTTTAGTAGTTTAATAGTTGAATTCATTAGTCAATTGAAGGTAGATCATGTATGGATGTTTATGATACTTGTTCATTTTAAATATGATTTATACTATCGAAAATTAACAGAAAATTTGAGAACACTGGATAGTTTTATTGAAATCATAAATCGATTAATGTTAGATCAGCAGTGGAAACCTAAAGCACTAGACGGACGTTTCGTTCTTGTATGGGACTCTTCGGTAGTGCGTAGCCGCGATACTGAGTGATGAATTTGGACACAAGAAATTTAGTCTCACATGAACGCTTAACCTCTA
Source organism: Schistosoma margrebowiei (assembly GCA_944470205.2). Lineage (NCBI taxonomy): Eukaryota > Metazoa > Platyhelminthes > Trematoda > Strigeidida > Schistosomatidae > Schistosoma > Schistosoma margrebowiei. The sequence continues at coordinate 3,901,915 of OX104029.1, read as the reverse complement.
GACCACTGAACCGGCATATGATGGTATTAATGTCTAACATTAATTGGTCATCGACATAGCACGATTATCTTCTATTGTCTTTGGTGAGTAATTACTTCATGCCTCACATGGTTGAATTCCACTGGTCATAGCTTCTGACTAGAACTCCGAGAATTACTTCTTAACGCTAGTCGCTAGTAAGCATATGAAAGTTTTAAGTTTGGAGTTGTGAAGATCCTTAAATTTCATTGAAATCATGAACTGATAGATGTTAGACTACCGTCGAGTTGGATGGTTTAGTTTTGGAGCTTTCATCACGCTTCTGAACGACATCGTCAGCACAAATTTCAAGTAGAAAGCTTTCTGTGATGCACGTACATCCAGCTGATGAGTCCCAAGCAAAACGAAACGTTCATCCTGGATTCTATTGCTAGCCACTAACTATCTTTTCTTTTATGATATCAGTTGGGTTTTTTTTATAATTCACGGAAAAAGAAGACGAAGTACATATTATTTCATAATAAGCTAATTAAAACTTACTTGCCACTTCTAATTTCAATGGAATTGATAAAGCTTTACCAAATGGATTAATAGCAATACATTGATATAATCCAGCTATCAAATGATTTGATATTCGTTGAATACCAAAATACCATAAACCTGATTCATCCATAGAATGTAAATGATATGAATCATTGAAATGTATTAATTTCTTTGATAATATTGTATTGTATGGCTTAATCCAGTTGGCTTGTTTTCCATTCAATGTCCAATAATACCTAATCAATTATAAAGCAAAAGAGGTAAAAATAGAAATATCTGAGATTGAATGGATAGATTAAAACGAAGATAAAAGATCAGTGTTAAACATTGTTCAGTTTTATTGTATAAACACTATGTTGATCGAAACTGCATCCTTTCAATCCAGCACCGAAACATTTCAGATTTTTGTTTTCGTCTTGTGAAAATACAATGGTTGAAAGCTAAGATGAGGGTTGGAGACAGTCAATAGGAAATCCTGGATCTAGGTTTCATGCTACCTGACACTCGTCAATAAGGTGATGTGTACCTGTAAACTTGATGGAACTGATGCTCCTCGACAGATTCGATCTCATGTCACATAGCTTCACAGTCAGAGACGTTATCACTGAGCTATCCGGTCCGTGACTGACCTCCTGTATGACTGAGATGTATTCACGATTGATTGATCACTGGGTGGTGATCAATGTCATGTATGTCAGGTCCTTTTTAGTGTAGATCGAATCCTATCAACCAATCGGAAGGAAGTCACATTCATACTACATTTATTAACCCTGTTGGTTATAATAAAAATTGAGTGACACCAAAATTGTATATAATAGAACTAGACTAACTGAAAGGTTTGTTTTAAATATAAATTTACATCAAAACAAGCCTAATATATATGAAATGGAGGTCACTAGGTTACATAATGAACTATTCTCCTGCTGTAAAGCAAATTACGAAAAGACTTTAAGAGTAGATAGGGCGTACTTTACAGAAAACAGTTAACTGCTTCATAAAGTAAATCTTAACTTAGGGTTTTCAGGACACATAAATATTGGTACAAAGGGGCACCGATCACATATACGACACACAAGTCATTTGATTTGTGTGTGGGCTATGATACTGCCTGGGCGCCCAAACCGAAGCAGGTGGTTTTCTCAAGGAGCCACATCCTGAGACTTCGACCTCAAGGTCTAATCCATAAGGCAGTAGAACAACTTGTGGAGATGTAGTTCCACGGTAGCCGGATACTGGAACCTATGTGCACCGTTCGTTTTGAATCAAACCTTTTCAACTCCTCTAAGTGAATCCTCCATATCCACCAATCCAACTAAAGTATAGGATATTCACTGTTTGTCCTCTCAATTGCGTAAACAACACCTCCATCACAAGAAGGCAGTAAGTAGGAATCCCCTGATAGTTGTTGTTGTTTACGCATGTTCATGTGAGAGCATTTCAAGAAGGAGAATTGATTCACCCTACCCTCAACCGTACCAGGACATTTGGATCCAAGTAGAATGTGAACTGATATCACCATTTACAATTACATGATCTGATTATAACCATACTGCTTATTACTCTATCTAGTGCAACACATTATCAATTTCTATATCATTAATCTACAAATGATTATTAATTAAAAGAACAATAAGTCTAGACACTTTTTATAGCTACATTCCATATAAAATTATGCAACATATAGCATAAGCCATTATAGGGTTGTGGAGATTTTATAAAGTTTTTTTGATTAAGATCATGAATCTATTGATGTTAGACCACCATTGAAAATCTGAAAGCATTAGATGCTCATTCTGTCCTATTGTAGGACTCATCAGCAGTACGTATCCATAATCCCGCCTTGCTGGATTCGAACTCAAATCCTTCATGATCTCATATAACATATAACATAAATTTAAATGTTTAATAGTTTCGAGAGAGAAAAACAAACAAACAAATAATTAAACAGTATAGCGGTTTGTTCAAATTTATAAACGCCGCTTAACTATTTCTAATCTTTATTTATTTCAACTCATTAATAATGTCAACTAATTGCAGAATATTGTATTTTGCATGTTATAAAAAAGGCGGAAGCGTTCAACTGATGTCAAAGTGAGTGAGTGAGTGAGTTAGTTAGTTAGTAATATAGTTAGTAGTATAATTGTATTGAAATCACTCATTAATGTATTTGATATCTTTACTTTTCTTATTCAATTCATCATATTCATAGAACAAAAACAGTTCATCAAACTATTGGAATAGAATATGAAGCGGATAATGATAAATGACACTTCATCATTTTTAACAATAATCATCATAATCATAATAAGAGATTACGTTTATACCTACATATGTATTTTGGATAGTAACAAGATATGAATTTCGCAGATTATATATTATATACCGTTGAACTCCTTACTGCAATCACATATACATACTACTGAATATTACTATTAATAGTATTAGTAGTAGTAGTAGGAGGAGGGGTCGTAGTAACCAGACAGAGTATCAGGGGAATAAATTAATAGATAGTTCAGTATATAGTAAATATATATATTAGTTAAATGGTATTACTTGTTTTCTTTTGTTAAATCTATTCTCTTAAATGTTATGCATGTCAAATTGACTAAAATATCATAGAATTTCTCACTTGTATTCATGAATTATGTTTAATTTTGCATGTGCTCACGAATCCTCCTGGTACGAAGGAGGGTGAGGAAAGTTCGCTATCTCTCGCTCTTTTGAAATGCTTTCACATGGACAAGAGTATATATTCACTATCAAAGTAGTCCTACTCACTAACGTCTTGCGGCCGGAATGCTGATTACAAAATTGAGATGACCGGGTTGATAGATATAGAGAAGCCATCTAAGGTGAGTTGGAAAAATTTAATTCCAAAGCAATGGTGCATATTGGCTCGAACAAAAGGTGTATGAACCTATTGTTGGTCATCGACTACCATGCGACCACATTTCTATAAGTTGTTCCACTGCCTTATGGATCAGACATTCAGATCAAAGTCTCATGGTTTGGCCCATTTAGAAAGCCATCTGTCTCGCTCTGGGTACCTGTGCAGCATCATGGACCACATACAAATCAATTAAGTTGTGTGGTGCAGATGTATTCGGTGCCTTCTTGTACCAGTGTTTATGTGTTTAAATAAATAAGTAAATCTTGCATGTAAATATTATAAATTTGTTTGCTAACAACAGAAACTAAATAGTTGTCTATTTTAAATAGATTAGTTGCTGTTAAACCCCTTCATTGTCTTATTAATATTTATAATGATGAGTGTTATTATAGGCAAAGATGGATAGTGACTAGTAGTGGAATCCTTGACGCGTGTTTCGTCCCATTCGAGACACGTCAGTTAGATGTACTTGTATCTCACAGTTGCTGTTCACTCTGACACTTGAACCTAGTACCATTCGCTTCAATCCCACTTGTTTGTGCAATGGGGTGAAGCTGAAATTCACTTGGTATTGTTTGATATGAATCTTTCCATTGATGTTTAGGATGGCAAACGATCAGTCTTTCTCTTATTTGCATATTTACATACTGTGAAGAGTGCCTTGATATTGCCCTAATTCATAAGCATTATAAGCGTAGATGGATAGTGGCTAGTAATGGAATCCAGGACGCTTGTTTCATCGTATTTCGAATTCGTCAGCTGGATGGACCTGCATCTCAAAGTTGATGTTCACTCTTTGCTCAAAATGCTTTTGAATTAGGCAATATCGAGACAATACGTACAGTATGCACATATGCCAATAAGAGACTGATCAATTGACATCCTAACACAACATTGGGAAGATTCAAAACAAACAATACCAAGTGAATTTATGAATGTTATTAGTTTGTAAGGTGAAAAATGAAAAAAGCCTCTTCAGTATCTTATTAAGTCGTAGATTTGAAATCCAAGCTATTTATTATGATTAAACTCACTGGATAATATTACTATCACTCATACAAGCGAGATTCGAAGTCAAATACCTAACTAACTGGACTAGATATTAGGATTCTTGGAATTTCGGACAGTTTAAATTTTTTTAACTGATATCATGAACCGATTGATGTTAGACCACCATTGGAAACCTAGATAGCCGTTTCGTCCTATTGTGGGACTCTTCAGCAATGTGCATCCACGGTCCTGCTCGCAGAATTCAAACCCAGGACCTTCAGTCTCACGCGCGAACGCTTAACCAACTGAAGTTCAAATTGTAATGAAGAATAGTATGTAACTGAATAAGCTAGCAATCGCTCAGTGGATAATTGTCTGCATGTGATTCTAAACATGATGATACTATAATCTATTGACTACCTTCGAGGAACTCTAAAGTGACTTTGAGAATGTCCACCTACTAACTAGGACTAAATGACGATTATAAAGTAGTTTGAAGAATAAGGATTATGATATACAGTTGACGATTAGGGTTAGGCATTAGATTCATGCAATCATCACCGACTGAAATCAGCTATAATGCCTAAATGCTATTAAGCCAAGTGGATCAGTGAGTTTCGCGCCCAAATCCATGACCACTAGAAGCTCCATATAACTTATAACTATAGCGCAACCTGTAATACCAAGTCCTAATCCTTGTTCATTGGTTTACTATAATAAACAATTCAAGAAGTCACAGATCATTAATTCTGTCAAAACTTTTTCTCTCTATGTAATTTTACTACTCCGGATTATTTATTAATTTATACCTAAATACCTTATAAAAAAAAGAATTAAACATGGGTTCGAATCCAGCGAGCCGGATCGTGGATGCGCACTGCTGAGGAGCCCCGCAATAGGGCGAAACGGTCATCCAGTGATTCCAGGTTTTCAATGGCCGTCTAACATCAATTGGTTCATGATCTCAATCAAAAAACCATTAATTAATTGGGAAGAAAATTTTCCTTCCAACAAAATCATTTGCTTATAAATAGGAATTTCAATCAGAATGAGGATTTGTGCAGATCGTAGTCACTTTAATAGTTGAATCAATGAATTGACCTCATTTAGACCACAACTAAAAAGATGAAAACACTGGACAACAATTTCTTCTTAGTATGAATCTTCTCAGTGATGCACATCCACGATCTCAAACCGAAGAGACTCGAATCCAAGACCTTCTGGTCTCATGAGCGCACGCTCAACTTCTAGACCACTGAACTGGCATCCAATAGTGTTAATGTCTAAATTCAATTAATTCATGATCATGCCTAACCCTTCATCCATTAGCACAATCGGATGTCGGCTCAGTGATCTAGAAGATAAGCGTTAGAGCGTGTGACCAATGGTCTCGGGTTCGAGCCTTACATACAGAATGGTGGATGTGAACTACTGAGGAGTCCCATACTAAGACGGAACGGTCATTCAGTTTCAATTTTAAATAAATACATTATATTTGTCTTGACAATAGTTGCATAGTTGATGAAATCAATTTATTGTAACCTTCATGGAACCTTACAAATCCTATTAGCTAACGTTTATTATTAGAAATTCAAAGATACAAAACAAAATGGTCTCATCAAAATAAGGAGATCTATGCATGAGGTTTTGTTAGGAATTTTTCAATTTTTAGTTAATATTCATTTTAGTCAGAAGTTTATTAAGGTACTATAAAGAAATGAAATTGGATGACCCATGTTTTTCATTATAAACCGGTCGAATTTGGAAACGTCAACCGTTTCTGCTAGTGGTTGGAACGATTGTTCCTCAAAGTCCTGTCATGAAAGGCGGATCGATTGAAAAACGACAAAACTAAAAGCATTAAACCCAAGGTCCAAGGGCGGAGTCGTACTTTTGACTGTACAGAGGTGTGTCAACAGTAAGGTGTTTCCATCATACAAAAAATAGAACAGCGATGCTGCCTTCCCACAAGGAAGGGTGGGGTTAGAAAAGGTTGACCCGAAAAGTGCACACCTCGCCTTATCCTATGTATTTCCGTTTTCGGCGGTAAGGTCTCAACAGGTACGGAGGTAACATAAAAATTGCCTTAATAATGGTCGTGTGTGACCGATCTCAAGCAGTTTTCCCTTAGACACTGCGGTCACGCCTTCAGGTCACTAGGACTACAAACCATTTACCCTTCCAGGTAACTCTAGAAGAACCCTCCCACAGTGTGGAAAACCGGAAAGTGATAACAGCCGTCATACCTCTAGCATCATTAAGGACTACCACATTCTATGCGAATCGTTGGATTTTAACATTATGTTATTAACGTAATTAGCTAGTTGACGAATGTGAATATTTTAGTGCTAATTCAAAGGTGTGAACTTAAGGATATAACAGTTGTCCAGTTCTTTCTAGATTCCAACATCATTCCGGAAGACATCGATTTGTAATAGATATTTATTATTATTAAATTTACATACAACAGTCTACAAGAGTTGTTTTGAAATGTTCATTAAGAACATACATAACATACATGACATTGATCACCAACTAGTGATTAATCAATCGTGCATACATCTTAGTCCTACAGGAGGTTGGTCTCGGCACGGATCGCTCAGTGATAACGTCTTTGACTATGAAGCTGTATGACATGAGATCGAATCTGTCAAGGAGCATCAGTTCCATCACGTTTACAGGTACACATCACTCAGGATTTTTTGTTGACTACCTTCAACCACCATCTTATTTCAATATAGTGCACCCAATATTAAGTCACCTAGACTAGTGATCAAATCGCAACTTGATCGATAGGATTCAATTTGAACTAAGAAAAACCTGAAATGCATAACAATCACTGACTCTTGGTCCTAAATTTTCTAGTATGTCAAGTAACATTAAAAAATCAATACTAAATGTCACAATGTTAGTTTTTAAAATCCCCTTATCTGTTTTTTTCTTCGATTAGTAACTAATTACGTAATCATTTGTTTTTTTAAATCTTAGTGATTACAACTCAACTTTTAATTTACCATGGTAATAAATCTAATTGAATAAATCAATTAACATATCTGATGACAAATCAACAATGATCAAAATATATTTACATTAAATGGTACAGATTGACAACAAATTAATAGATTAAGTATTCTTTATCAATCATATCTAACTAGACAGACATAATATTGAGATTATTAACAAATCTAAGTGAATAGTTGATTAGTTTAAGTTAAACATTAACACAGTTGGATGCCATCTCAATGGTCTAGTTGTTTAAGCGCCTGGCGTGCGACTGACACGTCTTGGGTTCGAATCCCACGAAGGTGGGTGTGCACTGTTGGGGAGTCGCACAATAAGACAAAACGGCCGTCTAGTGCTCCCAGGTTTTCCATGGTGGTCTACCTTCAATTGACTCATGATCTCAACTGTTGAAATTACTACAATTTACACAAAACCCCTTCTAATAGTTGGTTTCATGAGTCGATTTAAATTAGATCATCATTGGAAAATTTGGAAGTACTGGACGATTACTTGATTTTAGTATGAGATACCTCAACAATAAGCATATATAATCTAAGTTAGGTAAACAAAAACTTGCAGTTGACTAACTTAAGGAGAAGAAATGCCCAGTATTCTAATGCAAAAACTATAACTAGTATAAGGAAGATACACATCGAAGACAATGAAAGATGTTTGTACAATATCGAAGATTGACTGACTTAAGGAATTTATTCTCTAGAACGAAAACTTTGCACTTAACCTCTGGTGACAAGATCGTATATGCACAATACTAAGACGAAATAACAGTCCATTATCCCAAATTTCCAATGATTGTGTAACTTGGATCGATTACATGATCTCATCATAACTAAATATAGTCTGTAAAGCAAACATGATAACGAATCATTTCTTATCAAAAATCTGAACTCAGTGACTCAGTTGATAACATGTTAAGCATTTGAAGTGAAAAGCATTTGGTTGGAGTACTGAACTGGATATCAACATACATAAAATATGAATAGTAGATTCCAATGTGAGTCACTATCTAACTCAACTTTATTTTTTATCAAAAAATTAATTTTTTTATCAGTATAGAGCTGTGGAGATTAGTAAGTTATGGATTGAGATTCTTGAACCGATTGATGTTAGACCATCAGTGAAAGCCTGGAAGCACTAGATGACTATGTCGTCTTATTGTGGGACTCCTACTTGACAGTGCATATACACGATCGCGTTCGCACGATTCGAACCCAAAGTTTTCAGTCTCTTGCACGAACGCCTAACCTACTAGACCACTAAGCCGGCCGGTATCCAACTGTGTTAATGTCTAACTTCAAACAATCCACAAAATCGCGCGACCATCTTCCATTGTACTGAGATAGATACCTTTATCTACCCGACACGGATTAGCTTCACTGATCACAACTTCTCACCAGAACTCCGAGAATTCCTCCACGGATGAGTCCTACAACAGAACGAAACGGCCTTTCAGTGCTTCCAGGTTTTCACTGACGATCTAACATCAATCAGTCCTTGATCTCAATTAATAATTAATTTTTTACCAGAATGGATTTTATGGAGAATTTCAGAAAGTTCACTGGTTGAAATCATGAGTCAATTGAAACTAGACCACCACGGAAAACCTGAAAGCACTGGACGGCCGTTTCGTCCCAGTATGGGACTCGCCAGCAGTGCGCACCCACGACCCCGCCCCCAAGAGATTCGAACCCAGAACCTATCAGTCTCGCGTCAGATGCCTAACCAACTAGACCACTGAGTCGGCATCCGACGGTGTTAATGTCTAACTTCAACCAATCCACGAAGTTGCGCCACCGTATACCATTGTCTTCAGTGAGTTATTATCTCACAACAGACTTAGTTGAACTCCACTGGTAACGACTTCTCACTAGAACTTCAGGAGTATCTCCTGAAGTTAGTCACTAGTGAGCACGTGATTATTATTATCAGTGGAACATAGGCCTTTGACCAGTATTCTTCAACCCAATCTATCCTGGATCTTTCTTTCTAGTTCTATTCCATTTTTGTTCATTTTTCTTATGTCTATCTCCGTTTCTCAGCGTAATGTGTTCATTGATCTTCTTCTCCTCCTTCAATAAGATAATAATAATAATCTACATTTTAACAATTAAAAGTAGTTGTCTAAGTTCCTGATGCGAGAATGATAGGTTTTGGGTTCAAATCCCCCAAGGCGTGGTTGTGGATGCGCACTAGTGAGGAGTCCCACGATAGGACGAAATAGCCGTCTAGTACTTTCAGGTTTTCCATGGTGGTCTAGCTTCAATTGACTCATGATTTCAACCAGTGAAATTAATTTTTACTTAACAAATCCACATACAAAGAAGAAATATCGTTACAAATTTGTCGATATAACATTACTCCTAATGTGTATAGATAATATAAAGTGACCTAATTCGAATACATACCTTTGTTAGATAGAGATATTTTATAGAGGCGGGGGGGGGGGCTAAAAACAAAACTAAACATGATTAATACTTGGATTTCCTTTTTCTCTTTACATACACAAAAATGAGTTTCTAATCAAAGGACTAACATAAACCAAACTTCCATTGTTTATCATTCTCTATAATATAGAAGAATTCTAATAACTATGTCTAATCTAATTAGTCATCAAACATTTGATGCATATATAGTTAGATAGATAGAGATATATACATATTCATGGTAACACAAAGGAGAATGAAGGTAAAACCTCGAAACCTAAAAAGTCCTAATGAAAAACACATTATACCATATTATACATATATATGTGTAAATAACAAAAGAGTTACTGTTCATTTAAACACCTTTGATGATGAACGCCTCTCTCCGTGTGACCTATATTATTCATACTTAAATTATGTAGAAGTGAATATATCAGCTGTCCACCAAATGCGCTTGTACAGCTAAGAATAGGGAGAATTCGCTTTTTCTGTTGAAATGCTTTCACATTGACACGCGTATACAACTACTAGAGAAGTCCTACTTACTGCCTTCTAATGGCATTACTGTTGTTTACGAAATTGAGAGGACGAAAAGGCGAATGTTCGATGTTTTAATCGAGTTGGTGGATATAAAGGATTCATCTAGATGAGTTGGAAAACCCAAATTACAAACCAATGATACACATGATCTTTAGTATCCTTAAGGAATAAATAGTGTATGAAGCGATTGTTGTTCACTGGCTACCATGAAACTACATCTCATGATGTTGCTACACTGCTTTATGGATCGGTTGACGATCTTCAAGTTTAGTGATGATTATGTTACACTTATGAACTGGAATTCAATAATTTAAATTTCATACTTTAGAAAGTCATAATATTACATGGTTATCATATGTTACTTTCGACTTTTCAATAACTATTTAACTAAATCCAGTTCATATTTTGATGTATAGGATCAAATATCAAATCAATGGGAGATACAATCAAAATAAAGAAGTAAGCAGTGACTAATTTTAGGTCAACAATAACCAATCAAAATTGAGGTCGACAGGACAAGCTGTAAACCATATATGGAGAAATATAAACACTTCTACCTGAAGTTTGTGCTAATAATATTATTCAGAAGTACAATGAAAGCAAACTAACCAGCCTAGAAAATAAAATTCCATCTACCTAAACTATGAATCTTCTTCATGATCTCAATTTACAATACTACCTAACATAATTTGTTTTTATTATTTCTAACAGTTGTAAAGGTTGGATATTGGCTAGCAGTGGAATTCCGAAATCGCATTTTGTCCTATTTAGGACTCGTCAGTTAGATGTATCTGCATCTTAGAGTTGATATTCACTCTGGAACTCAAATTTAAACGCCATCGCATTATCAAATTACCTATTGAGGCCTGATCGCTATATGCTTGTACAATCAGGTGAAGTAGGACAAAACACATGTACTGGAATCCATTACTAGCCACTGTCCATCTTTGCTTAGAATGATCGTGAATTAAAGCAGTATCGAATCAATACGCACAGTATATACATATACCAACAAGTGACTGATCAATTGCAGTCGTAAACATCAATGGAAAGATTCATATCAAACAATACCAAGTGAATTTAAACTTCACCCCATTGCACAAGCAAGTGACATCAAGACTCAATAGCTAAGTCGATCACATGATGTTGTTTGAAGCGAACGGTACTCAGTTCGAGTCCCGGAGTGAACATCAACTGTGAGATACAAGTACATCTAATTGACGAGTCTCAAATAGGACGAAACATGCGTCCTAGCTTCCACTCTAGTAGCCACTATTCATCTTTACTTATAATAGTTGTAAATTAAGACTATATCGAAGCAATACTCACAGTATGTACACATGTCAATAAGAGATTGATCAATTACAGTCCTTCATCAATAATGGGGAGAAGATTCAAGTAAAACAATAATATCAAATGAATTATTAAACGTATTCATATCACAATTCACTATAAAAATAAACATTGAATAGATCTCAAATTTCAATGACTATTTTATAATGACAAAATGAACAAACAAGGGTGAAGAAATGTAACTCAGTTTAGCATGTTTTCCTTTTTTTTCTTTTGTTCTAACAAAATGAAAAAACAGAATTGAGATAAATGGAAATTCATGTATACTACTTATAATCAATTTTTGTTATTCTTTACATAGTTTGATTAGAATGGGGGATTTGTGGAAATTGTAGTAATTTGAATTGTTGAATGGATGAGTCAATCTAAGTTAGATTATCATTGAAGATTTAGAAGAAGTGAACGGATGTTTTCCTTTAGGATGTAACTCTTCAGTAGTATGTATCATATGATTACTAGTGATTAGATTCAAGAGGTAATTCTTAGAGGTGTAGTATGAAATTGTGAGCTAATCTGTATCGGATAGAGACAGGTATCTACCTCAGATAATGGATGAATAGTTATATTGCCATTCATGGATCGATGAAAATTAGACGTTAACACCATTGGATTTTAGAGGGTAAGCGTTCGTGTGTGAGACTGATAAATCCTGGGTTCAAATCTCGTGAAGCGGAATCGTAGATGCGCACTGTTGAGAAGGACCAAACGTTCGTCCAGTGCTTCCAGGTTTTCCATGGTGATCTAGCTTCAACTGACTCATGATTTAAACCATTGAAATAATTATCAATCAATGACAAATTCATATTACCTTAGTTGTATGAGAACTGTTTATAGTATACAAATACTCAAATTGAACGATTATTCTGATTTACAGTTTATGTGCATTAAATATCATCAGTGGAGAAATAAGTTCTAGTTAGACTGTACTTATTGAAACATTAGGATCTATGGTATTTGTCATTCATTGTTAAACGACAAAACAGCAATACTTAATACGAATCGGACGCAAGAAATGTCACTATCTTTCACTGTTTATATACTTATATATCTTAGCACCATGGGTTGTATAATCTTAAAAAGTATCATAGTAAACAATGTTATTGATTTCTTAAATCGTTTATAGAAAACTTTATATATGATCATTATGTATAGGAAACATTGTAATTACATGTCCATCATATACATATATGTTGGCAACATCAACTGTATTTACTGGATGAATGTACTAACTATTGTTAAGTGTAACTGCCAATCATCTTTCGTCTTGCATTTTCTTTTGTTAATATGGAATATTTAAAAGTTTATAAAGAATAGAGTCTTTATAAGTAAACATGGATAGTGTCTAGCAATGAAAGCCAGCACACGCGTTTCGTCCCATTCAAGACTCGTCAGCTCGATGTACCTGTATCTCAGTCTTGTTGATGTTCACTCTGGGACTCGAACTTAGTACCATTCGCTTCAAACTCTATCATATGATCCACTTAGCTACTGATTCCTAAGCGTTACTTACTTGCGCTGTTTTTTTTAAGTTCATAAATTTGACCTTATTATTCATAATAAATCATACACATTATATTGGTTTAACTTATTCTATGTAAATTTAATATAAGTCTAGACAAATTACAATCATAATCTTGTAATCTAGTAGTTAGTATTGTAAAAAAGAAAAAAAACAATAAATGAATATCATTGTTGATTTACTTTACGTTAATATTAGTCTAAACTATACATGTCTACTTATTAATACTACTTAAATAAACATTAACATTGAATTGAATAAGACTCGATATTGATATTTATGAGATAGAAGAAGGTACTAGGTTGTTTTTTGTTAAAGGTAGATAAACATAATTTATCACCATGATGAAATGATGTGTCATTACATGCTTTAATATCATGTTATTAGCATATAAATTAGACAAATAACATGTAGATAATTATCATTATAAAGGGGAAATTGAAATGAGACCGAGTGAGAGACAGACAGAGAGAAAAAGAGTGAATGAGTGAGAGATAACACTGGAAAATGTGTTTGATTTTATTCGTTTATAGAAGAATAAGCCGTCCAGTGCTTCCAGGTTTTCAATAGTGGTCTAACATCAATCGGTTTATGATCTCAATCAAAAACTTAACAATCTTCACAACCTCTAAACTGATAATTACCATGTGCTCATTAGTGACTAGCTTCGTGAGAAAATTCTCGGAGTTCTGGTGAGAAGCCATGATTAGTGAAGTTGATCCGTGTCAAGTAGAGATAAGTATCAAATTCAGTACAATGGAAGTTGGTCGCGCTATTTCGTGGATTGTTTAAAGTTAGACATTAACACCGTTCGATACCGACCAGCTCAGTAGTCTGGTAGGTTAAGCGTTCGTGCGCGAGCCTGAAGACCTTGGGTTCGAATCATGCGAACGAGATCGTGTATATGCACTGTCGATTATGAGTACCATAATAGGACGAAACAGCCATCCAGTGTTTTCAGGTTTTTCATGATGGTCTAGTTTCAACTGACTCATGAATCCAATTATTAAATTGCTAAAATCTCCACCAAACTCACTTCTGATAATTATCATTATGTGCTCACTAGTCACTGGCTTCAAGAGATATTTCTTAAAGTTCTAGTGAAAAGCCGTGACCAGTGGAGTTCGACCAGCTTTTTTAAGAGTTAGTGACTCAATAAAGACAATGTTGGATGGTGGTGCAATTTTTTGGAGTGAGTGAAGGTAGACATTACCACAGTTGGACGTCGGATGTGGTCAAGAGGTTAAGCGTTCTTGTGCGAGATCGAAGATCCTGGGTTCGAGTCCCTCTGCCATAGGGTCGTTGGTGTGCAATGCTGAGGGATCCCATACTAGAACAAGACATTCGTCCAGTACTTCCAGGTTTTCAATAGTGGTTCAACATAGATCGATTCATGATCTCAATTAAAAACTAAACAATCTCCACAACTCCAAACTGATATAAAATAATTCCTGTAGTTCCACTGAAAAGTTGTGATCAATTAAGTTCAACTATGTAGGAAGTGAGACAGTTACTACTCATTTATGGCATTGGTTGAAGGCGATTCAGATAAGTAAATTTTCTGAAGTGCTAATTATAAAAGATTCCATACTAAATGAGTAGTTCGCAGGCTAAAGCCTTTTGAAAGACTTGAATGTACTAAATTTGATGTTTAGCGGGATCGTGGATGCTCACTGCCATGGAACTTCATACTAGGCCGAAACAACTACGTATTTCTTTCTGCTTTTTCAATGGTTATCTAACCAGCTTTAATCGATTGTACTATAGGATAATGATATATGTATGGGTTAACTTAAAGTTGAGATATCTAATGTCCTCTATCATATTTCATAAGGTCGGACAGATTAATTGGAAATATATTTCAAATCGTTCAGAACCAAGATCATTTAAAATAATTTTGGAAAAAAAGATGATAATTTGTATCAATGGATTCATGATCTCAATCAAAAACTTAATAATCTCCTTAATCCCATACTGATAATTACCATGTGCTCATTAGTGACTAGCTTCGTGAAGGAGTTCTCGGAGTTTTAGTGAGAAGCCGTGAACAGTGGAACTAATCCGTGTCAGGTAGCAACAGGTATCAACTCCAATACAATGGAAGATGGTGGCGTAATTTTGTGGATTGATTGAGGTTAGACATTAACACCATTGGATACCGGCCGACTCATTGGTCTATAGGTTAAACGTCCTACAATAGGACGAATTGGCCGTCCAGTACTTCCAGGTTTTTAATGGTGGTTCAACATTGATCGATTCATGATCTCAATCAAAACCTTAATAATCTCCATAACCTTATACTGACAAAACTAATAATAGCTTCAGTAAGTGTTTTAAACGTATGGGATCGACTAAATTCTATTTACCATTGGAAAAAGATATGTTTCATTTCGTAAATACATGTTTTCACGTTCAACCTTCCCTTATTTTATGAACAACTTGTATCAATAAATAGAATTACAAATCTCAACTATGTTAAGCAAATGTAAACTCTTCATCCATACTGTCCGACTGACCAGATGAGGCATAGTTTGAATATCATATTTCTTCTGTTGGAAATTTCCAAGGCATACCTAGATTCTCTTATAAGAAATTATGCTCCCATCGAATCAATATAACCTCCAATTACCTGGACTAAACACATACATGAAAAATGTATTGATCAGTACCTTGAATAATTCAACATTTACTTACCTTGGTTCTGGATTGGCTTTTGCATAACAAGGTATTAATAAAGGTTCTTCTGGATTAATATAAACTATAGACGGTGGCATCTTGATAAACGTTGGCGGATGGACAACTGAAAGTTAATCAATAAACAATATTATAAGTAGTAGTGAGTTATTTTATTCAGATAAATGAAAAGTTTGAGTAAAAATGTTTAGTCAATATTACTAGATCACGCTTAAATAATCCGATTAAAAATGAAAAACTATTCAAGCATAGAAATACCTATGGGTCTCGCACGCGGACGAATAAACTGTAAACCACTGAGTGTTCGCAAGCGAGACCGGTAGGTTCAGGGTTCGAATCCCGCGGGACCGGATCGTGGATGCGCACTGCTGAGGAGTCCCATACTAAGACGAAACGGCCTTCCAGTGCTCCCAGGTTTTCCATAGTGGTCTAGCTTTAAGTGACTCATGAATTCGACTATCAAATTACAATAATATCCATAAGACCCCTCTTTGATAATATGAATATCTACCTTGAACCTAGATTTCTAGCATGTTTAACTGATAATATGAAGGAATTACTGTCCCACATAATAGTTACACCATTGTCCACTAACGTTTACGTATGATGCTTCATCACTGTTCTATTATGGGACTCCTCAGCAGTGCGCATCCACGATTCCGCATCGCGAAATTCCAACCTAGGAGGAGTCCCACAATAGGACAAAACGGCCGTCCAGTGCTTCCAGGTTTTCCATTGTGGACTAGCTTCTATTGACTCATGATCTCAACCATTGAAATCATTATAATATTCACAAACAATCCTTCTGATATGAAGAACAATCAATGTAATGCATGATCATAAATTTTGTGATCAACTTACTAGTTTTTATATGTATACTGTCCCAAATTATATTGATTATAGATAAACTATTTCTTAATACTATATAGAAAGCTATTCCTTGCATAATAATTAATCTGGAAACTAATGTTTCCAAGATGAATAAATAAATAAATGTTTGATTGGGACTCATTAAGTTGATTAGTATGAATGAATATACCGATCCAACTATGCAAATGTTTCCGCTCGTGCATAAGAAACATTTTCTATACAGTGTTGCTGGAAGTAACGAATATTGGTAAGTCGGTTCGATGCTTAATATTCATTATAAATAACTTAATTATTTTTAGGTGAAAAATCGAATAAGGTAGGATAATCTTAGATGTGCGATGAATAATCTTAGGCATTACAAAATAGCCCTCAAATACTCTGGTACGGAAGAGAGTGGGGAGATTCAATTCTCTCTCTCTCTGGAAATACTCTCACATGAACACTTGCATACGGCCACTACCAGGGAAGCCTTACTCACTACCTTCTTAAGGCATTACTGCTGTTTACGAAATTGAGAGGATGAAAAGCGAATGTCCGGTGCTTTAATCGACTTAGTGGATATGGAGGATTTACCTAGGTGAGTTGGAAAACTGATTCCAAACTGATGGTGTACACAGGATCCAGTATCCTGAGAGAAAAAAAAGGTGTGTGAACTAATTATTGGTCATCGGCTAACATGGGATTACGTCTCCTCGAATTCCTCCAGTGCTTTGTGGAGCAGACCTTCAGGTTGAAGTCACAAGGTGTGTCCCCCTAAGTAAACCATCTGTTTCAGTTAGAAAATAACCTCAACTGATTACAAGTTAAACCTCATTCAACTTATTCGGACAACTTTGGGATAAAAAAGAGTTGTCGTCAGTTGGATTGTATGGTCTTCATGCTATACTTCAAATTGATGGAAGTTTGAGTTGTACAATTTAAAATTTGATCAGGGAACAAATATTGAACTACTATGAGTCATGAAATGTCTGACCTTTACCCTTGATGAAATTGTGAATATCCATTGCAGAAAAGTAGGAAGAATAAGCTATTCAATAATTTTCATGAATACCATTCATAACGTCTCATTAAAACTTCATAAATTGATTTCCAAGTAGGTCATTAGACAAGTATATTTCGAATGAAGGGTTTTCTTGTAGTACTTATCATTTATTTATTTAAACAAATAAATATTGGTACGAATGGGTATGAAATAGATATGCGCCATACAAGTCACTTCAATTGTGTGTGTAGGTTGTGATACTGCCTGAGCTACTAGACCGAAACAGGTTGTTTATATAGGGAGAAAATCCCGTCACCTTCGACCTGAAGATCTGATCCACAAGGCAGTGGAGTAACGTAAGGAGATGTAGTCTCATGGTATTCAGTGACCAATAATTGGTTTATACACCACCTATTCTTTCAGGATCCTGGAGCTCAGTTACATCATTGGTTTGGAATGAGGATTATCTAAATCCCCCTAGATGGATCCTCCATATCCATCAACTAGGTTAAAACACCGAACATTCGCTTTTCATCATCTCAATTTCGTAAACAACACTCCAGGACTTCCTTGATAGTGACTATATACACATGTCCATGTGAGAGCGTCCCAAGCTCCCAACTTCGGGGAAATTGTGGGGTTTTTGTGCAATTCCCCCCAAATTTACTATAGCGGCTTCCCTAAAATCTCCCCAAAATGGGCCAAATTTCCCCCAAAATCGGGAGCTTGGGATTTCAATGGGGAGAACTGACTCTACCCACACTCGGCCATACCAGGGCATTAAGATACTTTCTTGTAATAAAGAAAAAGTAAAATACATACTACTTATCAAAACACTTAGAAACAAATGTAATACATAAAATTACCTTTAACAGCATCTGCATTACATTGTACTAATAAATAAATATGAATACATTGTATAAGGAACCACATGTTCAAATGTATAATTTTCTTTTCTATTATATAAATATGTTTATTCTTATCTCTTATTGAAGAATATACCTCAGTTAAGATTGATTACATAATATGTTTGTTTTGTTTTGTCCAATATACTGCTGATATATACATATGAGTAGTAGGATGAATATAGTTCCTTTCCCCCCCCCCCGCCGAAAAAAGTATTTTATATACAATTGATGATTGAATAATTGAATTGGATAGTGATTAGATTGTTAATGATTAATAATGATAATAAGTAGATGATGAATATATTTCTATATGGAATTAAAATGGGAGTGTAGTTTAATTTATTTACCCATTCATCATTTTTATTCTTAATTTGATTGGTTGTTAATAAATTGACCAATCAGATTTATGAATGGGATAAAAATAAAAAAAAAAACCATTTCAAATAGTTGATATAAGTTAAAGCATTATTAAAAACTTGAAATCATTGGATGACTATTTCATCTTAATATGAGACTCTTCAACAGTGTGCGTCCACAATTCCACATGTGGGATTCCAACTCAGGACTAAAATGAAACGATAGTTCAGTGATTCCAGATTTTCAATGATGGTCTAGCTTACATTGAATCATTAATTTAACTATTAGAATGACTACAATTTCCACAAACCCCATTCTGATTATAATCATTATATGCTCACTAGTGGCTAGCTTCAAAATGAATATCAGGAGTTCTAGTGAGAAACTGTGACCATTGGAGTTCAATCCATGTCAAATAGAGATAGCCATCTACTTCAGACAATGGATGAATGGTTGTTATTACTACAATCTCCACAAATGTTTTGTCAATATGCAGTGTTTTCTTTTATAGATTTAATAAATATGATGAATGCTTTGTATTTGTTGTAGTTAAGTAGACAATCTGCTCAAATGTCTGGGTCAGTGTTTTTCAACACATGCATTAAAGAATATAAACTTAAGTCATTCGTGGATTGGTTGAAGTTAGACATTAACACCTCTGGATGCCGACTCAGTGGTCTAGTTGGTTAAGCGCCTGGCACGAGACTGACACGTTCTGGTCTCGAATCTCGCGGGGTGCGGGATTGTGGGTGTGCACTGCTGAGGAGTCCCATACTAGGGCGAAACGGCTATCCAGTGCTTCCAGGTTTTCCATGGTGGTCTAACTTCAATTGACTCATGATTTCAATCAGTGAAATTTCTAAAATCTTCACAAAACCCGTCTGATATTAAATAATGTATTCATCATTTCATATCAAGAAAGTATATAATAATCAATTTTCATTTGTTTAGTATTATATTTCCCACTTCCATAGATTTTAAATTAAACACATTTAATAATTAGGTCATCTTTTCCATAAGGGAAAAACATTATTATTATCATCATTACTACTATTACTACGAACACTACTGATGTTTGATCTCTCCCATTCTTACTGTTATTTCAACCTGGAAATGACATAATTTTTCACCTTGTGAATTTCCTCCACCCCCACCCCCACCCCGTTTTTTTACTTGAGAAAATGAAAATGATAAAACGGTATCCAAAAAGAAAATAGAATTCTCTTTTTTTGGAATAGTAAAAGGACTTATTCATTACGACAAATGAAAGCTGACATAAACATACAAATAAGAACATTAGAGAAATATGTTGGTGATAGACATATACAAAAAGTGAGTGTATGGCAGCGAGAGAGAGAAAAAGGGGGAGGGAAGAAGGAGGGAGGGAGAGATTTGCATACATCGAACCTTTTTCTCTTTCCCTCTCACCTCATACGCACATATAACACACTTATATTTGAAAATATGGATGCTTTTCATTTAGCACATAAAACGCGAAGTACAATCTATCACATGAAAAGTCATTGAATTGTACGTTAATCTTACCATTTCTATTTAAGAATTTTCTTTATCCTATTAGGAAAATAAAAAAGAAGAATTATTCTCCATTCTCTTATTAATTTTTCGTGACTGAAAGTGTTAACTTAATCCTTTACTGGATTACTAGTATAAGGGTTGTGGAGATTATTAAGTTTTTTGATTGAGATCATGAACCGATTGATGTTAAACCACCTTTGGAAACCTGGAAGCACTGGACGCCCGTTTCGTCCTATTGTGGGACTCCTCAGCAGTGCGCATCCACGATTCCGACCGTGGGATTCGAACCCAGGGCCTTCAGTTTCGCGCGCGGACGCCTAATCTACTTGAGCACTGAGCCGGCATCCAGTGGTGATAGTGTTCGAGAGTTATTCATTGAATATACCTGTCAATGTTTTCTTTTAGGAATTGTGCTTAGTAATAATCACTTTGAAGGTTAGAACATTAAGAACATTAAGTGACTGAATTCAAATGTAACATTTACTTTATCAAACCAGTATGAAATATTTCATTGAGTTTGTTTGTTTGTGAAGATTAGAGATTGTAGTAACTTAATAGTTGAATTCATGAGTTGATTAACAAACCTCTTTCTGATAATAATCATCATATGCTCACTGGTGATTGCCTTAAAGAGGTATCTCCTGGAGTTCTAGTAAGAAGCTGTAACCAGTGAAATTCACTCAGTGCCGGATAGAGTGGGGTATCTACTTCAGACATTGGATGATCGATGGAATAATTCACAATCTTCAAATCCATCATTCATAATTTATACGTTTAATCAGTTTGTGATAGTCAGTAACCATCATGAATTGTCATTTGAAACATAGCTGAACTCCATTGATCACTATTATTATTCGGTGTTCAAGTATAGAATTCTTAACTGTCTTTCTTTCACCCTTGTAGGACCAAGCTGAGGACGTGTTCCCATATCCAAGTTAAAAGCGATCACTGTCTCTGACTAATATACCTTGCTCCATAAGGTTACTAGTTCTATACTTCAATATTCTAATCGACTGTAATCATTCTATGAATCCATAGTTATGATTTTAAGGTTGTAAAGCTACACTATTATTATTGTCGTTTGTATTATTTGAACAATTTTGCGTTTGACGTTAATTTACTACTGAAATATGGTCTTAGTACAACAATCAAGCAGCGATAATATCAATATAAAATGGTAATTATAATAAAATAATACAATTTGATGTAGTATGTGGAGTTTATGGAAATTGTTGAGTCCTATTGAATATATCATGAATTGATCTCAGTAATATAAGTAATAAAAACCATGAATTGCTAGAATGTTGTAGCTTATCCGTTTGAGATTCTTCAACAATGCTACTCCCAATGGAGCATATGCTGCAAACCATCATTCTCAAACCCACTTTGTCTTGGGGCTTCCTTTCTGAATATTGACCCAAATTGCCTTGAGTGGTTTAACATTTTCGTATAAATATTCATTTATATTAGAGTAAAGCCTGATGATGATCTAATTGAAAACAACTGTTCGCTTATATGTGTTGTTCTTTCTAGTTCTATCCAATTGTTGTTCATTCTTCTCATGTATGTCTCCATTTCTCGGTGTAATGTGATCTTTGATATTCCTCTTCTCCTTTGACCTCCAGGATTCCATATGAGAGCTTGCCTTGTGACGCATTTGGGTGCTTTCTTTATTGTGTGTCATATTCACTTCCAGCACTTCTTCCTGATTTCTTCCTCCACTAGGATCTGGTTTGTACTCTCCCATAGTAGGTTGTTGTTGATAATATCTAGCCGACGGATCTGAAATATTTTGCGTAGATAACTGTTAATAGACACTTGTATCTTATGGATGATGGCTTTCTTAGAACTGTCTTGAAAATTCTCAATTTGGCGTTGGTTGACAGTTGTTTTGAGTTTCAATTGTGAATATACTGCTCTTACTTTGCCGATCAGCGCATCCGCACATCCATCATACCATAGGATATTAAAATATATTTTTTCAATAATATGAATTGATTGGATTTAGAAATGTAAGACATTAAATGTAAATTATAAACGTCTGCTATGGAAAATGAGTTTATTGCATTTAGTCACTTTGTAGGGTCGTGGTTATGCGCCTGATTTGGTGTCTCTTGATAAAGTGGAACAACAATTGTCCAGTCTTCTTCTTCTTCTTCATGATCTTCTAGCTAACTGATAAGTAGCCTAATAACAGAACTTATTGTACTTGTCTAACTAAAAATGTCAGTTACATACGCATAATTCTGTAATCATAATTGCAAAATGGTTTCAAACGAATTACATGAAAGAGTTTCATTGAAAGTTCATATGACCAATATAGTGTAACAAGAGTGTAAATAATATCAGAAAGGGGGGGGAAGTGGAAATTGTAGTAATTTTAATATTTGAATTCATGAGTTGATCTAAGCTAAAACACTATAGAAAACCTGAAAGTACTGAACGACCGTTTCGTCCTATTGTGAGACTCCTCAGCAATACGCGTACACGATCCCTCTTCAAGAGATTCGAACACAAGTCTTATCATATGCGCACTATAATATCCACAAAAGTTCCTTTCTAATATTAATCCATAGTTTATTTCTAATTATCGAAAAAATCTAGTTATTTCAAGTATTCATAGACAAAAATTGACATTTTTTACTTCCACAATGTCAATAATAGAAATAGTACTTCGACTACTACTACTACTAATACTAATACTACTACCAATACCACTATACTACTACTAATAATAATAACAATGATAATGATAGATGTAATGAAGTCAGATTTTGTTCATCTAGCGCCAGACAATAATAATTGACATGCATCACGAAATGATTTAACCCTAGGTAGTCACCGTACACTTTAATTAGAATTATAATTAACTGACACAGTTGTGTTCTACAAAAAAGAAATAGAAAACTGATCAACATTAATGTTAAGTGAAACTACTATAAATAGATTTAAGAGAAGAAAGTATTTTCTCTTTTGGTGACCAATTGTAGTCCTAAACAACAATAGGAGGATACAAATAAAACAATATGAAACGAATTTAAACTTCATCTCATTGCACAAGTGAGTGACTATCAGGACTCAGTAGCTATGTGAATCATGCAGTGATGTTTGAAACGAACGGCATTGGGTTCAAGTGTCAGAATGATCATCCACTCTGAGATACAGGCACATCCAGTTGACGAGTCCCAAATAGAACGAAACACGTGTGCTAAATTCCATTTCTAGCCATTTTCCATCTTTGTTTAAAAAGCTTGTTACTTAAAATAATATTGAAGAAATTGGCACAGAACGCACATATGTTAACAAGAGACAGATCACTTTCAGTCTTTAACAACAATCGAAAGATACAAGCAAACAACACCAAGTGAATTTATACTGTGATACATTGAAATGAAAAACCTTTCTATACTATGATAAGATACTGAAATAGAATTGGTGATTAGAATTAACTTCGAATGTTCAGATTTTGTTTTTGTAATGCTATTAAGTAACCTAATTAATATATGACGAATCAATCTAAGCTAGACTATCGTTAAAAATCAGAAGACATCTATTTCGTCCTTGCATAAAACTCTTCAGGAGTGTTCACCCACGAACTGACTACCGGGAGTCGAACTCAGGTCTTTTGGTAATGAGCAGAGAAGTCTTATCTCTAAACTGTTGAAGCGGAATTCAATGATATATATATATATATATATATATATATATATATATATATATATAACTTCAATTGATTAGATTTTGTGTTCAATATTTTACATAAAGGTATATCCATTGATTAGTTACTATATAGTAATCATTACTGTGTTAGATGGTTAAATAATACCGGGTTAATTATTCCTCTGGAATACCATACATTCATAACCAGTTTCTCGAGAAGGTTTCATGTAGATTTTAAAGTTTCCAGTGTTCATACCTATCAATGCATCAGTGGAACAGAGCTCAAAGTATTGAAATGTTGTTTCGTTCCACTGTCATACTCATCAGTAGTAGTATACTTCTACAACTCATGACAGGGTTAAGACACAAAACCTTTATGCTTATAGGTTAGTGTGTAAATTATTATTCTATGATTTACATTTACATTTCAGTTCATAATATTATTCATCAGCATGCTACGAAATAATCTACTTCTTGGTGATTCCTACCATGTCGATATTTATTATTCCTTTATTTAAACACATAAAATTAGTAAAAGGAGGCACCAAATAGATACGCGCCACATAAATCACTCAATTTGAGTGAGGCCTTTGATACTGCTCGGGTGTCCAAATCGAAGCAGGTGATTCTCTTAGGAGGCCACACCTGGAGCCTTCGACATTATGGTCTGATCCACAAGGCAGTAGAGCAATGTAAGGAGATGCAATCTCATAGAAGCCAGTGATGAACAATAGGTTCATACGCCATTTGTTCCTTCAGGATACTGAAGTCCATGTGCACCATTGGTGTGGAATCGGGGTTTTCTAACTCCTCTAGATGAATCCTCCTTATCCACCAATCTGGTAAAGCACCGAACATTCGCTTTTCATCCTCTCGATTGCGTAACGAACAGTAATGCCGTGTGAAGTCAGTGAGTAAGATTTTCCTGTCAGTGATTTTATACACGTGGCCATGTGGGAGCATTTTAAGAATTAGAATTGATTCACCTCACTCTCAACCGTGCCAGGCATATTTGGTGGCTAGAATTAACTCTAACCTGTTCATGTTTGTTAACGCATCATTGATTTGGCATACAGCCAAGTTCATATAAGTCGATGATCTGATAAACGATCTTGTCATTTGATGATAACTAACAGAATAAAAGATATAACAGTTTAAATTCAATAATTTAGATAAAACATTAAATGTCATCAATCTTTTACCCCATGAATAATATTACCAATAATAATAATGTTTTATTTTATCCAGAGTTGCTAATAAGACAAACAATTGTCAATTCCTGCCTATTTGACTAATCTACCATATCAAGTTGTTGTTGTTGTTGTTATTGTTTCCTTGATCTATCAATGTATTCACTATGACTGAATATTTCATTGAAATCAATTATGTCATAAGTATTCAAGACTGTTTGTTTGTTTGTTGGTGTTGTTGTTGTTGTTGTTGTTTTGGTTTAATACAATGAAATTCTCTTCTTTCATTTCATACTCACCTGTTATTATTCTTTTGTTCTATTACATCATCAATCAGTTTGAGTCAATAGTAACTATTTAATAAGGAAAAGTAATACACACACACACATACATACATACATACACACCCACATACATACATACATACATACATACACACCTACATACATACATACATACACACACAAACACAAATATTGATATGATATTTATTTGTTTAGTGTTGTTTCTTTGTTTTTCCCTCCTATTTTCCAATTCATTTGTTACTAAATTTATATTCATTTGTGTTTTGTTTTCTTTTTTTCAAAAAAAAAGAAGAGAAATGACTTGACTTGAACTAAACAAATAAATGAAGATAGTTCTCTGAGTTGGATGGTTTTTTTTATCGTGGAGCTTTCATCGTTCTTCTGAACGCCATCATCAGTACAAACTTCAGATAGAAGTAGACATCCACCATTCACCATCCACCTGACCTACAAATGAAGATAGTGTTAAAATTGTTAATATGAGATATTTTAATGATCGGTAAAAGGTTGGAAGGGGCGGAGTGATGGGGATTGTTAAGTTTTGATTGAGATTGAAACATGGATCAATATTAAAGTACTATTGAAAATCTGGAAATATATTGAATGACAGTTTTGTTTTAGTATGGAACTCCTGAGTAGTGAGTATTCACGATCTCACACCGAAGGAATTTGAACCTAGGGTACTCGGTCTCAAATGGATCCCTAACATTTTTACTTAACCCTATGCTGATAATCATCAAGTACTCACTAGTGACTGGGTTCAAGAAGTAATCCTTAGAGTTATAGTGAGTGTTCGTGACTGTCATAACTTGTAAGCGCCGATTAGAGAGCAGTGACTCATCAATCGGGACAATGACGTGTACAACACGCGCGAGCAGCCTAGAGTTCTGATTGGCCCTACTTTCCACCTAGGCCAGCCAGTTAAGTCCAGAACATCAAACTCAACTTCTGCAATTTGAATAATTTATTACCAACATACTCGATTTATATATCAACCAGACAGACACCAACGTACCATAAAATAGAAAATAACGTTTGTACAATATTTGGTCAACAGGAAAATGACACGGGAAACAAATATTGACCAGTAGGGAAACGACACGTAAAATAAAAATTGATCAATAGGAAAATGATGCCATTTCAAGTTCAAGGATAGCATTAGATTTAACAGGATAATTTTTGGGATATTTTTCTGAATATCCCAACAATGAACAGTGAAGTTTAACCAGTTACCCATCGAAGACAATGGACGATGATCTTGAAATTTCGTGGATCAATCAAGGTTAGACATTGACACTGTCGGATGCCGATTCACTGGTCTATAGGTAAAGAGTTCGCTCATGAGATTGAAGGTCCTAGGTTCGAACCCTCTTGCTGTGGGATCATGATTGCGCACTGGTGAGGAGTTCGATAGTGGGACGAAACAGCTGTCTATTAGTTAAAGGTTTTCAGTGATGATCTAACATTGATCAATTCATGATATCAATCTAAGTTTTTAACAAAACAAGAATATAAGCACATAATTTCTCATAAAACTAATAATTTTGGCTTAGTCAATTATAAGCAACTTGAATCTAAACTATTGATCTCAGGATTAATAGAGCTGAACCTCTATCAATTTACACTGATCATTAACAATATTATGTGATCATGTTATGAAAAAGTACAGATATAATTCTCTCATTTATAGTTCTATTAAGATTTGATCCTATCCAGAGAGAATTATGGACAAATGTTCTGTTCTTGTATCACACTCCTTAGAATTACAAATTCACAATACCGAAAGTAACATAATCTACTAACTGTATTTCTCAAGGAAGGTACGATACTCATAGACTCCATTTTAACCCCAATCAGTTCATAGTATTACCTGGTTTGATGTATTCCCCTTTAATTGTATTTCCCAGACATTGTATTTTTGACTTACTTTACCAGTTCCACATATTCCTTGATCAGAGTAAGGAAAAATCTAGACGTCTGACATGTTGTGAAGTTTAGACAGATCACAAGTTGAACCAATTGCAAATCGAATCTCACAAGGCAGGATCGTGGATACGCACTGCCAAGTAGGAGTCCCACAATCGGTCGAAACGGCCTTCCAGTACTTTCATGTTTTCCATGGTAGTTTAACTTCAATTGACTCATGAATTCCAACGATTACATTAGTAAAACATTCAAATGAAAACAAGTTCAGTCTTTCGATCTGTACCTATAAATAAATTAGTCTATAAAACATGATCATCAGTATAGTGTTGTAGAGATTATTAAGTTTTTGATTGAGATCATGAATCGATTGATGTTATACCACAGTTAAAAAACTGGAAGCACTGGACGGTCATTTTGTCCTATTTTGGGACTCCTCCTTGGCAGTGCGCATCCACAATCACGCTCACAGGATTCGAATCCAAGGCCTTCAGTCTAGCGTTCGAACACTTAACCTACTGGACCACTGGGCCAGCCGGTATCCAACGGTATTAATGTCTAACTTCAAGCAATCCACGAAATTACATCACCATTTTCCATTGTACCAAGGTAGATAGATATCTGTCTCTAATTGACATGAATTAGCTCCATTGGTCATTACATAGTTAAAAATTTCATGCAAAACAATGAAAAAAACCCAAGTCAGTAAGTTACTTCAAACTTTTACAGATTCACAAGTTTAGGGAAAAAAGGGGAAAGTTACATTAATAATTCATTAGTTAAGAATGATAAAACAACAATGTCATTTCTGTACTCTTTATACGACTGTCGATTAAACACATTAAGATGATGATTAATATTTTATCATTAACAAAACCGAATGGTCGTAGTTAAACATTCATATAAAATGTAAGAAGTGTTGAATAGGTATTTCATACGAATATGAGAATTCTCACTAATGCTTATATATATATATATATATATATATATATATATATATATATATATCTTGATTGGAGATCGAACCCGGGGACCTATGGAATTCTATTAGCTTCTTAAATAGAATTCTTCACAATTAGTGTAAATATATCAAATACAAGCTGTTGGTGATCTGTGTAGCTTAGTAATAGCATTTGTAACTATAACATTCCATGGTGATAGTTGAAATTCCACAAAATGTATCATTTCTCTCAGGATGGCAAGTACAACTTGATATTGATTGTCAACTAAGATAAAACATAAACCAAGTAGATTTCCCCTCATCAACAAACCAGTACCAATAAACTATCATCAAAATCTTAACTACAATTATTCCAGTCGATTTACAATACGTTTTAAGTGTTGATCAGCGAGATTATAATTTATGGACGAACCAATCAGAAGCGTTCGAGAAATTTCAAGGTCACAGTGCCAATTTCAATTCCTGATGCTCACATACGATTGGTTCACATCGAATTTTAGAGGAGACATGATCATTGAGTGGCTATAACAAATGTGACTATTGAGAAGTTTTTTCATTTGTGATTATGATAATCAAATGATCTTGTGCAAACTACCGTGATGATGTTATCTTTCAATGTAATGTGTGTTGGAGAAAGAAGTCTGTCAGAATAGGATTTTTTCGCTCAATCCAGAGTGAGACTAAAACAAATCATGACAATTGTTGCGAACTGGAGCCAGATTGTACAATATATACGGATGATTGGAGAGAATACAGATGCCTTCATAGACTTAGATATATGTATCGTGTCGTTAACCAGAACTAGCATTTTGTGGACCTGACAACCGGAGTGCACACAAGTAATATTGAAGCTATGTAGCTCGAGAGACCAACTATAATGGAGCCATATGGATGAGTTCTTTTACCATATGCATTATGATTTTAGAACCTACGAACATCATTTTAACCTTTAAAAGTTTTTAAACCACGTAAAAGAAGTGTATTCACTTTAATTCTGATTGGATCATATTTCTGAAGGTCACTTGAGATTCGTTCAAACGTCGTCCATAAATTATGGTCTCACTGTGTCGATCTTCAAGACTTTTATCAAAACAAAGCAAATGGCTTTATGAAATAAAGATGAAATTGTCTGTTCTTATCATTGAATACGAAAACATCGGAATACTTGTTGTTTATTATAACTATTTAAGAAATAGTCAATTTGGAATTATTTCTCTCCTTTAAATAGAGTTCTCAGATAATTCTCAGAAGGGGTTTTGTCGATATTATAGAAATTTTAATAGTTGAGATCATGAGTTTATTGAAGTTAGATCATCATGGAAAAAATGGAAACAGTGACCAGTTGAGTTCAACCGATTCTCTTGTGAGATACTAACTCACTAAAGACAATGATGGATGTTTCGTTCAATTTCGTGGATCAATTGTAGTTAGATATTAACACTGTTAGGTGCTGGTCGGTTCAGTCGTCTGAAGGTTAAGCGCTGGCGCTTGAAACTGATAGATCCTAGGTTCGAGTCTCGAAACGGCCGTCCAGTGTTTCCAGATTTTCTATAGTGGTTTAGTTTCAATTGATTCATGAATTCAATTATTAAATTACCATAATCTCCACAAAACCCTCTTCTGATAATAATTATCATATACTCACTAGTGACTGGCTTTGGGAGGTATTTCGTAAAGTTCTAGTGAAAAGCCGTGATCAATGGAGTTCAACTAGATCTTTTATGAGATAGTAACTCACTAAAGACAATGAATCAATTGAAGTAAGACATTAACACATTTGGATGGTGGCCAGCTAAGTGGTCTGGAGGTTAAGCGTTCGCGCACGAAACTAATAGATCCTAGTTTCAAATCTCCCTTGACGGGATCGTAAGAACTGATACTCCTTGATGGATTCTATTTATTTATTTATTTATTTCAACACATAGATAATGGTACAAAGAGGCACCAAATACATATGCGCCACACAAATCTCATTCGATATGTGTGAGGGCTGTGATACTGCCCGGGTGCCCAAACCGAAGCAGGTGGTTTTCTTAGGGGGCCATACCCCGGGCCTTCGACCTGAAGGTCTGATCCACAAGGCAGTGGAGCATCGTGAGGAGATGCAGTCCCATGGAAGCCGGTGACCAACAATTGGTTCATTCGCCATTTGTTCCCGCAGGATACTGGAGCCCATGTGCACCATTGGTTTGGAATCCGGTTAAAGCGCCGGACATTCGCTTTTCGTCCTCTCATTTTCGTAAACAACACCCCCGCCACGAGAAGGCAGTGAGTAGGACTTCCCTGGCAGAGGCTATATACGCGTGGACGTGTGAGAGTATTTCGAGAGGGAGAGCGGACTCTCCCCACTCTCGGCCGTACCAGGGCATTTGGGGGCGATGGATTCTAAACTTAGATTCAATCAGTTTTACAATCAAAGACATTATCATTGTCACTATCCAGGTGTTGACAACCTCAATTGTAAATAGGACAATATTATATATAATCTCATTATCTTCATTATATGTTTAAATGAACAGATTCAATAGAGCGTTAAAACAACTTACCCTAAATATATCTACATTTGTCTATTAATATTATAACATTTGAATTAGCAATAATTGAATACATTTATATAATTAATTACTAGGTGGTTGAGTAAATGGTTCTATACTCTTCTATGAATGGGTAATAGGCGTAAATAATTAAATTTGTATTTTGTATTAAAAACAAAAAAAAATAAAAACTGGGGCACTCATCTCAATATGAATCTATATTTATAAACATGTGGAACAATTTAAAGAGTTTCCTTGATATGGTTAATTAAACTTAACTTAATTGATGAATAGATTAATTATGTAATTATGCGATTTGACAAAATTACTGAGAGAGGAAGTGAGTAGGAAGGTGAGTGGGTGGGTGGTAGGATAAATTAGTAGATAAGTAAATAAGTAAGTAATTAAGTATATATCAGTATAGAGGTTGTTAGACCACCGTTGAGAAACTGGAAGCACTGGATAGCTGTTTCGTTCTATTGTGGAACTCCTCCATGGTAGTGAGCATCCACGATCCTGCTCGCAGGATTCGAATCCAAGGTCTTTAATCTCGCGTACGATCACTTAACTTACTGGACCACTGAGCCAGCCGGTATCGAACGGTGTCAATGTTCAACATCAACCAATCTACGAAATTGTGTGACCATCTTCCATTGTACTGAGATAGATACCTGTCTCCACTCGATATGAATTAAGTATGTACTTATTAATGTAAGTATGCATATTTGCATATATTTTCGAATGTATGTAAATAAGTCATCAAATAAGCAAATAAATAATAACATTAGTCACCTTTTTGATGCAAAATGGGATTCTCAGAATAAATTATTTTAACAAGTTTCCATTACTTACTAATTGGTCGATCCTGACAATGATCTTAGCAAGTCAAGAGTCGATATCTGAATTATGTTCATTCATATTCAATGAATATTGTCATCCATTACAAAATCGCTAATTGTAATATTTTTGTAAGTTGTATAAAAAAAGATCGTAAAATGTTGACAAACATGCCTGGATAGGT
The DNA here is from genome assembly GCA_944470205.2 of Schistosoma margrebowiei. NCBI lineage: Eukaryota > Metazoa > Platyhelminthes > Trematoda > Strigeidida > Schistosomatidae > Schistosoma > Schistosoma margrebowiei. Next base: position 3,869,716 of record OX104029.1, on the reverse strand, counting down.
TATATGATGAATTGACTCTTAGTGACATGACTCAGAATCGATAACAATGGTGTAGGTGTATACACTCTCTATCTCCCCTTAAACTAATTCTTTCTTCCTGTACTATACTTTTATATGCAATCTTTCTTCTATATATTACCCCCTATTGACGTAACTACGTCTATGAATTCAGTGTTCATGTTGTTGTGATAATGAGGTATGGCAACTTGGACCGATGCATATATTTATAAGGTCCTACGTTGTAGATGACTGACTGACTGACTGACATAATGATGTGTTAACACAAACAAACAAAAACAGATAACTAGTTCGAATATCTAGATGACATCAACAGGTAACCCAAAAAATTAAGCAGGCTGATAACCACGTCATTTCAAGAAGGCCCTTGGTTCGGATCCTGAGAGAGTCTCATGATAAGACGAAACAGTCATCCAGCGCTTCCGAGTTTTCAATGGTGACCTAACATCATTCGATTCATGATCTCAATCAAAACCTTAATAATCTCCACAGCCCCATACTGATAATTAATATGTGCTTACTAGTGACTAGCTTCGTGATGGAATTCTTTGAGTTCTAGTGAGAAACCGTCACCAGTAGAACTAATCTGAGTCCGGTAGAAACAGATATCGACCTCAGTACAATGGAAGATGGAGGCGTAATTTCGTGAATTGGCTGGTGGATACCGGCTTAGTGATCTAGAGGATAAGCATTAGCGCGCGCGAATAAAGGCCCTAGATTCGAATCCCATGGGCAGGATCGTGGATACCCACTACCAAGGAGGAGTTCCACAATAGAACGAAACATCCATTAAGTGCTTCTAGGTTTCAATGATCGTCTAACCATCAATCGATTCACATTCATATCTGTCATATTTATTCAATGTTTAATATATATAATTCATGTAAAGAAGAATGATAAATTAAAGAATACTCTTTCATGTTTGGCTTTTAATCTTCGTAATGATCTCTATAGTGAAATACACTATAATTATCATTGTATGAATTATTTATCTTTCTTATATTAACCGTTTTCTTTTCACTACAAATAATGATTCATTAATAATGAAGTGATAACAAGAATTGTTCATTGGAATGGTACAAGTATTAAGTTGTATTAGACAGAATTAACTCTTAAGATATTCATTGAATTTGAATCATTTATGATTGAACAATAAATAGGGATTCGTGTGTTGAATAATGTTAGATCATCATGGAAAACTTGAAAGTATTGAATGATGGTTTCGTCCTAGTCTGGGACTCTTCAGTGGTGTACATCCATGATCCTACATGGGCGATTCGAACCTAGGATCTTCGGTTTCACATACGAACTCTTAACCTGTAGACCATTGAGTCGATATTCTACGGTGTTGATATCTAACTTTAATCGATCCATGATCGTGCGTCCAGTACTTCTAGGTTTTCCATGGTAGTCTAGCTTCAATTGATTCATGAATTCAACTATAAATTTACTAAAATATCCACAAAACCCCTACTGTTAATAACATTATTATATCGTATATTATCACACTAATGCATTATTTTTGTCATACTCTTACCAATGTTATTCTGCCTTCTCAACAGTAATCGGCTGTTATCTTACTGTATATTGATGACTTTGTAGTGACGTACTTTTATGGAGAGAACACGATTCGTATAATGGAAACAATTATTATTATAACCAATCGTATCACTGATTGTTTTATTGTACTTGTTTGTATAACTGTACTAAAAACACACTTTCTTCCGTTGACTATGACCTTGTACGCTCTCAGTTATACTAAGTAGTTCCACTTGTACTCTTTGGTACGATCTCGGTATTTTTTCGATACCGCGAAATTGCCAACCAATATATCTTATTACAACCATCAACTGCTTTCTGGTTTTTAGCTTACGAAGGGATTCAACCTAATAACTGGCACGTAGTCTCAGTGTATTGATGATCATAGTCAACCGAGACTCGACATCACGATACAACGTTACAACATTAAATTTTAACATTTAATTATGTAATGTCATGTTTCATAGTTAATTCATTTACTTCATGCTTAGATCATGATTTTGTCCCAGTTTACTAGTGATATATAAACTTTTTTCTATACGTTCATCTAAACTAGCTACAAAGCAGAAAGTTTGAGCTATGCCTTCATGATTTATCACCTGATCTAGGTTATTGTACACAAATCGATAAATGAGCACTATTTTCCCTTAGAAAATAAGGTCACATTTCCGAAGAAAAGCGTGTTCCTTCCTTTAAAACATGAAGCTTAATCTCGATTGTCCATTATCGATCCATTTGCAAAGTTGTTATTATGTAATTTATGTAATCAATTTTCATTTAAACTGGTGATTGAAGATCGTCAATAGGAAACATTGAATAGTCTAATTTTCATGCTATTTGGTACACGTCAACAAAGTGTACTTATAATCTTGATGGAACTTGTGCTCACCAATCGATTCAATTCTATGACGATGGATTCAGAACTTCGTGTCGACTATCTCAAATCATCACCTTACATCTCATTATAGTGAACGTGCGATGTTGAGTTACTCATACTAGTAACCACATTGCAATGAATTAAGAGAATTAAATCAGCACATTGAAGTACCTGACATTGATGACCAACCTTCATTTTTCTAGGAACTTATCTCCATTTGCTTTCAGAATTTTCCTTTGAGTATTTTTTCATTATTATTTCATATTTATAATCGGTTGTTCCCTACAAAAATCCTTATTAATATGATACTAAGTATGTTACTCACTTACATACAAACATACTTACTTACGCCTGTTACACCTCATGAAGTAGCATAAGCCGATCACCAGCATTCTTCATCCAAATCTGTCTTGGACAATCTTTAACAGTTACGATTCATCCTTTTCGTGTCTGCTTCCGATTCTCGGCTCAGTGTGTTCTTTGACCTTCTTCTTTTCCACTTCCCTTCGGGATTTCATGTTATGGCTTACCTCGTGATGCAGTTTGATGATTTCCTCAATGCAAATCCTATCTAATTCCAATGTCTTTTCGTGATTTCCTCTTCAAATGGAAGTTGATTTGTTCTCTTTGACAGTAGGCTGTTGTTGATGGTATTCGGTCAATGGACAATGATTATCTTGCTTAGACAATTGTTTATAAATACTTGTATCTTTTTGATGATATTTATAGTAGTTCACCAAGTTTCAGCTCCATAGAGTGGAACCATCTTGACGTTCGTATTGAGGATTCTCACTTTGATATTGATTGACAGACAGTTGTTGTGAGTTCCATATTTTCTGACGTTAGTTCATGACTAAATACATACATCAATATTAAATAATTACCATTATTCAATTGATATTGTTTTTACTTGAATCTTCCCATTGATGTTTTAGGACTGAAATTGATCAGTCTCTTATTGGCATATGTGCATACTGTGCGTATGCCTCGATATTGTCTTAATTTACAAGCATTCTAAGCAAAGATGGATAGTGGCTAGCAGTGGAATGCAAGACGCGCGTTTCATCCTGTTCGGGACTCGTCAGCTGGATGTACCTGCATCTCAGAGTTGATGTTCACTCTGGGACTCGAACTCAGTACCGTTCGCTTCAAACGCCATCGCGTTTGAAGCAGTCACTAGTGAGCATACGTTGGTTAGTATCAGAAGGGATTTTTGTGGGTATTATAGTAATTTTATTAGTTGAAATCATGAGTCATTTGAAGCTAGACCACTATGGAAAACCTGGAAGCACTGAACGGCCGTTTCTTTCTATTATATGACTCCTCAGTACTGGTTTAAGCACTCATAAAAAATAACTTCAACGGTGTTCTTCGTCTAGTGAATAGTACTCTTTCGTGCTGATCATGAGTCAATTGAAGCTAGACTACTATTATTTATTCTGAACTATAAACGGGGAAAAATCTTATGTCCTACTTTCATATCTGAATACATCAGTAATCCGTTCTTTCCCCAGATACTGAATAAACGATATACATATTGATAACCGGAGTTATTTAAGCAATAATTAGATTCAGTCTGATATCCTTTAACATGTAGCTCTTCTTTTTATGATAGTACTATGTTGATAATCTAAATATTTCCTAAATATACATGGTTTTGGGGGAAGGGTGAATGTAAGATAAGATTCTTCATAAATGTGTTTCTATCATAATTGTGATCATGAATTATAACCGAATAACATTCAACATGATATGACGAAGACATAAGATTCGTACGAATCAACGCAGAAGAATGATGATAAGTGATGATTTCATTGACCTTCCAAAAACACAACGACAACTCATTAACCAAACATGCTCATTTATACGCAGATCTCATAGGTGTTTGATGTATAATCAATGAATTTCATTTATCAATGAAATAGTTGGAATACAACTGGAATAGGTTTTTATTTATTTATTTATTTAAACACATAAACATTGGTACAAGAAGGCACTACATAGATATATGATATGCGTGAGGGCTGTGATACTGCTTGGGTGATCAGACCGAGATAGGTGGTTGTCATAGGGAGTCACACCCCGAAACTTTGACCTAAAGGTCTGATCCAAAAGGCAGTCGAGCAACGTAATGAGATGCAGTCCTATGGTAGCCGATGATCAATAATCGGTTCCTTCAAGATCCTGGAGCCCATGTACACCACTGGTTTGGAATCAGTGTTTTCCAAATCCCCTGGTTGGACTCTCCGTGTCCACCAATCCGTTTAAAGCAACATACATTCGCTTTTCGTTCTCTCAATTTCGTGAATAACAGTAATGTCGTGAGAAGGCAGTGAGTAGGACTTCCCTGTAAGTGGTTGTATACGCGTTATCATGTGAGAGCATCTGCAGAGAGAGAAATGACTATCCTCACTCTCGGCCGTACCAGATCATTTGGGGGCCAGACAAAGAAATTGATATGTACCATACTGAACCGAAAAGCGATCTTTGTTATGTTCTGATCTAACAGAAAATTGTACTATTCAGAGGTTTATAGTACAATGAACAGAATCTTTGGAAACAATTGAAATCCCACTTGACAATTCTATTTCAACATAAGGCATCATCATCACCGTGAAGCTAATCATAATCTCTGTTGTTCTTAAACAAAACTAATCGAATCAAATTTAACATTCCATTGTTGACAAAGTCTTTCAGTCAGTTATGTATCTTAGAGGGATATAAAATTAATTTACTTGTTCTATTCAATAGAAGCCAACTGTATGAAATAAGTGGTCATCTATATTGTGTTTGTTATGAATACAATTTTATACAAATTCATCACAAATAATGAGATTTAATATGGATACAGTTTTTCTCTGCATCATCTGAGAATCATTCATATCATGGTTTCAATCCAATATGACGGCACTCCACTCCACATATGAATCATTAACTTCCACTCATGCATTCAAAGTGAATGATCCGACAATGATGTTGATCTAGTTGAAAGAAGAGGACGACATGTGTCAAATAAAACAGTGAGAATCATAGTCATTGTCTGCTGACTATAGTCATATTCAACACAACAATTTACTAGAACATTTTACAGGACACAATGCAATTCAGAAGTTTCTCAATGGACACTTCAATCGTTGGTAAAACTCCGTTTTCTCTCAATACCAAGTATAAAGGTAACGTCTATGCTTAACTTAAGGGAAGGTTACACTCCTAGTCGACCGATACCATCTATGATAACTATCTTCATAGTTTACAAAAACAAAATAATTTACACACCAAATTATTTTTGTATTTTTCAAAGAATACTAATAATGTGATATACACAATTAGCTTCTGTGATCAACAATTGTCATATTCTAGATGATGAATCTTCTTAAATGACCACTGATCAGTCCAATCACAATCATAGAGATTGATGAAACGGTTATCCAAGACAAATTCAGAGAGCCTAAAATGTTCGACAGAAATAAAACATTTTCCGATAAATAATGAATTTAAAACAAACATTTGGATTAATCAGAGTATAATTAGTTAGATGAATAGCTTTGTATATGGATAGACTAACAGAGATTATTCATATTGGCCGGACTAAACTTTTAATTTCCATGGAAGTAACATCTACTTTAAAAATTCTACATCTTTATAATAATTGTGATTATGAGTTAACTGAAGCTAGATCATCATGGAAAACCTGAAAGCACTGGACGGCCGTTTCTTGATATTGTGGGACTCCTCGGTAGTGCGCATCCACAATCCTGCCTCTTGATATTTCAACCCAGGATCTATCAGTCTCGCGCGCGAACTCTTAACCTCTAGACCACTTAACCGGCCAGTATCCAATGGTAATAGTGTCTTACTTCAAATAATCCACGAAATCGCGCCACAGTCGTCAATTGTCATCAGTAAGTTACTATCTCACAACAGACCCGGTTGAAATCTAGTGGTCATTGATTCTCACTATAACTCAAGGTATAATGTCTTGAAACCAATTACTAGTGAGAATATATTGATCAGTGATTTAAACAATTGAGATCATGAGTCAATTGAAGCTAGACCACTGTGGAAAACCTTGAAGCACTGATATCAATCCACAACTGTTCGCTGTGTAATATTTGAATGATCAACTACTAATCTACTAATGGGTTTGTATACTCTCAAAGTGTTCACAAAAGTTATTCCTAACCACAAAATTGTGTAATGAATTGAATATACAGAGTAAACAATCAAGTGCATAATTTCTGAGATAGTCACTTACTGGCTGAAGCCGTAGCTGTGAATAGAATTGTATGAAAAGCAAGGTTAGTTTATATATAATTCATGCTTCGAAAACTTTTCCGGAAACTTCAGATTTTATCAAATAAGTATTGATCCATATGTATGAAATGTGTATAATTCTCTGGGCTGTTAATCTCGCAATGGAACATACACTGAATGTCCTATTTGATAATCCTCTGTTAGATATACGTACTTGTTGATGTTCGTATTCACACAATATGATTCGAACGCCATACCTTTCACTTCAAACACCAGTGAGTTGTGTATTCACTGTTCTACTCAGTTCAGTTAGTCACTTACTTGTTACAAAAGTATCATGTCTATGTCATTTTTCAACGAAAGTGTAAATTCTTCGATTTGTATTATTGAGGATTAAATACTGGTCGATCAACTCATACCTTTACCAATAGTGAAACGAGTGGAGATTCATTGATTTACACATAGATTATTCAATTAAGCATTCATTTTGCACACACAGACATACGTGTACACATCTAACTGTTTCATCAATCAAGATAGACTAGTCTGAAATAACCTATTCACTTAGCAGAGGGAAAATCACAGGATCCTCATTCGTGCTTTATAATGTCCTGACTACAAACAACACAAGATCAGATCTCTTTGTTAACTCTTCACTTAAAACTCTTCATCAATAACTTCAATATTGATTAACTAAACAGAACATTAAGAATTTCCATAGGTGTAAATGGTAAGGATTTAAAACTTACTCGTTCGTCGGGCTGAAATTAAAATAGACATTTGCATTTCATTTTAACAATCACAAATAGATGTTAGGTGATTATATAATTTATTCAAAACTGTAGTAAATATAGATATCACGTTAAATGCATCGTGAATGGTACAGACAGATCATTGACAAGATCTGCATCACTCGACATTATTCCAGAATATGATTTGTTTCAGATGTCTACTTATCCGGGTAAACCTTAATGATTAGTAGTCGTAGGAACTTCAGCTATGCCAGTAATCTTCTCGGTTTACAGTCTTAGATGTGGTATTATCACACAATGAAAACTCAAATCTTCAGTTCCAAACCAAGTCACCATCATACTCACTCTTCGAAATGATGGTGTGCCATTAGTTCTGTGAAAAATTATCTTATCGTGTTGGTTGTTGTCTGTCAGTGATATGTTCTCTCAAATTCAGTGATGCAATGAAATACATCAGCCGAGACAGTCTCTGTCCTAATGATAATCATTCAACAGCCTTATAAATCAATCCAGTACAATCATCATCTGTCATAGACTGTCATATTTACTATTAAATGTTTTCCAGTATTGTCATATTGATTTACAGATAATTGAAGTAGACTGTCAGTTATAGACAAGTTAACTTATCAATGATTCCATCTATTGTGAAATGACAACTTAATTTTTTTCAGGGATCTAATCGAATTCAAACGACTGATAAATCAGTCATGTAGGAATCTCAGCATAAATAATCAGTTATAAAACACATTGACATTAGAACTCACTTGTAGCTGAAACACAATTTCAATTATCATGTTTATTAGTAGTTAATCTAACAATGATCAAATGTTATGTGAAAGACAACTACAAAATATCATTCATTGAATCACTGTCAGTGGAAAAGTATGTTTCATTATGAAGTGAACTATAGATATATGTGTTGAAGTGTTTTCTATAATAGTAAGGTTAGGTGTCCGCACGCGAGACTAATAAGTCCTGTATTGGGATCCTGTGAAGTGGGACAGTGTATGTGTACTGCTGAGGAGTATCGTACTAGAGCGAAACGATTGTCTAATACTTCCAGGTTTTTCATCTTGATCGTCTAGCTACAATTGATTTATGAATTCCATTATTATTAAAAAGCTAGCTTTAGCCAACCGATAAGAAGATTTAACATAGAAAAACGAATTTGTCGCCATTTATGTAGTAGGTTGCAAATGGATGAATAGAAAGATTGATCTCATCCATTCCTGTTAGGTTTGTTGAAATGTTGCTTCAGAATTAGGTTGCATCGACACCCGAACTAATGATAGGAAGTGAAGTAATTGAGCGTGTCGATCACTTCAATTGTCTTGGAAGTCTTCTCAACCCTTGTGGTCTGGTGTATGATGAAATCTTAACACGGATACAGAAGGCTCGACTAGCTTTTACCAACTTGCGTCATTTATGGCGTAAGCGAGATATCCGTCTATCAACCAAAGAACGCGTTTACTACACAGCAGTTCGTTTCGTCCTATTTTATGGCAGTGAAACATCACCGGTAAGAGTAGAGGATATTTGTAGGTTACTAGTATTTGATAATAGGTGTCTTCGAAACATTGCTCGTATATCCTTGGACGATCGAGTAAGTAATGCAGTTGTTAGGAAACGGTTACTAGGTAAGGATGGCAAATCGATTGATGAAGTGGTGAAACTTCATCAGTTGAGATGGCTGGGACACATGCTATGTATTCCCAACGACCTACTGCCTCGACATGCGATGTTCAATGGTATAGGAGTAGGTTGGAAGAAAGCTAGGGGCGGCCAGATCAAAACATGGCACAAGTCCATGAGGTCACTAACAAGTGGACTGAGTCATGTTGGTAGGTGTAGACTACCTGGTCGGGGACCGCGAGTTGATAGCAATCGATGGTTAGAGACCCTGAATGACATGGCTCAAAATCGTTTGCAATGGCGTAGGAGTATCCACTCTTTATGTTGTCCCAAATTCTAATCTTCTGAATTCTTCATGTTCCTTTCTTTTTTCTCTTTCCAAATTTATTTCACTGTATTACATTCCTTGAATAACATCTTCGAACCCTAATGTTTCCGATTACTGCTTATAGTCTTACCGCCTCTACCACTAAGGGATTTGAAACGACAACTGTATCTCTGTGCTTATGTGGTGTAGCAACTCGAATTGATATACGTACGTACACAGTTCTACGTTGTTACTGACTGACTGACCGTTCAAACAGACAGTAGTATAGAAGTTTGTACTGATCATATCATATTAGATTAACAATGAAAAAACTTCACAATCTAAAATGATCCAACTTAAAGAATGAAAACTTCATCAATATTCAAGTACACTTACTGGGTGGCTCTTCATCTCCAAATAATGAACCACCTAAATAATATTGAATAATAGAAAAATATTAAGAATGATAATGATTTATTAGTTTAATTAACTATATGATTATGTAATTACCTGTTACATATTGCATCATTATGGATAATACAAATGTACTGATAATCGTTAATATATAAAGACGGTAATACATAATGCCTTTTACTATGATTCTACTATTCGCTTCTAAATGATCTCTATATTATAATACTGGCCATTTACCTTCTTATTTATAATAAATACTAAACTATCTGAATAATATAGATGAATGTTTACATTGTTACATAATTCTTATGTAAATAAATTGAGAATAATATACAATTACTAATACAGGCTCATTATCATTACCGCCTACTAATTATTTTTCTATAATTGTAATGTACTATTTATGTAGAAAGAGTATTATTACTATTATTATCATTATTATTATTATTATTTACACCCACTATTGTTATCATATTACAAATGTATTTGTAACATTAAGCTAACTAATTCACTTCAACTAAGATTACTAAGAATATCTGTTTATCTTATAGGCCTGCTGAGCCATCTACATCCGATGTCCGCCTAGCAACTGCACGTCCCACAGCTCCTCTCCGTCGACAATACTCTCTACAGCCAATGCCACCCCACCGGAACACTCCACTCGACACCACCTCTCCACACCAGACTGCCCTAACTAGCACTTCAGCACCAGGTCCGCAACGGCTTTCGCAGAACAGCATCCCTCTCTTTCTGGTTGGTAGCGACACCAAATGTAGTGAACAAGAACACCAGTGGGAACAGTCGAATGTATTTAACACAAAATTACAGTACTTGTTAATGAAATCTAACAATCATAATGTAAATGCTTAATTTTCAAAATGTCCACCAATCGTCTCAGAATGACTCAGATTTCATCGTTCTTGAATTTGCATACAAATTGCATTTGGTTTTCATTCTTTACTGTTCGATCCTCTTGTCTCTTTGTTGCCAGACATTCTGTTCACGAGTAACGTCATATAATAATTATGTCGATATAAGTAGCAAACACCACAGTATGATTTCATTAAAACTCTTCTAGAGAATCAGTATGATGATTGTATTCAATATAAATCTTCATTATAGAAATTGTAATTTTGTGGATTAGTTGAAATTAGATACTGGCCGATTCACTTGTCTAGAAGTTAAGAGTTCACCCGTGAGACTAATAGATCCTGAGTTCGAAACTCTCAAGAACGGATCGTGGATGAGTACTGCTGAGGTGTCTTACAACAGGATGAAACAGTCATTCAGTACTTCCAGGTTTTTCATGATTGCCTAGCTTTCAACTATTAAATTGTAATATTTTTTCATAGAGTATAAGGTTAGTTTTATGGAAAACATGTTTACGTCAACATTTTTTAGTATATAAAGTGTTGATTAGTTGTAATTTAAGTATTTAGTAATATGATACATTTTAATGTAAATTCTTTGTTGAAAACAATATCTTCCTTGTTACATAGTCATGAAGTAAGTAATCACAAATCAAGAAGTATATGGTTAATGAACAATTTATAAGTTATATTTTATATCTATGGGGTATTGATACTACCTAGTGCCGAAAACAATGAATGTCAAGTGGGATTCGAACTGTATGCTGAACTCCTGAACAACCTGTTCATCCTATTACAGAAAAAACAGCTGTATAATACTAATTTGTGCATTACAATTCCACTTATCAGTTAATAATTTATGTTCAGTGAGTGTTTATGCGTAGATTTTAGTCATTTTAATAGTTGAATTCATGAGTCATTTGAAGCTAGACCATCATGGGAAACCTGAAACCACTAGACCTCCTTTTCGTCCTAGTATGGTCTAGAGGTTAAGCGCTTGCGCGCTAAACTGATAGTTCCTGAGTTCGAATCTCGCAAGGTGGAATCGTGGATCATTCACTGCTGAAGAATCTCACAATAGGATGAAATGGTCTTCCAATGCTTCCATGGTGGTGATCTAACTTCAAATGACTCATGAATTTAACTAATAAAATTATTTTTATATGCCTGGCTTTTAATCACACTTTGGTAGTGATGGTTTCATTTTATATCTGATAAGTGATGTAACCAGTAGAGACATTTCATTCTGAAATATACACACTTTCCTGTTCTTTCCATATCTTTATATTGTATCTTCTGATCTGTATAAAATGAAGTGAAATGATTAAGTGGGTCAGTGTGTGATTTTGATTCCAGAGGGACTTAAAATCCTCATCGTCATTGTTGAGATGTTTTACTTATGTAATAGCACTATCGGTTTCTTCTATTTTTTTGGGATGATTTTGAGATGATACGTGAATTTCCTAGAATTTTTTTGATTCAGTTGAAAGAGCAGTTATTTTTCTACAGAAGATAAACAGAAAAAGAGTCTTTTTCAGTTTTTCAGGTTATGACAGTGGTGTCGTGTTTTTTTCCTTATTTGGAATAGTGTTTGTCAGCAGCTCAGCTTGTTGGCTATTAGGTTATTATCATTGTAAGTAAGTATTTCATCAGTATGAGTTGAATGCCTATATACTCGTATTTTCAGCGTTTCTTTGTTTGTTTTGCTTAGTAATACATCCGAAAGTGGTATTTCGTTTCTTTTTATTGTCTATTTTCATGTAGATGTAATGTCATCGAAGGAGTTGTGAATCTAGTTATGATTAGTTTTGAATTTGCCTCTCTTCAAGATAACAAATCTGCCATTTAGTTAGAATAACCATAAATTTAGTCAAACTAATGATAAAACTTATAGACTAAAGCCCATGTATCACTGACTCTTCCATCAATCCTGAATGTGTTGGAATGATATCTTTAAGTAACGGATTTAACTTTATCAGGATTATAAGTAACTCTTATTTACTTATTTACGCTTGTTACTCCCAGTGGAGAATAGGCTGCCAACCAGCATTCTCCAACCCACTCTGTCCTGGGCCTTCCGTTCCAGTTCTATCCAATTGTTGTTCATTCTTCTCATGTATGTCTCCATTTCTCGGTGTAATGTGATCTTTGGTATTCCTCTTCTCCTTTGACCTTGAGGATTCCATGTGAGAGCTTGCCTTGTGACGCAGTTGGGTGCTTTCTTTATTATGTGTCATATTCAATTCCAGCGCTTCTTCCTGATTTCTTCCTCCACTGGGATCTGGTTTGTACTCTCTCATAGTAGGTTGTTGCTGATAATGTCTAGCCCACGGATCTGAAATATTTTGCGTAGATAACTTAATAAACACCTGTATCTTATGGATGATGGCTTTCATAGCTCGCCAAGTTTCCCTCCCAATACAGTAGAACTGTCTTGAATTTTTTATCGAAAATTCTGAATTATGTGTTGGCTGACAACTTTATCAACTGATCTACCATCAATCCCTAATACCGTGCGTTTAACTTCATTATTACTTAAACGGTAATCCATTTATGGACTAATACTATACATATATTCTTATTATATAATTGTTAAGTTAATAGAGTATGTATATTCATATTTCTCTTATTATACTTCTAATTTTGACCCATAGACTAGTATTATACGATTTACCATTCTTGAGTTATGCTCAGTCTATTAATGACAGTCTACCACATTCACAGCTACTTTTTGTCTTGATCATTTATAGATGTTGTTTCCTATTTTATGGTGTGATATGGTCTATTTGGTTTGTATATAAACCCAGTATGTTTGAAATACATGATTCATATTGCGGGGTCTAAGATTTGTCTTGTGGACTCAACAGGCAGGCTGGGCTTGGCAGAAAGAAGGACCGATAAAGATTCTAGACTTATCGTACTTGTTTTAAGCACCATTGATCCGATCGATAAATCACTGTTCTCTAATTGGTGGTTTCATTACGTCATATATTGATAGGAGCACAAATCAACAAGTTATCACAGTACCATTTATTATTCTCGTTGGATTACGACGAAAACCTATCAGAAATGAGATTCACACTTTTAAGAAATGATTTTCTAATGAATTTTGATTGATTAATCAATCAGCTAACTAATTTAGTAGTTGGATTCATGAGTCAGTTGAAGCTAGACCATCATGAAAAACTTTAAAGCACTGGACGACCGTTTCGTCCCATTGTGGGACTCCTCAGAAGTGCCCATCCACGATCCCACCTCACAAGATTCCAACCCAAAACCTATTGATCTCTCATTAGGACTCCTAAACTCTAGATCACTGAACCGGCTGCCATCCAATGATATTAATATCTAACTTCAACTAATCCATCAAATTGCTTCATTGTCGTCTATTATCTTCAGTGAATTACTTCCCTACAATAGACTCGTTGAAACTTCACTGGTCACAATTTCTCATTAACTATTTACTTCATGTTTACTTAATCAATGAAACGTTTAATCATTATTCATTTGATGAGCTATAATAAAACAATCAATTAAAGTAAACAAACAAACAAACATAATAAACTGTAATTTATCTGTTTACTATTTTAAATTAACGCCTTTAATTGACCATAACAAATGTTACTTTGATATTGCTCGTTGTTATTCTTCTCTTTTTTCTTCTTTTCCTTTTCTTTACTTAACTTTTCTTTCATCCATTTCTTCAAATCAAATAAAGAAACAAACAAACAACAAGAAAAATAAAAACTAAATAAAATAAATAAATCATGTTTTATTAAGAAAAAAAATTATAAATTAACATTAGTCAAGTTGATCTAATGACTTTAGAATAAGTTGAATAGATTCACTTTTCATTTCACTGATTGAAATCATGAGCCGATTGAAGCTAGACCATCATGAAAAACCTGGAAGCATTGGACGGGTGTTTCGTCCTAGTATGGGACTCCTCCTTGGCAGTGCGCATCCATGATCCCGCCCCCGCGGGATTCGAACCCAGGACCTACTGGCTTCGCGCGCGATCACTTAACCATTAGACCACTGAGCCGGCATCCGACGGTGTTAATGTCTAACTTCAACCAATCCACGAAGCTGCGCCACCGTACACCATTGTCTTCAATGAGTTCCTATCTCACAACAGACCTGGTTGAACTCCACTGGTAACGACTTCTCACTAGAAGTTAAGTACTCGCGCACGAAGCCAGTAGGTCCTGGGTTCGAATCCCGCGGGGGGCGCGTTCGTGGATGCGCACTGCTGAGAAGTCCCATACTAGGATGAAACGGCCGTCCAGTGCTTCCAGGTTTTCCATGGTGGTCTAGTTTCAATTGGCTCATGATTTCAACTTGTGAAATTTCTAAAAATTTCCACAAAACCCATTCTGATTGAACAATTTTTGGTTGAATAGCCGGGTGGTAATAATTGTTTAGGTAACGATTTACATTTAAATTTATGACAAATTATAGAACCGCTATTTACCCGACTTTTTGTTTTGATTTTGACGGGCAAGGGCTCGTGTCTAACTTACCTGGACGGCTATTCATCTATCCAAACCGTAGTTTGGATTCTACAATTACATTCATTAATACCATTATTGGATAGAACTAGTAAGGAAGGAACAGGACAGAGTAGGTTTGAGAATGCTAGCGTGGTGTATAAATGAACTAATGATTCCTTTGTACTTGTTGAATGTTTGATTTTGAATTCCAAATTCAGTACATTCGTTTGTGCTTATCTATTATTTCTTGATCCATTTGCGTTATTTTTCCGATTCTTAGTTCGTACTATAATCCAAATACTCCTAATCATCAGCTGGGCGTCGCGATGGAGCCTGTGATGGGATGGTTGGACATACATTCAGATTGTGATGCTTTTGAGGAATACTTTGAAAAGTTCGAAATTCGGGCTATGACCAAGGAAGATGATGAAGATGTTAATAATGTAGGACATTTCCTCACACTCATTGGAAAAGAAGTATATAACTAATTAAAAACTCTGGCTTTACCAGATAAGCCCATTTCACTTCCTTATACAAATCTCAAGGAACTACTACTGGACTGTGTTAAGTATTCAAATTTTGATTGCAGTAAAGGAGGGAAATTTCGTAAAATGACTCATCATGACATCAAAAATTCTACCACATCACATAATCTCAATCCAATGCATACTCAAGGTTATGCAGATAATAATTTATTGAGCAGTTGCGATACAGTTCACGAGGATGGGCACAAAATTGATCAATGTCCTGTGGCAAGTCTCACCTATGTAATTTATGTGCACTTCGTAATTCTAAATGCCTTAAATGTGGTGATATATTGGACACATTCAGTCAGTTTGTAATACTATTGTACATCTTGCTACAACTAATATTAAGTCTTGTAATTCTGATTCTATTAAGTTAAGTGTTCCTAATGAACATTTATCTTTATCAACAATTTCAAAAGACAGTGTAGAGTCATATAGCAGTCCAGAATTAAGTGAAACTCAGAATTCTTGAGAGACAACAGTTTTTAATCAATCAACTTATCAGATTTCTCATATTATTGTAACAGATATGGTTTTTCCTGATGATTCACTTATTTCTGAAGGAATTCCTTGCAATTCAGGGGAAAATATGTTGAATGAACGTAGTTATGATAAAAAAACTGATGTAGTTTTGATGGATGCTGAATTTTCTAATGATCCTTTACTCTGCAATTACATTCTTAATAAATTTGAGGAAACTGTAGCGGTAAATAAATCCCCAAACTAAATAGCTCTGTAGGTTTTCGACATTGGATGCTGACCATATGTTTTAGTGGACTCATCTAGCTGAAGGCGCTCGGTCATGCATCCGCACCAGATCACGTGCTGTAACGCTGTGCTCAACATCAACCGCAATCACTAGCCAGATTAGATCAGAGATTCCCGATATATTGGTTATCGCCAAATACACTCTTCCGGTCTCCTCGACTCTGTCTTTTGATTTCTCTCGGTGGGAACAAGGCATATTAGATGGTGTTACTGGTAGAAGCGTTGTCAAACACTGAATACCTGTATCATAATCATTGGTGAGACCGTCGAGATCTGGTACATCTAATTGCAACTGTGAGTTTGTTCGTTTTTGGGATTTTCATATATCATTACCTTATTTTTTTAAACATTGTGATTTTTTTCTCGTGTTTTTCCTTGGATATATATATATTTTCCCCTCGTTCATTATCGTACTTCATATTTCATCATGGCTGAACAGACACCCAAAGTACTCAAGCTTAAGACTTTGTCCCCACCTTCGTTTCAACTCATGCCTTTCTGGCCCGACAATATCGAAGCCTGGTTATGCTACGCAGAATCCGATTTCTCCGAGCACGGCGTGATCGACACACGTGCACAATTCCTCGCAGTAGTCAAGGCACTACCGCGCGAATTCAACAGGTACGTAACACCTAGTATGTTTACTAGTGATGTTTCCGATCCTTACGAAATCTTGAAACGTTCGATTCTTAAACGAGGAGACCTAACCGATCGACAAAGGTTAGATCAACTCTTCAATAACATCGACCTGCAACACGGCACACGTTAACGGCAACCGTAGCCGGCGAACATAGCCGTCTGTTGTACGTCACAGATAAGACAACGAGAGTTCGCCACCTCGTCGACACTGGCGCAGAAGTTAGCGTTCTCCCAGCAAATCATAACGACCGGCTCCACAAATCAACTCCAAACTTACAGGCGGCAAATGGAAAACCGATCGCCACGTATGGCAAAAGGTACGTCTACCTTAACGTGGGTTTACGCAAACCCATTCATTGGATTTTCGTTGTTGCATATGTTTCTATGCCAATCATTGGTATGGATCTTCTACAACATCATAATCTAATCATCGACACGCGCAAACGGAGGCTAGTAGATGGAAACACTAAACTATCCGTTTGCGTAACTTCTTTTTCTGGTTGCAGATTATCCCTAGTCACAGTTAAGCATATGATAGACCCACTCTATCAACCAATACTCGATAAGTACCCTGGGATACAACAAACTCAACCGAAACTACCGTGTGTAACCAGCAATGTTACACATCACATCACGACTACAGGACCACCTGTATTCTCTAAAGCACGACGACTAGCTCCGGAAAAGCTGAGGTTAGCGAAAAACGAATTCGATCACATGATAGACTTAGGAATAATACGACCGTCAAACAGCCCTTATGCATCTCCGTTGTACATGGTCCCTAAAACGGACAGCAACGATTGGCGTCCAACTGGTGACTATCGGCGATTGAATGCAAAAACCATTCCCGATCGTTATCCGTTGCCTCACATTCACGATTTGACAGCTACCTTGAAAGGTACAACTCTCTTTCCGAAAATCGACTTGGTTAAAGCGTATAACCAAATCCCTATGGCTACAAACGACATACCAAAAACAGCTATCATAACTCCTTTCGGACTCTATGAATTTTTGCGAATGCCGTTCGGTCTAAGAAACGCTGCGGAAACTTTCCAAAGATTCATAGACGACGTCTTTCGAGGTCTCAACTTCGTACATGCGTATGTTGATGACTGCCTAATCGCAAGTCCGGACAGAGAATCACATCTCAAGCATCTGGATCTTGTTTTCGAACGATTACAAAAACATGGCATTACTGTAAACGTTCAGAAATGCCAATTCGGAACCGACTCGTTAGATTTCCTAGGACACACTATCGATGCTCAAGGCATTCGACCTCTTAGGAACAAAGTGGCGGCCATTCTGGATTACCCAAAACCGACCAACGTCAAGCAATTACGCACGTTTAACGGCCTGGTAAGTTTCTATAAACGCTTCATACCGAAATGCGCATTACTTATGAAACCTCTTACTGACCAAATTCGTGAAAATGCGAAATCCATTAATTTGGACGACACCGCACGAAAAGCATTCTCCACAGTTAAGGAACTGATCGCTAAAGCAACAATGCTCGCACATCAGGACACTGAAGCACCCATTCGTATCGCAGTAGACGCATCCGACTCGGCAATCGGAGGAGTCTTGCAACAATGAGTTAATAACTCCTGGCAACCCTTGGCATTTTTCTCTAGACGGTTGCTAGACACTGAATCGAGATACAGCACATTCGGTAGGGAACTCCTAGCTATGTATTGTGCTGTATGGCATTTTCAACACTATATCGAAGGCCGTGAATTCACTCTATTCACTGACCATAAACCGCTCACTTTCTCGTTAAGCTCCTCTTCAGACAAGTACTCTCCCCGTGAGTCTCGACAACTGGACTACATTTCGCAGTTTACTTCAGATATTCAACATATTTCTGGAGCAAACAATGTAGTTGCAGACGCCTTGTCTCGAATAAATTCCTTGAACAGTTTCCAAGGAATCGACCTTCTTAAACTTGCCCAGCTTCAAAAAGAAGGCACTGATCTTCAGCAAGAGTTATCGTCCACAACCCTTAAACTACGCATCAAACAGATGGGAACATGTAAGGAAACCTTACTTTGTGACACATCTTTAGGTAGAGATCGCCCAATCGTCCCGAAACATTATCGACGCAATGTCTTCAACACATTGCACAAACTTTCTCATCCAGGTGTTCGTGCAACCATCAAGCTCATAGCAGAACGTTTTTGCTGACCTGGTATGAATAAAGACGTGAGGGAGTGGGCACGCTCCTATGTAAGCTGCCAAAAATCTAAGGTCATCAGACACAATAAATGTCCCTTAGGCTCAGTTAAAACTCCCGATGTTCGTTTCGATCATGTTCATCTGGATTTGGTAGAACCTTCACCAGATTCAAATGGATACTCTTACCTCTTAACCTGTGTAGATCATTTCACCCGATGGCCAGAAGCAGTACCTATCAAGGACATCACTGCTGAAACAGTGGCCCGAACCTTCGTCGAACGATGGGTAGCAAACTTCGGTTGCCCTTCAACCATCACTACAGACCGCGGAAGTTAGTTTGAGTCTGAACTTTTCCGTCGTCTGACCACACTATTAGGAAGCACTCGTTTCCGAACGACCGCCTACCACCCACAAGCAAACGGGTTGGTAGAGCGCTTTCACCGACAACTAAAAGCTTCACTATCAGCTGCAAACGTTTCACAGTGGACCGACGCTCTTCCACTCGTCTTACTAGGTATCCGCAATGCAGTGAAAGCTGACATTGGATACACTGCGGCTCAACTCGTTTATGGAACGACACTTCGACTTCCAGGAGAATTCGTGAATCCTTCATCCTCTTCAATGAGCATGGATCTAACCTCCTACACGAACAGGCTTACAAACGCAATGCGTTCAGTTAAACCTGCTTCCACTCGACCTCAATCAACTGATGTTTTCATTCAACCTGACTTACGATATAGTACACACGTTTTCGTTCGTCAAGACTCGCATCGACGACCTTTCGAATCAGCATACGAAGGACCTTTCAAATTTCTTCAACGCGAACCGAAGTACTATATAATCGATAAAAACGGAACCAACGATAGCATCAGCATCGATCGCCTCAAAGCAGCGTATTTAGAAGGAAATCCTATCTACGTGGATTTTCCTTCGGTACAATTGAACGACACGACTCCGACACTTATAATGCCTCATCCGACAACCAACACACACGATGATACTTCAACAGTATCCGAAAATAAAATTAAAACGACGCGTTCTGGAAGAAGAGTGAGATTTCCAGAACATTTAAACGACTATTGCACGTAAGGCACTTCTCGAAATCTTCTATATTATTAAAAAATAAATTTTTTTAATAGGCTTATATATTTTCATTTCTATTCCAAAAAAACAAAAAAACGACATTTTTAACGCTGTTACGTGTTCATGAGTTTATTTTCCCTTTTTTACGCACATACGAGTGTATTTCCGACATGCACTTACATTTTCTTTCTTCTTTTCCAGGACGGCTGGACAAGAACGATGACGTTTATGAGGATCCGAAATTTTTATTGTACATTTCTTTTTTTACTATGTTGTACCCCGGTCCCATATAGTAAGGAAAGACGACCAGACGCTGCTAAATTTAGTAAGCTACCAGAAGAGTGTTTACCGACGACAAACTCGTTGGGTTTAAACTTCTGGCTGGCCACGTCTTGAGGCCATCACTGCCCCACTAGGGGGGGAGTGATCTGTAGCGGTAAATAAATCCCCAACCTAAATAGCTCTATAGGTTTTCGACATTGGATGCTGACCATATGTTTTAGTGGACTCATCTAGCTGAAGGCGCTCGGTCATGCATCCGCACCAGATCACGTGCTGTAACGCTGTGCTCAACATCAACCGCAATCACTAGCCAGATTAGATCAGAGATTCCCGATATATTGGTTATCGCCAAATACACTCTTCCGATCTCCTCGACTCTGTCTTTTGATTTCTCTCGGTGGGAACAAGGCATATTAGATGGTGTTACTGGTAGAAGCGTTGTCAAACACTGAATACCTGTATCATCCTCAAAACTATTTCAGAAGAATCAAATCTTGATGTCATACCAAATATTACTTGTCCTCATAATGCATTCATTTCTTGTGGGAAACTTGTTCAATGCGAAGCACGAGTACTAAATGAGCTCGAGTTTGATTACAATTCGGATGATTTCATATCAACTGCTGTTCATTCTTATCACGAAGTCACTCCTAATACTTACTCTAGTCAATGTTAGAAATATGTTTTAAATGAAGCCATATTATTTATAACTTGGGGATATAAAGACCCAACATTATTTCGTGGAGGATGATAGTGTTGAGAAATCTGTGCTTTAAATTCTAGATAGTGGTTTCGGTACGCAACCAACACGGCGATTGTATACAACCCCAGGAACCTAGTGAGTCTGTTCCGATTTTCGTGATTAATTATAATACAACTGAGTACATTTTAGATCATAAAGAGACAATACTCAATACGCAGTCGGACAGACACATGCTAGACCTAGGGAAATGTGCGAGATGTGCAGGAATCTGAATTCACATTTAGGCTGTCGAGGTCTTGGTATTTGTACCAGCTGATGATTTCTTCGTACTTATTGTGCGCTTATTACGAACTGAAGGTGTATTACTTCCGGTTGTGCTAATATGTTTTTAGCTGCCTTGAAATTAAGTATTTCGCGAATTCTCAGCAAACCAGTTTGATTGATTCTGATTGTGGCAGTTTTGAAAGAATTTTAGGCACAATGCTTGGGGCTACGGTGTGGAAGTTACTGAGTGTTTTGTTAGGTGGTAGGTGGTTTTTCATCAGAACTGTTCCCAGGCTGATTGAGTTTCCTGGACCTGATTATAACTCCTAGTCAGTTCATGCAGGAAGGATTATTGAATTGGAACATTTTGTCCTTATTTGTCCGTATTCTTCGCAAGAAAATTATTACAGATAAGGTAAGCCCGACAGCGAAGTTTTCGGTACGCAGTTTAAAGTTGAGAAACAAAAATTGAGCACTGCTCTTCATCAAACTATCAAAATGACAGCTAACTCCTTGATGGAGCAGTTGTTGTCAGGATCGCCGAGCGGTCGCTGGGGAAAAGTTTGTAAGTTATAGTAGGCGAGCTCTAAGGCTATTGTGCGAAGGAAGGCAGGAGTAGGAAAGACTAAACCGCTAAAGCATTAGATCGACACAAGAAGTGTCACATCTGTTAGACAAGGGCACCGTATAATCTCGTTTCAATTTCGATCCGGGTTGCAACATGTGATAAAGGATATGCGAGATAAGGTAATTACTACACCATCACATCCTCCACGGGGATTTCTAATAGTCCTCAGCAGAAAGAATAATAGAACGGTAAGGCTATGCTGATTATAAGAAGCTAAATGTGGTCACTCGTAAGAGTTCATTCTTCTTGCCACGCATTAAAGAAACCTTGGAGGCGCTAGCGAACACTTCATGATTTTCAACTTCAGATTTAGCGTTAGGCTGCTAACAGGCTGAGGCACGTTCAAAGGACAAAGTCAAGACGGCACCTGTCATTCGAACCAGGTTATGCGCGTTACGAACAACGCCCCTCAGGATGACCAATAGCCTTGCGAACTTTCGAAGTTCCATGAAGTTAGTCCTGAAGGATCTGGTCTTGAAGGTGCACATGATTTGCCTAGACGATAACAGTGATCTCAGCAACCAGCTCGAATAACATCATCACCACCTTCAGCTAGTGTTACTGACACTTAGTGATGATGGGTTAAATGTTCAACCTAGCAAATGCAACATATTACGTAAAGGAACAACCTTTTTGCGTCTCATGATCAGGCCTGACAGTATTCGCAGTGATCCGAAAAAAGAGCTTGCCGTAAAGAATTGGTCTGTGCCATTCCCACCGGATGAAATACATAACTTTTTGGTTTATCGGGTTACTACAGGCACTTCGAAAAAACTATGCCCAAATAGCTAGCCGGCAAACGCGTTTAACAGATCACAATATGTAATTCGAGTGTTTGGAAACAACACTTACAGTCCTGCAAAAGAGGCAGTATTTTTAGCTCTCGTGATAATACTGCCGAACACTATGATAATCGCGGATAAGTACATCTCAGGTACAGACGCAAGCGAAACAGGAACTGGAGTGATTTGAACCAGATTAGACCCACTGTTAAAGAGCATGTTATTGAGTATGGAAGTCAAACATTGAATCGGTTTGAAAAGAATTACTGAGTCACACAAAGAGTAGTGTTAGCTGTCGTGAGTTCATACTGAAGTATAAAACATGCATTCTTGGCAGGCATTTCATATGTTGAAATGACCCTACGGCTCCGCAGTGGCTATATAATTTCAGAGGCCAAGAAGGACAAACGATTCGTTTGCAACAATACCTGCATAAGTTTTATTCTGAGCTTATCCATCATTCTGAGCGCCAAAATATAAATGCAGATTCCTATCACGACCATCAGTTGGGCTGCATGGAGACTGACTCTTGTGACACATTCAAGATTAATCCCAGCTCTCTATCAGGGCTTGGTGATACGGAGCGTATACACACACAGGCGACAGATGGCGAGACGTTCTTGCTGCATCAAGCTGTCTGCGACAATATGGAGAGGACATCTGAAACAGAAATCAGAAGAAAAGTGCTGGGAACTGAAGTGGTTATGGACACTAGGTTGAGTCTGCCATTGTGATTCATTTTATTGGTTTCAGAATTACCCTCAGTCTAAATAAAAATGAATCAGCAGTATCAGGCCTGCTGAGCATCCTAAAAACTCATCGTCAGAGGAGTTTTACGACTTCAAAGAATATACGGACTATATTAGATACAAACGTCAGTATTAGTCTTTATCGCTGTTAATTTAAAACATCAATATTGTAAATCATCAACTTAGATGATTTATGTCAAATGACTGGAGGCCTATTCGAGTTAGACGGGAATGGTGTGACGAACCAGCTAGCTTCAAAGTTACACTTCGTGGTCAGTATCTATCGTGGAATACCCCTTCGAAGTATCAAAGGACTATAGCTGCTTTGAAGACCGTACAACATAAAGGACGTTATTAGGGAAATATATTAGTAAGAATGAGTACAGAGAAGGTAGCGAGACCACCACCGCATGTGAAAGTAAATGACATAAGACCAACTTATGAGCGTTGGTTGTCATTGACCCTAACAGGGATCGATGATCTGTTCGATATTCAGTGACCCAACTGCCGGATGCTCAGTGATATTTCACTGACTCTATAATATATAACCTCTAACTTCCAGAAAGTTACTATTGCGAATCTTAGTAATAAAGTCTTATCCTGGATGATCATACACTCTCTTTTGATTTTATATGGAAAAAGGACCCTTCAGTCCACATACTTAGTCCCAAATATTGGCTTGCACTTTAGCATTTGCGGTATGTCCATTCTGCTCTATCTGTTAGGGCTCACTTATTCGTTTTTAAGTATTCAGATGTGTACTTCTTTTACAGAAACTAATTACTTTGAAACCACCTCCCATATTTCTCCTAATTCTGGTCTTACAATTTTACCACATCTCGAGATTTGTATTATATAATATAATCATTAAGTTCACTAGGGCTAGTGCAACTAAATGATTAAGCGACCAAAACAAAACACTTAAAATTATTTTAGACACCAAGATTCGAAGGCAGGGAAATCAACTGGTTTGTACAAGCTCGTCACAAATATAGTACATGCTGAATAACTTGGTAGTTTTCTACCAGAACACCGTATTTGGTACTGTTAACCTTCGCCAGTTATACAGATTACTATCACCCAAATTTCGTAGTTAGTACATCCCTGACTAGAATAAACATGAAAACCTGTGCAATTATTTATTCCTGAGATTGTTTAGTTACGCTAACGTGATTGATTCTGCTTCTGCTCGACTTGTGCACTTTTAAATTTCTGACCGTGTGACTAGACTGTCCCAGGATGCCTTCTTTTACGAACGGTGGGAGTGCCGAATCGGATACATTTTTGTTCACTTCCGAGTCTGTTGGTGAAGGACATCCAGGTATTTGATCACTTGATATCATATATTTAGGGGTTAGACAAAGTTTGTGATCAGATAAGTGATGCCATACTTGATGAGTTTCTGCGCCAGGATCCTGAGGCTAAAGTAGCATGTGGTATGTCTCTCCAAATTGTTTATTCTTAAATTAGAATCCTTTGTAAAAAGTGGACTTATTCTTGTTGGGGGCGAAATCTCGTCGAACGCTGTAGTTGACATACAGAAAACTGTCCGCGATGTTGTGAAGCATATCGGTTACGATGATACTCACAAGGGTTTGGATTATAAGAATTGCAATGTCTTAACAGTAATTGAGCAACAAAGTGCAGATATCGCGAAGGGTGTACATGAAGGACGAAAAATTGAAGATATTGGTGCTGGAGACCAAGTAATTTTTTTCGTGTTTTTGACGATATGTTTATTTATGTATACTTATTTGTCTTGAAGTTTTCTAACGCCCAACTTCGACTGGCAAATTGTCCGGCTTACTTTCTTGGAATTTTTCACTTAAAAGTGTACACTGAGGTTTATGCGGTTTGTCAATATAGGCACTCCAGCTTGATCTATTCTCCTTATTGATCGGTGTTGTTAATCTTGTCTACGTCCTCAGCATTTTGACGCTAAGAGAAATCCACTATTGTTAATGATAATGCACCAATTGCATGTCATTAGCTTCAAATGCTATTTCAGTTATCCTGTTCGTCCCTTTATGCATGTTTCAAACATTACGCAACCCAGAAGTGTTAGTCATCTGTCTAGATAGTGCTGATTGTCGGTTGTGTTTTTGTTTTATTTTAATTTCCGATGTTTCATTCGTTTTTTGTCACGTTTCTAGCCGTAATTAGAGTTTTGGCGAGACTATAATTTATGGACTAACCAATAAGATAAGTCTTTGAATTCATCTCCTATTCATTTGATTAAATAGCGTTTTGGCATTATAGCTGATATCAGTTCGTGATAAAAACTAAATATAGTTCCTAACCCTAACATGCAGCTGTAAATTTTAATCCTGATTTCTCACTAATTTATAACTTAGTAGATAAGTGGACATTAATAAGAGCGATGTAACGTCACGCAAAGGTCGCCTATAAATTGCGATCTCTCAAAAATCCCATTTGCTGATTCTGGCACTTCAGTTGATTAATCGTGTTTCTTTACTTTCGAAGAAATAGGCTTTACACAGTTGCTTGGTCGTATGAAGTTTACATCGGTCTCAGCTTTACCCGAGTTACCTTTTCACCACTTTAACATTGTCAATTCTAGAATATTCAAGTTATTACTGATGTTCTCACACTGTGACACCTATCTAAGGAATGTTCAGATATCTAGTTTGTTGTCAATGATAAAATTTAATAAATCTTTAGGTTATTCATATTTGTGATATTCTGGCGATCTTGTAAATGCTTGGATTAATACATGTACTGAGTTAAGATACAATATAAACCAAATCCTAATCTTTCACATCACTCGTGTCGGTATAAATAAACTCGAAGAGGTTACTTTATGTTTTTTGACAATGAATACCCATCAGATGTGAAGTTCTTATTCAGTAAATCCAAAATTATCCTTTGGCACTTTTGAATGTTAGTCATTTTATTTACTTGCGGGATGATGATCTTCAGATAAAGACATTCCGCAATCAAATAAGACCGTCGGCTGAGTCAAAATAACTGCCAAAAATATATGTAATTACTTTTTAAGAAAACGAGGTTCTTAGTACAGAGAGTTTGTCGAAGTTGTTGAATTCTTATCGTTTACATCACGTTCTGGTCATAGACAACCGTTAAAAACCAAGAACCATCAGTTAGCTGTTCCACCTTAATATGAGGCTCGGAAGCGTGTATCTATGTTTTAGTGCTTCCTAGTTGTCGGTTGTTGTCTAACTAACAATTTATAATGTGAACTGACAACTTAAAGATTTCCACTGTCTTTGCCAATGGTCATCTCACCAGTGAATAATTTGGGGAACTCGTGCATGACAGCTCTCCTCTCGAAGTAATGGAAGGTAGTCTTAAAAAATAAGCAGCAGCCGTCAAACTAAAGTCCTTGCGTTCAATCCCTTGATCTGTCTTGATTGCGGACTACTGAGGAGTCTTGTATTATGATGAAGCAGCCATCTAGTGTTTCCTGGTTTTCACTGACCACAGAATTGTAATCTTTGTCCAATCATAATTGGAAGCAAAATGTGCAACTGTCGTACATTGTTAGGTTCAACTTGTAATCTACAAACTACTTTCAGCGTACATTTAAACTTATTGTTTTAGATAATCTTTCTAGTAGGATAATAGCCTTAAGGATATATGCTAGCTGCTCAAAGTGTAAAATTTATCAGTAGTTAGCAGGCATTCTGATCGTATTTAAATCAGAACTTTATCGTTTTGTTGTATTCCCCTATCCAATCGCTTCTGTTAAATTAAATGCCAGTCTTTCTATCTTTCGACGCCTGTTTTAAGTAGATGATATTTTTATTTGTCGTAAGACTTATGTTAGGTATATTACCTCACAAAACAAGGATATTTTTAATACTTCGTACTTGTTCTTCATTTATTCTTAAAGGGATTAATGTTTGGTTATGCAACTGACGAAACTGAAGAATGTATGCCCTTAACAGTTACCCTATCACACGCTTTAAATAAACGCATAGCCACATGTAGGCGTAATGGTATTTTGCCGTGGGCGGGTCCTGATTCAAAGACTCAAGTAAGTTTCTTTGTTATTTTACAAAATCAAAGTTCAGTCTTAACATGGTATTTTATATGCCCCGTATATGCTCAGGTTTATCTTCATAATAAAGATTCTCAAACATTTCAGAATATGTTTCCTACTTCACATTGTAAACGGTTAACAACTGTCGTAGTCTGAACTATGTTGGTAAATGCAGACTGTGTAGTTGTAGTTTGCGTGACAACTGCGACCATTGGTTGA
The DNA here is from genome assembly GCA_944470205.2 of Schistosoma margrebowiei. Lineage (NCBI taxonomy): Eukaryota > Metazoa > Platyhelminthes > Trematoda > Strigeidida > Schistosomatidae > Schistosoma > Schistosoma margrebowiei. The sequence continues at coordinate 3,841,721 of OX104029.1, read as the reverse complement.
AGACTTTAGAAAACATGGCTCAAAGTCGTTCATAACAGCAGATGTATCCACTTTTTATACTCCTTTCTTCCAAGATCACTTTATGTATATCTTTCCTCTCTGACCCTTAAAGCCGTATCAACCCTTAGTCTTCCTATCATATGTACTACATTACAGTACATTACATCTCTTATGCCGTACATCATGTTAATCTTATCTTACCGTGCTAACCTGGTATAGTAACTTGAGCAAACGCCCATTTTTGCCAGGCTCTACGTTAATGTCTGACTATCATTAATCTCTTACATAAAGGATATTCGGTTATTTCATAAGACATTTGATTTCTAAGCTATGCTTCTAAATATTTCTAATAGCATAGGTGTGTCGTATTTTTCAAATAATTGGTATCTTGTCTGTTTATGTGATGATAATATTAGTAGTTTGAACCTAGTAGAAAAAATGGTATTAACGTTTTTACTTTTTATTTTCGTCATTTCATGACAAATATTTCAGTACAAAAGATTACCAACAGTAGTCACTGGAGTAGGTGTTCAGCCTCTGTTACAAATCAGATTACCATAATTATAAAAAACGTTCACAGATCTCAGTATTATTGACACAACGTTACCAATAAATATGAGCAATTTTCAGGAGACCAGTAATGACCTAACACTCACCAAACATTGTCAACCTATAAAAGACTAAGTTTTACAAGTAGAACATATAACTGGTCTCAGTGATGCGTCGCACACTCGTGTTTTACAGCCAGACTAACATCAGCATAATTCTATGAATAGCTAAAAATTGATATAAACTGCTCTACCTTTCGTTATTACATAGAATGGACTCATATGTAATACCACCAGTTAGCACCCACACAGTTGCAAAGATAAACGAACTTGTCTATTTTCATTGACTCGCGACATTTTTTCATTAAGTTTATTTACAACACAAATACTGATACAAATGGGTGCCAAAATAAGTATGCGCCACGTAAATAGGGGAATGGAGTTTTAGAGAAATATGGGAAGGACGAGTGGGGTGTAATCAAAATAAATAAATGGATAAGGTTATTGAAAAAAAACAGTTTGTGGTTGGAAGGACACTTCAGTCATAAAAATACAGCTAGGAGGAACAATTTCAGTCAAGATATTTCCTCTCACTCCTGTGACGAGTATGAAAAACTACAGCATGGTCCGCATTGGCTCTTGTTTTACACCGATTTCGATAACGTCTCATTCCACCGAGTTGCACTATTCCTAGTACTCCAATTGGCGTGGTCATGATGAACCGATATACCAGTCGTATACAGCTTTCCATCATGTCATAATCTGACCACCCCTCTGCTTTTTCCATTTCGTCTCAGCGTTGGCAAACAACTGATGACGTGGAAACCTCTGGGATGGCATTCGTAACACATGTCCAAGCCCCGAAATCCGGTGTTTCATGATGGTGACGCTAATTGAGTTGTGGTCACAACTTCCAAACCTCAGCATTACTAACATGGTGTTCCAATTAAATGTCAGCAGTCATTCGAAGACGATGATAGTCAGCAAAAGAGTTCCCGAATGTCCTCAACTCGGGAAGGTCAAGTTTCACAAACATAGAGCAAAATAGTACTTGCTGATCCGTTGTGAACCTGGTGTTGTACAGCCAGATTAACGTCACAGTCGCACCAAAGGCGTGAGTGCAGGTAATAAGCTCATGCCAGTCTTGTAGAGTACTTTGCATTTCGAAGGTGTAAATCACGTCCCATAATGTTATTTACATTTGTAGAAAGTTGCTCAAATTATTCGTCGTTCTCAACTTTCAAGGTCGAATATCGAAAGTGGTCACAATGTTCCTGCTTATTCCACAACAATGATTGGTAGTAGGATCTTGAATCCAATCACTCAGTTACTCTTCAAGTTAAAGATCGAGTAACGTTTTTTGTCTAAAAATTCAGCACTATTATAGCAAACAGTGTAAACAACAAAGATACCCAAATCATGAATCATGATGTACTCACAGTTCAATTCCGTGTAACGGCAGACTTAGAGGGTAAACAGTGAAGAGTTGGAGTAATGTCATTAGATGTAAGAAAGCAAATTAATACATATGAAAATACAAGTAAGGAAAAATAGGGCTAGAGCTTTGCCTTTATAGAAAAATATTATGCTCTATGGCATGCAAGTCATAAAAATGGTTCAATTATGACATCAGCTACTGGATTTTAGTAATATTTCATAATGGAGAGTTATGCAAGAAATAAATAAAGTTACCTACTACAGAAGAAATTCGAAATTTATGTTCTTCTTTTATAAACAATATTTTAATTGACTTTGTAAACTTATGTTTAATGTTGTGTTATCTAGTATGTGGTTTAGTGCTCGATTTTACTAAGTTCCATGGTTAAACCTTTTGGTATAAGATTATTCACAACTTTCTCTTGTACGGACATGTAGCACAGCTCGAAATGTTGGATGAAAAGCACAAATACAATACCAATTCGGGCTTGAAATGAGATTTCCACTTTACTATGCAGCATTTATACTGCTTGAACAGAAAACTGGAAGTTCTGTCTACGACACACGTAGGACACTTAAAAACGTTGGAGATAATCTCAGCCATGATCCTCAACAAATAAACCGAAAACGCCATTTCAATAAATAAGTGACCACTCAGTCCTGTCTACAAATAAATCGAACAAATATTTCTGATATAAAGCAGAAAAGAGTACAGATTATATCAAACATGTGTATAATATCTTATTACTGTAATTCTCGCACAACCCAATCAGTGATTATTCGGAATGAATCCAGACAACTGCATCTCTGTGCTAATTTGGTATGGCAACTCGAACTGATGTACGTACGTACGAAGTTCTACGTTGTTACTGACTGACTGAACTGTTCTGTTGAACGAGGAAACAATTAAATGAATAATTAAAATAGTAGTAGTTCATATTTTCTCTCATTTCATTTTTGTATATTGGTAGGAAAGATGTACAATTTAGACGATTATTATTATTATTATTAATTATTGTAGTCTGACACTTGATTCTTTCGTTTACTATAGGTGACCGTAGAGTATTTAAATGATCATGGAGCTTGTCGACCTTTACGAGTACATACAGTGGTCATTTCTACACAACATGATGAACATGTAACTTTGGAAAAAGTTCGAGCTGATTTAATGGAATATGTTATTAAAGAAGTAATTCCTACAAATCTCTTAGATGAAAAAACTAAATATCATCTAAATCCAGCTGGAAGATTTGTAATTGGTGGTCCTCAAAGTGATGCTGGTTTAACTGGTAAGTTATCTTTTGAAAAGTTTGAGAGATTTTAAATCGGGTTTTTCTTTGGGTTATTCCATCATAAAAAGGTATAACACTTTGAGTAGAAAGGACAGTTTAACAGTCCAAATCATCATTTCTTCGTAACCGCAATAAATATGCACTTTCACAATACACGATGTTATCTTAATACATGTAATTCAAATAGTGTCTATTAACTTACATATAATTGTCGAAGCAACTCTACATTTCTCCTTCGTAGTTTAAATTAACATATAACCAATTCAGAAACTAATATTATTATTTATACGAATATTCGTCAAGATTAGAACGAATAGTTTGACAGTAATTGAGCGCCGAATATAGAGAAGTCATTATATGTGAAAATTATATTTGAAATATTCTCAGCGATTGAAATTTGAATAATTCCAACGTTTCGTTTTTTTTCTTTAATAATTTTGATTTTGATTATTACCCTGAAGAAGTCCAGACAAATTAGCTGGACGAAACGTTGAAATCATCTGAATTTCAATCGCTGAGAATATTTCAAATATAATTTCCACATATAATATTATTATTATTGTCTCCATTTGAACAACATAAGACTTTCATCATTTTAGTATTATTTTGATCATGAAATATCGTTTAATTATGCTATGTACATCCGTTTCTATTATCTGGGTCAGTTATCTAAATAGATACATGCACTCGGTTACGTCATTTTTCTCTTATGTGTTCTAGGACAAACAGTCAATTGTAAATATATCTCAGTCCTATAGGAGTTCAGTCGCGAACCAAACAGCTCAATGATAACTTCATTGATTATGACACGGAATCGAATCCGTTTGCGGAGAGAATCTGTTCTCTCATTCACATTTGTCATCTGGATAGGGGAGTTTCGTTAGTCGTCAATGTCCTCATTGCAGACGTTTGCGGCTGTATCGCATTTTAAGTGTTATCTAATATCCCAGTATACGGATGTACAAGCCGTATTATACGAAATCTGTGGAGATGTTATTTTAAATTCTGAAAAATAAATTTCATATGCATTGTAAAAACATGTTAAATCGTAGGAAGTTGAAAACACTCGGTTGAATTAAGAGTTGGACTAAGCCATATTAGTTTTACTTATTTATTTAAACGCATAAACATTCGTACAAGAAGGCACCAGACATGTATGCACCACACAAATCATTCGATTTGTATGAAGGCTGAGATACTGTTCGGGCGCCCTAACCGAAGCAGTATGTTTTCTTAAGGGGCCACTCCCTGAGCCTTCAACCTAAAGGTCTAAACCACAAGGTAGTGGAGCACCTTTAAGAGACTCGGTTATATGATAACCGGTGACCAACAATAAGTTCATGCGCCATTTGTTTCCTCGGGATTTTAGAGATAATGTGCACCATTAGTTTGTAATCAGGATTTTCCAACTGCCCTAGGTGGTTCCTCCATATCCACCAAACGAGTTATAGCACCAGACATTCGCTTTTCGTTCTCTCAATTTCATAAACAACACCCCAGTGGCGAGAAGTCAGTGAGTAGGACTTCCCTGATAGTCACTGTGCCCCCGAATGCCCTGGTATGGCCGAGAGTGGGGTGGGCCTGCTCTCCCTCTCGAAATGCTCTCACACGGCCACGCGTATACAGCCTCTGCCAGGGAAGTCCTACTCACTGCCTTCTCGTGGCGGGGGTGTTGTTTACGAAATTGAGAGGACGAAAAGCGAATGTCCGGCGCTTTAACCGGATCCCAAACCAATGGTGCACATGGGCTCCAGTATCCTGCGGGAACAAATGGCGTATGAACCAGTCGTTGGTCATCGGCTTCCATGGGACTACTTCTCACGATGCTCCACTGCCTTGTGGATCAGACCTTTAGGTCAAAGGCTCGGGGTGTGGCTCCCTAAGAACCACCTGTTTCTGTCTGGGCACCCGGGCAGTATCACAGCCCACACACACAAATATGGTGTGGCGCATATATATTTGGTACCCTTTTGTACAAATATTTATGTGTTGAAATAAAATAACTATGTACAGGTGGCCATGTGAGAGCAATTCGAGAGGGAGAGCTGACTCCCCAACCCTCGTCCGTACCAGGGCGTTTGGGGGCCATGTTAGTAGATGAAAAGATAAACAATGGGATCATCCAAATTATAAATTAACCTAAAATTCATATCACTAATATTGTTACTTATCACGTCCCTATGATATTTTTCTTGATAGTTTCATCTCATCGTTCTGATAGGATGGGATAACTTGAATCGCTGCACGTATCTGCATGAAGCGTTACAAATCACCTGGCCCTGATGACTTACCTTCGGCTCTTTTTAAAGATGGTGGTGACTTTTTGTCTAAGGAATTGACGACGTTGTTTACAAAGGTTTGGGAACTAGAAAGTGTACCAACGTCATGGAATGAGTCGATAGTTGTCCCTATCTTTAAAAAGGGTTCACGTCGTTCCTGTAACAAATATGGGGGGATAAGTCTACTTCCGATTGCGTCCAAGCTATTGGCTTCCGTCATACTTCGTAGGTTGTTCAAAACCCGAGAAAGATTGACTCGCGAGGAGCAGGCTGGGTTTCGTTCTGGTCGAGGATGTATTGATCATATCTTCACCCTCCGCCAAATGTTAGAACACCGCCATACTTATCAAAGGCCAACAATCGTAGTGTTTCTTGACATCAGGGCTGCCTTCGATTCGTTGGACACGACTGTTCTCTGGGATTGTCTATTGAAGAGGGGTGTGCCTGAGAAGTTTATTAACATCCTAAAAGCCCTATATAAAAACACCTCAGGCAGAGTGAGGGCATACAACCACCTTTCTCCATTGTTCCATTCGAGCAGTGGGGTTAGACAGGGTTGCCCAATCTCACCATTCCTCTTCAACTTTGTCATCGATGACAGTCTGGAAACAGCTCTGATGAATGTAAGTAATGGCAGTGTGGGTCTGTTGCCTGGAGAGAGACTTCTCGACCTTGAGTATGCGGATGATATTGTCTTACTGTGCGATAATGCCCAAGACATGCAATCCGCACTTAATCAGTTGGCGATCAGTGTCCGTAATTATGGTATGTGCTTTGCACCTTCGAAGTGCAAAGTACTCCTACAAGACTGACAGGATTCCAATCCTGTACTCACCCTGGATGGTGAGCAGATAGAAGTAGTCGAGAAGTTCGTGTATCTGGGTAGCTGCATAAGTGCTGGTGGGGGTGTGAGTGATGAGATCAATGTACGTATAGTGAAAGCCAGAGCGACTTATGCCAATCTGGGCCACTTTTGGTGCCTTCGTGATGTTAGTCTGGTTGTAAAAGGTCGGATCTACAACACGTTGGTGAGAGCAATTTTGCTCTATGCTTGTGAAACCTGGCCTCTCCGAGTTGAGGACGTTAGACGACTCTCTGTGTTCGATCATCGCTGTCTCCGAAGGATTGCTGACATTCAGTGGCAACACCATGTCAGTAATGCAGAGGTTCGGCATCGTGTGTTCGGGCACAGAGATGATAATTCAATTGGTGTCACCATCTTGAAACACCGACTTCGGTGGCTTGGACATGTTCTACGAATGTCGTCCCAGAGAATTCCACGTTGTGCATTATTTGCCGACTCTGGGACTGGTTGGAGAAAGCGGAGAGGTGGTCAGTGTATGACATGGTGTCGTGGCATGAAAGAAAGCTGCAAAGGACTGGCTTCTGTCGGTCCTTCACGACTCCCTTGTTGGGGTCTGAGAGATAGTGCTACACAGTGGCTAGAGACGTTATCAGATATGACTCAGAATAGAAGCCAGTGGCGATCCTGCTGTAACCTTCTTTTCTTCATAAAAAGTGGTTGTGTCTCCCTTGCCTGAAAGATTTTTCTTCCGATTGCACCTTTCCGTTCCCTCATTACTACCACACTACCTTACACCAATCTCTTCGTTATTGTTCTCTTATTTTTGCGCTCTTTATCTTTTTTTTCTTTTCTATTTCTCTTCGAATTCTCATTGTTTTGTGTGGGGCATATATATTGGCGCTCTCTTGTACCAGTATTCATGTGTTCAAATAAATAAATAAATATACTAGATTCTACGCTGCTTATGACAAAATTGTAACTGATTTAATCATTGATTTTTGTATTTTCTACTTACATGATAATTCATTACACACGGTTCATAGTTAGACTACAACATATGAAGATTTTTTCTCATTTTCATCGTTTTTGGTTGACTAATTTTTTCTCAGGCAGAAAAATCATTGTAGACACATACGGAGGCTGGGGTGCACATGGTGGCGGGGCGTTTTCTGGGAAAGATTATTCCAAAGTTGATCGATCCGCAGCTTATGCAGCACGTTGGGTGGCTAAATCCCTTGTAAAATCTGGCCTTTGTCGCCGTGTCCTAGTTCAGGTAACTGAATTGTGTTATCATGGGTATAGCTTACTTTCTGGGATGTTTTAATAAGTATCCTACAACCAATATTGTTGTACTCATTTAAGCTATCATCTTTTCCATTGTAGCTTCATATTTTCACAAATATGCTTAGTAAATTATCAGTGTAGTGAACTGTTCATCGATTATTCAGACACCAATTTCATTTCTTAATTTCTACCCAGCTTAGATAATTCTGTTAGATCGCTTTATTTAAATCTGATGCTTGTACGTTATTTAGGGGTAAGTACTAGGAGTTCTAGCTTTTAAAAATGTCTCAGTGGATCGAATATCAAGTTCTTATTCTGTGTAGTGTTCAGTGTAGACTGGTTTTGCCTGCTTATTGTCAAGCATTACTGACTAAAATTCTTGTCTCACGAAGTTCAATCATGTCAAATACAGAGTAGTTTAACCAGGGGCAGTAAATTTTCAGGTCTTAGATCAATGAATGTCACTAGTGCAGTTTGATTGTCTGGTTCCATAAGGAGCCGTCATTTTAATATGAATAGCTATTGGAAACGGCTATTCACCTAGCCTATCATCAAACTCATTTCTTTTCCACCGTATTTGTTACCAATGCAAGGGGTTCATGCTTACGGAATGTAATTATTACAAGAAGGAACTTTAATGTCTGAACCCTGTATTAATTTAAACTAAAAACATCACTAATCAAGCCTCAAGGATTCTTTTATGATGAATCTCTACAATATCTCTAAAACCGGCATACAAATTCCATGTGTAGTTATTTAAATGACCTTACTTAACTACACAATAGCCCCAAAATGCCCTGGTGCGGCTGAGAGTGGGCAGAGTCCGTTCTCCCTCTCGAAATGCTCTCACACGGCCTCGCGTATATAGCCTCTACCAGGGAAGTCCTACTCACTGCCTCCTCGTGGCAGGGGTGTTGTTTACGAAAATGAGAGGACGAAAAGAGAATGTCCGGCGCTTTAACCGGATCCCAAACCAATGGTGCACATGGGCTCCAGTATCCTGCGGGAACAAATGGCGTATGAACCAGTCGTTGGTCACCGGCTTCCATGGGACTGCATCTCCTTACGATGCTCCACTGCCTTGTGGATCAGACCTTTAGGTCAAAGGCTCGGGGTGTGGCCCCCTAAGAAAACCACCTGCTTCGGTCTGGGCACCTCATACATATCGAATGAGATTTGTGTGGCGCATATGTATTTGGTGCCTCTTTGTACCAATATCTGTGTTGAAATAAATAAATAAATAAAACGGTCCAATTAGTGAAAAATATAGGGCCTCAACGGCAAATTCTTCTAATATAACAATTGTAGGCTTAAGATCAATACTTATAAAGGACTCCATAAGGAAAGTTAAAGGAGAAATGTGTCAGTGAAGTTAGGTATATTAGATTGAACTATTAAATGTCTATAAATAGGAAATTCAGCATTACTTATGGCTGAAATTAACTCACTGATGATCATAATGAGTAATGGATAAGAAAATTCAACGTATTCGTGAAATGCGCTGGGTTAAATTCAATCGATAAAATCTTTATCATGGTAATACTACAAAACACTTGAAACATTTACTTAACAGCCAACTGCCCACTCTATACACTCTATACACCGATAAACTTTACAGAAGAGATGAACATTAAGTGTACAACTCTTAGTGATGTTAGAATGAATTATCCCTAGCAATGTGATATATATGCGTTCGCCATAAATATATAAGTACATTGTTGTTATATCCTAATGAGTAGAAATATTGTATTTTTGATGTTTCGTGACTCCATTTAAGCCACTTCTTCAGAGTAAGTAAATAACACAAGTTTAAATAGTACAAAGAAAACAATGCAAAATATTTTAGTCGAGGTGACTTTGTGTGGCCCTGTCACTGTATTAGTTTGTGTCACATTGTGGGTATGAAAAATGTACGCATTTGTGATATGAATTAGTGGTGAGTTGAAGTTTTGTGTGTGTGTGTGTGTAAAAATATGAAAAAAATAAAGTTCAATGTGGTTGTCTGAAAAAACAGTCCAGCTTGGATGAATACTCAAGTCTTCTTTCCCATTGAGGGTAGAGGGAATTAGCATTATGTGAAACGCTTCGTCTACTCGTCTTTCAGATATAAGTAGTATGTATCATCAATCGGAATTGAAATGCCTGGAGGTAGAAGCCTAACAAGTTCAGAGAAAAGAGAACGAGAACAAAGAAGTCTGAGACGACTGATTGACATTTTGCAAATGAAGTATTTACTGTATGTTTCTCAGATCGAATACATTCGATTGTCATAATTGGTTGATCACTGTGTGGTGATCAATGTCATGTGTGTCAAGTCCTTATTAGTGCATATAGAATGCTATCAATCGAGTTGCATTGTGGACACTAGTCTAGCTTACTCGACCGCGTCCTGATAGCTCAGTGATAACGTCTCTGTGAAGCTGGGTGACACGGGATCGAATCTGTCAAGAAGTCTACTAGTATAGAATGTAAGATGTTATAATATAATCTAATAGGGTACATTGAATATCTGGTGTAGGGTCATGATCGCAAGATTAAGCATTTCATACATTTCACATGTGTGTGTGTCAAAACTCAAAAACATTTAGAATAAAATTGTTTGATTGAACAGTCAATAAATATCAACTTAAAATATCACATCATCGGAAAGGATTTTTGTGGATATCATAGTAATTTGAATAGTTGAAATCGTGAGTCAAGGCGACACCAAATAGATATGCGATTTACGTAAGGGCTGTGATACTGCTCGGGTGTCGAGACCGAAGCAGGTGGTTTCCTTAGGGGGCCACACCTCGTACCTTTCACATAAAGATCGAAGTTTTCGAACTCCCTTAGGTAGATCCTCTGTATCCACCAACCCGGACATTCGCCTTTCGTCCTCTCAATTTCGTAAACAACAATGATGCCGCGAGAATGCAGTGAGTAAAACTTGCTTGGAGTTGGTGGTATAATCGTGGCCACTTGAGAGCATTTGGAGAGGGAGAGATGACTTTCTCCACTCTCAGTCGTACAAGGAAATTTTGGGACAAAATTACTGGCTTAACCGAGTTTAGAACGAGTTAAAACATCTTCCCAATTGTTTTAAACTTATCTCTAAGCTATACTCTTACCATATTATTTCCTAAGCAACATTAGTCAACTTGAATATTTTATAGAAATATTCAAGTTAACATTGTCTAATAATAACAGATCTCTTTGAAGAACTATATCATCACGTGAAGTGAATGTAGTATGGAATAAATTTTTGCTGAACTTACAAAGTTTATAAATACACAATAAGAATGGAGTTTAAATAAATGAGAAAAAAACAACTGATAATATTACATATGATTATGTTTATTGAGGTTTAATACATTCAGTTAGTTAGTGATTAATGTAATACTACTCCTAATAAAGCATATATAGTTTACATCTGCTAGAATCACGTGTCGCGTATGCCTGAACACCGATTACCACGACGCGCAATGCTAACTGACTAGTGTTGGAGATGGCTGGAATAAAGTTAGGGGCGGCTAAACCAAAACGTGGCATCAGGCATTGGAATCACTAAGTTCTGATCTGAGCTATGTTGGTAGATGCCAAGTATTCGGTTGGGGTTCGCGTGACTATCGTAACCAATGGTTGCAGACTCTGAGTGACATGGCAACTTGGAAAGATGTAAGTATGTGTCTGGTCCTACATCTTAGCTGACTGATTACAGTAGTGGTTAATGATAACTAAGTTAAAGATCAATTAATGTCAGTTGTTAAATGAATGTTCCAAATTCAGTGTTCAGCCAAATATGAGATGAGTATAGAAGATGTGTAGGTATTAGGTTATAAAATTATGTGACTATGAAGCTGGGTGACACGCGATCGAATCGCTAGGGAGCACCAGTTCCCTGAAGATAACAGGTACACCCTGCTGACGAGTGCCAGGTAGCACGAAACCCGTGTCCGGGGTTTCCTGTCGACCTCTTCCAACCACCATCTAGTCTCAGTATAGTTCACGCAGTGTCAAGTCAGCTAGACTAGTGTCCACAATGCAACTCGATTGATAGCATTCTATATGCACTAATAAGGACTTGACACACATGACATTGATCACCACACAGTGATCAACCAATTATGACAATCGAATGTATTCGATCTGAGAAACATACAGTAAATACTTCATTTGCAAAATGTCAATCAGTCGTCTCAGACTTCTTTGTTCTCGTTCTCTTTTCTCTGAACTTGTTAGGCTTCTACCTCCAGGCATTTCAATTCCGATTGATGATACATACTACTTATATCTGTCGACATCAGTAGCATATACCACAGCAGTACATGCTATTTTCAATGATCACCTAATTGTAATAAAAATATCAAAATAAGTCAGGAAAGCTTTTCCAACTACAAAGAGAGACGAGTAGCCGAAGCGTTTCACATAGTGCTAATTCCCTCTACCCTCAATGGGAAAGAAAACTTGAATATTCATCCAAGCTGGACTATTTTTCCAGACAACCACATTGAACTTTATTTTTTTCATATTTTTACACACACACACAACTTCAACTCACCACTAATTCATATCACAAATGTGTACATTTTTCATACCCATAATGTGACACACAAACTAATACAGTGACAGGGCCACACAAATTCACCTTGATTAATATTACTTGACATTGACATATTCAGACCTATTGCGATCTTGATTGTACTGAAACTATTTTGCATTGTTTTCTTTGTACTATTTAAACTTGCGTTAATTTAATGTTCGGTTATTTATTTACTCTGAAGAAGTGGCTTAAATGGAGTCACGAAACATCAGAAATACAATATTTTCACCCGTCGTTCAATTTAATTGTAACTATCAAGTCGAACATTGGTATTGATGCCTACATTAATATAAGGTTAATATTTGTTTTCATCGTCGCCAGGTTTTTGGATGAGAAAAACCCTCGTTGAAGACTGTAGCGATTCTGACGTTCAAATCGTTTGAAAATCTAGTCAAACCATCTGGTATATGATTTGTTTTAGATAGCCATTGTGTGAATTGTTTAGCTTTATTCGGTAAAACTGATGATTACAAGTGTGGGAAAAAACAGTCTCAATTTATTTGAGAACTTTAAGTGAATGAGAAACGTAACTCGCTTGATTTATGTCTTGCATTGAATGTGACTGCCTAGTAAATCATTTATGGAAAAACAGAACTTGTTCTGTGAGATGAATCGAACGTCCGTTTAAGTTGCCTGACGCGGCACTCACAAGATATCACAGTATTGCGTTTGGTGGTCTAGCTAGTAAGACGATGGCCGTGAAATTTGGGAGCCACTAAAATGTGTGTAACAACTCACATATCGAATTAACCAGTTTTATAGCGCTCAAGCGTTAGACATATACTGGACCGTTGTCGTTAACCGGATCTATGTTGTGTAAGGTCAAGCTGCTCTTAGTCTCGGGATACAGTAACGGCAACAACGACAAGAAAAATCTCTGCGGCCAGCGGAAGCTTCAGGCATGAATCCAGGTAAATCAACCACAGGTGCAAATTTTAGTGGTAGTGTAGTGATCGGAAAATCAGGTATGGTAAACCAATATATTGTTCTATTCAAAATCACAGTTTCTTCGCAAAATATTAAAATCATGCATTAAATATATCATCTGCATATATCTTCCTTGAGATGTCCTTTACACGCTCCATCGTTCTTCCACTCCTGTCTGTATTCCGATTGCTCTATGTTTTCCTACCTCTTGTTTTCATTTCAAACTTCTGCTGGTATGCACTCCAATTCCTGCTACATACTACTTACGTCTGTCCACATAAGTAGCGCACACCACAGAAGTACCAAATATTCAAGTGAAAATTTTGAACAGTAGTTGACTTTGAGCCAGGTTGTCATCAACAACCCGGTAAATCGAAGCAAACATGGTGTATCTGATATTGTCCGTTCGCAAACTTCGTTTAGTAATCTGAAAAGTACATATGTTTGTCGATCAATTATAATATTTATCATTTGTTTTGACCTGGTATTACTGTCGTCTCCACTTTCTTCAGCTCTCGTACGCTATCGGGATTGCAGAACCGTTGGCTATTAATGTAAACAGTTATGGGACTGCAAAGATTAGCGATAAGAAATTATTGGATATTATTGTGAATAATTTCGATCTACGTCCTGGAGTAATAGTCAAGTAAGTAGTTTTTCATTCACAATCTCTTATTTTCCCTTGTCCCCAAAATAAAATATATGTCGGCTAATTTCTTCAATTTTTTTTTCCAATTATAGAGACTTAGATCTCCGAACACCTCGTTATTTACAAACTGCTGTTTATGGTCACTTTGGTCGACCGGAATTCCCATGGGAACAATGTAAAAAGTTAACATTCTAACCTGTGAAAGATCAAGGCATCCGTTTTTTGTTGAAAACCCAATCGTGAATATATTTATATATATATAATAAATCGGCGACATATATTCTGTCTGTTTACTACTTTACGTAATTTTGCATTTGCTAGTCACATCCTTTTTAATCACCTATTACTTCCCCCCCACTCCACTCTTCTACTCTCTAAAGTGTCCTCTTATATTTATATATCGCATCACGGAATTGAATCGTTCATTAGTGTATTTAAAATAATGATTGTCATTCCTTGGTTATGTTGTATGACTGTTTTTAAAAAAAAATTAAAATTGTAGAAGTGATTGTTTCACTGTGGTGGTGGTGCTGGTACTGTGGTCCATTTAGTTTCAAGTGTAGTTTGTTTATTCTGAGGAGAAAGTAAATAAGCAGTTACATAATGCATGTGTGTACGTGAAGTGCTAAATCTTTAACGAATGAACAAATTTACAACTTTCTATTGATAGTCAAACCGTAGCTGCCACTTTGATATGATGGTCATCCTTGCCTGTCGTCGTAATCCCGTAGAGTTCATAACACACTTCCTAGGATTCTAAAATTAGAACGGAATATCTATCCCATAACTCCTCGTTTCTGTTAGTTGTCTTACCAAATACAACTTGCTCTGTCAGTTATGTTCACACTAAATTAAATATACAGTTGATTGGTTATTGAACAGTATCATGTTTGTTTAGTTCTTTAATGATAATCAAGTTGAAATGTGATAACAAATCTGAGTGACTCAACAGGCACATATACACATCGTCCCAAGTTGCCATATCTGCGCCATTAAAATCGATTTGTAGCCATGTCACTCAGAGTCTGCAACCATTGGTTACGATAGTCACGCGGACTCCAAACGAGCACTCGGCATCTACCAACATAGCTCAGATCAGAACTTAGTGATTCCAATGACTGATGCCACGTTTTGGTTTAGCCGCCCCTAACTTTATTCCAGCCATCTCCAACACTAGTCAGTTAGCATTGCGCGTCGTGGTAATCGGTGTTCAGGCATACGCGACACGTGATTCTAGCAGATGTAAACTATATATGCTTTATTAGGAGTAGTATTACATTGATCACTAACTAACTGAATGTATTAAACTTCAATAAACATAATCATATGTAATATTATCAGTTGTTTTTTCTTCATTTAATTATACTCCCTTCTTATTGTGTATTTATAAACTTTGTAAGTTCAGCAAAAATTTATTCCATACTACATTCACTTCACGTGATGATATAGTTCTTCAAAGAGATCTGTTATTATTAGACAATGTTAACTTGAATATTTCTATAAAATATTCAAGTTGACTAATGTTACTTAGGAAATAATATGGTAAAAGTATAGCTGAGAGATAAGTTTAAAACAATTGGGAAGATGTTTTAACTCGTGAGGAAATTCATATCTCCCTCTCCAAATGCTATCAAGTGGCCACGTTTATAACACCACTGTCAGGCAAGTCTCATTCACTGAATTCTCGCGGCACTGTTGTTCTTTACAAAATTGAGAGGACGAAACCCGAATGTCCGGGTTGTTAGACACAGAGGGCCCACCTAAAAGAGTTGGTAAACCCCGGTTCTAAACCAACGATGTACATAGGTTTCGGTATCCGAAGGAAACAAATGGCATATGAACTAATTATTGGTCACCGGCTACCATGGAACTGCATTTCCTTACGTTGCTCCACTGCATTATGGATTAGATCTTTATGTGGAAGGTACGAGGTATGACCGCCTGCCTCGGTCTCGACACCCGAGCAGTATCACAGCCCTCGCGCAAATCGCATATCTGATTAGTGTCTTCTACCAATATTTATGTCTTGAAATAAATAAGTACTAAACAAGTCTAAGCTAATCATGATTTGGTTAGTTTATGTGGAAAAAACAATAATATTGTAGATTATTAACAAATTTCCAAATATTTGTTTTACTTCATAAATGGATTGATTTTCGGTCACCATTAAAAACCAGAAAGCATTGGACGGCTGTTTCGTTTGGGTATGGAACTAAGTGTTTCCAGGTTTTTCGTGGTGATCTAGCTTCAACTGACTCACAATCTCAACTATTCAATTTACTATGTTATCCACAAAAATCCCTTGTGATACTAGCTAACATATGCTCACTAGTGACTGGCTTCAACAGATATTTCCTGGAGTTCCAGTGAGAAGCAGTGAATAATGGGGTTCAACCGGGTGTGTTGTGGGATAGTAAGGCACTGAAAACATTGATGATAGACAATGGCGCAATTTCGTGGATTATTTGAAGTTAGACGTTAACATCGTTGAATGCCAGCTGGCTCAGTGTCGCATTATTTAGGCGTTCGCGCGAAACTGTTAGGTCCTGGTTGGGATGGTGTATGCGCAATACTAAGGTGTCCGACAATTGGACGAAACGGCCATCTAGTACTATCAGGGTGGCGATTGTTGGCCTATGCTCATTGGAATTGACAGGCGTAAGTAAGTAATGTCGACAATATTTAGTCGACAGCTTATTTCACTTTCGACAATACTTACGATAGTTTTACAGAAAATCCAATTCCACTCCATAGTAAATGAGTTGAAAAAAAATCAAATTCACTGTATGTGTAACGACGTGCGAAAAAATCTTGATACTTCTGCCTATACGTCTGTTGATATGATAAGTGTAGAATGAATCGAAATTTGTTATCCTTTTCAATAAAACAAGACTGATATGATGGAATGCAAAAACTGAAGATCTAAATTTATTCATGGAGTTACCATTGTTTCAAAACTGATCATGATAACATTAAAAAAATATGCTTATTTATAAATCTTATTGTAAATGTTTACTCAATCAATGAATTGGAATGTAATGACGTAACAAGGATCTACATTAATTAATCAATATTATGAAATGTAGAGATTAACTTGTTTTACTGACAAATATAACTTAATTATTGAGTCAATTAATTTACTTCTTTTTAATACTTTTCTACTTTTGACTGAATACTCTTGATGAATACAGTTCTATATTGTTATGTCCTGACGAGAATTATGTATGATAAATGTTGGGATCCATTTGTGGAATAATTCTATGCTTTATATACGTATTGTGTAATTGTTAAGCAACTAAACTATGAATAGTTATATTCCTCTTATTATACACTTTATTCTGACCCATAAACTGGTATTATACGATTTGCCGTTCTTGAGTTATGCCCAGTTTATCAATGACAGTCTCCCACATTCGCAGTTACTTTTTGGTTTGACCTTTTACAAATGTTTTTTATTTTATGGTGTGATGTGATCTATTTGGTTTGTATATAAACCCGGTATGTTTGGAATACATGATTCATATCGTGGAGGTTGAGATTAATGTTCCGGACTGAACGTGTAGACAGGGCTTGACAGCAAGAAGGGCCAATAAGGACTTTAGACTGCTCATACTTGTTTAATGCGTCATCGATCCAGTCGATAAATCACTGTCCTCTAATTGGCTGCATCATGACATCACACGTTGATAGAGATACAAGGCCACGTATAACAAAAAGTGGAGATGTGTTTTTTTAGTATTTAATATTTACAAGTCGTAATATTTTTGTTTATCTAAGCCTTTCTGTAAAAATGATATTTCACCCTATGCTTTAATACAATTTCTGTCGATCAAAGTTCAAATACTCATATACTAAAATAAATATAAGTAGATTTGATATTATTCATTTTAATGTCTGTTCAAATGTCAAATATTGATTCATTGTTTTATCATGTATCAGTAACAGAACGCACAGTTTATCTGTTCTTAATCTAGGATATCTCTTTTCTCAGAGAAATGGAAAATTAAGAAATATAACATATATTATCAGGATGGGTTTTGTGGATAATATAGTAGTTTAATAGTTGAATTTATGAGTCAATTGAAGATCGTTTATATAAATCAATAAAAGAAGAGGTTTTATTATCGAACATCGGGGGACTCCACTAGAACATTGCATAGCCTGAGAGAAAGTGAAATCAAACCTGACCTTACAAAGTTGATTTTTTTAGATATGAAGTGGGTCAATCAATTAAGGAAGAATTGATAATTAATTGTTTCAGCTTATTGATAAAAAATATATGGTTGACCTTAACCAAAGCTTTTGGGGATCCATGATATATGACATCATCCTTCCTCTTGAGATCAAGGATGGTTGCCTATTAGTCTTCCGTGGTCAGCAAGTTCGTTATACAAAATTAACCTTATCTGTTGGGATGAAAAGGATTTTGTGGATAGTAAGTAGTCCCGTAGATCGTCTCATATCAGGGATTTCATAATTTTTGAGGTGTGCTACCGGTTAGTAGCTGGAAGATTCGCTGCTTTGACCTCCTTTGAAAATTGGTGTGATTTGAGCCATCCAAGTGTACTGTTCATTCGAAAAGTAAGCGGCATCACGTCGTTGTTGGTCGGTCCATTAGGATCTAGCAGTTTGGATACAATTTTATCGATAAGTTGTATCTGGTGCTGAAGTCTGTTTTATCCCACTGCCCTTTTGCACATGTTCCTTATTTGATTGCATTGCCTGTATGCGCCATTGCCACCAGTTCCTTTGTATTTCGCTCAGCAGTGATATTTGAGGCTTTGCGAATGAAGGATCTGGGTGGTCGTAAATTTTGGCGACCTTTTGAGGAACAGACAGCCTTGTAGCATGTAAAGTCGTGTGTAGAAAGAAATCCCAATGGGCATCCACAACAAGTTGGGGGTCGACTTTCCAAGCCACTTGGCGTAGAATGTCCTGTAAAGCTGACACATCCAACCGTTTGAAATTTCAGCGCCTCTTGTTGGTAGTATGTTTTAGCCCAGTTTTGGTGATAAAACTGAGATCTATGACAGCGTGATCGCTCTGTCCTGAAAGAGCCAGAATCTAGAGGTTGTCAACTGAAGATCCTTTGTCTGTAAATACCCAGTCTAAGCGCGACGTTGTCTGACTGTTTCTTCAACTATTTGTCGGCTTCAAAATTTTGAATAATCCCAGATCCTCAATGAAGTTGAGGAAGCGAGCTTCAGTGAAGTTTTCACCTCCAATGAACGTATTTTCCATGAAAATTTAAGTCTCCAAAAATCAGGCTGCAATTAAACGCAACTCAATTTCGTAAATGTGCCCTTCAGCTTAGCAACCAGTCAGAATGTGGCGGGAATTATTATGTCAGCCATCTTTGTACGTAATGGTGGCCGGGTTTCTTCGTTCTGTGCTTCTTTTAGCTATTTCTTTTGTGTAGCTACGTAATTAATGTTTCAATGTGCTAAGATGCCGCAGTTAGTGTAATGTTCTACATGTTGGTGTGAAATTTACTTCGAATCAGCATTGTTTTTTGCTGCTTCTACTCTAGTCAATATATTTCTTCATTCAAGCTGGTTAGTCTTATGTTTTAAAATGGAAATCGGTTTTGTTTTGACTTGTTTTCTAGATATCCAAAGCCGAAGTTCGTTTTTTTCTTAGCTGAAATAACTGTTGCTGCCTCCTGTGACTAACTGTCCGCATGTTCATTCCTAACTGTCCTTTATGATGTTATCGGCAAAATGAAAGGAAACAATTTCCGGTTTTTAATTTTCTTCAGTATTGCGGAACACAATATCCCACCAACGAGTCAAACTAATACTTAGTGCCTAGCAGTAGGGGATGTCAGTATTGTTTTCGAAAGTACCCAGGCTTCCGACAACCACAGATGCTACCAATCTATTACAGAGGGTTTGTTATGAGAAAATATGCCACATAGCAGTAATGGAGAGGTTGTACGCATTACGTAGTGCGTTAAAGCAAGCTTAACATTGGAAAGCCGGAAATCTGCTATCAGTGTGTAGTGTATGTTTGGTGTTTTGGCCACAAAAGGAAGCCGAAGGGTCATGATCGGAGAGTAAAAAGGTAACTAACTGTTATTAAGCTCACCTTTTTATAGACCATAATTCACCACTCGCAAATTTGTGTTTTTCTACAGTATGATGTCAACCGTTATCTAACATGTTCACCTTTACGATGAAAAGTACCTGCAAATTCTCAACTTCATATTCGAATTAATTTGTGACAACTGTCTTCCAGTTTGAGTGCTTCGTACGCCCTGGGAGACTAGATTCCTACATTATTCACAGTTCCAGTATAACTTTCTCACGCAGTAAGTTCAAAGTAAACACTAGTCTTTCTAAATAAGCATGTTAAGCTAATATCCGTATTCTCTATTTCAGTTGGTCGATGAAGACATGTACCACGTGCATCTGTTGTATATTGTTATTTTACTCCAATTCTTACTGTTATATCTTCTGAAAAATAAAATTGCTATATGCAGCAAATACAGACTTATTGTTTTGATGGTGGTAGGGGGGTTCATGGGTTTTTTTAGCAGGACTGTAGTAATATTCTCACTAAAGAGCTAAGTGAGTGCGTAGACCAATGTAAAGTACCATACAGGGTGCTTTTGAATTACTCGTGTTCCATCAGTGTCGGTAAATGCATTACTTGCTTATCATATGACATTTGAGTAAGGAGCTATGAGATTAGATGCAGGGACGGTTAGGATGTGTAACGCGTGTCCATCCATCAGTTTTCCTGTCAACTCATGGTGGCTAGAATAAGTTGTGAGAGGACCCGAGCCTGTAGGTTTCCCAAGAAAGTGACGGAGATATGCACCAAATCACCTTATGAAGAGCACCTCCAATCACTTAATCTCTACTCATTAAAGTATAGACGTCTTAGAGGTGACCTATTTACTTACAGGATCCTTAACACTTCTGGAGATCCTCTTAAACACCTACTTAAGCTTAGTTCGAATAATAACCTAAGAGGTAACACCCAGAAACTGGAAACTCAACATAGCAAGACGGAATGTTGACACAACTTCTACTCCTTAAGAGTTGTCGAATGCTGGAATTCGCTGCCCGCCGAACTAGTCCAAGCGACTTCCCAGGAGTCATTTGGGAGGCGACTGGATCTTTTATTGTTAACATACCTAGGTTCCTGCTTGGAGGTTTCGGTGATCCCCTGCTAATAGACACGGAAGCCTGAACACATGAATTAGGTGATGAGAGGCTCGATTATCACAAGTTTCTCGCAACGATTAAGTAGATAAAACAAAGTAGCATTAGGTTTAAAAATTTATTCGAGAACTTTCATTAAGAATCGAATATGAAACAAAGGTTTAAACCAAGTTCCAGTCTAAAAGTTGCATTTGTAATGTTAAGCTGCAGTTTTTGTTGTTTTTCCAAACGAAAGGGTAAAAGAAGTAACTCAAAAAGTACTGGAAGTGGTTGTGAGATTAAAATGGACATCCAACATCCTTTTTATAATCTGCTGTTAGTTGGGTCTCCCGTAAACAGTTCCATAGGGCCATAGTTCTAAGGGCGAAACAGTTCTTAAGATCTGTGAAGACTCAGTCCTGTTGCATTCTAAATGAGAAAACAGTAATGAATTTAGTTAGAAATGTGGAACAGATAAATAACCAAATTACATGTTTTTTAGCAAAGAATTTATGCAGTTGTGATTTACCTTTAGTTCATGAATATTAGGTCAGCTATTTATTGTGCAAAGCATAACATGGACTTAATACCGTATATCAATGCTTTTATTATTTTGCTCTAATTTAAGTATCACCATGTATCTGCATCTAGTTTAACAGGGAGAAAAACAAGCAGAGTTAGTGTTTCAGTCAGTCAGTAACAACGTAGAACTTAGTACGTACGTACATCAGTTCGAGTTGCCATACCACATTAGCACAGAGATGCAGTGGTCGATTCAAATCCCGTAGTGGTAGAGGTAGTAAGAGTATAAGCAGTAATCGGGAAGATTAGGGTTTGGAGATGTTATTTAACGAGTATAATCCAGTGAAATAAATTTGGAAAGAGGAAAAAAAGGGGCATGAAGAATTCAGATAATTAGAAATTGGGAGAACATAGAGAGTGGATGCACCTGCGCCATTGCAAACGATTTTGAGCCATGTCATTCAGGGTCTCTAACCATCGGATGCTATCATCTCGCGGTCCCCAACCAGGTAGTCTACACCTACCAACATGACTCAATCCACTTGTCAGTGACTTCATGGATTTGTGCCATGTTTTGGTCTGGCCGCCCCTAGCTTTCTTCCAACCTACTCCTATACCACTGAATATAGCACGTCGAGGTAGTCGGTGGTTGGGCATACGTAACACGTGTCCCAGCCATCTCAACTGATGAAGTTTCACTACTTCATCAATTGATTTGCCATCCTTACCTAGTACCCGTTTCCTAACAGCTGCGTTACTTACTCGGTGGTCCCAGGATATACGAGCAATACTTCGAAGACACCTATGATCAAATACTAGTAACCTACGAATATCCTCTACTCTTACCGGCCATGTTTCACAGCCATAAAGTAGGACGGAACGAACTGCTGCGCAGTAAACACGTCCTTTGGTTGGTAGACGGATATCTCGCCTACGCCATAAATGACGCAAGTTGGCAAAAGCTAGTCGAGCCTTCTGTATCCGTGCTGAGATTTCGTCACACACCAGACCACAAGGGCTGATGAGACTTCCAAGATAAGTGAAGCGGTCGACACACTCAACTACTTCACTCCCTATCACTAGTTCGGGTGTCGATGTAACCCAATCCTGAAGCAACATTTTGCATTTCGAGGGAGAGAATCGCATCCCGAACATGCTTGCATTGTTGCTTAGAGTGGTCAGAAGACTCTGCATTTTGTCAGCGTCTTCACCAAATAAAACTATGTCATCTGCATATTCTAAGTCAACAAGTGAACCTCCTGGTAGAAGTTCAACCCCTGGAAATTTAGATGAGGAGAGTGTTATCTCTAAAAGTACGTCGACCACAAAGTTGAACAAGAATGGGGAGAGTGGACAGCCCTGACGAACACCACTTGAGGTAATCAATTCTGATGACAGTTCGCCATAAGCTCTCACTCTACCAGTTGTGTTCGAGTAGAGAGCCTTTATAAGGTTAATGTACTTCTTTGGTACTCCTTTCAGTGACAAACACTGCCATAGAACCTCACGGTCAACAGAGTCGAATGCCGCCTTAAGATCGAGAAATACTACCATTGTGGGGCGTCTGAATGTGTGTCTGTGTTCTAGAACCTGACGTAGTGTGAATATCTGATCTATACAACCACGTCCAGGTCGAAAACCAGCCTGATTTTCTCGAGTCTGCTCTTCACGAGCTTTGATTAGGCGTCGAAGTATTATTGAAGCTAATATTTTAGACACTATATTAGTCAAACTGATTCCTCTGTGATTGTCACAAGAGGACTTTTGTCCTTTCTTATAAACTGGCACAATCAGTGATTGAGACCAGTCAGATGGGATTACGTCCAGTTCCCAAATTCTACCTAAGACCTCGGTTAATCTCATTGCTAGTACTGGACCACCATCCTTAAAAATCTCAGGAGTAAACCTGTCAGGGCCTGCTGCTCTCCCTCGTTTCAGATTTCCTATGGCTTTTTCAACTTCATAAAGAGACGGAGGACCTACATTAACTTGCCATTCAGGTTGACTGGAGATCGTGGGAAACCGAAGTGTGGCTGAAGGCCAGTTGAACTGAACCCTAAAGTGTTCTGCCCATCGATCCAATCTCCTGGATTGAGAATGAATAATATGTCCATCTTTCTCTGATATTGTTTCGCTAACAGTCGGGTTCCTAATTCCGGTTTCCTTAACGAGTCTAAACAATTGTCTGCTATTACCTATTGCCGTTGCCTTTTCCATCTCTCTTGCTTTCGCTACCCACCACTGTTCGCGATCATTGCGCAGACTTCTTGTCAGTTTGCGCTTAAGCTGACTCCGCTCTTCACTATGTTCAGAGCCAGGTGGAATGAGTTTCCGAGCATCTATCAGTGCGATAGATGCTGCTGAGATCCAGTGTTGCTCCCTAACCTTCTGGTTTACCTTACTAACAGATATCACTGCTGTTTCCACAGCTTTTCGGATATCATTCCATGCTGCCTCGGGGTGGGCATCACATACATGGCTGCCTAACTGTTTTTCTAGTTGTTCCTGAAATATACTCTTAGCTTGACTATCATTAAGTAGGCCCCTAAGAGGTTTCCTTGCAGCGGTTTTCCTACGTCCAGTAAGACGCAAGCAAATACGCGCTCGTACTAGAGCATGATCTGAATCTAGGCATGTGCTCCAGAATGAGCGACAGTCTTCTATCGAGCCCCTCCATCGGTGGCTGATAGCGATGTGATCTATTTGGGTCCAACGTTGGGACGAATTAGGGGGTCGCCATGTTAAAAGATGTTTTTCCTTATGCTTAAAGTTAGTATTTGCAAGGAACAGGCGATTATCTGAGCATAGCTGCAACAGACGGTCGCCATTATCTGTTCTTTGAGCCACTATACTATAAGATCCACCCAGGTGTCTTTCTCTATCGCTTAGTTTACCTACTTGAGCATTAAAGTCACCGGCCACTATTACTACATCCGAGCGCTTAGCTTTTCGGAGAAGGTCCGAAAGCTTTCTGTAAAACTCATCTTTTACATCATCTGAGCTGCAGTCAGTGGGAGAATAGGCAGAGACGACGAAGAGGCAACGACGAGTGTCCCTATCTTTCCGGATTCTTACTGTTCCGTTCAGTCGGACAGCGCACAAACGACTGTCTACTGGGATCCACTCTAAGAGAGCTAGTTCTGCCCTAGGACTCAATGCTATACCTACGCCGGCGAGGCCACGGGAAGCAGAATCAGGGCTTCCAGATACACGAAGCGTAAATCGAGTCGGTTCTTTATTTTGGCATGGTGAGGTCAAATGAATGATGCTACTTGGATCCTGTATGCGCGTTTCGGAGACGCAACACACATCAATGGCGCGAGATTCTAAAGTCCTAGCTAAGGAAGCCTGCTGTCCTATTTGGCACAGTGTTCGGACGTTAAAAGCTCCTACGTGTAGTTTAGAGCGTGGTTTGAGGAGACCAGGAATAGAGTTCCACGTACTCGAATCGTTTGCCCTAGCGGTGCGAGGTGATAAAGAGACGTGAGGAGGGTTAGTCATGGAGATAAGAGAGGTATTAGAAGGTGTAGGAAGGATTTGAATGTGACCAACTTGGTCTCGCGTGCTGTTACGGGTATGAGGGCTGATGTCACTTCCCGGCTGCCCACACCGTGGAAGGGTATTTCTTGAGGAACCTGAAAAGGAAATTGGATTAGTGTTGGTCTTAACGACCTGGGAGCGTGACCGCAGAGCCCAAGGGACAACTGCTTGAGGCCGGTCGCGCACGGCCTTTTTGTAGAAGGTTTTTGACGTGTTAGCTCCGTTCTTCAGATGGCCTTACCGCCGGAGACGGAAATCCGTGAGGTAAGGTGAGGTGTGACATTTTTAGGGTCGACCTTTTCTAACCCCACCCCTCCTTGTGGGAAGGCAGCATCGCTGTCATGCTGATTGTCCGAAGGAAACACCTTACTGCTGTCACACCTCTGTACAGTCAGCAGTACGACTTCGCCCTCAGACTTTGAGTTGCTGCTTTTAGTCTTACCGTTCACCAATCGACCTGCCTGGCATGGTAGAACCTACAGGAACATATGTTCCAGCCAATATAGCTCGGATGGGTCATCACGATAGGCAAGCCCGACCACCACGTCAAGGTAGCAGCTTCGGTCGGTCATCAAACACTAACTCTCTCTCACAGAGTTAGTGTTTGATGAACTAAAAGTCCCAGTTGTCAAAAAGATTCTTAACATTTGTCCACAACCAACTGCATTTAATTGAGATACAGAACACTCATCTTCTAAGAATGTATACTGCTCTTCTGCGGGCAAATAAAAGCTCACACACTTAGCTATCCTGCTACCGATGTTATTGCTGGGGAAATTGTTTAATGACAGTGATCATGAAATATGGTCAGTGATGGATGTACAATCTAGAAATAAACACCAAACAAACTTATCGCTATCTTATAATGTATGACAGCAACAGTACCAAAATCACTTTTTTCCTATTTTTAATCAGACTGATTTGAATCAGTATACTTATCAGAAACAGGCAACTCTACTTACTAGACTGATCTGTTTCGTTACAGACTTCAAGCACTATACTTAAGTATACCATATTTCTTTCAACTAAACTGAATTATACGACAACCAAGAATACTAAACTAAGCAAGTGTCATAGTTATTGTCTCATTTGCACAGGCATATTGCTTAAAGTAGTTAAATGGACATAATGAAGACGATAAAATAAAAACACGAAATATAGACCAATTGAACTTACCGAACAGAAGACAAAGAATATATATATTGCTTCCCGACTGAAAACAACAGGCAGTTGTTCATAAAAACATAGTTTATAGTACAATAAACCTTTCTACAGTTAAATTATGCACTGACAGTCTATCTGGAAACAGTCAACTATGTGAATAAACTCACTATGACTTGAGATATCATCCCAGCATGCAATGGACGTGCAGTGTAACGCAGTCGAACGTGGCGAATAAAAATATAAAAAAAGATCAAAATTAGCTATATAATCTAGTTATTTAATTAAAAATACATTATGAAGTGACAAAATCTGTGGTTACTTGAACGCACAGATGACCGGTACATTAAGTTTACATGGTTGCGTTGCGGATAAGATCACCCAAAAATCATGATACGAATGAACCTGAGAATAGTAGAGTGGGTTAATCCTTTCAACATACGAATTTCGTATTCCATATCAGCGATGATCTTCGTGTGGGTAGCTCCAACTAGACATCAAGAGGTGATAGACAATCTTACTGAGTACCATATGGATTTATCATGATTGATATACTCTTGATTGTGTACTTGATGTGTTTCCAGGCAAGATCGCAAGTACAAGGCTACTTCACCTCCCATTCCTATTTTTGTGTCACTGCGAAACGAGGACGTTCCGGCTATCGCTAGCTTCTGGTTTGTAAATTGAGAAGATTTCCATGTTTCAGACATTCTTATCACATGAGCATTATTATTATTGCTAATTTCACGTAACTCATTCATTTTATTCGGTAAACTCTTCAAGTTCATTTATAAACAGTTAATACTTTCAGTTTGAAACGCGTCAGCTTCTTCCTGTTTGTCCCTATGAGCATTATGTGAATGTACTAACTAAGAATTCCGAAATAGTGCAATTTACTGCAAGTAGAAACCTATGAACGCAAATAGACCTATTGTATTTGGATTTCGTAATCAGCACGCGTTCAAATACAAGGGAATTATTAGTTCGTACAAATACCATATAATCGTTTTTCAGGAGCTGGCTAAAACCAGCGAGGGGGTGCACAATAAAGCCTGTATAGAAAAGTTATACATGATGAATACTAGTCATTCGATAAATCCAGATGCTAAAGTAAAGCAGATGAATACAGATACTAAACCTTAATTTTGCACATATGAATAGAATTGTAGTAGTATTGAAATTCATTGTTTCAGTGGAATTGTGCATTATTAGCCAACTGAATAAACAATGAAAACTGCCAAACTGTACCTGTGTATGGGGTACATAAACTGATTTACCTCCTCATTTGTATCTCAAATTCACCTGCATGCTTAACCAGATTGTAATTTCAACAAATAAACGAAGGCCATTGACCTGAGTGATTCGTCACAGTTAAATTTTTCAGATCTTATCCACAGTTTTTCATTGAAAAAATTTCTCGCAAAGCTGCAATTTTTCTGTGCTTTGACTTTGTACTTAATTTTCATAAAATTGGTAAATTGATACAGCTGACAAAGTCCTGTATCCAGCCTAATTATGTAACGTCTATTCAAAACGCATTTTTTGTGCATAATCAAACAAGTTTGCACTTTGTTGACTGAGATAACTAGTGTGATACGGTTAAAAGTTTTATTCATTGATGCTAAAGGTAGCTGCTTATTCAGTATGATTTGAGAGAGAAATTTTCTAGTGCTACTTGAAAATCTGAGAATCCGTAAGAAGCCGACCTAAAATGAATGAGAAATCAAACGTTAAACACTTGTTTATGGGGTAGTGAACTTGAAATGACCACATGGAAGCAACTCTCCAACATCCTAGCACGGAGGAAAGTGTTTCAGCATCCAGTCAACAGACAACCAAAGTGCAGTTCTTTCATGAGGGCCCTGAAATATTCAATAGTCGTTAAAACAGAGCTACTGTAATGGTGTTCGTTTGCGCAACATCCGGTGAGGTTGGACCGTGTGATAGGTAAACGAACACATCAATGTTAACATAAAACGCCCACCATCACAATAACTTCGCTGTTTACTAACTAGCCACATCTTTTTTGTTTATCGCAGACGGCATTAGGTTTTGATTCATTTTTTCTATTCTCTGGTTACTATTCGGCGTGTTATTTACGTCTAATTTTTCTTGTTTCATAGACTGTATTAATTGTTTATTTTGTATATCCGCAGTGGCATTTTACGTATTAGAAGCAGACAAAATTTATCAAACCAAATAGCTCACTCGTCCTGACTTTGAATAGTTTGAGACATTAAAATATGCTGTGCATCCACCTTTAGTTACATCAGGACAAAGCTAGACGGATTCTGCATTTTGTTTTGGTGGTTCACACCGGTTTTATCCATTAAGAAGTAGAAGCTGATATCAGTAGCCATTTGAATCTGATAGGGACTGCAAAAACACCAGACGCACTTCTAAAGTCAAGCAACTTAGGGAAATTGGTGAAGATTTCTCTCAGTTGTATGTTAGATCACTGCAACCAGACTACTCCTTGAATGTTACTATAAATCATGGAGATTTGAACTATTCTTCTCAAATCTGTCAGCCTTCATGTTAAAATCCGCATTTTGTAGAATCATGTTATCGAAACAAGTAGGTTCAAAGCATATAATATAATCATTTGATTGCATCATATATTTGTTTTAATCTAACGCCGTATACAAACTTCTCAGCGTCTATGGAGCTAGGCGGTTAGTAAGAGTTCCACATGTTTTTAACATTAGTGTTTATATACAATTCGTAGATTTTTATCTGCTTCTATCATCATCGGCACGTTATTTATCGGTAAGGTTCACATATTCAGGTCAGTAAACGGTATTATACTGTTCTATTCGAAAAATACCACTTTAATTGAGATGTAAAGAAGATGCATTCGCCTCACAAAAGTTTTGATTTGTGCATAGGAACTTTCAAGTGCTTTATCTTAAATACTTTAATGTTGGTTTTACGTTTGACGACAAGCAGTACTACAGTTTTTGTTTATTTGGGCTGCCAGTTTACTTATGTAAAAATAATAAAGTAGAGAAGCCTGCCTGCGGAAGAGTTATGTATATTACACAAAACTCAAAGTATATTGGCTTCTTCCTATTGAGCTAGTTAAAACATATTTCAGAAAGTCAAAACTTTCTGCGTGAATGATGAAAAGCGAGAAAAAAGTTGATAGTTTTTTTCAGAAAATGCTCATGTAGTTGAGGGCTTACCAAAATACTCAAAAGCCTACGATAGAGCGGCAAACCTGGTTGCAGTCAAAAAACCTAATATTTGTTCAGGCACTAGTTAAGATATATTTTGTTTTTGAAAATATTAAACTCATTCAGCATTGACATTCATTAGAGCATATTACAATAGTCATACTAAATCCAAATCACAACCCTACAATTTTCTATCAAAATAATGAGACACGAGTTTTGGTCATTTCTGTGAATATTTTAATGATCCTGAAATCAAAATGTTTCTCTCACTTGCTCACAGCAACTATCATGTTACGGTGTAGGCATTCATAGAACTTTCAAAATGAAAACCCCCATAATTTATTCATTCTTGTTTCTTTGTGGCAAATTAAATGCCAGCGCTCAATAGTTTTAAGCGTTTGACCACTTGGTAAATGATGATGAATGTTAGTAGCAGGCAGTTGAAGATGACACAGGTATTCAGTGTTCGACAACACTTTTACCAGCAACACCTAATATAATTCGTACCCATCAAGAGAAATCAAAAGACAGAGTCGAGGAGATCGGAAGAGTGTATTTGGCGATTACCAATATATCGGAATTCTCTGGTCCAATCTGACTAGAGATTGCGGTAGATGTTGAGCACAGCGTTACCACACGTGATCCGGTACAGATGCATGACCGAGCACCTTCAGCTAGATGAATCCACTAAAACATATGGTCAGCATTCAATGTCGAAAACTTACAGAGCTATTTATTTTGGGGATTTATTTACCGCTATACAATGTTAAATTAGACGAAAAACGTGTTAACATTGTGTGGCAAATACAAAAATACGATTCAACAGAATAATATTTATGATAGAATAAATTTCGAAAGACTCCTACCTAAAAGTATCAGTTGTAATGTATCCCAAGTAAATATTTTGAATTCCACTGTGTTTATAATGAAACACAACAATTATCCGGTGGTACTGCTGATGAATATTTCACTATTAATATGACTGAACCTCATAAACCACAACATTTTACTAGATGCTTAAGAACCCATTTTAAATGAAGACATTACTAGTGAATATGTGATGCTATTATTATTAAAAAGTTTTGTGCTGTTTGTTTGTTTATTCTTCAGATCCACAACTAAACAACGGAAATGATGATGTGCCTGAAGAGTCATTTGTTGGGTTCGTTTTTCACCTTATAGATATCATAATTAGGATAGATCACAAGAACCATTGTCGGATTTCGATATTGTTGTTGGACATTTAGAGGAGATAATGATGAGTAAGAGTAATTATATTTAAGTATGAAAAACTCCATAGTTTACACTATGAACTGATTTTAGTTAGATCACCATTGGAAATCGGGAAGCACTGAACAGCTGTTTTGTCTTAGTATGGGAATCTTTTGTAATTCACACTCACGACCTCATTACCTGTGACCTTACCCAAGACTTTCATGTCTCTTAGTGAGCACTTAACCCCTAGAAGACAGCTGTTATGTACGTCCTAGTTCCCAATGTCCATTTAACTAAGGCCAATTGTAAGGCTAACTACGAAAACTTAGCAATACCCACTAGGTCCTTACACTAATATTAATCCTATCCTCACTAGTGACTAACTTTGAGAAGTAGTTTCACGACTTCTAGTGAAAGTTGTGACCAGAGGATGCGAGATTTGTTGTATTTCGGTATTGAAAGATTGTCACTCAACATTGCAGACTGATTAAAGTTGGACTTGTACACTGTTGGATGCTGGCGTGAAATCGGAAGCCCTAGGTTTAATCCCCTGTGTCCGAGTCATGGATGCACATTATCGAGGAGTCCCATATTAGGTCGAAACAGCTGTCTAGTGGTTTCCAGTTTTTACCGGTTGTCTAACCAAGATTAGCTTGTGATGTTAGACCATGAAAATTTAAACCCGTATAGAAATTATAAAACACTTTACAAATTTGTATTAAACCAGTATCTAGTTTATCTTTCATAATAGATATGTAATGGTTGTATATAATCTGGTGAAATTAGATCAGGTTATGTAGCGTGCACTTGATTATCCGTTTCTAAAATAAATAATCTAACATTTGTATAATTTTATCGTCTATATTCCAATTTTTTTCTATTTTAAGTCGTTTCATGTTACTTCATAGTCTTAAGAAACCATCATTTTCTTAGTTATACCGTAACTCGACAAATAATCAAGGGCATCACATCTAGCCAGTCTAACTCTATTGGTTTATTTCGACTTAGCTACTAATCGAGAAAAATTGTTTTCTACTTACAATCACGTGATCTGTGCAATAAATACGCGAACTGTGATTGTTTATAGTTCCTGATCTGCGATTTCATTTTTGTATCAGATCATCTTTTACTTGAATTATCCTCTATGAAATTTCTTTCTGTCCCAGTTTAAGAAGTGATCATGTGAAAATAATGAAACATTAAGCGATGAAACAATTGTAGAGCCCAATCTTTGAGGACTCAAAGAGATGTATTCAACAGTGAAAACACAGAAGACTCTTGTATCTATCCAATAATGAGGATTATTTTGAAGATCATAAAAATGATTAAGGCTAAAATTTCCATAATAGATCACAGTGCTCATATTTATGGGACGTAGTAGTAAAGTCCATAATTTATTGCACAAAAGTTCATACAAAGTAACTTATACTACCTCGCAGGGGGCGAGGTCGTGGATGCTGAGGAGTTCCACTATAGGACGAAACGGCCGTCCAGTGCTTTCAAGTTTTCCATAGTGGTTTAGCTTCAACTAACTCATGATCTTAATCATTGAAATTACTATAATATCCACAGAAACCATCTGATATTAATATATTTACAACATTTTTCTATTTTCATGTTCTAATCCTTTAAAAACAAACAAAGGTGATCACTTTCAAACTATTCAAGATACATTTATGAATGAAAATTACAATGAATTTGATGAAAATGAAGAGAATAAATTTTGTTATACAGAAATTCATGAAAAATATGTAAATGAAATTTGTTATTCCTTTACTTCTTTTTACTTCATCTTCATCATCAATTCAATCTGACTTAATGATCAAATATCATTTTATAGATTGATACAGTTGAAAAAGTATTAGAAGAGCAATTATGTCAAAGAATACCTCATTTCTCAATGCGTTCATTTATAGATAAATTAGCGTAAGTGTATCTATCTATATATATGAATTTCAATAGTTGAGATCATGAGTCAATTGAAGCTAAACCAACATGATAAACCTGAAAGCACTGAAAGGCTGTTTTGTCCTCTTGTAGGACGTTTCAGCAGTGCACATCCACGACTCCACCTCCTGGTTCGAATCTCACGAGGTGGGGTCGTGGATGCATATTGTCAAGGAGGATTTCCACAATTGGATGAAATGGTCGTCCAATGCTTCTACGTTTTCCATGGTGGTCTAGCTTCAATTGACTTATGATCTCAATTATTAAAGTTATTATATTATCCACAAAATCCTTTCTGATATATGGATTTGTTTGTAATTGGTGATCTTTGTATATCCTTGTACCGATCCATATACTGAAGTTTGAACTATATTACTTGTTTTGTTTGAGTACTAACTATACTTCTCAATTTCTCAAAATGACATAGATAAACCAGGGTTTGATCCTTCAACCTACAGGTTGTAAGTTGAATAGTTTGAACTCTATAATTTATCATCCCATAGTGTTTAGAGGCTTGAGATCGAGCCTAGAACTTTTAAGTTCTCAATCAACTTTACACTGATATATCTTTTGTCAAAACTAAATTTCAATAGGATAACTATTATCTGTTAAACATTTTGCATCATCTTTCTAAATAGATACACAGACATTGACTTGAACAAGCTTATAGGATAAAGGTGAACAGCATGATAGAATAAATTAAGTTTGCTTTAATGCATAATACTCATGTTTGAATTATTCATGATTGACTAATTTGTTACTTCATACTACTGTTTGATTGTTACTGAAACTTTTATCAACTATTTTGAAACAAAATGAGATTGAGTCGGTCAGTCAGTCAGTCAGTCAGTAGGTCAGCAACAACGTAGAACTTCATACGTACGTACATCGGTTTGAGTTGTCATACCACATTAGCACAGTGATACAATTGTCGATTCAAATCCCGTAGTGGTAAAGGTGGTAAAAGTACAAACCGTAATCGAAAAGTGTTTAAAGATGTTATTCAAGGAGTATTATCCAGTGAAATAAATTTGGAAAGAGAGAAAAAAATACGAAGAACTCAGGAAGTTAGAATTAGGGAGAACACAAACAATGGATGCACTCGCGCCATTGCAAACGATTTTGAGTCGTGTCATTCAACGTCTCTGACCAGCGGTTGCCATCGTATTGTGGATCCCAATCATGTAGTTTGCACTTACCAACATGGCTCAGTCCACTTATCAGTGACTTTATGGATTTGTGCCATGTTTTGGTTTGGCCTCCCCTGGCTTTCTTCCAACCTTCTCCTACACCACAAAAAATTGCTCATCGGGGCAGTCGATGGTTGGGCATATGTAACACATGTTCTAGACATCTCAACTGATGAAGTTTCACTACTTCATTAATTGATTTGCCATCCTTACTTAGTACCCATTTCCTAATAACTGAATTACTTACTCGGTAATCCTAGGATATACGAGCAATACTTCGTAGACATCTACGATCGAATACTAGCAACCTACAAATATCCTCTACTCTTAACGTCCATGAGATTGAGCACATGTCATTCAAAATACTCTGACACAACTGTTTAATTACGATACATTTACAATATGATTACACTACTTTCATAGTTCATTGTAAGATCATATAATCATGATGATGAATCGTTAAATCGAACGAAAACTTCTCAATGATCAATCTCATATTCATGATCTCGTTTCTTTTTGTCTTCTATACAAGCCATTTTTATGATCATTACTTATTTGTATGTATGTGTGTTTGTGTATGTGCTTTCTTCTCTATTCACACAGTTCCAACTATAGTTCATTAGATGGTGAAGTATTTGAAATGTTGTATACATTCACTGATTTTTTAGCATTCAAAGAAATGATGATTGATTACAAGAAGGTAAGAAGAAAAGTTAACATTTCAATGATGAAAATCAATCTTTGTATTACTTTCTATCTCTTATTATGATATTGAAGTGACTATTAGGAGGATAGACACAATCAACTTCACTCTGATAACCATGTTTATCACTGGGGTTTTGATAATTATGGAATATTTATGGTCTAAATCATGAATTGATCATCATTACAGCATCATTAAAAACTTTGAAGCACTGAATGACCGTTTCATTCTACTATGGAACTGTTCAGTAGCATGCATTCGCGACCCTCAACTATACAATCTCTACAAATATCCTTATACTTGAAGAATAATTATATGATGTTGAACACTAGTGAAGTTGTTCAGAATTTACAATTGAGCAGTATAATTCAGAGAATACAATAATAATTAAGCGTCCGTATGAGCTTAACATTTTGACCATCATTTCACACTGGAAGTTGTTCAGAAAGAATAATAAATTACTTAAAGGTTCATTCAACCATTTGCCGACCTTAACTGACTAATATAACATATTAGTATAATAATAATGATATCAAGGATAATAATCATATCAATTACTTGAAATATTTACCTACTTAATTACTTACGCTTGTTACCCCCAATGGAGCATAGACTGCTGACCAACATTGTTCAAACCACTCTGTCCTGAGCATTCCTTTCTACTTCTGTCCATTCTCTTTTCATTCTTCACATGTCCGTCTTTATTTCTCGATGTAATGTGTTCTTTGACCTTTAGGATTCCTTGTGAGTGCTTGCTGTGTGACGAAGCTGGGTGCTTTCTTCAATGTGTGTTATATCCACTTTCAGAGCTTCTTCCTGATTTCCTACTCCGCCACAACCTAATTTCTTCTCTCCTACAGTACGACGTTGCTGATAGTGTCTGTCCGACGGATCCGAATTATTTTGCATAGACAACTGTTAATAAACACCTGTTTCTTCTGGATGATGGCTTTCGTAGTTCTCCAAGTTTCTGTCCTACACAGTAGAACTATTTTGACATTTGTATTGAAAATTTTGAGTTTGTGTTGGTTGAGAGTTGTTTTGAGATCTAGGTGATCTTCAGTTGTAGATATGCTGCTCTTACTTTGCCGATTTGCGCCTTCCCCTCTGCATCAGATCCACCATGCTCATCAATGATGCTGCCGAGATAAAAAAAGAATTTACATCATCCAGATCCTCTCCATCAAGTGCGATTTGATTGGTGCATGTTGTGTTGTATTGGAGAATCTTTATTTCCCTCTTATATTTGTTGAAATCTAATGCTCTCGAGGCTGCTACTACATTGGTCGTCTTCTTCTGCATTTGTTGTTGCTTGTGCAGTAGAAGAGGCAGGTAATCTGTGAGGTCTAAATCGTCCAGCTGAATCCTAGATTCTGATTGTATCCCATGCTTCCCACCGGATGTTAACGTCTTCATGATTCAGTCGATCACCAGGAGAAAGAAAAAGGGTGATAGTAAACAATATTACCTGAGACCGGTCTTTACCTCGAACGAGGCTGTCAGCCGTCCGCCATGCACGATTTTGCTGTTTAATCCATCATAGGAATTCTGTATGATATTGACGGTCTTCTGAAGCACGCCGTAGTGTCGAAGAAGCTTCCATAGTATTGTCCTGTCCACGCAATTAAATTCTTTCTCGTGGTCAACGAAGCTAATGATGAGTAATGAATTCCATTCAACTGATTGTTCCACAATGATCCGTAGAGTTGCGATTTGGTCCGTACACGATTGATCCCTACGGAATTCAGCCTATCGGTTTCAAATTTCGGTGTCTACGGAATCCTTCATTCTGTTTAACAACATCCCATACAGTAGAACTGTCTTGATATTTATATTGAAAATTTTGTGTTTGTGTTGGTTGATTAATTTTTTAAATCCCAGATCTTCTTCAGTCGTAGAGATGCTGCTATCGCTTTGGTGATCCATGCCTTCACATCTGTATCAAATCCGCTATGTTCATCAATGATGCTGTCCAGATATGTAAAGGTTTTTACATCTTCCAAATCTTCTCCATCAAGTGTGATTCGATTGGTGCACGCTATCACAAATTAATTTTCACATCAGATCATTATGAAGATGCACCTTTCATCTCTCTTTTTATCTCAGAATGGGTGGATAGATTATAATGAACTACACTTGTGGTACTTGTTGAGATTCTCAATCATCGGATTCATGATAGATTGTAAACATTTTATAGACAATCATGATAATGTTCTCTCGAAATATGTAATTAATGAATGGAAATAAGGCTTAACACAAAAATCTGTGGTAATAAAAGCCTGTTCCGAAAAAAACGACAATATTCAAGGAGTTTGAACAGATCACTAGTTTAAACACAGACAAGCAGACAGACATCGCCAACATGGAACCCAACACAAATTATTCACATTAGCCTAAATTGTCATGTTACGTTGATATGATAAAATGAAAATAACAAAAGAGATCGAAATGATGTAATAGTGTAGTGAGATAAGAATACAACTGGGGACAATCGAGTGTATTTGAACACGAAATTACAGAATATCTCACTAAAATCTGAGAACCATATTGTAAATAGTTAATTTGCAAAATATCAATCCATCGTCTCAAACTTGACTGTTTCTTTGTAAATATCAGTCCATCGTCTCAGATTTCATTGTTGATGCATTTTCATATCAATTGTTTTCCGTTCTTATTCTTTCCTTCTCGATCTTCTATGGAAACACATTCTATTTTTGACCAGCATTATATACTACTTATGTAAATATAAGTAGCTGACAGTAGCAATGATAAAAAGGAAGAATAAATCTTGGGACTATGATTTTTAAAAAAATACAGTGGAAAGTTATGTATAGAAGCGGTACTAGAATTCAAGATAGAATGGAAGATAAATAGTGAATTCATCTGTTCTATTGTAAATCTTCTTAAACAATGTTTTCAACCACTGATTGCGTTTATAACATGGCCCCCAAATGCCCTGGTACGGTCGAGAGTGGGGAGAGTTAGCTCTCCCTCACGAAATGCTCTCACATGGCCACGCGTATACAGCCTGTGCCAGGGAATTCCTACTCACTGCCTTCTCGTGGTGGAGGTGTTGTTTAAGAAATTGAGAGGACGAAAAGCGAATATTCGGCGATTTAACCGGGTAAGTAGATATGGAGGATTCACCTAGAAAAGTTAGAAAACTCTGATTCCAAACTAATGGTGCCCATGGGTTCCAGTATCCTGAGGGGACAAATGACATATGAACCAATCGTTGGTAACCAGCCACCATGGGACTGCATCTCCTTACGTTGCTCCACTGTCTTGTGGATCAGACCTTCAGGTCGAAGGTTTTGGGTGTAGCCCTCTAAGAAAACCACCTGCTTCAGTTTGGGCACCCAGGCAGTATCACAGCCCTCACATACATCAAATAAGATCTGTGTGGCACATATGTATTTGGTGCCTCCTTGTACCAATATCTATGTGTTAAAATAAATAATGAAAATAATAAACCCCAATCAAGTATTTTGCATGGCGAGACTATAATTTGTGAACGAACTAATCATGTATAAGATAACAGGTCTCGGATTTTGGCGCGAAATCCACTCACCCATTTGGCTAAATAGTATCTTGGTATTATATCTGATGTTAGATCGTGATGAAAACCACTCAAATCTAATTCTTAACCTTAATCATCAAATGTAATTCATAATTCGAGTTCCTCACACTAATTTGTAATCCTCATTTGACCTTAGTTATCAGGTAGACAATCTCAAAGTCAGTCTATCGTCGCTCGAGAATGGTTCATAAATTATGGTCTCACCATCATTACTACTAATATCATTATTAGTAGTATTGGCATTAGTATTTATTCAGTGGATTATGAAAACTATCGGCGAGACTATAATTTATAAAGGAAACCAATCAGATTTTAAAATAACATGTTAGATTTTGGCGCGAAATTCATTGATCCATTTGTCTATAACCCTCAGTTAGCACCAGTAAGTAAGTGAACATTCTCGAGGTTACTAAGGTATCACTCTAAGTTTATCCATAAATGATAGTCTCACAGTTTACATCCACTAACACGGTTTAGACTAATAGCCAACTACTAAATATTAATACCAGATGGGTTTTGTAGAGATTATAGCAATTCCAATGGTTGAGATTATGAGTCAATTGTAGCTATTTCACCATGAAAAACCTAGAGGCCATTTCGTCCTATCGTGAGACTCCTCAGCAGTTCGCATCCACAACCACGACCTCCTCCTCACATACATACCTTTTTCTTTACTAATATTGATCTCTGATTTGACTCCTTGTTTTTTTCTTTTTTCTTCTTTCACATTAAAAACAAACAAACAGGCTAAAACTGGACAAATTGTTCATTTGGAATTAACTAATTCTTATCCTAATTATAATCATCTATCGATCAT
Organism: Schistosoma margrebowiei; assembly: GCA_944470205.2. Lineage (NCBI taxonomy): Eukaryota > Metazoa > Platyhelminthes > Trematoda > Strigeidida > Schistosomatidae > Schistosoma > Schistosoma margrebowiei. The sequence goes on along the minus strand of OX104029.1, from coordinate 3,802,919 downwards.
AATGAATGATACAATGGATCATTCATTACAATATAGATCTAATAGTACAATTAGAAACTCTTGTTCTTCAATGATAAACTATACGAATGGAAAGAATGAAATTGATCATTAAATTTTAAAACAAAAAATTTACTTATCTGTGAAATGAATTACATCATATTCATGAAATTGATTGCATTTGTTAATAAATTCATTTCTATTTGTGTTATTTGAATGATTTTTCATTATATTGCATGAATTTAATCTTAACTTCAATATATACTACTTTTAAGCTAATTTAGTATTATATTTAGGTAGGGGTTTTATGGTCAGTTAGTCAGTCAGCTACAATGTAGGACCAGGCATATATGTGTATCGGTCTAAGTTGCCATACCTTATTAGCACAACAAGATGAACATTGATGTTAGATCTAATGAAGCGTCCAAGTCACCCGATTGAGATAAGTACAAAACCGAAGTTTCTAAAACAACGATTTGTCTACAATAGCGGTTGTTTATTGAATAATACACATAATTTAGTTACAAATCTCAACTTGTGAAGTGTCCGAGGCCTTTAAACGCATCCTTCAAGTATGAAGTAAAAAGGCTTCATGTAACAGTAACATAAAGAATAAGTATAACATACGATAAAAACAAAAGACAGCTGATAGCTGTGTCTAAATTTGATAGCAGTTTTCGAACAACGGAAACCCGAACTGAGAGCAAAACAATATGGAAACTGTTGCGTTTAAACAAATGCACAAAACTGTGGATAACCGCTACAGCGATTAAGGTACAGTGATTATAATGATAAATACAATAAACGTTATAAGTATATGTGAACATTTCAGAATGCTGCACTACAACTTGCGTTACAACATAAGTGTAAATATTGTTGGGAATACAACTGCTTACTGAATGTAAATAAGTAGTATAAAACAATATACGAAGAAGTGGAAAGGGAGCGAGTAGGAACAGTGTAAGACAAACTTAACAATTGGAGTCATGGAAGTAGTTAATTCAATGGTAGTAATATATAAAAGAAAGACTGCATATAAGAACATAGTACAGGAAGAAAAGATTAGTTCATAGAAAGATTGTAGTAATCTAATAATTGAGAGATTGAATCTTGTGGTGGGGGATTGTGAATGTGCATTGTTGAGGAGTTTCATACTAAGATGAAACAGACATCTAGTGCTTCTAAGTTTTCCATAGTAGTATGTTGTTTTTTGTTTGTATTTTAATTGGTAGACTGATTTTAAATTAGATAGTTACTAAAATTTGAACTTCTACCGGGAGATTCACTTTTTGACTTAGAATATGCCGATGACATAGTTTTATTTGGTGAAGACGCTGACAAAATACAGAGTGTTCTGACTACTCTAAGCAACAATCCAAGCATGTTCGAGATGCGATTCTCCCCTCGAAATGCAAAATGTTGCTTCATGATTGGGCTGCGTTGACACCCGAACTAATGATAGGAAGTGAAGTAATTGAGTGTGTCGATCACTTCACTTATCTTGGAAGTCTCATCAGCCGTTGTGGTCTGGTGTGTGACGAAATCTCAGCATGGATACAGAAGGCTCGACTAGCTTTTGCCAACTTGCGTCATTTATGGCGTAGGCGAGGTATTCGTCTATCAACCAAAGGACGTGTTTACTGTGCAGCAGTTCATTCCGTCCTACTTTATGGCAGAGAAACATGTCCGGTAAGAGTAGAGGATATTTGTAGATTACTAGTATTTGATCGTAGGCGTCTTCGAAATATTGCTCGTATATCCTGGGACCATCGAGTAAGCAACGCGCCTGTTAGGAAACGGCTACTAGGTAAGGATAGCAAATCAATTGATGAAGTGGTGAATCTTCATCAGTTGAGATGACTGGAACACGTGTTACGTATGCCCAACCACCTACTGCTTTGATGTGCGATGTTAAATAGTATAGGAGTAGGTTGGAAGAAAGGGGGGGGGCGGCCAAACCAAAACATGTCACAAGTCCATGAAATCACTGATAAGTGGACTGAGCCATGTTGGTAGGTGTAGACTACCTGGTTCGGGACCGCGAGATGATATCAACCAATGGTTAGAGACCCTGAATGACATGACTGAAAATCACTTGCAATGGCGCAGGCGCATCCATTCTTTATGTTATCCCGAATTCCAATCTTCTGAATTCTTCATGTCCCCGTCTTTCTTTTCTTTCCAAATTTATTTCACTGCATTAAGCAGTATGATTAACATGTAATACAAATTTTCTATGATTTACTTTGCATCATTTTACGTTTAAGAGCTAGAAGAGAAATATCACAAATAAGGTGAATGAAGATGAGGCGGTATAATAAAACATTAATCAAAGGTAGGTTTTGTGGATAATATAGTAATGTAGTAGTTGAGTCAATAATATTAACAAAACTCCTCTCTGATTATAAGCATCATATACTCACTAGTAATGATCTCATAGTGGTATTTCCAGGAGTTCTAGTAAGAAGCGGCGATTAGTGGTGTTCAACCGGGTGTGTTGTTAGGTAGTAACTCACTGAAGACAAGAGTAGATAGTGGCGCGACTTCGTGGATCAATTTAAGTTAGACAATAACACCGTTGGATGACTATTGGCTCAGTGGTCTAGTTGGTTAAGCGCCTGATGCGAGACTAATAAGTCCTGGATTCGAATCTCGCGGGGTGCGGGACCGTAGAACGCGCACTTCTGAGGATTCCCACAATAAGACGAAACGGCCGTTCAGTGCTTTCAGGTTTTCCATGATGGTCTAGGTTCAACTGAATCATGATTTCAATCAGTGTAATTTCTAGAATCTCCACAAAAAAACCGCTTCTGGTAATATTTTTACAAGAGAAACCAAACTACTTATTTATCAATTAGTGTTAACTGCGAGTAAAACATAACAAAAATAGTTTCTGACAAATTTCTTCAAGAAATGATCATTTTAGTTATCGAAGGTGATGGTGAGATGTGGAGAAGGTGTATGAGCCAACTCAATTCAGTCAAGTGTTAATCGATATATATAGTCACACAAAAATGAACTATATACCTGTGATGAATAAGATAATAAGTGTACACACACACACATACACTCACACAAAAATAGTCAGGGTTGATAAGTGAATAATCAATAAGGTCAAAACGTGACTCAAGAAGAATGAATAGATCAGCTTGTTCAGAAGCTAAAATAAGCTGTCTGGTATGAGTATACCAATGGACACTACACTGGCATGCAAATTCACACTCAATCATTTAGTAATGAATTACATCTCTACCAAGTATTTATTAAACTATAATTCAGACAGGAGCTAATACTGAATGTTGTCAGCTTTGTTCAAATTATATATATGAATATCAGAAATTTATTCAATCGTAGATCTTAAGTTCAGTTTTTATGATTGGTTGTATGCTTAGTCGGATTAGTAGATAGTCTGATAGAAGTTAGATGAGTTATATATTCTCCTATCCATACTATTATTGGTTTGTGTCAGATTGATGTCGGTATTTGGTGTGGAAATGTATTTACACTTTAGTCAGGCTAATTACTTGTTCTTGAACTGAATTGTAATGAGGTCCTGTAGAATAATAGACACTGAGAGAGGGAATCCTGTGTAGATAATATTCGTCTAAGGCAAGTAAATTAACTTCCCCATTCATTTAGACAAAGTAAAAACATTCAAAGGTGGGAATTGATATATTGAATACAGAATTGGAATATCGGTTTCTTGAATAAAGATCAAGACTTGGTTTATAGATTCGAATGAAATTATAGTATCATGCAGAAATCTTCTTAACAATTAAGAGGAAATGATCATAATCGATCTTATAATAGTCAACTGTAACATTTTAGTATAAAAAAGTGAGACTACTTAAATAGTACTTAGTAGTTATTTTTAAGCAATGATGGATAGTGGCTAGCAGTGGAATCCAGGACGCGCGTTTCGCTCTATTTGGGACTGATCAACTGGATGTTCCTGCATCTCAGAGAGTTGATGTTCACTCTGGGACTTGAACTCCGTACCATCCTCTTCAAACGCCATCGCGTTATCCACTATCCCTGATTGCTTATAAAAAAGCTTGTGAATTAAGGCAATATCGAGGCATACTCACAGTATGCACATATGCCAATAACAGACTGATCAATTTCAGTCTTAAACCTCAATGGGAAGATACAAGCCAAACGATACTAAGTGAAGAATATTTTGGTTAGATTAACCGTATCAGAAATCGATCATTTCGGCAAGATTATTACTTGTAGATGAACATTAAGTGATTTGGAGGAAATCTACCAACTTACTGAAGTTTAAAGAAGGTAATAAATGAGTGAAAGAAATTAGAATGGGGATTTAAAGCTTTTACATCAACATAATAATTCCCCATATAAATGAATGGATCTCACACTGAAACTCAAGATTGTTTATCTTAAGTCTGATCGGTTTGGATCTAAATTATTTTCTCTTTTTCATTTCAATCACTGAACTATAAAGAATAAGAAATGATAGATATATATTAGTAAAAGGAATTATTTTCTGAATATTGTCAATATATGATGTAAATCGTTTCGTCAAAATTAAGGTTAAGCGTTCGCATGCGAGATCGATAGATCCTGAGTTTGAATCGTGGATGTACACTGTCAAGGAGAAGTTCTACAATAGGATGAAATGACCATTCAGTACTTCCAGGCTTTCCATGATAGTCTAGCTTCAATGGACTCATTTTCTCAGCTATTGAAATCAAAATTAATTGTTCTTATTTATCGATTATTAGAGTATGATGGTTAAGTATAATGATGAGATAATTAACTGTTGAAAGTAGAAAACTCATTTGGTTCTTTGGTAACACAAATAAAAGGATTAAATATGTTGACAAAACTAATTGATTATATATATACGTGTTTACAATTATTACTGAAATCACTACTAAATAAATGATGGGTAACACCGTTGGATGCCGGCTCAGCGGTCTACTGGATGCGCACTGCTGAGGAGTCACACAATAAGACGAAACTGCCATCCGGTGTTTTCAGGTTTTCCATGGTGATCCAGCTTCAACTGACTCATGATCTTAACCATTGAAATTACTATATTATCCACAAAACCTATCTGATATTAATCAATTTCTGTAAAACATTAATCATTTAATAGTTGAATTCATGAATGAATTAAAGTTAGACCACCATGGAAAACCTGAAAAAAAAAACTGGAAAGCTATTTCGTCCCAGTATTGGACTCTTCAATATTGCTCATCCGGTAGGTCCTATGTTCGAATCTCACATGTGCAATCATAGATGAGCACTGTTGACAGATATCATACTAAAACGAAATGGTCGGTTCATTGTTTCCAATTATTCAATGATAGTCTAACACTGATTGACTCATGAACTACTAAAATTACTAAAATCTTCACAAAGTCCTCCTTAATAACTTGGAATTCTGAAGGAAAGCGGAAAAGAGGAAGGCCAAAGAACACATTATATCGGGAAATAGAATCAGATGTGAAAAAGGATGAATAACAACTGGAATGAGCTGGAAAGGATTGCCTAGGACAGGGTTGGATGATGAATGCTGGTGAGCGGCCTTTGCGGCCTTCACGAGGAGTAACCGGAGTAAAAAAGTAAAATATATCATTTCTTTATATTCCATACATTATACTGTATATTATATTATATAATGAACCAATATGATATACAGATTATAAAAGAAGTATCACGTACTAGTTACATAATCATCATCAAATAAAAAATAGCCTTTGTACAAAATCTAAAGAGGATATAAGTCAATTAACAGTGTTACATAAATCCAATTAAACATAGGATATTAAGAATTAATCATGTACCATTGATAAATACAAATAAATGATCATCAATTAAATAAAAATGTCGCTGGGGGATGAGATCGTGGATGCGCACTGCTGAGGAGTCCCAGACTAGGAGGAAACGGCCATCCAGTGCTTTCAGGTTTTCTATCATGGTTTAGCTTCAGTTGACTTATGATTTCAACTAGTGAAATTTTCAAAAATCTCCACGAAACTCCTGATAATAATCATCTACTCAGTAGTGATTAACTTCAAGAGATACTGCTGGAGTACTAGTGAGAAGACATTACCAGTGGAGTTCAATCAGGTCTGTTGTGTACGGTGTCACAAATTCGTGGATTGGTTGAAGTTAGACATTTACACCGTTGGATGGCGGCCAGCTCAGTGGTCTGAATGACTTACCAGTTACATATACCTCTATCTTATAACTGATATTCACTCCATGATTCAAACTATAGTAATGTTCACTTTAAATGTCATTATGTTATTCACTGAGCTATTGAGTCCAAATAGCTAATTAATTACGCAGTGGGGTGAAGTTCAAATTCACTTGGTATTGTTTGAATTGTATCTTTCCATTGATGTTTAGGACTGCAATTGATCAGTCTCTTATTGCCATATGTGCATATACCTCGATATTGCCTTAATTCACAAGCTTTTTGTAAGCAATGATAAATAAAGGCTAGCATTGGAGTCTGGAACGGCGAGTCTCATCCTATTTGGGACTCGTCACCTGGATGTACCTGCATCTCAGATTTGATGTTCACTCTGAGACTCGAACCCGGCACCATTCGTTTAAAACGCCATCGCGTTATCCACTCAGCTAATAAGTCCTGATAGCTACTTGATATTATTGTCTTGTATTTTCGCATGGATGTTTGAGACTGAGATTGATCAGTCACTTATTAGCATATGTACATATTGTGCATATTACCTCAATATTGCCTTATTTCATAATCTTTTATAAACAAAAGATGGATAGTGGCTAACAATGGAATCCAAGATGTGTGTTTCGTCCTATTTGAGACTCATCAGCTGGATGTGACCTATATTTCAGAGTTAATGTTTCATCATTTATTATAATAAAATAATATCAGAAGGGGTTTGTGGAGATTTTAGAAATTTTCACAGATTTAAATCATGATTCATTTGAAACTGGACCACCATTGAAAACCTGGAAGCACTAGACGGCCGTTTCGTCCTGGTATGGAACTCCTCAGCAGTGCGCATCCACGATCCCGCACCACGCGGGGCTCGAACCCAGGACCTACTGGCTTTGCGCGCGAACACTTAATCATTAGACCACTGAGCCAGTATTGATAAAATAATATTTTTAAAAAAAAGGAAAGAAAAGAAAATGAACATACCTTAAATATGATATATAATTATACTACTTAATAATAATAATACTGATATCAATGTACTTCCAATTCAACTAATGGAATACATTCCCAATCACGTTTATACAATTAATAATAATAGTAGAAAAAAAAGCGAAACAAATTTTTTTCTTTTTCTTTCTTTTTTTTTAAATATTTTCGATTGTTTGTTTTTTTCTTTTTTTTTCTTTTTGATTTATTTATTTTGTTATTTAATCTTCATGTCAATAAACATTTGAATCGTTGAATCTAAGATAAGTATAATTGATGACATGGAGCATATTGTAGAACCTTTAGAAAACATCTCATTGTTTCATTGTTTAATTCATTATAATACAAACTAACAAATTTATGTATGTTTGTATGTGTGTGTGTGTATTTGTGGGTGGATTAATGAGTGGGTGGGTGGTTGACTTTTTATTCATGTTTATATAGGGGTGTATGTGTGTGGGTGGATGGGGTTGGTGGGTTTACATTCATGTTTATATAGGGATGCATGTTAGATGTATGTATGTAGGGATGGATGGATGGATGGATACATGAATGTACACATACTCGAATGTATGAGGGTAAAGTTATATTCATCATAAAAAGAAAACATAACGTACGATTTTTTTTTACTTTAAAGAAATAAAAGTAAATATTGAGTTACATTTTTGTTTATTAATATTTATACTAGTTGAATTTATGAGTAGATCTAAGTTAGATTATCATTGAAAAGACTACTGCTTACTGCCTTGGAATAACCGCTAAAGGTTTTAGAACCTTATGGTCAATAAGTAGGACTTTTAGTCATGTCGACGCTAAAAGGTTTTTGACTTTGTATACACTGTTCGTACGTCATAAATTTGAGTACTGCATACAACCGACTAGCTTCTGCTTAAAAAAAGGCAGTGAGCTGCTGGAAAAGGTTCAGAGAACAGCAATCAAGCTTATTCCTGGAATAGCGAAGCTTCCGTATGATGCTAAACTGGCCAAGCTAAGCCTTTTCCTGTTGTCATATCGTAGAACTAGAGGCGACTTGATTACAGTTTTCAAACTGCTTAATGATAAATTTACACCTGATATGGCCTCATTTTTCATGGCTTCCAAAACAAAGATTTACGAGGACAGTTCAAAAAAGTTCACAAGCCCAGAACAAATTACTTGTCTGCTGACTATCGATGTGTGGTCAATTTTAGTACATCGATCTGTAGACAATGTTTTTCTTTATGTTTGAAGTTGTTTTTCTGAGTATAGCTACAAAAGGTGATCACCATTGTCTGTCTGCTGAGCTACAACATTACAAGATTCACCCGAGATTCTTTCAGTTTCGTATAGTTCATTTATTTGAGTAGTTAAATCATCCACCATGATTACTATATCGGAGCGTTTAGTTTTTTGAAGGGGGTTGGATAGCTTTCTATCAAAATTCATCTTTAATTTCTCATTAAAAAGAATCATTGGTAGAGTGGGTAAAGGAAACTAAAAGGCAACGGTATATGTCCCTATCTTTTCGAGTTCTCACTATCGTGTTTAGTCGGACAGCGTACAAGCGACTGTCAATTAGAATCTAGCCTAACAGAGCCTGTTCTGGTTCTGAACTTAATGCTCAGCTTCGATTGTATTGATAAGGTGAGGTTAAATAAGTGACTGCACTTGGATCTTGTATGAGTATTTTGGTGATAGAAAGTACATCAACGACCCTAAATTCAAGAGTCATAGCTGAAGAAACCTGTTGTACTATTTGACTAAAGGTATGAACATTAAAAGCCTCAACATGTAACTTAGAACATGGTTTCAGGAGATCAAGGATAACAATATATGAACTGAAATAATTAGCATTGGTAGCACGTGGTGATGAAGGTATACAAGCAGGGTTAGTCGTAGGGATGAAATACCTAATAAAAAGAAAAAGTGGGATTTGATCGTCAGGAAGATGATCTCGACTGCCGTTAGAGGTACGAAGGTGATTATTACTTACCAACTACTTATACCCTGGAAAGATAAAAATCCATGCGAGACCTAAAAACGAAACTGGGTTGGTGGTGGTCTTGGAAACCAGGGAGCATGGCCACAGAGCCCAAGAAACAGCTACTTGAGGCCCGTTACACGAACTCCTCATGGGAATTTTTTCATGTGCTGGCTTTTCAGTTCCAAAGGCTTTTACACCGGATACAGAAATCCGTAGGGTAGGGTGAGTTGTAACAGATTTAGGGTTGATCTTTTCTAGCATATTCCTTCTGGTATGAGAAGGCAGATGCTGTTTGTACAAGGGAAACACCTTAATGCTGTCACAACCCTCTACAATCAGCAGCACGACTTTTACCGTCGGACCTTTAGTGGCAGCTTTTAGTCCAACTGTTCTTCAACTAACTTACCTGGCAAGGTGAGACCTAAAGGAATATTTCTTCCAGCCAATATAACTCACGGTAGACAAACTCAATCATCACATCATCGCAGCAACTGTTTTAAAGTACCCTATATATATATATATATATATATATATATATATATATATATATATATATATATATATATATATATATATATATATATATGTGAAATTTGTTATTGCTGTTGTGGTGTCTAAACTAAATTAAGTCTAAATAGTATCTAATCTGTAGTGCTCGATGCTATTTTAATCCCATTTACTTTATTCTGGCTTCTGGACACTCAAATTTATCTATTCTTCTTGAGTCACTTTTCAACCTTGTTGATTATTCACTTATCCAGCCTGACTGTTGTTGTATGAGCGTATGTTTGTGTGTATTTATTATCGTATTCTTTACATATCTGTAACTTATCTTTATCTGACTATAAATATTGATTAACGCTTGGTTAAATAAAGTTGGTCAACATGCCATCTTCACTACGAGTAATCTCGTTTTGCTCTCTTTGTTTCATCCCTGTGATTGTCTGTCTAGATCAACCTGCGTACAAAATATGTGTATTCATAAATCCATTCTCAAATTCGATTTATTGAATCCCACTATTCACACCAAAGCAATTTAAGTCCATGAAATATAATGAGGTCAGGAAACATGGGTATTTCGATGACAATCAGCATACAATCGAATGGGAGTCAGATCCTCGGTCTATTAAATATCTACAACATTCCTTGTTGAATAAAAGGACACTCTTCTTTGGCATCATTCATTAAGCTTATCTTTTCAGTATTCTTCAAGGTTTATTACTTCATCAAAGCATCATAGAAACATTAATAGAATTATTATAGTAATTTGAGTAGTATATAAAGTGTCAGTGTAAATGTAACTTGAAATGTAAACTTAATTAATCACTTTTATATTCATCTCATTATATCACAATACAATCGACTTATTTCTTCTCTTTTGATTTGTTTACATAAAGATTACATAACAAAAGTAAACAATTCAAATATTCTTCTTCTTCAATATAAAAAGTAAATGAACGACCATTTGAAACTACTAACGAATAATCCATTCGAAGTTAAGAGATTCATATACACAACAATCATGCATTATCATCAATGTCTTGGAATGTTTATGAGTACAATTGTATTGCTCACAATTGTACATGATGTAACAGGTAATTAGGTATCATCTAATGAGTAATATGAATGTTTTATTGTTAATGTAAATACATTGAAGGAGAATAATAATGACGGTTATTGTAATTGTGAATAATTCTCTTTTCTAACATTCAGGTTCTGGTTTATTCGATGAAGATACTAGTAAGCTTGATTGAAATTTGTCCATTTTGTACATGTTGAATAAATCACCTTGATATTGTCATTTGAATACAAGTTTTAGTGAAGTTGAATTGTGTCTAACAGTGTAATCAGAAAGTTTAATTTTGGAGATTTCAGAACTCGTCAAATGGATTTAGTCAGTCAGTTATCCACTCAGAAACAACGCAGAACTACATACATACGTTGTTATACCACACTAGTACAGTGATACAATTGTCGATTCAAACCCCAAAGTGGTAGAGGTAGTAAGAGTATAAGCAGCAATCGAAAAGATTAGGGTTTGAAGATGTTATTCAAGGAGTACAATCTAGTGAAATAAATTTGGAAAGAAAAAAAAGAAAGGGACATGAAGAATTCAGAAGATTAGAATTTTCAAACGATTTTGAGTCATGTCACTCAAGGTCTCTAACCATCGGTTGATATCATCTCGCGGTTCCCAACCAGGTAGTCTACACCTATCATTATGGCACATTCCACCAGCCATCTCGACTGATGAAGTTTCATTACGTCATCAATTGATTTGCCATCCTTATATAGTACCGGTTTCCTAACAGCCGCATTACTTACTCGGTGGTCTCAGGATATATGAGCAATGCTTCGAAGACATCTATGATCGAATACTAGTAACCTACGAATATCCTCTACTCTTACTGACCATGTTTCACAGCCATAAAGTAGTACGAAACGAACCGCTGCACAGTAAACATGTCCTTTGGTTGGTAGATGGATATTTCGCCTACGCCATAAATGACGTAAGTTGACAAAAGCTAGTCAATCCACTTATAATTTATTTTACAGTCTTCTTCAGCTTGGCTGAAATTTATTTCCTATCGATACTATACACAAAGTAATTAGGATCATTTTAATTTGCATTTGTTCAAAACCTTATACTAAAACAAAGATTAATTCGTATCAGAAGGGCTTTTGTGAATAATATAGTAAATTAATTGTTGAGTTCATGAATAAGTTGAAGCTAAATCATCATGAAAAACCTGGATGCACTGGACGGCCATTTCATCATATTTTGGGATCCTTCATCAATGAGCATCCGCGACCCCACCCTGCTGGATTCGGACACACAACATATCAGTCTCGAGCGTGGACACCTAACCTCTAGACCACTGAGCCGGCCACCGTCCATCATTTTCTTCCATAAGTTACTATCTCACAACAAACCCGGTTGAACTCTACTGGTCACTGCTTAATCTATCATTTCATGTCAAGTCTCTATATTCAGTTGTGGTTGTTATTATTGTTGTTTTCGTTGCAAAGAGTTACATAGAACATCCAGCTGGGTGTTCGATATGTGACGAAAACTTCATATCGAGAGAAAGTGAACATCACGTATGATATTTCACATTGCTTTATGTTGAGCAATCTAGTTAGATGAAATCTGAACAATGAGTGGTAATAATTAATACATTATTATATCATTGGTTAGAAAAATTCGAATAGGTTGAATTAACTACAATGGGACTACAGTCGATAGATAACAAATGACATTCGGTGGAAATCAACAATTTCAGATTACAATTGCCTACCATGACAAAGATAATGTTTACTACATTGTCACATTGGACACTTAAGTGTAGTTGTGAATACTTAATGAAAATAAACTTTTGAAAAGTTGATCTAAACAATGATCGATACTTCCTTAATGATTTCAAACACAAGAAAGTTATTCTTTTATGTTTCAAGTACTTATTCAATGCTTATTCATTGTGATTTGAGTTTTAGTGAAGTTGAATTGTGTCTGACAGCGTAATCAGATAGACTCGTTTCATACCTTCCCGTACTCGGATATACCCATAATTCATTTTACAGCCATCTCAACTTAAACAAGTATCCCTCTAAAACTTAATCATGATTGTGTAGGTTGATCAACATCTATCAGTAATTAGTCCATATAATCTTCAGTGACAAAGAAGGAACTCATCAATTCTTAATCCATAGATATTTCAATCACAGAAAACACTTCAACACATATATCTATAGTTCACTTCACAATGAAACATACTTTTCCACTGACAGTTGTTCAGTGAATGATATTTTGTAGTTGTCTTTCACAAAACATTTGATCATTGTTAGATTAACTACTAATAAACATGATAATTGAAATTGTGTTTCAGCTACAAGTGAGTTCTAATGTCAGTGTGTTTTATAACTAACTATTTATGCTGAGATTCCTACATGACTGATTTATCAGTCGTTTGGATTCGATTAGATCCCTGAACAAATCAAGTTGTCGTTTCACAGTAGATGGAATCATTGATAAGTTAACTTGTCTATAACTGACAGACTACTTCAATTATCTGTAAATCAATATGACAATACTGGAAAACATTTTATAGTAAATATGACAGTCTATGACAGATGATGATTGTACTGGATCGATTTATAAGGCTGTTGAATAATTATCATTAGGACAAAGATTGTGTCGGCTGATGTATTTCATTGCATCACTGAATTTGAGAGAACATATCACTGACAGACAACAACCAACACGACAAGATAATTTTTCACAGAACTAATCGCACACCATCATTTCGAAGAGTGAGTATGATGGTGACTTGGTTTTGAACTGAAGAATTGAGTTTTCATCTAAGACTGTAAACCGAGAAGATTACTGACATAGGTGAAGTTCCTACGACTACTAATCATTAAGGTTAACCCGGATAAGTAGACATCTGAAACAAATCATATTCTGGAATAATGTCGAGTGATGCAGATCTTGTCAATGATCTGTCTGTACAGTTTTGAATAAATTACATAATCACCTAACATCTATTTATGATTGTTAAAATGAAATGCAAATGTCTATTTTAATTTCAGCCCTACCAACGAGTAAGTTTTAAATCCTTACCATTTACACCTATGGAAATTGTTAATGTTCTGTTTATTTAATAAATATTGGAGTTATTGATGAATAGTTTTAATTGAAGACTTAACAAGGGGATCTGATCTTGTGTTGTCTGTAGTCAGGACATCATAAAGCACGAATGGGGATCCTGTGATTTGCCCTCTGCTAAGTGAATAGGTTATTTCAGACTAGTCTATCTTGATTGATGAAACAGTTAGATGGGTACACGTATGTTTGTGTGTGCAAAATGAATGCTCAATTGAATAATCTATGTGTGAATCAATAAATCTTCACTCATTTCTTTATTGATAAAAGCATGAGTTGATCGACCAGTATTTAATCGTCAATAATACATATCGAAGAATTCTTACCTTCAAAGAAAGATGATATAAGAATGATACTTTTTTAACAAGTTGGTGACTTTGAGATGCAAACCAAAAGATGAAACAACAAAGGAAAACAGATCAAACGTCATCTACAAAATAAATTGTGCCAACTGCGAAAAACACTACATCGGACAAAGCGGATGCCCCCTTCACCTTCGCCTACATGAACTTCAATTAGCAGTCAAACGGCATGATATCTCCCCAGTTATATCAATACACATGGATAACTGCGGACACTCATTCGATTGGAAAAATGTAGAAATCTTAGACAGAGGAAACTCCAAAAACACCAGAGAAGTTTTAGAAGCCTGGCAGTCAGGTCAATCGGCAATCAACAAGCATATTGAAATCAGTCCAATTTATCAACCAATCAGGAAAATTATGCACAAACATAAGAACAAAAATCAAAACAATGGGAGGCACATACAAAACAAAGAAGTAAACAATGACAAATTTAAGGTCAATGAGAACCAATCAACATTGAGGTGCATAGAACAAGCTTTGAAACACATATGGAGAAATTCGGACACTTCATTTCTATCTAAAGTTTGTGCTGATGATTTCGTTCAGAAGAACGATGAAGGCTCCACGACCAAACCATTCAGCTCAGAGAACAAAACTCCACCAAAGTAGGTGACTAACTGAACTGAGTAGAACAGTGAATACACAACTCACTGGTGTTTGAAGTGAAACGTATGGCGTTCGTATCCTATTGTGTGAATACGAACATCACCAAGTACGTATATCTAACAGACGATTATCAAATAGGACATACAGTATATGTTCCATTTCGAGATTAACAGCTCAGAGAATCATACACATTTCATACATATGGATCAATACTCATTTGATAAAATCTGAAGTTTCCTGAAAAGTTTTAGAAGCATGAATTATATATAAACTAACCTTGCTTTTCATACAATTCTATTCACAGCTACGGCTTCAGCCAGTAAGTGATTATCTCAGAAATTATGCAGTTGATTGTTTGCTCTGTCTATTAAATTCGTTACATAATTTGATAATTAGAAATAACTTTTGTGAACACTTTGAGTGTATACAAACCCATTTGTAGATTCGTAGTTGATTATTCAAATATTACACAGCGAATAGTTGTAGATTAATATCAGTGCTTCCAGGTTTTCCATAGTGGTCTAGCTTCAGTAGACTCATGAACTCAACTGTTAAAATCAATAGCGATTGGCTTCAAGAGATATTTCTTGGAATTCTAGTGAGTAGTAGTAACGAGTGGAGTTTAGCTTGGTCTGTTTCGATATAGTAACTCACTGAAGATAATGGTGGATGTGTGGCACAATTTCTTGGGTTCGTTGAAATAAGAAATTAAACCCGTTGGATGATGGCCGGTTCAGTGGTGCTATAACTATGATGCTTCAGATTAGAGGACAGAGAATTAAAGATCGGATTAAAGACGCGCAAACACGTAAGAACGGCCCAGGGTTCTGATTGGTCCCGCTTCCCTGTCTAGCCCAGCCAGTTGAGTCCAGAACACAAGTCTCAGCCTCGAAGATATGAATTATTATATTTCAAACATATTCTGTTTATATACTAACCAAGCAGACCACATCGTACCATAAAATAGGAAATAACATTGTACAACATTGGCCAAAAGGTGGTCAATTGATTAGGCGTTCGCACATGAGAACGATAAGTTCGGGGTTGGAATCTCGCGAGGTGGGATCGTGTATGCACACTACTGAGGAGTCTCATACTATGGAACGAAATGGTCGTCCAGTGCATCCAGGTCTTCCACGATGGCCTAGCTTC
Source organism: Schistosoma margrebowiei (assembly GCA_944470205.2). Taxonomy (NCBI): domain Eukaryota; kingdom Metazoa; phylum Platyhelminthes; class Trematoda; order Strigeidida; family Schistosomatidae; genus Schistosoma; species Schistosoma margrebowiei. The sequence goes on along the minus strand of OX104029.1, from coordinate 3,787,011 downwards.
AATTAAATTATAATCCCAATTATTATAAAGTTGTAGATTCAAGTCAGTAGATGTTACTTCCATGGAGATTAACAGTTTACTCCGGCCAATATGAATAATCTCTGTTACTCTATCCATATACAAAGCCATTCATCTAACTAATTATACTCTGATTAATCCAAATGTTTGTTTTAAATTCATTATTTACCGGAAAATGTTTTATTTCTGTCGAACATTTTAGGCTCTCTGAATTTGTCTTGGATAACCATTTCATCAATCTCTATGATTGTGATTGGACTGATCAGTGGTCATTTAAGAAGATTCATCATCTAGAATATGACAATTGTTGATCACAGAAGCTAATTGTGTATATCACATTATTAGTATTCTTTGAAAAATACAGAAATAATTTGGTGTGTAAATTGTTTAGTGTTTGTAAATTCTGAGGATAGTTATCATAGATGGTATCGGTCGACTAGGAGTGTAATCTTCCTATAAGTTAAGCATAAAAGCTACGTTTATATTTAGACGCAGTTTTACGAATGATTGAAGTGTCCATTGAGAAACTTCTGAATTGAATTGTATGGTGTAAGATGTTTGAGAAATCGTTGTGTTGAAAAGTATTGCAGTTAGTAGAAAGTGACTATGATTCTCACTGTTTTATTTGACACATGTCGTCCTCTACTTTCAACTAGATCAACATCATTGTCGGATCATTCACTTTGAATGCATGAGTGGATGTTAATGACTGATATGTGGAGTGGAGTGTCGTCATATTGGATTGAAACCATGATATGAGTGATTCTCAGATGATGCAGAGAAATACTGTATCCATATTAAATCTCTTTATTTGTGATGGATTTTGTATAAAATTGTATTCATAACAAACACAATATAGATGACCACTTGTTTCATACAGTTGGCTTCTATTGAATAGAACATGTAGATGAAATAATGTCATTTCATGAATCAAGATTCCTTGATAAAAATCAGTATAGTAAGGTTTGACGGTCTGTTTGAATATATGAGCTAACTGTACATAACATCAAGACATTTCGTTAAGTTACCTATTTTTGTTTATTTTTCATACATCATTATATCTTTCGATCACATCTCCTAACCAGGCATGTTTATGACAAGTTTTTGACCCTTCTCTGTACAAAGTACATTCATGAACATTGTGGTTACTGACAGGCAATATGTATTCAATAAGAATGAACATTATTCAGATGATTATTTGCCCAGGTCATAGAACATTGACCTGATGAAATAAGTAGTATAAAACATTTTCTGAGTGAAACATTCAAAGCAAATCTTGACTTACATATACACTGAGTCAAATCTAGTGTTTACTAAACACTGATCCTCATAATTGAATTGATTGTTATTGTAAATCAATAGTCCCATTAATCATTCATATCTTAGTTATTAGTAATCTCTCTATTCAACAACAGATGAACAACATACACTCGTTACATCTTCGTTTCCTTAAAATATTTATATGCTTGTTAACGTCAACTTATGAACATCCTGTAACATATTCAAGTACTAAATGTGACCGATGAAGAATCATGTATTCACTCGAAGTTGATCGTTAAATCTACCTGATTACGTTATGCAACACTAATGATCTATCCAACATCATTGTGTCCAATCACATACAGAATAGTGGGTTGATCAACTAACAGAATTATTCAAAATCTGAACCTTACCAACCAACTCTCATCATTGAATACATTATTAATAGACAGTATTTATATGAAATAATCAATATCTAAGTGGTGTTATCTGTGAAGACCATTTTATATGAATCTACATATTTAAATCAGTAGCAATCAAGTAATCAATATGATGTAGATGTTTCCATGCAACTACACAGTAACTAGCACAATAATAATTATTTTGAACTCTAGAGTTCAATAAATCATATCACATCAAATGGGTTAAGTTTAAATATGATGAATTAAGGAAACTTAACAGCATTCTACCATATAGTTTAAGGTCATTACTTCCCTCTCTGATACTATCGTTGTATAAATTAATTTCTAATATAAGTTCTGGAAACATTTATTCAACTGTTTCGATTGATTGATCCTTTTTAATGATGATTTCTATCAGTTAATTAATCTGAAAGGGTAATTCTTATCGTGGTAGGTTATCAAACGTCGTATAAGCACATTTAAAAATCTACAAAAATGTTCACAAATATCTTTAAGAGGATGTACTAGAAAGCATTTAGCTGGTAAAATTTCAGTGCAGTTCTCATATATTCTTCGAAACTTGCGAACAACAACATCATCATCATCATCATCCTCTATAAATTCACTAACCAGTGAACTGACATTAGGATTGTCCCATTACTGTTCTTATCCTCTCCGTCCACTACTTGTTTTTATGATTTTTATCGCATATAGTTTATGACAATTAAACAATGAGAACAATGATTTTCAAGTAATTAGTGTTCATTTGTGTCCAGATTAGTGCACAAATTGTAAAATCCTCTAAAGTTCCATAGCATGGAAATGAGCGACTATGTGTTTGGTTTAACAATTCACAAAAGGAAGGCTCTACCAGTCATAATGAACTAAGCAAACGATGTAAAGCTCAGTGATTGATCAAGACAAATTAATTGAAGACGACAATTGACTCGAATCGTTGAGTATGCAAAACATTATTTAAAGAACGTTAGAGTTTTAAGATAGCACAGTCATGGTCATTCAAAAGATAGTCCATAATTATTGAACGTGTAATGAATAAATGAGAAAGTGGTTTAAAATCACTGTTAAATTCAATGGAACACTTCAGAATACATTTGAAATTCAGTTTGTCCATTATCATTCTGATAAGCTCATATCAGTAATTCATAATTTATTAAAAATTATACTATCCGTCGCTTCATTTTCACGAAACGTATCTTAGATCATAAATGAAATCTGACCAAATTCACTCTATTCATTAATTACTAGAATGATTACAATGAAATGATGAAAAACTATCACATTTACTGTATAATACAATCTCATACTGCATACTTCAGATTCGAGTACTTGCTTGTGTCTTATTGGAATTTAGAAATATTTCGTCAGTTTTATTTCAAATTCACAAATGATTTACTTCGATTGTATTTCATCATATGAAATTCTCAAATGCTATTGAACAACATTCACAGTAATCCTTGAATCATTCAAACTGACTCATAGTACAGAATACTTCGATTTGAAATTGGTTTATGAAATGTAAAAGTAAGGCCCATGATACTTTACTCAAAATCACGTTGAATTGATAGTTGTATGAGTGTTTATTGGGATGCATTGTGTCAACTTTGTTGCATCGTGATCACTCAAATGAAATGGAATGAAATCGATTGTATTGATGGAGCATATGTGGTTTTTCATTGTTCTTCCAAATCCATTTATGTCCGACATTTAACCGACAGACTGAGACACTCCATGTGATCAATAGCACTCAGTATATAAATTGAAATGCACAGTTTGAAGTTGTTTGTAGTTAGCTACAAAGCTGACAAATTAATTAAATGGTCATGTATTTTCACAATTGATAATCAGACTTGGATAATCTTGTGCAAAGTAATTCATCATGTATCAAATAACAGTGAACTATCCACATGATAAGCGTTAACAAGTATGTGAATCAAGTGGATTTTCTGGGTGACAATGTAATCCGCTCATTCAAGAGAATTAAAATCATTTGGAAATAACATGAATCAGATATTCTGGTATTCAATATCTATTAAAAACACTTGTTGCTTGAATTTTTCATGGTGGAACATAGTCGTTCGTTAATCACATCATAGTACTGACAAAGTAATCCAGAATTTTGCTCTACTTCCAAGTGTACCATCTTAAAAATGAAAGGAGACGAGAGGATCAACAAAAAAGTATCGATCCAATTTCTTGTCATTTATAGGGCAATTCGGCCTAGACTAATCAAATGTTGATGTAATACCCTATCGTATCCTTTAGAAAATATAATGAAGTACGTGTTCATTTTGCGAAAATTCAGACAACGAGTCCAATTGATGGAAATTTTTGGGTGAACAATGTGTATATTGCAATCGAATATGACCATTCATCAGTGTTCATTTGCCACAAAATTCACAGCAATTACACAACTCGCATTAGCATGGGGATACACAGTCACATGTTCTCTGTAGAAACCATATGATAGAGAGTCCATTACAGCTACTTAACAATCCAATATCTCATTCAAACATCTATTTGTCATCGTTTTATTCAGTTTTGTCTTTCAAGCCTTCTCTAATAGTTTCTGATATTTATTAACATCATATAGTTTATTCGAATTGATTTCTGCCATGTGAAATGACAGTTAACTGTAAAGTATTCAAAATACCTTCTACATTCTCACTGTTCCATTTCTTGGAAGATCAGATCAATATTGATTTATAAGCCATATTGATAATTGATATTTATGATCTCAATGATGATAATATTTCATATTGAAAGTTCAGCAGAAAAACAGCTGATCTATACCTTATTGAAATATAATAAATCTATTATCTAACTGATTACATGTTATCACAAATGTAGCATATATGTAGAATGAATATTTCAATATACAATATGAATGTTCATTAAGACAAATAACTTTCATTTATCATCTAATAATATAACTGTTTAGTAATCTATACTGACCTACGTTAACTATTACTGTAATCAATGAATTCTCAGATTGATTCATTTCATCAGAAATCATATAAATAGATGAACAGTAAATAATCAATCTACAAATTTGATTTATCAATTAAATTGATGTCAGAATTATCAACAACAATCAATGTTATTGGAATTGGTCTTCCAAGAACAGGAACAAGTAGTTTGAAAACTGCATTAGAAATACTTCTCTGTCAACCATGTTATCATATTATTGAAATGATAACAAAAAATCAGTATGATATTGATAGATGGCAGAAATTGCTTAATGAAGCTCGTAAGACAAACTCAAATGAAATGATGATACACAATGGTTTGAGTGAAATACTAAATGGTTATGCATCAGTGACAGATATTCCAGCATGTGGATTTTATAGGGAACTAATGACTGTATACCCTAACTCAAAGGTATGTTTAGTGTTATTTTTAAAATTTCATAATAAATATGAATTTTTTATTGTAACATAATGTAAATAATGAGACTATTTCAAAGTCTGTATGTGTTGTATTATTTTGTGGATGCGGAAGGATAGACCAATAATTATCATGTTAAGTCCGATGGTGTCCTTGGACTTTAAATGGACATTTCCTATTGGTCAATATCTGTTCACTTGTTAAATATGGTACAAAATGTTGTTTCCTATTTTTATGGTACGATGTGGTATGTTTGATTAGTATATAAACAGAGTGTGTTTGAAATACAATGATTCATAACTCAGAGGCTGTGACTTGCGTTCTGGACTCAACTGGCTGGGATAGACAGGGAAGCAGGGCCAATCGGACTCTAGGTCGTTCGTACGTGTTTACAAGTCACTGTAACCGATCAATAAAACGCTGCTCCATCTAACCTGCAGTCACACCCGTGACAACTTATTAAATCAACTGGTCGATCACATTTGAATGGATAGAATAGTTTACTTACCAAATTTTCCTACTTAAAGAGGATCAAGAAAATTATCGCTCACAGTCTGAACAGAATAAGTAATGATGTTTTTTGGAAGTTTCCGAGGGACTTATTATTATCTTTTTGATATCAACTCAAAAGTTACACAATTTCATGTTAATGTCAGCCTGTTTTGAGACTATCAAAGACACAACTCATATTTAATAATTAATGAAATCTTTAAAGTCAATCTTTTTCTTTGTTTCTTTACTTAAGTCAACTGTTCTCATTGAATTGTCTACACCATTTTTTGAAGTAGGAAACATTGATGAATTCCTTGTCTAAGCGTTGAACTACATTATTGATTTATCGATCATAGTAGCCTTCACGATTATGAAGTAATTAGTATTCCTACGTTTGAAACTTGAGATCATCGTGGTTGAGCAGTTTGTTGCAAACCCAAGTGTCACCAGGTTTTGATGCTGTTTGTTGGGATGGCGGTGAAGATTTGCAGTCCAGGTGAATACTGATGATATTCTTGAGCATAATATTTAAGAGTGTTAGTCGTAAATGATTATCAAGACAATATCATTCACGCTTACTTCAATTAGTAGTGAATCTCACAGTTGTTCCAGTGAACTGGAATAATATTTGATGATTTCTGACTAGATTAAACGAAAGATAACTGACAGAAGCATTAGAACCTTGGAAATATACCCACTTGTCCAACTGTCAATGAGTACATTAATCGAAGTTATCTCCTCGTTTTCTCAATAACACACACTGTTTTATTTCAGCGGATACAAATAGGTATATTCACCCACTTGAGAGGGTGAATGGTGATTGCTCGCTTCGAATGTATTTAGTGTAGCTGGCTGTCACTTAATCATCACACGGATATCGCTGTTAAACAGCCATTGCCTCCTGACGTTTGTTTATATATATATATATATATATATATATATATATATATATATAAGCACTAACACCTTTTCTGGGAAGGCTGATAGTTACCTCATCCCAGTATTTGCAACCATAATTTTTGTTACATTTCCAACCTGATAAACTGGGTCGTCGATTTCATTAGATATAAGGCAAACATTTCGTCAATTTCTTGTGCTTACCCGAGCGCATACGCTTTGCAAATACCCACACACGTGAATAACACAAACCGAGACACACGCAATTCATATTCAAAAGCATACAAATTGGGTAGCTAGCAAGAATTTGAAACCGTTTATCCTCTTATTACTGTATATCACATTGCTAAATGATCATTTTACTTGAATTTTATTTAATGCTTCAGTTTGTATTGACAATTCGTGATAAAAATGACTGGCTGTCAAGTCTACGACAAACAATATTGCCGAAAACCAGTCACTCACACACACTAGTGGTGGATAAAGTCAAGCATATACTGGGACTTGATGCGCGATTCGTTAAAATGGCATATGATTCACTGACATTCGCATTTCGTAAAGGTGAAATTGACTTTGATGATGATACGGTACTATTAAAATGTTTTGATGAATATAACGAATTGGTAGTTGAGAATGTACCACCAAGTCGCCTTCTAATACATAAACTTGGAGATGGTTGGAATCCCTTGTGTAAGTTTTTGAATGTGAATGTACCTCGTTGTATACCATATCCTCATGTCAGTGATCGGAACGAAACACAGAAGCGTGCTGATGTGCTCAAAACGATTGGTATCCTCTGAGACCATTAGACCACGTTGTCTTAGAAGAAGTCGTGGGGTCTGATTATCAGATGTTTGTAGAATATCATCAAACAGATCAAATAAATTTAGTTAATAAAAGACTGAATAACTTTGCGATCTTACTTGTTTTGTATAATTACGGAATATCATTCAGAAATATTCATGAAGTCTGCATTTGTAGACTTATGGTATACCTCGATATCAGTACTGCCCTAACAATGGACTTAATCCTAAATTTGTAGACTTACCATGATGCAACTGTCTAATTCACAAGATCTTACGTGAGAGTCACATCATTGTCTACCCAGAATAATCGTATTGTAACAATCATCAATATATGATGAAGAACACGTTTAGTCTGGAGTTAGAACAATGTGTTCGATATGAATAAAAAATTGTTACTTAAGTATGACCACGCCTGCAATGCCGAGCCATGCTATCCGACCAATTCGAATTAATTGAATTTATTCTTTCGGAGTTCTCTATAATTGGGTTTTTCTCTGCGGTAAATGTTGAATATCTAACTTCCTAGACGTCTAGTGTTCAGCTTTGAGGATTGTATTACTTGAGCTCAATACCACTACACACTCATTACTGAGTGGATTAGTTTCAAAGTTCACTTCGTTTACTGAATCACCTCTACATGTCATTTATTGGACGGTGTTTCATACTTGACATGGTAACCAATTTTGGTTACAAATTATGAATTTCTGAAAATTTAAACTTCACCAGACACGAACTGTCGCGAAATTACAAGGCTGAACTTTCAGTGTTTTTTCGAATATAAGTCCCTCTAGGAATGTACACTTTTCACTTAACTGGAGATTCGCTTCTGAATTCGAAGTAAGGCGATAAGTTATGTAAACAATGACCACCAAATACCATGGACGGTGATTGTTACACTACGAAAACACCAGAATCACACAAGTGATGACTACATATTACAGCCTTAGGAAACAAAATGAGTACTGGTGAAAGATGAGTACATGATTACAGCTTTTATAGAGTTGAAGTCTGTTGAAGTGACACTGAAAATTATGAATCAGTTAATCGCTATACTGAATGTTATCTTTACATAGAACGAATCTTCAAGAAAGCAATAACTTGTTTAAGTCATTTGATCTGTAATGGATTACTGTGCTGACAAATTAATAATCTTTCACATGAAAATTTTGTTTTGATTATTATGGATTTTTTGTTCGAATTTCTGAAAGATCCTCACAAATTGTCATTCATGGAGTTCATCAGCTTGATAAATGCTTTCAGTACATGAGTTTATTATTCCATCTGGATACAATGCAGTTCATATGGCTGGTTGATTGAATAAATCTAAAGAAATTTCGTCTATCTAATTTCCCCCTTCCACTTTCTGATGGTGGTCTACTGGATTATGAAGACCTTGACATCTGAGGGAAATCAAGGAATACGATTGGCAGCTCAGAATCAATTAGAAGATTTGGATTTCGCACATAAAATGGCTCTCTTATCCCATACACACCAACAAATTCATATGAAGAAAACTGGTGTAGCAGCAGTCTATGCATCTGTAGGCCTCAACATACACAAAGGAAAAAAAGATCCTAAAATGCAACATGGAGAACACCAACGCAATCACATTTGATGGCAATGCTTTAGAAGATTTGGAATCCTTCACGTACCTGGGAAGCATCATCAATGAAAAAGAGAATCAGTTGCAGACATAAAGGCGAAGTATGACGAAGAAAAGGCCATATTCCTACAAATGAAGAACATGTGGGACTGGAAACAACTGTTAACCAATATCAAAGTCGGTCTTTTTAATGCGCTCATCAAGAGAGATATCTTGAACTGGGCTGAAACGTGGGGAGCAACTACGACCATCATCAAACGAGTAAAAGTATTTATAAACAATGGTCTACGCAAGACACTCATTATCCGCTGGTCGGATACCATGAGTGACAGCCTCCTATAAGATGAGGACAAACTACTTTGCGACAGAATAAAATATTCTTGAATGTTGATCGACAGACATATGTTTTACTGATTGTGGTTTTGAAATTATTTACAATTCTGAGTTATGCTTTCAACCATAACATTAGTAAAGTGCCGTTCAATAAACGTATAGTAGGTTAGTCGATATTGTCTTATACGTCCATAACATCACTGGTGTCAAAAATGAAGTGGGATAGGTGTCGAATCATCGACTTAAATAATGTACACTCAAATCAAATCCCGAAGGTTCCGATTTGACTACTGAATAACCTGTGGGTTGACGTTTACGAGGTATTCCTTACCAAGAAAAAACGACTGTCTGATAATTCTTGATTTATGATCGCTATGTAGACAGCTTTAGTTCACAATATAGATTACATATAATCGATTGTAATCAACTTAGTGAATAACTCAGCTTGTATTTCTTATAAGTGGTTTGATATAACTCGTCAGTTCATCATTTATTGATGTAAAACAACAAAAAACCCAAAGCAGAGCAGAAGTTTACTATTTTCTGCCTTATAATTGAATTAAAAAATGTACGTTTTGACTATGATTCTAGTATTCCGTTTTAACTAACGCACCAGTTATTCTTGTGAGCAGGATATCAAATAAGAATATTAGATTGTTAGAAGTAGTTTATTGAATTCTGTCACTATCATTCACTTTTGCTCTATAAATTGGCTAGTGTACATGTAGGATGTAATAAAGTTGAGGAAAGCTGATCTTTGATATAATCTCAGTCCATGATATCGATAACTTTAAGTCTTTTACTAAAAAACATATAAAGAATATTAAGAACTTCAACAAAGTCAAATCGTGAATGTTATGCTGAACGTAATTCGGAAAATCTGGTATTTTGAATAGACATCACAATGATATGATCCGGACTTACATTGAGTGATCATTGTACTGAAATGAAAACGAAAGTTGAAAAACTTTCGGTAAAACGGATTCCATAACCAATTGCAAAATGTCCATCAGCTCAACTTACTCGGTTTTCACCATGAAGTGTCATAATTCTTCTAAATGAAGACCTTCTAACTCTCAGGACAGAGTTAAAATGGTTTGAATTATTTTTTCTGGTAAGCGTTTTTTTTAGCGAGTTAGTTTTCTATGGGATGGGGATGCTAACCCCTTGCCCAACCTTCCTCCTTTACCCGGACTTGAGACCGGCAGTAACTGTAGAAGAGCTACAGGCGTAGTTATCAGCTGAACATATACTTATAGTTTTACAGATTATCCTATGTTTGGAAAGAAATAAGTTAAAACATGATTTCATTTCTAAGAAAAACGGAAAAACTGGATAGAAAATGTGATGAACAATTGAGTGAACCTACAATCGAGTGATTATTGATTTGTTACCATTTTCTTTGTTGCTGAGTGTTGAATATGACTAGATCTTGGTTAAATGTCCCCTTGTAACTATGTTCAATCACTTAACTAGATAAGAATGTCAAATGGTCAACCAGAGAGAATTGTAGATATCTAGCAATATAAGTCGAGATCAATATCTTTCACAATTAATAATTCATTAACGATCTACAGACTAGTTTATCTGATTTTAAAACGCATGATTTATTTGTGGCCAAGTTATAGTACTCGATTGTCTTTATCGAAACAGATAGATGGTGGTTGGAACTTGTAAATTAGTGACTGAAATTAAAACACTTCAATTACGTTACTATCACTAAACATCAAATTACTTAAAACTACTTTATGCTTTAAAATGTTGATTGACTGGACGATAGACTGGCAAGTAATTCAACACCTTGACATGATAATTGTAATTTATCATGGTTGAATAAAATGCTTTAATTTACACCTACGGAATAGTTTGATTAATGTTTGTCGGTAGATCACAAAAGTACAGTTGTTGCATATTCATGTTTACAATCTTCAATACTGACCATCATCCATCTAAAATGAGTGATCACGCAACTGGAATTACGTGTATATCAGATAATCCTCTTTCAGAATGTTTTCACTGTGTGATAACTCGTTTTGAGCATTTGATATGTTCTCAGTGATCGTCATTGTTTTGATTGTATATAAATACCAGCTATCAGTTTCATGTAATATACATATTTCGTGTCTGACATTATATCAGAAAATTCAACATCATTGTTGTTTATTAGAGCTGATTTATCGAGAACAGGAACGACGAGTTCAGAAGCGGCACTCGAACTAATTCACTCTCAACCATGTGATTATTTGATTAAAATTGTGATCAAAAAGCATTGTAATGTAAGCAAGTGATAGACACTGTTCGACGAATCTCTCAGCACGACACCAAATGAAACAATGATACGCAGAGGTTTCAGTGAAATATGGGATGAATATTAAAGATTCCCATTGTGAAAATTAGAACAACACATATAAGCGAACAATATTGTTTTCAATTAGATCGTCATCAGGCTTTACTCTAATATACATGAATACCTATACGAAAATTTTAAACCAATCAAGGCAATATGAGTCAATAATCACAATGAAATAGAATAAGTCACTACGCATAATAGGTAAAAGTACAAGTTGATAGTCGGAAGACAAGTGAACTGATAATAGTGAGAATAATAAGATACAATAACAAAACTTTAATCAATAGTTAATCGTTGGAAATAGAAGGTCAAATAAACATGGGTAAATAGACTAGGAATAGTAATCACAAAACATTAAAATCATTACGTAATAAGAAGTATGTAACTAATTAGATAGTAAAGAATACAAACGGAAAGAGGCGGAGAACTACAAACAAATACAGAATGTGAAAATAAGGTTAATGATAACACAAATAGAATAAAATAAATAAAATTTAGAAAAAATAAAATAAAATTCGTTAGTTAAGTTATAACTGGCCATGGAAGGGATAGGGGATTACGTATTTCTTCTGTACACATAAATTAGGGTTATATGTACGAATTCCAATGGTTTCAGCTATATGTAGGAGGTGGGAACGAACCCCGTTGGGGAATGATAGAGGTGTACGATAAATAACACGAAATGACTATCTACTGCATGACCGCTATCAATAAAATGTGCCAATATAGAACTACGAATAGATTTTCTCTGACCCTTTATGTACCAATTTGGTAGATGTTCACTCATTCGTTGGTTAAGTTGCCTGGTAGTACGCCCTATATAGCTATCTCCACAGGAGCAGCTGAATTTGTAAATGCACGTGGAAGAGGCCAACTCAGGTAACTTATCCTTCGTTTGAGTAGACATCGCTGGTTATTCATTGCTTCTAGCTTTTCAGTTTCAGTCTCAGTTTGAAAAGGACAGGAGGCTTGATGGCCTGTGTTAGTCCTGGCAAAGGTGGTCTCTCAGTTGATCCAACTTTCTCTTAAAAGAGTCGACGGATGGAGCCTCAACCAGTTGTTGAGGTAATGAATCTCACTCGTTGATGATATGATGAGAAAGTCGATAGTCAGCGGACAGGTAATTTGTTCTGGGCTTGTGAACTTTTTTGAACTGTCCTCGTAAATCTTTGTTTTGGGAGCCATGAAAAATGAGACCATATCAGGTGCAAATTTATCATTAAGCAGTTTGAAAACTGTAACCAAGTCGCCTCTAGTTCTACGATATGACAACAGAAAAAGGTTTAGCTTGGCCAGTCTAGCATCATACGGAAGCTTCGCTATTCCGGGAATGAGCTTGATTGCTGTTCTCTGAACCTTTTCCAGCAGCTCACTGCCTTTTTTTAAGCAGAGGCTAGTCGGTTGTATGCAATACTCAAGTTTATGACGTACAAACACTGTATGCAAAGTCAAAAACCTTTTAGAGGGAAGTTCAGCTACTTATCGTGCTCGCTTTCAACAGTGAAAGTGATCGCTGGGTGAACACTGTTGAATTGTTCTAGGAGTTCCTCCTTACTGGTGTTTTGATCTACGATAATGAAGATGTCGTCAATGTAGCGGCAATTTAAATCAAGTTTCTTAATAGTTTCACTTAGAGGTCCATTTTCCAGCTTTGCTAGGAAGAGATCAGCTAAAATCGGGCCTATTGGCGAACCCATGGCTATCCCGTCTATTTGTCTATAATAAGTATTGTTGAAGACAAAATGTACAATGAGCGTGCATTTTAAGAACAGTTCCTTAAGACTATCGTTGGGCAAGCCAATGTTGATTTGTTTTTCAGATATTTGCTTGCATATAAACTCAATAGTCTCTATAAGTGGTATGTTGGTGAACAAAGATCATACATCCAATGACATCATATTTTTCATACTGACATTAATATTTTCTACTTTGGAGGATAAGTTGAAGACATCTTTTACACTATTTCTCACAACTGATTTGTGTAAAGGTTCTAAGATTCCTACTAGACACTTAGCAATTTTGTGGTAAGGCGAATTGTACATATCTAGAACTGGGCGTAGAGGAAGACCAGGTTTATGTACTTTAGGCAAACCATACAGTCGTGGTGTAAATGATCCAGTCGGCTTAATTGAATCGTGAATCTCGGTCATAATTATTCCCTTTTTCTTTAGATCCTTAAGGAAATTGGCCAATTGTCTTTCTACCTTACCATTGATGTCACAATTACTAGTAATCTTCTGAAATTTGAGGGAATCGCTAAGCATTGTTTCCATTTTTCCCATGTATTCATTTTTGTTCATGAGAACTACACCTCCTCCTTTATCTGGCTTGGTTGTGGTCAGGGTTCCATCTTTTCTTGGTTTCTTTAAAGCGTTCCGGTGTTGCTTGGTTAGTAGGTGATTTGTGGTACCCTTACTATTCTTGTATTTTTGGCAGCTATCAACTAGTGTGGTTTTAAACCGAGCAATGTCCTCCAATGAGGTAGGAATCAAGTCAGTTGTTTGTGAAAATAAATTCTCAAATTGTACATCATTATCTAATTGGTTGATTCTATACCTACTATCACAGAATTTAGGCCCCAGAGATAAAGCTTCTAGCTGTATTACAGCTAGTTCAATATTGGAAAAATTATGTGCGAACCGTTTCGGGTCGAAAGGAAACTACTTTTCTGGCTTTTGGTTTTCCAAAATTTTCATTAGTTTTGTCAACGTTTTCTCAGATCTGTTCTTGGAAATTTTTCCCACATAATCCATAAACATTGACTGATGTCAGACAGAACTAGATGGCTACAAATAAACGTATTATATTTGGAATTCGTAACCATAAGTTTATACAAATACCACAAATGATAGACAATTTCGATCCTCAGCTTCTTCAAATAAAACATTTTTGAGAAGATTTGCTATACAGAAAGGAAGAATATTTCATCGATAAACGAGCTCATCCAGCGAAAAATCGATGAAAAGATTATTGAATACAGAGTTTTTCCAACAGAGTAAATATCACTGAATACAAAAAATATAAAGGAAGATACATTGAGAATGAAATAACTAAATACCCTTATACAAACATAATTCACGAGAATAAGTTAATGTTGACTGTGTGAAATACACCGTGACTCGATATGTGAACATTAATACTGAGTATCTTTCTCTCACCGCTGTATTTCGGAATATGCGTCATTCATGATGCACTAATAAATTTTTCAAATGTAATAGACTCATTTAAATATATAAGAATAGTACATATCACAACAAAGAGATTCAGAGTTGGCTACATCCTCAAAATCTACTTAATATCAACAAGTAATATAGTAAAATACGCAAAAAAACAAGATCTGCTAAACACTGAAACTGACCCAGTTAACAAGTACATCTAATAAACTTACAAACCGTAGGAAAAAAACTGATATGTGCAAGTTTTCTATCCTTCTCAAAGGTATCAAGGAAAGGTGATTTTTAAAGCTTAGCACAACTAATAGACAATATACCACATTGAGATTGATCAATGTTTAGGAAATGTTTTCTGAACATAATGTTTTTTCGTCGAACCATATGACTGATTACTCCAATACAAACTGTGTGAATGAGTAAAGTACTTATTGACTATACGATGAAATATGTCAAAACAAATTACTATAGAGAGTTGAACCTAAACTATTTAACAGACGTAAAACCCAAAATTGTGTTCTTTAAACTTATCGTAAATACTTACTTACGCGTGTCACCCTTCATGAGGTATAGGTTACAATCAATGATCTTGAAATTACTTATCCTGAGTTTTTCTTTCTAGGTTTTACTAAATGCTATTCATGGTCTTGTTTCCAGGTCTATGTATTGTTTAATCTGAATCAAGATTTCTGAACTAGGGCTGCCAATATGACTAAGATTCCGTGAATTGTATGCGAGCTGATTCAATTCTACACTTAATAGTTAGTTCGTTTTCTTCTGGAGCAAATAACTGCTGGTAGACTTTACCTGGTAAATGTGATGTAGCTTGTGTAGACCGCTGTTCGTTTTTATTTGTACACTTTTGTAGATGGTGGTAGTTCTCTAAGTTTCAGCTGTTAAAAACAAATTTGTAGTAACATTAACATCTAAAATCGATACGTTTATCTTCCTCTTGCTTCCTAAACAATTCCGTAATATATTCAGTTGAACACTTAGAAAATTAGACGGATATAAATGACTTTTAGTGTAAAGCGAATTACCCGACGTCGTACATAAATATATTTTTTATGAACTTGAATAACTTTTACCCTGTCTATACTTTCTTGTGACTTGACCATGATCTGTCTAGTCTAGATTATGACCTTGGCGCAATAGACTGTGCGGCTTAACCTTGAGGCTAATACGCGTGAGTTCGAGATGGAGTAAAGAGAGATCTACATTAGAACCTGGTTGGTTGACAAGTGAGAAAAGACAAGACAGTTGGATTAATATGAATTCTCTGAATTCGGATTAGTGCAAAAATGTACATGAATAAATAAGTGAATATCCTGACCACAACGTACGATAATTTGGGAAAATACAATTATGCCCGAAACTGGGAATTAGGGTAGAAAATAAGATGAAAAATATTATGTTTAAATTACAATAGTTACGGAACAAAAAGGGTTTGGCAGTGAATGATGCATAGAACGAAAGCTCATGTTATGCAGAACAAAATAGAGACAAAAATAAATATGTGTATTTTACAAGGTTTAAATGAAATGAATTAACGTCCCAAGAAAATAGCTTTCGTAGTTGTCTGGGCTTCTTATTTTCCCGTTCACAACAATATTATATGTGAATAATAGAAGTATCGAACTTATTATTATTAAGATTCGCATTACAAAGAATTATATCACTAGTGGCAAGACGAACAGTTGTCCTATGGTTCAGCTTGATGTGTCCAGTTTTTTTACAGTTAAAGCCTTTAATTACTTGCTTACGTACGCCTGTTACCCCCTTGAAAGAATGTACGGCTGACTGGAATTCTTCAAACCACAGTGTTCTAGGCCTTTGGTTCTAGTTCTGTACAAGTGTTGTTCATTTTTCATATGTCTGCTTCCGTTTCTTGGCGTATTGTGTTCTTTGATATTCCACTTCTCCATTGTCTTTGAAGATTCTAAGTCAGGGCTTGTCTTGTGACGCAGTCACGTGATTTCCTCAATGTCTGTTCTATGCACTTACAGCGTCTCTTCCTGATTTCTTCCTCCACAAGGGTCTTGTTTCTTCTCTCCCACAATAGGTTGTTGCTAATAGCGTCTGACCAATGGACCGAAGTGTTTTGCATAGACAACTGTTAATAACACTTGTACCTTCTGGATGATGGCTTTTGTTGTTCTCTAGATTTCGCTTCATACAGTAGAACTGTCTTGATATCCGACAATAGCCTTAGAGGGATTCAGGTGGAGTTTTATCGTAAATAGTATTTACTGAAACTGACCCTGATGTAGGAGAAAATGCTGCCGACAGAGATTCTTCGACCAAATCTCTACTGTGCTCTCATTTCTAGTTGTTTTCAGTTGCTATTGATTATTTTGATGTTTACCTGCTTTTCCTCATCCAATATGTCCTTGAGCCTTCTTCTATTCCTCAAGACTCTAGGATTACAAGCTGAGGATTACCTCATAGCGCAGTTTGAACCACATCATGTATGTCCCGTCGAGCGACAGTGTCTCTTTTCAATTTTCTCCTGAGCTAAGAGCTTACTAGGTTGTTGCTGACGATATCCGATCAACAGATCTATAATGTTATGAGTGGACAATTGTTTATAAATACATGTGCCTGTTTGATGATGGTTGAAGTGGTTCTGTAAGTTTCGTATCCATAATTTACAACCAACTCGACGTCCGTAATGAAGCTTGTGACTTTGATTTTGGCTAACAGTGGATTTTAGTCTCATATGTTCTTCGAATGTGAATATGCTCTCCTTGTCTTGCCAATACGTGCCTTTACGTCAGCATTAGATACCCTTTGTTTATCGATGATCCTGCTCAGAGATTGTTAACCATATTTGCTGTAGTTGATGCATTCTGTGTTGTATTTCAGGATCACGTCTTTTCTCCTAAGCGTGTTGAGGATAATAGGTGTATTTGTCGGTGTTCATGGGATAGCAGAGCTAGGTCATATATGTAGTTCAAATCTTTTAGCCTCTTCCAATCTGTCCATTATATTCTGGCTTCCTCTCCGTCGATCTCGACAAAAGACGACCACGAGAAGAAGGAAAAAAGTGGAAGGGGAGAGTTGCCACCACTGAAAACCTGGAGGCACTGGACGGTCGTTTCAAGCAAGCATAGGACTTTTCAGCAGTACGCATCCACGATATTGAATGCATGCGTTGATCAAATTTCGACATCGAAATGCCGGCTCAGTGGTCAAGATGTTCAGTGCTTGCTCACGAGACCGAGGTTCCTGTGTTTGATCCCCACACGCAGGATCGTAGGTGAATACTGCTTGGGGGTCCCAGAAGAATACGAAACGGCCTCTATTGTCTCCAAGTTTTCACTGGCGGTTCAGCTTACACTAAATCATGAATTCGACTAACAAAATTATACAACTAGTAAAATATTACTGTTATCACCTAGATCATCATCAGATTTTATTTAATTATGTGACAAAGATGTTTAAATGAATGAATGAATGAATTCAAATCGTACGACAAAACAAGGTCTTCTCAGTTTATTAATGATGATAATGACAAAGAAATTTAATGAATGAGATATATCAGCAAGAATCATAAATTTTCTCTTTGTTGATACGTAATATATTACGACTATACTTAATTATAAGAATAATTGAAAATATCTTGATAAATATTGCCAACATTTTCAACAAGTAATATGCATCAATTGTAGAATAAATGAACTTAGTGACCATTGTGTAAAACTATGTTTCATCTAAAATATATGTTTAGTCAGTTTAAGAATGTAGATTATCATTAATGAGTGAAAATAGACGAAAAACGAGAGAACTAGTTTGTCATATTGTCTGTCATATATCTCTTAACCAACGAACTAATTGAGATATATGAACCAGTTTTAAACACAACGCCAAGTTTGCCAACACGAATATGCGAGGGACAAAATGAACCCTGTTGAGAAATTGTGAATATATTATTTGAATAATTAGGAATATGTTGTCCCTTGAATGACTAATGTTGATCAAGTTTGTGATAGAATGAAGCTACGAATCGATTTCTCATTGAATAATTTCAATAAATTTTGGTTTTCCATTTGTAGTTTCATCTGAGCACGTATTGCAGTTCTGGCTGTCTGGGTCAAATGCTTTGTATATTTAAATTAAAGAGATGAGAATATTCAAACTAGATTAGTTAGCTACATAGAAGCTACCTGGATACATTATCCACAGTAATTTCGTATTCGTCGGTTGTGCTCATTATTTTAATGCAAATTATTCTATTTCAAATGTTATTCTTCATGTATAATAAGCGATTGTGTAGTCAGATATTTATTTGTAATGTGATGTGCTGATAAATATCTCAGTGATATTGAAAGTTCTTATCTTGCATTGTTCTCGTGTTATTTTCATTCTCCACTTCTATGAATGTGTCAGTGTCCATAAAACCTTCATCATGAATTACACATTATATAGCTGAACAATGATCACGGGTAAACATAAATAATCACTTCATATTTGTGGAATGCTCGTTCGTTTACAAAGATAGTTTGAAATACTTTATACTAATCGGTAAAATTAGAATAATGTTCTAACTATAATTAAACATTGTGATGCACTGATCCTTGTCTATTTGTTTTGTTCATATTTCCTTTCACAGTTGAAATTATGTCGGAAACTCGAACATCAATATTAGTTGTTGCAGCTGGTCTACCAAGAACCGGAACGTTGAGTATGAAAAAGGCATTGGAAATAATTTACTCTCAGCCTTGTTATCATGGTTATGAACTTGTGACCAGAAAACAATGTGACATTACTAAATGGCAAACGCTTGTTGATGAAGTACGAACGACATATTGTGAGGAGAAAATACATAGATATTTGAGTATGATATTGGTCGGTTATGTAGCTGTTACTGATGTTCCATCATGTGCACTCTACAAGGAGCTGATGAGTATATTTCCTAATGCAAAGGTACGATAATTGGTATATTGTTATGATTTACGATTTTTGAGAATTATTACTCATGTTTGTTGGAGGAGTATGTATGTTCAGCCTCGTGAATGTTATGACTTAAGCACATTAACACTGCACTGAATCTACTCCATTTCTAAGCTATAAGCATTGTGAAAGTCGTGAATGACTATTAGTTATAAAACTGTGATAAATGGTTTAACTCAGCTGCTGAAAGTTAATATGGATGCACTTATAAAATAGAAGTTGGAGATTGAAGTCATCTCAAAAATGTACTCAGTTGCTCAAACAAACGTGATTCCTAAAATAAACCAAAATAATGTTTTGGTATATATCTTTAAATGAATTTCGAAATGTGTTATTTCTATATCGATAATGTCTTCATATACCATGAATCTCGTTTTGTACAGGTTGTACTAACGGTCCGCGATAAAAACGATTGGCTGGCTAGTTTCCGACAAGTGGTCATGCCTAAATCGGATGATCCACATAAAATACACATGGATGAAGCAAAAAAACGTGCAGGAATTCCCGTTGAATTTGACAAACTTCTTATTGATTCATTGAAACTAGCATTTCAGAAGGAAGACATTGATTTTGATGATGATTCAATGTTACTTGAATGTTACAAAAAACATAACAAAACTGTTCAGGAAAGTATACCATCTGAACGTCTTTTGGTATATCATATTGGAGATGGTTGGGAACCATTGTGTAGATTCTTGAATGTGGATGTACCAGCTAACATACCATACCCTAAGCTGAATCAACGGTCTGACATGATAAAGCTAAGGGACTTGATAAAGAAATTTGGATCGATTGAGGAAGTCGCTAGGATGCATCCAGGATTTATATAAAACTGAACTAAACTTATTCTGTTAAACTTTGATGTTATTTTTATCCAAAAAATAAACTGTCTTTAAGCTTTGAATTCCATCTTGTTATTGACAACCGTGGTAATCAGTGAAAAATTTCGCCTTTAATGTCACACTTTAGACCATGTTGAAGGCTGAATAATATATGTGCAATGAGGTATTGTTTACATTATAATTTTCACAGAGGGTTGTGAAATGTTAGATGATGTTATATTTTTTACCATAGATATTTTCGCCCTTCAGCATTTTTTTAATACGTTGCATCTAGTGTCTGCTAAATGCCGCTCGTTCAATGGATACACACATGGGCCAAGTTGTGATCTATTACATGGTTCTTTTTATTTCGAAAAATGCATCAAAGTACTATAAACAAACCGTTGGACACAGAAATTAAACAAGCTGTTAAGGAATACTAGACTTGATTTACATGCATAATGCCCTAAGGTATACTGAATACACTGATCTTGAGTTCACATACACTGATCACAAATTTGTAGCCTGTAAAGTCATTGCACAGTAGTGCTCAAGTGGAAAAAACGTTCTGAGAGAATCTGACTGGAACTATGCAAACAAGGAACGGCCTTGTTCTAAAATTCTTCTGCGCGGTCTTATTTACAATAATATATTCCTTCAAAAGATGTTAATAATACACAGATTTTTGTGTTTTAATCTTAAGATTTATCTAGGCTTAACTGCTCGATTTATGACTGAAGAAATCATACATGCGTTGCTTCGATTATGTTCTTATGAAGTTTGGAATCTAACGGAGAAAGTTGCGAAAATGTTTCTTTGTTCAACATAATTTTTCAGCTATTCTCAATATACAATCTGTATTCGGCAATATTATAAGCTTTCTTGTTGATCGCCTCCTCTCACTTCATCCTCAAGATGGTGGAGCAAATGTCTGGATTGCTTTATTAGTGCTAAGATGTGATTAACGAACAATTGTGTTCTGTTATATGAACATTGAACAACAAATACTTGTCACCGAATATGAGTGCTGGAATATCTAACTCATGTTATTTCCAGATGATTTTGATTCACTTGAATGAGCTAATAATATTGCGTTCGGATTACCCATTTCATTCACATACCTGTTCACTTCCATTAAGTAGATTTCAATGGATACTTAACTCTCTGATTGATACATGGTGAATGATTTTGAATAAACGAACTATAATAATTGAAAAGTATTTGAATTATATTACGAACTAAGAGTCCCCAAAATAACGCAATTGAATCAAGAACTACGACACAAGCACAAACGAATGTATTGTATTTAGAATTCGAAATCGAGCGTTTAACAAGTGCAAAAGCATCAATAGTTCATTCAAACACCACACTTATCCAAGGCCGATTATCACTTATGAAAAAAAACATGACCGTTTGATTGCCTAGCCTTTTCTTTAGCTAAAACTGATTATATGTTAACTATCCGAGATGAATGGGTTTTGAAGAAAACCAAAGTGTCACGTGTGCTCCATCAGGATTATCAATAACATTCCATTTCATTTGAATGAGCAATGTGAGCATCTGTGCAACACAATTCTTAGGCAGTCAGCAAATGTAATCAGAATAGAACGCATAGCCATCGGTTTCAACTCATGTACATTAGTGGACTTATTATTCACGCCGAATATTGTGAGATATATAGTAAACTCATTAAATCGTTATTTCCAATGTGGTTATGATGGAATACTGGCAAGTTAACTAAAAATGGTGTTTCTGACACTCATGTCCTGCTTGTTGAAATATTTAATCAGTGCTTTCGTTACGGCTTTTTCCCCTACCAGTTTATACGCCAGTTGTGATATGGATGAACTCCGAGATTATTGTGATGCATGGTTCCTGTCTCTCCATGACGAAACGTATATGTGCATGTAATTGGCCACGTTTAGTCCGCATACAAGCTTGTTGCTGAACAAGCTGTAATTCAGACAGTCATGTAGCATTTGTGACCTAGGAGTGAAATATTCTAGGAGTATTTGCTTCACCGAGAAGACTACATCCAAAGTCCTTATAGCCGTAGACATATTGCGCTTATCAACCGTCATTTCCACTTAAAGAAAATCAAAATAACACATTATTAGGTATCTGTTTGGCCTCCAATAAAATACTGTCCGATAATATTAAGACATGTGCGTTTGATTGATTGACAGAAAATTGAAAAAGTACAGCATCACCATATAACCAATCGGCACTTAGTGGGCATTTCACAAATTCCAATTATTCCACTCCCGAATGCCCTCTATGTTCTGACACGTTGCTGTTCAAACGTGCTTTACTTATTTCTTCTTGTTATGCTTCATATTCCCCTTCGTTTGATCGCGACTACCGTTGATGGCGTTACACAAATCGAGCCTTGAAACAAGATCCAATAAAACCTAGAAATGTCACAAGAATTCGTAACTTGACAACTCCCTAACCAGTAACATTCTATATAGTCGAAACGTGTCGATCCAGTGAAATCAGAATCGAATGGATTTGAAGACATATTTCATTGAAAATCGATATGTCGAGAAGTGACTAATCTAAGGTGGCTAGCGGATAGAGTAGATGTGAAGCACTCAATGATCACCGCTACAAACGTAGTGAAAGTAGAGGCTGACCTAGTGAAGTATTAGAAACTGTTCAATTATAAGAAGCTCAGAAAATATCGTAGATAATCGTTCGCATTATACCAGTATGAAGCATTTAAGCGCTACTGGAATGTGTTGTTTTTCTAACTACTTATTGATTTATTCATGATATTTGCAACCTTAAGCTCCACTTTCATGTTATTTGATCTTTTATCAAATGTATACCACGTATACTCTGAACATTATTTTATAACTGATACCATTGGGGTGTGAGCTACTTATATTGATATATGTAGTATATAACGTGCGTTAAAAGATCGTAATGTCTGGCAGCGGAAGATGGTGAAGATCAAGAAAGTTAGAGCGAGAACGCAATGGAATTTGTAAGAAAATGCAAGAAAATGCGATATCATAACGCAGACGTGTTGTTGTTCATCGTTGTAGCCGGTTGACTGTATGAACAGAAATTCCTATCCTTGACCCAAAAACGGCAAGCAGTGGCTTATGATCTGTTATTAGGCTGAAATGTTGATCATATATCAATTTGTAGAACTTTTTCACTGCAAAGATAATTGATGGGGATTCTTTTTCAATTTGACTATAATTCCGTTCGGTCGTTGTCAAAGATCTGACAGCATGAGAGATAACATATTCAGACCCATCAGGAAATCTGTGGAAAATGACTGCACCTACACCATTGTTAGAAGCATTTGAAACGACAGCTATTGTTAGCGGAGGACCATAATGCGTTAATAAGAGGTCGAAAGTTAAGTGTTGCTTGATTATCTCGAAAGATGCCTGAAAGTCAGCCTACCAATCCCATCTTGTATACTTTTATAGTAGATGGTTTAGTGGAGATCTGGGAAGAATATACTATAATGGCCGACCAATCCCACGAAAAATCTCACAGCTCAAATGTTCTCTGAATCTGGTCCTCATCCGTCTTTATTTATTATGAACTCGAGACACAGTAATTACTGTATTTAAGAAACATGAGAGTCTTAAAATATCACAGTCATGGTCATTTAAAAGATAGTCAGACTAATATCTATGGATATTGATCATGTAATGAATTAATAGGAAACTGGATTATAGTCCTTAAAAAAAGCAGTGGATCAATTCAGACTTCATTTGATCTTCAGTTTGTCAAGTATCATTCTGACAAGCTTACACAAGTACTTCATGAATAAAGAAAGATTATATTATCCACTGTCAGAATTTAATGAAACGAGACTTAGGTTATGAAATAAATTTGTGTCAACTTTGATTCATTGTGCTCAATCAAATGAAATGAAATGGCATCGATAATCATAGTGAAGCATATGTGATACTTTGGTGTACTTCAGAATACATTTACCTCCGACAGTTGTTATTTAACTGATAGAATGAGACACTCTCCACCATCGTGAACGGTTATCGACATATAATTAGTTTCAAGTTCATTGTGGTTAGCTTAAAGAAAGGCAAGACAATTAGATTGTCATGTTTTATCACAAGTGATAATCGGTCTGAATTACGTTTATACAAAATAATTCGCCATGTTCCAACTGGATGGTAAACTATCAGAGTGACAATATGATCCACTCATTCAAATAAATCGTAGTCATCTGAAAACAACACGAGTCAGATATTACGGCGTCTAAATTCGATGAGAAGTACTTTTTATTTGAATTTCATATAGTGAAACACAATCGTTCGTTAATTAAATCATAGTAGTAATAGAGCGATCCAGATATCTGCTCTACTTCCAATTGTGCCATCTTGAGGATTAAGTGAAAAAGAGGATCTACAACAAAGTATCGAATCAGTTTCTCGTGAGTTCTAAAGCCACTCAGCCTAGACTAATCGCATACGAAATCTGATGTTGTTTTTATGTCCCTTCTTTTCCTTCAGAACATTGAATGAACTAAGAGTAGATTTTAGGGAAATTTAGTTAATAACTAACGCGATTTCAGTCAGAAAAAAAACTCGAGGATTAGTGACATGCGTTTCAATAGCTAACCCTCATTCCATCTAAATGGAGTCAGATTTACAGCCACATTCTGAGAAGTTATGAGTCATTGACGTATATTCCAGCGTGTGGAGTTTATACAGAACTGGTGATTATATACAATTAATTAAAGGCTAAACCAGTGGTACGTTTGAAATTTCATGATGATTCAAATTGTTTATTGTTATTCATAAAGCATAATGTAAATAGTCAAACTTTTTCAATGTCTGTATGCGTTAAGTGCTTTGTTATTTGTAATAGATCAAGTGGTCTACCACATTTGGATGGATGGAATACGTTGCCTGCCAAATTCTTTGAATTTGATGTATCAGAAAGGGCATTGCTCAGGTATTGGACAAGAGTTACACAAATATGTGGCAAAGTGATGTTTAAGCTTTGCATTTAAGGGGAATACTTGTTGTGTTTTCAAATCCTATGAGCATAATACTCTGCATCATCAACGATTACATCATGTAGTAGTGAGCTTCTAAATTGTTCCACTGCTCTTATACCAGTTTGTCCTAGTGAACTGAAATGATATTTAATGATTTCCGAGTAGGCGAAGCGAAAGATGACTGATAAAGTTATTAGACTCTTGAATGTGTATACCTGCTTAGTCAAATGTCAACGAGTACACTGATCCGAGCAATGTATTCATAATGTAAGTAACATGGATTTAGCATAAGATAGTGTACTTCTTCAACTGCGGTCAGTAATCGATATTGTAATTTTGAAATTGTGATCTGTGCAAATTGCATGAATCAAATAGTAATTCTAGAACTTGAAGTTGTTTATATTCGGAGCACTATGCTAGAATGACTCCAATACGAAATTCAGAGCGCTTTTTGGGTGTGGCGTTGCGACAAACAATTGATGGTTGATAATGAGTGGAATTAAATTCCAGAGCAGCCAGTCGAAGACATAAACGTGAACGTATACGTTTGTTCTTCTCCATAATATCACTCGATAAATTCCGAGGTACAAATTATGGAGCAGCAAGAAGTCGTATGTTCGACAAATATCTCCGTTGGTATACCACGAGGTTGATAAAAAAGTGAAAGGCGAGAATCGAAACGAACCTTGTTCGTGAATCTCCAGAGGAGACTTTTGTAACAAATAGGAAAGCTGAGTAAGACCTACTTCGTGTATTTGATGACGCAATCAATGAACTCCCAGTAACATTTGAAACTATTAAGAAGACCGCTGAAATTGATACGACTTTGAGCTATCTCTCGACTGAATGGCCAAACGACCTTCTCGATGGAGAACTTGTGCAATGTTTTCGTGGACGTATCTCAATAATATTTGTCGACTTGTGTATCATGTTTGGTGATCGAATTAATTTTCCGAAGTTATCATGTCACAAGATATAACAATTGGCGACGGGGATGGGATCTCATTTAGTTTCAGAATGGCCATTCTGGAACCAATTAAATGAAATCAGTGGCTAGTAACTATGCTCATTGGCTATCAGTGGAGAAGGATATCGAGAATAAATGCCTTAACTGTCCATCATGCCTTCAAGCTGCTAATGATCCTTTGAAATGTGAACCTCAACATTAACCAACGCCTGCAGGACAATGGGTAAGTCTTAGCGCTGGTGTGATTCAAGCAAAAATGTTTCCAATTATTGTGTATGCATTTACTAAATAGTTCATGAATGTCTATTTCAAAGACATGCCCAATTCTATGTAGAAATTCCATTTCCCTCGAAACACCATGTACAAACACGGACTTGTCCAGCTCACAGAAAGACGATATCTTACTAAATGCTTATGAAATTATTGCAGTAACCGCATACGAATAAACAGAAAATGAATCAAGCAGCATAATGAAGACAGTCGCATTAAATGGAGCACATTATACTACGACAAAAGATTCTGATGAATATACTTATCGAGGTCCTCTAGTTGTTTTACCAGATAGTCACTAACATGCTCTGGATTACAATTATGTACAAAATGAGGAAAAGTTATCGGATGCATCAAACGATGATCAAGAACCTGATAAAATTTTGATAGACACTGGTTATTCTGGTTATTAATTAAATCTCAATGAGATTTTCAAAAGCTTTTGTGAAAATGTTTCACAAGAATCAAACATTATTGACCTTATATCAAGTGTCGTTGGTCCTTACAATCTAGTCCGTTCTACTGGACGTTCTACTCAATGTGAAAAATATATTTTAAATAGAGTCAAATTAAGTGTGTCTTAAGAATATGAGGAGCAAATATTATTTCGCAGTGGAGGTTGTAGTCACAAAATTTAACGATGGATCTCAACTTTGAGCCTTCAAAAAAGAAGGGAAGGTGATAAAATGGAAAGGAAAGTCAAAGTTCAATTGATCTAACAATTATGAGTTTTGTTCAAGATTACTTCCATTCTGATTCAATGTGATAAATACTCAAAGTAGTATTCGTTTTCCTTTCTCGCATGATATTTTCATTCTGCAGAACATACGATACTCGTGTATTAAAAATTGACATGAAATATGCGCAGTTTGTGATTTGTTATAACTTTAAGTATTTCTTGTATATGTGATTTCATCCTAATTATTGATCAAAATGGGTGTACGAATCAATATTTAAATGAGTATATTCTTCGCTTTTACCAGTTTATGTGTTTTTACTTTCACGTCGTGTGAATTGTGGAGGTCCCTCGTTCCGAGTGTAAGTGATAAGCATTACCGTTACGACAATCAGCGACGACCAGATTTAAAAAGTAGCATTAAAAGAGCGAAGAAAATAACTATTCGATTCACAAGTTATAACAGGTAATATCAACTTCAAGATGGTTGCGAACCATTGTGTAAATTTATGAGTATGATTACACTAAATGGAACCTCTTATACTCATAATAATGACCAGGAGCGCATGAGAGAAATGATAGAATTGTTGACGAAAGCAATCTACAAATAAAGAATTATACATATGTTTCCTGTGGTCACTCAAAACAGCAAAATAAATTTAAGTGCGTTCACATATGAAACAAAGTTACTAACAGACTATAAATTTTAAATCACTTTGAGTAATCGTGATACAAGTTTTTGATAAAGCATTTGCGAATTACTAAATACCAACCTCATACACTTTCGTTATACCTGTTGCAGTTAGAATTCACAGTCGTTCACTCTACACATATTTTGAAAGTTGTTTGTCTAAACACTACATGGATAATTGGAAATTATGATGTCAAGCTCGTGCAATAACCAGAGTCGTAACAATACATGTGAATTTTGTTATCAATCTCATCCCTGATATCCTTAAATGTTGGTCGATAGACAGGCGGTTTGTGGAATGTTGTTTGAAATTATTTACATTTCAGAGTTATAGTTTCAACAAAGATTTTGGGAAAGTACCACTCCATCAACGCATATTAAGTTTGTCGATATCTTTCTATATTTAAATAGTATCACTGGTGGCAAAACTGCAAGGATCTATGTATCGAGTCATTGGTTTAAATAATACACACTCGGATCGAATCCTGAAGTTTTAGGTGTAATATCACTCGTCAGATCAGCAATTATTGTCGTGAAACAACGGAAAACCATAATCACATAAACTCCATAGTTGAGTTTCGTGAACACTTGCTCAACTGAAGATAAAAACAAACTGTTCTCTCAAAATCATTGTTTGCATTGCCAATTATTGGTGAGTATGCAGAACAGACGTTCACTCTTTTCTGCTATATACTTGGATTATCAATTTAATGTGTTGACTATGTTTCTAGCATTCCGTTTCGCCTATCTCCTACGCACCAGACATTCATAGGGAGTAGGAAACACTTCATTTAGATATAGTAAATAAAAAATTAAAATGTCGACTTGTTTGCTGCACATTATTCTACTTAATCTATAAATGACGTTTCGCATATTCAGAGATGAAGAAGAATTTTAGGCTTGAATTAATTTACTTTGATCGATCCTCGAGTTTCACATTATTTACTTAGTTCAATGTGTTTGATAGAGCTTTATTTATATGAAATGTTTTTCTGGAACACTTAGTCGCACATTTCCCTGCTGTCTTGTCCCATCGGTTTTGCCAGTGTGTGCATTTAGTTTACAGCGATACGAACAAAACCAGGTCGTATAAGCCCGTAAGCTAACCGAGTCTAGTACTTCACTGAAGGACTTTACAAACAATAAAATAACTGTCAAAGCATTACTAGAATTCAATTGTATCAATAAGTGATTTGAATGAAATAGATTCATATAAATACACAATTATATGACATATCACAGAGAAGAGATTCAAATAGATACATGCTTAAAATTGACTCAACCTACTCATAATTAGCGAGTAATATACTGCGATACACACAAAACGAGGTTGACTAAATACAAAAGCAGATCAAATCGATAAGTACAATGAACGAATTTACAAAACATAAGAAATAAATTAATATTTGCAATGTTTGTATCCTCCCTTTACGTATAGAGGAAAGGCGTTGTCTGAAGCTCAGCACAAATGAGAGACGCTCTTTTGAGGGTGCACACTGTTTGAGAAACTCATACGTGGACGAAACCGCCATCAATATCCCCAGATTTTCTACGGCGTTGTAGCTTAGATTAATTCATGAATTTGAATAAAAAAATAATACATCTAGTCAAATATTTTTTTCTCACTTACGCCACTTTCGACTTCACACAATTATGAGAATGTGGTGTTTAAATGAATGAATGAAAATCGTACGACAAAATCAGTTCTCTCTGGTAGGTTAATAATAACAATAACATAAAATTTCACGAACGAGATTTGATTATTCATATGACAGTGGTGTTAAGATGATTGAATGAAAATGGTAAGACAAAAGAAGGTCATTCTAGTTTGTTAATGATAACAATGACAAGGAGATATCATGAATAAGTTTTATAAGTAAAAATCGCAGATTTACTGTATACAGACATAAATTAGATTAAGACTAAACATATGCAGATGAATATCCCAAAAATAATGAACGTTCACATTATGTAATGTTCTCTGGTTATTTTATTCTCCACTCTCATGGATAAGTGTCATGAAACATTCGCCATGAATTATAGATTGCATAGATCAATAGTGATCATGGTTAAGCGTATATAACGTATATATCTTTGTGTTACAAAGATAGTTTGAAATACGTTTCACTAATCGGTACAATGAGATTGATTTTCTAACTGAAATACAACATGGTGATGCACTGATCCTTGTCTATTTGTTATACACTCTTTTGGTGTCTGCCAGCGATTCCCTACGCAATGTGTCCTTGAGTATACCTCTAAACTTTCCGTCTTCTGGAATACGTGCTGGTGATAACCTCATGTTTTTTATATATACGCGTGCCTTTTTGATGATGAATGAAGTGGTTGTGCAAGTTTGGACTCCGTAATTTGCAATCACCTCGACGGCCGTAATGAAGATTGTGAATCTCATGTTGGCTGACAGTGTATTTGAGTTTTATGTGTTCATCGAATGTGAGCATGCTGTTCTTGCTTTGCCAATTCCTATATCCACATCTGCATCAGATGCTCCTTGTTTATCGAAAATGATGACCGTTTACTTAAATTTTTTCAACGTTTTCAGAGCTTATTTTTAGATTTGCTGGAGTTGGTACAGTTCCGGTTTACCCTTATCAACATTGAGGCTGAATGCTAAAGGACTGGCTGATAAGCTGACTGACCTAGTCTACACAAGCCACTGTTTTCGACATTGAAGAGCTAGGTCTTGTGCGCAGATCGAATCGTTCCGCCTGTTCAAAGCTGTCCATTTTATTCATGCTTCCTCTTGAATATGGAGGTTTCCATAATCCAATGACCGCAAAAAAAGAGGGTATTGAAGAGGGAGATTTATGTTTCCACTTAATGGCCTAGAAGCTAAGTAATCGCTCGTGAGCACGAAACCCTTGCGTTTGAGCCCTGCATGCTGTTTTGTGGGTGCAAGCTGCTTGAGAGACACATACGTGGACGAAATCGTCATCAATGTCCCCGGATTACATCTAGCCAAATATTACTTTCCTCACTGAGGCCATTATTTTGTTACACACAATTATGCAAGTGTGATGATGAATGAAAATCATACGACAAAATAAGTTTTATCTAGTAGGTTAAAGAGAACAATAACAAAAGAAATCAAGAAAGAGTTTGATTGATCATTTGACAGTGGTATTAATATCGCCTATCTGTATTGATTGAGACAACAAGGAGCAACCAATCATAGAGACTTCCGAATTGATCATCTATCGATAAATCAGAAATCGTGTCATGTACAACGGAGAAATCAAATCCGAGAAGTAGGGCTTCTATCACAAATACAGAAAGTTTAAAAGATGGTCAATTCGATACGTAATTATCACGGTAAAAGTGAAATGAATTTTCATCATTATCATTAGGAAGAGATTTGTAGTAGTAGTACCGATTTCTCATTGACACATTTCGATAAACTTCGGTCATCCTTTTGTATTGTCATCCGAGCACGTAATTACGTTGTGGCTGTCTGGGTCAAATTCATTTTTATGTTTACGTTTTGGTTATCAAAAGACTCAAAATAACTCATTGTGTTCAAAAATAGCTTTTTCTCACTTTGAAGTTACCGTGATTTATTATTAACACTTCTTTCATTCATTTTCGTCGGTAACGCCCTCTATTTCAATACAAATTAGTCTAGTTTGAACATTATTCTTCATATATAAGTTTCTCAACAACCGATTGCGTAATCAGATATTTATTTGCAATGTAATATGCTGATAGATATCCTAGAAATAATGAACGTTCTTAATTTGTTATGTTCTGTGGTTATTTTTATTCTCCACTCTCATGAATAAGTATGATGAAACGTTTGTCATGAATTACAGATTACATAGATCAATAGTGATCATGGTTAAATGTATATATCCATTTGATTTGTGTGGAATGTTTCTTCGGTTATTAGAATAGTTTGAAATAAGTTTCACTAATCGGTAAAATGAGATTGATGTTGTAACTTAAGTATAACATGATGATGCACTGATCCTTGTCTATTTGTTTTTAAATTCTATCTCGTTTCACAGTTGAAATTATGTGGGATTCTCCAACATCATTATTAGTTATTGAAGCTGGTCTACCAGAAACCGAAATGTAGACTGAGAAAACGTCATTGGAAATAGCTTACACTCAACCTTCCGAGCTGTGCTTATTCACGGTCCTGCAGGGATTCATTGGTTTAATTCGGACATTGGCATGCTTACTCATTAGTTTGGAGAGTAAGCGTTCGCATGCACGATCGAACACATGAGGTTTGAGCTCTACTTGCGAGATTGTGTGTGCACAGTGCAGGTGAGAACCATACGTGGACGAATCTGCCATCCTATGAAACCAGGTTATCAATGTCGATGGAGCTTGTAGTAAGCAAATCGTGAATATGACTAGTAAAATAAAACGTTTAGACAAACGGTACTGTTCTCAGTCAGATCATCATCAGAATTTACTTCATTATGCGACAGTGATGTTTAAGTGTTTGAATGAAGATCGTAAGACAGAACAAAGCCATTTTAATGGATTAATGACAAAAACGATAAATGAATTCCAGAAATGATTTTAACCACTATAAATCGTAAATTTTCCATGCATTGACACTTGCAAGGTTAAGACAACACGTATTTATAAGAATAATTAAAAATAACCTGATGTGACTCGCGAACCCCTCGACGACTAACGTAAACCAGTTGCAGAATAAATCAACGTGGTGACCATTGTGTGAAAATATGTTTCATCTGAAATATATTTCTAGTCAATTTAGGAATGTAGACTATTATCAATGAATGAAAATAGACGAAAAACGATAAAAAATGTTTGTCTTATCGTCTCTCACTTTTCCCACAATCAAAAGGATTGTCCATTCAGTTCAGGAATGTAGATCATCATCAATGAGTGGAAACAAACGAAACAATGAATGATACAATTTGTCTTGTTATCTGTCACGTTCCTCTTAACCAACAAACTAACTGAGATATTACGAGCCAACATGAACACAAGGACCAAGGTCGCTAATACGAATATCTGAGAGACGAAATAAACCCTGTTGAGAAACGTTGACAGTTCTCGATAGTTTACTGAGAATACGCTATTGTTCGGAAAAATGTGATGTATTTGCGCCATACATTTTGAACAATCTTGTCACACATAGGCTTATTGCGACCTTTTTATACCAATGTATTAAGGTTCAATGAAGTGGAATTTCGAATAAAAAGGTGATGATTGGGAAAAATAAAATTTAAATTGTATAGAAAGAAAGAGAAATTGTTGCATTATTCCAGGCCATAAGATGCGTTAGGGATAATCATGATAAATTTAAGGTCACGACAAACTGTTTTCGCACATAATAGACGTTCAAATTTACGAATCTGTAGTTGACAACGTTTTCAAAGCCCCAATAATGTCAATTTTGTGCGTCGTTTCAATTGTACGTTTCGCTATCGATGAACATGGTTTTCCACCTCCCACGTTGATCGGATCATTTGACACTAATTATCTCTGAAGCCTTCTTAGTACATATTTAATTACCCCTGATTGCATTGTTCTATTTTTCCGCTTGATGTATGTGTGTCCACACAAGCGTGTATATTGGCAAATAAAATCTGATGTGGCGTATTCATTTATGGATTATCTAGGTCTATTTATTATCACGGTCTTAGACCTTTCAATCACAACTAATTGAGAGGCATAATAGATCTACTCCATGGCTGTTTTTAATCGCAGTAATAAAAGTGTACTATTGAATTTACCTGTACATATCAGATAGTTATAAACGTTTTTCTTGCAACCGAATAAACAAGAGGTAATGGATTTCATCGACTTTTGCACATATTAACAAACTTGAGTGGATAATCATTTGATATTATTGCGCTGGTCAGCAACTTTTCATCCTTTTTAACCGTATCTTTGGTGCAAATTATTTGAATTTTGATAAAGAGACACGTATTCAAGCATCCCTTGTATTACAATGGGCAGAAACTGTGGAAGTTTAAGTATTGGCCCATCCAAATTAGTTCCCAGTAAACTGACTGATTTATATTACCATTCTTTCTCAGGCTCTAAAGTATGTATCCAAAAAACAGGTGGTCATTATTTTCTGCTTTGTAAGTTATGAAGATATTGTTTTGTACCCTGTTGATTTTATCTAATAACTGGGAAACTTCAAAATCTCTATCACAGAGAAGTTGTATATCATCCATGTATATTCGATACAAAGTTGCTTTGCTTATGAGCTCACTCGTCATATATTCAACCTATGACATATATTATACATCAGATCAGAGATGCCCCAAGGTGCTTCCCAGAGCAACTTGTCAAAAATATCCACCTTAAAACATGAACTGAACACTTGCAGTACAAAACTGAAGTAATTATTTCAACAATGATGACCGAATAGGAAAAAGGGGAAAATTAGTAGACATTCCATTCCTGTGCTTAGCTATCGTGCTATCGTTAGCAGAAACTAGACCAGTAGTGAATGGGTTTTATTTAGATCTTCGCGCAGTCACAGTGGAGCTTGAGATTCCACGTTCAGACAAACAGAGTCTCTCAACACTCAATATATGATAATCGGAAATATAATGTCTATAGAAAATAAGGGAGTGAATGAATGCTTGAACTCTATTGTTTCGATATATACTTAGTTGTTTGATGTCAACTCTTAACCAATCAATCCAAGCTGTTACATGAGCTCCCCCCTAGATTTGACCTCCATAGCAACGTTGGCTCGATTAACCTATCTATCAAAAACACCGTAGTTCTGTTTGCGCAGCCCAAGGGAGAATTTCCAAATCGCTCAAGCCTTGAATTACAATCAATGACCACTAACTCTGTCATCAATCGACGACAGTCCATGCATGCCTCTTCACTTATTAGCTTGTCATCTGATTTTGTAGCATTCAATTTCTTCTACAACTATCGCTCATGGTTTGCTACTTGCTTGCGAGATACAAAAAGTGAGAAATGAAGCAAGAATATTTGAGGAAGTACCTAATCTGTTGCAAATATATAATCAGAAAGACGATCCATAACCTAAGTTAACGATACATTCGTAAAATGAGAGTTTACATGAAATAAATGCAAAGCCTTTTCTTTGATATTAGTGTCTCCAACAATATCAGTCAATAGTAATGTATCTTTTAAGGAAAACTTCACAAATTACTAAGAATCGGGCTCAACAATTTTACTTAATATTCAGCTAGTTTATTTGTAGTCGAAGCACGCATAGATAAAATCGGTCGTAATGGAATAATTGACTACCGATATACATTAGGTAAAACAGCGTTGAAATGTTTAGAATTCGAAATGTTCCGGTATTCAAGGACCGTGGAAATGGAGCGCAATAACTATTAACTTCATCTAATACCAACTTACCTTATCTGTAGCAGTTGAGATAACAAGGAGCAACCAATCATAGAGACTTCCGAATCGATCATCTATCGATAAATCAGAAATCGTGTCATGTACAACGGAGAAATCAAATCCGAGAAGTAGGGCTTCTATCACAAATACAGAAAGCTTAAAAGATGGTCAATTCGATACGTAATTATCACGGTAAAAGTGAAATGAATTTTCATCATTATCATTAGGAAGAGATTTGTTCGTCTTTTTCCTAGTAGTAGTAGTAGTAGTAGTAGTAGTAGTAGTAGTACCGATTTCTCATTGACACATTTCGATAAACTTTGGTCATCCTTTTGTATTGTCATCCGAGCACGTAATTACGTTGTGGCTGTCTGGGTCAAATTCATTTTTATGTTTACGTTTTGGTTATCAAAAGACTCAAAATAACTCATTGTGTTCAAAAATAGCTTTTTCTCACTTTGAAGTTACCGTGATTTATTATTAACACTTCTTTCATTCATTTTCGTCGGTAACGCCCTCTATTTCAATACAAATTAGTCTAGTTTGAACATTATTCTTCATATATAAGTTTCTCAACAACCGATTGCGTAATCAGATATTTATTTGCAATGTAATATGCTGATAGATATCCTAGAAATAATGAACGTTCTTAATTTGTTATGTTCTGTGGTTATTTTTATTCTCCACTCTCATGAATAAGTATGATGAAACGTTTGTCATGAATTACAGATTACATAGATCAATAGTGATCATGGTTAAATGTATATATCCATTTGATTTGTGTGGAATGTTTCTTCGGTTATTAGAATAGTTTGAAATAAGTTTCACTAATCGGTAAAATGAGATTGATGTTGTAACTTAAGTATAACATGATGATGCACTGATCCTTGTCTATTTGTTTTTAAATTCTATCTCGTTTCACAGTTGAAATTATGTGGGATTCTCCAACATCATTATTAGTTATTGGAGCTGGTCTACCAAGAACGGGATCGATGAGTATGAAAAAAGCATTGGAAACGATCTTCTCTCAACCTTGTTATCATGGTTTCGAAATTATGACCGGAAGACAACGTGACATTCTTAAATGGCAAATGCTTGTCGACGAGGTACGAACGGCACGTCGTGTGGAGAAAATACATAGATATTTGAGTGAGATATTGGATTGTTATGTAGCTGTGACTGATGTTCCATCATGTGCATTCTACAGAGAGCTGATGAATATACATCCATATGCAAAGGTAAGATAACGGTTATATTATTATATGTTCTTTTTTTGATAATTGTTCAATACATGCGTATTTCGATCGTACAAATGAAATTATCACTGCATATCCTTATGCAAAGGTGGGTTGATTTTTGATCATGCTGATGCTTATAATCTCTGGATTTCATTCATTCAAATTACTGATATTTCTGAAACTCTTATTTATTACATGGAAATATATCGCAACGTTTGAGAACAGGTATCAGTCATCTGATATTTTTTCTATACCTTAGCCACCTGTTTTATTCACACAGTATTTTACTTTAAAGTACAGGGAAATTCAATGACTTATTCATTTGGCAAACGAAGATGCGTAAACTAAGTCAACTGAGATGTAACTTGGTAAAAGAATTATTAGTTAGGGGATTTTCGAACTTCATGAATTGACAAATATAATCCTAGTCACTTCTCAACAGCCTCTTCAGCCACCAATGTCGGCCATCAATGTCGATGTTGAGGTTATTAAAGTCATACTTGAATGGTGTGACTTATATGACGCCGAATTCCCACCTCAGTTTGATGCCTGACCTTAGTCAGCCTACTGTGATATCGAGGTGCAGAGTTTACTTTGATGACTGTATAGAACAAGCTGAATATTGCTTAAGAAATGTGTTATTGGAAAAGACATAAGAACTGAGTGGAAGATGCACAACCGCACACGTCATTTCATTGTGTATGACTGATTAATCTGTGTCAATCTTCACTAACTTAAACGATAATCGGTATCGAAAATATCCAGCCTCGTGAGTGACATTTCTAGGGCTCACTAACACCGCACTGAAGCTACTCTATTTGTAAGCTAAACATTGCAAATTTCGCGAATGTCTTAACTCTGTAAAACTGTGATAGATATTTTTACTCGTGTACTGCGAGTTAATATTTAGGGACTTATAACACTGAAGTTCGAGAGTGAAGTTAACACGAATGTTTACTCAATCGCCAAAACAAACATGATTTTTAAAAGTGACCGAAATACTGTTTCGGTATACATATTTGAATGACTTTGGAAGTGTGTTATTTCTATAGTGAAAATACTTTCACATGCCACATATTTCGTTTAATACAGGTTGTAATAACAGTCCGCGATAAAGACGATTGGTTGGACAGCTTCAGGCAAGTTATAATGCCAAAATCAGATGACCCCAGTAAAAAGCAATTTGAGGAAGCGAAAAGACTGGCAGGAGTCCCAATTGAATGGGATAAACTTCTTACTGATTCACTAAAACTAGCATTTCAGAAGGAAGATATTGATTTTGATGATGATGCAATGTTACTTGAATGTTACGAAAACCATATCAAAACTCTCCAAGAAAATATACCATCCGAACGTCTTCTGGTACATCGACTTGGAGATGGTTGGGAACCATTGTGTAGATTCTTGAATGTGGATGTACCAGCTAACATACCATACCCTAAGATGAATCAACGGTCTGACATGATCAAGCTAAGGGATTTGATAAAGAAATTTGGATCGATTGAGGAAGTCGCTAGAATGCATCCAGGAATTATGTAAAGTTGAAGCAAACACAAATTATTGTTATTATCAGATAAGAAATAAATTGTCATCAAGCTTTGGATTCCAACTTGTTGTTGACAGCCATGATAATATTTTTGAAAAATACAGTCAGTATAATAAACT
The DNA here is from genome assembly GCA_944470205.2 of Schistosoma margrebowiei. Taxonomy (NCBI): domain Eukaryota; kingdom Metazoa; phylum Platyhelminthes; class Trematoda; order Strigeidida; family Schistosomatidae; genus Schistosoma; species Schistosoma margrebowiei. Next base: position 3,748,655 of record OX104029.1, on the reverse strand, counting down.
ATAACTTTTGAATTTCTTCATTATTTTTTGTCATACATAATAATGTACAACAAACCAGCTAGTTTATAACAGTCAAAGATTGTATGTGGTAATGATGTGATAAAGGTACAACGAGAAGGAGGTTATTGAACTACGTTTGAGTGTCTTGAGCAGAAATTAGTAATTAGTGAACATCATCTTTTCGAACCCAGTACTTGTTGGTAAGGGAAATTCGAACTTGAATCTGAACTGATATGGCCATGTACAATTGATTCTATAACTCTTGCCAATGGAACTAAGTCTCACTAGACGAAAAATTTACTAACTCATATTGTAGATTGAAGCACTTGGGTCAGTCAGCTGAATACAGACAGCACCAATTACGAGTTAACTTTGCGTCTATTGGACAAATGACTTTCACCATTGCTATCAACTCGCTGACGGGAAATTTAAGCGTCTTCAATTCCTTGTTAAGCTGTGACTGCTATATTTCTCCGTTCATACGTAAAGTTGGTGGAGTTTCTTGGCGCATGGGCTTGACAGCAACATTAAAGCCATGGTTCACCGGCATATAGTGAAATTATTTGCAATAAACAGATCAGATACGATAATGAAACGAGCTCATTATTGAGCGTTTTAGTTAAATTGATACGATACAGTGAGTTGGTGTAGTCGATGGTGTGACTTCCACGTAAGATCTTATAGATTAGGCAGTCATATCATGAGAAATCCAAAGATTTACGATTAGGTCTACTATTAGAGCAGTACTAATAGTAGACCATTAATTCTACAAGACTCAACATTGCTCGTATTTGTGGTCAAAAAGGCATCGTGTGATCTCCGCGTCTTAATTCAATAAATCACAACGACAGTGCTGCAGGGATTTGTGCCAAGTACGACGATACGTTGCGTATTAGTGGATAGTGCAGAGAGACTACAGTTCTATTAGCGGATAGCTCAGACCACAAATCGGAGAGATGAATGAGTGAGTCAGTGAGTTGACTGTGTATAGTAATAAATTTATATATAAATATACACATATATTCATAGGAAAATGAATAAATCATGGAATCAATTATGCAACTAATAGCGAGGCTAGCAGGATGAATATATGTGTAGGTAGTAAGCAATGCTGAAGCAAACATGTTCGTACATTCGCAAATATTGTAAAAATACAATGCTATAGATAAGTTGTTGGTGTTTGGATGACTCGGTCCGTTAAATAAACGAAATACTTAACCGACTTAACTGTGAAGAAACTCAATTACACGTGAGTTGCTATAGGATATTTGCCGTGGAGCAACCAAAGATCATTGACCTAATGTAAAGAATCTTTCGCAAATCTCAATTGCATGAACATCGAAAAAAACAATATTTCAATCGGTCGATTGGTTTGCGATTTATCTAATTTGATTATCCCTTCACTCTAAAGGAATACATGTGAGTTGCTATACGAAAACGTCTCTGACTGTGAAGCTGGGTGACACGAGATCGAATCCACTAGGAAGCACCAGTTCACTCAAGATTACAGGTACACTTTGCTGACGAGTGCCAGGTAGCACGAAACACGGGCCCAGGGTTTCCTGTTGACTACCTTCAACCACCATCTAGATTTTAATACATAGTGCCCACAGTGTCTAGTCACCTAGACTGGTGGCCACATTGCAACATGATCGATAGCATTCGACCTGCACTAACAAGGACTAGACAAGCAAGACATTAATCACCACCCAGTGATCAATCAATTGTTATTACATCTCAATCTTACAGGAGGTTAGTCACGGCTCGTCTGTGACTGTGAAGCTGGGTGACACGAGATCGAATCGGCCAAGGAGCACCGGTTCCCTCAAAATTACAGGTTCACCTTGCTGACGAGTGCCAAGTAGCACGAAACCCAGGTCCAGGGTTTCCTATTGACTACCTCCATTCACCATCTAAATATCCCGTCATTTAGAATAATTTGATTATATTATATGCAATGGGAATGAAGGGAAGCTAGTTGTTATTCTATACTTTGACTTTACTAAAGCGTTTGATAAAGTACAACACGAGTATTTTAATTAAAGTCTTGGCATAGCAGAGAAACTGCATAAACGAATCTCATTCATCTGAAGAAACCGAACCCGGCGATTGTAACTAGAGCACCACTTCTCCAACCCTCACAACAATACTTGTGGTGTCGTCCATGGCTCAGTCATCCGAGCTCTATTGTTCATCTCGTACGTTAAAAACATAAGCAGCTGCTTTACAATTGGCAAAACGCTTCTATTTGTTGACGATCTTCAAATAGTACATGCATCCGACACACGTTCCAGTTCAAACGCAAGTTGTACTATACAAAATTATCTGGATAAACTCCAAAATTGATGCGATGCATGGATTCTCCCTCTTCATAACGAAAAGTCTGAGTACATGTGTTTGGGAACGTTCAGTCCAAAATAAAAATAATGTATTTGCAATCAACTCAATGCTTAATTTATTTGAAATTATCAAATCAAACCTTGGTAATGACACCTACATGTTCAGTGCAAAGATAAGATCGCATCTCAACGAGCTGAAATTTCGACATCTGTATAGCATCTGCGATTTAAGAGTGAAATATTGCGAAAATCTTTCGCTATTCGAAAAGGCTACATCCGAAGTCTGCAAAAACTGGATCTAATAGAAGCTTATTTTCAGATACCATTAGTGGAAGTGTGTAAGCACTATTGACAATAAACACTCATAAAGGTTTAGTCTGATATAACAGACATTCGTATGAGGGAAATATCACCCCTTCAATCTTCCAACAAGATATGGATACTATGCTACAAGTAATCCCTGGTGCAGCGGCCTATCTCAATGACATAATAGTCATGGTTACAGACTATACTAACATGGAGAATAAGGTGGATACGATTCTCATATGCATAGCAGACAAATGGGTTAAGAAAACAAGCTGAAAAATGTTGTTTCTACATAGAGCGAATCCGCTATTTGGGATTCATAATCGATAAACACGGAAAAAACCTGATCCTGAAAACGTCGAGGCTATCAATTCCATGCTACCACTGTCTGACGTATCACCTTTACGTTCTTTCTTGGGAATGGTTAGTCATTATGGAGTTTTTCTTCGAAGCTCTGCATACTGGTCGTCAATGTAGCATGTTATAGAACAAAAATGTCGCAGTTGTCAGTCCTGTCTGGTGGATGCAAAGAATCTAACGAAAGCTGATCCATAAACATAGCCGAAACCGGATGATCCTTGGCAAACGATATGCGCTGATTTCGTCAAACCAATACAAGTCTGAAAATACTTGGTTTTTGTCGATGCTTTCACAACATGGCTAGAAGTATACGACATGCCGAAAACGACATCAGAGAGTACGACAAGAAAATTGTCAGGATTGTTTGATAGTTTTGGGGTTCTACAGATCTAGATGACTGACAACAGCACTCAATATATGTCATCTGCTTTTAAACTGTTTTGCAGTGAAAACGGCATATTGCCTCTACAATCTCTTCAATACTGTTCTCAGTCGAATGTCCAAACAGAAAGATTCGCTGGGTCATCTGCGAAGACGAAATCGTCTAATAGGTTGTAAGCTGTAAATTGTATGCCGTGTTTTCCCTCAGATTAGACATATAAATATAAAGCAGATAAACTTTATTCTTTATGAATAAGACCATATAAAAAATTTATAGTTTATATATTTGTTTATATATACATATAAGACAGTAAGTTTTGATAAATTAAAATTTTCCGAAATAGTAACTATAACCTTCTGATCAAGGATTCGAACCAAAGATAACAAAAACATCAAGCGAATTGGAATCAACTTTCGTCGTCACACAATATGCAAGCATCTAGAATAGGTTGCCAGTAGACATCCGATCAAGTCAGATGCTTGCTCAGTTCAAATCTTCTGTAAAGTGCTTTATGGACCAATTCAGACTTCCCTACATGCTCGATGGAGCTTACTAAAACGAAGCTGAATTTAACGATGGCCCATCCAGCATCTAACCGGTTTTCACCAAGTGGCCACGTCACAAACTACAATTAATTCACCCTTGAATGGCCACTGGAATCTGATATTTTGCATTTCAAATAATGCTTTCCTCGTTTCCCATCGTTATGCTCCATATTCATTTTTAGTAACTACTGAACAAACTTACTGTTTTTGATCTCCACAACCATTGATATTGTTGCAAAAATTTGGCCTTCAACATCAATTCAATGAATCTTCAAGATGCCACAAGCATCAGCAGTTTGACAACACCTAAACCAGTACTACATTTTATAATCGAGACGTGCGAATCCAGTGAAATCAGAAGCGAAGAGATATGAAGTTGCGTGACCCAATGCCTTAAGCTAGGTGAATCCATCTAAACTAATGCGGTCAGCAGCAAATGTCGAATACTTGAAATTGAGGATTTATTTGCCATTACGAACTTATGATTGATACTTTGAGTTCTGTGGATATACCTTTGTCAGAGATCAAACTTGTAGTACATTTTAACACGAATAGTTTATAAGCAAGTGAGAATGGTGGCTAGCAGTGGAATTTCGGACGTATGTTCGGGTCTCTGAATGATCACCAAATCTGAAATGCAGGTACATCTTGCCGACGAGTTTCATTTAAAACGAAACTCGCGTTCTGGATTTCACAGCTGATCACTATCCATCACTGCTTATATTTCTTGTGGCTCAAGTCAATAATCACAGTATGCACATGGCCAACATAGAGCTTTGATTAAAACAGTATTCATATACACCACCAATGTAAGAGAGCCTTACAGAACAAAACGAGAAGTAGCAGCCTGACTGACCAGCAAACATGATGGTGGGAAGGTAACCGCAATCCACACATGTCTGTAGGACAGAACACTTTGTTTAATTTTATCTCCTTGTGGTCAAGCAGGATGTCACGATCCAACCGTAATCATTCCGGTTTCGTGTGTTAAATATCATTCTTACTCATGTCTGTGAACGTGAATCGATTTCACTTGCTATGGAGAAATCCACTTGCAGGCGAAACTGGACAGTTATGCATAATGTACGTCCACACGAATACAAATGTTATAACTCTAAAAATGAAATGATTATGACAAAGAAATGTCAGGTGGCATTTAAACATTACTTTCCTTACGAAATTTTGAAAACGCACACAATTCCAAACTTGCAGCTCGTTGAAACCCTTTACACATTGACATTACTTTAATCATTCAACGTCATACGAGGCTGAAGCCACAGTTGTACCTGTTTCGCAGTTGTTCACTTTACTTCGATGAAATATAAGTGAGCCTAAGTAGTCATACCCTAATTGTTCCATCACAAATGACTAAACTTCACTATTCATGAACGCTTTCCAAACTGATTCCAGTTCGCCGATTCTCAGCACCTTAATAGCATACTAGTGTAAATATTTGTGAATCATAAATAATTCTGATTTTATATTTATTTCTGAAAAAAATGTTTAATGAAATAATTATTCCATATGTAACTTTATTTTCAGCTGGCTTCGTAAATGTTAACAGACCTACCTGTAAGCTTTTTATTCTGAAACCAATATTGTTATACCATTTGTACGAGATCAACCTTTGGCAAGGCGTTATGGATTCAAATGTTGGACGATTGCTGTGACATAAGGTATTGTTTTGTCTACTATAAGCAGTTTCGATGTTTTGATACTGAGTTTGTAACTGTGAGGAGTAACGTCTTTCTCGAATGTGGTTCTGATGAAATACTGGCTAATTTAATTAAAAATGGTGTTTCTGGCACTCATGTCCTGCTTGTTGAAATATTTAACCTGTGCTTTTGTTGCGGCTTTTACTCCTACCAGTTTGTACGCCAGTTGTATAGTACAAAGTGATATGGATGAACTCCAAGATTATTGTGATGCATGTTTCCTGTCTCGTCATGACGAAACGTCTATGTGCATGTATTTGGATACGTTTAGTCCGCATACAAGCTTGTTGCTGAACAAGATGTAATTTAGACAGTCATGTAGCATTTGTGACATAGGAGGGAAATATTCCGAGAGTATTTGATTCACCGAGAAGGCTACGTCCAAAGTCCCTATAGCCGTGGACATATCGGGTTTATCAACCAACATTTCCGCTTAAAGAAAACCAAAATAACCCTCTATTAGGTATCTGTTTGGCCTCTAATAATACACTGCTCGGTAATATTTAGTTGCGTGTATTTCATTGATCGACGGAAAATTGAAAACGTACAGCGTCAACATCTAATCACTTGACACCTATTGGTCATTTCACAAATTGCAAATATTCCTGTCCAGAATGGCCTCTATATTATGCCATGTCACAGTTCCAGTCGTGCTTTACGCATTTCCTCTTGATGTGCTTCATATTCTCTTTCCGTAACTTGAAAAAATGCGCTTTGTTTTATCTCGACAACCATTGATGGTGTTGCACAACTCGAGCCTTGAAACTAGATTCAATAAAACCTTAAAATGTCACAAGAATTCGTAATTTGACAACTCCCTAACCAGTAACATTCTTTATAGTCAAAACGTGCCGACTTAGCGAAATCAGAAGCCAATACATTTGAGGATATATTTCATTGAACATCGATATGCCGGAAAGTGGATAATCTCAGCTGGCTGGCGGATGTAGAAGATGAGAAGCATTCATTGGCCTCCGTTACAAACGTGACAAAACCAGAGACTAACCGGGTGGAGAATTGGAAACTGTTCAATCATAAAAAGCTCAAACAATATCCCAGATTATCGCTCGTGTTCTACCAGTATGAAACACTTTAGCGTTACTGAAATGCGTTGTTTTTCCAACTACTTACCGTCTTATTCATGAGATTTGCAACCTTAAACTCCGCTTTCATATTCTTTGAATAGCTATCAAATCTATATCACATATACTCTGAACATTATCTCATAACTGATACCATTAGTTTATTTCATGGCACTGAGATATACTTAATCAATGTTCAACCGACAATAAAAAGGCTTCAGCCGTCTGATTTGCTTGTAGCATGAAGCTAGTATTGTCCGAGTATTTCAACTATATACCACTAATGTTAAACTGCATAGCATCACAGCACCAGGGATAGTGATGTTCCTGACGTTAGTGATTCCTAAAGTTAAGTGGGATGTCACGAGCAAATCGAATTATGCTCTTTGACCCATGACTGTCTAAGAAGTCATACTTTAATTGTTTCACCACAAATGACTAAACTTCGCTATTCACAAACGCTGTCCGTCTCGATACTCGCCCGTCACGTTTTCAGCACCGTCATTGTATATCAACGAAACATTTATGGAATATACGACTTTGTGCAGCGCTATCACTTGTGCCTCTAGAAATTATGTGGGATCACTTTCGAGGAGGACAAACTTATACGTTCATGTGGACGTCTTCGATCGACTGCTCTGGAGTTTAACTACATTCATTATCAGCCATCCATTGCTTGTCGTAACGCCACACCCACAAAGCGCACCAAATCTCATATTGGGCATTGATGTTATTCAATCATAGTGCTCCGAATATGGACGACTTCACGTGACAGAATTTCTGTCTATTTCATTCATGCGAATTACGCTGTTCACAATGACAAAATTAATGTATCCACTAATGACCACATTTGAAGAAGTACATTTTCTCATGCCATGTTGATGTTAATAACAAAATGAATAGATTACTTAGATTAATGTACTCGTCAGCATTTGACTAAGCAAGTATATATTCAAGAGTCTAATAACTTAATCTGTCATCTCTCATCTAGTCTACGCGATATCATTTCAGCTCACCTGAACGAACTGATATAAGAACAGTGGAACAATTGAGTTGTTCACTACCACATGGCGTAAGCGTAGATGATGATGTGTGGATCAACATTTGGGAGTATTCGTTGAAATATCATGCACATAGGACACAATAACAACAAAAGTATTCACCTGATATGCAAAGGCTTTGCAATATATATTCGTGTCTTGATCGATCAAGGAATTTCACATTATTTGCTTAATTCGTTGTTACTGATAAAGCCATACTTGTATGAACATTTCACCTGGAACACTTATTCGCTCATTTACTTGCTCCGTTCTGCCATCGGTTTTGACAGTGTGTGCATGTAGATTATGGCGATATACGCACAACGAGGACGGCTAAGCAATGAAGCTGATGGAATGGACAATTACATTGAATAACTTTACAAAACATAAGAAAGATTCAAATATACTAATAAATGATTTGAATGTAATTGATTCATTTAAATACACAATTATATGACATATCACAAAGAAGATATTCAGATAGATACATGCTTAAAATTGACTCAATCTACTTATAATTAGCGAGTAATATAGTACGATACACACAAAACGAGGTTGACTAAATACAAAAGCAGATCTAATTGATAAGTCAACGGAACGAACTTACAAAACATAAGAAATAAATTAATATTTGCGATATTTGTATCCTCTTCTAACGTATGGAGGGTAGGCGATGTCTGAATCTCAGCACAACTGAGAGACAATATTCCACACAGAGATTGAGCAAACAGTGTTAAAGGAACGTATTATGAACAAAACACTTGTTCCACCAAACCATAAGAATGACTACTCCGATATAAACTGTAAGAATGAATAACTTACTCTAATATGAACTGTGATAATAAGTGATGTGCTTGGGATCACTGAAACACATTAGACTTAGGCTGGACAACAACGACTAGCTTCAAAGGAACTTCTGTTATACTCCGGCCTTGATGAAGAAAATACCCCACATACACAAGGAGTTGAAATGATTCTGTCCAAACAAGATCGAAATGCACTGATGTGATCGGGATCTCATGGACTAAGGATCATAAAAGCCTCCTTCAAAACAAAGAAAGATGACATTGCAATGAACGTCATCCAATGCTATGCGCGTACTAATGACTACAATGAGAACGTCAAAGATCAATTCGACGATAGGCTGCAGTCGATCGTCGAGAAGTGCCCAAAAAAGGACCTGACAATCCTGGTGGGAGATCTAAATGCCAAGGTTGAGATGGACATCATCGGATATGAAGAAATCATGGGACGACACGGACTGGGAGAAGGGAATGATAATGGAGAGAGATTCGCAAACCTATGTGCCTTCAATAAATTGGTCATAGGCGGCACCATATTCCCACATAAACGCATTCACACATCCACATGGACTTCATCGGATCACACTGCGCAAAACCAAATCCACCATATCTGCATCAACAAAAGTTTCAGGAGGACGATGAATGATGTGAAAACCAAGAGAGGAGCTGATCTAGCAACAGATTATCACTTGCTGGACATCAAGATGAAAATTGAAACCCAAGAAGTACTGGACAACGGTGCGGACAAAATCAGAAATCTTTAATACGGCATTTCTTCGGGATGCTGATAAACGCAACAAATTCAAGATAGTCCTCAGCAATACAATCCAGGTCTTGCATGATCTACTCAATGGAGAAAAAACAACTATGGAGAGCAACTGAATGGGGATGAAAAAGGCGATCAGTTCAACATGTTATAAGGTTCTGAGCCACAAGAAGCACCATCACAAGGAATGGATCACTGTCGATACACTTGATAAAAATCAAGGGAGGAAGAGCATGATGGCAGCAATGAACACCAGCCTATAGAGAGCAGAGAAAGTCAAGGCACAAGCTGAATACACAGAAGTGATCAAGCAAGTGAAGAGGAGTATCAGAACTGACAAACGTAAATACGTGGAAGATTTAGCAGTGACGGCGGGAAAAACTGTAAGAGAAGGGAACATGAGATCAGAACGGTCAGTGAAAAGCAAGGAAAACAAGGTAATCTAAGAACAGCGTCACACTTGAATCGAACAGCTACACTGAACACACCAAATATCGAAGCAGCACCCACGGGCCTTCCAATCAATGTTGATCCACCAAAAATTGAAGAAACCATCATGGCCGTCAGATAAATCAAGACGTGCAAAGCATCAGGACTAGACAACATTCCAGGAGACGCACTGAATACAGACGTAGCGGTAACTGCAAGGATACTCCACATTATCTTCAATAAGATTTGGGATGAGGAACAATTATCAACAGATAGGAATGAAGGACTACTGGTCAAAAAAACAAAACAGGCGATCACTGCAACTGTGATAAGTACAGGCGTATCACTATTCTCTCAATATCGAGAAAAGTCTTCAACACACACAAAATTTTCAATACAAATATAAAGACAGTTCTATTGTGTAGGGTGTTGTTAAACAGAATGAAGGACTTCGTAGACGCCCAACTTTGAGACCAACGGGCAGGATTCCATAAGGACAGATCGTGTACAGACCGAATCATTACTCTACGGATCATTGTGGAACAATCAATTGAATGAAATTCATCACTCTATATCAACTTCATTGACTACGAAAAAGCATTCGATAGCGTTGACAGAACAACACTATGGAAGCTTCTTCGGTACTATGGCGTGTCTCAGAAGATACTCAATATCATACAGAATTCTTATGATGGATTAAACTGCAAAATCGTGCATGGAGAACAATTGACAGAGTCGTTTGAAGTGAAAAACGATGTCAGGCAAAGTTTCTTACTCTCACCCTTTCTCTCTCTCCTGGTGATCGATTGGATCATGAAGACGTCAACATCTGAAGGGAAACGCGGGATACACTTGGCATCTAGGATGCCACTGGGCGATCTAGACTTCGCAGATGATCTGGCCCTGCCATTGCAATCGCAAATACAAATGCAGGATTAAACGACCGGTGTAGCAGCAGCCTAAGCAGTAGTAGGTCTCAACATAAACAAACAGAAAAGCAAGATTCTCCCACACAACACAGCATGCACTAATCGAATCACTCTTGACGGAAAAGCTTTGTAGGGTGTAAAATTCTTCACATATCTGGACAGCATTATTGATTAATACGGTGGGTCTGATTTAGATGTGAAAGCGCGGATCGGTAAAGCAAGAGTAGCATATTTACAATTGAAGAACATCTGGAACTCAAAACGACTGTCAATCAACTCCAAGGTCAGGATTTTCAATACAACTGTCGAGACTGTTCTACTGTGTGGGGTAGAAACCTGGAGAACTACGAAAGCTATCTTCCAGAAGATACAGGTGTTTATTAACAGTTGTCTACGCAAAATACTTCGGATCCGTAGACTGGATATTATTAGCGAATACCAACTGTGGTAAAGAACAAACCATGTTTCAGCGGAGGAAGAAATTAGGAAGAAGTGGATAGGACACACATTGAGGAAAGCACCCAACTGCGTCACAAGACGTGCCGTCACATGGAATCCTCAAGGCCAAAGGCAAAATGGAGACCAAAGAACACATTATGCCGAGAAATTGAGATAGACATGAGAAAAATGAAAAAGAATTCAATGGAACTGGAATGGAAAGCACAGAACAGAGTGGGTTTGAGAATGCTGGTTTGGCGGCCTATGCTACATTAGATTAACAGGCGTAAGTAAGTAAGCAAGTTACTTACCGAAATTATTCCTCATAAAGAAAAGTACGATGCCGACCAAGATTATGTAGCTCTTGTGGGCTCACGTTTCTAGTTGTTAACAGTGACTACACAATCTTTTGATGTCTGCTAGCGATTCCCGACACAATGTTTCCTTGAGTCGTCTTCAAATATTTTTGCCTTCAGGATTTCGAGCTAGCAGCTAACTCAAGATTCAGTATGATTCCCACAATTTATGTTATATTGACCTATACAATATTGTCACAATAACGAAGATTGCTACAAGGAATACCTGAGAAACGAAATAAATCCTGATGAGATATTGTAAATATATTAGTAAGATAAATAGGATTAGGTTGTTTATGTGTGATGTCTAACTAAAATTGATCAAGTTTGTGATAGAGTGGAGCCACGAAATGATTTCTTATTGAGATATTTCAGTAAAATTTGGTTGTCCGTTTGTAGTGTCATCTAAACATGTTATTCTAGTTCTGGCTGTCTGGGTCAAATACCTTAATATTTTTCAGTTTTAATGGCGAAAAGATTCCAACTTAATCGGTTTAACCTGACATCGTTTATTCTCTCTTTGAAGTTACTGTGATTTGTTAAACAATTAGTCTGGTTCAACTGTTATTCTTCACATATAAATATCTCAACAAGCGATTGTGCAGTCAGACATTTATTTTTATTGCGGTACGCCGATAGATATTACAGAAATAGTGAATGTTCTAATCTTGTTCTTTTGTCTAGTTATTTTATTCTCCATTATCACGAATAAGTGCCAGTGTAGAAACACCGTTCACTGTGAATTAAATACTATACAGTTGAACGATTATCATGGTTAAACGTGTCAAGTGTTTCTTCGTTTACAAAGATATTTTGAAATAAGTTCCACTAATCGGTATAATGAGATTGATATGCTAACTGAAATATAAAATTTCGATGCTCTGATTCCTGTCTATTTGTTTCTTAATTCATATATTCTTTTACAGTCAAAAGTATGTCGAAAACTCCATCATCAATATCAGTTATTGTTACTGGACTACCAAGAACCGGAACGACCAGTATGAAAAAGGCATTGGAAATAATTTACAATCAACCTTGTTATCATGGTTATGAACTTGTGACCAGAAAACAATGTGACATTGCTAAATGGCAAATGCTTATCGATGAAGTACGAACGACACGTTGCGAAGAGAAGATACATAAATGTTTGAGTGAAATGTTGGTTGGCTACCGATCTATGGGTAATATCCAAGTGTGTTGGTTATACAAGGAATTGATGACTTTATACCCTGATGCAAAGGTGAGTTGAGAGTTCTTATTATGTGGATGATGATAATCTCTGTATTTCATTATTTCAAATCATTTATATCTCTGAAACTCTTATTTCTTACATGGATATATATCACAACGTTTGAGAACAGGTGCTAATTATCTGGTGTTTAGATATACCGTCAACACGTACTTCACTTATCTAGTGCTTTAATGACAAGTACTGGGAAATTCAGTTGCTTCGTTATTTGCAAACGATGCTTCGTACAACAATTCAAGCAAAGTGTAAATTGTTAATTAAATTATTAGTAAGAACTTACTGAATTGAAAATTAATATTTTCGTCACTTTTCGAAAGCATCCTCACTCTTTTTTATAATCACTGAACATCGACATTAACACATTCTCTAACTTTTGTGGATAACCAATATTGCTGATCTCTGTTGACCTAATGGCTATTAAGGTCATACGATAATAGTGTAAACAAATTGAATCTGGCTAAATAAATGTGTTATGAAGAGAGACATAAGAACTGAGTGGTAGATGAAGTACTGCACACGCCAGTTCATTGTGTGTAACTGACTAATCTTAGCCAGTCGTCATTGACTTGGATGATGTTATCACGAATGATCAATTGATCGGTCAGACAAACTTGATCCTTAAAATAGACGAAAGTGATGTTTTGGTATACACCTTTGAATCACTTTTGAAATGTGTTATTTATATATCGATAATATCTTCATATACCATGAATCTCGTTTTATACAGGTTGTACTAACGGTTCGCGATAAAAACGATTGGTTGATCAGTCTGCGACAAGTGGTCATGCCTAAATCGGATGATCCACGTAAAATACACATGGATGAAGCGAAAAGACGTGCAGGAATTCCCGTTGAATTTGACAAACTTCTTATTGATTCATTGAAACTAGCATTTCAGAAGGAAGATATTGATTTTGATGATGATGCCATGTTACTTGAATGTTACGAAAAACATAACAAAACTCTTCAGGAAAATATACCATCTGAACGTCTTTTGGTATATCATATTGGAGATGGTTGGGAACCATTGTGTAGATTCTTGAATGTGGATGTACCAGCTAATATACCATTTCCCGAGACCAATCATCAGGCTGACCTGCAAAAGCTAAGGGATTTGACGAAGAAATTTGGATCGATTGAAGAAGTTGCTAGAATTCATCCAGGAATTGTATAAAACTGAAGTATACACTGATTGTACTAAACATTGACTTTATTATTAACTAAGAAATAAATTTTCATCAAGCCTTGAATTCCACTTTCTCATTGACAACAATGGTAATATTAGTGAAAAATATAGTCAGTATAATAAACTAAAATTTTGCATTTCTTAATTACTTCCTCACCATACACAATGATGTACATCAAGTACAGTTTGTTAACAACGGTCAAATAACTGAGTGTAGAGATGAGGTGATTGAATATACGATGAGAAAACGTAACTCCACAACGTTTAGGTTTCTTGAAAATAATGTCATATTTAAGGTACAATAATTTCTCGAACCCTGTCCGAAAATCAGTCACTCACACATACGCTGAAGCGTATTTACTTGCTCAAAACAACTGATATTCTCTGAGACCATTAGAACACGCTGTTTTAGAAGAAATCAAGGTGTGTGATAATAATATATTTTTGAGATAACAATATATTACTTGAGATATGCTGGTTTATAGCCAAGGTGAAGTTGCTACAAATGCTGCAGGTCATACTGTAATAAGTTGTCTAATGACGTTGATATGTTATAGTGGGCATGGGCAATATAAACAAAGGCTTGTCCTTACAATCTAGTCCGTTCTACTGGACGTTCTACTCAACATTAACCAACGCCTGCAGGACAATGGGTAAGTCTTAGCGCTGGTGTGATTCAAGCAAAAATGTTTCCAATTATTGTGTATGCATTTACTAAATAGTTCATGAATGTCTATTTCAAAGACATGCCCAATTCTATGTAGAAATTCCATTTCCCTCGAAACACCATGTACAAACACGGACTTGTCCAGCTCACAGAAAGACGATATCTTACTAAATGCTTATGAAATTATTGCAGTAACCGCATACGAATAAACAGAAAATGAATCAAGCAGCATAATGAAGACAGTCGCATTAAATGGAGCACATTATACTACGACAAAAGATTCTGATGAATATACTTATCGAGGTCCTCTAGTTGTTTTACCAGATAGTCACTAACATGCTCTGGATTACAATTATGTACAAAATGAGGAAAAGTTATCGGATGCATCAAACGATGATCAAGAACCTGATAAAATTTTGATAGACACTGGTTATTCTGGTAATTAATTAAATCTCAATGAGATTTTCAAAAGCTTTTGTGAAAATGTTTCACAAGAATCAAACATTATTGACCTTATATCAAGTGTCGTTGGTCCTTACAATCTAGTCCGTTCTACTGGACGTTCTACTCAATGTGAAAAATATATTTTAAATAGAGTCAAATTAAGTGTGTCTTAAGAATATGAGGAGCAAATATTATTTCGCAGTGGAGGTTGTAGTCACAAAATTTAACGATGGATCTCAACTTTGAGCCTTCAAAAAAGAAGGGAAGGTGATAAAATGGAAAGGAAAGTCAAAGTTCAATTGATCTAACAATTATGAGTTTTGTTCAAGATTACTTCCACTCTGATTCAATGTGATGAATACTCAAGGTAGTATTCGTTTTCCTTTCACGCATGATATTTTCATTCTGCAGAACATACGATACTCGTGTATTAAAAATTGACATGAAATATGCGCAGTTTGTGATTTGTTATAACTTTAAGTATTTCTCGTATATGTGATTTCATCTTAATTATTGATCAAAATGTGTATACGAATCAATATTTAAATGAGTATATTCTTCGCTTTTACCAGTTTATGTGTTTTTACTTTCACGTCGTGTGAATTGTGGAGGTCCCTCGTTCCGAGTGTAAGTGATAAGCATTACCGTTACGACAATCAGCGACGACCAGATTTAAAAAGTAGCATTAAAAGAGCGAAGAAAATAACTATTCGATTCACAAGTTATAACAGGTAATATCAACTTCAAGATGGTTGCGAACCATTGTGTAAATTTATGAGTATGGTTATACTTCGAGTAATCATGATACAGGTTTTGATACAGCATTTGCAAAGTATTAAATATCAACCTCATACACTTTCGGTATACCCGTTGCAGTTAGAATTCACAGTCGTTCACTCCACACATATTGTGAAAGTTGTTTGTCTAAACACTACATGGATAATTGGAAATTATGATGTCAAGCTCGTGCAATAAACAGTGTCGTACCAATACATGTGAATTTTGTCATCAATCTGATCCCTGATATCCATAAATGTTGGTCGATAGGCAGGCGGTTTGTGGATTGTTGTTTTAAATTATTTACATTTCAGAGTTATAGTTTCAACCAAGATTTTCGGAAAGTACCACTACATCAACGCTTATTAGGTTTACCGATATCCTTCTATATTTAAATAGTATCACTGGTGGCAAAACTGCAAGGATCTATGTATCGAGTCATTGGTTTAAATAATACACACTCGGATCGAATCCTGAAGTTTTAGGTGTAATATCACTCGTCAGATCAGCAATTATTGTCGTGAAACAACGGAAAACCATAATCACATAAACTCCATAGTTGAGTTTCGTGAACACTTGCTCAACTGAAGATAAAAACAAACTGTTCTCTCAAAATCATTGTTTGCATTGCCAATTATTGGTGAGTATGCAGAACAGACGTTCACTCTTTTCTGCTATATACTTGGATTATCAATTTAATGTGTTGACTATGTTTCTAGCATTCCGTTTCGCCTATCTCCTACGCACCAGACATTCATAGGGAGTAGGAAACACTTCATTTAGATATAGTAAATAAAAAATTAAAATGTCGACTTGTTTGCTGCACATTATTCTACTTAATCTATAAATGACGTTTCGCATATTCAGAGATGAAGAAGAATTTTAGGCTTGAATTAATTTACTTTGATCGATCCTCGAGTTTCACATTATTTACTTAGTTCAATGTGTTTGATAGAGCTTTATTTATATGAAATGTTTTTCTGGAACACTTAGTCGCACATTTCCCTGCTGTCTTGTCCCATCGGTTTTGCCAGTGTGTGCATTTAGTTTACAGCGATACGAACAAAACCAGGTCGTATAAGCCCGTAAGCTAACCGAGTCTAGTACTTCACTGAAGGACTTTACAAACAATAAAATAACTGTCAAAGCATTACTAGAATTCAATTGTATCAATAAGTGATTTGAATGAAATAGATTCATATAAATACACAATTATATGACATATCACAGAGAAGAGATTCAAATAGATACATGCTTAAAATTGACTCAACCTACTCATAATTAGCGAGTAATATACTGCGATACACACAAAACGAGGTTGACTAAATACAAAAGCAGATCAAATCGATAAGTACAATGAACGAATTTACAAAACATAAGAAATAAATTAATATTTGCAATGTTTGTATCCTCCCTTTACGTATAGAGGAAAGGCGTTGTCTGAAGCTCAGCACAAATGAGAGACGCTCTTTTGAGGGTGCACACTGTTTGAGAAACTCATACGTGGACGAAACCGCCATCAATATCCCCAGATTTTCTACGGCGTTGTAGCTTAGATTAATTCATGAATTTGAATAAAAAAATAATACATCTAGTCAAATATTTTTTTCTCACTTACGCCACTTTCGACTTCACACAATTATGAGAATGTGGTGTTTAAATGAATGAATGAAAATCGTACGACAAAATCAGTTCTCTCTGGTAGGTTAATAATAACAATAACATAAAATTTCACGAACGAGATTTGATTATTCATATGACAGTGGTGTTAAGATGATTGAATGAAAATGGTAAGACAAAAGAAGGTCATTCTAGTTTGTTAATGATAACAATGACAAGGAGATATCATGAATAAGTTTTATAAGTAAAAATCGCAGATTTACTGTATACAGACATAAATTAGATTAAGACTAAACATATGCAGATGAATATCCCAAAAATAATGAACGTTCACATTATGTAATGTTCTCTGGTTATTTTATTCTCCACTCTCATGGATAAGTGTCATGAAACATTCGCCATGAATTATAGATTGCATAGATCAATAGTGATCATGGTTAAGCGTATATAACGTATATATCTTTGTGTTACAAAGATAGTTTGAAATACGTTTCACTAATCGGTACAATGAGATTGATTTTCTAACTGAAATACAACATGGTGATGCACTGATCCTTGTCTATTTGTTATACACTCTTTTGGTGTCTGCCAGCGATTCCCTACGCAATGTGTCCTTGAGTATACCTCTAAACTTTCCGTCTTCTGGAATACGTGCTGGTGATAACCTCATGTTTTTTATATATACGCGTGCCTTTTTGATGATGAATGAAGTGGTTGTGCAAGTTTGGACTCCGTAATTTGCAATCACCTCGACGGCCGTAATGAAGATTGTGAATCTCATGTTGGCTGACAGTGTATTTGAGTTTTATGTGTTCATCGAATGTGAGCATGCTGTTCTTGCTTTGCCAATTCCTATATCCACATCTGCATCAGATGCTCCTTGTTTATCGAAAATGATGACCGGTTACTTAAATTTTTTCAACGTTTTCAGAGCTTATTTTTAGATTTGCTGGAGTTGGTACAGTTCCGGTTTACCCTTATCAACATTGAGGCTGAATGCTAAAGGACTGGCTGATAAGCTGACTGACCTAGTCTACACAAGCCACTGTTTTCGACATTGAAGAGCTAGGTCTTGTGCGCAGATCGAATCGTTCCGCCTGTTCAAAGCTGTCCATTTTATTCATGCTTCCTCTTGAATATGGAGGTTTCCATAATCCAATGACCGCAAAAAAAGAGGGTATTGAAGAGGGAGATTTATGTTTCCACTTAATGGCCTAGAAGCTAAGTAATCGCTCGTGAGCACGAAACCCTTGCGTTTGAGCCCTGCATGCTGTTTTGTGGGTGCAAGCTGCTTGAGAGACACATACGTGGACGAAATCGTCATCAATGTCCCCGGATTACATCTAGCCAAATATTACTTTCCTCACTGAGGCCATTATTTTGTTACACACAATTATGCAAGTGTGATGATGAATGAAAATCATACGACAAAATAAGTTTTATCTAGTAGGTTAAAGAGAACAATAACAAAAGAAATCAAGAAAGAGTTTGATTGATCATTTGACAGTGGTATTAATATCGCCTATCTGTATTGATTGAGACAACAAGGAGCAACCAATCATAGAGACTTCCGAATTGATCATCTATCGATAAATCAGAAATCGTGTCATGTACAACGGGGAAATCAAATCCGAGAAGTAGGGCTTCTATCACAAATACAGAAAGCTTAAAAGATGGTCAATTCGATACGTAATTATCACGGTAAAAGTGAAATGAATTTTCATCATTATCATTAGGAAGAGATTTGTTCGTCTTTTTCCTAGTAGTAGTAGTAGTAGTAGTAGTAGTAGTAGTAGTAGTAGTAGTAGTAGTAGTAGTAGTAGTAGTAGTAGTAGTAGTAGTAGTAGTAGTAGTACCGATTTCTCATTGACACATTTCGATAAACTTTGGTCATCCTTTTGTATTGTCATCCGAGCACGTAATTACGTTGTGGCTGTCTGGGTCAAATTCATTTTTATGTTTACGTTTTGGTTATCAAAAGACTCATAATAACTCATTGTGTTCAAAAATAGCTTTTTCTCACTTTGAAGTTACCGTGATTTATTATTAACACTTCTTTCATTCATTTTCGTCGGTAACGCCCTCTATTTCAATACAAATTAGTCTAGTTTGAACATTATTCTTCATATATAAGTTTCTCAACAACCGATTGCGTAATCAGATATTTATTTGCAATGTAATATGCTGATAGATATCCTAGAAATAATGAACGTTCTTAATTTGTTATGTTCTGTGGTTATTTTTATTCTCCACTCTCATGAATAAGTATGATGAAACGTTTGTCATGAATTACAGATTACATAGATCAATAGTGATCATGGTTAAATGTATATATCCATTTGATTTGTGTGGAATGTTTCTTCGGTTATTAGAATAGTTTGAAATAAGTTTCACTAATCGGTAAAATGAGATTGATGTTGTAACTTAAGTATAACATGATGATGCACTGATCCTTGTCTATTTGTTTTTAAATTCTATCTCGTTTCACAGTTGAAATTATGTGGGATTCTCCAACATCATTATTAGTTATTGAAGCTGGTCTACCAGAAACCGAAATGTAGACTGAGAAAACGTCATTGAAAATAGCTTACACTCAACCTTCCGAGCTGTGCTTATTCACGGTCCTGCAGGGATTCATTGGTTTAGTTCGGACATTGGCATGCTTACTCATTAGTTTGGAGAGTAAGCGTTCGCATGCACGACCGAACACATGAGGTTTGAGCTCTACTTGCGAGATTGTGTGTGCACAGTGCAGGAGAGAACCATACGTGGACGAATCTGCCATCCTATGAAACCAGGTTATCAATGTCGATGGAGCTTGTAGTAAGTAAATCGTGAACATGACTAGTAAAATAAAACGTTTAGACAAACGGTACTGTTCTCAGTCAGATCATCATCAGAATTTACTTCATTATGCGACAGTGATGTTTAAATGTTTGAATGAAGATCGTAAGACAGAACAAAGCCATTTTAATGGATTAATGACAAAAACGATAAATGAATTCCAGAAATGATTTTAACCACTATAAATCGTAAATTTTCCATGCATTGACACTTGCAAGGTTAAGACAACACGTATTTATAAGAATAATTAAAAATAACCTGATGTGACTCGCGAACCCCTCGACGACTAACGTAAACCAGTTGCAGAATAAATCAACGTGGTGACCATTGTGTGAAAATATGTTTCATCTGAAATATATTTCTAGTCAATTTAGGAATGTAGACTATTATCAATGAATGAAAATAGACGAAAAACGATAAAAAATGTTTGTCTTATCGTCTCTCACTTTTCCCACAATCAAAAGGATTGTCCATTCAGTTCAGGAATGTAGATCATCATCAATGAGTGGAAACAAACGAAACAATGAATGATACAATTTGTCTTGTTATCTGTCACGTTCCTCTTAACCAACAAACTAACTGAGATATTACGAGCCAACATGAACACAAGGACCAAGGTCGCTAATACGAATATCTGAGAGACGAAATAAACCCTGTTGAGAAACGTTGACAGTTCTCGATAGTTTACTGAGAATACGCTATTGTTCGGAAAAATGTGATGTATTTGCGCCATACATTTTGAACAATCTTGTCACACATAGGCTTATTGCGACCTTTTTATACCAATGTATTAAGGTTCAATGAAGTGGAATTTCGAATAAAAAGGTGATGATTGGGAAAAATAAAATTTAAATTGTATAGAAAGAAAGAGAAATTGTTGCATTATTCCAGGCCATAAGATGCGTTAGGGATAATCATGATAAATTTAAGGTCACGACAAACTGTTTTCGCACATAATAGACGTTCAAATTTACGAATCTGTAGTTGACAACGTTTTCAAAGCCCCAATAATGTCAATTTTGTGCGTCGTTTCAATTGTACGTTTCGCTATCGATGAACATGGTTTTCCACCTCCCACGTTGATCGGATCATTTGACACTAATTATCTCTGAAGCCTTCTTAGTACATATTTAATTACCCCTGATTGCATTGTTCTATTTTTCCGCTTGATGTATGTGTGTCCACACAAGCGTGTATATTGGCAAATAAAATCTGATGTGGCGTATTCATTTATGGATTATCTAGGTCTATTTATTATCACGATCTTAGACCTTTCAATCACAACTAATTGAGAGGCATAATAGATCTACTCCATGGCTGTTTTTAATCGCAGTAATAAAAGTGTACTATTGAATTTACCTGTACATATCAGATAGTTATAAACGTTTTTCTTGCAACCGAATAAACAAGAGGTAATGGATTTCATCGACTTTTGCACATATTAACAAACTTGAGTGGATAATCATTTGATATTATTGCGCTGGTCAGCAACTTTTCATCCTTTTTAACCGTATCTTTGGTGCAAATTATTTGAATTTTGATAAAGAGACACGTATTCAAGCATCCCTTGTATTACAATGGGCAGAAACTGTGGAAGTTTAAGTATTGGCCCATCCAAATTAGTTCCCAGTAAACTGACTGATTTATATTACCATTCTTTCTCAGGCTCTAAAGTATGTATCCAAAAAACAGGTGGTCATTATTTTCTGCTTTGTAAGTTATGAAGATATTGTTTTGTACCCTGTTGATTTTATCTAATAACTGGGAAACTTCAAAATCTCTATCACAGAGAAGTTGTATATCATCCATGTATATTCGATACAAAGTTGCTTTGCTTATGAGCTCACTCGTCATATATTCAACCTATGACATATATTATACATCAGATCAGAGATGCCCCAAGGTGCTTCCCAGAGCAACTTGTCAAAAATATCCACCTTAAAACATGAACTGAACACTTGCAGTACAAAACTGAAGTAATTATTTCAACAATGATGACCGAATAGGAAAAAGGGGAAAATTAGTAGACATTCCATTCCTGTGCTTAGCTATCGTGCTATCGTTAGCAGAAACTAGACCAGTAGTGAATGGGTTTTATTTAGATCTTCGCGCAGTCACAGTGGAGCTTGAGATTCCACGTTCAGACAAACAGAGTCTCTCAACACTCAATATATGATAATCGGAAATATAATGTCTATAGAAAATAAGGGAGTGAATGAATGCTTGAACTCTATTGTTTCGATATATACTTAGTTGTTTGATGTCAACTCTTAACCAATCAATCCAAGCTGTTACATGAGCTCCCCCCTAGATTTGACCTCCATAGCAACGTTGGCTCGATTAACCTATCTATCAAAAACACCGTAGTTCTGTTTGCGCAGCCCAAGGGAGAATTTCCAAATCGCTCAAGCCTTGAATTACAATCAATGACCACTAACTCTGTCATCAATCGACGACAGTCCATGCATGCCTCTTCACTTATTAGCTTGTCATCTGATTTTGTAGCATTCAATTACTTCTACAACTATCGCTCATGGTTTGCTACTTGCTTGCGAGATACAAAAAGTGAGAAATGAAGCAAGAATATTTGAGGAAGTACCTAATCTGTTGCAAATATATAATCAGAAAGACGATCCATAACCTAAGTTAACGATACATTCGTAAAATGAGAGTTTACATGAAATAAATGCAAAGCCTTTTCTTTGATATTAGTGTCTCCAACAATATCAGTCAATAGAAATGTATCTTTTAAGGAAAACTTCACAAATTACTAAGAATCGGGCTCAACAATTTTACTTAATATTCAGCTAGTTTATTTGTAGGAGAAGCACGCATAGATAAAATCGGTCGTAATGGAATAATTGACTACCGATATACATTAGGTAAAACAGCGTTGAAATGTTTAGAATTCGAAATGTTCCGGTATTCAAGGACCGTGGAAATGGAGCGCAATAACTATTAACTTCATCTAATACCAACTTCCCTTATCTGTAGCAGTTGAGATAACAAGGAGCAACCAATCATAGAGACTTCCGAATCGATCATCTATCGATAAATCAGAAATCGTGTCATGTACAACGGAGAAATCAAATCCGAGAAGTAGGGCTTCTATCACAAATACAGAAAGCTTAAAAGATGGTCAATTCGATACGTAATTATCACGGTAAAAGTGAAATGAATTTTCATCATTATCATTAGGAAGAGATTTGTTCGTATTTTTCCTAGTAGTAGTAGTAGTAGTAGTAGTAGTAGTAGTACCGATTTCTCATTGACACATTTCGATAAACTTTGGTCATCCTTTTGTATTGTCATCCGAGCACGTAATTACGTTGTGGCTGTCTGGGTCAAATTCATTTTTATGTTTACGTTTTGGTTATCAAAAGACTCAAAATAACTCATTGTGTTCAAAAATAGCTTTTTCTCACTTTGAAGTTACCGTGATTTATTATTAACACTTCTTTCATTCATTTTCGTCGGTAACGCCCTCTATTTCAATACAAATTAGTCTAGTTTGAACATTATTCTTCATATATAAGTTTCTCAACAACCGATTGCGTAGTCAGATATTAATTTGCAATGTAATATGCTGATAGATATCCTAGAAATAATGAACGTTCTTAATTTGTTATGTTCTGTGGTTATTTTTATTCTCCACTCTCATGAATAAGTATGATGAAACGTTTGTCATGAATTACAGATTACATAGATCAATAGTGATCATGGTTAAATGTATATATCCATTTGATTTGTGTGGAATGTTTCTTCGGTTATTGTAATAGTTTGAAATAAGTTTCACTAATCGGTAAAATGAGATTGATGTTGTAACTTAAGTATAACATGATGATGCACTGATCCTTGTCTATTTGTTTTTAAATTCTATCTCGTTTCACAGTTGAAATTATGTGGGATTCTCCAACATCATTATTAGTTATTGGAGCTGGTCTACCAAGAACGGGAACGATGAGTATGAAAAAAGCATTGGAAACGATCTTCTCTCAACCTTGTTATCATGGTTTCGAAATTATGACCGGAAGACAACGTGACATTCCCAAATGGCAAATGCTTGTCGACGAGGTACGAACGGCACGTCGTGTGGAGAAAATACATAGATATTTGAGTGAGATATTGGATTGTTATGTAGCTGTGACTGATGTTCCATCATGTGCATTCTACAGAGAGCTGATGAATATACATCCATATGCAAAGGTAAGATAACGGTTATATTATTATATGTTCTTTTTTTGATAATTGTTCAATACATGCGTATTTTGATCGTACAAATGAAATTATCACTGCATATCCTTATGCAAAGGTGGGTTGATTTTTGATCATGCTGATGCTTATAATCTCTGGATTTCATTCATTCAAATTACTGATATTTCTGAAACTCTTATTTATTACATGGAAATATATCGCAACGTTTGAGAACAGGTATCACATCATCTGATATTTTTTCTATACCTTAGCCACCTGTTTTATTCACACAGTATTTTACTTTAAAGTACAGGGAAATTCAATGACTTATTCATTTGGCAAACGAAGATGGGTAAACTAAGTCAACTGAGATGTAACTTGGTAAAAGAATTATTAGTTAGGGGATTTTCGAACTTCATGAATTGACAAATATAATCCTAGTCACTTCTCAACAGCCTCTTCAGCCACCAATGTCGGCCATCAATGTCGATGTTGAGGTTATTAAAGTCATACTTGAATGGTGTGACTTATATGACGCCGAATTCCCACCTCAGTTTGATGCCTGACCTTAGTCAGCCTACTGTGATATCGAGGTGCAGAGTTTACTTTGATGACTGTATAGAACAAGCTGAATATTGCTTAAGAAATGTGTTATTGGAAAAGACATAAGAACTGAGTGGAAGATGCACAACCGCACACGTCATTTCATTGTGTATGACTGATTAATCTGTGTCAATCTTCACTAACTTAAACGATAATCGGTATCGAAAATATCCAGCCTCGTGAGTGACATTTCTAGGGCTCACTAACACCGCACTGAAGCTACTCTATTTGTAAGCTAAACATTGCAAATTTCGCGAATGTCTTAACTCTGTAAAACTGTGATAGATATTTTTACTCGTGTACTGCGAGTTAATATTTAGGGACTTATAACACTGAAGTTCGAGAGTGAAGTTAACACGAATGTTTACTCAATCGCCAAAACAAACATGATTTTTAAAAGTGACCGAAATACTGTTTCGGTATACATATTTGAATGACTTTGGAAGTGTGTTATTTCTATAGTGAAAATACTTTCACATGCCACATATTTCGTTTAATACAGGTTGTAATAACAGTCCGCGATAAAGACGATTGGTTGGACAGCTTCAGGCAAGTTATAATGCCAAAATCAGATGACCCCAGTAAAAAGCAATTTGAGGAAGCGAAAAGACTGGCAGGAGTCCCAATTGAATGGGATAAACTTCTTACTGATTCACTAAAACTAGCATTTCAGAAGGAAGATATTGATTTTGATGATGATGCAATGTTACTTGAATGTTACGAAAACCATATCAAAACTCTCCAAGAAAATATACCATCCGAACGTCTTCTGGTACATCGACTTGGAGATGGTTGGGAACCATTGTGTAGATTCTTGAATGTGGATGTACCAGCTAACAAACCATACCCTAAGATGAATCAACGGTCTGACATGATCAAGCTAAGGGATTTGATAAAGAAATTTGGATCGATTGAGGAAGTCGCTAGAATGCATCCAGGAATTATGTAAAGTTGAAGCAAACACAAATTATTGTTATTATCAGATAAGAAATAAATTGCCATCAAGCTTTGGATTCCAACTTGTTGTTGACAGCCATGATAATATTTTTGAAAAATACAGTCAGTATAATAAACTATAACTTTTGAATTTCTTCATTATTTTTTGTCATACATAATAATGTACAACAAACCAGCTAGTTTATAACAGTCAAAGATTGTATGTGGTAATGATGTGATAAAGGTACAACGAGAAGGAGGTTATTGAACTACGTTTGAGTGTCTTGAGCAGAAATTAGTAATTAGTGAACATCATCTTTTCGAACCCAGTACTTGTTGGTAAGGGAAATTTGAACTTGAATCTGAACTGATATGGCCATGTACAATTGATTCTATAACTCTTGCCAATGGAACTAAGTCTCACTAGACGAAAAATTTACTAACTCATATTGTAGATTGAAGCACTTGGGTCAGTCAGCTGAATACAGACAGCACCAATTACGAGTTAACTTTGCGTCTATTGGACAAATGACTTTCACCATTGCTATCAACTCGCTGACGGGAAATTTAAGCGTCTTCAATTCCTTGTTAAGCTGCGACTGCTATATTTCTCCGTTCATACGTAAAGTTGGTGGAGTTTCTTGGCGCATGGGCTTGACAGCAACATTAAAGCCATGGTTCACCGGCATATAGTGAAATTATTTGCAATAAACAGATCAGATACGATAATGAAACGAGCTCATTATTGAGCGTTTTAGTTAAATTGATACGATACAGTGAGTTGGTGTAGTCGATGGTGTGACTTCCACGTAAGATCTTATAGATTAGGCAGTCATATCATGAGAAATCCAAAGATTTACGATTAGGTCTACTATTAGAGCAGTACTAATAGTAGACCATTAATTCTACAAGACTCAACATTGCTCGTATTTGTGGTCAAAAAGGCATCGTGTGATCTCCGCGTCTTAATTCAATAAATCACAACGACAGTGCTGCAGGGATTTGTGCCAAGTACGACGATACGTTGCGTATTAGTGGATAGTGCAGAGAGACTACAGTTCTATTAGCGGATAGCTCAGACCACAAATCGGAGAGATGAATGAGTGAGTCAGTGAGTTGACTGTGTATAGTAATAAATTTATATATAAATATACACATATATTCATAGGAAAATGAATAAATCATGGAATCAATTATGCAACTAATAGCGAGGCTAGCAGGATGAATATATGTGTAGGTAGTAAGCAATGCTGAAGCAAACATGTTCGTACATTCGCAAATATTGTAAAAATACAATGCTATAGATAAGTTGTTGGTGTTTGGATGACTCGGTCCGTTAAATAAACGAAATACTTAACCGACTTAACTGTGAAGAAACTCAATTACACGTGAGTTGCTATAGGATATTTGCCGTGGAGCAACCAAAGATCATTGACCTAATGTAAAGAATCTTTCGCAAATCTCAATTGCATGAACATCGAAAAAAACAATATTTCAATCGGTCGATTGGTTTGCGATTTATCTAATTTGATTATCCCTTCACTCTAAAGGAATACATGTGAGTTGCTATACGAAAACGTCTCTGACTGTGAAGCTGGGTGACACGAGATCGAATCCACTAGGAAGCACCAGTTCACTCAAGATTACAGGTACACTTTGCTGACGAGTGCCAGGTAGCACGAAACACGGGCCCAGGGTTTCCTGTTGACTACCTTCAACCACCATCTAGATTTTAATACATAGTGCCCACAGTGTCTAGTCACCTAGACTGGTGGCCACATTGCAACATGATCGATAGCATTCGACCTGCACTAACAAGGACTAGACAAGCAAGACATTAATCACCACCCAGTGATCAATCAATTGTTATTACATCTCAATCTTACAGGAGGTTAGTCACGGCTCGTCTGTGACTGTGAAGCTGGGTGACACGAGATCGAATCGGCCAAGGAGCACCGGTTCCCTCAAAATTACAGGTTCACCTTGCTGACGAGTGCCAAGTAGCACGAAACCCAGGTCCAGGGTTTCCTATTGACTACCTCCATTCACCATCTAAATATCCCGTCATTTAGAATAATTTGATTATATTATATGCAATGGGAATGAAGGGAAGCTAGTTGTTATTCTATACTTTGACTTTACTAAAGCGTTTGATAAAGTACAACACGAGTATTTTAATTAAAGTCTTGGCATAGCAGAGAAACTGCATAAACGAATCTCATTCATCTGAAGAAACCGAACCCGGCGATTGTAACTAGAGCACCACTTCTCCAACCCTCACAACACTACTTGTGGTGTCGTCCATGGCTCAGTCATCCGAGCTCTATTGTTCATCTCGTACGTTAAAAACATAAGCAGCTGCTTTACAATTGGCAAAACGCTTCTATTTGTTGACGATCTTCAAATAGTACATGCATCCGACACACGTCCCAGTTCAAACGCAAGTTGTACTATACAAAATTATCTGGATAAACTCCAAAATTGATGCGATGCATGGATTCTCCCTCTTCATAACGAAAAGTCTGAGTACATGTGTTTGGGAACGTTCAGTCCAAAATAAAAATAATGTATTTGCAATCAACTCAATGCATACTGGTCGTCAATGTAGCATGTTATAGAACAAAAATGTCGCAGTTGTCAGTCCTGTCTGGTGGATGCAAAGAATCTAACGAAAGCTGATCCATAAACATAGCCGAAACCGGATGATCCTTGGCAAACGATATGCGCTGATTTCGTCAAACCAATACAAGTCTGAAAATACTTGGTTTTTTTCGATGCTTTCACAACATGGCTAGAAGTATACGACATGCCGAAAACGACATCAGAGAGTACGACAAGAAAATTGTCAGGATTGTTTGATAGTTTTGGGGTTCTACAGATCTAGATGACTGACAACAGCACTCAATATATGTCATCTGCTTTTAAACTGTTTTGCAGTGAAAACGGCATATTGCCTCTACAATCTCTTCAATACTGTTCTCAGTCGAATGTCCAAACAGAAAGATTCGCTGGGTCATCTGCGAAGACGAAATCGTCTAATAGGTTGTAAGCTGTAAATTGTATGCCGTGTTTTCCCTCAGATTAGACATATAAATATAAAGCAGATAAACTTTATTCTTTATGAATAAGACCATATAAAAAATTTTATAGTTTATATATTTGTTTATATATACATATAAGACAGTAAGTTTTGATAAATTAAAATTTTCCGAAATAGTAACTATAACCTTCTGATCAAGGATTCGAACCAAAGATAACAAAAACATCAAGCGAATTGGAATCAACTTTCGTCGTCACACAATATGCAAGCATCTAGAATAGGTTGCCAGTAGACATCCGATCAAGTCAGATGCTTGCTCAGTTCAAATCTTCTGTAAAGTGCTTTATGGACCAATTCAGACTTCCCTACATGCTCGATGGAGCTTACTAAAACGAAGCTGAATTTAACGATGGCCCATCCAGCATCTAACCGGTTTTCACCAAGTGGCCACGTCACAAACTACAATTAATTCACCCTTGAATGGCCACTGGAATCTGATATTTTGCATTTCAAATAATGCTTTCCTCGTTTCCCATCGTTATGCTCCATATTCATTTTTAGTAACTACTGAACAAACTTACTGTTTTTGATCTCCACAACCATTGATATTGTTGCAAAAATTTGGCCTTCAACATCAATTCAATAAATCTTCAAGATGCCACAAGCATCAGCAGTTTGACAACACCTAAACCAGTACTACATTTTATAATCGAGACGTGCGAATCCAGTGAAATCAGAAGCGAAGAGATATGAAGTTGCGTGACCCAATGCCTTAAGCTAGGTGAATCCATCTAAACTAATGCGGTCAGCAGCAAATGTCGAATACTTGAAATTGAGGATTTATTTGCCATTACGAACTTATGATTGATACTTTGAGTTCTGTGGATATACCTTTGTCAGAGATCAAACTTGTAGTACATTTTAACACGAATAGTTTATAAGCAAGTGAGAATGGTGGCTAGCAGTGGAATTTCGGACGTATGTTCGGGTCTCTGAATGATCACCAAATCTGAAATGCAGGTACATCTTGCCGACGAGTTTCATTTAAAACGAAACTCGCGTTCTGGATTTCACAGCTGATCACTATCCATCACTGCTTATATTTCTTGTGGCTCAAGTCAATAATCACAGTATGCACATGGCCAACATAGAGCTTTGATTAAAACAGTATTCATATACACCACCAATGTAAGAGAGCCTTACAGAACAAAACGAGAAGTAGCAGCCTGACTGACCAGCAAACATGATGGTGGGAAGGTAACCGCAATCCACACATGTCTGTAGGACAGAACACTTTGTTTAATTTTATCTCCTTGTGGTCAAGCAGGATGTCACGATCCAACCGTAATCATTCCGGTTTCGTGTGTTAAATATCATTCTTACTCATGTCTGTGAACGTGAATCGATTTCACTTGCTATGGAGAAATCCACTTGCAGGCGAAACTGGACAGTTATGCATAATGTACGTCCACACGAATACAAATGTTATAACTCTAAAAATGAAATGATTATGACAAAGAAATGTCAGGTGGCATTTAAACATTACTTTCCTTACGAAATTTTGAAAACGCACACAATTCCAAACTTGCAGCTCGTTGAAACCCTTTACACATTGACATTACTTTAATCATTCAACGTCATACGAGGCTGAAGCCACAGTTGTACCTGTTTCGCAGTTGTTCACTTTACTTCGATGAAATATAAGTGAGCCTAAGTAGTCATACCCTAATTGTTCCATCACAAATGACTAAACTTCACTATTCATGAACGCTTTCCAAACTGATTCCAGTTCGCCGTTTCTCAGCACCTTAATAGCATACTAGTGATAATATTTGTGAATCATAAATAATTCTGATTTTATATTTATTTCTGAAAAAAATGTTTAATGAAATAATTATTCCATATGTAACTTTATTTTCAGCTGGCTTCGTAAATGTTAACAGACCTACCTGTAAGCTTTTTATTCTGAAACCAATATTGTTATACCATTTGTACGAGATCAACCTTTGGCAAGGCGTTATGGATTCAAATGTTGGACGATTGCTGTGACATAAGGTATTGTTTTGTCTACTATAAGCAGTTTCGATGTTTTGATACTGAGTTTGTAACTGTGAGGAGTAACGTCTTTCTCGAATGTGGTTCTGATGAAATACTGGCTAATTTAATTAAAAATGGTGTTTCTGGCACTCATGTCCTGCTTGTTGAAATATTTAACCTGTGCTTTTGTTGCGGCTTTTACTCCTACCAGTTTGTACGCCAGTTGTATAGTACAAAGTGATATGGATGAACTCCAAGATTATTGTGATGCATGTTTCCTGTCTCGTCATGACGAAACGTCTATGTGCATGTATTTGGATACGTTTAGTCCGCATACAAGCTTGTTGCTGAACAAGATGTAATTTAGACAGTCATGTAGCATTTGTGACATAGGAGGGAAATATTCCGAGAGTATTTGATTCACCGAGAAGGCTACGTCCAAAGTCCCTATAGCCGTGGACATATCGGGTTTATCAACCAACATTTCCGCTTAAAGAAAACCAAAATAACCCTCTATTAGGTATCTGTTTGGCCTCTAATAATACACTGCTCGGTAATATTTAGTTGCGTGTATTTCATTGATCGACGGAAAATTGAAAACGTACAGCGTCAACATCTAATCACTTGACACCTATTGATCATTTCACAAATTGCAAATATTCCTGTCCAGAATGGCCTCTATATTATGCCATGTCACAGTTCCAGTCGTGCTTTACGCATTTCCTCTTGATGTGCTTCATATTCTCTTTCCGTAACTTGAAAAAATGCGCTTTGTTTTATCTCGACAACCATTGATGGTGTTGCACAACTCGAGCCTTGAAACTAGATTCAATAAAACCTTAAAATGTCACAAGAATTCGTAATTTGACAACTCCCTAACCAGTAACATTCTTTATAGTCAAAACGTGCCGACTTAGCGAAATCAGAAGCCAATACATTTGAGGATATATTTCATTGAACATCGATATGCCGGAAAGTGGATAATCTCAGCTGGCTGGCGGATGTAGAAGATGAGAAGCATTCATTGGCCTCCGTTACAAACGTGACAAAACCAGAGACTAACCGGGTGGAGAATTGGAAACTGTTCAATCATATAAAGCTCAAACAATATCTCAGATTATCGCTCGTGTTCTACCAGTATGAAACACTTTAGCGTTACTGAAATGCGTTGTTTTTCCAACTACTTACCGTCTTATTCATGAGATTTGCAACCTTAAACTCCGCTTTCATATTCTTTGAATAGCTATCAAATCTATATCACATATACTCTGAACATTATCTCATAACTGATACCATTAGTTTATTTCATGGCACTGAGATATACTTAATCAATGTTCAACCGACAATAAAAAGGCTTCAGCCGTCTGATTTGCTTGTAGCATGAAGCTAGTATTGTCCGAGTATTTCAACTATATACCACTAATGTTAAACTGCATAGCATCACAGCACCAGGGATAGTGATGTTCCTGACGTTAGTGATTCCTAAAGTTAAGTGGGATGTCACGAGCAAATCGAATTATGCTCTTTGACCCATGACTGTCTAAGAAGACATACTTTAATTGTTTCACCACAAATGACTAAACTTCGCTATTCACGAACACTGTCCGTCTCGATACTCGCCCGTCACGTTTTCAGCACCGTCATTGTATATCAACGAAACATTTATGGAATATACGACTTTGTGCTGCGCTATCACTTGTGCCTCTAGAAATTATGTGGGATCACCTTCGAGGAGGACAAACTTATACGTTCATGTGGACGTCTTCGATCGACTGCTCTGGAGTTTAACTACATTCATTATCAGCCATCCATTGCTTGTCGTAACGCCACTCCCACAAACCGCGCCTAAAATCATCTTACTTACTTACTTACGCCTGTTATTTCTCGTGAAGAAACATAGGCCGCTCACCAGTATTCTCCATCTAACCCTGTCCTGGGCAATCCTTTCCAGCTCCGTCCAGTTGTAATTCATCGTTTTCATATCTGCTTCTATTATCCGACGCAATGTGTTCTTTGAACTTCCTCTTTTCCGCTTCCCTTCAGGATTTCAACTAAAGGCTTAACTCGTGATGCTGTTTGATCATTTGCGTAATGTTTGTCCTATCCATTTCCATTGTCTTTTCCTAATTTCTTCTTCAGCCCGAAGCTGGTTTGTTCTCTCCCACAAAAGGCTGTTGCTGATGGTATCCGGCCAATGAATGTTGAGAATCTTGCGTAGACAGCTATTTATAAATACTTGTACTTTCTTGATGATGGTTGTTGTAGTTCTCCAAGTTTCAGCTCCATACAGTAGAACTGCCTTGACGTTCGTATTTAAGATTCTCACTTTGATATTGGATGAAAGTTGTTTTGAGTTCCATATGTTCTTCAATTGTAGGAATGCGACCCTTGCTTTGCCAATCCTCGTCTTTGCGTCTGTTTTCTAAGAAGTCATGAATAACCCGTCATTTAGAATAATTTGATTATATAATATGAAATAGGGATGAAGAGCAGCTAGTTGTTATTCTCTACTTTGACTTTACTTAAGCGTTTGATAAAGTACAACACGATTATTTTAATGAACGTCTCGTTATGGTAGATAAATTGCGCAGGCAGATCACGTTTGTCTTAAAAGATTGAACCTAGCGAGTGAAAACAAGGCAACTAATAGGATAATGCAAAATATCTCTTTGACTCATGCCTGTCTAAATAGTCATTTACCATTTGTTCTACCACAAATGACTTAACTTCACCATTCACGAACACGGTCTGTCCCGATACTCCCCTTCCCGTTTCCAGCACCATCATGGTATACCAAAGGAAATATTTATGGAACATGCGACTTTGTGCTACGCCACCATGTTTACATCCAGAATGTATCTGGCATTACTACCGGGGAAGACAAACTAATACGTTCATGTTGACATATTCGATTGACTGCCCTGGACTTTAACAACAGCTATTATTGACCATCAATTGCATATCGTAACGCCACTCCAACAAAGGGCGCCAAATATCATATTGGACATTAGAATGATTCTAACATGCTTCATCGGATATGGACGACTTCACATGACAGAATTTCTGTCTATTTGATTCATGCAATTTGCACAGAATACAGTGTAAAGATTACAGTATCTAATACTGACCACATTTGAAGAAGTACATTATCTCATGCCATGTTCATGCTAATAACAAAATGAATAGATCGCTTAGATTAATGTACTCGTCAACATTTGACTAAGCAAGTATATATTCAAGAGTCTTATGACTTTGCCAGTAATATTTCATTTAGCTAACGCGGAAATCAATAAATATCATTTCAGCTCGCTAGAACAAACTGATATAAAAACAGTGGAACAACTGAGATGTTCACTACCATATGAAGTAAGCGTAGATGACGCTTCGCTGATCAATCTTTGCGAGTATCCGTTGAAATATCATGCTCGTAGGACTCAAAAATAACACGAGCATTCACCTGAAATGCAAAGCTGAAACAACACTTTGCCATATATTCGTGTAACTCTTGTCCACTCTCTGAGCAATAAATTTCGTGATACCCGAGAATTGAGGAATTTGATAAGTGTAGTATTATATCCATCTCAATGTGGCAGACCAGTTGTTTTCTTAGAGATGACCATGCATCTAATGCACACTTACTTACTGACGCCTGTTATTTCTCGTGAAGGAACATAGGCCGCTCACCAGTATTCTCCATCTAACCCTGTCCTGGGCAATCCTTTCCAGCTTTTTTCAGTTGTTATCCATCCTTTTCATATCTGCTTCTATTATCCGACGCAATGTGTTCTTTGAACTTCCTCTTTTCCGCTTCCCTTCAGGATTTCAACTAAAGGCTTAACTCGTGATGCTGTTTGATCATTTGCGTAATGTTTGTCCTATCCATTTCCATTGTCTTTTCCTAATTTCTTCTTCAGCCCGAAGCTGGTTTGTTCTCTCCCACAAAAGGCTGTTGCTGATGGTATCCGGCCAATGAATGTTGAGAATCTTGCGTAGACAGCTATTTATAAATACTTGTACTTTCTTGATGATGGTTGTTGTAGTTCTCCAAGTTTCAGCTCCATACAGTAGAACTGCCTTGACGTTCGTATTTAAGATTCTCACTTTGATATTGGATGAAAGTTGTTTTGAGTTCCATATGTTCTTCAATTGTAGGAATGCGACCCTTGCTTTGCCAATCCTCGTCTTTGCGTCTGTTTTCTAAGAAGTCATGAATAACCCGTCATTTAGAATAATTTGATTATATAATATGAAATAGGGATGAAGAGCAGCTAGTTGTTATTCTCTACTTTGACTTTACTTAAGCGTTTGATAAAGTACAACACGATTATTTTAATGAACGTCTCGTTATGGTAGATAAATTGCGCAGGCAGATCACGTTTGTCTTAAAAGATTGAACCTAGCGAGTGAAAACAAGGCAACTAATAGGATAATGCAAAATATCTCTTTGACTCATGCCTGTCTAAATAGTCATTTACCATTTGTTCTACCACAAATGACTTAACTTCACCATTCATGAACACGGTCCGTCCCGATACTCCCCTTCCCGTTTCCAGCACCATCATGGTATACCAAAGGAAATATTTATGGAACATGCGACTTTGTGCTACGCCACCATGTTTACATCCAGAATGTATCTGGCATTACTACCGGGGAAGACAAACTAATACGTTCATGTTGACATATTCGATTGACTGCCCTGGACTTTAACAACAGCTATTATTGACCATCAATTGCATATCGTAACGCCACTCCAACAAAGGGCGCCAAATATCATATTGGACATTAGAATGATTCTAACATGGTTCACCGGATATGGACGACTTCACATGACAGAATTTCTGTCTATTTGATTCATGCAATTTGCACAGAATACAGTGTAAAGATTACAGTATCTAATACTGACCACATTTGAAGAAGTACATTATCTCATGCCATGTTCATGCTAATAACAAAATGAATAGATCGCTTAGATTAATGTACTCGTCAACATTTGACTAAGCAAGTATATATTCAAGAGTCTTATGACTTTGCCAGTAATATTTCATTTAGCT
Source organism: Schistosoma margrebowiei (assembly GCA_944470205.2). Lineage (NCBI taxonomy): Eukaryota > Metazoa > Platyhelminthes > Trematoda > Strigeidida > Schistosomatidae > Schistosoma > Schistosoma margrebowiei. The sequence goes on along the minus strand of OX104029.1, from coordinate 3,712,517 downwards.
AACGCGGAAATCAATAAATATCATTTCAGCTCGCTAGAACAAACTGATATAAAAACAGTGGAACAACTGAGATGTTCACTACCATATGAAGTAAGCGTAGATGACGCTTCGCTGATCAATCTTTGCGAGTATCCGTTGAAATATCATGCTCGTAGGACTCAAAAATAACACGAGCATTCACCTGAAATGCAAAGCTGAAACAACACTTTGCCATATATTCGTGTAACTCTTGTCCACTCTCTGAGCAATAAATTTCGTGATACCCGAGAATTGAGGAATTTGATAAGTGTAGTATTATATCCATCTCAATGTGGCAGACCAGTTGTTTTCTTAGAGATGACCATGCATCTAATGCACACTTACTTACTGACGCCTGTTATTTCTCGTGAAGGAACATAGGCCGCTCACCAGTATTCTCCATCTAACCCTGTCCTGGGCAATCCTTTCCAGCTTTTTTCAGTTGTTATCCATCCTTTTCATATCTGCTTCTATTATCCGACGCAATGTGTTCTTTGAACTTCCTCTTTTCCGCTTCCCTTCAGGATTTCAACTAAAGGCTTAACTCGTGATGCTGTTTGATCATTTGCGTAATGTTTGTCCTATCCATTTCCATTGTCTTTTCCTAATTTCTTCTTCAGCCCGAAGCTGGTTTGTTCTCTCCCACAAAAGGCTGTTGCTGATGGTATCCGGCCAATGAATGTTGAGAATCTTGCGTAGACAGCTATTTATAAATACTTGTACTTTCTTGATGATGGTTGTTGTAGTTCTCCAAGTTTCAGCTCCATACAGTAGAACTGCCTTGACGTTCGTATTTAAGATTCTCACTTTGATATTGGATGAAAGTTGTTTTGAGTTCCATATGTTCTTCAATTGTAGGAATGCGACCCTTGCTTTGCCAATCCTCGTCTTTGCGTCTGTTTTCTAAGAAGTCATGAATAACCCGTCATTTAGAATAATTTGATTATATAATATGAAATAGGGATGAAGAGCAGCTAGTTGTTATTCTCTACTTTGACTTTACTTAAGCGTTTGATAAAGTACAACACGATTATTTTAATGAACGTCTCGTTATGGTAGATAAATTGCGCAGGCAGATCACGTTTGTCTTAAAAGATTGAACCTAGCGAGTGAAAACAAGGCAACTAATAGGATAATGCAAAATATCTCTTTGACTCATGCCTGTCTAAATAGTCATTTACCATTTGTTCTACCACAAATGACTTAACTTCACCATTCATGAACACGGTCCGTCCCGATACTCCCCTTCCCGTTTCCAGCACCATCATGGTATACCAAAGGAAATATTTATGGAACATGCGACTTTGTGCTACGCCACCATGTTTACATCCAGAATGTATCTGGCATTACTACCGGGGAAGACAAACTAATACGTTCATGTTGACATATTCGATTGACTGCCCTGGACTTTAACAACAGCTATTATTGACCATCAATTGCATATCGTAACGCCACTCCAACAAAGGGCGCCAAATATCATATTGGACATTAGAATGATTCTAACATGGTTCACCGGATATGGACGACTTCACATGACAGAATTTCTGTCTATTTGATTCATGCAATTTGCACAGAATACAGTGTAAAGATTACAGTATCTAATACTGACCACATTTGAAGAAGTACATTATCTCATGCCATGTTCATGCTAATAACAAAATGAATAGATCGCTTAGATTAATGTACTCGTCAACATTTGACTAAGCAAGTATATATTCAAGAGTCTTATGACTTTGCCAGTAATATTTCATTTAGCTAACGCGGAAATCAATAAATATCATTTCAGCTCGCTAGAACAAACTGATATAAAAACAGTGGAACAACTGAGATGTTCACTACCATATGAAGTAAGCGTAGATGACGCTTCGCTGATCAATCTTTGCGAGTATCCGTTGAAATATCATGCTCGTAGGACTCAAAAATAACACGAGCATTCACCTGAAATGCAAAGCTGAAACAACACTTTGCCATATATTCGTGTAACTCTTGTCCACTCTCTGAGCAATAAATTTCGTGATACCCGAGAATTGAGGAATTTGATAAGTGTAGTATTATATCCATCTCAATGTGGCAGACCAGTTGTTTTCTTAGAGATGACCATGCATCTAATGCACACTTACTTACTGACGCCTGTTATTTCTCGTGAAGGAACATAGGCCGCTCACCAGTATTCTCCATCTAACCCTGTCCTGGGCAATCCTTTCCAGCTTTTTTCAGTTGTTATCCATCCTTTTCATATCTGCTTCTATTATCCGACGCAATGTGTTCTTTGAACTTCCTCTTTTCCGCTTCCCTTCAGGATTTCAACTAAAGGCTTAACTCGTGATGCTGTTTGATCATTTGCGTAATGTTTGTCCTATCCATTTCCATTGTCTTTTCCTAATTTCTTCTTCAGCCCGAAGCTGGTTTGTTCTCTCCCACAAAAGGCTGTTGCTGATGGTATCCGGCCAATGAATGTTGAGAATCTTGCGTAGACAGCTATTTATAAATACTTGTACTTTCTTGATGATGGTTGTTGTAGTTCTCCAAGTTTCAGCTCCATACAGTAGAACTGCCTTGACGTTCGTATTTAAGATTCTCACTTTGATATTGGATGAAAGTTGTTTTGAGTTCCATATGTTCTTCAATTGTAGGAATGCGACCCTTGCTTTGCCAATCCTCGTCTTTGCGTCTGTTTTCTAAGAAGTCATGAATAACCCGTCATTTAGAATAATTTGATTATATAATATGAAATAGGGATGAAGAGCAGCTAGTTGTTATTCTCTACTTTGACTTTACTTAAGCGTTTGATAAAGTACAACACGATTATTTTAATGAACGTCTCGTTATGGTAGATAAATTGCGCAGGCAGATCACGTTTGTCTTAAAAGATTGAACCTAGCGAGTGAAAACAAGGCAACTAATAGGATAATGCAAAATATCTCTTTGACTCATGCCTGTCTAAATAGTCATTTACCATTTGTTCTACCACAAATGACTTAACTTCACCATTCATGAACACGGTCCGTCCCGATACTCCCCTTCCCGTTTCCAGCACCATCATGGTATACCAAAGGAAATATTTATGGAACATGCGACTTTGTGCTACGCCACCATGTTTACATCCAGAATGTATCTGGCATTACTACCGGGGAAGACAAACTAATACGTTCATGTTGACATATTCGATTGACTGCCCTGGACTTTAACAACAGCTATTATTGACCATCAATTGCATATCGTAACGCCACTCCAACAAAGGGCGCCAAATATCATATTGGACATTAGAATGATTCTAACATGGTTCACCGGATATGGACGACTTCACATGACAGAATTTCTGTCTATTTGATTCATGCAATTTGCACAGAATACAGTGTAAAGATTACAGTATCTAATACTGACCACATTTGAAGAAGTACATTATCTCATGCCATGTTCATGCTAATAACAAAATGAATAGATCGCTTAGATTAATGTACTCGTCAACATTTGACTAAGCAAGTATATATTCAAGAGTCTTATGACTTTGCCAGTAATATTTCATTTAGCTAACGCGGAAATCAATAAATATCATTTCAGCTCGCTAGAACAAACTGATATAAAAACAGTGGAACAACTGAGATGTTCACTACCATATGAAGTAAGCGTAGATGACGCTTCGCTGATCAATCTTTGCGAGTATCCGTTGAAATATCATGCTCGTAGGACTCAAAAATAACACGAGCATTCACCTGAAATGCAAAGCTGAAACAACACTTTGCCATATATTCGTGTAACTCTTGTCCACTCTCTGAGCAATAAATTTCGTGATACCCGAGAATTGAGGAATTTGATAAGTGTAGTATTATATCCATCTCAATGTGGCAGACCAGTTGTTTTCTTAGAGATGACCATGCATCTAATGCACACTTACTTACTGACGCCTGTTATTTCTCGTGAAGGAACATAGGCCGCTCACCAGTATTCTCCATCTAACCCTGTCCTGGGCAATCCTTTCCAGCTTTTTTCAGTTGTTATCCATCCTTTTCATATCTGCTTCTATTATCCGACGCAATGTGTTCTTTGAACTTCCTCTTTTCCGCTTCCCTTCAGGATTTCAACTAAAGGCTTAACTCGTGATGCTGTTTGATCATTTGCGTAATGTTTGTCCTATCCATTTCCATTGTCTTTTCCTAATTTCTTCTTCAGCCCGAAGCTGGTTTGTTCTCTCCCACAAAAGGCTGTTGCTGATGGTATCCGGCCAATGAATGTTGAGAATCTTGCGTAGACAGCTATTTATAAATACTTGTACTTTCTTGATGATGGTTGTTGTAGTTCTCCAAGTTTCAGCTCCATACAGTAGAACTGCCTTGACGTTCGTATTTAAGATTCTCACTTTGATATTGGATGAAAGTTGTTTTGAGTTCCATATGTTCTTCAATTGTAGGAATGCGACCCTTGCTTTGCCAATCCTCGTCTTTGCGTCTGCATCTCAACCTCCTTGCTAATCGATGATGCTTCCTAGGTATGTGAAAGACTCTACGTTTTCCAGAGTTTCGCCATCAAGAGTGATTGTATTGTTGTTTTCCGCCTTGAATTTGAGGACTTTAGTTTTCCCTTTGTGTATGCTGAGGTCTACTGATGCAGAGACTGCTGCCACACTGGCTGTCTTTATCTGCATCTGTTCGTGTGTACGTGATAGGAGGGCTAGGTCACCTGCGAAGTCCAAATCGTCTAATTGATTTCGAGCTGTCTATTGAATTCCATGTTTTCCTTCAGATGTCGAGTTCTTCATAATCCAGTCGAACACCAGAAGAAAGAGGAAGGGAGAGAGCAAACAGCCTTGTCTGACTCCGGTCCTCACTTGGAATGCATCTGTCAGCTGTCCTCCATGCACTACTTTGCACTGTAGTCCGTCGTATGAGTTCCGGATAATATTGACAATCTTCTCAGGAACTCCGTAGTGTCGAAGAAGTTTCCATAATTTCCTCCTATCTACACTGTCGAATGTATTTTCATAATCAATGAAGTTGATGTATAGTGATGAGTTCCACTCAACTGATTGTTCGACGATGATCCGTAGTGTTGCTATTTGGTCTGTGCACGACCGATCCTTATGGAATCCAGCTTGTTGATCTCGAAGTTGAGCGTCTACTGCATCCTTCATCCGGTTCAGCAACACTCTGTTGAAGACTTTCCCTGGTATTGACAACAGTGTAATGCCTCTGTAGTTTTCACATTTGCTCAGATCTCCTTTCTTTGAAATCTTGACGAGGTGCCCTTCTTTCCAGTCCATCGGCAATTGTTCCTTCTCCCAAATCTTTTTGAATAGAAGGTAAAGCATGTTTGTGGTTGCTTCGATGTCTGACTTCAGTGCTTCAGCTGGTTTGTTGTCGGGTCTTTCTCCTTTGCCGCTCTTGATTTGTCTGACGGCCATTCTAATTTTTTCCGTCGTTGGTGGGTTGACATCTATAGAAAGATTTATGTGTGCTGCTTTGATGTCCGGTGGATTCATTGGAGCCAGCCTATTCAGGAGTTCCTCGAAGTATTCTACCCATCTGTTCCGCTGTTGTTGAGTTTCGGTGATTGACTTGCCTTCTTTATCTTTGACCGGCCTCTCTGTTTTACTGTATTTCCCTGATAGTTTCTTCGTTGTATCGTGAAGCTGTTTTATATTTCCTTCCCTAGCAGCCTTTTCTGCCATCGTTGCTAGTTCTTCCACATATTGCTTCTTGTCGGCTCTAATGCTCCTTTTCACTTGTTTGTTTGCTTCTATGTATTCAGCATGTGCTTGGACTTTCTCTGCTCGTGTTCTGCTGTTGTTTATTGCTGTCTTCTTGTTCTTCCTTTCTTTGATCTTGTCCAGTGTTTCTGTAGAGATCCATTCCTTATGACGGTGTTTCTTTAGACCCAGAACCTCTTGACACGTTGAAGTTAATGCTTCCTTGATGCCCTTACATTTGTCCTGCATACTAGTTTCTTCTTCTTTCAGTAGATCTTGTAAGGCTTGGAACCTGTTGTTGAGAGCTATCTTGAATTCATTGAGTTTGTCAGTATCTCAAAGGAAGGTTGTATTAAACCTTTATAATGCTCTTTGTCCACTTGTCCAGTTCTTTATTAGCTTCAGTTTTAAATTGGCCACAACAAGGTGGTGATCTGAAGCTACGTCTGCACCTCTCCTGGTTCTCGCATCTTCCATTGTACTTCGGAATGTTTTGTTGATGCAAATACGATCTAATTGGTTTTCTGTAGCGTGGTCCGGTGAGATCCATGTAGCCTTGTGTATACGTTTGTGTGGAAATATTGTGCCTCATATGACCAATTTGTTGAATGCACATAGATTTGCAAATCTTTCTCCATTTTCGTTTCTTTCTCCCAGTCCATGTCGTCTCATGATATCTTCAAATCCAGTGTTGTCTATTCCGACTTTGGCATTTAGATCTCCCATCAGAATAGTTAGGTTCTTTTTGGGCATTTCTCGATGATTGACTGCAGCCGCTCGTAGAACTGATCTTTAATGTCGTCGTTGCTATCATTGGTGAGTGCATAACACTGGATAATATTCATTAAGATCCCCTCCTTCTTTGTTTAGAACCATGCTTTGATGATTCTGGATCCGTGAGATTCCCATCCTACAAGTGCATTTCGTGCTACTTTGGAAAGCATAAGAGCGACTCCCTGAGTGTGTAGAGCATTGTCCTCTTCGTGACCGGAGTATTGCAGCATCTCTCCCGTAGCTAGCCTTTTCTGTCCAGCTAGGGACCAGTGGGTTTAGCTGATTTCCAGTACTACTAAGTTGTATCTCCTCATTTATATTGCTATTTGTCTGATCTTCCCGGTTTCCCACATTGTTCGAACGTTCCATGTACCTATAAAAATGTTTGCTATGGTTGTTAGAAGGAGCATCGGCTTCGTGGCTTCTGAATAAACTCGGCTTTCACCATGAAGCGTCATAATTCTTCTAAATTAAGACCTTCTAACTCCCAGGGCAGCGTTTAAATAATTTGGATTATTTTTTCTGGTAAGCGTTTTTAACGAGTTAGTTTTCTACATGATGGGGACGCCCAACCCTCCTCCTTTACCCGGGATTGAGACCGGCAGTAACTCTATAAGAGCTACAGGCGGAATTCGCCAAACATCATATTCGACATTTTAGTCATTCTAGCAAAGTGCTCCGAATATGGACGACTTCACGTGACAGAATTTCTGTCTATTTCATTCATGCGAATTACGCTGTCCACAATGACAAAATTAAAGTATCCACTAATGACCACATTTGAAGAAGTACATTATCTCATGCCATGTTCATGTTAATATCAAAATGAATAGATTGCTTAGAATAATGTACTCGTCAACATTTGACTAAGGAAGTATATATTCAAGAGTCTAATGACTTAATCAGTCATCTCTCATCCAGTTTACGCTAAATATCATTTCACCTCACTAGAACGAACTGATATAAAAACAGTGGAACAATTGACATGTTCACTATCACATGGGGTAAGCGTGGATGATGATGCGGGGATCAACATTTTCGAGTATCCGTTGAAATATCATGCTCATAAGACTCAATAACAACACAAGTATTCGCCTGATATGCAAATGTGAAAGAAGGATTTGCAGTGTATATTCGTGTACTTCTTGTCCAATCTCTGAGCAATACCTTCCGTGATACCTGAAAATTGAAGAATTTGGTAAGTGTGGAATTATATCTGTCTCAATGTGGCAGACCAGTTGTTTTATTAGAAATGACCATGCATCTAAGACATACAGAAATTGAAGTAGTTTCATTATTTACATTCCGCTTTATAAATGACAATACACGTCTTAAACTAATGATGAAATATCAGAAGTGACACTGATTATACCTATGATTAACGGTTTATCGTCATTAGTCTTTGATGGAGTTTTGTTCTCTGAGCTGGATGGTGTTTTTGTGGAGCTTTCATCGTTCTTCTGAACGACATAATCATCACTACTAAGTGAAATGTGTGCTCATTTGATTCTATTCAACTTAGTTCCGAATAAAGTATCATGGGAAGCTTGAGTTTCACTTTTGCATTTCTCAAGCCAAATTTTAAAGGACACTAATGTGTATCATGGGACATTTTGACCGATTGAACGATCGCTGTTAACGAGTTTCAATAGTGTTTCCGAATCTCATATGAACAAATACAATCAAATTAAGTCATTTGTGAATTTGAAATAATCTAACCAAATACTTCCAATTCTGACAAGTCTACAATTTCAAAAGTCACAAGCACGTACTCAAATCTGAAGTATGCACAACGTGATTATATTGTATGCATAAATGAGATTTAAACACAATATAAAATGCTTCGTTCTACAGTGAATGTGTCAAGTATTCACCACAATAACGAAATCATCTCAGTAATTTACCGATAGAGCGAATGCCGTCAGATATAATTCATGACCTAGGACTGGTTTCGTGAAAGCGAGATGATAGATAGTATGATTTTCACTAAATTGTGAATTACTTATGTAAGCATATCAGAGTGGTTCGAGACAAACTGAATTCTAACTGTAGTTTAAAGTGGTCTATCGACTTTTTCAACAAGATTTTAAACCAGTTACCTATTTATTCACCACATGATCAATATTCATAGATATTAGTCCGACTATCTTTTGAATGACTATGACTGTGATATATTAAAACTCTCACACTTTTTAAATGACGTTTCGCGTACTCAGTGATTTGGACGAAGTTTTAGCTTGAATGATATTTTCTTGATCGATCAAGGAATTTCACATTAATTGCTTAATTCATTGTGATTTATAAAGCCTTAGTTGTATGAACATTTCACCTGGAACACTTATTCGCTCATTTACTTGCTCCGTTCTGCCATCGGTTTTGACAGTGTGTGCATGTAGCTTATGGCGATATACGCACAACGAGAACGGCTAAGCAATTAAGCTGACGGAATGGACAATTACATTGAATAACTTTACAAAACATAAAGAAGATTCAAATATACTAATAAATGATTTGAATGTAATTGATTCATATAAATACACAATTATATGACATATCACAAAGAAGAGATTCAGATAGATACATGCTTAAAATGGACTCAATCTACTTATAGTTAGCGAGTAATATGGTACGATATACACAAAACGAGGTTGACTAAACACTAGAGCAGATCTAATTGATAAGTCAACGGAACGAATTTACAAAACATAAGAAATAAATTAATATTTGCAATATTTGTATCCTCTTCTAACGTATGGAGGGTAGGCGATGTCTGAATCTCAGCACAACCGAGAGACAATATTCCACACAGAGATTGATCAAACAGTGTAAAAGGAATGTATTATGAGCAAAACACTTGTTCCGCCAAACCATAAGAATGACTACTCCGATATAAACTGTGAGAATGAATAAACTATTTACTCTAATATAAACTGGGATAATAAGTGAAATGTCTCTTCACAATAGAATGAAATAGCTTAAAACACATCAATAAAGTCAGATAAACCTGAATTACATAACACACGTAACGCTCAAAACTGTATTCATCAAATATATTTTGTGCTACTGACCAAATTGTTAGAATGAATAAACTGCTCATTGACTATAATGTGAAATATGTTAAAAAACTTTACTACAGGGAGTTTAACCTGAGTTATCCAATAGGCTTGACACGCAAAACTGTATTAATTAAACAAACGCTAACCAAAATAATTATTCAAACCATTTTAACTCTGCCCTGGAAATCAGAAGGTCTTCATCTAGAAGAACTATAACGCTTCACTATGAAATCTAGGTTCCTTCAAAGGTCACGAGGCCAATGCCCCTTCTGACAATTGGAATGATCGTACAATGTGTGAGACAGGGAGAGTATTCTAAATGGCTGTAAAAATGAGAAGACACAAACAAGAGGTGCTTGGGATCAGTGAAACACATTGGACGAAAGTTGGACAACAACCAATAGCTTCAGTGGAGCTTCTGTTATACTCCGGCCATGATGAAGAAAATACCTCACATACACAAGGAGTTGAAATGATTCTGTCCAAACAAGATCGAAATGCACTGATGTGATCGGGATCTCATGGACTAAGGATCATAAAAGCCTCCTTCAAAACAAAGAAAGATGACATTGCAATGAACGTCATCCAATGCAATGCGCGTACTAATGACTACAATGAGGACGTTAAAGATCAATTCGACGATAGGCTGCAGTCGATCGTCAAGAAGTACCCAACAAAGGACCTGACAATCCTGATGGGAGATCTAAATGCCAAGGTTGAGATGGACATCATCGGATATGAAGAAATCATGGGACGACACGGACTGGGAGAAGGGAATGATAATGGAGAGAGATTCGCAAACCTATGTGCCTTCAATAAATTGGTCATAGGCGGCACCATATTCCCACATAAACGCATTCACACATCCACATGGACTTCATCGGATCACACTGCGCAAAACCAAATCCACCATATCTGCATCAACAAAAGTTTCAGGAGGACGATGAATGATGTGAAAACCAAGAGAGGAGCTGATCTAGCAACAGATTATCACTTGCTGGACATCAAGATGAAAATTGAAACCCAAGAAGTACTGGACAACGGTGCGGACAAAATCAGAAATCTTTAATACGGCATTTCTTCGGGATGCTGATAAACGCAACAAATTCAAGATAGTCCTCAGCAATACAATCCAGGTCTTGCATGATCTACTCAATGGAGAAAAAACAACTATGGAGAGCAACTGAATGGGGATGAAAAAGGCGATCAGTTCAACATGTTATAAGGTTCTGAGCCACAAGAAGCACCATCACAAGGAATGGATGACTGTTGATACACTGGATAAAAATCAAGGGAGAAGAGCATGATGGCAGCAATGAACATCAGCCGAAAAAGAGCAGAGAAAGTCAAGCACTGAAAAAGGAATTTCTGTTCAAAATACTAAAGAAAGGCGATCTCAGCAACTGTGATAACTACAGGGACATCACTCTTCTCCCAGTACCGGGAAACGTCTTCAACAGGGGATTGGTAAACAGAATGAAGGATTCCGTATACACCCAACTTCGGGACCAACAAACAGGATTCCTTAAGGATAGATCATGTGCAAACCAAATCGCAGCTCTAAGGATCATTGTGGAACAATCAATTGAATGGAATTCATCTCTTTACATCAACTTGATTGACTACGAGAAAGCATTTGATAGCGTGGACAGAACAACACTATGGAAACTTCTTCGACACTACGGCGTGCCTCAGAAGATAGTCAATATCATACGGAATTCCTATGATGGATTACACTGCAAAATCGTGCATGGAGGACAGTTGACAAAGTCGTTCGAAGTGAAGACCGGTGTTCGGCAAGGTTGCTTACTCTCACCCTTTATCTTTCTCCTTGTGATCGATTGGATCATGAAGACGTCAACATCTGAAGGGAAACGCTGGATACAGTGGATATCGAGGATGCAGTTGAACGATCTAGACTTCGGAGATGATCTGGCCCTCCTATCGCAATCGCAACAACAAATGCAGGAGAAAACGAACAGTGTGACAGCAGCCCCACCAGCAGTACGTCTCAATAAACACAAAGGGAAAAGCAAAATTCTTCGACACAACACAACATGCACCAATCTAATCACAATTGACGGATAAGATTTGAAAGATGTTAAAACCTTTACATATTTGAACAGCATCATTGTTGAACGTAGTGGATCTGATGCAGATGTGAAGGCGCGAATCGGCAAAGCGAGAGCAAGATATTTTGAACTGAAGAACATCTGGAACTCAAAGCAACTGTCAACCAACACCAATGTCAGGATTTTCAATACCAATGGCAAGGCAGTTCTACTGTATGGGGCAGAAACCTGGAGAACTACGAAAGTCATCATCCACAAGATACAAGTTTTTATTGGCAGAAGTCTACGCGAAATCCTTTGGATCCGTAGGCCGGACACTATTAGCAACAACCAACTGTGGGAAAGAACAAACCAGATCCCAGCGGAAAAAAAACTCAGGAAGAAGCGCTGGAAGTGGATAGGATATACATTGAGGAAAGCACCCAACTGCGTCACAAGTCAAGCCCTCACATGGAATCCGCAAGGCCAAAAGAATATTGAAAGAAAAAAGAACACATTACGCCGTGAAATGAAGATAGACATGGAAAAAATGAACAAGAATTCGATGGAACTGGAAAGGAAAGCACAGAACAGAGTGGGTTGGAGAATGCTGGTTTGGCGGCCTATGCTCCATTGTGAATAACATGCGTACGTAAGTAAGTTAGTAAGTTACTTTACAAAATTCACCCTCATAAAGAAGACTAAAACGCTAACCAAGATTGTGTAGCCAACTCACTCCCGGTCTCACGTTTCTAGTTGTTATCAGTGACTTCACAATCCTTTTGATGTCTGCCAGCGATTCTCGACAAAATGTTTCCTGGAGTCGTCCTCTAATCATTTTGCATTCAGGATTCCGAGGTAGGTATTTCAAGTCTCAGTTTGATTCCCACAGTTTATGTCCTATCGACCTATGGAGTCTTGTCGCAATTTCGTTCTAGGCGATGGGTTGATTTGATCTCAACATCAACAGACTGTTCCTGATGACATCCGAACAAAGGATCAAGAGTGTCATGATTGCTTGATTGTTTATAAATTCCTGTGCCTGTTTCATGTTGGCTTAAGTAATTCTTCCAGTTTCGACTCCGTAATTTACAACGATTTCGACGTGCGTATTGAAGTTTCTCATTATGATTATGAATGACCGTTGGTTTGACTCTCAAAGTCATTTCGATGGATTATAACAACAAAAACAAATAAAAAATTACGGCTACACTTATTAATAAGAATAATTGGAATTCACTTCATAATATTCACTAGCATTTTGACGAGGTATGTAGGTCTATGCCAGAGTAAATTAACTCAGTGAAAATGATCATTGTGTAAAATTATCTTTCATCTAAAATAACGTCTACCCAGTTTAGGAAGGTAGATCATTATCAATAAGTGAAAACAAAAAGAAACAACATCAAAACAGTTTGTCTTGTCGTCTGTCACTTTTCTCTACATCAACAAACTAACTGAAATATTATGAATCAATATGAACACAAGAACCAAGATCGCTAATACGAATACCTGAGAAACGAAATAAATCCTGATGAGATATAGTTAATATATTAGTAAGATAATTAGGATTAGGTTGTTTCTGTGTCAGGTATAACTAAAATTGATCACGTTTGTGATAGAATGGAGCTACGAATCGATTTCGCATTGAGACATTTCAATAAATATTGGTTGTCCGTTTGTAGTGTCATCTAAGCACGTATTTTTATTTCTGGCTGTCTGGGTCAAATACCTCAGTATTTTTCAGTTTTAATGGCGAAAAGATTCCAACTTAATCGGTTTAACCTGACATCGTTTATTCTCTCTTTGACGTTAATGTGATTTGTTAAACAATTAGTCTGGTTCAACTGTTATTCTTCACATATAAATATCTCAACAAGCGATTGTGCAGTCAGACATTTATTTTTATTGTGGTACGCCGATAGATATTACAGAAATAGTGAATGTTCTTATCTTGTTCTTTTGTCTGGTTATTTTCATTCTCCACTCTCATGTCAGTGTACAAATACTGTTCACTGTGAATCACACATTATACAGTTGAACGGTTATCATGGTTAAACGTATTTAGCCATTTCATCTTTGTGTAATACTCGTTCGATTACAAAGATATTTTGAAATAAGTTCCACTAATCGGTATAATGAGATTGATATGCTAACTGAAATATAAAATTTCGATGCTCTGATTCCTGTCTATTTGTTTCTTAATTCATATATTCTTTTACAGTCAAAAGTATGTCGAAAACTCCATCATCAATATCAGTTATTGTTACTGGACTACCAAGAACCGGAACGACCAGTATGAAAAAGGCATTGGAAATAATTTACAATCAACCTTGTTATCATGGTTATGAACTTGTGACCAGAAAACAATGTGACATTGCTAAATGGCAAATGCTTATCGATGAAGTACGAACGACACGTTGCGAAGAGAAGATACATAAATGTTTGAGTGAAATGTTGGTTGGCTACCGATCTATGGGTAATATCCAAGTGTGTTGGTTATACAAGGAATTGATGACTTTATACCCTGATGCAAAGGTGAGTTGAGAGTTCTTATTATGTGGATGATGATAATCTCTGTATTTCATTATTTCAAATCATTTATATCTCTGAAACTCTTATTTCTTACATGGATATATATCACAACGTTTGAGAACAGGTGCTAATTATCTGGTGTTTAGATATACCGTCAACACGTACTTCACTTATCTAGTGCTTTAATGACAAGTACTGGGAAATTCAGTTGCTTTGTTATTTGCAAACGATGCTTCGTACAACAATTCAAGCAAAGTGCAAATTGTTAATTAAATTATTAGTAAGAACTTACTGAATTGAAAATTAATATTTTCGTCACTTTTCGAAAGCATCCTCACTCTTTTTTTATAATCACTGAACATCGACATTAACACATTCTCTAACTTTTGTGGATAACCAATATTGCTGATCTCTGTTGACCTAATGGCTATTAAGGTCATACGATAATAGTGTAAACAAATTGAATCTGGCTAAATAAATGTGTTATGAAGAGAGACATAAGAACTGAGTGGTAGATGAAGTACTGCACACGCCAGTTCATTGTGTGTAACTGACTAATCTTAGCCAGTCGTCATTGACTTGGATGATGTTATCACGAATGATCAATTGATCGGTCAGACAAACTTGATCCTTAAAATAGACGAAAGTGATGTTTTGGTATACACCTTTGAATCACTTTTGAAATGTGTTATTTATATATCGATAATATCTTCATATACTATAAATCTCGTTTTATACAGGTTGTACTAACGGTTCGCGATAAAAACGATTGGTTGATCAGTCTGCGACAAGTGGTCATGCCTAAATCGGATGATCCACGTAAAATACACATGGATGAAGCGAAAAGACGTGCAGGAATTCCAGTTGAATTTGACAAACTTCTTATTGATTCATTGAAACTAGCATTTCAGAAGGAAGATATTGATTTTGATGATGATGCCATGTTACTTGAATGTTACGAAAAACATAACAAAACTCTTCAGGAAAATATACCATCTGAACGTCTTTTGGTATATCATATTGGAGATGGTTGGGAACCATTGTGTAGATTCTTGAATGTGGATGTACCAGCTAATATACCATTTCCCGAGACCAATCATCAGGCTGACCTGCAAAAGCTAAGGGATTTGACGAAGAAATTTGGATCGATTGAAGAAGTTGCTAGAATTCATCCAGGAATTGTATAAAACTGAAGTATACACTGATTGTACTAAACATTGACTTTATTATTAACTAAGAAATAAATTTTCATCAAGCCTTGAATTCCACTTTCTCATTGACAACAATGGTAATATTAGTGAAAAATATAGTCAGTATAATAAACTGAAATTTTGCATTTCTTAATTACTTCCTCACTATACATAATGATGTACATCAAGTACAGTTTGTTAACAACGGTCAAATAACTGAGTGTAGAGATGAGGTGATTGAATATACGATGAGAAAACGTAACTCCACAACGTCTGGGTTTCTTGAAAATAATGTCATATTTATGGAACAATAATTTCTCGAACCCTGTCCGAAAATCACTCACTCACACATACGCTGAAGCGTATTTACTTGCTCAAAACAACTGATATTCTCTGAGACCATTAGAACACGCTGTTTTAGAAGAAATCAAGGTGTGTGATAATAATATATTTTGAGATAACAATATATTACATGAGATATGCTGGTTTATAGCCAAGGTGAAGTTGCTACAAATGCTGCAGGTCATACTGTATTAAGTTGCCTAATGACGTTGATGTGTTGTAGTGGACATGGACAATATAAACAAAGGGTAATTCTCCATATATGGAATAACAATTTCAGTATGACTTATGAGTCCAATATGATAGCTGACGTGCTATTAGAGAACTGCGTTGCGACGGCCAAGTGGTAATCTGTATAATGCATAATTCACAGTGAACAGTGTTTGTTCACTGACACTTATTCATGAGAGTGGAGAATGGAAATAACCGGACAAAAAAAAATAGAGCAAGAACAAAGAATGGTGCAGAATAATCTATGAATTCATTTTATTTCGTTAGGTTCTCATCAGCTGCTTACAACCTAAATTATTTGAAATTCAAATTATTACAGATATTGACATTTGTTGTACATAAGAGTGTGATGAAGGATCAATACATGTATATGATGATGTAGCAAGCAAAGATTCAGATAGAGTTAATGAGCTCATAAAATGTTTGATTCGAATAAATAAATAAATAAAGTTAGAGAGGTAAAGTTCTGGAACATTGAAATAGTGATTAGAACACATGAAAATAGAATAATGGTAATTAAGAAAATATGAATTGAAATCAATCATTTATGGATGATGTTGTAGCGTGGCGTCGAGTCGAGTTGGACTATGAACACCGCTACCAAGAAGCTCGTTCCAAATGACTCCATAAAATTCCCGAGAGGCCAAATATCATAAGGCAGTTAATGGACCAAGTCGATGTTTATTTGCTGGCGATCTCGTGGCATCGAAAGGATACCGAGATCGTGCCAGGATACAAGCTTGGTTACAAAACGTAACCGAATTCGCGCGAAGTTACAATCAAAGTGTAAGAATAAAAATGGAAGCACAATATAGCTGTCATTAGCACAGTTAAACAAAAGCACATTAAAACAAACACTGGTACAATTGGTTATAATAATAATTGTTTTTATTAAACCAGTCGTGTTCTCGTGATAAATGTGAGTCACTACAATGTAATTCAAACTTCAGAAAGAGTTGCAATAATGACGCAATAAATAAATAAATAGGAGCAAATGAATAGAAAGGGTGGGGATTATTGTTACCAAGGTAAAGAAAGATGTATTACTGTCTCTTTTTGTATACATAGATCTGGTTTTGCACGTTTGATTGCTAACGCTTCAGCGAATTTCAAAAGGTTGGAGTTTGATTGTTTGTTAATCACCTTGAAGGACTTCAGCATATCAACTTCATGTCCTGTATCAGAGAGATGTCTTGTGATAGCACTGTTGAATGCGTTCAATCCATTTAACTTTAAACGTTTCGGAATATGTTCTTTGAATCGGACGTAGGCTCTCCTTTCTGTTCTACCATTGTAACTGCTTTGGCAGGTACATGTGTCAGAGAACATGTTGTTTTGGAAAGGACAATCAATTTCGCTGCAGGATAAGTTCTCGTCAGTGCAGTTTTTAGTCTCATATTGATTGATCCTGTGATGCTGTCACCTTTGAATTGAAGTTGAATAAAAATAGGCTTTTTATTTGCTGTAATTTCTTTCGGTTTTTATCTTCACATTTGCCGTATTTTTCAATAAATTTCAGTAGGTATCCGATATTCTTTAAACATTTCTTTAACATTCATACAGGACATGAAGTTGATATGCTGAAGTCCTTCAAGGTGATTAACAAACAATCAAACTCCAACCTTTTGAAATTCGCTGAAGCGTTAGCAATCAAACGTGCAAAACCAGATCTATGTATACAAAAAGAGACAGTAATACATCTTTCTTTACCTTGGTAACAATAATCCCCACCCTTTCTATTCATTTGCTCCTATTTATTTATTTATTGCGTCATTATTGCAACTCTTTCTGAAGTTTGAATTACATTGTAGTGACTCACATTTATCACGAGAACACGACTGGTTTAATAAAAACAATTATTATTATAACCAATTGTACCAGTGTTTGTTTTAATGTGCTTTTGTTTAACTGTGCTAATGACAGCTATATTGTGCTTCCATTCTTATTCTTACACTTTGATTGTAACTTCGCGCGAATTCGGTTACGTTTTGTAACCAAGCTTGTATCCTGGCACGATCTCGGTATCCTTTCGATGCCACGAGATCGCCAGCAAATAAACATCGACTTGGTCCATTAACTGCCTTATGATATTTGGCCTCTCGGGAATTTTATGGAGTCATTTGGAACGAGCTTCTTGGTAGCGGTGTTCATAGTCCAACTCGACTCGACGCCACGCTACAACATCATCCATAAATGATTGATTTCAATTCATATTTTCTTAATTACCATTATTCTATTTTCATGTGTTCTAATCACTATTTCAATGTTCCAGAACTTTACCTCTCTAACTTTATTTATTTATTTATTCGAATCAAACATTTTATGAGCTCATTAACTCTATCTGAATCTTTGCTTGCTACATCATCATATACATGTATTGATCCTTCATCACACTCTTATGTACAACAAATGTCAATATCTGTAATAATTTGAATTTCAAATAATTTAGGTTGTAAGCAGCTGATGAGAACCTAACGAAATAAAATGAATTCATAGATTATTCTGCACCATTCTTTGTTCTTGCTCTATTTTTTTTTGTCCGGTTATTTCCATTCTCCACTCTCATGAATAAGTGTCAGTGAACAAACACTGTTCACTGTGAATTATGCATTATACAGATTACCACTTGGCCGTCGCAACGCAGTTCTCTAATAGCACGTCAGCTATCATATTGGACTCATAAGTCATACTGAAATTGTTATTCCATATATGGAGAATTACCCTTTGTTTATATTGTCCATGTCCACTACAACACATCAACGTCATTAGGCAACTTAATACAGTATGACCTGCAGCATTTGTAGCAACTTCACCTTGGCTATAAACCAGCATATCTCATGTAATATATTGTTATCTCAAAATATATTATTATCACACACCTTGATTTCTTCTAAAACAGCGTGTTCTAATGGTCTCAGAGAATATCAGTTGTTTTGAGCAAGTAAATACGCTTCAGCGTATGTGTGAGTGAGTGATTTTCGGACAGGGTTCGAGAAATTATTGTTCCATAAATATGACATTATTTTCAAGAAACCCAGACGTTGTGGAGTTACGTTTTCTCATCGTATATTCAATCACCTCATCTCTACACTCAGTTATTTGACCGTTGTTAACAAACTGTACTTGATGTACATCATTATGTATAGTGAGGAAGTAATTAAGAAATGCAAAATTTCAGTTTATTATACTGACTATATTTTTCACTAATATTACCATTGTTGTCAATGAGAAAGTGGAATTCAAGGCTTGATGAAAATTTATTTCTTAGTTAATAATAAAGTCAATGTTTAGTACAATCAGTGTATACTTCAGTTTTATACAATTCCTGGATGAATTCTAGCAACTTCTTCAATCGATCCAAATTTCTTCGTCAAATCCCTTAGCTTTTGCAGGTCAGCCTGATGATTGGTCTCGGGAAATGGTATATTAGCTGGTACATCCACATTCAAGAATCTACACAATGGTTCCCAACCATCTCCAATATGATATACCAAAAGACGTTCAGATGGTATATTTTCCTGAAGAGTTTTGTTATGTTTTTCGTAACATTCAAGTAACATGGCATCATCATCAAAATCAATATCTTCCTTCTGAAATGCTAGTTTCAATGAATCAATAAGAAGTTTGTCAAATTCAACTGGAATTCCTGCACGTCTTTTCGCTTCATCCATGTGTATTTTACGTGGATCATCCGATTTAGGCATGACCACTTGTCGCAGACTGATCAACCAATCGTTTTTATCGCGAACCGTTAGTACAACCTGTATAAAACGAGATTTATAGTATATGAAGATATTATCGATATATAAATAACACATTTCAAAAGTGATTCAAAGGTGTATACCAAAACATCACTTTCGTCTATTTTAAGGATCAAGTTTGTCTGACCGATCAATTGATCATTCGTGATAACATCATCCAAGTCAATGACGACTGGCTAAGATTAGTCAGTTACACACAATGAACTGGCGTGTGCAGTACTTCATCTACCACTCAGTTCTTATGTCTCTCTTCATAACACATTTATTTAGCCAGATTCAATTTGTTTACACTATTATCGTATGACCTTAATAGCCATTAGGTCAACAGAGATCAGCAATATTGGTTATCCACAAAAGTTAGAGAATGTGTTAATGTCGATGTTCAGTGATTATAAAAAAGAGTGAGGATGCTTTCGAAAAGTGACGAAAATATTAATTTTCAATTCAGTAAGTTCTTACTAATAATTTAATTAACAATTTACACTTTGCTTGAATTGTTGTACGAAGCATCGTTTGCAAATAACGAAGCAACTGAATTTCCCAGTACTTGTCATTAAAGCACTAGATAAGTGAAGTACGTGTTGACGGTATATCTAAACACCAGATAATTAGCACCTGTTCTCAAACGTTGTGATATATATCCATGTAAGAAATAAGAGTTTCAGAGATATAAATGATTTGAAATAATGAAATACAGAGATTATCATCATCCACATAATAAGAACTCTCAACTCACCTTTGCATCAGGGTATAAAGTCATCAATTCCTTGTATAACCAACACACTTGGATATTACCCATAGATCGGTAGCCAACCAACATTTCACTCAAACATTTATGTATCTTCTCTTCGCAACGTGTCGTTCGTACTTCATCGATAAGCATTTGCCATTTAGCAATGTCACATTGTTTTCTGGTCACAAGTTCATAACCATGATAACAAGGTTGATTGTAAATTATTTCCAATGCCTTTTTCATACTGGTCGTTCCGGTTCTTGGTAGTCCAGTAACAATAACTGATATTGATGATGGAGTTTTCGACATACTTTTGACTGTAAAAGAATATATGAATTAAGAAACAAATAGACAGGAATCAGAGCATCGAAATTTTATATTTCAGTTAGCATATCAATCTCATTATACCGATTAGTGGAACTTATTTCAAAATATCTTTGTAATCGAACGAGTATTACACAAAGATGAAATGGCTAAATACGTTTAACCATGATAACCGTTCAACTGTATAATGTGTGATTCACAGTGAACAGTATTTGTACACTGACATGAGAGTGGAGAATGAAAATAACCAGACAAAAGAACAAGATAAGAACATTCACTATTTCTGTAATATCTATCGGCGTACCACAATAAAAATAAATGTCTGACTGCACAATCGCTTGTTGAGATATTTATATGTGAAGAATAACAGTTGAACCAGACTAATTGTTTAACAAATCACATTAACGTCAAAGAGAGAATAAACGATGTCAGGTTAAACCGATTAAGTTGGAATCTTTTCGCCATTAAAACTGAAAAATACTGAGGTATTTGACCCAGACAGCCAGAAATAAAAATACGTGCTTAGATGACACTACAAACGGACAACCAATATTTATTGAAATGTCTCAATGCGAAATCGATTCGTAGCTCCATTCTATCACAAACGTGATCAATTTTAGTTATACCTGACACAGAAACAACCTAATCCTAATTATCTTACTAATATATTAACTATATCTCATCAGGATTTATTTCGTTTCTCAGGTATTCGTATTAGCGATCTTGGTTCTTGTGTTCATATTGATTCATAATATTTCAGTTAGTTTGTTGATGTAGAGAAAAGTGACAGACGACAAGACAAACTGTTTTGATGTTGTTTCTTTTTGTTTTCACTTATTGATAATGATCTACCTTCCTAAACTGGGTAGACGTTATTTTAGATGAAAGATAATTTTACACAATGATCATTTTCACTGAGTTAATTTACTCTGGCATAGACCTACATACCTCGTCAAAATGCTAGTGAATATTATGAAGTGAATTCCAATTATTCTTATTAATAAGTGTAGCCGTATTTTTTCTATTTCTGGAACTTGTGGAATTCTTTTCTTTATGTTGTCAATAATCAATTAAAATAGCTTTGTTTCGTTGTACGTTTTTCATTCAAACATTTAAACATCATTGTTTTATATTTGAGTATGTTTTGATGGCGATCTAACTGATAACAGTGATACTTGATTAGTTGTTATATTTTACTATCCGAATTCATGAATCATTGTAAGCTGCACCACCATTGGAAATCGTGGCACGTTGGAAGGCGGTTTCGTCCACGTATTGAACAACCTAGCAGCGTGCACAGATCATCCGAACTGTGGCGTTGAAACGCAAGACCTGCGGGCTGGCGCACCATTTCTTAACCTCTGAACAACTGAACTTGAATCCAACAATTGTCACGTCCAAATTCAGTGAATCCATGCATGCGATGACGTGTACGCACAAGCTGAATACATGGAAGCAAACAGGTAAGAGAAGAAGAGCTTTAGATTCGACAAGCAGAAATACATAGACGAATCAGCACCGACGGCGGAAAAGGCTGCAAAGGAAAGAAAAATGAAACAGCTTCACGATAAAACGAAGAAACTATCAGAAAAATATAGTAAACCAGTGACCTATCAAGGAAATGAATGCAGGCCAATCACAGAAATTCAACAACAGAGGAGCATGTGGAGAGAGTACTTTGAGGAGCTCCTGAATAGGCCGGTTCCAATGAATCCACGGGACATCAAAGCAGCTCACACAGACCTTCCTATGAATGTCAACCCACCAACGACTGAAGAAATCAGAATGGTCATCAGACAAATCAAGAACGGCAAAGAAGAAAGACCCGACAATATACCAGATGAAGCACTGAAGTCAGACATAGAAGTAACTGCAAACATGTTTCACCTTCTTTTCAAGAAGATTTGGGAGGAGGAACAATGCCGATGGACTGAAAAGAAGGACACCTCATCAAGATTTCAAAGAATGGAGATCTGAGGAAATTTGAGAACTAAACAGGCATTACAGTACTGTCAATACCAGTAAAAGTCTTTAACAGAGTGTTATCAACCCGGATGAAAGACTTAGTAGGCGCCCAACTTTGAGATCAACAAGCTGGATCCCATGAGGCTCGATCGTACACTGATCGACAGTACGGATCATCGACGAACAATTAATTGACTGGAACTCGTCACTGTACATCATTTTCATTAATTATGAAAAGGCATTTGACAGTGTAGATAGGATGACGTTATGGAAACTTCTTTGACACTACGGAGTTCCTGAGAAGATTGTCAAAATTATCCGGAACTCATACGACGGACTACATTGCAAAGTAGTGCATGGAGGACAGCTGACAGATGCATTCCGAGTAAGGACCGCAGTCAGACAAGGCTGTTTCCTCTCTCCCTTCCTCTTTCTTCTGGTGATCAACTGGATTGTGAAGACCTCGACATCTGAGGGAAAACACGGAATACAATGAACAGCTCAGAACCAATTAGACGATTTGTATTTCTCAGATGATCTAGCCCTCCTATAACGTACACACGAACAGATGCAGATAAAGACAGCCAGTGTGGCAGCAGTCTCTGCATCAGTAGGCCTCAGCATACACAAAGGGAAAACTAAAGTCCTCAAATTCAAGGCGGAAAACAACAATACAATCACTCTTGATGGTGAAACTCTGGAAAACGTAGAGTCTTTCACATACCTAGGAAGCATCATCGATTAGCAAGGAGGTTGAGATGCAGACGCAAAGACGAGGATTGGCAAAGCAAGGGTCGCATTCCTACAATTGAAGAACATATGGAACTCAAAACAACTTTCATCCAATATCAAAGTGAGAATCTTAAATACGAACGTCAAGGCAGTTCTACTGTATGGAGCTGAAACTTGGAGAACTACAACAACCATCATCAAGAAAGTACAAGTATTTATAAATAGCTGTCTACGCAAGATTCTCAACATTCATTGGCCGGATACCATCAGCAACAGCCTTTTGTGGGAGAGAACAAACCAGCTTCGGGCTGAAGAAGAAATTAGGAAAAGACAATGGAAATGGATAGGACAAACATTACGCAAATGATCAAACAGCATCACGAGTTAAGCCTTTAGTTGAAATCCTGAAGGGAAGCGGAAAAGAGGAAGTTCAAAGAACACATTGCGTCGGATAATAGAAGCAGATATGAAAAGGATGGATAACAACTGAAAAAAGCTGGAAAGGATTGCCCAGGACAGGGTTAGATGGAGAATACTGGTGAGCGGCCTATGTTCCTTCACGAGAAATAACAGGCGTCAGTAAGTAAGTGTGCATTAGATGCATGGTCATCTCTAAGAAAACAACTGGTCTGCCACATTGAGATGGATATAATACTACACTTATCAAATTCCTCAATTCTCGGGTATCACGAAATTTATTGCTCAGAGAGTGGACAAGAGTTACACGAATATATGGCAAAGTGTTGTTTCAGCTTTGCATTTCAGGTGAATGCTCGTGTTAATTTTGAGTCCTACGAGCATGATATTTCAACGGATACTCGCAAAGATTGATCAGCGAAGCGTCATCTACGCTTACTTCATATGGTAGTGAACATCTCAGTTGTTCCACTGTTTTTATATCAGTTTGTTCTAGCGAGCTGAAATGATATTTATTGATTTCCGCGTTAGCTAAATGAAATATTACTGGCAAAGTCATAAGACTCTTGAATATATACTTGCTTAGTCAAATGTTGACGAGTACATTAATCTAAGCGATCTATTCATTTTGTTATTAGCATGAACATGGCATGAGATAATGTACTTCTTCAAATGTGGTCAGTATTAGATACTGTAATCTTTACACTGTATTCTGTGCAAATTGCATGAATCAAATAGACAGAAATTCTGTCATGTGAAGTCGTCCATATCCGGTGAACCATGTTAGAATCATTCTAATGTCCAATATGATATTTGGCGCCCTTTGTTGGAGTGGCGTTACGATATGCAATTGATGGTCAATAATAGCTGTTGTTAAAGTCCAGGGCAGTCAATCGAATATGTCAACATGAACGTATTAGTTTGTCTTCCCCGGTAGTAATGCCAGATACATTCTGGATGTAAACATGGTGGCGTAGCACAAAGTCGCATGTTCCATAAATATTTCCTTTGGTATACCATGATGGTGCTGGAAACGGGAAGGGGAGTATCGGGACAGACCGTGTTCGTGAATGGTGAAGTTAAGTCATTTGTGGTAGAATAAATAGTAAATGGCTATTTAGACAGGCATGAGTCAAAGAGATATTTTGCATTATCCTATTAGTTGCCTTGTTTTCACTCGCTAGGTTCAATCTTTTAAGACAAACGTGATCTGCCTGCGCAATTTATCTACCATAACGAGACGTTCATTAAAATAATCGTGTTGTACTTTATCAAACGCTTAAGTAAAGTCAAAGTAGAGAATAACAACTAGCTGCTCTTCATCCCTATTTCATATTATATAATCAAATTATTCTAAATGACGGGTTATTCATGACTTCTTAGAAAACATTTTAGTTGTGAAGACAGTTAATCACTGCTTATCTAGACGTCTGTTATCTCCTTATTAATATCCATTGTTGTAGATGAGATAGAAGTATGGTTAGTGGGGCAGTGGTTGCTTAAATGCAGTCTGGATACTCTTTCAAAGTGAGGGATGATTTATGTAGTTTTTACTGGCAAGAGAATTGCCTCAATCAAGGGACAGGTTGAATATTTTAAAAGGCTGAACATGAATGTCAGAAACCCCATATGTAATGAAACTAGCCGGTGTTCCATCATAATCACGTACGAGAGGTTTTAATGAGCTTATTTGATTTCCCACGATACTTGGAGAGCATTACAGGTCTGCTATTAAGCATGACTGGAAACTGCTGACTCTCTGTTTATTCTGTTTACATTTTCTGAATGCCTGAGCAACTGTTTTGCTCAGCATGTCACACAGCTTTGCTGGATCTCTTATATGTACATCAATGACTTTTAGGACAGTAGGAATATTACGGTTCCTTTAGAGTGAAGGGATAATCAAATTAGATATATCGCAAACCAATCGACCGATTGAAATATTGTTTTTTTCGATGTTCAAGCAATTGAGATTTGCGAAAAATTCTTTACATTAGGTCAATGATCTTTGGTTGCTCCACGGCAAATATCCTATAGCAACTCACGTGTAATTGAGTTTCTTCACAGTTAAGTCGGGTAAGTATTTCGTTTATTTAACGGACCGAGTCATCCAAACACCAACAACTTATCTATAGCATTGT
Organism: Schistosoma margrebowiei; assembly: GCA_944470205.2. Lineage (NCBI taxonomy): Eukaryota > Metazoa > Platyhelminthes > Trematoda > Strigeidida > Schistosomatidae > Schistosoma > Schistosoma margrebowiei. The sequence goes on along the minus strand of OX104029.1, from coordinate 3,686,564 downwards.
ATTTTTACAATATTTGCGAATGTACGAACATGTTTGCTTCAGCATTGCTTACTACTTACACATATATTCATCCTGCTAGCCTCGCTATTAGTTGCATAATTGATTCCATGATTTATTCATTTTCCTATGAATATATGTGTATATTTATATATAAATTTATTCCTATGCACAGTCAACTCACTGACTCACTCATTCACTTCTCCGATTTGTGGTCAGAGCTCTCCGCTAATAAAACTAAAGTCTCTGCTTCTCCTTGCCTTCTGATTTCAATCACTGCTGAGGTTTATATAATAACGGTTAACGAAGCACAGCCACTAAAATCCTTCAACTTAGTTGGTTGTTTGCGGTCAAAGTGACTGCGTGCAACTGCATTTCAGAAGTAAACTCTAAAATACATTCAGACTTCGTGAGTTATCCAGGTATTTTATCAATATTATGGTACCACATATGTGTGATGTGTGTTAATTAGTTAGGTCTACCGTTAATTTCAGCTAAAGTGTTTTGTAGCTGACGGATATCATGGCTGAGTCCATCAGTATATTGTTATGTATGAAATAAACCACTGGAGAGTTTGTCGTTTGAAATTTTTGATATCGGCCTTAATAGAACATGCTGAATGGTGCTCGGAATATGGAGGTTTGACATTGTGAGGTTCAGAATCGTCAGGCAAAGAGATTACAGGTTTTGATCATTCAGTTCGCCTAGAAGGTGGTGATAGTTCTGCTTCACTGGAGCCATTGGCTATAATTTGAAGCTGGATGAGAACATGTTTTACCATTATAATACCTGTTTATGTAGTTATTATTAGGTATCGACCGGGTTAATGCCATTACCTGAAACTATTAGTGCATAGTAAATTTCTGATGTAGGGCGCTCAGTTATTACTATGAAAAGAAGCACTGGAAATAATTCATTCCGAACCCTGCGATCACGCGACTGGAATTGTGATCAAGAAGCATTGTGATGTCAGCAAGTGGCAGATAATGTTCGACGGAGATTTCCACACGACACGTGATGAAACAATGATGCACAGAGGTTTGAGTGAAATATGGGATAGATATGTAACTGTGAGAGATGTTCCGGCATGTGCAATCTACAGAGAGCTGATGAGTTTATATCCGAATGCAAAGGTAGGATCAGTGGTATTTTTCTGATTGTTATGATTTTTGAGAAGTGGTTGATTTTCTAATGGTTGATGACAAAGTTACAAGCAAAGACCGTTTATTATATTATCATTTCAATTCAATGTGACCATCTTATTCAAGACTGACTTCATTTCGATGTGACATAATCACAAACTGAACGATACGGATTTGGCAATCACACAAACTTATGATTTGTTTGTGTTTCCTCCCACAAATCACTAGTACACTTCACACATCAGTCATTGAATTTTTTAATAGCTGATGAATTTTCCAATTCACTGAATACCCCACGATTTAGTGGTTCTACTTGTTTAACCTTACTATTCAGATTTAAGGTATGAAATGTTGAGTTTAATCTGAGCAAATTTATATAAATGTGGCTTTAAAATGATAAATCTCATGAATCGTAATATGGATTGCAATAGTAGTTTCCACTCAACAATCGATTAAATGTTTCCCTCTTTACACTCATCTCGATTCTCTCATATTTGACATATATCAGTGTTTATCGTGCAAATTAGTTGCTGAACCATTTCAAACCAGTGTGTGGATTGAATTATTAAAGAGTGATAATCAACGTGTTTAATAAAGTCATTTGTATTCATTCTACTCGGTAAAATGGTGGTTTATCACGGTTTTCATCCATACATTTGTTGTATTGCTTACACTTTAGAATTTGGTAGTGCGAAAAATCACTCAACTTCTAAGTTTTGACAGGTTATCTGAATTTGTAAACCATCAGTCTTACAGATGTATTAGACGTCGAAATCAGCTCAGTTGTCGAAAATTCAGCTCTTCGCTTAAGGAGCACATCTATTACTTAGTTGAATTTTTTCACTTTTGTATAGTGCCTGAACATAACTTCTTCTCTTCGCTGTTATAGTTCATTTGGCCTCGTTTTCTTTATTATCCTGTTCATGTGATAGGATAACGGAGTTAAAGGATTGTTTTTCCAAAACTCAGAATCTACTGAGACTCACTAAATAACTGTATAATTTGCATTTGATTGAAACTTCAATTCAAAGGTGACAGCATCACAGGATCAATCAATATGAGACTAAAAACTGCACTGACGAGAACTTATCCTGCAGCTAAATTGATTGTCCTTTCCAAAACAACATGTTCTCTGACACATGTACCTGCCAAAGCAGTTACAATGGTAGAACAGAAAGGAGAGCCTACGTCCGATTCAAAGAACATATTCCGAAACGTTTAAAGTTAAATGGATTGAACGCATTCAACAGTGCTATCACAAGACATCTCTCTGATACAGGACATGAAGTTGATATGCTGAAATCCTTCAAGGTGATTAACAAACAATCAAACTCCAACCTTTTGAAATTCGCTGAAGCGTTAGCAATCAAACGTGTAAAACCAGATCTATGTATACAAAAAGAGACAGTAATACATCTTTCTTTACCTTGGTAACAATAATCCCCACCCTTTCTATTCATTTGCTCCTATTTATTTATTTATTGCGTCATTATTGCAACTCTTTCTGAAGTTTGAATTACATTGTAGTGACTCACATTTATCACGAGAACACGACTGGTTTAATAAAAACAATTATTATTATAACCAATTGTACCAGTGTTTGTTTTAATGTGCTTTTGTTTAACTGTGCTAATGACAGCTATATTGTGCTTCCATTCTTATTCTTACACTTTGATTGTAACTTCGCGCGAATTCGGTTACGTTTTGTAACCAAGCTTGTATCCTGGCACGATCTCGGTATCCTTTCGATGCCACGAGATCGCCAGCAAATAAACATCGACTTGGTCCATTAACTGCCTTATGATATTTGGCCTCTCGGGAATTTTATGGAGTCATTTGGAACGAGCTTCTTGGTAGCGGTGTTCATAGTCCAACTCGACTCGACGCCACGCTACAACATCATCCATAAATGATTGATTTCAATTCATATTTTCTTTATTACCATTATTCTATTTTCATGAGTTCTAATTACTATTTCAATGTTCCAGAACATTCCCTATCTAACTTTATTTATTTATTCGAATCAAAGATTTTATGAGCTCATTAACTCTATCTGAATCTTTGCTTGCTACATCATCATATACATGTATTGATCCTTATTCACATTCTTATGTATAAATATGTCAATATCTGTAATAATGTTGAATTTCAAATAATTTAGGTTGTAAGCAGCTGATGAGAACCTAACGAAATAAAATGAATTCATAGATTATTCTGCACCATTCTTTGTTCTAGCTCTATTTAACACAATATAGTAAGCTTCATCTATTGATTCATTCTGTTGTAGTTTCAGTAAAACTACATCAAAGATTTCCACACTGTTTTAAAGTGTGCTCCTTATGTGATTAACCCACTTTATCATTCATCTTCTTATAATAAATCAGTCCGATTGGTTAATACCGCTATTCTGGTTAATAATACTGTGCATGAAACTCTTGGTATGTATTGTTTGAATGATATTATAATGTAATATTCTATATCAATCATCCTATTCTAGAATTACTGCCTATCCTCATATACTAGTTACTTACTTAGAACTTGAATGCATTACTTTGTGGGTTTATAAGTATATATAAATCTATCAGTTTACACTTCGTTCCTTTGTTATCCTGTTTCTTTGTATTTATCATTTATACTACTTACTAATATTCAGTAAACAATGTCGTTATTGGTCATTTTTCAGCATAGATGTGATATTTTCGTACATTTATTTAAATCTTTGACATTTAGCTAACTTAATAATGAATTTTATGTATGATATTGTAGTCGTCATTGAAGTTATCACTACAAACTCCCCTCAGTAAAATAAGTTTGTTGATAAGCACTTTTTCATTTTGTTTGTTAAATTCTGTCTTCTATTTGTTGGCTATCGTGGTTGACTTGACATAATTACTGGACATTACCTAGTTCATTGTATGCTTCATTGTAAATTGGTCTTATAATAATATTTCGGAGGGAAATCCTTATCTAATTGTGATTTTATGCATGTGAATACCTTGAGTTCTTCATGAATTGAAATTTTTAAGATAAATTGCTCATGTTATCGTTTAGTAAGCTCATTTTCTGTTATGATTTAAGATATCATCCACTGTTGGATTGACTGATATCAGTCTATCAGTAAACTTGATGATACCATTGTTTTTGGGAGATGTTTGTAGAGATTCGCTTAACAGTTAAAGGTGAGTCTCGGAATACTTCATATTCTTAACTCAAAATGATTCTAAACTCTTACATAAAATGACTAAGTAACCTTGTGGATTCGATGAAAGGTTGCTGGAGATAAATTGATGTGGAAGGAAAAATAATAAAGCAATGATGAGCGATGGAAGCAATTGTGACGACATCAGCTGGAGTATAGTTTCAAACAAATAGACTTCTCTATCAACCAGTGCGATCATAGGTCAGTAGTAGGATGGTTTTCTACTCTCTAACTTCATACCGTTTCAGACACAACTAGAACTTGCATGTTGCACGTTTTAGGGATGTTCTACGTAACCTATCACCTCAGAACTGCAAATCGGTTCTAGATAGACCGTCCTTCCTAAGTATAATTAATATACGAGTGGCCACGAAAATCAAGAACGTAACATGGATTTTTTTTGACAAACTGATGTTGTATATATGCACATTCGTTAACAACCATTGCTACCCGACACGTTTACATCATATGTCGAAAACATAGTCGAAGGCCTGTTCAAAAATATGAGACCATGTAACAGACATTTGAGACATATACACAACTAAACGCAAGGTTCGAATCGATTATTGAGTATAGTTGCGAATTTTTGGGAAAAAATGTGATGTGTGACTTTGAAATTAGTTCGTTCGTCACGCTATTCCAGTTCAACTCGAGTAGGCCTCCAATCATTCGACAAAGATCATATGCGTTGATGATCTCTAGGTGAAAGATATGAATAATTGTCTATGACTGTTCATTTTTTAAACTGTTCATTAAAACTATGATAGAAATGAACTAAGATGCTATTTCATTGGTATGTTTTTATTTTTTTGCAAGGTTTGTCATGGAATTTACATTGTATGGTCAATATTCATAATGATAAAAAGTCCTCTATATATAACTCTGGTTTCCTTATATTTATCAGAATAAGGTTTTGTGGACAGTTTAGTAATTTATAAGGTGGATTTATGAGTCAATTGAAGTTAGACCACCATCGAGAACCTGGAAGCACTGGACGACCGTTTCGTCCTATTGTGTGACTCCCCACAACATTCAACGGTGGTAATCTCTAGCTTCCTCTAATCCACAAAATTGACTGACTCATCCATCATTGTCATCAATGAGTTACTGTCCCACAACAGACCCAGGTGACCTTCACTGGTCACTGTTTCTCACTATAACTCCAGGAAATACCTCTTGAAGCCAGTCACTATTGAGCATATGTTGAATGATATCAGAAGTTTTTATGGATATTATAGTAATTTCAGTGGTTAAGGTCATGAGTCAGTTGAAGCTAGACCACTATAGAAACCTTGGAAGAATTGGACGGACCTTTATTTCTGAATGTTATTTGTATATGAGATCGCATAAGTTACTTATTTAGGAAGTTGTGAATCATTTTTTTTTCAAATCATCCGTTTTCTTTATTAAACACATAAGATGGACACCAACAAATTCTATGTACACAGTAAACTTGCAACAGCTAAACATTACAAGAATAACTACTTTTGACGAGTATTGGTTGTATACAGTGTAAACTAACAGGCTTACATCTGACTAACATGGAATACCTAGATATAATGGATGATCATTTCGTTCTAGCATAGGATTCCTCAGAAGTGAGCATCCACGATCCCGCATGTGGCACTTGTACTCAGGGCCTTCAGTCTCTGAGCCGCTGTCCAGTAGTATTAGTATCTATAGTATAGTATCAATTCATGACATCGCTCGATATGCTAATAAGAAAGAGACTGATCAATTGCAATCCAAAACATCAACAGAAAGAATAAATAAACAAATTAAAAAATTTTTACTTGATACGCTTGGTGTTGTTTTACTTGTATCCTCCAATCGATGTTTAAGACTGTAATTGATCAGTCTCTTATTGGCATATATGTATCCTTTGTGTATTGCCTAGATATTGCCTTAAGTCACAAGCTTTATAAGCAAAGATGAATAGTGGCTACTAGTTGAATCCAGGACGCGCGTTTCGTCCTATTTTTGGACTCATCAGCTGGATATACTTGCATTTCACTTGGATAGTAAACTATTCTATTTCAATTTATCCTTGAATCCATTATAATTTTAACAAATAGAATGTACTACACAACTAATTTCTATCAAAACATCATGAGTCAATTGAAGCTAGACCATCATAGGAAACCTGGAAGCACTGGATGACTGTTTCGTCTTATTGTAGGACTCCTCATCAGTGTGCATCCATATAATTTAATTAAACTTAGCTTATTTCGTTTTAAATATAAACAAAATTATTTATATTACATGAATTGAATCGAAATTAAACGGTTTCATATTGTTTATCAAATGTGCAATGACAATAATATACACAAATAAATGAATAGTTTCATATGTCATAGCTTGTTTACAAAACTAGTTCTTAACTTAACCATAAACAATATTCAGATTACAATATTATTGATTAATTTATTTTGTTTTATTATAAAATTATCCATAACCTTATTTATCATTGATAAATTTAATTGTTTATCTAAACAAACTGTTTCTATTCAGTTGTTTGTATGATGAAATCTACAATTTATGAATGAGCTTCGAGTAATGCCAAGTTTACCTTGAGAATGTCCATTGTAGATCACTAACGTATATGATCTATGTCGAATGATTGGAAGCCTACTTGAATTGGACGGGATTGGCGTGATGAACCAACTAATTTCGAAGTCACACATCACGGTCATCATCTCACGTGGATTGCTTTTTCAACGTATCAAAGTACTGTGGCTACTTTGAAGACCTTATAACACAAAATAAATTATCAAGGAAATATATTAGTAAGGTTGAGTACAGAGAATATAGTGAGACCATCACCGCATGCGCCAGTCCATGGCATACGATCAACCGATGCGTGTCGGTTGTTCTTGACTTTGACACGGATTAATGATTTGTTCAATATTCAGTGACTCAACTGCCTTATGTTTTGGCTAAGGCTCAGTGACATTTCACTAGCCCTACACCATCTACTGATTAGGATGAAATGAGGGTTTTAAACCTGTGTGAAGGATACAGATTATGATTTTCAGTTGATGTTTAAGGATAGGTATTAGATTTTGGAGTTTTCATCATGAACTGACATCAACTAAAATGTTTAGACACTAAAATCCAAGATCTTCTATCATAAATCTGATTAGTTCATCCATAAATTGTAGTGTGGCTGATGTGTTTGAATTGTGATAGGATTTATATCCTTTAATTCTTAGCGTATTGAATGTGTTTGAACATAAAATTACAGAAGATCATAGTTAAATCTGACAATCATACAGTAAATACTTCATTTGCAAAATATCCATTAATCATTTCCGACTTCATTGTTCCTTTTTTTGATTCCACATCAATCATTCTCTGTTCTCGTTCTTTCTTTTTTCTTCGATCTTCTAATTCTTCTACCGTTAGACGTTTCACTTTCGGTTGATGATATATATACTACTTATATCTATCGACATCAGTAGCATACAGAACATTTTATTATGTATAAAGCATCTCTATTCGTTTAATGCATGAATGATACAATCAAGAACATTATTTTCATTTCAAGTTATAAATTTCAATTTACTTACTATTCACATTGAAGCAAATAGGAATGTGTTACACTGAAATGTTCATAAAGCACATATGTATAAAGTATTCAACGATCGAAATGAAATTATGCTCTTATATTTAATTCTCATTTATATAATTGGCTGAATGTACCCGACAATTCCTAGACATTGTAGTTTTTATTCAACAACAACAATAACAACAAAATATTTGGTTATATTCACACCTAATGTGTTCTGTATTACTTAATGTTGTGGATGCGAAGGATGGACCAATAATTATCATGTTAAGTCCAATGGTGTCCTTGGACTTTAAATGGACATTTCCTACTGGTCGATATCTGTTCACTTGTTGAATATTGTACAAAATGTTGTTTTCTATTTTTATGGTACGATGTGGTATGTTTGGTTAGTATATAAATAGAGTATGTCTGAAATACAATGATTCATAACTCAGAGGCTGAGATTTGTGTTCTGGACTCAACTGCCTGGGATAGACAGGGAATCAGGACCAATCGTAACTCTAGGTCGTCCATTACGTTTGTCCGTGTTTACGTGTCATTGAATCGGTCGATAAATACGCTGCTCTCTAGTTTTTCAGTCAAGGACAGAACAATTAGCACAGGGTAAAAAGCGACCCAACTTAAAATCACAACACTTAGTTACACATGTTACTGCTCATGAAAGAGAATAAGTCGCTCATTAGCATTCTCCCTCTAACTCTATACTCGACAATCCTTTCTGATTGTTTCCAATTACTATTCATTTACTGCACTAGATATTGATAACAGATAATAAAAAAATGAAGAGCAATTAGTAACAATGGGGAAAGATCATCGTGGGCGGACTATGATTCTTCGTGAGAGTTAGCAAGCGTAAGTTAGCATGTAAGTAATCATTAGTGAGGATGTGATTTCGCAAATATCATTAAATTTTAATAGAATAAATTACGAATTCGGTTTAGTTGATGCCCGATTTCGAGGATAAAACAACTATCCAATGTTTTCAAGTTTTTATTAATGATTTTACTAAGATAAGTTTTTCACACTTCAATTCTGGAGTTAGTCTTAGCTAAACCACCATTGAAAACCTGAAACCACAAGCATTCGTTTTGTTCTAGTATGAGACTACTTAGTAGCACATATCCATGATCCTACATTTCGGATTCGGACTCGAGACTTTTGATTTCGAATGTAAATTCTTAATCTCTAAAAGTCCAGCTTGGATCGACTCATGAACTCACTAATTAATTTTAATACCCGTTATGTAATTTGATTATACATATTTTAACATTTATTCGCTTAACTATTACTATTATGTCATCATTAATTAATGTAGATAATATTATATGATTTGTGTAGTTTTAGCTAAATTTATTTTGACTAACTCATCTATCTATTTATCTCTCTATCCACACTATCTATCTATCTCTCTATCCACACTATCTATCTATCTATCCATCTACCTACCTATCTATCTATCCACACTATCTGTCTATCTATCGATCCACACTATCTATCTATCTATCTCTATATTTACACTATCTATCTATCTATCTATCTCTCTATCCACACTATCTATCTATCTATCTATCTATCTATCTATCCACACTATCTGTCTATCTATCTATCTATCTCTCTATTTACATTATCTATCTATCTATCTCTCTATCCACACTATCTATCTATCCACACTATCTATCTATCTATCTATCTATCCACACTATCTATCTATCTCTCTATCCACACTATTTATCTATCTATCTATCTATCCATCAATCTTTCTATCTATCCACACTATCCATCTACCTACCTATCTATCTATCCACACTATCTGTCTATCTATCGATCCAAACTATCTATCTATCTATCTCTATATTTACACTATCTATCTATCTCTCTATCCACACTATCTATCTATCTATCTATCCACACTATCTATCTATCTATCTATCTATCCACACTATCTCTCTATCTATGCACACTATCTATCTATCTATCTATCTATCTACACATTTATCTATCTATCTATCCACACATCTATCTATCTATCTATCCGTCTCTCTGTGTATCTATATAATAAGGACAGACATGTTAAGCGAGTATTTCGTTCGACCTATTTAAAGGATAAATACTGTGTCATTATTTTATTAACAATTAATTCATTGGTGATTATAATGATGATGGAAACTTCAACATCAACAACAATTCAAGTTATTGGTGTTGGCCTACCAAGAACAGGTACAAATAGTATGAAAAAAGCATTAGAAATTATTTATTCAAAACCATGTTATCATATGTATGAAATTATATTTAAAAAACAATCTGATATATCCAAATGGCAAAAGCTTATTGATGAATCAAATAAAACAACATTAGATAAAACAAAAATCTATAATGGTTTAAATGAATTATTAAATGGTTATGTAGCTACAACCGATCTACCATCATGTGCTTTCTACAAGGAACTAATGACTATGTATCCTAATGCCAAGGTAAATATGAATGTCAATATTTTCGTTTCTTTATTCTAAGTCATACTACATACTAAGTAGAGTGGAGCGAGTCAGTTTTCTCTCTCGAAATGCCCTCACATAGCCACATGCATAAAACCACTGCTACACAAGTTATATTTACTGCCTTCTCGTCGCGGGGTGGTTGTTTATGGAACACAGGGGACCATAAGTGAACGTCCGGTACTTTGACCGGGTTGATGGATACAGAGGACCCATCAATGAGATTTGGAAAACCCTAATCTCAAATCAATGGTGCACATGGGCTCCAGGATCCTGAGGGAACAAATGGTGTATGAACCAATGATTGGTCACTGGTTACTGACGTTGCTCCACTATCATATGGATCAGAACTTCAAGTCGAAGACTCCGGGTTTTGTCTCCTAGGAAAACAACATGTTTCTGTTTAGGCACTCGGAGAGTATCACAGCCCTCATACAAATCGAATGATTTGTATGGGGTATATCTATTTATTGCCTTCTTGTACCAATATTTGTATGTTTAAATAAATAATTAAATAATAATAAGTTAGAACATGAATAATGAATATTAATATACAAACTTTATTTGGTATAAACGAGGAAGAAAGAGAAGTGATCAATTATATTTTCCTGATTATATAACTGAAAATCTATGCATAAAATCAAAATAGAGTTCTTACTTTATAAGTAGAGATTATGATATCAAGGACCTGTAAAAGTATTGTCAAACAATTATTAATCGCTATTGAGGAGTTTAACCGGATCTCTTTTGAGATAGTAACTCACTGATGACAATGATGGATGTGTCAATCAATTTCGTGGATTAGTTGAAGTTAGACATTAACACTGCTGGATGCTGCTCGGCTCAGTGGTCTGGAGTTTAACCGTTCACACAGGAGAGTAATAGGTCCTGGGTTCGAATCTCGCGAGGCCAGGTCGTGGACGCGCACTGCTGAGTAGTCCCACAATGTGATGAAACGGCCGTGTGAACACAGAATAGAAAATTGTAAACTTCTTTTTGCCATAATATAATGAACTATATTCATGTGATTTTCATTACAACAAATACTCTATTATCAGAATTGTGTTTTGTGGATATCATAATAATTGTTTTTAATAGTTGAATTCATGAGTCGCTTAAAGATAGACCACTATGATAATTTAGAACAACTGGAATGCCGTTTCGTTATAGCATAGGGCTCCTAAGGAGCACGCATCCAGGATTTTTCACGCATAACTCGAACATAAAATCTCCGCTATCGTGAGTGAACGTTTAACTTCGAAACCGGCAACCAATAATGTTAATGTCGAACTTCAAACAATCAACGACATTACACGATTGTTCACTATTGTTTTCAGTGAGTAACTGTTACTACAACAAATACAAAAACCCCATTCTGATAATAATAATCATGTGTTCATGAGTGGCTTGATTCATAAGGTATTTCCAGGAGGTTTAGTAAGGAGCCGTAGCCAGTGGAGTTCAACAGGGTCTGTTTTGAGACAGTTACTGACTGAAGACAATGGTAGACGACCGCGTAATATTGCAGACTGGTTGAAGTTGACATTAACACCAATCGATGACGGCTGAGTGGTCCAAAGGTTGAAGGTTCGCCTCTGAAGCCGAAGGTCGTGAGTTCGAGTCCCGCGTGCGGGATCTCGGGTGCGCACTGCTGAGGAATCCTGTACTAGAACAAACCGATCATCCAGTTTTTGCAGGTTTTTCATGATAGTCTAGTTTTAATCGACTCATGAATTTACCTGTTAAAAATAATTTTTGCTCCTATTACATATTCACTAATGTTCAGTTTTCAGCATAACTTAATCTTGATTATCACACTTGCTTACACAATTATCATTCTGTTTGCATGAACTTTAGATCATAGATAGTTGTATTGATGATCGACTGATTTGTAAGACATGTGTGTTGAGGCCTACTGATTCAGAGGCTTCCACTACAATGGTTTCGTTAACCTGTATGGATAGGAAGAACTAGGTCATATGCTCACTTCAAATCATCTAGCCTCTTTCAAGCTGTCCATGATATCTAAGCGTTCTATTAAATATCGAGTTCTTCATGATCCCGGGAGAAAGAGAAGGGGAGAGATGAAACAGCCTTGTCTGATTCAGGTTCTTGCATGGAATGGATCTATCAGCTGTTCCTCATCCACCACTGATGTGTGGGCGAGGATGATAATTATTGGTTTTTTGCTCAGTCAGACTTGTAGATAGTCTAATAGGTACTAAATGAGTTAAATATTTTCTTACCCTTATTATTACTGCGATTGTTGACAGATTGCTGTCGGCTTTCGGTGTGGAAATATACTTACGTTCCCGTCAGGCTAATCAAGTGTTCTTGATCTGGGTTGTGTTGATGTCTTGTAGAATAGACACTGGGAGGGAATCTAGTGTAGATATTCGTCTGAGGCAAATTAGCGTCTCATTCTCGTAGACGAGGAAAGTCCGCACGTTATAACAACCACTTCGCAGTGTAGTCCGTCGTATGAACTCTAAGTATTGTGTGGTGATGAGTTCCACGCAATTGATTGCTTAACAGTGATCCGTTCAGTCACGATTTGGTCTGTGCATGATCTACCATTACGGAATGCAGCCTGTCGATTTTGAAGTTGTGAGTCTACCAAATCTTTTCTTTGGTTCATCAGCACTGTGTTAAAGACGTTTCCTGGTATCAATAACAGTGTGATACCTCTGTGGTTCTCACACTTGCTGAAATCTTTCATTGTTTTCTTGATGAACCATTCTACCTTACATTCTGATGGCAGTTGTTATTTCGCCCAAATCTACCTGAATAGAACATGAATAATATTTGCAGTGATTTCTATATCCGAGTTCAGTGCTTCAGCCTGTATGTCATCATTTCCTGCTGTTTTTCATACTTGATTTGTCCAATGACCATGCTGATTTCTTCGATTGTTGGTGCGGTAACAGATATATGAAGGCCTTTATGTGCTACTCTAATGTACGCGATCAGTGTGGATGAGCTACTGAAGAGTTCTTCAAGGTACTTTACTCACCTGTTCTACATTTCTTGTATCTCAGTAATCGCCTTGCCTTTTTCTTTTGGCTAACTGATGTGGTCTTCTATGCTTCTCTGCTAGTTTCTTCAGTGTGTCAAATGGTTTTTGTACTTCCTTTTTCTCAGTCTTTTCCACTGTCACTTCAAGATTTTACACGTGATTTTCAATGTCGGCTATAACGCCTTCCTTCCTTTTCTTGTTTATACCTAAGTATTCGGTTTCTAACTTGTCTTTCACTACTCTTGTTTCACTGTTGTTGATTGGTGTCTTCTTGTCCTTCCTTCCTTTACTCCTGACCAGGGTTACGATACAGATCCATACCTCATGATTATGCTTGTAGCAACTGAGAACCTCCTGGCACATTGAAGTTAGTGCTTCTTTGATCTCGTTCCAGTTGTTGTCCATAGTATTTTTTTTCTTTTCTGAGTAGATTTTGTAAGTGTTGGAGTCTGTTGTTGAGAACTAACTTGAATTCGTTGAGTTTTTCAGTATATATATATATATATATATATATATATATATATATATATATATATATATATATATATATATATATATATATATATTGATCATGCCTGTAAACTAGCGTGAATTCTGTAATTATTATTTTCAGAATATATAACTTATAAATATGATCGATTCGGTTATCTGTATTGTGTTGTGGTGTGATCCATGCAGCTTTGTGTACGCAGCTGCGTAAGAATAAAGTGACACCTTTAGCCATTTTTTGAGTGTATGTGAATCTCCAGCCGTTCTCATTTCTCTCTTCCAACGCGTGTAATCCTCTGTGATCTTCATACACGATGTAGTCCACTCCGACTTTGGCGTTTAGAACTCCTATCACGATGGTCATTCTCTTTCACAAGACATTCTCTCCGATCGATAGCAATCTGTAATAAAAATGATCCTTTTAATCTTCGTTGTTATAATTGGTGGGCACATAGCACTAGATAATATTTATTGTGATCATCTTCTTCTTTGTTTTTTAAAGATATTTTGATGATTCTGGATCCTGGAGTTCCTCATTCTTTGTGAGTTTGTCTCACTTCTCTTAGAACAGCATAAGTAAAAATCATTGTTTGTTCATTATTTGAAGGGTAGACATTTATTTATCCAAACAGTGACATAGCTGCTCTTTGTTTTATATATCCTCATTAGTTAATCATAGATTTGACGCTAATGTCATGTTTGTCTAGTCCATGGAGCCATTAGACGACAAGGATATGAATCAGTCAAGATAACTAGTAGACTTTGTTAACAAGTGTCAACTTTGATCCACAATTCTTTGTCAAAATGTCAAATCCATTCAATTCATTATTAACTTGTACATATTTTGTCGATCTATTTATCATTTAGGTTCTATTAACAATACGTGATAAATATGATTGGTTATATAGTTTACGTAAAGTTGTCTTACCAAAATCCACTGATCCATGGAAACTTAAAATTGAAGAAGGTGATGAAGTATTAGGACTTCATTCAAATTTTTATAAAATGAGTGAAGATTCATTAAAATTAGCATTTCAAAATAATCATATTAATTTAGATGATGATCATATTCTACTTGAATGTTATGATGAATATAACAGATTAGTACAAGAATATGTACCATCAGAACGTCTTCTAATTCATCATCTTGGTGATGGTTGGAAATCATTATGTCAATTTTTAAATGTTGATATACCAAATGGTATATCATATCCTTGTGCAAATTCACATCATCAAATGACACAATTAACGGAACAATTAATTAAACATAAATCATTGAATGATATAATTCATATGTTTCCTGGATTGATATAAACTGATTATATATAACTGTTCATTAATGATATTCGCTGTAATAAAGTCATTCAATTTGTAAAGGGTTTTTTTTTGATGATACGAATTAATCAGTCAGTCAGTTAGTAACAACATAGAACTTTGTACGTAAGTATATCAGTTCGAGTTGCCATACCACATTAGCACAAAGATACACTTGTCAATTAAAATCCCGTATTGATAGAGGTAGAAAAAGTATCATCAGTAATTAGAAACAATTGGGTTTGAGAATGTTATTCAACGAGTATAATCCAGTGAAATGAATTTGTAACGAGACATAAAAGGACATGAAGAATTCAAAAAATTAAAATTCAGGAGAACACAAAGAGTGGATGCACTTGCATCATTGCAAATGATTTCAAGACATGTCATTCAAAGTCTGTAATCATCAGTCGCTACTGTCACGTAGATCCCAACTAGACAGTATGATTATACGAATGATTATATTTTTATTAGTGTGGGGATTTGTGAAGACTGTGGTAATTTCAATAGTTGAATTCGTGAGTCAATTTAAGCTAGACTACCAATGAAAATCTGGAAGCACTATACATCTGTTTCTTTCTCACTGTAAATCGAAGGTCCTACATTCGAGTCTCGAGTGTGGATAGTGGATGTTCATTGCTGAGGAGTTTCATGTAAGGACGAATTGGGATATTCCACAAGTGCCCAAACCGAAGCATATGGTTTGCTTAGTGGGCCACACCCGTAGCCTTTGACATAAAGGTTTGGTCACAAGGCAGTGAAGCAACGTTACGAGATGCAGTCTGATTGAAGCAAATGACCAACGTTCGGTTCATACACCATTTGTTCCTTTAGGATACTGGAGACCATGTGCACCATTAGTTTTGAATTAGGGTTTTCCAACTCCCCTAGGTGTGTGCTCCATATTCATCAACCCGGTTAAAGCAACGGACATTCGCTTTTCGTCCTGTCAATTTCGTAAACAACAGCAATGCTGCGAGGAAGCAGTGAGTAGGACTTCCCTGTCAATGGTTGTGTGCATGTAGCCATATAAGAGCATTTTGAGAAGGAGAGCTAACTCTCCTCAATCTCGGCCGTACCAGTGCATTTGGAAACATATGTACATCCTTTGCTGATTAACTCAATATGGTCATTATATTACAAAATTTTATGAAATAGATTAAATGTGACTTGCAATACAATTCAGGATGCACATTTCTTTCTGTTTAGGATTTATTAGTTTATTACATTACCGAACATCTCAGGATTGTCATTCACACTGACAGTCGAATTTAGTAACCTTTATTTGAAACGTATAACGTGAATTCAGATAGCCACTGACCAGTGTTTTCGTTCTTTTTTGAGTTGTCAATATTTTTAACTGAAACATATTGTATTCAAATATCTAATTGAACATCTATTCTAAGATTCAGTTTCATTCCAACTGAGGAAGCACCAATTAAGGCGAAACACATGTCCTCTACTACACTTTTAAGAACATTTCCTCTCCATTTATGATTGTATATTATTATTAGTTGTACAATGTAAAATAGATTTTGAAGATTATTCCTAACACTGTTTGATTCTTTGAATGTAAACACATTAGTTTATCTCTATAATCTAGTCATTAGTATCTCAGTGAATTAGATCGAAGCCGGTGGTTAACAATAGATTTCATAAAACCATTATCATTTTGTTTAACAACTACACTAGCTGGATAAACTAGACACTGCAGTTTGATTGTTCATAATAACGCTAGAACCTAGTACCTTTCACTTTTAACACTAAGAAGTTATTTACTAAACTACTGGTAACGCATTTTTTTCTACTAAGGGAAGTACGATTAGGCATTATGTGGAAAGCGTTAGCTACTCTTCTTTCTTTGTAAATGGAAAAGCTTTTTCGCAACATTTTGATAGTTTTGAAATCAATTTGTTGGTCATTGAGTATGGCGTGAACTGCTATTGTCGATTTAATTTGAAGTTTATCCAGTTCTACAGAATGAATAGGCGGTTTCTTTGTATACCTAATACATTCTTTGACCTGAATCAGGACTTCGCAAGATGAATTTACAATATGGAAGGTATCACAATCGACACATCATAATTTGTAAGCACATTTTTGTGTTGATATGAAGTGGAGATTTTTCTTTTAAGCGAACTAAAGTAATTCAAAGTACGTTCGTTGTTTTGAAATTCTTTGGAGTTCTATTGTTGTGTCATGACAGTATGGTAAAACTGCAGTACCAATCCATGGTATTTCAGTCCAATTATTATCTATGTCGGGTAGAGACAGGTATCTACCTCGGTACAATAGAAGATGGTCGCGCATTTTCGTGGGTTGGTTAAAGTTAGACACTATCACCATTAGATGCTGGCTGAGTGTTCGCGTGCGAGACCAAAGACCCTGGGTTCGAATCCCGCGAGCGGGATGGGGGGTATGCTCTACCATGGAGGGGTCCCACATTAGGACGAAACGGCTTCCAGGTTTCCAAAGGTGGTCTAACATCAATCGGTTAATGATCTCAATCAAAAAACTTAATAGTCTCCACAACCCCTATACAATGAATTATTATTATTATAACACAATGAAATATCATGTATTAAAATACTTCCAATAATCTTCATAGCAAAATTATTAAATTTTAAGATGTCAGTTACATTCTTTTGTTTTTTTTGTTTATCCTCTTCTGATGTGATGATCTTGTTAGCTCTTCTAAAAAGATCTAACACTAGTGAGATCTTAGCACTGAAAGGATAGACTGAATGGAAGTCAATACAGCGATTTCAGTGTGTAGGCCTTCGGTATATAGATAGACTTAGAATTCCATTGAGATTTCCTTTCACTAAGTGATCTAAAATTGTTAGCCCATCATGTTCATTTTGATTCTCATTAATAAGTTTGATATGAGATGAAAGTGTATTGATCCGTTTTGAAAAAGATCTTAGATACGTTTTTTTTTTATCATAACAAAATGTATCATTTACATATCTAAGCCAAATTCATAGTTTAATGTCATGGGCAAAGTTATTTGATTCTATGTGTCCCATAAACAGGGGGACACAGGGGATCGCAATGCTACACCGTTAGTTTGTTTGTATAACATCCCGTTAAAAGTGAACGGAGTCGAACTTAAGCACAGTTTTTTTATTGTTGATTATTTAGTTAAATGTATTGAGCGATGCAAACTATAGTGAGAGATATGTGTATAAGAAATAGGTTGGATTGATATCAGAATCGATTTTTGTGGATGGATTAGACCATGAGTCGATTGAAACTAGACCATCTTGGAAAACCTGGAAGCACTGGACTGCCGTTTCGTATCGTTGTGGGGCTACTTAGCAGTGCTCACCCTTGATCCCGTCTCGCAAAATTCGAACCACAGACTTATCGGACTCGCATGCAAACGCTTAACCTTTACATCACTGAGCCGGCCGACGTCCAACAATGTTAATGTCTAACTCCAACTAATCCACGGAATTGATTGACACATCCACCATTGTCATCAGTGAGTTAATATCTCCCAACAGACCCTGTTGGACTCCAATGGAATCCCATACTAGGATAAAACGGCCGTCCAGTGCTTCCAGATTTTCCATGGTGGTCTGGCTTCAAATGACTCATGATTTCAATTATATTTAAATTAGTTAATTGACACAAATATAATACTTGAATAGAAATATTTACTTACAATTTGTTTAACTACTTAATAATTTTAATAAGTAGTCTACAGATGAAATGATCACAAGAATATTTGAATTGTGTTAGTAATGCTAAAATCCTACTAGAAATGATCATCGCATGAGAGGTTGTTCTAACGCATCACTTATTTTACACACTTAACATTTGCACTAATGATTGTGTTGACGAATAAAGTGTATTTACTGATAGTATTCATTAAGGATCTTACTGTTTCGAATGTTTACAAATATAAGATTCTACTTCAATGCAACAGTGTTGTTTTATCACCATGAGGCCTGAAGATAATGTACGCATACCAGAAGTACGTCTTGGAGGTTTACTACCGAAGTAAAAAAAATTGATTGCTTGAGTTGTATTAGATCTCTTGTCATTGCTACATAATGATGTGATGTAGTTGTCTAACCTCCCACTAGCCCAATTATCGACTAGTTCATCCATATTACCAATAATACCGGTGACCTATTTACCAATTTACAAACAGACCAATGAACAACAGTCACAAGAGCTTGACGTTTATCTGTGCTCCAATTACTTTCAACAAAAAGACTAACCAGAAGATGAAGATAGAATACAGATAAGTGCTCTTTTATGTTCATTTCCATAATGATACAAAACTCATCTTCGAGATATCTGACCACATAGCAATACAGTGTGAAGATTACAGTGTGAACATAAATTAAACAAAGGTGTTTTAGACTGTTTTTAGAAATCATTGTTAAATAAGTCAATCAAGAATTTCAATGGAACGTGTAAAGATTTGTAGGATATTCCATTTTAAGACAATCCTCAAACATGAGTGTAAATGAGAACATATAAATGTGTGAAAGTTTATGGGTTTTCTGATTGTCATTATGTAGTGAACAAACATTTAGGTGGTCAGACTTAAAAGTGTTTAGAATTCGATGAAGATTACTGGTGGACAACCTTTGCTCGTTTAAGATGGATACAAGCGCAAGTTAGTAAAATATGTAAACCATGTATTAAATACTTCATTTGTACATTTTCCATCACCTGTCTCTTACAAAATCAATCGTTCATTCATTCTAATTTTTATTACAATAACTCTCTCGCTATTTACAGTTCTGTTCTCTTCCGTTAAATCTTTTTAACCTTCAGTTGCCAGGCATTCCACTTCTGACTGGTGCAACATACTACTTATGTCTGTGGATATACGAGGCATACATCACTAATTCACTGTTCATAAAATGAACATAGGAAAACTATCTGAGCTTACAATTCAACGGTAATACTTGTAGTTGAAAAGATGTTGTACTATCAGGAAACGACAACGGAATAACTAAAAATTGGTCAACCAGTACAAGTATTCTGAATAACTAGGACAGGTGTTTTTAGGAAAAAAATAGAGAAAGATGTATTGTAACTAATGAACAAACTAACACGACTCCTACTTTATAAAGGAAATTACTTCCTATGATGTTCAGCCAGAGTTAATCATAATCTTCAGAAGGGGTTTTGTGGATATTGTATTAATTTCATTAGTTGAGATCATGAGTGAACTGAAATTAAACCACCATGGGAAACCTGGGAGCACTGGACGACTGTTTCATCTCATTGTGGAACTCCTCAGAAGTGCGTATCCACGATCCCACCCTTCCGCGAGATTTGAACCCAGGACCTATCACTCTCGCGCGCAAACGCTTAACCTTTACACTACTGAGTCGGTCGACATCCAAACTGTGTCAATGTCTAACTTCAACTAATCCACGGAATTGATTGACACATCCACCATTGTTATTTCACAACCGACCCAGTTGAACTCCACTGGTCACTGCTTCTCACTAGAACTCCAGGAAATACCTTTCGAAGTCAGTCACTAATGAGGATATGTTGATCATTATCAAAATATCATAATCTTGTCAATAGTCTTAAACTGATAATGTTATCATCAATCTTTTTTTCATACAAAGAACTACACTACTTTAAATTCACTTGGTATTATTTTACTTGTATCTTTCCCTTTGTTATTTAAGACTGCAATTGATCAATCTCGTGTTGGTAAATAGAACGAAACGTGCATCTTGGATTCTACTGTTAACCACTATTCATCTTTGCTTATAAAGAACTATATTAATGTTTCAAACATTTCAATGAACTATTCATATCATTCATATTACAATGTGTTAATGCACTTTGATTTTTTTTTTTTGGTAAATATTTGCCAAAAACAAAATGATGAATTATGTAAATAATAACATAAATCATCATTAAAATGTTTACTATAAATGACATAGAAATAAAAAACCTCTTGTCAATCAACTAAATAATCATCGTTAATGGTTAGAATTGATTACGATTATGTAGTGGTACTATCATATAAACTATTCATAAATAGTTTTTTGTAAACAAGTATGTTATTATTATTATTATTATTATTATTATTATTATTATCAACAGAATGGGGTTTATGGATCTCTCAAGTGCGATTGGAATCCAAGACCTTCGGTCTGGCGCACGTACGCTTAACCTTTAGACCGATGAGCCGGTATTTA
The DNA here is from genome assembly GCA_944470205.2 of Schistosoma margrebowiei. Classification (NCBI taxonomy): domain Eukaryota; kingdom Metazoa; phylum Platyhelminthes; class Trematoda; order Strigeidida; family Schistosomatidae; genus Schistosoma; species Schistosoma margrebowiei. The sequence goes on along the minus strand of OX104029.1, from coordinate 3,665,153 downwards.
ACGATGTTATCATCTAAAGTCCATCGATCCATGAATGGATGTACAACCAGTTATCCATCCATTGTCTGAGGCAGATACTTGTTTCTATCTGACACCGATGAGTTCTACTGGCTAAGACTTCCCACTAAAACTTCGAGAATTCCTTTGTGAAGCTAGTCACTAGTGAGTACATGTTTATTATTATTATGGATAAGTGGAGATTGATGCGTTTATGATTGAGACCATGAATCGTTCGATGTTTTTTCTTTAGGAAAGCCGATAAAAGTACAGCCTCTGACAGAGAATTCCTACTTACTGCCTTCTCGTGGCGTGGGTGTTGTTTACGAAAATGAGAAGACGAAAAGCGAATGTCCGGCGCTTTAATCGGATCTCAAACCAAACCAATGGTGCACATGGCCTCCAGTACACTGCGGGAACAAATGGCGTATGAATCAATTTTCGGTCACTGGGTATCATGAAACTGCATCTCCTAACAATGCTCCACTGCCTTGTGGATTAGACCTTTAGGTCAAAGGCTCGGGATGTGGCCCCCTAAAAAATCCACCTGCTTCGGTTTGGGCACCCGGGCAGTATCACAGCCCACAAACAAATATGACAAACTGTCGATAATTATGGAAAATACTTTTCTTGCTTCAATTAACAATCAAACGATTCACATTATTATTATCATTATCATTATTATTCACTACGTCATTTATTCACTCTTTTTTATTCCTACTCTGTCTATCCTTATTTTTTGACTTATACAGCAGCTCGCGTATGGTGAGAATTCGGCTTTATCTAAACGTTCTCGAGTAGAAACGTTATCAGATATGGCTCAGAATAGAAGACAGTGAAGATCCTACTGTAACGTTCTTTTACGTTCTTCATAAAAAGTGGTTGCTTCTTCCTTAAGTGAGAGATCTCTTCTGATTGTACGCTTCTGTTTCCCCTATTATTATTATTACACTACCTTACACTAATCTGTTCGTTATCGTTCCTTTTTTACGCTACTTACCCTTTTTTTCCTTCTCTTCAAATTCTCATCGTTTTGTGTGACACATATCTATTTGGTGCCCTCTTGTACCAATATTTATGTGTTCAAATAAATAAATGATCAATATAATGAAAGACCTTTTGATTCATAAAACATGTGTCTATAGCATTTTCAAGGTATATTAAAATGTTGACTATAGGTGTTTGCATACGTTAACAAAATCAAGGCATAATAGAGGACCTAATCAGTGTACTTTAAACGTACCACTGTGATTCACCTAAAATAATACAATTCCAAGGTCACTGTCGCATTGAATACATACCGTAATTGGATGGAAAGTTCATCGATGTTCCAAAACTCATAAACAAGAAGAATGTTTGATTTTACTCCTACGTACGACATCTTGGAAGATTAACTAGTAAACCCACATCAATTATTCTTATGCGAACCAAAGTATGAAATGATAAAGAGAAGAAAAGTCGAATATTATCTACAAAATGAACTATTCTAATTAAGAACAAAGTGAATGCCTGCTTAATCTTCGCTTGCATGAAAATCAACTAGCGGTGGAACGCCACAATATATCTTTACTTATATGAATGCATGTGGGCAATTGTGAACACATATTTTATTTGGGGAAATGCTAAAATTGTGGATAGAAAGAACACTAAGAATGACAGAAAATTTTCAGGAGCTTGACGCTCATCTCAATCAGTAATCGATAAGCATTTAGAAACCGATCGAATTTATTGAACAACTAGCAAAATAAACGACAGTTATATAGAACCAATAATCAGATCAAAGGGAGATACAATCAATGATCCTTGGGAACAACTGCTAATGAAGTAATCCGTATATGATTCTCATATTTTGCGAAGATATTGTGTAGTTTTATGTTTAAAATACACCTGGTAGTTCCCATATGTGTTCTCCTTCGTAACAAGCATTATCGTTAGTTTCCATTCATTTACTATGCTAATGTCATTTTATAATTACATTTTGTTTTAATATAAATTTTGATTTACATTTGCAACGTAACGTGAAAATAAGCTTGTTATACAACAAACATTTGATGTTACTTCTAATGATTGTTTCCTTCCATATGTGTCAAAAAATCTATTATTTACTAATTTTCTTTAAAACAACAATAAGCCACTAAAATGCTGACTATTATTGTTTATTCGAAGTGTTTAGACGGTTGAGAAGCTCTATACTGTGACGAAACACTAGTTCAATATTCTTTGATTTCTAATGATATCTTCAGAGCGAATAGTCTGTGTTAAATAAAATCTATAAATCAAACCGTTTCAAGCTAACTGTTAGAATTAATCACTAAATTTATTAGTATCAGAAGAGATTTTGTGGAGATTTTAGTAATTTTAATAGTTCATTTCGCGAGTCATTGTAAGCTAGATTGTTATTGGGAACCTGGAAGAAGTGGACAGTTGATTCATTTTAGTATGGGACTCCTCAGTAGTGCACATCTCCGATCCTACAAACGCGATTCAAACCGAAAACTTTCGGTTCAGCGCTCGGACGCTGAACCTTTACACCATTGAGCCGGCCAGCATCCAAGGGTGTTAGTGTCTAACTTCAACTAATCCATGAAATCGAATGACTCATCCACCATTATCTTCAATGAGCCACAGACCCGATTGAACTCCACTTGTCACTACTTCAGGAAATATCTCTTGAAGTCAGATCTATTAATTTTATACAGTAATGTGATTTCACTAAAAGCAAACCCAAATTCTTTTAGCGGTCTGTATGATATTCTTCATCAACTTAATTAATTGAATAAATATTATTATTCATATATAAATTGAAATGTACACACAATAATCAAATAAATTATGCATTCAAATAATATCATTCAATATATATGTTCATATTAAAAGCGTTAAAAATTATACATCGTTTAATAAAGCATTTTCAATTAAACTATTTTCTATACTTATAATTACAAATAACAAAGAAAGAAAAAGAGAACATAGAAAAGCAAGCGAGGGATAGAGGGAGAATGAGAGCGCCTAGAAGTGCAGACGAGGGATAGAGAAATAGAACGCAGGCAAAAGGATAGGGGAAGGATAAGGAGATATATATATATAGAGAGAGAGAGAAAGAGAGTGAGAGAGAGTAATGCGGAACGGTTAGACATGAGATAGTGAAAAAGAGCGCATGTAGAAGAATCGGGTGAAGGATAACGGGAGCGAGAGAGGGAGTGAGTGATTAAGAGATAGTAATGTCTTCTTTTCACCGGTAGTGAAAATTCTGATTTAACTATTCTATATTATCACATACATGGAATTGTAGATTTATTCATAAACCACTATCATATCATATAATATTCATTCAATTCATTTATCATAAAACTTTCAATGATAATGATCATTATATTTAATATGATTAATATGTATCATTGAAATGAGCAGTTTTCCATAATAAATGAATTAATGTTTTAGGTAATATAAATTCAAATAATTTATTATTTCTATTCATATGTTGTTCTAAATCATTTGGATTTAATGATGATTTAGCTAATTTATATAAATAGAATGCTAATTATCGAAAGGAAAGAAAGAAAAGAGAAAAACAAAAAGAAAAACAAAACAAACAAAACAACAGAACAAATAACAATAAACATGAGATTAAAAATGAAAATATCTTTTGAAAATGATATGATATTGAAGTTCAACCAGGTTTGTTGTGAGATATCAATTCACTAAAGACAATGGTGTATGATAGTGCGACTTCGTGGATTGGTTGAAGTTAGACATTAACACTGATGAATACCGACCAAGTCAGTGGTCTAGTTGGGATTTGAACCCTTGACTTATGTGTCTCGCATAAGTGCGTCACAAAGTCAAGAGGTATGTGTTCTAAAGGCTTGAGCCCATAACAGATATGCTCAGAGATGTATTGGTGTTGATTTAAAAATTTCTAATGCTGAAGTTCGTTGACGTTCGGTCTTTTTGTTGAGGTTTTTATATGACACAAGCTTTTAGAATTTGGTTTGATCACTCAGTAAGGAATTTATCTTATCTATGTAATCTAACTTGTTCAGAATTACGATGTCCTATCCATTATTATATTTAGTGCGAAGAGTGTGTTCATTCACTTTTGATTTGCGGATAGCCTCACGATGTTTATCAGTCAATATAATATGTGTGTATACCGATTCAATTGATCCTGTGGAGCTAATTACCTAGACCGTACTCACAGGGCTTCATTTTTTTGTGTTCGTGAATATGTACCAGCATGGTTAGGAAAAGGAGTCACTAAATCGAACAACAGCACTATCCTTTCTCACTTTGTAGATAATGAACATCATATTAAAATAGAGGAAGCTTTCTCTGCTTTATCTCAAGTTCCAAAATATGTACCTCAAGGATTTACATCACGGTTAGTCTACACAGTCTAAGTCATCTAGATCAACTCCAGAAAACCAAACTTATATCCAGCATCTACATTTACCTTGACCTACGACTAGATCACCGAATACCTCAACTGAATATTATAAACATCTTGCCCCCTTCTTTTTTTCTGATTACCTCTATCTTAATCTTCACATCTATCATTCTCAATTCGTTTATCGTAATTACCGTGATAACATCCCTCTTATTACATGTTATATTCACACAACAATATTATTATTATCATTATTATCTCAATTGACAAGATGATATTCTCCTACTATGCATTTTATTTACAAAATTTTCTTTACATTTTTGTTTTTACCATATTACTATTAACCCTTATGATATGAATCAACATATGCTCATTAGTAACTAGCTTTAAGAAGTATTTCCTGAAGTTCTAGTGAGAAGCAGTGACCAGTGAAGTTCAATCGGTCTGTTATGAAATAGTAACTCAATGAAGACAATAGTGGATGTATCGCTCAATTTGGTGGATTACTTGAATTTAGACATTAACACTGTTGGATACCAGCCAGCTCAGTAGTCTAGAGGTAAACCGTTTACACACGAGAGTAATAGGTCCTGGGTTCGAATCTTGCGAGGCGAGATCGTAGATACGCACTGTTGAGTAGTCCCACAATAGAATGAAACAATCGTCCAATGTTTCCAGATTTTCCATGATGATCTAATTTCAATTTCACATACCAATAGTTTTATTAATATAAATAAAGAATGAATTTAGTATTTATTTATTCTTATGAATAGAAATACTCTCAGTCAATTTACTTATGATGGATACATTTTATTATGTATTACTTATTATATAATATGATGATGTATCATATTGAATTCAATTAAACTATTCCATTTTATCATTAATAATACTGTTGTTAAGTAGGAGAAACTAAACCATTAACGATTTAATTGCATTTCTTTTCTCTCTTTTTTCTTTCTCTCTTTTTTGTTGTTTTTCTTTCAAATGTTTTTCTTTTAATTATTTATATATTACACTTATGTCGTTCATTATGAATTCCAGTGAACAAAACAATGGAAGTAACAATTTTTATTGTGTAAAGGAAAAGATGGTAGTATAGTTGAATAATCAATGGTTTCGATTTGACAATGACGGATCTATATGAGTAATAAAGTTAGGTATGTAACTAAGATTAATAACCGATAGCATACGGAGTTTGATGATTGAATATGTGAGAAATATGTGGATGTGAAGTTGTTTTCTTTTTGTTTTTCATGATCTGTGTACTTGACAGGAATCAATAATTAAAAAATGTTTATTTATAGTTAGCAACCAACTAACAATGTATATTGTATAGAATTCAAAACATATTTCTGTCAACTAATATCAAAGTCAAAATCGTCAATATGAACGTTAAGACAGTTTTAATGTATGAAGCTGAAACTTGAAGAACTACTACAACCATCATCAAGAAGTTGTAAATATTTATAAATAGTTGTCTATGCAAGATACTCAACAACCATTGGCCGGATACCATTAGCAACAACCAGCTTCTAGCTGAAGAGGAAATTAGGAAATGGATAGGACATATATTACGGAAATCATCAAACTTCATCATGAAGCAAGCCCTAACTTGGAATCCTGAAGGGAAGTGGAAGAGAGAAAGGTCAAACAACACATAACATCAAAAAATAGAATCAGATATGTTAAACAACTGAAAAGAGCTGGAAAGGATTGTCCATGACAGAGTTTTATGGAGAATGCTACAGGGCAACTAATGTTCCTCCACGAAGGGGAACAGCTAGAACTATGCTATGTTCAGAACGCACTAATAAAAGTATTGAATCGTTGATTACGAGTGTGATTTAAATTTTGAAAGAATGATGACCATTTGTAGCTCAGAATTACGTATTTAATATAGTATCATTCTTTGAGCTAGATAATGCTATTGAGGTGCTCAGGATTTGTAAATATGGTAATAAGATATGTAATAAATGATTTGAGATGTGATTCAATCTTTAGTCATTATTAAAAACAACTAATCTCTTTAAAAATAATAAATGAATTACACATTTCACTTACCAAGTTCATTATCTTCAAAACCAAGACTATCACCAAGTATTTCATTAATTCTTTGAATTCCTTCAATTTCAACATCAACAATCTATACATATATATATATGTAAAGAAAATAACTCATCAAATAATGAGTGACAATAATTTCAGTAAAGATATTCAACTTTTTAAATAATGACATCATCCACTTGCATAATCTTCCTTTATCCTACAAGTCTTAGATTTTGCCTCGAAATTCATTCACTCATTTAGCTAAATAAAATATTGGCATTATAGCTAGTATCAGTTTGTGATGTAAGTCATGAATCTAATGCCTAATCCTAATCATAATCCCTGTTATTTACATAGGTTTCATTTAGTTCTACTAAGTAGGTGGACATTCTCAACGTCATTTTAGCGTCACTCAAAGGTCGTCCATAAATTTATAGTCTCACAGAAATTAGATTTAAGGTTTCGATCATCAACTGACATCAGCTATAATGTCAAAACTCTATTTATCTGATTGAATGAGTGAATTCCGTGCCAAACTCCGAGACCTTATCCATGATTGATTCATTCATACATTATAGTCTCGTCTAATTTTCTATTGGAACCATTCAATAAAGGATACAACAATATAGAGTTATCGATTAAATCAATAAATAAAAATATGTCAAGGAATCAATTCAACATAACGAGTTAAGCATTAAGCAACATAAGTGAATAAATAAATATTAATCACTATACATTATATTAGAAATTGTTTCAAGTCTAAATATTGAACTGATAAGAAAAATTACACATTTAACCTTTATTAATTCATTCTATCACTGATACTGTTTAGAGTTCCATATGTTTATCAAAGGGTGAGTACACTGAACAATTATTATTATTATTATATGATTTAACCGTTGTGAAACAATATCTGTAGGCAGAAGATAGGGATACATCTATATATTACAATGGTATTTCTAATATACTTTACATATATGGTTGGAATTTCGGAAATGAACTCATAGTTCAGAAATATAATTAGTGAATTGGTTGATGAGACTATATTGCGCTGCAGTTCGTTCGATTTCAATTTACGGCTGCGAAACGTGACCATTAAGGGGTGAAGATACTAGTAAGCTACTAGTATTTGACCACGGATGACTTAGAAATGTTTCTCGCATCTGCTGGGACAACTGGGTAAGTAATAGTGAGTTTAGACGTAGGGTATTAGGGAATGATGGTAAATCACTTGATGAGGTTGTGAATCTTCATCGACTGAGATGGTTGGGTCACGTGTTGTGTATGCCTGAACACCAATTACCGCGACGCACAATGCTAACCGGTGTTGAAGATGGTTGGAAGAAAGTTAGCGGAGGCCAAACCAAGACGTGATATCAGTGCTTGAAGTCACTAACTTCTAATCTGAGTCATGTTGGTAGATGCACATTACTTGGTTGGAGACTGCGTGTAACATGACTCAGAATCGGTCACAATGGCGTCGGTGTATATACTCTCTGTCTTCCATTAAACTATGAGATTAAAATCGCTTCATATCTATCTACGTATTAATTTCTTCTTTCTTTACCGTATCCTTATATGCAATTTTTCTTTTATATATAACTACCATTGACTTCAGTACTCCTATGAATCCGGTGTTCAGCTTGCTGTGCTAATGCGGTATGGCAACTAGGACCGATGCATATATATGCCTGGTCCTACGTTGTAGCTCACTGACTGACTGACTGAACCTTTGTCAACTAAGGTAGTTTAGAAATATTAACACGCCAAAATATCCATCACACAATTTAGCCCTACTGGCTAACATAAAAGTAGGCTGTAAAATAACAAGACATAATATGAATTCATAAACTCATTATTTATATTAGACTAAGCATATCCAATACACACAAACTTGTTAGATAGAATAATCATGATTATTGTAGCCTATTATTAAGAATCTAATACAATGTAAGTCGGAATATATTAGGATGACAGAGATAGATGACTTGCCATATTATTTCAGTAACATTATTTCTTATTCTTTAACTCGGATCATTTTCTGTTGGTAGTCTGTACAATCTGAAACTAAATTACCCAGTCAATTGACTGTTGTCATAATATTCACTCTTTGTCTGGTCAATCGCTTAAGGCAATCTTAATGTATAAAGTGTACTAAGTTCAATTTATGAGATCGAGTTAGTTTCTTATCCGAATTGGTTAAAGCGAGAAGGATTAGTCAGACATGAGATTAGTCACTACTTAATGGTCATTTAAATGTAAATCTCTTGATACTATAGGTCTAACACAATACACATAGCTCAATGGTTACGTCTCAAAATGTAAAGTTGTACGACTCGGGTTCCGAATTCAGTTTATTAAAAATTACATATAAACCTTACGGACTAATACTATTTATCATGAAATTTAGGTTCATAGTTCCCAGTCATTTAGAACAGTAGCCACATTGCAGCCAACGATGAAGGACTAGACATTTGTGATATTAGTCACTATTCAGAGTACAATCAATTGTTAGAGATAGGAAAATTGAAACAATGAAGATATCAATCATTTACACCTACTTCGTTTTTCCAGCTTGATTATATAAATAAAATCAGAGATCGATGAGGGTTAGCAGTGGAATTTAGAACGCACCTCTCGTCCAATCCGAGACTCATCAGCTGAATGTACCTGAATTCTAGCGTTGATGTTCAAACCCCAACTAGAACATAGTACCGCTTGATTTAAATGCTATCATGATATCCAATAAGCTACTGAGGCCAGATAGTCACTAGCATGTGCAACGGAGTTAATTTTTAGTTCATTTTGTATTGATTGATTGAATATTCCATTAGATGTGAAAGTGGGAATCGACAAAGCAAGAGCAAAATATCTTAAACTGAAGAACATCTGGAACTCAAAACAACTTACAACCAATACCGAAGTCAGAATTTTCAATTCAAATGTCAAGACAGTTCTACTGTATAGGGTGGAAACTTGGAGAACTACAAAATCCATCATCCAGAAGATATGTGTTTATGTTGGAAACATTAGATCCTCAGAACCTAATTTTGTAATTTTATTTAAAAAACTTGAATTTCTTTGTTTTCGCGCCAAAGGCGCTCTTGTCACCTTCATGTCGTGCTTCCTACTGGGAAATATCTTAAATGCTGTTAGTCCGTTGTGTCTTTCAGTATGCTGTTTGGTAACTCTCCCCAAGGACGTTTTTGTACTGCATATATACGTTTTGATTTGTAATTGTTGTTATCGCTCGTTTCTGGCTGTTTGCAGAATATACTACCCCTTTCCAAGCTTGGACTTCTCCCTTTAGTTAGCGGAGCCGGGACTCATCAGTAGCTAGCTTACTGGTCTTTGGTCACCGAGTCGTGTTTCACGTCCGCAGAATAAGTGAACTCGTGATAGCTTCAACCCTAGCAGTTTATTAACAGTTTTGTACGCAAAATACTTCGGATCTGTTGGCCAAACACTATCAACAACAACCTACTGTAGGAGAGAACAAACCAGAGCCCAGCTGAGGAAGGAATTTGGAAGAAACACTTAAAGTGAATAGGACACACATTGAAAAAAGCACCCAACTGCGTCATAAAGCAATCCCTCACTTGGAGTCCTCAAGAATTAACAGGAAGAACAAAGAACACATTACATCGAGAAATGGAAACAGACATGAGAAGAATAAACAACAATTGTATAGAACTAGAAAGAAAAGCCCAGGATAGAGTGGGTTGGAGAATGCTGGTTGCCAGCCAATGCTAAATTGGGAGTAACAGGCATAAGTAAGTAAGTAATAGATGTTGAGGACAGAATTTGAACCGCACGTTCCTAGGTTCACATCTCGAAACAAACATCAACTTTGACATATAGGTACATTCAATGGATGAGTTCCAAATAAAACGAAATGCACATCCTGAATTCCATTGCTGGACACCATCTATCTTTATTTACAATAACAATGACGTAAATCAATATCAAGACAATTTGCACAACATACACATATATCTATAGAAAAACGGATTAAGTACAATTCTAAATGTCAATAAGAAGATTCATAAAACCAACAAAAAGTAAATGATTATAGAATTATTTTTATACAATCAATTATTGATTAATAGTTACTGTTACCATGACAACAGTAAAATATTTTAAATGAAAAAAATTTTTTGGCAAATTGTTTTTGAAGAAGAAAAAACAACAACATGATGAATTGATTTAAATGACTTTTAGAATTAAAAAAAGAAAAAAAAGGAGAAAAATCATGCTAACATGTGATATATATATATTACGTCATACATATACTAATTCATTACTCCATAATTACTTTATATGGTAAATGTTTTTATTCACTATATGATAGGTTAATTAAGTGCATTGTTATTATGTCTACAGTTTAAATTCTAAAAATATACCGAGTATAACTTGATTAAGATCATGAGTCAGTTGAAGCTAGATCACCATGAAAAACCTGAAAGCACTGGACGGCCATTTCGTCTCATTGTGGGACTCCTCAACAGTGCGCATCCACGACCTCGCCCCCCACGAGATTTAAAACCACGACCTGCTGGTTTCGCGCGCAAGCAATTAATCACTAGACCACTGAGCCGACCGACGTCCAACTGTGTTAATGTCTAACTTCAACTAATCCACCAAATTGAGCGACACATCCACCATTGTCTTCATTGAGTTACTATTTTACAACAGACCTGGTTGAACTCCATTGGTCACTGCTTATCACTAGAACTCCAGGATATACCTCTTGAAGCCAGTCACTAGTGAGCATATGTTGATTAGTATCAGAAGGGGTCTTCTGTGGATATTATAGTAATTTCAGTGCTTAAGATCATGAGTCAGTTGAAGGTAGACCCCCATGGAAAACCTGGAAGCACACCGTTGGATGCCAGCTCAGTTGTCTAGTGGTTAAGTGCTCGCGTGCGAAACTAGTAGGTCCTGGGTTTGAATCTCGTGAGGCGGGGTCTTGGATGTGCGCTGCTGAGGAGTCCTACAATAAAACGAAACGGCCGTCCAGTGCTTCCAAGTTTTCCATGGTGGTCTAGCTTCAACTGATTCATGATCTTAACCATTGAAATGACTATAATATTCACAAAAAACCCATCTGATAACTTGAGTAGTCAAAGGCATAAACCCTCCCATGCTGCAAATGGGGAAACAGTCGACAAGTGAAAGGAATGGTATTCTGAAATGGTGTCAATTATGATACAAAACTATTAGGTATTTATAGAGTTCTCCAATCCGGATACAAAAGGTTATTAGCATTTGTTCAATAGAGGAGCTGAACTTAGGGATTCTGGAATATTCTTCCAAAAGATGATTGTATGGAATATCTTTAGCTCTTTCTGAGCTTCTTAAAGCTTCCCAGAGTTCATCCATAGACTATCCTCACAATGTTATTCTTACATTAACATTTTAACTAAAGTAGCGCTTATCAGAACTGTAAACTTTTGAGATGAATTTTTCCGTTGAAAAATGAGTCAACTGAAGCTACACTCCTCAGCAGTGTGCATCCACTATCCCGCCCTTCCGCGAGATTCGAACACGCGCAAACGCTTAATCTTTACGCGACTGATGTGGCCGACATCTAACGATGTGAATGTCTAACTTCAACTAATCCACGAAATTGCTCTATCGTCCACCATTGTCTTTAGTGAGTTACTATCATACAACAGACCTGGTTGAACTCCACTGGTCATTGCTTTTCACTAGAACTTCAAGATGTATCTCTTGGAGACCGTCACCAGTGAGCATCATCATTATTATTATTAGAAAGGGGTTTTCTGGTTATTATAATGATTCTATAAATGCTAAATGAATGCTTGTTCTTCTAGTATTCTAGAAAGAAAAATTGAAATAAATGTTTGATTTATTGTAAAATTCATGATTGGAATTAATGGATAAAATAAACCAACGTCTACCTTAGAAATATATCAACTTAATATTGATACATTGATTATTCTAATTATAAATTTATTCTTTAGTATTGTATTCAAATGCAATAAAATGCACAAAATAAAATCACTCAAATTACAGCCTAAATAAAACTTGAAATTAATACCAATCACACACACACATACATACACACACATACACATGCATAGATACACATGAAATATATACATCAGTTGAAATGTTCTACACCAAGTACAATTTGTGATTATTACATAGAGTGAAAATTCAATTTCAATCGACAGTATAAGACATTGATTGCTTGTTTTGTAATTTACTTTGATGTGATGCAAAAGGAACAAAAAAAATAGAGTCTTTTCATGAAGAGAATTAAAGTGTGAAAATATATAGTCTCTAAGTTTACATTAAAAAAAGTGAAATATGATTGATAATAGAATTGAAAATTTTGCTATTTTGTTATATTTAAGTCTAATCAGCTAAAATTTGAGCTATAAACACTGATGCATTTAAACTAAGGTAAATGTGCCGGGTTCGAATATAGAAGTGGATATTAACTTTCCAGTAAGGGTACCCCCAAATGCCCTCCTATGGCCGAGAGTGGGGTGGGCCCGCCCTCCTTCTCAAAATGCTTTCACAAGGCCACGTGTATACAGTCTCTGCTAGGGAAGTCCTGCCCGATGCCTTCTCGTGGCGGGTTTGTTGCTTACGAAATTGAGAGGACGAAAGGCGAATGTCCGGCGCTTTAACCGGATCACAAACCAAACCAATGGTGCACATGGGCTCCAGTATCCTGAGGGAACAAATGGCGTATGAACCAATCGTTGGTCACCGGCTAACATGGGACCACATCTGCTCACGATGCTCCACTGCCTTGTGGATTAGCCCTTTAAGTCAAAGGCTCGGGGTGTGACCCCCTAAGTAAACCACCTGCTTCGATCTGAGCACCCGGGCAGTATCACAGCTTTCATACAAATCGAATGAGATATGTGTAGCGCATATGTATTTGGTGCCTCCTTGTACCAGTGTTTGTTTGTTTAAATGAAATAAAATAAAATAAGCTATAGTGAGACTATGTCTAATTGACAAATTTGAATTGTGATAGAATGAATGTTCTAAATTCCACTGCTATATAAATTATATCTATTTTGTGTAAACGTACGTCATAATATCAAAGTCATGCCAAAATATCAGTAATAAAATAAACCAAACCATTAAAAATGAAATGGCATTTAAATCATTCAATTTGCTAATGTACTTGATGATACTAATGTCAGTTCAGTTTGTGGTTTATAAGTGAATGCTACTGTGGAATGAACGATTAGGAAAAAAAACACATTATACTCTCTGTATAGTTTTAAATTGTCTGTTGACTCTCTGATTATAGTAAATGACAGTCAAATGAAAATTTACCAATAATAAGTGAAGATTTTAGAATTGATAAGCTTTACAAAGAAAATGTTTACATTTGAAGTATACATAGATATGGGAAACAAAATAAAGTAATATCAGCACACAGTAGAACAGTTTTAATAAATTGTGTAAGTCATCATTTTAGCTATTCATCATGTTTCTATGAAAACAGTAATCCTATGTTGAACTGGTGATATTGTACTGTAGATCACCAAGGTTGATGATCTATGTCGAATGATTGGAGACCTATTCGAGTTAGTGAGACAACCATCTCATTGGCCAGTCCATGGCATACGATTAACTGATGCTCATCGGTTGTCCTTGATCTTGACAAGGATCGATGATCTGTTCTATATTCAGTGACCCAACTGCCCGTTGATTTAGCTAGGGCTCAGTGATATTTCACTGGCCCTACAGCACGATCAACATCCATTGAAATTAATGATATCTCAATGATTGAGTTCATGAGTTAGTTGAAGCTAGACCATTATGGAAAACCTCGAGGCACTGGACAACCATTTCGTCCTAGTATAGGACTCTTCATGATCTCAATCATTAAAATTACCATAATATCCACAAAAAACTCTTCTGATAATAATGATATTTGTCTTGATCCCGACTTAACTAAACTGTATCAATTACAAAAGTATTATTGATAATGACATAAATCTATAAAATTTGAATTTTATTTAAACATTAAAATTATGATTATAATTGTTTACCTCATTTTCTTCTAAATTTCCATCTTGTTTAAAACGTATAGTTCGTTTACCTGATCCAACATGATTATTTCTACCTTCTGAACGTGAACTTATCATATCTAAATTGTATAGAATGTACAAAAATGTAAATCTATAACAAGTCAGTAAAATATTAATTCTTATATAGTATAAAATTATTTAATATTACATTATAAAAATTCTCTAATTAGATGGATAATGGATAGCAGTGAAAACTAGGACGCATGTTTCGTCCCATTTGGGACTCGTCAACTAAATATGCCTGCATTTCAGAGTTGATGTCCTCTCCAGGACTCAAACCCAGTAACGTTCGCTTCAAACGCTGTCGTTAACAATAGTTACAAATTCTTGAGATAAAATCTTTGGTATAAATCATTCTTTAATAAGTAGTATTCACCTATTTAGAGGATTGAATATAGAAGATATTGTAAGTAAATCCAGGCACTTCTATTAAACTAATTTGATATTTGTGTATATGTAAGCTTCTTTTATTCACAAAGTATTGTTGAGATAAGGTGATGGTTGGATGTAGTCTACAGGGAACCCAGGGCCCAAGTTTTGTGCTATTCGGCACTCATCAGCAAGGTGTACCTGTAATCTTAAGGGAACTGGTGCTCCCTGAAGGATTCAATCCTGTCTCACCAAGCTTCACAGTCATAGATGTTTCCACTAAGCTATCTAATTTTCTGAAATTTCATTATCGCACAGACTGTTAAACATATCTTGGGAATCTTATCAACCCTTGTGATCTGGTGTGTAACGAAATCTTAGCACTGATACAAAAGGCTCGATTCAATGTGGTGTAATTTGCGTTATACATTTTGAACAATCTGGTCAAACATATATGTGTCAAGGCATTTTATACAAAAAATCAATAAAATTATTCGTGAAGCAAATACTATACTCCATCGATACAGAGAGATAAAAATTACCAACATAAATACCTAAGCAGTCTAAATAGTAGCAGCAGTAGTGGTAGTAATAGTATCAGTAACAGTAGTAGTCTAGAAATTATGAGTCCGTGAATACGAGAATGAAGGTCATGAATTTGATCCCCAGTGCTGTGGTCATGGATGCACATTACTGAACTTAATAAACTTTTCTATTCACTTGGCATAATTATAACAAATAATAAACATTAAATATGGAATTTATGAATAGTTGTTATTTTAACATATACATATCTATAGTTTTACATTGATTACATAACAAATATTATCAATAATACTAATAAATTGTTCATTTCATAATTTCATCATAATCACATGAATGTATATGTGTTCATATGTTTGTGTGTGTGTGTGCGCGCGAGATTGTGTGCATAGTGTAAGTGAATGTAGGAGAGTAGTCACAATAAAAATGTTTCCTTTATTTGTAATGCAAATTGATTTCTTAATATGATTTGTTTTGTTTTGTTTTGTTTCTTGGACTTTTCTATCTCTAATCATTTGATATTTCGTTTTATATGTATAAAAAGATTTTATTGTTGTTGTGGTGATGGCGGTGGTGATTGTGGTTGATATTGTTGATATGATGTGTGAATATATATGTATATATAGAAGTGTAATAACTCGTTGATGAATAACGGAAAACAAAACAGATTTATATGAAACAGTACTGTCTCGATATTGCCTTCAGTCATAAGCTTTATAAGCAAAGGTGCATAGTGGTTAACAATGGAATCCAGGACGCGCGTTTCGTTCTATGTCGGACTTGTCATCTGGATGTACCTGCATCCCAGAGTTGATGTTCAATCTGGAATTCGTATCTAGTACCGCTGGCTTCATATGCCATCACGTTATGTAATTACATACTGAGTCCCGTTAGTCACTTGCTTGTGTAATGAGGTGGAGTTTTGATTCACATGGTATTGTTTGTTTGAATCTTTCCATTGTTATTTGAGACTGCAATTGATCATTCTCTTATTAGCATATGTATATCCTGTGCGGACTGCTTCGATATTGCCTTAATTCACAAGCTTTATAAGCAAAGATGGATAATGGCTGTCAGTGAAATTCAAAACTCATGTTTCTTCTTATCAGAGACTCGTCAGTTGGATGTACCTGCATCTCAGAACTGATGTTCAATCTGAGAATCGAACGCACTAACGTTCGCAGTACAGTCAGCATAGGATGCAAATATGTCAATAAGAGAGAGTCTGATCAATTGCAGTCTTAAATAACAATATGAAGTTACAAGTAAGCAAAATTGAGTGAATTTAAAACTTCACCACATGGCACAAACGGTTGACTATCGGGACTCAGTAGCTAAGCTTATAGCGCAATGGCGCGTTCTACAGTGATCATTAACTCTGGGATGCAGGCACATCCAGACGACGAGTCCCAAATAGGACGAAACGCGTGTCCTGGATCCCACTGCTATCCACTATCCATATTTGCTTATTTAGAAATTAGCTTAATTACAATGTTACTGAACCTTGAACATTGTATGTCACATTAGGTCTAAGTTTATTTGGAAGAAATTACTATGTAAAGATAGTTGATTATGGAAAATTGTAATACCTAGAAAACAAAACTAATCTGGATTGAACACGTTTGGTCATCACTGGTTATAAATCTTTTTGGAAAAAATATTGATTGCTTGAGTCATTTTCGGCTACGTGTTATCAACCCGTAATAATGAGAAAGTAGTTGTCTGACCTCTTGCTAACCGGATTATCTACTAGTTCATTAATTTTTGCAATAATATCGGTGACCTATTTACCAATTTTCAAACAGACCAATGAACAACAATCACAAGACCTTGACGCTTATTTGTGCTCCAGCTACTTCCAACACAGTGATCGATCAGAAGATGAAGATAGAAGACGGGCAAGTGTTCAATTATGTTTATTTCCCTTATGACACAAAACTCATGTTTGAGATATCTGACCACATAACAATACAGTGAGAAGATTACAATATGAACATAACTTAGATATAAGTGAAACAAAAACAGGTGATGGTTGAACAAATCAGAATCCTTCGTATACCGAAACTATCCAAAATGTCATTTGTGACTAGTCCTAAACATTATACTGTTTCTCTCAGGTCGTCAAGTTCATCTCTCATGGAGTTGCCTTCTGCTGCAACTCAAGAACAAACATTCTTCCATAATGAAGAGGGCCAGGATGTAATAATCATTCTTCTGTCATTAATAGGAATCGATATCAACTCTTCCTCTACCAGTTTTATTGATTCACATCCACATAATACTGTTCTACATTTCTTGACTGATATCATTGGTAACATAGGTAGTTAATCATAGAAATTAAAAGTTTCGTGTCTTTGATGTCTTTAGAATTAAAAGCAAAACATTCACTCAATATTTCTTAGTTTTGATCATAGTTGATATTCCTTTGTGGTACAAATTACCTTTAAAAATGAAAACATCTTCACTTGCAAATAAGGCTTAAAAGATTTCATTTTGAAGAAAATATCACTGGAAACTTATCATAAGTGAGATTTAATTTGGAGAAAGAGCGTGTTGGAACTTTTTAAATAATCTCGTGAAATTAAAAGTTACATTTCCCAACCGTTGTTTCTACCCTGACGTGGTGGTCGAGCTTACATATTTTGATGAGCCAATTGAGAAACACTGGCTGGGACAATCGTTCCTCAAAATCCTATCATTCCAGACAGGTCGGATGAAGAGTGGTAAAACTGAAAACAACAAACTTAAGGTTTGGGGACGAAGTTGGACTGATAACTATACAGAGGTGTGACGGCAGTAAGTTGTTTCCTTCAGGCAACCAGCATAACAGCGATGCTGCCTTCCCAAAAGGAGTGGTGGGATTCGAAAAGGTTCATACTAAAAATGCACAACTCGCCTTATTCCACGGATATCCGTCTCTGGTGTTAAGGTCTCAACAAATACGAAGCTAACACGAAAATTACGCACAAAATGGTCGTATATGACCGACATCAAGCAGTTGTCTCTTGAGCACTGAAGTCATGCCTCAAGTCACTAAAACCACCTTTAAGCCAATTCCGTTTTCAGGTACCTCTAGAAGAACCCTTTCACGGTATGGGCAACCAGGAAGTGATAACCGCCTTCATATCTCTAACAGGACTCAAGACCACTGCATTCATAGTCAGACTTCCTCTTCAATTCCTATGATTCCTCCTACATCGACTGAAAAGTTACATTTAACAAATTTAGTCCAGGAGTTTAAATGATATTATACAAAAGATTTCAAATGATTATTTTACATATTTGAACTTGACAGAGTCTATTTCAATTCGAGTGATCATCAGATAAAAATACAATAAGACATCAAATAGATCTTATAGCCTAAAATTAAATACAGAAATTTGTACTTTATAAGTAAGTCACAATACATCATAATTATATTACATACTTACAAACAACTTACATCAAGGATTTAGATATTTCCATTATTTACATAATCTATAAACTGATTTACAGAAAGTAATTTTTTTACAAGTGACTGATCAATAAGTAATAATCAGTGTTATGTTTGTCTAGTACCATGGAAATGAATGAATTCTATTAGTTAAGTTAGGTTACTTGATTTGTGGTATTATTTATTCGTCGAAGTTTAACGAATGATTATTTGTGTTGACTGGGTATTTATCTGGAGTTTATTTTGAGAAGATCATGATCATAATATTGTCAAATGATTAATTGAAATAATAATGATGAATTGATTAATTAGACAACCGTTGGAAATTTGGAAGCAATCGACGTCTGTTTCAGTTTCATATAGAACTATTTAGAAGCGCACATCTACGACCCTGTCAATGTAGGTTGAATCCACAAACTCCATGCTAAGAAGCCCTGTGTTTGACCTCCAATGGCTAGTAGCCACACACTATTTATGAGTCTTATACTGAAGCGAATAGTTTTTTTCAGTGCTTCCCAGCTTTTTACGGTAAGTCTATAACGCTCATATTAAAATGGAATGGCTTTCAAAGATAAAAGCTTTACTTTTTTTCAGTTCATAATGAGAAGTAGCTGTATACTAAACAAATTTCACAAACTATCCTCATACACTAATTCACCAGTGTCTACCTTCAATCTGTTATGTTCTAACTGTGAAATATAGTCTACGAAATTAGAAAATGTGGTTAGATTGCATGTTCTTGAATGAAGGTGTCTTTGAAACATTACTTGTATAATGTGAAACGATTGAGTAGACAATAATTAAATTAAACACATGATTCTAGGTAAAGATGTAAATCTTTATTTTATGAGTTCGTTGAAACGTCTACTATGTATGCTTAATCACTGTCTATCATGACAAGCGTAATAAGTTAGAAGAACGTTGGGAATGTTAAACGAAGACGACACCAATCCGTAAAATTATCAACTGTTGAACTAGACGATGCTGGTAAATGTACACTGCATGATTGTAGCGCATTAAACTATCCTAACCAACAGTTCACTCAAAATGGTCCATAATGTTACAATTACATTTGTTCCTTTTCCATTATACTTTCGTGCATACCTTTACTCCCATGTCTTTTCAAATGAATGAGGTATGACATCTTGGACTAATGTATATCTATGCGAAGCTCTAAGTTGATAATGTCCGTGTATCTATCTTCTGAGTAGCACTTCGTCAACGAAGTTCATTGTCATATTTCATTACGAGATTACTTGAATTTTATTTTATAAATGGGATAGAATTATTAAAAAATTTTTTAGCAAAAAACAATACATGATATAATAGACTTACACATAGGACAACGTTCTGGTGAAATTAATCGTAAACAAAATACATTTGTTATAGGAATATTTTGTAAATAAGATGCTACATGATAATGACGTCGACCATTAAATGAAATATCATCAATTTTTTCAATTTGATCACCAGGTTGTATTAAACCATGACATGCTTTAGATACTTTATCCATAAAACTTCCAGGTTTAATACGTTTTATAATGACTACACCACAACCATTATCTGTTAATGTTAAACCAAATGATTCACTTGTTTTACGTATTTTAATCTCTTTTGGTTGTCCTTTAATATGTGCAAATAAAAAATCATTTAAACCAATTTCATAACTTAATAATTTATCCATATCTAATTTATGTGTATTACGTGTACAATACATGATCTAAAATGGTAAGAATAGAAAAAGGAGAGATAAAGAAATGAAGGGGGGGGGGAAATGAATAAATAGGTCATATTGGTGTAGTTAACCAAAATTTTCATCATTGTCTGTATTGAAATGTAACTTAGTTACTCTGAGTTTATGCTTAAAATCATACCGTTCATGTATAGGTGTTGGTGGTATAACCCGGTCACTGAAAGTAAAGAAGGTGAAATGAACTTTTGAATCTGTGACTTGTTTAGTTGGAAGCATATTCCTTACAACTTTACATCATTTCTATTGTTGATGAAAAGATAAAAAGAAGAGCGATATAATTAAGTAAGTAATCTATCAGTAGACAAATGAACTGATCTATTTAATAAGAAAGCCACTAGTTACAAAAAAGTATGTAACTGATAACTGGTTGAGGATCAGTTTGAGTCGTTAATTATTCATTTTCACGACACTCAACCGAAGCTATACATTGCTGATATTAAGGAATGTATTCGATTATTCTCTGTTAGGATAGGTGAATCATGTAAGGATCATTATGATAATACCTTCAGTTATAAGTTTTAGTAAATTTGGATTATATCTTGTATTGTAATCTTTCATGTCGACTAAATATGCTGTAGTGAACGAGAATGAGGGCGGTAGAGAAAAAAAACTCATTGTTTTGTACAGGTTACTTTCATAAAATACGAAAACTATACATTGAACATGTTATTTGCACATCTTCCTTCAATTTTTCTGTATATGCTTCATCATTCTTTCAATTCTGTTGTTATCACAATCGCTCTTTACTTCCTTTCCTGTCCCCTTCAATCCAATCTTCTGTTGAAAGGCATTCTTCTTCCAATTTATGTTACATATTATTTATATCTGTCAGCATAAGTAGCATGCACCACAATCTAATTAGTGAGTCTTAGACAGGAAGAAATATGATGTCTGAATTTTATTATATTGCTATAAACCAAATTTATTTATAGTTTACCATAGAGTTTCTCAGAATTCACCTATTTCAAATCAAAGTTAAATCATGTTGAATTGATAATGCTTGCTTAATACAAAAAAAGAGGCCTGTTAGACGATAATTTACCAAATACCTAAGAATAAGATAGCTGAAAGAAGTCAGTCAGTCGATTACAACGTAGGATCAGACACATATAGTCATCGGTCTAAGTTGCCACACTTTACTAGCACATCAAGATAAACACTAAATTCATAGAAGGGGTTAATTCAATGGTATTTATATATAAAAAAAGATCGTGTATAATACAGGAAGAAAAAAATTAGAAAGAAAAGTATAGAGAGTGTATAAGTCTACACCATCGTGATCAATTCTGAGCCATGTCACTCAGTCTCCATCCATTGGTTACTATAGTCACACGGACCCCTATCAAGTAGTCTGCATCTATGAACATGACTCAGATTAGAAGTTCGTAACTTCATTGACTGATGCCACTTTTTGGTTTGGCCTCTGCTAACTTTCTTCCAACCATCCCCAACACCAGTTAGCACTGCGCGTCGTGGTAATCAGTGTTTAGGCATACGCAACACGCGAACCAACCATCTCAGTCAATATATATTCACTTCATCTACTGATTTGCTATCATTCCCTAATGCCTTGCGTCTAACTTCACTGAAAGAAAGGTACACACGGTACAATATTATGATGTATAGAATAACGAAAGCTTTCATAATAGTATGCTGTGATCCACTCTATAGATAGTTTCATGAATGAATGAATGAGTTATTATTGGTATGCCGGTTTCTTTTATTGATACCTGAATTTTATTTCCATTCAAAAACAAGACATGTTAACACAAAGAAATTTATGGAAACTGTGGAATCTTGATAGTTTAAATAACAAACTGAACCGCCTTTGAAAACCTGAAAGTAACGATTGGTCGTTTCATCATCTCTACCTGTGATGTGAGTAACTTATATCCACATAAGTAGTATATAATGGTAGTCAGGAAAAGAATGTATTTCAGTAGAAGATCGAGAAGGGATGAACGAGAACGGAAAGTAATTAGTAATAAAATGCAGGGACAATGAAGTCTAAGACGATGGATTGATATTTTGCGAATTAGGTATTTACTGTATTTTCTCAGACTTTAATGAGATATTCTTTAATTTCGTGTTCAAGTACATTCGATTATTCCCCATTCATATGCTTTGTTCACTAAATTACCTATTTTCAATTCATCTCAGTACACATCGACAGAGTTGAACTTGAGAAACAACGTTTAGGATAATTGAATTGATTGTTAGTTTTTCTAATTTTACAGCTGATCTTTATCTTGCCTAATTAGATGATAATTTTTCTTCTTGTTTTTGATTGAGATCATGAACCAATTGATGTTAGACCACCGTTGGAAACATGGAAGCACTGGACGGCCGTTACGTCCTATTGTGGGATTCCTCAACAGTGAGCATTCACGATCCCATTCGCAGGATTCGAACCCAGGGCCTTCATTCTCACGCGTGAACACTTAACCTACTGGACCACCAAGCCGGCATACAATGGTGTTACTGTCTAAATCAACCAATCCACGAAATTGCGCTACTATCTTCCATTGTACCGAGGTAGATGCCTGTCTTTACCCAACACTGTCTAGCTCCATTGGTCATGGCTTTTCAACAGAACTCCGAGAATTCCCTCACAAAGCTAGTCACTAGTGCGCACAAGTTAATTACCAATATAGAAGTTGTAGAGATTATTAAGTTTTTGATTGAGATCATGAATCTTTTGTATCTAAATCATAGAATTATAATTAGAAATTGAACCAAATTCTATTAATACATGTATTTGAATAAGTGATAATGAAATTGAGAGTGATTATTTCATTACATTGTACAACTCATCAATTGATTATCATTGAATCTTAAGCTAATTAAATCACTATAACAACCATTGATTCATTGAGTTTTATTTTTTTTAAAACTATATAGAAATGAAAAAAATCTTACTTATAAATGAAACTTTTGTTATTACTGATTTCATAAATTCATTATGAATTTACATAATTTATTCATTAAAATGAAAAAAAAAATATGATTAACCAAAAAGTTTTTTTCTTAATTTTAATTTATTACTTATATGTACACTGAAATTATAATGAATGATTCATATTGAATTTTAAACAAAATGAAAATGTATATAGATGATTATAAATTTGAATTAAGTCAATAACAAGAAAACATTGGACAGCTAATCTATCAATATTATTGATTATTTAGTTATGGACAATCACCGTTTGTAAATCTTCATCGACTAAGATGGTTGGGTCGCATGTTGCGTATGCCTGAACACTGATTACGACGACGTGCAATGCTAACCGGTGTTGGAGATGATTGGAAGAAAGTTAGCAGAGGTTAAACCAAAAAGTCAAAATGAAGTTACTAACTTCTAATCTGAGTCATATTGGTAGATGCAGGCTACCTGATAGGAGTCCGTATTACTGTCATAACCAATGGATGGAGACTGAGTGACATGGCTCAGAATCGATCACGATGGTGTAGATGTATACACTCTTTTTCTTCCCTTAAATCGTGAGAATAAAATTGCTTCATACCTTTCTTTCTAATTCTTTCTTCCTGTATTATACACGATCTTTCTTTTATATATAATTATCATTGAATGAACTCTTTCTGTGAATTTGGTGTTTATTTTGGGGTACTAATGATGTGTGGCAACTTAGACTGATGCCTATATGTGCCTGATCCTACGATGTAGCTAATGAGCTGACTGACCGAATTACCAGTGGTTCACGACACGGTCCTTGGGTCTAGTGGAAAGTGCTTAACTTTAAAACTATTGCATTGGTATCTACTAGTTTATATTTTAAACTTCAGCAGGTTTGTGATATATTGAGACTATTATCAATTGATACTGAGCAGTGAAAGCTTTCTTTATGTCATTTTTGCGATTTCTAGCAGCCTAAACTGACGACCCAACCGGGGATCAAACCATGGACTTTCTAAGTTCACAAAGAAAGCCTAAATATTACAACCAATCGGTCGACGTCAGGTTGTACAGTTTCAACTTCATTTAGTTTACGAGGTAACAACCTTCTAATCCCCTTGGTAAAAAAATGTTTTTTTATTACTCTCAACATATCTAATCTCAATTAAGCATTGGAACTTTTAAAATGCTTTAAAGTACACCACCACTGAGTTGGTTATCATAGTTTCATTGAAGGCATTTCGTGAACATTGATTTAACTTGTAAATACGAGACAGGAAACTGTATAGATGGCAGTTTACACACATGTGATAATAATAAACTGTGATTGTATGCTTTTGTTACAAGTGTTCCAATCTTACTGAAATCACGAGGTATCCATTTTCTACATGCAACCTTTGTTCCAGGTCATTCTGTTTATATATATTTATATGGATTATTTTATAACCAAGTGGTTCTATTACATTAACAAAGTGAGATGAAAATAACGAGCAAATGAATTGTAAACAGATCGATATATTTAAGTGGAAACGATCATGAAAATGATCCACCATTAAGATTCTGTTTCAGAAATGTAATATGTAAACTGTTTTTTTTAAATGGAATATTAGAACTATATATTCGAGAGTAGATGAAGTGTAAATAAACTTACACTATTGTGAACGATTCTGAACGATGTTTAAAAAATGTCTCCAGTCACTGATTGTGGTTATTATATGGATTTTAACAACATGTTTTGCTTTTGTCAATATAGATCAAACCAAATGATTACATGAACTAATTCCATATCTTGGTTTGGTTGCATATAGATTTTTACCGACCTACTTCTGAGTAAACAATCATCGCCCATTGAAATAGGCGAGATTTGTATATCAATGGAGCTTTGTTCGCTGAGCTGGATGGACGAGCAACATGTTGATAGAATAAGGATTGTATGTATAAGTACATCAACAAAATAGACAATTGGCTTATGATGGGATAGGTTGCATGATAATAAATTTGTAGTACATTTTCTTCTCAATGTGTGATACTTGTGCAAAATATTTTTATTCATCTAGTGAGTGGATGCCCTCAAATGTCCTGGTACGTCCGAAGGTGGTGAGAGTCCGTTGTCCCTTTCCAAATGCTCTCACATTATCACGCGTATACAACAACCATCACAACCAGTGGTTTATATGGGCTACAGGATCTTAAGGGAACAAGTGGAATGTAAACCTGTTGTTGATGACCAGCTACCATGGGACTACATCTCCTAACGTTGCTTCACTGCATAGTGGATCAGACCTTTAGGTCAAAAGCTCTAGACGTGACCCCCTAAGAAAACCACCTGGATCGCTTTGGGCATCTGGTCAATATCACAGTCCACACACAAATAAAGTGACTTGTTTGACGCATATATATTCGGTGCCTCCTTGTACCAATATTCATGTGTTCAAGTAAATAAGAGGATATCTTTAACTTAGGTCTTCATTTCAAGATCTAATTTCCATCAAATTTGTTCTTCTCACACAAAATGTGGAGATGAGCTATATATGTTTAATTTATATTACGTCAATTATATCTAGAAATAAGAAAAGACATCGAAGAACCTTCAATCACACATATTCATCGTCTATGATATTGACAGGTAATAAAATTAATCTGCCATCATGGTATTAAAAATGTAAAATCTAATTATTAATCTTAATCATGTCACAAAAGGAAAACGTTATCTCTATATTGAAGAGAAAGAGTGTATTTTTGAAATCTCAGCGAAAGAATTTGAAGCGAATCTAACGTTTCTCCTGACAATCTGATCCAAGCTTTTTCAAGGGAATATAGAGTATGTATGGATTGAAGCAGAAGGGAATCGCCTATTATTTAATATATTGTTGCATCTCATAAAAACCAGGAGAATATAAATCTAAGCAAACTTCACGGTCGCCAAAAGCTGGTCTTTTTTGAGGATAAAAGTCGTTGTTGAGGAAAAATGTTTACTAATAAAGTGCAAATCATGTTCAAACATATTATAGTTAAACAGAAAACTACCAAATTTAAACCTCAACATTATTATTGAATTCTACTAATAACTAATTTATCTACAACCATACCATCAGTGTGTCACTGCTCAAAAGCAATAACTAATGTTATATCAAAAGAGAATAAGAAGGGTTTGAGGTAGGTGAAAGTTACTTCTTATGCCTGCAATACGCTTGTTTGGACAGATCACTTCTACTCATATTAAATTTCTTGGCTCAATCATCGACTAAATGAGTTGGCTTACATTAATACAATGAAAAAGAGAAGCCTTCATGAGTTTTAAGAATATATTTTGTAAAACTATGAAGAATTATTTGATAGAACACAACAAAACTTGACCAAATAATATAAATATGCTACTCATTTTTATGTCACTACAAACTTAACTAAATATTGAACTAGATTTAGAATTGAAAGAACTTGTTACATGGTAACAAACAGAGATTTTAGATGATTTCATGAAAATCTTATTTAGAAAATGTATTTTATTAGAAAGCAAGTCAAATATATGGTGCTTGATTCAGTCTATTAGAAAGACGTTAAATTGTCACAGAAACTGTTCGTTCACAAACTAAGCGACCGTAAAATTACTACATTAAAAGACGGGTGATATAAAGTAAAACCTTTAGATAAAAATCTTTCAACAAAAATACAAATAGTGATTAAACACACATTGTATTGTGAGGGGGAGGTATTGTCGATGATGTTCATTTGTGGAAAACAACCTACTGCTGCCAAATCTACGAACATCTGATAACATTGCTTCGCACCCAAACCTTAAATTTACAACGTACTTTCTCACTACCATCTAGTTGACCCTCCTCATGGGGAAGGATTTTAAGCGACAAGTTTTTCAGTAAACATCCCTTTGTTGCGTAGTCACTGATTTAAAAACCCAACTATCATAGCGAGGCAAAAGGTGTTGTTGAGTTTGAATATAAATTCAGAAATTGATCACATTGTGGTGAATAAATTTGCGATCAAAGGGAGAGAACAGAGATTTTGGCCCATTTCTCCCTAAGTTTTAAACTGTCCATTGCGATAATCACTCAAATCGTAATCAGGCAGTCTATGTATAAAAAACCGGCTGAATTTAAAGAATGATAACTCTTTGGATTGATAGTGGTGGTCAAGAATGTAAATTTACTACCTAGTATCAACTATTTAACATCAACATTGCCCATTAGGCGGTCCTAACATAAAGAAATGCTCCGAAAGAGTTCATGGTCACTTACAGGTAACCTACAAATAAGCCTTATTTTTGAAGGCTAATATTAGCAAGAGTGGATCAGAGCACTCTTTCCTGAAAGCTTTTCCAGATACAACAACTACATTCATTTACATCAGAAATACAAGACTATCACACCCAAGCCACAACTTTAGGATGATAGCTAACACGTAAAACAATGTTAGGTTTTCGTGGAGAAAAAATTATCTTATTGAACCAATAAACATAAATTTCACTAAGTTACTTTTGAAGCTAGAATTACAATCTTGACAAGATATAACTAGATTTTTAGTGATTAACGTCTCAAAAAACAATGAAATTCTTGTAAGTCAACAGATTGTGGCAAAAATGTATAATTCGGCATATGAAACAAGTTTACATTTCAGTGATAATGTGTATAAGTGACACAAAAGTAGTCATATATGAAGATAATGAGTGTATAAATACAAAAAGTTTGTATATTTGCATAACTTTATTATCTTCTAAATGCTAAATGGCCTCATTATTTCAATCGTTTTCGTCTATTTGGATACAGACATTATCAAGCCAAATACTTCATAAATGTTGTTATTCATAATAAGTCGAGGACTTAGTAAAAAGTGAGATAAAAAGACAGCATTTCTGAACAAGACACAAGTGCTTCTTTCTCATGAGCATTCACCTACCTTAAAATATGTTTGTATGTCGTTTCCAAAAAGGTATTAACATCAGGTGCATTCAAATTCATACGGTCATTTCACATACACATAAAACAATGACCTTATCCCCCATATGATAGTTTTAAGGTACATAATTTGACTGATTATCAAGAAATAAGCCTGAATAATCGAAAAAGGGATATTCTTACGCATCTGTATGATGAAACCTTATATGTTGTGAAGAAAAGTAACTTATAACCATTTAAAAACGACAGACAGCAATCATCAACGATAAAGATATGCAAATGAAATAATTCAACTTCACCTGAGATGGATTTATATCAAAACACTCCGATATTTTCGTGTGGAGCTGACGGACTGTAGTAAAACCATGTATAATTCCGGTAGGGCTTCCATGGGCAAGTTGACAGAAAAAATGGTAATCTGGAAGTGGTTCGCATTCTGATATTTTTTTGTTAAATGTACTGGAACAATTAGAATCATTCCCTTCGGAATATCTAACACCACTCGACATCATGTTCCAAGGAACAAAATACCGCGTAAACAAAAAAAACTGATTATGTTCAATAGCGAAAAAATCAATAGACTTGTGACGAGATCATGTACGTCAAATAGTTCCTTTGGGCTGAAGTCATAATGTTTTCTAAAGAAACGCTATAAGATTAGAAGAAAACTAACTCATTCAGTATCCATTTTGAATAGATCTATTTTTAGTAATATCTGTTTGAGTGTTATCACGTACTTTTGACATATTGTCCAGTGAATATGTTGGACTGTCAACAGATTTCACATTTTGGGAAAGTTCAGGCAAAGAGAAATTCATATCATGATGTTTATGGGCATGGGAGTTTCATGAGTATATGACAGCCAAATACCCTGTCAAATTCTTGAAAAGTCCGTTCGCGAGCAACTGCTTACATTCGACTAGACGTACCACGTGCCGATAATCGTCCAGGCAGTGGTGATCTACTTGGCGCGTTTCTCTAGATACATCCTGTTTGACTATTGAGTTTTGAGTCGAGCAACCCAAATGACGCATTTATTTCTCTGAATTAGTGAATATTCCAATTACTCTACATGGAAACGAACTTATCGGGTTAACAGTAAGTTTGAAACCTATTATCTCTGCCTTTTTTTTGGAGGATAAAATAAAGCAAGTCGGTCATTTGATTTGAACATTTGTGAAGCCAATGTTTGAAGCCAGTGGTGCGCCTCGAACTGGTATACGGATGACATTTCGCAGCAGATCTAATCCTTTGTCGAAAAGAGCTCTTAAGAGATCTTCACGAAGCACTCACAGCTTCTGTTTTGTTCTAACTTTTCCCTACTATTTAGCATGAGCAGCAATCATTGCTTGAATTAGCAATTCAAAGGTTGACCTTTGTTCTACATTTGGTGTTTACAGTCATTTCAGCTGCCCGATTGGAAATTGAGCCAACTGATATTTGCAAATACCGTTCAGCTTCTAGGATTGTATTTATATATCCGTTTCAAAGTGGATTGTAAAGTTCTATATTTTTCGTTGTGTCGGGTTTATTGGCAGTGTTTCAACATTTTTCCTTTTATACAAATGGTATTGTCCAGGGTATATATGGTTGAGTTACTTAGTTGTAAAACGCTTTGGAGTGAGTCACTGCCCCTCCAAGGTGTGCACTGAAGTAGGTTTCCAAGTCTCAGTTGATTCTGCAGAGTGGTTTGTTATTGTGTTTGCCTAGAGCATCGGATTATTATACCATAGCAGTCATGAACTTAACCTCATGGTCACTCAATTTTATGAGTGTAAGAAACTCATCACTATGTGCGAAAACTCAATCCAAGGCAGATAAGAAGCTTTGCAGGTCACCCCTGAAAGAGTTTATTATTTGTCAAAATAAAGCAAGGGTGATCGTGGTTCCTAAAAACTTGTAATTATATAACGATTTTGTTGTCCTTCTAAGACTTCTCGGTTTACTTTGGATAAACTTCAATATTGACTAAATAATATTCAATATTATGATGTACATAGAATCTGTTGGTTCTAATTCATATCAAATAAGACTTGTGAATATCTCCGCCTGGAGTCCCTCCGGGGGCTAGCGTCCCCATCCCGTAGAAAACTAACACGCTAAAAAAAAGCTAACCAGAAAGAATTATTCAAACCTTTTAACCTCTGCCCTGGGAGTCAGAAGGTCTTCATTTAGAAGAACTATGACGCCTCATGATGAAAGCCGAATTCCTTCGGAAGTTACGAGGCCGATGTCCCTTCTGACAACCAGAGCGACCATTTATTTAAGTACATGGAATGTTCGTACAATGTGGGACACCGGGAGAGCCTTCCAAATTGCTGCAGAAATGAGAAGATACAACCTAGAGGTACTTGGGATCAGTGAAATACATTGGACGCAAGTTGGACAACAACGACTAACATCAGGAGAGCTTCTATTATACTCCGGCCATGAAGAAGAAAATGCCCCATATACACAAGGAGTTGCATTGATGCTGTTCAAACAAGCGCAAAATGTGCTTATAGAATGGGAATCTCATGGACCAAGGATCATCAAAGCCTCGTTCAAAACAAAGAAGGAGGGCATTACAATGAATATCATCCAATGCTATGCGCCTACCAACGACTACAATGAAGACGCTAAAGATCAATTCTACAATAGTCTGCAGTTAATCGTCGAGAAGTGCCAAATAAAGGACCTGACCATTCTGATGGGAGATTTCAACGCCGAGGTTGGAACGAACAACACTGGATATGAAGACATCATGGGACGACATGGACTGGGAGAAAGAAACGAAAATGGTGAGATATTTGCAAACCTATGTGCCTTCAATAAACTGGTTATAGGCGGCACCATATTCCCACATAAACGCATTCACAAAACCACATGGACTTCGCCGGATCACACCACGCACAACCAAATCGACCATATTTGCATCAACAAAACGTTCAGGAGGACTATAGAGGACGCGAGAACCAAGAGAGGAGCTGATAAAGCCTCAGATCATCACTTGCTGGTCGCCAGGATGAAATTGAAACTCAAGAAGCACTGGACAATGGGGTGGACAATATCACAAAAGTTCAATACGGCCTTTCTTCAGGATACTAACAAACTCAACAAATTCAAGATAGTCCTCAGCAACAAGTTCCAGGCCTTTCATGATCTACTCAATGGAGAAGGAACTACTGTGGAGAGCAACTGGAAGGGGATCAAAGA
This sequence comes from Schistosoma margrebowiei, assembly GCA_944470205.2. NCBI lineage: Eukaryota > Metazoa > Platyhelminthes > Trematoda > Strigeidida > Schistosomatidae > Schistosoma > Schistosoma margrebowiei. Next base: position 3,633,516 of record OX104029.1, on the reverse strand, counting down.
GGCAATCACTTCAACATGTCATGAGGTCCTGGGTCACAAGAAGCATCATCACAAGGAATGGATCACTGTTGGTACACTGGATACGATTCAAGAAAGAAGGAACAAGAAGGCAGCAATCAATTCCAGTCGAACAAGAACACAAAAAGCCAAAGCACAAGCTGAATACACAGAAGTAAACAAACAAGTGAAGAGGAGTATCATAATCGACAAACGTAAATATGTGGAAGATTTAGCAAAGACGGCGGAAAAGGCTGCAAGTGAAGGGAACATGAGACAACTGTATGACATAACAAAGAAACTCTCTGCAAATCGTCGCAAACCAGAACGACCAGTGAAAAGCAAGGAAGGCGAGGTAATCACTAACATTGAAGAGCAACAAAACAGGTGGGTAGAACACTTCAAACAACTCTTGAATCGACCAGCTCCACTGAACACACCCAACATCGAAGCAGCACCCACGGACCTCCCAATCAACCAACAATTTAAGAAATCAGCATGGCCATCAGACAAATCAAGAGGGGCAAAGCAGCAGAACCAGACAACATTCCAGCAGAGGCACTAAAAGCAGACGTAGTGGCAACTGCAAGGATACTCCACATTCTCTTCAATAAGATTTGGGAGGAAGAACAAGTACCAAAAGACTGGAAAGAAGGACTCCTGATCAAAATACCGAAGAAAGGCGATCTCAGCAAGTGTGATAACTACAGGGGCATCACTCTTCTCTCAATACCGAGAAAAGTCTTCAATAGAGTATTGTTAAACAGGATGAAGGACTGCGTAGACGCCCAACTTCGTGACCAACAGGCAGGATTCCGTAATGATAGATCGTGTACAGACCAAATCGGAACTCTACGGATCATTGTGGAACAATCAATTGAATGGAATTCATCACTCTACATCAACTTCATTGACTACGAAAAGGCATTTGATAGCGTGGACAGGACAACACTATGGAAACTTCTTCGACACTACGGCGTGCCTCAGAAGATAGTCAATATCATACGGAATTCCTATGATGGATTACACTGCAAAATCGTGCATGGAGGACAGTTAACAAAGTCGTTCGAAGTGAAGACCGGTGTCAGGCAAGGTTGCTTACTCTCACCCTTTCTCTTTCTCCTGGTGATCGACTGGATCATGAAGACGTCAACATCTGAAGAGAAGCATGGGATGCAATGGACATCTAGGATGCAGTTAGACGATCTGGACTTCGCAGATGATCTGGCCCTTCTATACCAAACGCAACAACAAATGCAGGAGAAGACGAACAGTGTGGCAGCAGCCTCAGCATCAGTAGGTCTCAATATAAACAAAGGGAAAAGCAGGATTCTCCGATACAACACAACATGCACCAATCCAACCACAATTGACGGAGAAAATTTGGAAGATGTTGAAACCTTTACATATTCCGTCAGCATCATTGATGAACGTAGTGGATCTGATGCAGTTGTGAAGGCGCGGATTGGCAAAGCAAGAGCAGCATATTTACAATTGAAGAACATCTGGAACTCAAAGTAACTGTCAACCAACACCAAGGTCAGGATTTTCAATACAAATGTCAAGACAGTTCTACTGTATGGGGCGGAAACCTGGAGAACTACGAAAGCCATCATCCAGAAGATACAGGTGTTTATTAACAGTTGTCTACGCAAAATACTTCAGATCCGTTGACCGGACACTATTAGCAACAACTTACTGTGGGAGAGAACAAACCAGATCCCCGCGGTGGAAGAAATCAGAAAGAAGCGCTGGAAGTGGATAGGACACACATTGAGGAAAGCACCGAACTGCATCACAAGACAAGCCCTCACATGGAATCCCCAAGGCCAAAGGAAAAGAGGAAGACCAAAGAACATAGTACGCCGAGAAATGGAAATAGACATGAAAAAGATGAACGAGAATTGGATGGAATTAGATAAGGAAGCCCAGGACAGAGTGGGTTGGAGAATGCTGGTCGGTGGCCTATGCTCCATTGGGAGTAACAGGTAAGTAAGTAAGTTAGGCTTGTGAATTACCAGTCTCATATCATCATAACTTTACTACAAGATATTTGTACTGTTAAATTTTATTCTTGTTCTTCGTTGCTGGTCCTTCTGCGTTGTTTAAAATAACCTTAAAAGCTTCAGAAACTAGTGATGTCTCCCACCATCTTAGTATACACGCAGTAGCGGAAGTGCTTTGGAGCAAAGATCTACTTGTCACATACGTTTGTATTTTATTTCCTTTGAACCCTTCATCAAATGAATGTCTACATTTTTAAAAAGGCCTAATTTTGCATACATCAACGTACGCTGAAGGTCATCAAGAAATAAAATATTTTCGTTGTACTTTTGTATGATGAGAATTTTTCTTCATCAACTCACAGTTTGTGTTGGGCAGTTTTTGACCTTCATATGCCTTATTTATAGGTAAAGTGACTTGGTAATTAACACATTTTGATAATCTTGACAAAATATCATACTTCTCCTGGCCTTTATGATGTTGTATACATAAAGGAATCTGTACTCATTATGAATCTTTGTGTGCATCGATTGTGAGTATATGTCGCTTGTCATTGAAGTATGTAACAACTTATCAAATCTACATTCTTTGTTCCATTCTACTGACCATGGTGGTTGAACGAAGAGTAACATTTTGTTGTGTATGTTTTTGACTTATGTACCCTTAAATTTTTTGAATATTTATTCATCCTATTGACGCCAAGTATAAAAAATAAATTTTTTCGACTGAGCTAACTCTATATGCGTTGATTGTTTGAAACGTACGCCAAGTAATATTTTCCACTCATTATCTGTTCTTGACATTCATTATATGTACATATTAGAGTACATCCTCTGTTTTCTATGTGTACGTTGCGATTTGCTGTTAATTATTATTTTATTTTATTTCAGTCTTAGGTTTGAGTCACTACATATTCTACACCTTGCTTTTGTATACGTCAGCATTAAGATTTTTATTAGACGGCTACTTAATTCTGAAGCCCAATACTTAATTTATTGCCTCAATCGTTATTACCCTTAATTCACACCGAAGGTAATTTGTCTTCTTACTCACAGTATATGACTCAATTTTATTCGTCTTCGTTCTCCTTGATCAAGTTTTCACGATGCGATATACTTTGTTCGGCGAGGTTAGTGAAATGGTATTTATGCTGTTTTCTATTGTAACTCATTCTCAAATCAGTCTCATTTCATTTGGAAATTTATTGTCGTGGTTGTAACTTTCAGATTTTTAATACTTTTGTGGTTCATTAGAGTGGCCAGATTATAATTTACGCATGATATTTTAGTAACTCTTAAGTTCCCCTGTAAAACTTTATTCACTTTCCAACGCAAAAACATGTTGAGAAACCAATATGAGCAATTATAATTAGGACTAGAGTTAGGTAGTTCATAATGAAAATTTTACATTTTATTGTCTGTTAGCGCCCTAGAGACCTCCTATTTACATCTAAGGCTATCCACGTTTTTTACCATTGAACACCACACTGTACGAATCCCAAATCGGTATTAAGAATGAATAAATGAATCTGATAGCTTAAAGTGAAATACTCAACGAAAAGTATATTCCTGTACACAACATTCACTCATGAGATAAATATAAAAATGTTAGATTATGTAGTCATTCAGAGTTTACGAGAAACCATAAGTGAAATAGACCTAGGAGAAATCCATTGGATGTTTTTGTAACCCTTAGATTTAAATCACTAATAGATGTCACTGCTGTTTCCACAGCTGTTTGTATATCTTTACTAGCAACATCTGGGTCAGACTCGTTTTTAGAAGTACCTAAATGTGACCACAGTTGTTACAATCTACTTTCGGCATGTTCGGGTTTTGACCCTTTCCAACCTCACTGCTCCTTGTGGGAAGGCAGCATCTCTGTTATGATGGTTGTCTGAAGGAAACACCTTATTGCCGTCCCACGTATGTACAGTGAGCAGTGCGACTTCACATTTGGACCTTTGGTTTAGTGTTTTCAGTCTTATCGTTCTCCAGCCGACTTCTTTGGGATGGTAGAACTTCGACAAACGATTGTCCCAGCCAGTATAGATCGATCGGTTCATCACGATATTCAAACCCGACCACCACGTCAGGGTAGGAACAAGAGTCGGGTAAAATAGTGCACATATATTGAACAATAAAAGGCAGAAATATTACACTTTTCCAAGTACACATCCTCGAATGTCATACAGATTAACAGAGTTGATATCAACACTGAAGAGTGTACTATTTAAAATCTAATTGCTTCATATATACAATTTAAATCAATCTTTTCTTTTTTTTAATTTACAAGTAGTAATTCATAATAATAATACAAGTTATCGTTTATTTCTTAATGCTTAAACTTTGAAACAATCATTTAATTACATAATCATGTAATCATATGTAATAAAATGTATTTCATTCATTCAATCATAATTAAAAAATAGATGTAATTCATAACATAGAAAGGAACAACGTAGTTTCACATTTTAAAATGTGACTATATTAAAAAAATACTTTATGTATAGATTGATGTAACAAAAACTGTATGCGTAACTGTTTTCAATAAATATCTTATAACTGTTTATCGGCCCTTTTTTCGTTGTTACCTAATTAACGTTTATTCAAGAGACTTAAAAGGAAGTAATCTTGTTACGTAATTTTAGTTAAATATTCATATAATACTTGATTAGATATTTATATGAAATAATTACAATGATTAATATGTTTAAAAGAAAGTAATGGTAAACAATTTGAAATGATGGTTGTTCGTTATATATTTTCATAGATTCTATCTGAAGAATAAGACAAATATATTTAGATAAAAGTATAGTATAACATATTCATAATTGAGAGAAAGAATACTGACTAGGTCATGTCGAACTGAACCGATTTCAGGATAATCTTATTACGATGAATCAGAAACTCTTGGGTGTAGATCCTTAACCTAACGGGAGGAATTCATCAACGTCCCCAAATGCCTTGGCACGGCCGAGAGTGGAGAGAGTCAGCTCTCTCTGATGAAATGCTCTCACATGGCCACGTGCATACAACCACTTTCACGAAAGACCTATTCACCACCTCGCAGCGAGGTGTTGTTTACAAAACAGAGAAGACGAAAAGCAAATGTCTGACGCTTTAACCGGGTTGTGAGATACGGAGGATCTACCTAGGGGAGTTGAAAAACTCAGATTCCAAACCAGTGGTGTATATGGGCTACAGGATCTTCAGGTAACAAGTGGTATATGAACCAATCGTTGGTCACCGGCTACCATGGAAACACACCTCCTGACGTAGCTGCACTTCCATGTGGATTAGACCTTTAGATCAAGGACTTGGGGTGTGGCACCCTAAGGGAACCACCTGCTTCGGTTTGGGTACCCGTGCAGTATCCCGGTCCTAACACAAATCAAGTGGTTTATGTGGCGCATATCTATTTGGCGCCCTCTTGTACATATTCTTATGTATTTAAATAACAACAAATAATAATATTTTATGAGGGAACTAAATAAACAACGCCACTTAGATTATTGTATGTAATTCATTCATCCACAATGATTCAGAACGTTAATACAGTTCAGCTTTAAAATCAATAACTATAAATCCACAATTCCAAAGTTAAACATTTGACTTTATCAGAAAACAATGTAAGGAATCTTGAAGATTTCATGGCGTCGTATAAAGCTGAGATTCAGCTAATCATCTTTATCTGTATAAATGGGTTTTCGTCAGTTTAACACCCCAGATAAAGAAGGAGAGTTAGGGATGGTATTTTAGTCACAACATTCTATAAAAAAGGACCTTGGTAGAAACAAATCATTTGAACAATTTGAACTAAATAATAGAAAACAAAACATAATTAAACTCACTTTGTTCCTTCAGTTGTTTTATAAAACATGATAAACATTCATAGATAAATATATATTGATCCTAATGAAAAGAAAGAAAAGAGATCATGATTATTTTTTTCTGTGAGATAGCAACTCACTGAATATAATGGTGGACGGTGGTGCTCAATTTCGTGGATCACTTGAAGTGAGACATTAACACCGCTGAAAAATCACCTGCTTCGGTTTGGGCACCCGGGCAGTACCACAACCCACACATAAGTAAAATGAAGATATTTAATGGAAATACTATTCACGCTTAGATTAACGGTCAAACAATTCACGTTATTAATTTTTACCACGTCGCTTACCTACTCCCATTTATTCCCACTTTATGCATCCTTATTTTTCAACTTATACAGTAGCTTTCTATCTAAACGATCTCGATTCACTGACTTGTTGAAAAATGAATGCTACCACTGAATAAATATACTGAAAGTTTTTCTGAAATCACGTGCACCATTTAAACTGACTGCCTTCAACGTCCACACACCTATGCATATCGGACAACGGCTAGGGCTGGCTATTTCTTCAAAAAGTCTTAATATCGATGTTCGCTGTCTATTCAAGACCCGTTTTGAAGACTCTGGTGGAGTACTATGAATTTGCTCTCTATCTGTTGCTTCAAAAGGCGTTTGTCCATGGACCCTGTGGCATCTTCGTCTGGTCATCCTAGAGTTGATGTCACACAAAGCGCTAAAGCTGAGGCAGCACGTAACCAGTTGGCAATTAGTGTCTGTAGGTACGGTATGTGCTTTGCACCTTCGAGGTGCAAAGTAATTCTACAAGACTGACAGAATTCTAATCCTGTACCCACCCTAGATAGTGAGCAGATAGAATTAGTTGAGAAGTTCGTGTATCAAGGTAGCTGCATAAGTGCTGGTGGGGGTGTGAGTGATGAGATCAATTCACGTATGGTGAAAGCCAGAGCGGCTTATGCCAATCTGGACCACCTTTGGTGCCTTTATGATGTTAGTCTGGCTGTAAAAGGTCGGATCTACGACGCGTCGGTGGAAGCGGTTTTGCTCTAAGCTTGTGAAACCTAGTCTCTCCGAGTTGAGGATAGTAGACGACTCTCTGTGTTTGATCATCATTGTCTCCGAAGGATTGCTGACACCAGTGGCAACACCATGTAAGTAATGCAGAGGATTGGCATCGTGTGTTCAAACGCAGAGACGATAATCCGATCAGGGTCTCCATCTTGAAACACCGACTTAAGTAGCTTGGACATGTTCTACAAAAGTCGTTCCAGAGAATCCCACGTCGTGCACTATTTGCCGACGCTGGGACTGGTTGGAAAAAGCGGAGAGGTGGTCAGTGTATGACATGGTGTTTTGGTACGAAAGAAAGCTGAAAAAACTGGCTTCTGTTGGTCCTTCATAACTTTCTAGATGGGGTTCGAGAGATGGTGCAACACAGTGGCTAGAGACGTTACCAGATATGGCTCACAATAAAAGCCAGTGGCAATCCTGTTATAACCTTCTTTTAATTTCTTCATAAAAAGTGGTTGTAACTTCCTTAACTGAAAGAATTCTTCTGATTGTACCTTTCTGTTTCCTCCATTATCATTATTATTACTACACTATCACACACTAATCTGTGGCCGTTATTGTTTTTTTCTTATATGCACCTAACCTTAATTTTCCCCTCCCATTCTCATTGTTTTATGTGGCGCGTATAAATTTGGTGCCCACTTGTACCAATATTTATGTGTTCAAATAAATTAATAAATTGCTGTGAACAGGGAAATAAGAAGCCCAGACAAACTACGAAAGTTATTTCTTGGGACGTTAATTCATTTTATTCAAACCCTGTAAAACATATCTATTTTTGTCTCTTTTTTATTCTACAGAACATAAGCTTCCGTTCGATGTATGATTCACTGCCATACCTTTTTTTGTTCCGAAACTATTGTACTTTAAACATAATATTTTACACCTTATTTTCTACCCTAAATCCCAGTTTCGGAAATAATTGTATTTTCCCAAATTATCGTACGTTGTGGTCAGGATATTCACTCATTTATTCATGTACATTTTTGTACTAATCCGAATTCAGACTGTTCCAACTGTCTTGTCTTCTCTCAATTGCGTGCTTGCCAGCCAATCAGGTTCTAGAATAGTTTTCTCTCAACCCGATCTAGAACTCACGCGTACTAGACTCAAGGTTAAACCGTTCAGCCTATTGCGCCAAGGTCATAAACTAGACTAGACAGACCAAGGTCAAGTTATAACAAAGTATCGACGGCGTAAAAGCGATTCAAGGTCATAAAATAAATAAAACCGTCGAACGACAGATCAATGGTCTAGTGGATAAGCGCTCGCGCGCGAGACCGATAGGCCCCGAGTTCAAATCTCGTGAGGCGGGATCGTGGTTGCTCACTGCTGAGTAGTCCCATACTAGAATGGAACGGCTGTTCAGTGCTTCCAGGTTCTCCATGATGGTCTAGCTTCAGTTGACTCATCATCTCAACTACTGAAAATACAATAAACTTACCATCGTCTGTACCATATGACTACGTTTAGATCGTAGCCATAAAACAGTATTGAATATATTTACAGATTGTGTATTATTATAATTTCGTCGATGAAATACGAAACGTTTTGTACGTTTTCCATTTTCTAAGGATATATTTAAAGAGTTTTTATTAAGAAGATTTTCGTGTATGGTTGAATGATGATCTTCGATGGATTCATCTGGATGAAGATTTGAAAGAAAGAAAAAAACAACAATTGAAAAACGATAATTTTATTAACACAGTTAACTTATAATGAAGACCAGTATAATATGAAAATATAGGTGGGGATATTAATAAAAAAGATGGTTTCAGTGTTGTTGAATACTTCGAGGTAGATAGTTTTGATAGAGGAATTTTTATTGTTGATCTAGTCTCAATCATTGGTGTCTACATCATGTAGAAAGTTCTTAGTTAATACACACGAAGTGCTATAAATGATCTCAATGCATATAGACAACTAATAACATGAATGAGACTATTGTTATCTAGATTGCTTTTAGTTTTATTCTCTCTTCTGTTCATTTCAGTCTTTTCAATGTTCCATTCGCAGGCTCTCTACTTCTGATTGGTGCTACATACAACTCATAACTGTCAAGATAAATAGCATACATCACATATAAACAGATAGATATAATGAAATCAACAAAATCAACCAGTCACAAACAATACCATCAGAATGAACTGCTTTTAATACATGTGACACAACGTAAACTATCATTTCAAAGCGAAGTCGATGTTGATATTTTTGTTTAGAATGACAATTCTTTGATGAATAGTCCTTAAACAAATGTAGCTAGAAGTGGGATCCAGTAGGCATGGGTTTCATTCTTCACGACCCTCGTTCAATTCAATTTACTTGCATATTTGTGTTCATATTCACAATAAAGTTAAAATCATCAGCATATCGCTCAAAATATTAATGTAGAGTATTCATTTAACACCTGATAAGTTCAACTCATTTTCATTTTCAACGCCTGTTACTTTCAGTGGAGAATAGGCCACTGAACAGCATTCTCGAACCCGCGCTGTACTGCGTCTACCATTCTAGTTCTATCCAATTGTTATTCATTCTTCTTATGTCTGTCTCCATATATCGGCGTAATGTGTTCTTTAATCTTCCTCTTCCCCTTCGGCCTTGAGGATTCCAGCTGGGGGGCTTGCCTTGTGACACAGTTCGGTGCTTTCCTCAATGTGTGTTCTAGCATCTGTTAAGTGATATGACTTTAAATTGTTAGTGTGTTTTTGGTAGGGTTGTTTTCTATGGGACAGTGTTGCTGACCCCATACCCAACACCCCTCGTTTACCCAAGTTTGGGATCGACAGTGACCCTAGAAGAGCTATGGGTAAAAATAAGAAAAAGACGTTGGAGGTGGATAGGACATACATTCCGAAAATCATGAAACTAAATCGCAAGGCAAGTACCAACTTGGTATCCTGAAGGTAAAAGGAGAACAGGAAGACCAAAGAACTTATTGCATTGGAAATCGGAAGCGTTCATCAGAAGAATTAATCAAAACTGGAAACAACTCGAAAGAATGGATCAAGACAGAGCTCGATGAAGAATGCTTATGGGCAGCCTATGCTCCTCCACGATGGCTAATAAACGTAACTAAATAGTATATAAAATATTAAATTATTAAATTGTTGTATAGATCGTTACTTACTTTGTTTATTATTTGACAAATTCTCATTTCTATTATTGATTTTTATTGATATTGATGATAATGATGATGATGCTGATAATGATTCTTCATTGAAATCACCTACTTCACCTTCATCAACTCCACTATCTTCTTTATTTAAATTAACATAAATTGGTTCATTGATTTGATTAATTTTATGTAAAAAAATTTGTAAATTTGGTTGTAAATAATATCGAACTTGTTGACATAATTGATCTAAACAAATAAATGTACCAGTTCTTCCAACACCAGCACTAAATCAAAGGGAACAAAATTGATTGAAATGAAAGTAAAACAAAAACAAAACAAATCTATCAGTTTCATAAATGATCGATCAATAAATAAGATCAAGTCTTCCTTAATGTTGATTGCATTCAAGTTGAAATGAGAATACTAGTCTAGGTGAGTTGACATCATGTGATTAGATGGTGGTTGAAGGTAGTCAACAGGAAACCCTGGATCCAGGTTTCGTGCTACTTGGTACTCGTCAGCAAAGTGTAACTGTAAACTTGAGGGAACTGTTGCTCTCTGACGGATTCGACCCCGTGTCACTCAGCTTCACAGTCAGAGACATTACCACTATGCTATCCTGGGCCGCGATCGACCTCCTGTAATCACAATTGATTGATCACTGGGTGGTGATCAATGTCATGTATGTCAAGTCTTTCTTAAAGCAGATCGGATGCTATCGACCGAATTGCACCAGTTCCCCCACGGTTCAGGGTTTCCTGTTGACTACCTTCAACCACCATCTAATTTCAACATAGTGCACGCAATGTCGAGGCAACTAGACTAGTGGCCACATTACAACTTGGTCAATATGATTCGATCTGCATTAAAAAGGACTTGACACATATGACATTGATCATCACCCAGTGATCAATCAATTGTGATGACATCATGTGGTCTGACTATGAAGTTGTGCGACACAAAAATGAACCCATTAGGTAGTAGCAAACTCTTTGTAAGGTAGCAAATAATACGAAACTTAGGTCCAGTGTTATATGTTTGTACAATTCAACCACCATCTTCAAAGACGAACGATTTATTGAGATTTTTATAGCTGAAAATTATTGTGGAAATCATTAGATTTAGGGTTTTATATCACTGACTGACTTTTGCTGAACAACCAAGAAGTTCTGTACAGTTGTTTCAATCCGAATACCTAGTGAGATGTTGTGGTCAATGAGATCCAAACATGTGAAGTGTGAAACAAAAGTTATCAATGATAATGGAAGACATCAGCTCACTGATACGAAGGTTAAGTGTTCGTTCAAAGGTCAGAATGACTTGTACAATATACATCGCGAGATCCTGGATGGTCAATGCTAAGGAATCTCATGCTAAGACGAAACAGATATCCGGTACCTGGTGGGTTTTAACAGTGGTATTACCAACGGTAGCACATGATGTGAAATGTCAATGTATTTAGATTATTTTAGGATTTGATGTGATGGTTGGCCTGAGCAAACTACCATCATATGTATAAATCTACTGACACTAAGAAAATGGCAACAAACTTCGAGTGCTCAACCTTTACACAATTGAGTTTGTATCCAACAGTTTACATTGTTAACATGAAATGATTCGTGATAACATGCAACCGTCTTCCAATGTCATTTTGAAGTAACCTCCTCACACACTTGATCTAACTGAACTGTGAGGGGGCTTATACTAAAACAAAAGATAGGTTCATTGTTTCCTGACTTTCATTGGTCATCTAAACAAGATCAATGTGCTGTATCAATAAAAAAAACAGTAATTGCCTGCCAACATTTGTTCAAAATACACAAAAGGACAATAAAGAAAATATACCATCCGTTTAAATGATAGTTCTTGAGTTTCTCAGTAATTCACTATATGATGCGCTACAGCAGCATGATCATCTCAAAAGACAAGTTTCTAGATGCTTACTTACTTATTCCTTTTACTCCTCGTGAAGGAGCATGTGCCGATCACCAGCACTCTACATCGAATTTTGTTCTGATTCATCCTTTCCAGTTGTTTCCAGTTTCAATTCATTCTAATTATAATTCCCAGTGCAATGTGTTCCTTGATCTTCCTCTTTTCCTATTACCTTCAAGATTTGGAGTTAAGGCTCGCCTTGTGATGCAGTTTGATGATTTCTTTAATGTGTGTCCTATCCACCTACATATAGTTTTCTAATTTCCTCTTCAACGGGAAGCTAGTTTTATCTCTCTCATATTAGGCTGTTTATGATACCATCCGGTCAATGGACATTGAGATTCTTACGTAGACAATTGTTTAGAAATATTTTTACATACTTAATAACATTTGAAGTAGTTCTCCATACAGTAGAACTATTTTGATGTTCTTATTGAAGATTGTGACTTTGATATTGATCGACAGATATTTGTTTTAAATTGCTTATATTCTTTAACTGTAAGAATACCGCCTTTGCTTTACCAGTCCTAGATGACTGAACTGAAATCCATCCGTGAAAATCATCCTCATTATGTTCAGTTGTCATTCAACAAATAAACGAAAAAAGAAATGTTTAAAAATGCTAGATGTAATTACCTGCAATGTACAAGAACTGGTGAATTATTCATTGAAAGACGTCTTTCAGTCCAATAAGCATAAAGTAAACGAAGAAAATCTTCTTTTGATGGTGTTGAAAAGTCGGGCCAATTAAGCATATGCAATTGAACAATATTTCGATATTGTTCATTGTTTAATGTTTTCTATTTTTTTTTAAAAAAACAATGTTAAAATACACAGCAATATGGCTGATAAACTAGAACAAAATTAAATCAATAAATTCCATGGAATGAGAAAAGGACGTTTAGTTCAATATGGACTTCCTGGACTATTATGTCAGTCAGCTGCAACATAGGACGAGGTACATATATACTTCGGTTCAAGTTGCCATATCTCATAAACACAACAAGATGAACATCGAATTCATGGAAGCAGATACTTCAATGGATTTAGTTCGGAGAAAGAAAGATACAAAATGATTTTGATCTTACAGTTTTAGGAAAGACAAGGAGTGTATACACCTACATCATTGTGATCGATTCTGAGCCATGCCACTCAGTCTCCAACCATTGGTTACGATAGTTACACGAACACCAACCAAGTAGTCAATATCTAACAACATGGCTCAGACCAGAAGCCACTACTTTATGGAATGCGCATCCACGATTCCACCTCGCAAGATCCGAACCCAGTACCTATCACTCTCGAGCGCGAGCGCTTAACCTCTAAACAATCGAGCTGGCATCCAGTGCTTCTAGGTTTCTTATGGTGGTTTGCTTCAACTGACTCATGATTTCGTCTATTGAAATCACTATAATATCCACAAAAACCCCTTCTTAGATTACAGTAATATAATATTATATTATATGTTTTGAGCTGGCCAAAAAGATGCTCCGCTCGTCCCAGTTTTTCATGGTAGTTATCACTTGTCAATAAGTCATATTTGTAATCTTGAAGGAACTGATGCTTATTGAAGAATTCTAACCCACGTTACTCAGTTTCTGAATTTGATATTTTACCGTTGAGCTAAACGAGCCACAATAGATCTCATGTAGAAATGAGATAATTAGACTCAACTGATCGATGAATAATAACAAATATTGTAATTATCTAATTTTTTAGTGGTGACTGAATGACTGATAAGACTATGCAATATGGTCACTTGTCTAAGTAATTAAACATTGTATGCATTATGCTTAAATCTTACATAGTTGAGTGTATGTTACGCGCTAGTTGACACTTGTCATAGAGGGCATACCTAAAATACAGGAGATGATGGTCACGGTCGGATTCGAACCTAGATTGTATATATCCTTAAAGATGAGGTGAAAGAAAATCAAATTAATTAAGGATCTTGATAGGAAATGATAATTACAATTTTTTGATTGAGGTCATGAACTGATTGACGTCAGACCACCATTGAAAACCTGGAAGTACTGGAGAGCCATTTCGTCCTATTGTGGGAATCTTCAGCAGTGTGTATCCACGATCCCACTTTGAGAGACTCAAACCCAGAGCCTTCAGTCTCGCGTGCGAACACTTAACCTCAACCAATCCACGAAATCGCGCAACAGTCTTACATTGTACCAAGGTAGATATTTGTGTCTACCTGACAAGGATTAGCTCCACTGATCATGGCTCATACTCATAAATACATAATTAACAGATTCAATGTAATTAAACCAGAAATGTCAACTTACACAATCATACAGTTTAAAACTACGTCTAATATATATTGAATAATTTGTTTTTGATAAAAGATGAATTTTAAACCGTCCAAATTGAACTATACGTTTTGAATTAGCTTGAAGATGTTTATTTGAATATAATTCTGAGGTGTCATCATCATTATCACTATCTGTCGGCCAATAGACAGAACATTTTTCTTTACCATTTTCCATCGACCTATTGTATAATTTTAGGGAAAAAGGAAAGTAGAGCTGAAAAAATTGTTGTGTTAATTCATTTTTATATTGTTCCGATTGTTATTTAGGACTGCAATTGATCAGTCTCTTATTGGCATATGTCTATCCTGTACAAATTGCCTCATTATCACACTAAGTCATAAGCATTATAAGCAAAGATGAATGATAACTAGCAATGGGATCCAAGATGCGAGTGTCGTCCTACTCTTGAACTCGTCAGCTAGATGGATCTGCATCCCAGAGTTCACGTCCATTCCGGGTACATTCAGCTGACGAGTTTCAATACGAATGAAACGAGCATCATGAATTCTTCTGCTAGCCACCATCCATCTTTGCCTATAATCGTTGTTTCGTTTTACCTTTGTATGTAGATTTTGATAGTACTTAGTTAAACGACAGTTTTGATTAAAAAGAATAAATATATATCTTATTATTATCAATGGTCTTATTCAGTAATATATTTTGGGTAAATTACAGAATTCTCAGTACAAAGTATTTCAACAAGTTTCACTTCCTTATTTCTTCATCTATCCTCATGATAATTATTGAGTGATCACTATTTGGATGTTGACATTTCAAGAATCAACGTCCGAATAACGTTCATTCTTTTCAATGCATATTGGTATACACCGAATGTTAACTAAAGCAATGAGATTGCTGTAGTTAAGAATAAGAAGTTTTTGTAGCGAGGTATCTGACTCCAGTTTGATCGTACAAATTTTAATGAGATATAAATCTTTAATTTAACTCCACCTGGAGCTCCACTTGGACTACTACTGGTCCCAAGCCCGGATAAAGAAGGAGAGTTGTGCATGGGGTTAGAGGCTCTATCCCATAGAAAACTATCTCGCCAAAAAAAAAACGCTAACCAGTAAAACTAATTCAAGTAAGTATTACCTAAGTTAATCCCGTTTGTTTGACGGCGACAATAACAAGTCAACTACGGGTTGCGTTGACGAAATGTATTTCAAGCACTCACTTATCTGGACGAAAATAAGTTATAGACATGTGATAAGTAGGATATGCAATACATACACATATGTTTATATAAAAACAATCACGGTTACTAAGTGAACAACTGACATGGTCATGACGTGATTTGAAAAGTATGAATACATCGGTCTGCCCAGAAGCTGAAATAACCCACGTAGGCTTGTCATAGTACTAGCCACTACGACAGAGCTACATGAGGAAAATCAGAATCCAACACATAGATCCTACAAAGAGAGCTATACTATCATCATAATGATAAGTTTTAAAAAAAGTTACAAACCTCAATTCATAATGTATTTGCAACAGTTAACATGTCAATGTACCGAGAAACAAGGGCTATCACCTAAACTAATGACACAAGGATTATTTACAACGATAGTAGAACATCTGTGTTTGAATTTAACAATGGGTGTTAGCAATCGAAAAGTGTGTTGAATCTTTTTCCTAAAATAACGTAAAGTTGGCTACTCATTATTATCAAGTAGTATAATGTATAGTACAAAACATTACTGAATTGTAAGAAAAAAAAGTGGAATTTATACGTAGCGTTAACAGTTACCAATTTAAATCAACTGGTCTAAATGAATTGATAACATTCTACTTCTATCGAGTTGAAATATGTAAAAGGTTCTTAAGATTGAACAAATCAATAACTTGAGTATCATCAGAAACGGATCGATGTAAATGCAAGTGATGATTTGTCTGTAACGTTGTGATATGGCTAAACAGATATCAAATGAACTATTAGTGGGTATGAGACAGTTATCCACCACGAACAATGAGATTAAGATTGTGTGGTATTGTGAAATGGTCAAAACTAGATATGTACGCCATTGAATGGCAGCTCATGGACATAGAACTTAGACATACACATACGAAATCGATGGTCGTAGGTTAGATTCTGGGTTGCAATGCTATGGATGTGGATTGATAAGGAATCTCATATTAAAATAGAATGGTCGTCCGGCGTTTCAAAGATTTAATGATATAGCTAAAACAAATTTGTAATTTAATCTGCCGAAATTTGGGTCGTAATGTAAAAATATATCCATGAAAACTTGTGACTCACCTAGTAAGTGTAACAATCAAATGAACATGATGATCCCAAACCATTTGCCAGAATAAACTGCGTGTATGATCAACAGGCGCTTGTGAAGCAATATATTTACAAGGTAATTGTCCACTGCTAATTATTGTACTTGAAATTCCTGGTATTTTACTTGGGATCCAACTAGCATTCATATAATTGGATGGAATCCATTGTTCACTACCAATATCAGGCAGTCCTTGACAGACATTGATAATGTCCTCACTCTGATTGGTTTTTTCTTCGTTATGCGTAATAACTCCATTTTCTTTCAACTGATCAACTGAAACAATCTGTTCCGATTCAGGTAATATCAAAGCATTTGACAATTGTACATAATTTTGATCAACTGTTGTTAGGAGAAACAAGCATAGCCAATTGAATATTAAGATATATTTGAAATTTTTTACTGTATAAGTCATTTTCGAGTGACGTTTCCTGAACTTAAACAAAGATATTTTGTTGATAAAGTGTGCGCTGTAGGGTGTAGTTTGACTATTATTGTGAATATGTAAAGTATTCATATGACGATCATATTCAGTTAATTGACACATTTACAATAAGTAGTAACGTATGAACCGCTTAACTTTGAACGAAACAAAACATACCGCAATTGAGATCTATACATATCAACATGGGAAACCTGGAAGCACTGGCCGTCCCTTTCGTCCTATTATGGGACTCCCAAGCAGTACGCATCCACGATCCCAACTCGCGAGATTCGAACTCAGAACTTATCGGTCTTCTAGGTTTTCCATGGTGATCTAGCTTCCATTGAGTTATGATCTCAACTATTGAAGTTACTATAATATCCACAAAAATCCCGTCTGATTCTAAGTTTGTCAACATTCATTATCCTTATCCTCTTCAATATTCGATCACATTTTTGCAAATCACTCTATACTACTTGTTAATATACAGTAGCTAAATTCATTTCTAATAACTTTCAAAATTGTAGTGTTGCGGTATTTGACTTTACATCAGTTTATCATTGTGATCGTATATATATATATATATATATATATATATATATATTAAAGTGTATTTATTATAACAATCCCCATGTTTTGATTTCATTCTTCCTTGACATATTCATTACTTGTCAAGCTGTTATATGTAACTGTCTATGGCCCTATTTTTAGGAAACACTTTTATCTTGTTGTATACAAACTTAATAGATGCAATTTTAAATTGAAATTTATGATATTTTTCAGATAACTTCATGAAAGAGAACTTCGTGTGAAATGAAGAAGTGTATTATACAAAAGTTGAGCGTTTAGAATTAGGTAAGATTGGATAATTGAATAATTAAGCTTGAAATTCCTGTTGACTGAAGTAGATCCCATATGGATTACAAAACCTCATTTATTTACTCAGATAATAAGTTGGATGAACTGTGGATTAATTGAAAGAAAGCGCTTCGATAGAGCAAATAACTGTTTATCAACCATCAAAATGAGAACTCTGAGCACAGAGATATATTAGTTGTTCAAACAAAGATACAATGAAAGCTGATAAAAATTGTTACAAGAATTGAGGTAAAGTGATTATAATAATAAATACGATAAATAGACTTGTCTTCTGCAAATACACAACAGATAAATTTGCCCTGCACCACAAAAATTATTAGACATTAACACCATTGTATTCTGGATCAGTGATCTCACGTTCTAGTCCCATATGTGGAAACGTGGATGCGCACTGCTGAAGAGTCCCATACCAGGACGAAACGGTGCTTTAAGGTTTACTATGGTGATCAACCTTAAATGGAGTCGTGAATTCAGTTGCGAAACAATTTGTCAATGCTTAGCCAAAATTTGTTTAAACTGTTAGTATCCTATTCGCCAGAGAATTGTTCACTTTTTTCCAAAATGATAGTATAAATTTGTATCACTATGGGGATTCATGGCAGTTGTAGTATTTTCATTGTTGAATTCACTAGTCTATGTAAGTTAGACGACCACTGAGAACCTAGAAGCACTGGACAGGCATCTTGTCCTAGTATGGGAATTTTCAGCTATGCACATCCAGTCACGCACTCAGAAATCAAACTCAGAATTTTCAATTACGCGCTCGAAGACTTAACCTCGAGGTTAGTGAGCCGGTATCCAACGGTGTTAGTCCTTAACTTCAATTGATCCATGATCATGTGCAGCTATTCATCAATGATGTGAGGTGGATAACTGTTTCCCACCCGACATTGATTGAACTCCACTGGTCCCATACTATGACGTGACAGCTGTCCAGTGCTTCCAAGTCTTCAGTGGTGGTATACCTTTAGTCGAATCGTGAATTCAACTATGAAAGTATAGATTGTAACTTAATTTCTATCCATCTAATTTGAAGAAGTATTTTTCTATTGACTGTGCCATTGACTGTCTTATATAGATGATAGAAGTTTCGCGATTTGAAATTTTTAAACAATGATTACTTACAATGTATTTTAGTCAAACTGTATGACTTGATATCAAGATTTGACAAATATACCTCGTATACAGGATAAATTACTCAAGGGGTAATGTAATAATTAGAAAAAAGCTTACAAGGTAAAAGATTACGATACTTATTACGAAGACGATTTTCTGGACGTTGACCAATGGTACATGTAAGATGTTTCGCTTGTTCTTGTCTATATGAATGAATATTCAATGACTGAAAGGTGATTTTTATGAACAAAGAAAAAAAATCCGTATTCAATAATGAAACAAATATATACATTAATGACAATAACTATTTATCAGAGATAATTACTGATACATCATTGTTCTAAGTGAGTAAAGGATGAATTTCAAATAGAGATAGATGATAGATAGCATTGGAATCTATGAAGCAAGTTTCGTCCTATTTAAAATTCTTCAACTGGATGTAAATGTATCCTAGAACTGATGTTTAATTCAGACCAAGAACTCAGTACTGTTCACTCCAAAAGTCACCATGTTATTCACTTAACAACTGAATCCACTACGTCACTGATTTGTACAATGGGATGAAGTTTCATTCATATTTGTGTTGGTTATTTGTATCTTCCGATTGATGTTAAGGACTGTAATTGATCAGTCTTATTTTGGCACCATCTCTGAGTATTATATAAACTTATGTGAATTTACTTCGGTTATTCATTAACTCACATGGAATCCTCAAGGCCAAAGGAGGAGAGGAAGAAAAAAGAACGCGTTACGCTGAGAAATGGAAAGAGACGTGAGAAGAATGAACAGAAATTGGATATAACTAGAATGGAAGGCCCAGGACAGAGTGGGATGGAGACTGCTAGTCGGCGACCTATGCTCCATTGGGAGTAACAGGAGTAAGTAAGTAAGTATTCATTAACTCGCAAGAAATGGTTTACATTCAGTTACGAATCGTTAGATATACAACTTTCGCACTCATTGGGATACAACGAAAAAAGTATATAAGAAAGTATAATGTAGCACGATGATTATCCAATCCTGTTGGTGATAAGTATCTCACTGTCAATATGTTTGAACTCTATCTGTCAAGATACTTTGCCAGACTATGAACAAAATTGAAGTAAGTTATCAGCAAACTGACTGCTATAGTTTATTAGGATAGGGATTTATGAAGATAATTGAATGTTCTTATTATTACAAACCTACCTCAGTTCTATAGAGTTGATTGGACTTAGGAAAATACAGCATCACACTTTCAGTTCAGTGACGCAGAGACTGAAATTTGGAAAGCGACACTGAAGATTTTTAGTGAAGTCCAATGTGCAGTTGTGGATACGAACCACTGAGGAGTCTTGTATCAGGACGAAACAACTGTTTAGCGCTTCATAGTTTTTAATAAAACTAAGAAATATTGACTAACGGTTTAAAAAAGGTTTGAATTAAACTGAGACAAATTACAAGTTAACTATGTTGTTTAAAAATAAAGTATAATGATTTTAACATGAACAGAACATCTTTTCATTTACCTTGAATTCTTCTCTTAAACTATTCCTATTCTTTTCAGACCAATTCATGAAGTCGTGAATGTTTATCGGATCTGGTTGTCTGAAATAGAAAAAAACCCAGTGAAAACGAAACATTTGATGAATTGTTAATGTTACATATCAGTTATATATAATAAATTATATAATATATCCTTGTGGGGCAGGGTAATTTTACATTGGTTTTCAGGAGAACCAGACACCATCCGGATTTTCACGTGACAACCCAAACAGTATAGCTCAACCCCATTTAACAGGAGAGCCAGACACCACCCAGGCTTAAATTTTATAAACCGAGCAGTACAGCTCAATCCCATTTCATAGGAGAACAATACACCGTATAGGCTCTAACGCTACAATCTAAATAGTACAGCTCAATCCTGTGGCGCAACCACACAGGTACCAAGCACCCTGGTGGACCATTCTCACCATTCATATACACATTCACATTACGTGTATAGTTATCCCGATCAATGATCATGTGAATCAATTATGCACAGCACGAATAGGCCAAAGTTGACCTATTCCGCTTACACAACAGCCAAACTCGTTAATGTTAGCATTGGTAACATGCCTTACAGTGTCTCAATGACAATGGCCCTCGAGAACACTGAAAAGCAACCACCAGTATGAATGAAATCGGTTAACCAGCAAACCAATTTAGCGCATGAACAGTCAGCAAAACTTGTCAAAATAATGCCGAACTATCCACAATACCAATGGCGAACTTCCAGCCTCATATGAAACCTTCAGCTATACATAGCCATATAGCTTACATATCAATCGATCTCTATGGTTCACGTATTAGCTTCCTTTGAAATGGATTACCGAAGGTTCTTGTGAAATATTTTAATAAAAAAGTGGAATCACATCAACTTCATAATCGAATACAAAAATGACCGATAGATATTTCTCTTAAGTGGTCTGGACGAACAATGTCCTCTGAAGGATATGAAGTTCCTAGGTTTAATATTATTAAAAGCAGTGGTTAATTACTACGTTTCTTAGTTTACGTTACCAGCTGCATTTAGTCAGGGTTCCACTGAAAGCCAGCATGAGACTCTTCAATAGTTGGTATGCACGATTTGTATGCAAGACACTAAGGGCTTGGATTTTAGGACAATCAAATGGTATCCAATAGTTTAGATTTAAGATTTTGATGAATGTACAGTTTGATGAAAGCATCCTCCATTACTATTAGTAAGTAAACGACTCATAGTCGACAATTTCGAACTCTATTGATCTGAACATCTCACTAGGACATCAGTAATTAACAATCAAAATTAGTATTTAGAACTTCGTCTGGAGCCCCTTTGAAGCCACTGTTGGTCGCAAGCGCGGATGAAGAAGGAGGGTTGAGCATTGAGTTAGCAACTTCATCCTCTAGAAACCTAACTCGCCAAAAAAGAATCCTAACTAGAAAAAAAACAAATGGTTATAACTAGCACGGGTATTTGCGAAGACTGTTGAATTTAATAGTTTGATCCTCATTCGACTATGGGGTTCAGATCTCCGAGGAGTCTCATACAAGAAAATGGCATCAGTTCAGTTCTTCCCGGTATTCTAAAATTATTCCGTATAATAAACGATAAAATTCAACAGTTTGCAATAACTGAGATTCCATTTGTAGTGAAAATGAAATTATTAGTTAATACTTGATACAAATTAACTTACCGAGGAATTTTTAAGGGAATAACTGGGGATTTGTACTCTTCACGTAATTCATATCCATCTTCTTCGTCTTCACTGGAAAAATATGAAACATGATTTAAGCTTACCACATGTTCGAATAATAATTTCATCACCAATACTATTACTACTAACAAAAGTATTAGTAGTGTCAACAGTATACTGTAAAGAATTGACCGTGAGGAATAACTCACAGAAAGCATAATCTGGACAAATATTTTATTAAAATAGGGGTGAAAAGCTTCTCGTTCAATTCCATATTAGCCTCGCGCTGCAGAACAATTCCAAACTCTGACATTACAGCTATCCGATGCACTTTGATTCACAACGATTCTGACTATAAAATGTCAATCTCTGTGATGAAGTTTAATCTTAGAATGCGTTCATATAGCAGATCGAATTAAAGTTTTTATTCAATATATTCAATTGAAATCAGTAAAGTTCGATCTTCTCTCTTCCTTTGAGAGCAAGCTATTAAAATTCAAGCTAACGACAGTCTCAACAACGTTCTCAAAATGTCCCAAGTACGTCCATCGCTTTGCCCTCTAGAGAAATGTTAGTAGAACAGATGGTGGAAGTATACGTTCATAACCAACTTATCAGTATTGAGATACCAGTTATTAGACGTTTGAGATTCTAAACCGGAAAGCGGATAGTCCGTAACACATTACCGGTGAAGTTGAACCTATCAATATTTAGTTATTAAGAAGCTTCAAGTTGATAGATCTGGGATCAATGAAGAATAGACATTGTGACTTATAAATCTTTCACAATAAGTCAAAAATCGTCGAGGTTTAAAATCAAAGACCTAAGTGGACAAGAGAAAAAAATGGTGAAAATATATACATCTACATAACCGTCTTTAATCTTCCCTGAAGTTCTGTATCGGAAAAAATCAATCTCAAGTTGAACGTTTACAAACAATGATTCACATCGTCAACTTATGGTAAATCATCCTGAACAACGATTATGATGGAGATACATGGCCATAGTTGACTAGCTGTTCCAGGATTCAACTGTTGAATGACTTTCTTTCTCCGATACCCATGCCGGCAAGGGATCTGATTTTTCCGGTATGGTAACTCCAAAGTTTGTAAAACAAATATATTACTCTCTCTTTAATACACATTTGAATATCAAACGTTTACCCACACGTATTTGTTTTCCATGTAACCGGCTGTTCAAGTTGGTATCAGAAAAAAGTTCAGTTGTCATTATGGGGTTATGGAGATCACTAAATTTTGATGAAGTCGTGAACTGATCTAAGTCAGACCACTAGTGAAAACCTAAACGTACTGGGCGGTCGTCTCGTCCCAGTATGAAACTCCTCAGTAGTGAATATGTAGGACCCTAAACGTGTGGATTAAACCTAGTACCAGCGTATCTAAAATGTGTTAGGTGTGAAGCAGTAATCCAACAAATATAATTGAAGATGGTTGCGTGATGCCGACTGGTTTATGTTAGATACCGCTCATTAGTCTTGAGGTTATGTGTTCGCGCGCGAGATTGAGAGTCCTAGGTTTGATTTCTGAGTGTAGGATCGTGGATGCATACTGATAAGAAGTCGCATGCTAGGACGAGATCGCCGTCCAGTACTTCCAGGTTTTCAATAAAATCTTTAACTATATGGAAATGCAGTATACTGTAGACCAACACAAAACATCTATAGGTAATTATCCTTATCTAGATTTAACGTAATTTTAATAGGAAATAATTCAATCAACTAAGCACATACCAATATTCAACAGTATGTAGTCCAATGAATTTTGTCTGATTTAGACGATTTCTTTTAATTATGAACACAATGAATATTGTTACTGAAGTAAACAAGAGTAATAATATAAGACAACTGACAATTAACACGATATAAATTGTTCCCAATAGATTTGACGACGATAATTCATCTACGAATGCAACACAAAAACAGACAATGTATGTAAATATGTGAAAAATTAGCTTGAGTAAATTGTTTACGAAGTTACTTTAATATTCATATGATAGATTACACTGCAAAATCGTGCATGGAGGACAGTTAACAAAGTCGTACGAAATAAAGACCGGTGTCAGGCAAGGTTGCTTACTCTCACCCTTTCTCCTCCTCCTAGTGATCGATTGGATCAGGAAGATGTCAACATCTGAAGGGAAGCACGGGATACAATGGACATCTAGGATGCAGTTGGACGATCTGAACTTCGCAGATGATCTGGCCCTTCTATCCCAAACGCAACAACAAATGCAAGAGAAGACGAACAGTGTGGCAGCAGCCTCATCATCAAAGCATCCTTCAAAACAAAGGAGGAGGGAAACACGATGAATGTTATCCAATCTTATGCACCCACCAATGATAGCAACAACGAAAATAACAATCAGTTCTATGAGAGGCTGCAATCAATCATAGAGAAGTGTAAAAGAAAGGATCTCACCATCCTGATTGAGAGAACTAAACGTCAAAGTCTGAATGAACAACATCGGATATGAAGATATCGTGAGCAGCATACACAGTCCTCCCTACAGATGTAACACCACCAACAGTCGAAGAAATCAGGATGGCCATAAGACAAATCAAGAGTGGGAAAGCATCAGGATCAAACGATATACTAGCTGAAGCTCTGATGTCAGCCATAGAAGCAACTGCAAACATGCTCCACGTATTATGCAGGAAGATCTAGGAGGAAGAACAAGTGGGCGGGCTATACTTCTCGACGATGAGTAACAGTCGTAAGTAAGTAAGCAGTATGGGACTCAGGAAGCACGAAAGCTAACATCCCTGACAGAGTTTAAACTTAGAATATTCAGGTCTCGTGAAGAATAGTTGTCCATTAAAACTACAAGATCTGCGTCTCATAGTATCTCAATCTGTAAGGAATTCAACATACAGACTGGCAATAACGTTTCCATAAAATACCTTTAACTAAAAAGGTTATTATTAAAATGAATAACTACTTACCATTTATTCGCCATTTATGCTTAATAGAATAAATAACATCATTTGCCGTGACCGAATATACAATAACATATCCACTATGCTGTGAATCAACAGTCTTTGAAGAAGACAACGATATTGTTGTTGTTGTTGTTGATGATGATGGCAGTGATGATGGTGACGAAACACTTTGATTCAATGAATATAAATCTCGTTTTACAATAATAGATCTATGTGAATATTTAGAATTCATTATTGATATTATAGGATTGATTATGTAATAATAATAATCAAATTTGTATATTGTTTCATTGTATGTAATTTGATTGAATTCATTAAGTTGTAATGTATTTAATTCCATTTGTAAATTATCTATAATTGATAATAAACTATTTTGATTAGATGGATCATGAAATAGATTGTATTGTATAGAATAAGTATTCAATGTAGGTTGATATGCATTCCCATCAAATTTACAGATATCAATTAATTTTCTTAATTTTTCCAAAACATTTGGATGAACATTTCGCTAGAATGATGAATAAACAGAAGAAAAATCATTGAAGAGAAAAGAAAAACAAAGAAGGATGGATGGACTCAATACATAAGTGGATAACACGATGATGTTTAAAGCAAACGGTATTGGGTTTGAGTCTCGGAGTGACACATCAAGTCCAGGATGTAAGTACGTCAAACCGATAAGTCCCGAAATAGGATGAAACGCATGTCCTGTATTCCACTGCTAGTCACCATCCATCTTCGCTCATGAAGCAATATTGAGGCAATCCATAAACAGTTATTTTATTATGAGCAAAAGTGGATAGACTTAGTAGATATGTGGATAACATGATGGTGTTTAAGGCAAACGGTATTGAGTTCGAGTCCCGGAGTGACTCTAAGATGTAAGTACATCCAACCGATGAGTCCCAAAATAGGATGAAACACGTGTCCTGTATTGCACTACTAGCCATCATTCATTTCTGTTTATAATGCTTGTGACTTCAGGACGTGCATACGTCGATAATTGCAATCATAAACATCGACAACATTCAAACAACCAATACGAAATGAATTAAATTTTTTTATTAAATTTACAAAATGGATGTTGAAGAGATTATTGAATTTTATTGAGTTTATAAATCGATTTGAGTTAGAGAACTATTGAGAACTTGAAAGCACTGAGAAGTTGTTTTGTCTAGAGAGCTTACGGCCTAGGATTTGATTTCCGATTGAGGGATTGTGGTTGAGCATTACTGAGAAGTCCTGTTCAAAAACAGAGCGGTCGCTTATTGGTTCTAGGTTTTCATAGCTGAACACAACCAGTGTGGAAAAAGCTTCTACATCAGTAGGCCTTAACATACGCAAAGGAAAACGCAAGATTCTTAAATACAACATGGAGAACACCAACGTAGTCAAAGTTGGTGGATAAACTGTGGAAACATTCACGTATCTGAGTAGTATCATCGATGAACAAGTAAGATCCGATACAGATGTGAAAGCGAGGATTAGAAAATCAAGGACAACATTTCGGCAACTGAAGAATATATGGAACTCAAAACGACTGTTAACTAATATCAAAGTAAGAATCTTGAATGCTAACGTCAAGACAGTTCTGCTGTACGAGGCTGAAAATTCAAGAACTAATTTAGTTGACGTCATAAAAACACAGGTATTTCTAAACAACTACATGCGCAAGATCTCGAATGTATGTCGACTGGATACCATCATCAACAGCCTACTGTGGGAGAAGAAAAACCAACTTCGAGCTGAAGAGGAAATCGGAAAAAGATACTTCAGGTGGATAAAACATACAATACGGAAATCATCAAACTTCATCACGATGCAAGCCCTAACTTACAATTTTGAAGGGAAACGGAAAAGTGTAAGGTCAAAGAACACACTGGGTTGAGAATTGGAAGCAGACAACAAATGAATTGATAACAACTGAAAAGGATTGGATAGGATAGAGTTCAATTGCGAATACTTGTGGGCAATCGATTTTCCTCCACGAGAGCTAACAAGCGTAAGTAAGCAAGTAACTGGTTGAAGTTAGTGTGTTTGTCGTCACCAACAGCTAAAACCATCACGTGTCTAGAAATCGTTCACAATGAACTTACCTGAGTCTGTACATAGAACATGTATCACGAAATCTCTTTATAACTCTTTATCTTTACATATATATACATTCTTTAATACTAATACTGAAAACCTTGGACCAGAAAACCAGGCGAAACGTTGGATTTACTTCGAATTCTTTCACTGAGATTTTACAAATTCATTCTTCTTCTATAATACTGATACTGTTCAGTATATCATTAGATACTATAGAATGAATAAGTGGAGTAAAACGTATAGGATAATTTTAAAGCTCCAGATTTAAGAGGCCAATAAATAGTAACCATATATTCACAACCTCATTACGACTACCTCTGAGCTATGTTACCTAATGTCTGTAAATCAATTATCTTGATCATCACTCAGACCCAAAGTAGATTATTTGGATCTACCTACCAAACCAACAATATATGATTTAAGAGATAGATCTTAATTTAATCTAACCTACTTTAGTCTCCTTTCTACTAACTCTTCTACATCATTTATCATAATGTATTAAATGAAAGTGATCAATAAGAGAATGCATTGATAAGAATACATACCAATGAATAATTTCCTAAACATCCATTACATGGTAACCAAAGAAATTGTACACATTGTTGTAATAAATTCATATTATTATGTAATTGATCATTCATATTAGGTGAATTGAATGGGATAAAAAATTGTATTGCAAAACCTAATAATCCATATAAATTCCCTGAAATATTCCATTTCATATGTAAACAATAACTATTCTTATTTAATAAACTATGATTGAGAGAATATTGTCGATGAATATAATGGGTATTATTATTGTTATTACTATTATATTGATTGGAATCATAGATTTTTAACATGGTTGCTGTTGTGGTTGTTGTGGGTGGTGGTTTTGTTGTTGCTGTTGTTTTTAGTGGTGGTGGTGAATTGTTGCTAAGGTCATTGTTATATTCATTATTGAATAAACATTGATAATAATGATCATTATTCCCATTGGATTTGTCAATTTCCATTGGACGTTGTACATTCAATGTGAAATTGTTAAATTCAAAATGTGCTAAAACAAAAAATTAGAAAGTATAGTTTTAAAGGTTAAATCAATCATAATCAAATATTATGGATAACAATTGATATATGATGTATGCTACTTATGTAGACAGATATAAGTAAGATAAAGTCACTGACAAGTGAACTGAGTCATGTTGATAGGTGTAGATTATCTGGTTGGGTAACGGCGAGATGATAACAAACGATGGTTGGAGACCCTGAATGACATGGCTCAAAATCGTTTGCAATGGCGCAGGTACACCCACTTTTTATGTTCTCCCAAATTCTAATCTCCTGAATCCTCCTTGTCTCTTTCCAAATTTGTTTCACTGGAATATACTCCTTAATTAACATCTTCAAACCCCAATCTTTCCGATTACTGCTTATACTCTTACCGCCTCTATCGCTACGGGATTTGAATAGACAACTGTTTCTCTGTGCTAATGTGGTATGGCAACTCGAACTGATGTAAGTACGTACGAAGTCCTACGTTGTTACTGACTGACTGAAGGTGTAACACCAGTCGTATATGAAAACCTGGTAGTAGGAGGCTACAAAAGCTCGAGTTGAACAGAATAGAAGTGAAAATAGAAAGGAATTGTGAAATGGTAAAATACAGTTCACTGACCCTTTCCTTATCTGATTTCCTCTATATGCGATTACTTGTTCACTTGTCATTAGGTCGAGCAATATTCATAGTCTATAGTCAGATCTCACTTTCAACATGGATATGAGAATATATTCCGACTTGATTTTACAAGGTCAAGAAAGTAAGTGGCTTGAAATTCAATTTTAAACACTGTCTAGTGAACTCATACTATATTTAAGTTAAACAATTAATAAAAACGTAAAAGCACTTGGTGAAGGTTTCGTCCTAATACAGAATTTTTCAGTAGTGTACATCCACGATCCCCTGACCAGGAATCAAAACAAGGACTTTACGTTTTTTGGGCTAACATTCCATCTCTGGAAGGTCGAATAGAAGTTCAGTGGTGTACAAGTCTAACTTCAATCAATCAATTATATTAAGATACTATTCTCCTTCGTTTAATGTAGGTAACTTACATTCGACACAGCTTCTCACTACACTATCAGGTCCTGGGCCTAATAGTCTGAAGATTAGCCAATCTTGTGCAAGACTGAAAGCCTTGAGTTCCCTACTAAAAAATTGGCTATCTAATGTTTCCTGGTTTTTTTCAATGATTGCCTAACCTAGATTCATTCGTGATCTTAATAAAAATCCTCAGAATCCCATATTCATAATTTAAGGATTGATGATAGAATCCCTTCAAATCAACCAAAATTTTTTCATCTTCAAACTGTCAAAAGTAGAAGTGGTTCTAGCTCTTCATGAAAGGGAACTTGAATTCTGTGTACTAAAATAGTACCATCTTGTCATTGTCGTTTACTGTATTCTTCACTTGTTTTTCTAGATATATTTTTATCTCATCGGTTCATCCTTCGAAAATCCGCCCTTCTCTCAAAAGATTTCTTAAACCCCTTTGATTATTTGTTCATCATCGTTTTCATTTTCTAGTTAGAGTTTTTTTAGCGAGTTAGTTTTCTACGGGATGGGGACGTTAACCCCATGCCCCACCCTCCTCCTTTATCCGGGCTTGGGACCGGCAGTAGCCTTCGGAGGGACTCCATTTATAATATAATCTAACACCAGTTTATCAGGTCTTTTCTGTCACATACACACGTTTTGTACGATCTATACATTATTGTTGTTAACATTGAAGCAACACAACACATTACGAAAATCTTTCTATTACAACATCATTATTTATTGGAAATTGATTGATACCTATATCGTACATTGAACCAGCAGTGTGAAAACATTAACTACATCCTGCGAGATCAAAAGATTCCAAGTTCAATCCATGTTAGGATTGAGCTTCAGCACTATTGTAAAAGTCGATGCAACAACAAAACAATTATCCAGTCTTTCCTTACTTACTTACTTATGTTTGTTAATCCTCGTGGAGGAGTATAAGCCGCCCACCAGCATTCGTCACTGAACTGTGACCTGGGTAATCCACTCCAATTGTTTCCAGCTGCTATTCATCCTTTTTATGTCTGCTTCCAATTCTCGGTGCAGTATGTTCTTTAGTCTTCCTCTTTCACGTTTCCCTTCAGAATTTCAAGTTGGCACCTGGTTTGTGATGCATTTTGGTGATTTCTACAATGTATATCCTATTCACCTTTAATGCCTTTTCCTAATTTCCTCCTCATCTAAAATCTGGTTTGTTTTCTCCTATAGTGGGCTGTTGATGATGGTGTCCGGTTAACGGATATTGAGTATCCTGAGTAGACGATTGTTTAAAAATAATTTTACTCCGTTGATGATGGTTGTGGTAGTTCTCGAAATTTCAACACCGTACAGTAGAACTGTCTTGACGTTCGTATTAACAAATGTTATAAGATCCAAACTTTCTTCAACTGTAGTAATGCTATCCTTGTCTTACCAATTCTCGCCTTCACTTCTGCATCGGATCCTCCTCGTTTATCGATGATAGTGTCCATATACGTGGAAGTTTCTACCACTTCCCGAGCTTTTCCATCAAACTTAGTCTTTCTTAGTTTACAGTTAATGATTTTTAATTAAAATCAATCCATAATATGAGATTGTAACTTAATAATCCAATTAAAAACTTACACATATTTGCATAAAATAGAGTAATTGGAGCCCATTGACTAAATTTGAACATGTCCATTTCATTATGTAATATTGACGTAAACATTGATTCATTTGAACGTACTCGTCCACGCAATTGATATAACATTCCACGTTGTATATTATTACGAAGAATAACTTCTATAAATAACAGAATTATTTAATTCTTTGATGGAATATTATAAACACATTTATTTAATAATTTCAATAATTCAGATCATGAGTCGATTGAAGCTAGACCACCATGGAAAACGTGGAGGCACTGAACGGCCGTTTCGTCTTGTTGTCGAATTTTTCAACAGTACGCATCTACGATCCCGTTTCTCGAGATTCAAAGGCAGAATCTATCAGTCTCGCGTGCGAGCGCTTAACCTCTAGACAACTGAGCCGGCATCCAACAGTTTTATTTAGAATAATTTGAATCAAATGATAATCTACATCAGTATGGTCCAACAATTAGGTTGATTATAACAATTAAACAAGTGATATTTGTATGAATTTGAGTGTGAATTTATTTTTTAGATTGTACGCAGAGGATATAAATGTATTAAACTATGTGATGTTTGTAGCTTTTCTATGTTTGAAGGATTGTGATATCACCTAAAAAACGGCTAACAGAACAAAATTCTGCAAAATAACAACAGGACAAGCTAAACTATTTCAATGTATCCCAGCCACTTTAACTAGAGGAAGTACACTGAATTCAGTCGAGGGAAAAGTCTATTTCACAATCAACCGAAAGCACGAACGAACCAGGGATTCCACTGAGGCGTATATATATATACAGAAAAGAATGGTGAATAGGGAACGTCAAAAAATAGCGTATTAAAAGCGGCAACAAACTAATGACATTTAGGGTTTTTTCAAGAGAGAAATACAATCTGAAGAGAAAAATTACAGAGATTTCTAAGGACCTAACATACCGAACATGTTTGAAAATAGTTTGTAGTCTTCTAATTATAATTCTATCATCATAGATGTTCATCGATATAGAAGGTGTATAGGGTAGGAATAGTTTATAATACTGTTGGGTTAGTGGTAGTGCAGGCAGATGAAGTGCTGTGTCCTGCACATCCTTCAGATATCGATTGAGGACCATATCACTATACATGAAAGTAACAGTCTTGAACATAACATGACCGAAATCCAACTGTTTGAATTAAAAATCGTACCTTTAGGGTTGAGATCAGTATGCTTATTAATATATAAATGGTAATGTTGTCTATAAAAATATAGAATAACAGTGTGTGGTGGTGATCGGAGGTAGTCATTAGGAAACTCAGGACCTATGTTTCACACTTTTTGGCAGTCATCAATAAGGTGTATATGTAATCTTAAGAAATGTTATACTCTATGGCGGACTCGGTCCCGTGTTACAGCTTCACAGTCAGAAACGTTACAGCTGGGATATCCAGGCTGCAACTTAAGACTAAGATGCAGTTATAAGTGGATGATCACTGAGTGGTTACCAATCACGTTGCTATGTGGTCACTAGTCTAGGAAACGTAATCGATATAATTCGATCTGCACTAAGAGAGAACTGACATGATATTGATCACAACTCAGTGATTAACCAATTGTAAATAGATTAATGATGGAATTGTTGCCTCCTTTAATCTTAGATGAAATAATCGTTGACATTATTCGGCAGAACGGTAAAGGAAGCCTCGCAATACAGATCAGTGAACACAACATTATCACAACCGGCTTTCTCATCGTTTCATAAACGTTTGCGTGTATGATAAAATTGTTTTATTGAAACACTAAGCTCTACAGATTATCATATGTTAGCAATATTCTGCCTGTTATGGAATAATAACAATAATTTCTCCAAGTCTAACACCATGAAAGGACGCGAAAATCTCCATCTTTTGATCCATGGTCTTAATTGACGACTAGACAAGCGTTATATTGGTTGCTGATATAGTGGACCAATTGAAACACCCTAATGACAAAATCATATGAGTAGCCATGAAATGGTGTTTTTTCTGAAGAGTACATAAATAAACAAGTCATTATGGAAGTACATCACAGTTAAGCTCAATAATCAACCTCCTTCATGATTAAACTTCTCATCCAGTACCCGATTGTAGGCTTGCGCGTTGAAAGCTTGTATTACCAGTATCAGTGTCGATAGAGCGCAAATTAAAGATCATGCCGTTTAACAAATTATGGAAAGCAATAAAGAAATCACTTGAAACAAAACGTTTTGATGCAAGAAGCGTTGGTTTGTGTTATTACTCGATGAGAATAATGAATGGTAACTATCAGAATCTATTTCCGAACTATTACTAAACGTATATTTTTATCGTGTAATTGTTAAGTAACTAAACTACTCATATTCATGTCCCTCGTAGTACGCATCGAGTCGCGATTGACTGTGATCAGCACTATAGAAAGACTACACGCCAGTTATTAGGTTAGATCCCTCCGTAGGCCAAATATCAGAAGGCAGTTGAAGGTTGTAGTAAGATATATTTGTGTGGCGATCTCGTGGTATCGAAATAATACTGAGGTCGTGCCAAAGTTTACAAGCGGGAGTACTGGGCGTACGCGAGTTCGTACAAGGTCACAAAGCAACGGAAGAGTGTTTCTTTTAGTACATTTAAACAAACAGGTACAGTAAAACAATCACTGGTACAATTGGTTATGATAATAATTGTTTCCATTATATCAATCGTGTTCTCTTCATAAAAGTAGATCACTACACCCTCTTATTATGAGATTTATTTTGACCTATGAACTATTATTGTACGATTACCCATTCTTGAGTTATAACCAGTCTATATATTACCGTCTCCCACATTCACAGCCACTTCTGGCAAAATCTTGTACAAATGTTGTTTTCGATTTCATGGTGCGTATGTAAACCCAATATGTTTGAAATAAATGGTTCATATTTCAGAGGCTGAGATTAGTGTTCTGGATTTAACCGGCTGGGTTAGGCTAGGAAGCGGAACCGATAAGTACTCTAGACTGCTCGCACGGGTTTTATTCGTTATTGGTCCAATCGATAAATTAAAGTTGTCTAATTGGCAGTATTATCACATTATACATTATCAGGAAACAGAGCACGAATTATAACAGTTAGTCAACTGGTTTTCAAACGGCAAAACAAAATAATTATAACTGATAAGTCGACATTAAACTATATGGAGAAATATAACACATGAAATACGATGAACTATTCTCAATTATTTCGATTTGCAATGACTGAAATTGGTTTGTTGTTGATATTTTGACTGAAATTTGATTAATGTTAGTTAGCACATGTACATTTTGTGTGGACGACCTCAATATATTCATTATGATATAAGTTTATATCTAAAGTAAACGGATATCAGCTCTGAAATACGGTATATCCACAGCTGATGGGTCCAAAATATAATGAAACGCACGTCTTACATTCCACTTCTAGCCATTTTCCATTTATATTCTCAACCAATTTATTTGTGAAAACGAAATAATTACCAAGTTGTAGTGAACCAGAAATTAGATGTGATCAGTAATGTTAAAGTAAAGAGTTTTCAGAAAGTCTTTACACTTCTTTGATACACCACTTAAGTGACAAATACACCCTGGAAAACTTATCATCTACAAAGTTTATTTCTGTTATTCAGGTCGAGAAATGATATTATTATCAAACGTCTATCAATATACATGAGTTCCAAGAACTTGATAGAAGAAGACTATTTGACCGATAAATTGAAATGAATAGAAAAGCGTCAAGATATTGAATCATGCACATTTAAAGAATCCTGGAGAATTTCTAAACATATTGCATTTAAATCAATTGGCAATCGACAGATGTATTGAAACAGATATAAACTACCGATCATACTAAAAAGGTCAACCGACCAAACTAGACATTCAGCGGAAACAGAAAAAACAAACTGTTACATCCGAGAGAAGATTAAATCACGAGTAACGTCTGAGACATTAATTGACTAATCATATCTGTACATTCTTACGGTATAACTATTCAATAATTAGATTATGTATATTTATATTCCTCTTATTCTAAGCTTTATTTTGACCTATAATTTATTATTGTACGATTTACGGTTCTTAAGCTATGCGCAGTTTATTGACTACTGCCTCCCACGTTCACAGTCACTTTTTGGCTTTATTGTGTGCAAATGTTATTTCCTATTTTATGGTGCGTTGCGGTCTGTTTGATTAATATATAAACCCAGTATCTCTGAAATAAATGATGCGACTCGATTCGATCCTCATACAGATAGACCGTCATTGGTTTGGCACAGTGCTAAGATTGTGTAAGTCATATTTTGATTGGTAAATAGATCAGGTGATAAAAAACCGGACATAAAGTCATAACACAAACTGACACAAAGAAACCTACAAATACACTCGTTCACAAATTAGGCTATAAAAACGAACTAAGTCAGTCTAAAACAATCTGTATATCGGTTCAAGCTACCGTACCACATTGGTAAAACAAAATGAAATTGTCAGGTCAAATCTGTAAGTAGTCGAAGTAAGAACAGTATAAGCGATAATATAAAAGATTAGGCATAAGAGATATGCTTCTATGAAACATAACTTAGTGAGATAAAATAAATTGATGACCTTAGGATATAAGAGAATACAGAACGTGAATAGATCTATACAATTGTGAATGATTCTGAACTACGACTCTCAAAGTCTCAAGCTACTCAAATCCCACAATTAAGTAGTTTCGCAGTGACCTCAGTGTAACATAGATATCATTGATATTACCTAGTAAGACATTCAGTATTAAACCATCTATGCTAGAGAATTCAAAGAAAGAGACAACATTTAGAACATATTGAAACTTACCAGGATTAGATGAAATGATAATCATAGGATTTTCATCATCATTATAAATATTGATTAGAAATTCATATTGAACAGGACAGTAAATGGTATAATTCAAATGAATTTGTAAACGTAACATTATCATAGATGGATTATTTGATGTTTGTTGTTGATTAGGTTCTATTATTTGACTTGTCAATATTGGTATATTTGTAAAAGCTGAAAAAATAAATAGAAAATGAAATTGAGATAGTAGAGAAGATTTGTAGTTGAGGTGAATGATTTGGATGGAGAAGTAGACAATGACAAATTTGAGGCCAACAAGAACTAATCAACATCATGGTCTACAGCACAAGTTGTGAACCATTGTTAAGTTTGTCTAACATTGTTCCTACTCGCTCCCTTTCCACTCTTTTAGATATTGTTTTATACTACTTACTTACATTCAGTAAGCAGTAGTATTTCCAACAATTTTTAAACTTATGTCGTAACGCAAGCCGTAGTGTAATATTCTGAAATGTTCACATATACGTATAACGTTTATTGTACTTATCATTGTATTTATCATTATAATCATTGTACCTTAATCGCTGTGGCGGTTATCCACAGTTTTGTGCATTTGTTTAAACGCAACGGTTTCCATATTATTTTGCTCTTGGTTCGAGTTTTGGTTGTTCATAAACTGTTGTCAAATATAGACACAGCTATCAGCTGTCTTTTGTACTACCGTATGTTATACTTATTCTTTATGTTACTGTTACAGGAAGCCTTTTTATTATCATACGTGAAGGACGCATTCAAACGCCCCAGACACCTTACAAGTTGAGGTTTGTAACTAAATTTTGTGTATTATTCAATAAAGAACCGCTATTGTAAACAAATCTTTGTTTTGAGAACTTCAGTTTTGCGCGTACCTCAATCGGGTGACCTGGACGCTTCGATAGATATAAAAACCATATTTTGGAGAAATTCGAACAATTCACTTCTACTTGAAGTTTGTGCTGATGATGATGCCGTTCAGAAGAACGATGAAAGCTCCATGACCAAACTATCCAGCTCAGAAAATGGAATTGTTTATCTTAGTTAAAAGAATCTCATTTAAATTACTATTGATCATCAGTAAGAATTGTGCAACTGACTTGTTTTAGAATAGGACATTGAAAAAATACCAAGTAGAGAGCCTAGGACCTTCTGATATTGTAGTGAATAAAATTAGGTGGTGAAAACCAATTAATGGTTTAATGCAAAATTACAAATTGCATTAGTAAAATATGAAACTCATACATTAAATACATTATTTGCACATTTTCCTTCAGTTGTCATATACATACTTCCTGATTCTTTCGATTATGTTGTTATTACGGTTGCTCTCTGTTCCCCTACTTATTTTCTTCAATTCAATTTTCTTCTGACAGGCATTCCACTCACGATTGATACTACATACTACTTATATCTGTAAGCAAAAGCAGCATACACGGCGACAGTACAAATGGGAGTTTTTGAAAATAATTGTTCATCATAAAACTTTATATTAAGTGTACATTAATAATGATAACATTATCAGTAAAGACCGATGGTATCTAGCATTGGAATCTAGGTCGCGAGTTTTCTTCGATTTGAGAATCATTAGTTGGATGTAGCTGAATGAGTTGATGTTCACTCTGGGACTCGAACCATTTACCGTTCGCCTAAAATGTCGTCGCGTTGTCTCTTAGTTACTGACTACAGATAACCATGTGCTTTTGCAATGGCGTGAAATATCAATTCATTTTTTGCATTGTTTGTTTGAAGAGAAAGTTACTGAGCTCGAGTATCGGAGTGACACATCAACTCTAGAATTCATGTACATCCGGATATCGAGCACAAAAGTAGAATGAAACGCGTTCCCAGGATTCCGCTCCTAGTTAACATCCATCTTGACCTATAAAGTTTATGACTTAAAACAATATCTAGGCGATTCGCACAAGATACACATATGCCGATTCCAGACATAAACAATAATAGGAAAATTCAAACAAACAATACAAAAATGATTACAATAGTTGAGATCATGAGTCAATTGAAACTAGACCATCATGGAAAATCTGTAAGCACTGAGAGGCTGTTTCGTCCTATTGTGGAATTACTCCTCAGTAGCGCACATCCACATTCCTGCCCAGCGAGATTCGAACTCAAGACGTACCAGTCTCGCGCACGAGCGCTTAACCTCTAGAACACTGAGCCGACATTCAGTGCTTCCAGGTTTCTCATGAATTAATAACATTATTGAAATGTAAACATAACAACACAAATATGTATTCAATAAAATAAGTAAAATAGTAACTAACCTGCTCGTTTAGTTCTATTACAAATTCTATTTGATATTGGTCCTATACCAGCTTGATTAATAAATTTCATTTTAATACAATATAATTGACATGGTCTTAATGACGATATTCTTATATGTTCTAATGTATATTCTGTATCAATAGTATACCATTCTTTATTCAGATCCTTATTATCATTATTCATATGTTTATAATAAACAATAATACGTGATGGATAACCACAATAAATATTTCTTGATAAATACCATTTAATTGAAAGAGCGTGTGATTCAATTTTATAGAATTCCATATTATCTGGTTTACATGGAACTATACATTGTTATGTCATAAGAAAATAAAAGAAAATAGATCAAGAAATGATAGAATTTGTTTTAATAAAATGATTCTAATCTTTAATTGAGATTATGAATCGATCAGTGTTAGATCACTATTGAAATCTTGAAAGTACTGGATAGTCGTTTTGTTCTAGTATAGAACTCCACGATCCCGCACGTCGGATTCGAAGCCAGGACCTTCAGTCTCGCTTGCGAATGCTTAACCGCATGCGTGATCGTGGATATGCACTAATGAGGAGTTCTTTACTTGAATGAAATGGTCTTCCAATGCTTTCATGCTTTCAGTGATGGTCTTACATTGATCGATTCATGATTTCAATCAAAACCCAGCAATTTCCACAATCCTATTCTGATAATTCAAATCTTATTCAATACTTTTCATTTAGGGATAACAGTACTATCGTAAGCTAACAGATTGTAATAAAAATTTTTTAGAAAGGTCACAAAGGAATAAAAAGTCAAATATTTCTTAAATGGATTTTAAACAATAATTTTATAATTTGCCGAATGGAGAGTGTTAGGATCAGTGGTGTCCGAAATCTTATAGTGAGACACGACGACAAAATTAATCCATTTCTTAACCAATGATTCGCACTTGTCCTACAGGTCACTTCAGAGTGCCATCAGTCAACCATCTCATTAGGCTAATTCTGACTGACTCACCATATCAGAGAGAGTAGGACAATATCTCAGTTATCATTACTAACGAATGATTCATTTTTTTTCTCTTCAATATTCCAATAAACGAAATTGGTGAGGCTTACGAGAATCACAACGTAAACCAATTCTATTAGGTATATATTCTGGTAAATAGTCACACTATAACTTTTCAAAAGATGAGATCTTAGAAAATGAAAGAGAAATGACAAATAATAAAAAGTAGTTTATATGACATTAGTTACTAACATTTTATGTACGTGACTGTTTTAATCTCTCCATCATAAGCCATCGTTTATTCTACGATCTAATATCATATCTTTTTCAACTGCAAATTTGATATAATTTAAGCATTACTAATGTATCCGACATGTAGATTGGTTGAAGTTGGAATTGTAGGCTAGTGGGTGGAGGTTTAATGGTTTAGAGGTTTTCCTTCACGCGAAAGCGAAGTACCTTAGTTAGATTCTAGTTTTCAAGATCGTGTAAATGTACTGCTTAGAAGTCCTATACAAGGATGAAACAGTGATTCATTGTTGTCTAATTGTCTAATCAACATTATTTCATTATTTTTATGATATACATATTCGCTTGCTAAGTGATATCCATTCATATATCACTGTGTGATCTTTGGTTGTATGATTTCAGCCATTTGTAGAAATAGAGCGACTGTCCAATCGACTGATTTACCAAGTATGATAATTAGTTTCCAACTAAACTGTTTACAAAGATAACGGATGGATCAAATGAATTACAAAAACATATTTATAAGCCTAGAAGCGATAATTTCAGGATTCATGAGTTATTCAGGGTGTCTAAATCACTCTTGCTTCATTCAACAAATGTTGTTATATGAAGTACTTTCAGCCCTGAAAATATGAAACCACGTCTGATATTAAGGGGCGGGGTAAATTAAAAACCATTCGAATCTAAATAATAAGACATCTAAGAGGCTTGACTTCTAAGAACACCTTACTAAACTCTGATAACAATACAGTAAATACTTAATTTGCAAAATATGAATCCATTGGTTCAAACTTCAATGTTTCTTTTACAAACGTCTGTCCATAGTCTTACATTTAATTGTACCTGCATTTTCATACTAATCATGAAATTCTTCATGTCCCTTATTTTCTTTCCAAATTTATTTCATTGGATTATATTCCTTGAATAACATCTTCAAGCCCTAATGTTTCCGATTACTGATTACACTCTTACTACCTCAACCACTACGAAATTTGAATCGACAACTGCATCTCTGTGCTAATGTGATATGGTAATTCGAACTGATGTACCTACGTACGAAGTTCTACGTTGTTACTGACTAACTGACTTCATAATAATTGTTTTCTGTTCCTGTTCTTTTTCCTTTCCGATCTTCTACTGAAATATATGCTATTCCTGACTATCATTATATATACTACTTATGTGGATATAAGTAGCTCACATTACAATAATAATGATAAAGATTTAGTACAATTTAGAAATGTATATTTTTTTCAAGGATCGGACACACTTTCAATCGGATAGAATAATCAAATTGGTTATGTATTACATAAACATTCAGTAAATATTTACAAATAAACAATTTTTTTCTATATTTTGTTTTAAAATAAACATTCAAATTTTTCATTAAATACACTAAAACATTTTAAATTGAATGGATCATTTGAATAGAACTAATATTCATTTCAATAGTTGAGATCATGAATCAATTAAAGCTAGATCATCATGGAAAACTTGGAAACAGTGAATGAATGTTTCGTTTTA
Source organism: Schistosoma margrebowiei (assembly GCA_944470205.2). Classification (NCBI taxonomy): domain Eukaryota; kingdom Metazoa; phylum Platyhelminthes; class Trematoda; order Strigeidida; family Schistosomatidae; genus Schistosoma; species Schistosoma margrebowiei. The sequence continues at coordinate 3,592,669 of OX104029.1, read as the reverse complement.
TTGTAGGACTATTCGTCAACAGCGCGCATCTAAAATCTGGTCTCTTGTGAGATTCGAATCCAGTCCTACCTTGAACTCTTCTTCAAATTTTGGGGTGCAGATACATTCAGTTGACAAGTCTTAAATAGGATGAAACGCTCCTAGTCATCATTCATCTTTACTTACAGTTACAGTTGAAATTCTAAATGTTCGGCACAATGTTTAATGGTATTGTAGTGAACAAGAACACGAGTGGCGACAATCGAATGCTACTGACACGAAATTACAGAGCATCTCACTAAATTCTGAGAACCATACAGTAAATAGTTAATTTGCAAAATATCGATCAATCGATTCAAACTTGACTGTTTCTCTTGCAAATATCTGTCCATTACCTCAGATTTGATTGTTCATGCATTTTCATACCAATTACGTTCCGTTTCCGTTCTTTCCTTCTCGATCTTTTACTGAAATATATTCTATGCATGACCACCGTTATATACTACTTATGTGGATATAAGTAACCCACACCAAAGTGTCAGAATCAGATTTCGGACATCATACATCACAATACTGAAATATTTCATTCAGTCAAACACAACATAGAACCTGGTATATATGTCCATTGGTTCACGTTGCCGTACTACATTAGCAAAGGACCGATTCCGCAGTTGTAGTTGTAAAGATAAGAATATTAACAATTAAAAAGATTAAACATCAATGATCCAAATCGATGAAACATAAATTATTGAAATGATAAAAAAGAGTTTAGAAACTCAGAACTTAAGGGAAAATAAAGAGTATGTGTATCTACGTTGTTGAAGGTGATTTTCAGTCATCTCGACCGAAATCTCCAACAATTGAAACTCAAGAAGCTAGTCATCGGTAATTATGACGATAATATTCTCTGTCACTTGGTAATTTCTATTGGTTCTCTATCGATACAGTGACTTATTTGAATTTCTGCCCCACTATTTTTCAAAAACCGAATTTACATTCATACATTTGTTTTAATTGCAGTATTATTTTTGTTACAAGCTAGTAGATATGAGTTTTCGTTCAAAATATCAACTCACTCACCGGGTAATTGCATATAATACACAGTACAAAGTGTAAGTGCTAATGATACCATCCGGTTGACCAAACCAAAGTAGGTGGATTAGGGTTCAAACCCTAAACTTATTGAGTGAAAGTCGAATGGCTTAATCACTCAGCTCATCTGGTGGCAGATCAAGAAACTGAGTGTAATCAGGATCGTCATATGCGCATTCGTTCAGTAAAGTCATCTGCTTTTCTCAATTGAGGAAATGAGAAACGATTTCAGTCGGATTCATTCATTAAATATATATGATGATCAAAATAGTAAGACCAATAATTAACAGTTACTAATGAATATAAATGCCAAGTAAGCGTTGTTTAAAGGCGTTTTACATATACCTTTCCTATGTTTACAAGTTAAATGCTTATGAAGACGAAAGTGGTGTTGTAAAACTGTGTAATCCTTACTGAGAATGCTTTGATGTAATGAAGCAAGTGCTATTGTATTAGGCGAGTACTATGAAAACAGTATTGTGAAAACTTCCGAATCGCACAAAGAAGTGTAAATTATTGGTGATCTAAATGTTAAAAGCTAAACATATTTCCTTAATGATAGAGATTTGATTACAGATAGGACGTTTGATGGGTAGACAGGTTGATATCATCAATGAAGATCTGCTTCTATTTCTCGATGTAGTGTGTTCTTTGATCTTCCTCTTTTCCGCTTCCGCTCAGGATTCCAGGTTAGGGCTTGCCTCGTTATGCAGTTTAGTGATTTTCGTAGTGCATGTCCTATCCATTTCCATCGTCTTAACCTAATTTCCTCTTCAGTTGGAAGCTCATTTGCTCCCCCCACAATAGGCTGTTGCTGATGATTTCCGGCAAATAAATGTTGAATATTTTGCGTAGACAACTCCGGTTCCAATGCCGCGTAAAGGAGAAGGATTGCATATGGGGTTAGCGACCGCATCCCGTAAAGCTAACCAGAAAAAAAAAATCGAACCATTTAAAATCTGCCCTAGTATTTAGAAGGTCTTCCTTTAGAAGAGTTATGAAGCCTCATGCCAAAAGCCGAGTTCCTTCAGAAGTCACGAAGCCGATGCCATTTCCAGCAACCAAAGCAACAATTTTTATAGCAAAACGAAATGTAACTAACAAAATCGGTCAAAATAATGTAGTAGCAGTGAGTAAAAGAAAGAGTAAACTAGGTTTGAAAAATTGTGAAGAAATAATAAGGACTGATAGAAAATGAAATTCAAGAGTGAAGAGTTACTAAATATTTCACCATTACGAACAATTTTGAGTCATATAACTCAAAATCTCCTAATCATTGATTAAGGCTATCTTATGAACTTTAATCAGACAGGTTTGTATTTATTAATATAACTCCGAATAGAAGTCGAAAACTTCACAGACTAATACCACATTTTGTCTTGACGTTCCTTAACTTTCCTCCAATCTACTTTTATACTACTATTAATGTTTTTATTTATTTATTTTACTACATAGATATTGGTACAAGGAGGCACCAAATACATATGCGCCACACAAATCAGATTTGATATGTGTGAAGGCTGTGATACTGTCCGGGTGCCCAGACCGAAGCAGGTGGTTATCTTAAGAAGCCACACCCCGAGCCTTCGACCTGAAGGTCTGATCCACAAGGCAGTGGAGCATTGTAAGGAGATGCAGTCCCATGGAAGCCGGTGACCAACAATTGGTTCATAGGCCATTTATTCCCGCAGGATACTGGAGCCCATGTACACCATTGATTTGGAATCCGGTTAAAGCGTCGGACGTTCGCTTTTCGTCCTCTCATTTTCGTAAACAACACCCCTGCCACGAGAAGGCAGTGAATAGAACTTCTCTGGCAGAGGCTATAAACACGTGTCCATATGAGAGCATTTCGAGAGTTAGAGCGGACTCTCCCCACTCTCGACCGTACCATGGCTTTTGAAGGCATTAATGTACACTGCTGAAGTATTTCCTGACATATAGAGAAACCAATATGAAATGCTTTCTTCCTTTCTTATCTATAATGTAGTGTCAGTGATAGAAAGTAACAATATTGATTATTATAATAAAAGAAATTCTTACTTGCAATTGTAGTATAGATTTCTTGTCTCCAATTTGATCCTGGTTTACCATATTTATTAAATGGTATAATATTAATTTCATATAATGTACTTGGTATAAGTTTATCAAATATTATTATGTTGGATTGTTTTAATTCAGGATATGAATAGGTTGTTTGTCCAAGACATGATATAATTAATGATTGAATAATTAAATCATGAAAATAATTTTTCCAATTTTCATGAGTATCTTTGGAAATAACCTACAAGATTATAATAATAAGGATAATAATAATACTCGAGTTACAAGTATTATAAGTAGAGACGGATGTTGACTGGAAATGGAATTCAGGAGATATGTTTCGTCTTAGTTTAACACTCGTCAGCCGCTGTACCTGAATCCCTAAAGTTGATGTTCATCTTGGGACTTGAACATGGTGATTCAATGCAATATCAAGGTAATCCGTATAAGATACACATATATCAATAAGTAATATAGGGTTTGTGGAGATTATTAAGTTTTTGATTGAAATCATGAACCGATTGATGTTAGACTTAATAATCTCCACAACCCCTATACCGATAATTATTGTGTGCTCACTAGTGACTAGCTTCGTGAGGGAATTCTCAAAGTTCTAGTGAGAAGCCATTACCAGCAGAGCTAATCGGTGTCGGGTGGAGACAGGTATCTATCTCAGTACAATGGAAGATGGTCGTGCAATTTCGTGGATTGATTGAGGTTAAACATTAACATCATTGGATGCCGGCTCAGTGGTCTGGTAGATTAGGCGTTCGCGAGTGAGAATGAAGTCCTGCGGGCGGGATCGTGATGTGCATTGCTAAGGAGGAGTCTCAGAATAGGACGAAACAGCTTTTCAATGCTTCCAGGTTTTCAATGGTGGTCCAACATCAATCGGTTCATGATCTCAATCAAAAACTTGATATGTTTTGTTGATTGAATGCTACTTGTTATATCTGATCGCGCTGATTGTTGTTTTGGAAACGCTTATCACTTATACTCGAAACGAGGAATCTCTGCAATTCCCACAAGGCAAAAGTACGAACACAAGGTCTGGTTAAAGTGAAGAATTATTAAACCCAAAACACAACCACGACGACGAAAACAACAACTCTAGTCGAAAATACACTCATTTATATATTGATTGTACACCCATTTTGATTAATAATTAGGATGGAATCACATATGAAAAATACTTACAATTATAACAAATCACATACTGAGTATAGTTCATGTCAATTGGATACAAGAATATCGTATGTTATATATAATCAAATATCACTCTGGGAAACAGAAACAAACACTACACTGATTAATTAGCACATTAAACCAAAACGGAAGGTAATGTTGAACAAAACTCATAATGAGTAAATCAATCGAATTTTGACTTTTTTTCCATCTTATCACAATTGCAATCATGAACATCAATGGGAAAATTTAAATAACCAATAGGGTAATGAATTAAACTTCACCCCATTTCACAATCAATTGGCTGTGTAAATTTAGTAGCTAAGTGAATATCGTGTTGGCGCTTATAGCGAATGGCATTGGGTTCGAGTCCCAAAGTCAACATCAACTCCATGATGCAACCTGACGAGTCTCAAATAGGACGAAACACACGTCCTGGATTCCACTGCTAGCCACTATCAATATATGCGCATAATAATAATAATAATAATAATAATAATAATAAAGATGATAATTTGCAAACCAATATACAATAAAATTTATAGGTCAACGAGATATTCAGTCAGTGAATTCATTGATTTCTATCAATATCAAAATGTCAGACAATCAAATCCAGATAATTACTCAGTGATCATTCAATTACTAAGTGTTGATTAACCTCGAAGATTATTTGAACTGTCAGTAACAATTCATGAACAACGGATTAGATTGATTCGGAAGTCAGATATTAACCTATGATATATTGTAACTGTCGAAATGTTTGTAGACAATTGACTTCAGTTAAACACATGGATTATTGATAATTTGACTTCTGTTCAATGTTAGTAAGGGTGAGATCATTAGTGAGCCTTTGAATTGATGTGAAATTTACTTATCTATATGACGAAGTAGCATTTTGACCTTGTAATTAATGCTAGTTAGTAGTAACAACTCAACAACAACAACAACAACTCTAATTCCTAAACCAAACTTTTAATTCTAAATTTTCACACTAGATCATAATCCTACTTTAACTACAGTAAATTAGTGAATTGTGTCAAGGTCACTTTGATGTCACTCAAAGGTCGTTTACAAATTATAGTCTCACAGAAGTAAGAAATTAAAGTCATTCATTCAACACTTAACACATTAGTTTGAGCACATGCTAATTAAGACAAAATCTATTGTAAATTCAAGCTTAATATATGTCCATTTAGTTGTAGAGTTCATTAACTATGAGTTCACTATACGTTTACCAGAGTGATGATATTCGCTCTAACTTTTATTAGTCCATGCAGTTCCTTCTATCTCCAGTAGTCAATCAGAAGACAAAGATAGCTTCCTGACTCACAGGATTATATATATATCGATTACATAGCAACTGTACATCACAGAAGAGAAGTCACAGTTAATGTACAACTAGGCTATCTGTAACATAGAACAAACCGAGTAATAGAAGCCTGATCGAGTCCAAAAGGAATATTTCGACAGTTTTCAAAGCAAAGATGGATAGCACTGGCATCCAGGACAAGCGTTTCATCCTATTTGGGACACGTCAGGTGGATGAATATGCGAGTTGATGTTTACTCAAGGACTCGAACCAAGTACCATTCGCTTCAAACCTCATCACGTTATCCACTTATCTATTAAGTCTATCCACTTTTGCTTACGATAAAATGACTCTATGGATTGCCTCAATATTGCTTCATGAGTGGAGATGGACGGTGGCTAGCAGTGGAATATAGAACACGCATTTTATCCTATTTCGGGACTCATCAGTTTGATTTAGTTGCATCCTGGACTTGATGTGTCACTCCAGGACTCGAACCCAATACCATTAGCTTCAAACACTATCGCGTTATCGATTTAGCTACTGAGTCCTATTAGTGACTTCAGACTATATCGAGGTAGTCGGCACAAAATGCACATACACTAACAAGAGACTGGTCAGTTGCAGTTGTAAATAACAGTGGGAGGATAAAAGTAAATAACATCAAGTCAATCTTACCACAAATGAATATTGAGCACATACTCCATGTTTAATTCCATAAAATTCATTTAATTGATTTAAAATAATTAAATAAGAATCAGGTTTCATTTGATCATTATTATGAAAATCTAATTGAAATGAATTATTTCCTTGTAAAGATAATTGGGTTGTTAACCATTCAATTTGTATGGTGGATGAATTGGCAATGATAGATTTTGGCAAAGTTACACATGGAATAAGAGCTTGATATCAGCATACACATAGATACAACATAAAATAGAGAAAAGACAAGGAAAATTATGAGAAAAAATGAAGAAAAGTACTATAATAAACGATCATATGAGCCCTGATAGATGGAATCTATATGAAAATCAGTAAAGGGTTTTAGAGAGTTTCATTGAAAGTATGAACCGATCAATGTTTGACCACTATTGGAAACCTGGATCCACTGGACAGTCGTGTCGTTTGAAATATGGGGCACCTTAGGAGTGCACAACTCCACGCACGAGAGTCAAACTCGTGACTTTCGGTCTCGCGCGAGAACACCCAAACTGCAGACCACTAAGGCCGTATTCACTGGTGTTAACGTATTCTGCTGAGGAGGCTAATACTATAATAAAACAGTCGTCCTGTGCCTCTAGGTAGTCTAACATTGATCAGTTCATTGTTTCAGTGAATAACTCAGTCCTATGGGAGATCAGTTGAGACTATAATAACTCAATAGCAATATTTCAGACTTGAAAACTGAGTGACATGGTTGCCAAAATCAAGAAGCATTAGTTAACTCAGGGTTGTAACTACACATTGCTGACAATTTCTAACCAGCACGAAATGTAGGTTGTCGAAGGTTTTCTGACGATTAAATTCAATCAGCTTACATTGAAACACATGATGCTCAGCTAATTAAATTTGTGGTCACATGTCAGGTTCATCAATAGAATTCGATGATGACTAAGGACGAGACATATATTACATCAATACAGATCGAAAAAAACGATTCATGAAGTGAAGTCGTTGAGATTCCAATCATAAACTATGATTTATAGCATCAAAAAATTGAGTAGTAAGAAAGTAGTTCCTCATCAATAATAATGAATTTGGACAGTAAATGTAAAACATGGTTAGTCACTGAACATTAACTATTTAGTGCGATTTCTTTCTGTTATAAATTTCAACCTGAACGTAGACTGCTTCAGTCACGCATCGTGTATTTAGGTATGATGCGGTTCTAGTTTTTGTACAATATACTGATCGAGTATACATTCTGATGTTACTATAATTTCCAGCACCAGTCATACTACGTATTATAGTGTGATGTGTGCTACTGATGTCGACAGAAATAAGTAGTATAAATCATCAATAGAAAGTGAAATATCAATTAGCAGAAAGTTAAGAAGATAGAAGAAAACAGAACGAGAGCATAGAATGATTGTTGTGGAAATGACGGAACATTGAAGTCTGAGACGCTTGATTAATATTTTGCAAATTAACTATTTACATTATGGTTCTCAGATTTTATTAAGATCTTCTGTAATACGTCCGGTTGTCTCCACTTGTGTTCTCAGTCACTATAATAGTAGATTATTGGGATATTCAGATATACTCACTTATTATCATGATTTATCACAAACTGATTAATATTGAACTTGAAGTCATCGGATATACTATACAATAGGCTTTCGTATAGCTAGACAGTCTTCGAAAAATCTAGTACTCAGATTGTTTATACGAACTAATTACCAAGTAGGAAAACACAGTCATTTTGAATGATGTTTAGTGCTGATTATTAGTCATCAAACATGTCATGACTAGTTCATTTATAACGATCTTGTCCAAATCCTATAAGGTGTAACATTTCAGCTTAGATTCAAAGTATCAAATGGTGACAGATTACCAACTAGAGCTGAATTGAGATGAAAATGAAACTTCTGCTCGATCATATTCAACTAAATAACATCTAAATATATTATATTCTATTATCAAGTGATTAAGTGATTGAACAATGATTAACTAGATTATCTTGATGGAGTTTTGTTCTCTGAGCTGGATGATTTAGTCGTGGAGCTTTCATCGTTCTTCTGAACGACATCATCAGAAGAAGAATAATGAAAGCTCCACGACAAAATCATCCAGTTCAAAGAACAAAACTCCATCAAAATCATCCACTTGAGCTACAAATCTTCTCTATTAACTAGATTATCATATAACTAGTATGTAATAAACTTACCAGTTTCATCACATGTAGGAACAAAACATGTTTTAATAGATGAATAAGTATCCGTACAAAATGTATACTCAGATAATTGTAGATTTGAATTAAATTGACATAATCTAGAATGACTATTAACTTGATCTATCATTGTTGAACATTGAAAAATTTGTAAACTATTTTTTATGGTTTGAGGAATTACATAACTTTTATGTTGACCTATATAATTATAGTGATTTAGTAATTGTGTAAATCGATAATATGGAGGTTGATTTGGCCAAATACAATCTAAATAACAATCTAAAACATGAGAGAAATCAAAGAGAAATGTATGAATTATGATCATTTTAAATTGAAGCGATTATCAAATTGATCAATTTGTATTCATGGTCTGAAGTCTATGGAATATTCAGGAACTAAACGTATTGTAATAGGATAGGTAATCGTACAATTAGAAATGTGATACGTATATCTTCACTGAATAGTTTTACTGGTCTTACTGTATGATTGATTCATACCAATTTGGGTCGACTAATTTGGTGTATGATAAACCATCTGACTGGATACTTGAATCAATCTGTTAATAACCCCAAACTTTAATCTACACAACAACTTGAACAAGAGAGAAAAAGAGTGAAATATGGAAAGAACGCTTTATTGAAAGGTACTTATGGCATTTCAGATAGCCTTAGGCTTATGGAATATTCTGGAACCCTACTAAACATTGTAGCTGGATAGGTAATTATCTAATCAAACTCTTCAGTTTCTAGATGGTTTTGAAGAACATCTATTCAATGTTGATTGGATAAAATGATTCCCAATTTTTTTTGAGCCTCTCTCAGTTTTTTTTTCGAGGAATACTCTGGGTCTCCCTAACGTTATGCAGTTGATGATCATGCTTTTGTTACCATGTTGATTAAATCATCATCATCACAGCAAAAATTGGATACAACTGGAAAGGAAGGCCCAGGACAGAGTGGGTTGAAGAATGTTGGTCGGCGGCCTATTCTCCTCCATTGGGAGTAACAGGCGTAAGTAAGTAATTAAGTAATCATCATAGGTAAAGTTAATCATGTCATCAAACTATTCATCTGACGCATGATCTTAACCATTTAAATTACTATAATATCCACAAAAGACCCCTTCTGATATTAATCAACATATGCTCACTAGTGACTGGCTTCACTAGGTATATCCTGGAGTTCTAGTGAGAAATAGTGACCAGTGAAGTTCAACTAGGTCTGTTGTGAGTTATTAACTCACTGAAGACAATGGTGGATGCGTCGCTCAATTTCGTGGATTAGTTGAAGTTGGACATTAACACAGTTGGATATTGGCCGGCTCAGTGGTCTAGTGGTTAAGTGCTCGCGCGCGAAACCAGTAGGTCCTGGGTTCAAGTCTCGCGGCGGGCGAGGTCGTGAATGCGCACTGTTGAGGAGTCCCACAATGAGACGAAACGGCCGTCCAGTACTTCCAGATTATCCATGATAGTCTAGCATCAACTGACTCATGATCTTAACCCCATTGAAATTACTATAATATCCATAAAACCCATCTGGTATTATTCACTAAGCTTAGGTCAATCATGACATAGTTATAAATGGCATAACAATTTATAATCTATCATTTACTTGAATTTATTAATGGAATTTTTAAATCAATCCAATTTTTATCATCCATTGGTATAGATTGAATACGAACTGAAATAGAATTAGCTGAAGGGAATGGATTATTAAGAAAGAATTGATCATTTGACATATTATAATCTATATGTAAATGTGAATTCATGTTATTATGTAAATCATTTAGATGAATAATTATGAAATTTTTATAATTATATGATTGAATAGTTTGATATTCATCATTATTATTAAACGATACAATATAACCATATGTATTACACTGATCAAATGTTGATAGATTCGGTTTATTCATTTGAAATAGAATCATATTATTAGCTAATGCTTTTGCATATACATTTGACGGAGATTTGGGTACTGTAAGATAGACAGAGAGAAAGAGAGATGGAAAAAGAAATATGTAAAATAACAAGTTATACATAAACATATTGATTATATTGTTATTAAAGTAATTTCAACAAAAATGTTCGTTATTTACAATGTGGAACGTTATACGTTTGTACACCGGTTTTCCAGTGGTTAAGCGTACTTAATTATCCCTGTTGTTCCTCGTGAAGGAGTATAGACCGTTCACCATCATTCTCCATTCAACATTGTTATTGGCAATCCTTTCTAATTGTTTCCAGTTGTTATTCACCCTTTTCATATCTGTTTCCAATTCTCGACCCAGTGTGTTCTTTGTCCTTCCTCTTTTCAGTTCCCTTTCAGGATTCCAAGTTAGTAATTGCCCCCTGATGCAGTTTGATGATTTCTTCGTAATGTGTCCTATCCAACTCCATCGTCCTTTTCCTAATTTTCATTTCAACTGGAAGTTGATTTGTTTTCTTTAACTCTCCATCGATCTCTGTACTGATCCATCCTTTTCAGTTGTTTCCAGTTTCAATTCATTCTACTTATAATTCCCGGTGCAATGTGTTCCTTGATTTTCCTCTTTTCCGATTTCCTTCAAGATTCGGAGTTAAGGCTCGTCTTGTGATGCAGTTTGATGACTTCTTTAATGTGTGTCCTATCCACCTACATTATAGTTTCCTAATTTCCTCTTCAACGGGAAGCTATTTTAATCTCTCTCATAGTAGGCTCTTGATGATGTCATCCGGTCAACGGATATTGGGTATTTTACGTAGACAATTATTTATAAATACTTGTACTTCTTTGATATTGATTGCGGTAGTTCTCGAGCTTTCAGTTCTATACAGTAGAACTGACTTGACGTTCGTGTTGGAGATTGTGACTTTGATATTGGTTGACAGACAGCTGTTTTGAGTTTTATATGTTCTTCAAATGTAGTAACTCTGCCCTTATTTTGCCAATCCTTACCTTTATGTTTGCATCAGATCCTACTCGTTCGTCGATCACGCTGTGCAAGTATGAATCCATGAAGCATAGTGAGACGAAACTGTTCAAGTAAATTTCAGAGTAGTCAGGGTAATCATAGTATTAGTAATAATAGAAAAGACTAACTATTCAACATGAGATGAAGTATTTTCTAGAGAATTTAGAAATTTGATAATTATGAAGAAATGAAACGTGAGTGTACCTGTCCTATTGAGAACGATCCTGAGGCATTTTACGCGATATTTCTGACCATTGGTTATGATACTCAAGTGGAACCCAACCATACAGTCTGCACCTGTTAACACTGCTCAGACCAACAGTTAGTGTATTCATGCACTGATGTTATGTATTGGTTTGGCTGGATCTAGTTTTTTTCCAACCTTCTCCTACACCAGACATCATTCACTAGGTTAAGGGGTGAATAGGCCTGTTTATCATGTGTCCCAACAACCTCATTTGATGATGATTTATTACATGATCAGTCGATTTGCCATCAATACCTACTACCCTATACTCGCTCTTTGGTTAGCAGGGGGATATCTAGCCTATGCCACAAGTCACTCAAATTAATAACATCGATCAAACATATCAAATACATATCAACATTTCATCAGACATCAACCAACCACAGCTAATGAGACTTCTAAAATAAGCTGAGTTTTCGATATACTCAACTACTTCAGTTCCTATTATTAGTTTAGGTATTACCATAGATTAGTTCTGAAGTATACATTTTCATTCTTCATTGAATAGGACTATATCATTTGGATATTTTTAACCAACAAGTGAATCTCTTAGTAGAAGATCAACATCAATGTGGTAGGCAAACATTACTTACCTAAACCTTTTCGTATAAATCGTCGTTTACAACTGAATTCATTAATAAATTGATTTTGATATAAAAGTCGAACAGAGATTTCATATAATTTACATGGTATTAATGGGCAATTGAAGGTAAATTTTGTTGTTTCATTATAAATAGGTAGTTTAATTGTGAAACAATTTAAACGTTGTGGTTCATTTTCCAATTGTGGTAGAAAATTCATAACTTTCTCTGATGAATTACCCTGTTGAAATATGTATTACCAAAGAGGATTAAAAAACAATAACAAATAGAATAATAATAACATGTGCTCACTAGTGACTAGCTTCGTGAGGGAATTCTCGGAGTTCTAGTGAGAAGTCGTGACCAGTGGAGCTAATCCGTGTCGGGTAGAGACAGGTATCTACCTCAGTACAATGGAAGTTGGTCGCGCGATTTTGTGGATTGGTTGATGTTAGACACTAACACCATTGGATGCCGGCTCAGTGGTCTAATGGTTAAGTGCTGAGGCGCGAAGCCAGTAGGTCCTGGGTTCGAATCCCGCTCGCGGGATCGTGGATGCGCACTGCTGAGGAGTCCCATACTAGGACGAAACGGCCGTCCAGTGCTTCCAGGTTTCCAACGGTGGTCTAACATCAATTGATTCATGATCTCAACCAAAAACTTAACAATCTCCACAACCCCCATACTGATAATAATTTAATAGTTGAATTCATGAGTCAGTTGAAGCTAGGCCATCATGAAAAACCTGGAAGCACTGAACGGTTTTTTCGTCTTACTATGGGACTCCTCAGCAGTGCGCATCCACGTTCCCACCTCGCGAGATTCGAACCCAGGATCTATCGGTCTCGCATACAAGCGACTATACACTAGACCACTGAGCCCGCCGACATCCAACGGTGTTAATGTCTAACCTCAACCACTCCATGAATAGAATAATATTCAAATGATGAATAGAAAGGATTTAAATCATTCAAAATTAGATTTTGATCAGTTCTAGTTAGTATATACGTATTCTTTGAGGATCACAAGGTTGTCAAATCAATATATTTACATGGTAATGTTAATGTTCACAATAAAACTCAAGCTTTCGCTTTAAACATCAGCATGTTATTCACCTAGCTATAATGTCTAGAATAACGCTAGCTTGTTCAAGAAGTGTAATTTCTATATATTTGAAACATACAATTCATATAGCGAAGGCTGATACTAATGTTCCGAACTCAAACGTATAGGGCTAGGCGAGAAGAACCAATAAGGACTTAGAGTTGACTCAAGACTGCCTTTACCTGTTAAAGTGTCAGTGATTTGGCACAGTGCCAAGGTGGTATAAGTCGGTGTTCTACTGGCAATTTGGTCACGTGATATATTAACAAGTCTGTAAGACACGACACGCATCTTCTAAAATAACAACGATTGATTCAATGATTTACTAACAGGAACTGTCAACAACCAAAAGCATTATGAACATGTCCACAGTAAATCAATATATTGACAAGCTGAATGAAAGACAAATTATATTTAAATCGTTCAAAGCAACTAAAAATGGCTATAAGCGGTTAGCACGACAACATAGATACATGAAATGATGTACCTGTAACACCATAAAGAAATACAAGAAGAATACATATTTAACATGACAAGTAAGAGCAGGTGTAAATCTTCAAGTACAAATTTCAGTGTACGTGTACATATTATACATCATTCAATAGCACTCAATTAGATAAATAAGACAAAGTACGCCCCATTAAAAAATATTAATCCGTTCAAAAGTTATGAAAGAAAATGTGACCCGGAAACATCCTTTAGAAAGTCCGCGCGTCAAAATCCTATAGAAATGACCGAGACAGCCAAGTTCGTCAACACACTTTTGACCATAACTTTCGAACGGATAAATCGATTTCGCTCATTCATTTTTACGGGATTTCTGTTTCGTCAATATTCGTTTTCATATTTACCTGTCAAGTTAATATTCTATGTTTGGTGTTAGAGTTCTTTATTCTCTAGTGAAATTTTAAAATATATATTGAGTATTCTTTATATTTCACTCAGATTCCATGTCTACCCTTATTCCAATTATTAAACTGTACAATGAATTCCAATGATCAAATATCTTGCTGCAGTGGACCATTCTGATTGAATCAGGTATTCATTCCTTTGTGATGGCTGAGAGTGATTCTTGAGTGTTATGTAGTTAAATACCACTGATCGAATCACTAAGAAATAAAAAATTGTGTGAGGATAACTTACTAGTTTGATGATGGATTATTAGAAAGTCTTGTCAAGAAGGTTGTGATAATGTTACAATTGACTAATGTATTACATGACCACTAAATGTCTTGATGATACTCAGTTGAATCGTTAATTTATCGTCTGTTTAGATGTATCAGAGAGAATAAACATGTTTTTTGTTTAGTTGTTTGAGTCTTGTGTGATTGAACCATATAAGAAAAGAGCAGTTTTGTTGATTTAATTTGACTATTTACTAGCTCACCTAGATGGTCCACTAATATAAGTAACCTTCGGCTAACCAATGACACGAGAAATATGAAGTAACAACCGAGAGTAACATTCAAGGACTATTGGTTCAAAATGCAGTTCCGCACATTCGTTCGTTCAATGAACAAAATAGAGAACAACCCAGCAAATAGATAACATCTAAATTATCCAGTTCGAATTTGTGAATCATTCATACAGTAAAAAAAGAGCAAATTACTGATCACATATCTACAAGTGAGATTGAGCTGTACCGTTTAGGTTGTCACATAAAAGCTTGGATGATATCCGAATGTGCTGAAAACCAATGTAGAATTACCTTAGCCCACCAGATTATATTACATTAATGACCGAACTTAAAAAAAATAAGAACAATCAGATTCTCAATCAATGGTGCATAACTATAGTACATTTTATAGATCCTGAAATTAGGAGTGGGGGGGGGCATGGGAATAATTCGATCACAACTAACAATGATGTTGCTTATTGAAAACTGTTTCGATCTTGAAAATGTACATCAATTGATCAACATAAGTAGTATCTTACCATTGAACAACTATGTATAAAGCATGTCTTTTCTAAATTCTTTTCTGGTCTACCAATATGTGAAATTTCAAGTAAATACATAGAACTATTTATTATATTCAATAGATTGGATCTAATTAACGATGGTAATGACCAATAAATGAAACTTTCATTATGATTTATTTGTTCAAATGTTAAATTACAATCCATGGAAGGATTCACTAACAGAAAGAAAAAGAAAATATAGAACAAGAATATTATAATTAATCCTTAAAACAAATATCATTTATACAATGATAGTTTGTAGTTTCTAGTACCGTGATATACCAACATAAAACTTGTATAAAAACACTACCACCGAAGTCCGACTCACTGCCTTCTCCTGGCATTACTTTTGTTTACGAAATCGAGAGGACAAAAAGCGAATACCCGGCAAATCAACCGGGTTGGTCCACCTAGGAGAGTTGGAAAATCCTGATTCCTAATTGTTGTAACGGGTGTGGGTGCAGGTTATTGATAAGCAGCGTTTATATCGACCGATCGGTTACAGTGACACGTAAATACGTACGAACGACCTAGTGCCCTGATTGGCCCTGCTCCCCTGTCTATCCCAGCCAGTTGAGTCCAGAACGAAAGTCACAGCCTCTGAGATATGAATCATTATATTTCAAACACACTCTGTTTATATACTAACCAAGCAGACCACATCATACCATAAAAATAGGAAACAACATTTACACAATATTAAACAACTGAAGCAAATATCGACCAATAGGAAATGTACATTTAACGTCCAAGGACACCATTCGACTTGACACGATAATTATTGGCATATTCCTCTGCATACCTAACACTAATCAGTGGTGCACATGAGATCCAGGATCATGAGGGAACAAAAAGGTGTATGAATCAATCGTTGGTCACCGACAACCATGAGATTGCATCTCTTTACGTTGTCCCACTACCTCGTGGATTAGACGTTTAGTTTAAAAAATCGGGTTGTGGCCTTCTAATAAAACCACTTGCTTTGGATTAGGCACCCGAACAGTATCCCAGCTTTCACAAAAATCGAATTTTTATGTGGCGCATATCTATTTGGTGCCTTCTTGCAACAATATTTATGTTTAAATAAATAAATAAACTAAATTTTAAATCGGTTATTCTACCTTCTGGACAGACCGATGTATCCATACCTTTCAAGTCAGTTGTTCGATTATTAACCTTGACTAATTCTATGCGAGTGTGTATGTATCCATTATTTATCCTACTCACCACATATCTATAACTTATTTTTGTTCGACTATAAATATCGAGCTATTCTTGATCAAAACAAGTTGGTTCCCTCGAGTTATTCGCTTTGCGTCGCTTCCCTTTCCTGCTTCTTATTCTGGATGTCTGTTTGATTAAACGAATGTTTAAAATATATTCCTGCAGCGTGACGCGTAATTGGCTTATTATTACCGTCGTCACACAAACGTGGTTAGCTTAAGTAATAAATGGAGCTTAATGAAATATTTCTATTCATCCAAACTGGAGTCAGACAATACCATCATACCGGGCATAAAACGTTCATGGTATAAAAAAGAAAACAATCATATTGAAAAGTGTGTAAAAATTTTGAGAAATTGATAGATCCATCAGTGTCTTCTACAAGTTTCTCTATCTATAAATTCTGAAAAGACAACGATCTGATGGATAAAGCGTGTTTATATTCTAGAAACCTCTCAAAAGATCCAAACAGGCTGTTAAGAGTTCGAACGATGTTCCTAGTAGTTAGAGCTAAGTTCTTAGAGTTAGCACTTAGCGTTTAGAGTTGGTTTTTTCATCATGAAAGCACATCAGCGATAATATAATCAAACGGATATCGAAATTAGAGCTAGGATTAATCTGTTATATCTAATCTAGAGTCAAGATTAAGGGTTTGATACGCGGAACACTATCAGATTTATATAAATCGTATTCAAATTTCGCGCTATGACCTGAAAGTCGAAGTCTTGCTTCCGATTCGCTCGTCGTTATACACCGATTTCACCTGCAAATTAATCTGATATTGATATATTGAGCCAATCGGAAATCGGCCTGATGATGGGTGAACGTAGTTGATCAAAAGTTGTTTTACATTACTAAGGAATGAGACATAATAAAGACATAACAAATATCTTCCTCACTACATCTTTTCATTCGAGTTGCCCATTGTGTTTGTGCATAGGAGAACTTTGTGTCAAAATTAGACTCACACAACGTCCAATATAATACATAACATTCCGTTAACATGTATCATACTGCAATGTTTGATAGTTGAAGGTATTACATGGAAATCCAGCGTGACTTAGGTTTTGTGCTAGCTGAGATTTGTAAAAACGTTGTTCCCGCAGTCTTCAGTTAGTGGAGGCTGTATTCATGATTCAAACCTGAATCAATCATTTTAATGATCTAAAAAATTGTCATTACGATACTGAGTATTCAAATGACCAACTATAAGACTGGGGTTCGTACATTGATCAATAGCTGAGTGAGTAGTAACCAAGGGCATATTTGTCTAGTCTATGAGTGTTAATCACAACAGCATTACTTCATTCAAAATATTAAATCATTCCACTATATTTACAGAGACTTCGAATTTGGTCAGAAAGAAGTCTTTGCAATTAATCAGTCATTAAATCCTAACAACTATAAGTATGTTTAACTACCAACTACATAGATGTGTAATGTTAGTTAGTGTATAAGTAGGTTAGAATAAAGCCAAACTAGGATGTGACATCAGTCTATGAAATTATTAGTTATTGGAATGAGCTTCGTTGTTAAGTTCAGACTATCTGGTGTAAATGTCTGTCTGATTTTCGTAGTTAATTGTTTGAGACATCGATTGGTCTGATCGAGAATTGGTTGCAATGGTGCAGATAAATATATTCTTTATCTTTAGATAAACTTAGACCTTTTACTTCACTAATTCCTTCGGCCTGACATCCCTTACCAACACTGATATTGTTGCTCATTGCGCATTTGTCTTGATTACTTCATCGAGCATGTTCATTTGAAGTGGTATACCAGCTGATTCATATATGTTACGGATACTACATTGATCATGACTGACTGACATATATATGAAGCTTATGTGTCTGAGTCTAAGTAGATTATAATTGGTTGTCAGTCTAACACGTTGAATAGACTTAAATGAAAAACACATTTTATTTACTCGATAGGACAAGTTAAGTCTGTGACCGATAGATAACTCGTCATTGCCAAAATCCAAAATGGTTAATTTCATTCTGTTAATGGTTTATTGTTTTTTTCTAGTTGAAGTTAACAGTCCAAGACGAATGACTTTGATTAAAAGTCATATGATTTGTCCTACTCGACTACTGTATTATTCCAGTCCAGGTAGGCGGTATTGGACATACATATAACACACGTCGACAAAATACGACATCTGAATTATCACAATAACTTAGAAAACTAGGCAGGACTGGGCTGATTCACAGTGTGCACTAACGACTGTCCTAGGGATTGAAATCACGAACCTTATGTCGAACAATGGAAATTGACTCAAATTCCCGATCTCAATCAGTTCGTCGTACTGTGTGAACATCAGCTATTTCCATCTGTTATAATTTTTTTATTTTTGAAAAGGTTAAGGAAAAATGTTTATGAAAGCTACAAGTATATGATCATGGGATATTTAGAGAACCGTCCTTGCATACTGTGGAACCATCAAATGAGTAGTTCTAAGGATGAGGGCAAGGTACTAAGTGGGAAAAAAACTCACTAGTGAGGCTTTAATCTTTAGCCAACCAAGAAAATCATCACATCGGTTACACTTACTAACGGAGAGATCAATTTTAAAAAATCAAGCAGCAAAGCACAAATCAAAACGGGCTTTCAATCTACGAAGTCGAAAAATTCAACTTCTAAGGGTTTGCTGTTGCACCGATACAGATATTCTTGATTGAACCTTGGAATATATATGTGTTCTGAGTATTTTCTCGATATAATCACGTTGTAACAGATTTTATAGGAAAGACGAATTATGGCTAGTAGTGGGATCCAGGTTGCGCATTTTGCCCCGTTGAGGACTTATTAGGTGGATGTAACGGAATCTCTGAGTTGATGTCCACCTTCATGAGTCGACCACATTACCTTTCGTTTCAAGTCCCAAAGGGGTTATTCACTGGACTACTGAATCCACAAAGTCACCAGTCCGTGTAATGCATTTGAGTTTAATTCGTCTCTTCTACAAAACTTGGAAAAAAATGGCTATATCCAGGCAATTAGCACAAGCTACACCTATGAGTACTAAAACCGATTAAGTCCAAATATTAACAACCGGATAGTTCTAACTATAACAAATTAAAATTCATAACTGTTACACAAATGAATGGACTATCCGGCCCCAGTAGCTTATTGAGTAACTCATTCCGCATTTGAAACGAACAGTACTGAATTTAATTTCCAGAATAAACAACAACCATGAAATACAAGTTCTTGTAACTGACCAGTCGTGAATAAGCCGAAATGCACTGTAATTTATTATTCAGTAAAACCAAAAAACATTTTGACTCATTCCTTCAAATTCAACAATCTTTGTTGATGATTAACATCATGAACTGGCTAGCATATAAACCTAGAAGCATTAAATGGCCGCTTCGTCCTATTGTGGAACTACTCCTCAGCAGTACTCATCCACGATTCCACCTCGAGAGATTCGAACCCAAGGCATTCAGTCTCGCATGCAAACGCTTAACCTCCAGACCCCTGATTCGGCATCCAACAGTGTTCATGTCTAACTTCAACCAATCCAATCTTTGTTGAATATATAATATTTAAATTAATAATAATAATGACAAGCAACAACAACAACAACAACAGTAATAAAAGAAAAAAACAACTTTACACAATCTTACATTTATCTGTCGTAATGGATTCAGCAATTCCTTTATATTTATTAAATATTGGTTCAATAATTATGTCATATTCTTGTAATGGTGTAAGTTGATTTAATTCTATATTAAATTCATTAATAGATCCCCATTCATCATGATTAGTTCGTTGTTGTGATTCAATGAATGGATTCCATTCTGGCCATAAATTACTTAAAACACTGATTTCCTTATAAGTAATATTAAATGGACATTTCGAGGTAATATTATGTGAATACACATATTGTACATATGACATTATCATTGATTTTGAATTGTAAGCCTTGTTTTATTTAATATAGAAAAAAGGGGGGAAAGATAGATGATCATATTTTGTATCAAAATGGGAATAAATAACAACTTTTAATGGTTGAGATCATGAGTCAATTAAAACTAGATCACTATGGAAAACCTGAAAGCATGAGGCTTGTGACTAAAAGAAATATTGAGGTCATCCTCACGGGATACACATATGTCAATAAGAGTCAGTCAGCTATGATATGCATCAGTTCAAGTAGCCATACCTCATTAACACAACAAGATAAACACCAAATACATAGGAGCTTTTACTTCACTGGTAGTAATATATATTTAAAAAAATTTGTATAGTAATATCGTACAGTAAGCAAGAGTTAATTTGTAGAAAGAAAGGTATAAAGTAATTTTAAACTCACAGTTTAAGGGAAGAAAAAAAGTGTATACACTGACACCATTGTGATCGATTCTTAGATATATATCACCCAGAGTCTCCAGCCATTGGTTACGATAGTCCTGCGGACCCCAAACAAATAGTCTACATCTATCAAAATGGCTCAGACTAGAAGTTATTGACTTCAAGCACTGATGCCACGTTTTGGTTTGACCGCCCTTAACTTTCTTCCAACCGTCTCTAACACTAGTCATCATTACGAGTCGTAGTAATCGGTGTTCAGGCATACGTAACACGTGGCCAACACATCTTAGTCGATGAAGAATTCTTGCTTTAGCCACAAGTGACGCCAAACGAGCTTTTTGAATCTGTACAGAAAATTTGTCAGACACCAACACATTTGAGCTCACTCCCTATCCTTAGTTCAGGTGTTGACATAGGGCAACCCCGAAACAACAACTTGCAATAAAAGTGGAAGAAACGTATTCCAAACGTCCTGGCATTGTTGCTCAGTGCTACCAAAACACTTAGCATTTTATCAGCGTTTTCACCAAACAGTACTATATCATCTGCGTATTCTAAGTCGATAAGTGGACCTCCTAAAAATAGATCAATGTCCGAAAATTCAGTCGATAAAAACGTTATTTCCAACAGCAGGTCTATGATTGAGATTAATAAAAATAAAGATAATGGACAATCTTGAGGGACATCACTTAAAGTTGCAAAATCAGATAACAGTTGTCCATAAGCTCTGGCTCAACTGGTAGTGTTCTAGTCAACAGCCTTCGCAAGGTTTATGTACTTTTGAAGTATGACTTTCAATGACAGACAATACCACAAAACCTCTCAGTCCAGCGAGTCAAATGCTGCTTTTAAGTCAAGAAAAACTACAATCAGAGACTGGTCAATTCTAATCCTTAACATCAACGGGAAGATTCAAACAACCAATACAAAAATGATTTAATGATATATTTGATAATCATATTTTTACAAACAAAATAGATCAGATAAGATTGCGATTACATTCGATACAGTGAATCTCAATCTATTGAAGTCACATCCGGTTTAATGTAGCCACTTAATAAACAAGTTCTTCTTTGTTTTAAGAAGTTTACAAAAAAAAGAAAAACTAGTCATACATTCAATTATAGGATAATTAATTAATCACTTGACGTGAAAGATCACCTATTCAAATCGTGACTTCATGAAGTATAGAGTAAGTGTCACAAATTGTACCGAACTATATTACTCAACATTAAATTGTACTTGAGTAATGACTGTTGATCGATAAGTAACGTTTATCAAAGTATCTAACAAAATAGAGCAATATCAATGTCATATGCGCAAAGATAGTGTGACAAACAACTGGGAGTGGAAGGGAATCGAAAATCAATGGGAGGTGAAAGTAATGCAGCGTTTTTTGCTCATACAAGTTTTTCTCTGGTTGTTCCAATAAAACATTTAATTATCTTGTTAAAAAACAAAGGAAGAGGGGAATATTTTTGTCCTTGTTGTTTATCAGTATAGGGTTGCGGAGATTATTAAGTTATTGACTGATGATAGACCACCATTGAAAACCTGGGAGCACTGGAAGGCCATTTCGTTCTATTGTGGGACGATCCCGCCGGCGAGATTTGAACTCAGGGCCTTCCGTCTCGTGAGCGAACACCTAACCCACTAGACCATTTGCTCACTATTGACTAGCTTCGTTAGGGAACTCTCGGAGTTCTAGTGAGAAGCCGTGACCAGTGGAGTTATTTCGTATCGAGTAGAGACAGTTATATACCTCGGTACGATGGAAGATGGTCCAAATAAAAATGATGTTACCATCACTCTTGTTGAACAAGGTAATGGGTATCTGGAATAGACTTTGGCGTTTGAATTGAAATGTCCGCGGTTTAAATTTCGATAAATGAACACTGAAATTGCGATGTAAGTATATACATCCAGGATGACAGACATGTATTGAATTGGTCACAATTCATCTATTCAAGAAAACAGAATGGCTATATACAGGCAATCAACACAGAATGCATATAGACTATTAAAACTGATTATAATTTAGTAGTGATCATCAAACAACTGGATAATTGAAACCCATTAGATTAGTTCATCTAGAGTAGATTAATTGTGGTTGGTTAGCAAAGGGATTCAGGATACGCATTATGTCCTAACTGGAACTCATATGCTGAATGTACTCTACATACAGAGTTTATGTTCACTCCACGACTTTAAGATAGTACCATTTGCTTCAAACACTAAAATGTTATTCACTAAACTACTGGGTCCAAACAATCATTCATTTATGAAACAGTTATGAATTTCAATTTCATTTGTGATTGTTTAAACAATCCTGTTGTTGATATTTTGAATAAAAGTAGCTGAGTTCGAATCTGAGTAAATATTAACACATGCATGGAGATGTATCCAGGTGACAAGTTCAAAATATGACAAAACGCGTATCTCGAATTCCCCTAATAACCACATCTTATACATTCCACAAAATTTTGTGACACAATTTACTACATTGTTACAATCTGGGCAATTTAAACCATTTTAAACTTCTAGATAGTGATTTTCTATTTGAAAAGGATTATTGGTTATATAGAAGATGATTTTTAACTTTGCCTGGAGCCCTTCTGAGGTTACTGCCGGTCCAAAGCCTGGATAAAGGAAGAGGCTTGGGCATAGGATGAATACTGGTAAATGATGGTCAGCGGCCTCTGCTCCATTAGGCGTAGGTAAGTAAATGAGTAAGAAGGTGATTGGTAACATCGAATTCAAAGCACTTCAATGAATGTATAGTAGGTAAGACTAAGTTTTAAAACTAAATATAAATTTACCCATGGTGCTTGAATACTATAAATTCGATCAGTACAATGAATTGTATTAAATTTCCCCATAGCAACAATTATATATCCAATAGGAATTTCATTAATTTGCCAATATAATGTTTGGGATATTGGTAACCATGTTAATTGTAACCAATTATAACCGATATTTTTAATTGATAATTGATTTATTGATTTTTGATAATGATTAATAGATCTTTGTATCGTTGGAATTATTTTAATAATACAATTCCATGATGAACTTTTACATGTATATAGTGTTTCAACAATACAAAATTTATATTGACTACCTTCTGTTAAATTTTCTAAACATATTGATGTACTATGAGTTTGATATTGAAGTGTATGAGTTCTGAAATAGAACCAAAAAACAAAATCAACCAATCAATCAAAGGGAAAGAATTGTTAGGTTCTAAGTTACACAAATATATACATTTTGATGGTAATGTTGATCATTGATTGTGTTCAATTGATGGTACTATTGAAAATCAGAGAGTAGTGTATTGATAGATGATTTGTTTAAGTATTGAACACCATAACGTTGATCTTTTATGATTCTAAAGGCAATCAAACCTCAGAATATTCAAGTTTGAAAGAGAGTATTTAACTGTTGAACTGCCCTGTAACGGCCAAGAGTGAGGAGAGTCCAATCTTCCTCTAAAATTGCTCTTACATGGAAGTTGGACTAACTGTCTTCCCGTAGAGGTGTTCTTTACGAAATTGAGAGGGCAAAAACTGAGTATCCAGTGCTGTAACCGAGGTTAGGGGATATGGAGGATCCACCTGGAGGAGTTGAAAAACCCTGATTTCAAACCAATAGTGCACATGGGCTACAGGATCCTCAGGGGAAAAAATGGTGTATAAACTTATTTTTGGTGACCGGCTACCATAGGACTGCGTCTCCTGATGTTTCTCCACTGCCTTGTGGAACAAAGCTTTAGGTCGAAGGCTCCGGGCATGGTCTCTTAAGAATACCACCTGGTTTGGTCTTGGCACCTGGATAGTATCACAGCCCACACACAAATTAAGTGACGTTTGTGGTGAAAATATATTGGGTGCCATTTTGTATCAATATTTATGTGTTGAAATAAATATTATAAATTACTGAGAAGCTTCAGAGGATTGATACTTCGTATGAGATTTGAAACTAGGTTATCTAGCATTAAAGGCGTTGCGAATTAACTATTCATGACAAAAATGACCTCCTAAGTCAATTAGTTTTTTCTCAACTAACTCCATATATCTAACATCAAAACATTTTAGATACAATGTTGAGTTACCTAACCTAGTTGTAACATGATCACCGAAATTAGGTCGATACTGAAGGAATAAACGTTTATGATGTAGAATAAAGCAACATAGGATGTTTTGATTCGTTTAAACTCCGGGCTCATCGATATTTCATCATCATATCCATATCTTATAGTTAGAGCCAAACATATGAACTTCAGATCATGAGTGTCCATTCATCAGTAAATACACCAAATAATTCACGGTTGTAAATCATACATATCGAAAATAGAAAACTATGGTAAAAAACCAAAGATTCTTCAAGTGTTTTACTCATGTACAGTGAAAAAGCTTTGTAAATAGAGTTGATGTAATATAAATAAATACTTTGAAAGTAGGAATGAATAGTTTTTCTAAATATAACTTCATATTCATTAACTCTCTTAGTAATATCAATTCAATTGTTTCATCCTTATATGAAGTTACAATAGTGCTCATTCATCAACCATATAACCTTCTGGCCTATGAGCTAGTGCCTAACAAATTGAGTTATTATTCAACAATTTACATTTTTTTTTAGTTCTGATAACTCATAATACCGTACAATTATCATCCAATGCTCTTGTGGTGTGTGCTACTTATATTGACATAAGTAGTATATGACGTTAGTTGTGAACAGAAAGTCTGGCAGCAGAGAGACAAGAAAAATCGAACAGTAAAGAAGGGAAACAGAATGCAATTTGTATGAAAATGCAAGAACAATGAAGTCTGAGTCATTTTAAGACAATTGGTGGACATTTTGCAAATTAAGCATTTACTTTATGATTGTTTAATTTTATTAACAAGTACTGTGATTTTGTGTTGAATACATTCGATTGTTCCCCACTGGTGTTCTTGTTCACTACACTATCAATGAATATCTATCTCACTCCGCTTGCTACCATTTAATTACTAAGACTCTAAGAATTGTCTCTGAATGATTAATCTCGAATCATTCTTTATCTTCTCTCTCTGTGCATTATGATGAAACATGATAACCAATAACTCTGAGATGATGTAGATTTGTAGCTCAAGTGGATGATTTTGGTGGAGTTTTGTTCTCTGAGCTGGATGATTTGGTCGTGGAGCTTACATCATTCTTCTGAACATCATCAGCACAAACTTCAGATAGAATTGAAGTGTTCGAATTTCTCCATATGTTTCACAGCTGTGCATCTCGATGTTGATTGGTTCTTATTGACTCTAAATTTTTCATTGTTTACTTCTTTGTTTTGGCTATGTCTCCTATTGATTTGATTTTTGTTCTTATATTTGTGCACGATTTTTCTGATTGGTTGGTAAATTGGATTGATTTCAATATGCTTGTTTATTGCTAATTGACATGAGTGCCAGGCTTCTAAAAATTCCCTGGTGTTTTTGGAGTTTCCTCTGTCTAAGATTTCCACATATTTCCAATCGAATGAGTGTCCGCAGTTGTCCACGTGTATTGATATAAATGAGGAGATATCATGGTATTTGACTGCTAACTGATGTTCGTGTAGGCGAAGGTGAAGGGGGCGTCCGCTTTGTCCGTAGTAGTGTTTTTCGCAGTTGGCACAATTGATTTTTTAGATGATGTTTGATTTGTTTTCCTTTGTTATTTCATCGTTTGGTTTGCATAGGATTGATTGTAGTGATTTTGTCGGTTTGTGTGCCACACCTATCCCGAAGGTTTTCAGCAGTCTCGTTGCGGTTTCTGATATTCCTTGTATGTATAATAGGGTGATCCTTTTGTTGATTTCTCTTCTTGACTTCGGTTCTGATGTTGCATGCGGTTGGTATTTTTTGATGAAGTTGATTGGGTAGCCGTTCTTTTCAAATGCGTCCTTCAGGTATTTCTCTTCATTTTTTTCGTGCTGCCAGTGTGCTGCAGTGTGTCCTCGCCAATAACTTTGCCTGAAGTCACTCTGTGACTACTATCGGTCCCAAGTGCGGATAAACAAGGAGAAGGAGAGAAGGGTTTGATATGCATAAGATTAGTGACCTTAATCCCATAGAAGCCTAACTCAATTAAAACAAAACAACCACACAAACCAGAATAGAATCACTAATACATAAATAAGATTTAATAAATTATCACTTACATATTATAAATGAATAGAGTAAAATCAGTTTGTTTTAATGTAGACCAATATAATTGAAAATATTTAAATGATTTTTTATTTTCATTTAAAATTGGCACAAAATTTAATTGTAATTTCGATTGTATATTCATAGAATGATGTGCAATTAATTGTAATGTTAATGTTATACTAACTTGTCTTTGACTAGTTATATAGAATGCTTTTAAAATTGTATTAGATTGTGATAGATTTTCTCTTGTTCTATAGATTCTTAACTCATAATTAGATAATTCATCAAATTCAATTGAATCTATTGAACCCTAATAAATAATAATATTAAAATAGATTATGTAATAATTAGGAATATATAATGAATCATAATATGTTTGTATGCCCCCAAATACCCTGGTACGGTCGAGAGTGGGGTGAGCCCGCCCTCCTTCTCGAAATGCTCTCACACGGCCGCGCGTATACAGCCTCTGCCAGGGAAGTCCTACTCATTACCTTCTCGTGGCGAGGGTGTTGTTTACGAAAATGAGAGGACGAAAAGCGAATGTCCGGCGATTTAACCGGATCACAAACCAAACCAATGGTGCACATGGGCTCCAGTATCCTGAGGGAACAAATGGCGTATGAACCAATCGTTGGTCACCGGCTACCATGGGACTGCATCTCCATACGATGCTCCACTGCCTTGTGGGTCATACCTTTAGGTCAAAGGCTCGAGGAGTGGCCCCCTAAGAAAGCCACCTGCTTCGGTCTGTGCATCCGGGCAGTATCACAGTTCTCACACAAATCGAATGATTATGTGGCGCATATGTATTTGGTGCCTTCTTGAACCAATGTTTATGTGTAAATAATAAAAATAATAAAACACACACACAAAGAACACAGTAGACATCTGAGAGTATTCTAACAGTCTAAACATGATGAGTATAAGTTTCTTATAATGTCAATTGATCACTCTGTGAGTAAAGATTTATTTAGATGGCTTAGAGGTGAACTCTAAGTGTAAGGGATGGATAATATACTAGCAGATTGCGCAAATCCAACTCTACATGTAGCTCTTCTAGAATTACTGGCGCTTCCAAGCCCGGGAAAAGGAGGAGAGTTAGACAATGGGTTAGCGGGCCATCTCGCAGAAAACCAACTCGCTAAGAAAAATGATGTAAATGGATAAGACATATAATAAGGAAATCACCAAACTGCGTAACAAGACAAGCCCTAACTTGGAACTTGGAAGAGGAGCGGAAAAGAGGAAGGCCAAGGAACATATGAATAACAAACTGGAAAGAGCTGTAAGGGATTGAATAGGACAGGGTTGGATGGAGAGTGCTGGTGGGCGGCCTATATTCCTACACTCGAGGACTAACAGGTGTAAGTAAGTAAGCAAGATTGCTTAAGTCGAAATAGATAGATTAGGGTTCGAATCTGTGGTTTTATGAATAAAAATCAACTATCTTAACTTCCTAATCATCATTCTAATACGATGTTTGCCACAACGAAAGAAGGAAGTTGTGAAATGGTTGCCCAAGTATTGTTGTGTCCGGTAGCAGAGTCTTAAAAGTACGAAGCTAATAAACTAGAAACCCGTAAAAAGGCTGTGTCTGACCGGTCTCAAGCATTTCCCTTTTGGACAGTAAATAATTTCCTCCGAAGTTGTCAAGGCTACCGCTTAATTAGTTTTTTTCTTAGTTATCTCAAGAAGAAGTATCCATCTATAATATGGGTAACCGGAAAGTGGAAACCACTCTTTTCCCCCCTTAACATTCACTAATCCCAAAACAGTTTTGATGAAAAGTAGTATTTTGCTTGGCTCTTGATAAAAATCATTGTAAAACCAGTGAAATATTTCATTTTGTCTTCAAAATAAGTAAATAGGTAATTAGAGGTAGCTTTATGATCCAAACATTAAAGTTTGGATCAGCAATTTCGTGATTCAATTCCTCACATAGACAGTGTAACTCAAAACTGGAAATAATTTATATTAATCAACATCTAATAATAGTAGCAGTAGTAATAATAATAATAATTGTAGTAAATATAATGGTGGTAGTAGTAACAGTAATAATAATAGTAATAATTTCAATAGTTGGGATCATGAGTCAATTGGAGTTAGACCACCATGGGGAACCTGAAAGCACTGGATGTCGGCTCAGTGGTCTGGTGGTTAAGCAATCGCACACAAGACTGATAGGTTCTGGGTTCGAATCTTACGAGGCGCGATCATGAATGAGCATTGCTGAGGAGTAATGCCACAATACGATGAAACGGCTATCCAGTGCTTCCAGGTTTTCCATGGTGGTGTAGCTTCAATTGACTCATTATCTCAACTATTGAAATTACTACAATCTCTACAAAAACACCTTCTGACAGCAAGAATAATAATAATAATAATAATCAGCTTACCTTAATTTTCAAATTATATGACTGTTCACAATCCCATTTAATATTCATAGAACCTTGGAAACTAGAGTATTTGCATGTGAAACATGGTGATAATGAGAACGCTACACCTTCAGTTGATTTAGTCCATTGATTTAAACATTTCATATTGGAATTATCAATTACAGTATTATCAATAACATTGATAGATGATATAATAAAATAAATGAATAAAATATGCATAGTTGATAAGTTTTTACATCTTAATTCAATTCAATTCCATTGATGAGAATGATGGAAGCCGTTAAGAAAACTATAAAGTAATAATATAGAGTACTAGTAATAATTTAAATAGTATAAATAGATATACATATATGTTAATTTATTATTTATTGATTGAGATCTTGAACCGATTGATGATAGACCACCATTGAAAACCTGGAAGCACTGGACGGCTGTTTCATCCTATTGTGAGACACCTCAGCATGCACTGTAAATCCACGATCTCGCTCACGAGATTCCAACCCAGGGCCTTCAGTCTCGCGATCGAAAATTCAACCTACTAGATCACTGAGCCGGCACCCAAAGGTATTAAAGTCTAACCTCATAATCCCAATCAAAAACTTAATAATCTTCAAAACCCCATGCTGATATTGACCATATGATCACTAGTGACTAGCTTCGTGAGGGAAGTCTCAAAGTTATAGTGAGAAGCCGTGACCAGTGGAGCTAATCCGTGTCGGGTAGAGACAGAAATCTACCTCAGTTCAATGGAAGATGGTCGTGCAATCTCGTGGATCGGTTAATGTTAGACATTAACACCGTTGGATATCAGCCGGGTTAGTGGTCTATAGGGCAAAAGCGTTCGCGCACGAGACTGAAGGCTCTGGATTGGAATCGTGCGAGTGAGATCGTGGATGCGCGCTTTGCTTACGAGTCCCACAATAGGACAAGACGGCCGTCCAGTGCTTCAGGGTTTTCAATGATGGTCTATCATCAATCGATTCAAGATTTCAATCAATGACTTAATAATCTCCACAACCCTGTATTGATATTTTATTATTTATTAAAAAACAATTCACAATTTTTTCAATACATAAAAATAATATGGAACCCGAAACCAAACACTTTCTAGTCGATCATTTAGTATGATAGAATTAAAAATTCACAAATTGCATGTTCCTGATAGGCTACGGTTATATAGGCATATCATATGCCTATGTGTATACATTAACTGAATGTCAAACTGTAGGTGAGATATTATGAATGAAGTAGGTTATGTAAGAAGTCTAATACTGTTTATTCTAACACTGTTTATTCAAATGGATGAGTGAATTTTGCGCCAAAATCCAAGATCTGTTATCTTATACGTGATCGGTTCGCTCATAAAATATAGTCTGACCACCATCTTATCTCAACATAGTGTACGCGGTGTCGGGTCACCCTGAGTGATGGCCACATTGCAGCTTGGTAAATATTATTCGATCTGCACTAAGAAGAACTTGACACACATGACATTGATGACCACCCAGTGGTCAATCAATTCTGATTACATCTCAGTCGTACAAGAGGTCATTCTCGGCCCGGATAGCC
Organism: Schistosoma margrebowiei; assembly: GCA_944470205.2. Lineage (NCBI taxonomy): Eukaryota > Metazoa > Platyhelminthes > Trematoda > Strigeidida > Schistosomatidae > Schistosoma > Schistosoma margrebowiei. The sequence goes on along the minus strand of OX104029.1, from coordinate 3,561,646 downwards.
CAGTGGTAACGTCTCTGACTGTACAGCTGGGTGACACGGGATACAATCCGTCAAGGAACATTACAGGTACACCATACTGACGAGTGTCAAGTGACATGAAACCTAGATCCACGGTTTCCTGTTGACTACCTCCAACCACCATCTTATTTCAACATAGTGTACGTCATGTCGAGTTCCCCTGACTGGTGGCCACATTGCAACTTGGTTGATTGCATTCGATTTGCACTAAGAAGGACTGGACACACATGACATTGATCACCATCAAGTGTGTTATGTCCTTTGGTTTGTCTACCCACTTTTGGTGCTGAGGATATTTATCTAATCCAGATTAAGATCATGGTGCGATAGGCTGACCGACATAACCTTGTGGCTAGTACGCGTGAGTTCGAAATGGGGTAGAGAGAAGAAAACTATTCTATCTCCTGATTGGTTGACAAGTACACGAATGACAGAAGACAAGACAACTGGAACACTACTCGATCTATTCCTGATATCCGTATTTCCTGATTTTCTTCTGATTTTCAGATTAGTGTAAAAAGGTACATGAATAAATAGGTGACTAACCCGACCACAACGTACAATAATTACGAAAAATACAATTATGTCCAAAGCTGGGAATTAAAGTAGAAAATAGTATGCAAAATATTATGTTTAAATGACAATAGCTTCAGAATAGAAAAAGGTATAACAATGAATCATACATCGAACGAAAGCTTATGTTCTGTAGAATGGATTACGGACAAAAATAAATGTCAGCGTTTTACAAGTCCTGAAAAATGACTTTCGTAGTTTGTTAGGGCTTCTTGTTTCCCTGTTCACAACACAGTGATCAATCAGTTATAAATTATAGTTTCGCCAATTCAATATTGATGTTTACTAGATTTCATTTATTCTTTCTAATAAGTATTAAACATTGATATTACTTTACTGATGAATTAAACCTTATTTAATGTTTATTTGTACTTAAATAGTTGTTATGGATATAATGTAATGATCATATCGAAATCGAGTGAATTTGGAATAATTAAAAGAAAAAAATCAATAATTTGCACCATGCCAGGCTCTATCACATTTGATCAATAGTATTTATGTAATAGACAGTAACAAATCAATCATAATGACTTATCAATATAGAGGGTTCGATCTCATCTGTTACATATATAGTAGAAGTTATAGAGATTCGAGTTAACAATAAAAGACTTTGTTAACTATGACAAACGTTTTTAACGCTCATCTTTATCTTGATTAGATTAGATTTGGCAAACAATTCTACTTACATGCTTCACTATTGATGAATATGTTTTTCTATCTTTTATGTTGATTGAACCATTGGACACTGATTAGTTTTGAAGCCATTTAGGTACATGGCCGAGGTTATACTTAAATTTCCATAGTTTCTGTTCATTGCAATACAAGTGAGGTATGATTAAATGTCTCTTGAATAGGATTCAAAAAATTTGCACTACTGATACAGTTAAAGAAGATGAAAAGTTTCTGACTGACAAATTAATATCAGATTGTTATCCACCAAAGCTATCAGCAACAATCTACTGTAGGAGAGAACAAACCACATCTCAACTGAGGAAGAAATCAGGAAGAAGTGCTGAAAGTGGATAGGACACACATTGAGGAAAGCACCAAACTGGAATCCTCAAGGACAAAGGAAAAGAGGAAAATCAAAGAACACATTACGTCGAGAAATGGAGACAGACATAAGAAGAATGAACAACAATTGGATAGAACTAGAAATGAAGGCCCAGGACAGAGTGGGTTGGAGAATGCTGGTCAGTGACCTATTCTCCTCCATTGGGAGTAACAAGAGTAAGTAAGTAAGGTTATCCACTAAAATTTAATAATATGTGCAAAAGTCAGTTAACGCCAAAATTTCTCATTTATTAGGTTGCAAAGAAAAACTTTATATCTATCTACCATAGAGAGGTGAATCCAATAGTATAGTTTCGAGACAGAGATTGAAAGCAGCCATCGAGAGAACCTATTATGCTGCTAAATTGGTTATAATTGAAAAGTCTAAGTCAATAATTCCAAGTAGATCTAGACAATGTACAAATGATTACGTCACATGGCATTGTGTGGACACATATACATAGGGAGGGATAATCGAACAATGCAATCAAGGGTCATGGTACATGTGCTTAAATGGCTTCAAAACCAATTCTACTTATTATTATTATTTTCCATAACCTTTGTTAGTCTATTTTTATAGACCTTATTTCAAGTTTGTTCTTTATTATCTTAGTAAATTTTATTTTAATGTTTACTTTTCCAGTTCTTTGACTTACTTTCTATTACAAGACATTGACACACACCTTCATTATTCTTACTATACTTGTCATCACTGAGTAAGTTTGTACCTCTTATCTATGATATGTATCTATACAATGGTATTGTAATAGTTGGATTCACGAGTCAATCTATGCTAGACCACTATTGAAAACCTGAAAGAAATGGATGATCGTTTCGTTCAGGTATGGGACTCCTCAGCAGTGTTCATTCACGATCCTGCACACGTAATCCAATACTAGAACGAAACGACTGTCAAGTGCTTCAACGTTTTCTATGGTGATTTAACTTAGGTTAACTCGTGAATTCAACTGTTAAAGTACTACAATCTCAACAAATCCTCATACTGATAATGACTTATTTTGTTGTAAAGCTGCATAGTTCAAAATATAGTACGTTACGCATAAGTTAAAATCATAATCATGAGAACTATAGCATAAAATGAACACGTTTTCTGTAATTTAGCTAACATAATTTTATGATAACAGGAGTGAAACATAAGGTGTAGGTAAGAATCAAAAACCAACAGCAGTTTTAAATGTGAACATCTGGATTACGAATAAGCAGAAATATTCGAAAGTTTAGAGTTCGATCCAGCATACATTAAACTATGCAAAAGTTAAATTCAGTCAGTTCAAGACAGTGTACAGTTTGGAATAAATGTTCGTTGGATTAAGTTATTTTATTACATCAGAACAAGATAAATTGCAAACAAGTTTAGATAATCTTAGTACCGATGATAGTGTTATGACCTTGAATCGCTTTTACCCCGTTGATACTTGTTATGACTTGACCTTGGTATGTCTAGTCTAAATTACGACCTTGACGCGATAGGCTGAATGGCTTAACCTTGAGTCTAGTACGCGTGAGTTCGAGACGGGGTAGAGAGATAACTATTCTAGAACCTGATTGGTTGGCAAGCACGCAAGTGAGAGAAGACAAGGCAGTTGGAACACTGAACTCTGGATTCTCTGAATTCGGATTAGTACAAAAATGTACATGAATAAATAAGTGAATATCTTGACCACGACGTACTATAATTTGGAAAAATACATTTATGCCCGAATTAGGGTAGAAAATACGGTGCAAAATATTATGTTTAAATTACAATATTTTCGGAACAAAAAAGGGTATGGTAGTGAATGATACATAGAACGAAAGCTCATGTTATGTAGAATAAGATGGGGACAAAAATAAATATAAGTGTTTTACAGGGTTTGAATGAAATGAATTAACGTCCCAAGAAAATGGCTTTCGCAGTTGTCTGGGCTTCTTAATTCCTCGTTCACAACAGATAGTGAGAAAGATAAGACATTGAGAATATGGTTGAATAACACCGAATGAAAATGTATATACAGTGAGTCATTGAACTCAAAATCTAGAGACAGACAAAGAGTGAGTACATCTGCTCCGCTGTGATCGACTTTAAGCCTTGACAGTCAATATCGCTAACCGTTGGCTTCAAGTAATCCACAAGCTTTAAGCAGGAAGTTTATATATATAAGGGCATGACTAAGACCAGAAGTTAATGCTTTCATAGATTAACTTTGTGTTTTAATTTATCTTTTCTGAACGACTTCTCTGTCAAACAGTAGTGTAAGTCGGAGTACTCAATCATTGTTCCATGTACAAATGTTTCAGTAGTTTATAGTTTCGAATAACTCATAATACAATATTTCCTCGTCCCATTCCGTATCTATTGGAAAAAATCACTTGGTGATGTGTTAAGATAATTCCAAAAGTCACTCAATGAATAGATAAATGTGATTTTTGTAATATTAATAGTTGAAATCATGAGTCACTTGAAGCCAGACCACCATGGGAAACGTGCGAGCATTGTATGGCCATTTCATTCTAGTATGGCACTCAGTGATCTAGTGGTAAAGGGCTCGCGAGCGAAACTGATAGGTTCTGGGTTTGAATTTCGTGAAGCGGGATCTTGAACGCGCGCTTTGTTGAGGAGTCCCACAATAGGACGAAACGGCCTTCCAGTGCTTCCAGTTTTCCCATGGTGGTCTGGCTTCATTTGACTCATGATCCCAAATATTAAAAGTACAAAGTATTCACAAAACCCCTTCTAATATTTTTGTAATAAACAAGATTTTCTGTGCTAACGATGTTCTCTCTTCGTAAGCCGGTCAATTTTTAGCTGCAATGGTATGTTTTAAATGGATTCAGGTATTTCTGGGGGATACACAACATTCGGCACTGTTACTCCTTCCAGTAACTCGTGGAGGATAGTTGACAGGTGACTAAGTTAACTAGCTTTTAACACAAGTACAAAATCTAATTTTATTAGAACTAATAATCATGAACACAGAGTTTAATCCCAAGGCTACTGTACCACAAAAATGATTTTCACCATGGACAGATACCTAGAGAAAATATACTTGAAAACATTGAAATGTTACCTGATGATTTAAATCTAACAATTTAATACGGAACTATATTAGTAATCATGATTGATTTGTTAGTAAACCATCTGTGATTGAAGTAACGCAGATAGATTTAACAAACATTCATCAATGTTTTTTACTTAATAGAAACAATATAAGAAATTCATGAGCCAATCATCTAATCCACATGATAAATGCTTTGTTTATTTCTCTCAGATGTGAAGGTATTATATACTGAGTCATACGGTTTAACATTCCAGTTAGGTGTCATCTCATAGAGAAATAGTAATAATGTTTCAGCTTAATAGTTATTTTTCTTAACTAGTGCCGTGACATACATAGTCGGAAAGACATACACCTACAAAAAGGACAATTTTCGGAAACCTAGAAGCACTGAATGGCCATTTCGTTCTGTTGTGGGACCCCTCAGCAAAGCGCACATACACGATCCCACTAGCACGATTCCAACCCAAAGCCTCCGGTCTCGCGAGCGAACGCTTAACCTCTAGACCACTAAGCCGGCCGACATCCAACGGTATTAATGTTTAACCTCAACCGATCAATGAAGTTGCACGACCATCTTCCATTGTACTGTGATAGATTACTCTCTCTACCCGACACTGATTAGCTCCACTGGTTACAGCTTCGCACTAGAACTTTGAGAATTCCCTCACGAAGCTAGTCACTAGTGAGCACATGATCAATATCAGTATGGCGTTGTGAATATTATTAAGATTTTGATTGAGATCATAAAGTATCCCACAAAAAGGACGAAACGGCCGTTCAATCCTTCGAAGTCTTAGATAGCGGTCTAACATCAATCGATTCATAATTTCAAACAAAAACCTAATAACCTCCATAGTCTCATACAGAAAATTTTCGGAAAGACTATAATTTATGGACGAACCAATGAAATTAACGATAATAAGTCTAGGGTTTTGGTGCAATATTCATTCATCCATATAGTTAAATAGCATCTTAGCATTACAGCTGATTTGAATTCTAATTTTTAACCCTAACTTCTAACTCTAAAACTTACTTCTAATTCTTCATAATAATTTACGATTCTCTTTGGACCCTCGTAATAAGTGGATTTTCTCAAGGTCTATCTAGCATCCCTCAAAGGTCGTCTATGGTATGGAATGGAAGACCACAAAGTTTCATAGTGATCAAAATACATTTAGATCACTTAGATAAATATCTATTATTCGATTTTTCAAGTTTCATCAATTTGAAATATACACTGACTGTCTTATTATAAAGCTGATCAAAAAATTAACTAACTTCTGACATGATTGATTCCACAGTTTATGACCTCATATTAGAAATTAGAAAAATACCGGACGAAAATCCAAATTATCAGTTTGAAAGTATGAATATTATTGAATCAGTTGATTTAGATAAATCTTGTTCAATGTGAAGAGGGTTTTCGTTTTAAGCCGAAACTAGTTAAATAATCATAGTTTACAATTGATTGATCACTGGGTGGTGATCAATTTAATGTGTATCAAGTCTTTCTTAGTGCAGATCGAGTGAATCAACCAAGTCACAATGTGGCCACAAGTCTAAGTGACTCGACATTGCATACACTATGTTGAGATAAGATAGTGGTTGGAGGTAGTCAACAGGAAATCCTGGATCTAGGTTTCATGTCACTTGGCACTCGTCGGTATAGTGTACCTGTAATCTTGAGGGAACTGATGCTTCTTGATGGATTGGATCCCGTCTGCACGGTCAGAGACGTTACCACTGAGACTTCAATGAAGACTCTATTGATACATCGGTAAGACAGTTAAACTATTCCAATATGTTCCAATCACGCCAATTAGAGGGAAAATGTCAGGTTCATACAACTGAAAGTAGATTCTACAAGCCGCTAGAAGCACGAACAACAACAAGCACACAACTCAAGCACATATATATATATACAGCATTAAAATGTCCTTGAGAAATGTGATAAAACAGCATATAAAAAACGCAACCAACCAATGACATTTAGGATCCTTTCAAGTAGAAAATAAACATTTTTGGTGTGAAAACGAGAAATTCAAATTTCCGAAGTAAAATTACAAAAATCAGACGTTTACCAAGTGATTTCTGAGAATCTAGTATCTTCAAGACATTATTGGTATCAAATACTACGTGACATAGTAGTTTAATGAAATGGAACCAATATAAATAGTATAAAAAAAATTGCTCTTAATGCTTAATTGTATTGGTTGCATTTTCATTATACTCGAAACTCAATACCGATTGCGCTGATGAGAAGTCTCATACTAGAATGAAACGACCATTTAGTACTTCCAAGTATTCAATGGTGGTCTAGTTTAAATCGACTCACGAATTCAATTATTAATAAGTTTTGAAAAAAACCAATGAACTTCATAAATTGTAACAAATTACATTATTTCTGTCACAAAATAGAGTTGATTTATACAAACTACCAATGTATAAACTTTAAAGTGACTTTAAAAACTAAATCCATATACTGTACTTTAACCAACAGCAACAACAATAACAACAAAAGTACATCTTAGGCTATTTCCGTGTCATTCCAAGAAGGTATATATTCAAAGGAACTTGGCTTTCACTGAACTAAGCTCTTTCATGAGAAGTAACAAGTGTAAGTAAGTAATATTTTCAAAGACAGAACAGTTTTGATTGTCGTAGAAAAACAAACAAAAGTATTAACTAAACTGATTAAACTTCAAATCTTTATGATGAAGTTTTGTTCTCTGATCGAAGTTTTTTTTGGTGCTGGTGATGTCATTCAAAAGAACGATAAAAGCTCCACAATTAAAACATTGAATTCACAGAACAAAACTCCATCGAAATCATTCAGCTGAGCTACAAATCGTCTTTATCATTTCAAAACTTCAACTTATGGAATAGGTATTATTATTAACTAATAAATCTTAATTACTCACTTGATTTTAATTATGATTGTCCAAAAATGTACATCATTTGTTTGAATTTAGATAGTAACAAAATTATGCAACATGATTACAAATATTCATACAGTCATTGGTACCAAACGTAAAAATCAATAATCCATTTATTCACTTGTACTAGTAACATCGAAAATATGTGGCGTATCTATCTCACCCTCTCTGTATATATATATATATAGATTCACATCCTGTGACCTTGACAGATAGACCAATCATCTAGCGACTTACAAATAGTGGTCACCAATATATAATGAGTCAATCAGATAAACTAACATGATCAAACATGTTTAGTAATGTCTACTACTAATTCACTAATAGACGAAATTGAAATGATTACAGTAAAACAAAACTCCAGGAATTGTATTGTTTATAAGTAAAACTAGATAGTAGCTAGTAATAGAATCTAGGAGGCGTGTTTCATCTTATTTGTGATTTGTCAGGACATAGTGGATAATGTGATGGTATTTGAAGCAAATGATGATACTGGGTTCAAGTCCAAGAGTGAACAACAATTCTAAGATACAGATACATCCAGTTGACAAGTCCAAAATAGGACAAAACGCGCTTTCTAGATTCTACTACTAATCACTATCCATCTTTGTTTATACTACTTATGAATTAAGGCAATACAAACAGTATGTAAATATGCTAATAATAGACTGATCAATTGTAGTCCTAAACATCAGCCGGAAGATTCAAGTAAACAATAGCAAGTGTTTTGTTGATAGTTATTTCTCAATAAATTGTTCTCAATATTATATATATATATATATATATATATATATATATATATATATATATATATATATATATATGTATGGACTGTATCCATAAGCTTCATTCTGATTTTGAACTTGCATTTTGGTTTTCATACATATACACTTGAATATTAATGTACTAATTCATTCGAGATAATTAAGTACACTAGTTCTATGATAGTGTGGTAAAATTTGAGTATACTATCTCATGATGAGTTGATAGGATAGTCTAATAGGTACTAGATGAGTAATCTATATATTCTCTTACTTTTATTATTACTATGATAGATTGTTATCAGCTGTAGGTATGGAAATAATATTTACATTCTAATCAAGCTAATCACATGTTCTTGATCTGAGTTGTATTGATGTCTTGTAGAATAAACAATGGAAGTGAATCCACTGTAAATATTTGTATAATTCAAATTAGAGTCCTATTCGTGTAGACGAAGAAAATATGAGCGTTATAAAAGAAAAACCCCAATGGAATAGGCCAACAATTAGATTGTCATTTAACGATCTAGTACGCCACAGTAACATAATATATATCCGGAATTTCATGCCCAGAGAAAAAAAGAGAGATCACATAGATGGTTTATAAATTTGTATATAATTTCATATTGAAAATAAGTGATTCCTAGTTATTATTTATTTATTATTTCAACACATAGATAATGGTACAAAGAGGCACCAAATACACATGCGCCACACAAATCTCATTCGATATGTGTGAGGGCTGTGATATTGCCCGTGTGCCCAAACCGAAGCAGGGGGTTTTCTTAGGGGGCCACACCCCGAGCCTTCGACCTGAAGGTCTGATCCACAAGGCAGTGGAGCATCGTAAGGAGATGCAGTCCCATGGAAGCCGGTGACCAACAATTGGTTCATTCGCCATTTGTTCCCTCAGGATACTGGAGCCCATGTGCACCATTGGTTTGGTTTGTGATCCGGTTAAATCGCCGGACATTCGCTTTTCGTCCTCTCATTTTCGTAAACAACACCCCCGCCACGAGAAGGCAGTGAGTAGGACTTCCCTGGCAGAGGCTATATACGCGTGGTCGTGTGAGAGTATTTCGAGAGGGAGAGCGGACTCTTCCCAATCTCGACCGTACCAGGGCATTTGGGGGCCCTAGTTATTAAGTATTGAAGATAATGAATTCTAACGGCAGAAGAAAGTTATACTGTACATGATTATTTTAGTTTCTATGGTGAATTATCAAAAAGCAAAAACAAATTAGAAGGATTGTGAAAACTTCTAAAATCGATTAATTTACTTAGTGAAATGGAAAATTTTGATTGCTTAGATTAATAACGCTTTTCATCAATCAATCGATAAACGATATACTTTCTGGTTTTAATTAGCTTGTCATTATTTGTCGACTAAGCAGAGGTACTCTTCACTTATAGACCTTATTTTGGAATACGATAGTCATCCGAGGTGGCGGACAGTTCCATCCTAATGTGAGATCGGTCAATAACAGATATCGATACCACTGTAGTGAACAAGAACACGGGTGGGGACAAACAGATGTATTTTGAACAACAGTTACAGACTATCTCAACAAAATCCGAATACCATATAGTAAATCGTCAATTTGCAAAATATTCATGCATCAAATCAAACTGCACTGTTTCTGTTGCAAACACCAATCCATTGTCTCCCATTCCATTGTTCATGCATTTTCTTACAAATTCCATTGTGTTCCCGCTCTACCTTTCTTGATCTTCGCCATCTTCCGCTGCCAGACATTACGTTCTTTTAACGCACGTTATATACTACTTATATCAATATAAGTAGCTCACACCACACCACAAGGGTGATCGAGACAAAAATTTCAAGACTCTCGATAAGCTTATAAACACTATACCACTGAGTTGGCAATTAAGTTTATTCATTTTCAAACTCAATCAAAACAACACAGTACAACGGTAATTGCTGCAGTATGCTTCACATTCGAGACAGTAGAGCTTTGTAAATGATATTCATCACAGATGGTTGTTTGAATTCTTATACTTAAACATGTACATTTATTTCCAACTGTTATAATTCTCTCTTACGGTTATAACCCAGCTATTCCTGTTGCTTAGTATTCTCAGACACCAATTCACTCGACAAGTCCCCCAATCAGAACACGGCTGAACAGGAAAGAGATTATATTCCAAATAACAAGGTTAGATGGAAGTAAGAAGCACAATAGGAAAAACGCTAGTATATTGATAGTTTTCTTATTTGAGAAGATTCTAAAATGTTCTCCAAGTATCGGCTAGCGCTGACTGGCTAATTCTTAACCAATCAGCATGCGCCAAAGCAATCATGCATTGAGCATGCTTTAATCCAATCTATGTCCCGATAACACCAACAGTTCGTCAGTTGAACTGTTCGATTATGATACATGAATATATAACTCAGCTTATTAGCCTTTTGTTGATAAAACATGAATTCAGAATCGTTAGTTGATCTTCCACATGATAAGTTTTACTTTATACAATCGAAACTGAACATCATGTTAACGTTAACATCAATTAACCAATTTCAATTAAAACGGTTAGACATTGCACAACCACAAAATACAGTCCTACGGTGTTGTTATTTTAACCGATCTCAGAACTATTTAACCAAAATTCACATTACATTCAAAAAATAACTTGAGTACGTATCCATTCCTGTACGCCAAAATGTCTTATTCTTACAAATCCGTATCCATATTGTTTGAAGCACTACTTAATGACTGACGGGTTATTTTAATGTAGTTGCCAACTAATTCTGTTTCTTCTACTGTATTGGTTGTATATGATGCAATTATCAAGTGAGTAATGTTGAGGGTTAAATGCATATATTATAATGCATACTATTATAAGTGCCTTAAGATAATTTGAACTCTATTAGACATTATTCCGACGTCTGACAAATTTTTAGAAAATTCATGCCTAACTGAAGTTAAAAATGACTTGATAATGATGTATGTTAATGGATTTTATGATATACTTGTTAGGTAAGCCTAAAAAAGAGTTGCTCAAAATCATGAATCGAGTGAAGTTTGTCATTAACATTGTTGAATGACGAATCAGTGATCTAAATGTAAAGGGTTGGAGCACAAAACCATAGGTCTTGAGTTCCAGTCCTGCATACTGGATCGTGGATATGCACTGCTGAAGAGTTCCATACTAGGATGAAAATACAGTCCAGTGCTTCCAGCTTTTTTTTCAATGGTAGTAGTCTAGTTTAAATCGACTCATGAATTCAATTGTTATAAAATACAGAAAACATAATAAAACCAAATAAATATATTTATTTATTTATGAGTTATAAAACTTAATAAAATATAGGGTACACTAAAAAAAAATTGGTATGCAAAAATAGTCTTGGATAGAAGCACAAATAATATAACATTAATAAAAAGGTCATATATATATATATATAAGGATTGGAAACGGAGATTCATACATGTGATGAATTAGGTGCACAGATTGTGTTGACACTGATCAATGCTGTCCTATAGTACTGATTTAACAGTTTTGTGAGTAGTGGGTTTCAAGAGCCTGATACAAAATGCAAAGAACAATAGTAATAATAATAATCTAAAGTTTATGAAAAAATATATTAAATTATTAGTATAGTGGTTACTAGTTCTAATTTGCTCAACATTATGAATGATTCTTGTTGGAATGTTTAAAAAAATAGAAATGTGTCAGGGATGATTTTGACGACCAAAGAGCATGATTACAGAGTTCAACAGCAGAATGCTTGAGGCTAGTCACAAAAACAATTTGGGTTCAGTTGATAAGTGTTTGGACACGTAAGGTGATATGGTTCAATGATGTTTACAACGGCACATTTCGAGTCATTCTCCATCTTCTGCAAAATTTTAATTTTCCCTATTCCGTTAAATATGTTATTTTATTTTATCGAGTAATATTCTTGATAATTATTCTTTATCATTACTATTGTGGATACTATATTATTTCAATTCAAGCTCCCGAATGCCCTGGTACGGCCGAGAGCGGGAAGAGTCGGCTCTCCCTCTCGAAATACTCTCACACGGCCGCGCGTATACAGCCTCTGCCAGGGAATTCCTACTCACTGCCTTCTCGTGGCGGGGGTGTTGTTTACGAAAATGAGAGGACGAAAAGCGAATGTCCGGCGATTTAACCGGATCACAAACCAAACCAATGGTGCACATGGGCTCCAGTATCCTGAGGGAACAAATGGCGTATGAACCAATCGTTGGTCAACGGCTACCATGGCATTGCATCTCCTTACGATGCTCCACTGCCTTGTGGATCAGACCTTCAGGTCGAAGGCTCGGGGTGTGGCCCCCTAAGATAACCACCTGCTTCGGTTTGGGCACCCGGGCAGTATCACAGCTCACACACAAATGATGAACTCTTTATGTCTATGGAAACTACTTTTCTCGCTTCGAAAAACAATCAATTGAATCAAATTATTATCATTACTATTATTTTCATTATTATTACTATTATTATTTCCCACATTGTTCACCCTCTTTTATACTTATACAGCGGCTCGTCTTTGGTGGAAATTCGACTGTATCTGAACGTTCTCGAGTCACTGTCCGGTTGAAAATTGTATGTTACCACCGATTACGAGAACTGAAGCAGTTTTTCTGAAACCACGTGGGCCATTCAAACTGGCTGCCTTCAACGTTCGCACACTTATGCAGGTCGGACAACAGACAGGGCTGCCTATGTCTTTGGAAAGTCTTCATATTGATGTTTGCTGTCTATCCGAGACCCGTATTCAAGACTCTGGTGAAGTACTACAAATTCGCTCTACATCTGTCACTTCAAAAAGCTTGTTTTACGTGCGCTTATCCGGGGACCCTGTGGCATCTTCGTCTGGTCTTGCTGGCGTTGGTGTCACACTGAGCGCTAGAGCTGAGGCAGCCCTAATCGATTGGATCCCCATTAACAGTCGGTTATGTGCTGTTAGATTAGAAAGTTCCATCAAAGTGAGAAGAAATCGGTGTGAGAAACGATGTATTTTCGTCATCTCCGCCTATGCCCCGACAGATTGCAGCCCGGATGCAATCAAGGATGAGTTTTACCACCAGTTATCTGTTCTTCTCCAGAAAGTGCGTTCGACAGACATTGTAGTACTAGCCGCAAACTTGAATGCTCAGGTCGGGCGTCTAGGCACAGAAGAGAGTCGTTTAGGTGGCCGATGGGGACTCGTTGGTCGCAGGTCAGATAACCCGGACCGTCTACTGCAACTTTGCACGGACTACAACCTGTTTCTGGCTAGCACTAACTTTCGGCACAGTCATCGCCGATGTGCCACCTGGCGTCCTCAACTCTGCATCCCAAGCCTGGACTCAGATTGATCACATCGCGATCAGCTACCGCTGGCGTGGTTGTGTACAAGACTGCCGCTCATTCTGGAGTACCTATCTGGACTCACACCATGCCTTGATCTGCGCCAATCTTACCTTACTTTTCAGTGGACAACGAAGTGACCGCCACCAACGGATTGATATTAGCAAGCTGGTTGCAACTTCTGTTGCAAATAAGTATCGAACCGAGCTAGCCTCTAGGTTAGCTACCACTCCACCGAAAAGTATAGATGAGCATTGGTTGCAATTGCATGACGCCATGAAAATGGCGGGTACAGTCAGTTGTGGGTTCGCGAAACGTCCCGCTTACAAGCACTGGGTTTCTTCAGGTTCCTTACAACTCATTGAAGCCCGTCGGTCTACTCCCGGTGACCGCGAGTTTGACCATAAACGAAGGATGTTACGTAAGGAAATTGAGAAAAGCTTGCGTAAGAACCGAGAAGCCTGGTGGTCGAAGCGTGCTAATGAGCTGGAAGCAGCAGCTGCATCTGGTAACCACCGGAAGCTCTTCCAGCTCATCCGAGCCACTGGCAGCAAGAAGTCTGGTGTGAGTGAAACAATCTGCGAGGATGACGGGATGCCAATCACTAACATCCATCGACGTCTTGGACAATGGGCAGAATTCTTCAAAGGGCAGTTCAACTGGCCTGCTGCTCCAGCAACGTCGGTCAGACTGTCCTGCCCTCCATGGACGGTGACGATTGATCCAACAAATGAGGAGGAAGTCCGCAAGGAACTCCAACTCTTGAAGCGCTACAAATCACCTGACCCAGATGACTTACCTCCGGCTCTTTTTAAAGATGGTGGTGACGTTCTGACTAGGGAACTGACGACGTTGTTTACAAAGGCTTAGGTGTTAGAGTGTACCAACGTCATGGAATGAGTCGATAGTTGTCCCTATCTTTAAAAAGGGTTCACGTCGTTCCTGTAACAACTATCGGGGGATAAGTCTACTTCCGATTGCGTCCAAGCTATTGGCTTCCGTCATACTTCGTAGGTTGTTCAAAACCCGAGAAAGATTGACTCACGAGGAGCAGACTGGGTTTCGTTCTGGTGGAGGATGTATTGATCATATCTTCACCCTCCGCCAAATATTAGAACACCGTCATACTTATCAAACGCCAACAATCGTAGTGTTTCTTGACATCAGGGCTGCCTTCGATTCGTTGGACAGGACTGTTCTCTGGGATTGTCTATTGAAGAAGGGTCTGCCTGAGAAGTTTATTAACATCCTAAAGGCCCTATATAAAAACACCTCAGGCAGAGTGAGGGCATACAACCACCTCTCTCCATTGTTCCATTCGAGCAGTGGGGTTAGGCAGGGTTGCCCAATCTCACCATTCCTCTTCAACTTTGCTATCGATGACATTCTGGAAACAGCTCTGATGAATGTAAGTAATGGTGGTGTGGATCTGTTGCCTGGAGAAAGACTTCTCGACCTTGAGTATGCGGACGATATTGTCTTACTGTGTGAAAATGCCCAAGGCATGCGATCCGCACTTAATCAGTTGGCAATCAGTATCCGTAGGTATGGTATGTGTTTTGCACCTTCGAAGTGCAAAGTACTTCTACAAGAATGGCAGGATTCTAATCCTGTACTCACTCTGGATGGTGAGCAGATAGACGTAGTCGAGAAGTTCGTGTACCTGGGTAGCTGCATAAGTGCTGGTTGTGGTGTGAGAGATGAGATCAATGGACGTATAATGAAAGCCAGAGTGGGTTATGCCAATCTGGGCCATCTTTGGCGCCTTCGTGATGTTAGTCTGGCTTTAAAAGGTCGGATGTACAACGCGTCGGTGAGAGCAGTTTTGCTCTATGCTTGTGAAACCTGGCCTCTCCGAGTTGAGGACGTTAGACGACTCTCTGTGTTCGATCATCGCTGCCTCCAAAGGATTGCTGACATTCAGTGTCATCGTGTGTTCGGGCACAGAGATGATAATTCAATTGGTGTCACCATCTTGAAACACCGACTTCGGTGGCTTGGACATGTTCTACGAATGTCGTCCCAGAGAATTCCACGTCGTGCATTATTTGCCGACTCTGGGACTGGTTGGAAAAAGCGGAGAGGTGGTCAGTGCATGACATGGTGTCGTGGTATGAAAGAAAGCTGCAAAGGACTAGCTTCTGTCGGTCCTTCACGACTCCCTGGTTGGGGTCTGAGAGATGGTGCTACACAGTGGCTAGAGACGTTATCAGATATGGCTAAGAATGGAAGCCAGTGGCGATCCTGCTGTAACCTTCTTTTACTTTCTTCATAAGAAGTGGTTGTGTCTCCCTTACCTGAAAGATTTTTTCCGATTGCAACTTTCCGTTCCCTTATTACTACCACACTACCTTACACCAATCTCTTCGTTATTGTTCTTTTTTTTGCGCTCATTAGCTTTTTTTTCTGTTTCTCTTCGAATTCTCATTTTGTGTGGCGCATATATATTGGCGCTCTTGTACCAACATTCATGTGTTCAAATAAATATATAAATAACCAATTCCTTTCCTATTCTCATCGTGTTAATTTATTTATTTAAACACATAAACACTGATACAAGGATGCGCCAGTCATTCAACTTGTGTGAAGGCTGGGGTACTGCTCGGGCGTCAAAACCGAAGCAGGTGGTTTTCATAGGGCATTAATCCTCAAGCCTTTCACCTAGAGGGTTAGTCCACAAGGCAGTGTAGCAACGTGAGCATATGCAGCCCCATGGTAGCCGGTGACCAACAGTAGGTTCATACGCTATTTATCCGCTTAGGATCCAGGAGCCCATGTGCATCATTGGTTTGAAATCAGGGTTTTTCAACTCCTCTAGGTGGTTCCTCCATACCCACTAAACTGGTCAAAGCGACAGACGTTCGCTTTTCATTCTCTCACATTTGTAAACAACACTCCCGTTGCGAAAGGGCAATCAGCAGGACTTCCCCGGCAGTGGCTGTATATGCGTGGTCATGTGAGAACATTTCGAGGGCGAGAGCGGTCTCTCCCCACCCACGACCGTTCAAGGGCATTTGGGAACTAACCAAAAATTAGGAAGTAACATTTTTACAGGTAATTCATCTTAGTGCAGTAGTGGATATTCGTGATTTGAGATTGAATATATAAAGTACAGGACTGGAGTCTAACAAGTTGTAAATGTGACATTTTTGTTCTAAGCAGCAAAATGTAGAGCACCTATTGATAATATCATCTAAAACGATAGTCTTCGCAAATTAAGCTATACAGTTCAAAGAACAAAACTTCAATACTGAGATTCAGATGCATCCAGGTGACGAATTCTAGACATTCCGGGGTCCTACTGAAAGCAAAAATTAAACTTTTTAAAAACTATTTCAGCTATAATTTCGTAATAACTATGCCAGGACTACAGACCTGTATTTTTAATTACACAATATAACATGAAAGAGTAACTAGATATGTGAAAAGAATAACAATAAACACATAAAACTATACCTCGATGTACAAATGCTGTTGCGTTTATTTGACATTAAATCTATATTTGAATTCGGTGAACAGTTGGTTGGTGAATGCAATAAATCCATTGTTCTATGAGACAGAGTTTTATTGCAACTACATGAAGGTGAACAAGTTAAATTATTTGATATACAACTACCACCACTACAACCACCTTCAAGTAATGGTTCATTACTTAAATTTATATTTTCCAAACAACGTTGAATATGTATAACATTTGTATCATCATTAGTACAGTGGTGTTGTTCATCAGTTACAGTAGAAATAGGATAATGATTTTGTATGTAATGGTTTATGTGTGATTGAAGACTTTCATCAGTATTTGAATCAAGATGTTTCAAAACATTATGCAATTGTACATCGATTGAAGCCAATGATACTGCTAGATCACGTGAAACTGAAGTACTATCATGTAAATGATGAGATGATATATGTGGATTATTTGAATTTCTGAGATAATTACATGAAATTGGAGAACGAGGTACTGACACTGAACGTTTTACGCGTGAAACATTAGGATTTTGATGATAATGATGACAATAAGATAAACGAGAATGTAATCTATTATTGGCAGATTCGTTTAAATCATTGATACATGTAGTGACATTTGAATGCTGAGGTAGTAATGGAACATTTGCATCGTTTTCATTCGTCAAATTCGTAAACACTGATGAATTTCTTTTCTCTTGGATATTTTTAGTATTACCATTTTGTTTGTATATTTTAGAGATTGGTAAAACATTAGAAGATGGTTGTTCTGTGTTAGTCTGTTCTTGTAGTGCTGATAAACTGGCATCTAAATTGTCTAGACGTCGTTTGTAAGTTTTATAAAGTAACTAGAAAGTAATAAGAGTAAGAGATAAACTTCGATCAAATATACATTAAGAATCAAACGTGATAAAAAAGGTAATATTAAGAAAAACCACATATTGTAACTATTCGTTCGTACATTTTTATCAGTTAATAAGAAAGTCACGGTTTATAGTAAATACCGATTTAAGTTAAACAGAAATTGAAAACCAGGAAGCACTGTACAACTGTATCATTCTAGTATGGAACTCTTTTACAGTGTGTCCATCCATTATACCAACAGACATCCAAACCCAGAAACATCAAGCCTCACAGCGATCGTAGTCACTGATATATTTAACTTGAATCGATTCACCATATTGCGTAATCGTCTTTCATTGGATGGCGGTTCAGTGATCAAGAGATTAAACGCGACGCAGGACCCTGATTTGATCCTTAATGGAGTGTATTTTTTATTTATTTGAACACATAAATATTGATACAAGAGAGCGCCAATATATATGGGGAGTGTGGATATGCACTACTGAGAAGTACCGTATTAGGATGAAAAACCTGTCGAGTATCCCCTGATTATCAATGATTGTTCAACTAGAACCAGTAAGAGTTGTAAACTTTAAAATTTGGCAATCACCACAAACTCCTTTTAATAATGAGTAAAAAATAGTCTCTACATTTTTACTGTACTTGTATACCACTTAAAAATCTAATAATTTTCAAAACTGAACAAAGGTGAACTTCCTATTTTTAAAAAAATTAAGTGAATACGAAATTCAAAAAGATGGTTATTTATCAGTATAGAGGCTTGTGGAGATTACCAAATTTTATTGATATCACGAACCAACCTGAATTAGACATTCGTTAAAAACTAGAAAGCAACTGAACAGCATCATTATCCTAGCATAGGGCTCACTAAGATTATGCATCCACAACTGCCACTGTGGAACACTTAACCTCTAAGTATACACTACTGAGGATAAAACAGCCGTCCAGTGTTCCTTGTGAATATCTACTTAGGTTATTTGTTGAACTTTCGTATACACTAGTTTTGTGAGTTGTGTGTATTTTCGAAACATTGATCATAAGTTTTCTCCACTCTTCATCAGGTTGTGAAACAAAAGCATACCTACTGACGACCGACTATAGTTGTACTTATTGATCTTAAGGCAGTATGTCATAGGCTTCATGGCAGTGCCTATCATTGAAAGATGTATAGAAGAAGTATGACAGCGTTGTATACACGAAGAATACTGACCAATTAAAAGTTAATAGGGAACTGTTCTCATTTTTCCATTAGTCACAGACATTTTTTTTAAAGACAAAGCTCTCACCGTCTAACTTTACAAGAGGTGGTCTCACTTGCTGACTTAGAATACGAAGGTGACATAGTTCTGTTCGGTAAAGACACAGTCTTCTTGGTTGGCGTCTGAAGAAATCTCGACATGAATTTAGAAAGTCTGATTAGCTTTTGTCAACTTGAGTCACTTGTTAAGAATTGAGATATCCGTTTGTCGACCAAATGATAAGTACACTGTGCAACAGCTTGCTATGTTATACTCTATGACTACAAAACGTGGCCTTTAAAAACAGGAAATTCGTATATGACTAGTATTTATTAATAGATACTTTTCAAGCATTGCTCCCGTATGTTGAGACCACTGAGTGATCAATACTGAGATCACTCAAACGCTATTGTGTGAAGATATCAGCTAATGAAACAATGAATCTTTAACAACTGAAGTGGTTAGGATATGTGTTACGTAAATACAACCACTACCTAGCTCGATACGTGACGTTGTCTGGTGTAGGAATCGGTTGAAAGAATTCTAGAGGCCACCAAGGAAAAACGTGGCACTAGTCCATGAAGTCATTGATAGTTGAGCAGAGCCACGTTGTTAGGTTTAAACCAACAGCGTCCGGCTATGTCTGATTATTATAATTGGAAATGTTAGATGATACAGGTCAGAGTAAGTTGCCATTGCACAGATGCCTCTACTCTTTGCCTACGCTTGCATTGTGGGCTAGAATTGTTTTAAATAAAGTCTATGTTTATATGTTTAAATAACAAAAACCTACCTCGGTATGGGCACCTCGGCAGCTTCCGAGCCCTCACACAAATCGAATGATTTATGTGGTGCATATGTATTTGGTGCCTCGTGGTACCAATATTTATGCGTTTATGTATTGTCTTGTACTTCGCTTTCTTTATTCATTCTTCATAAATTATATTGTTCATATCTAATCTTTTATACCGTTGCTCATTCTACTATTTTGTGATCTACTTGCATAATTTTATCTTGCTGTGATATGGTGTTGCAATCTGAACGGATGCGCATATCTCCCAGGTTTTACGTTGATTATAACTGAGTGACTGACCCTATCTATGAACTCGACTAATAAAATAATAGTGTAACAGAACAATTGCCTCGCTTTGAGTTTCTTCTATCGTTTTGCTGATGTGAAACTTAGCAACTAGGACCGAGGCACATTTGTTCTGCGTCTAATATTGACCATAACTGAGATTGAGTGTAAACCCGCAAGTAGTTCTGTGAATCTAAGTTTATGCAATAAGATTTGGAAAAATGCTTATCTTACTCGCTTACCACATAAGACACAGTGTATTGATAGGAAAGTTTCATTTAGCTGTGCCCTCCAAGTTGTTTAGTCATAAGTCGAACTCCTGCGTTAACAATCCTCAAAGTTGTATCAAATAACTCATGTCAAGGTAGTGAACCGGGTCGAAACAACTATCTTATCTTCTCGGTATATTAAGTATGACCTAGTGGGCAGACAAATCAAGATCGTAACAAGTTGAAGTAGTCTTTAGTCTAACAAAGTCACTTGAATATAGTGACATAATTGTATTCATCAAAAATAGCGTACCTTAAGACGAAACAATTTTCCTTGTACACGAGAACGTTCTTCAACTAAATGACTAATACATTCTGATAAATTAATCAAGCTTTTATTGGGCTTTAACTTCATATTACTTTGATCCTCTTGAATTCCATCAGTCGATTTTTCTACACTGGCATTTTGTTCTGTTAAACACGTTCTACCTGGAGTGAGCTGATATGTAGAATTTTTCATATTTTCACGAAGTATAGATGAAGATAATTTTGAATTGGCATCTAAAGACGATACATCATGGCCAATATGTTTATCATTTCTATTAGATGACTCTGTTTGAATGACAGCAGTTGGAGATATACCAACTTCAGGGCATAGAATATCTTCATTAAATGTATTTTCAATTTTTTTCACAGGACTAGAAAATACCTCTAATCTTTTACAATATGTTTGATTGTTATCTACAATGTTCAAAAGATCCGATGATGAGAAACATCTAGATAAATTGCTTACAATATGTGAATCCTTCGTTATTGTCGTCGGATTATATTTAGTGAGTGAATTTGGTGTTGCATTATTGCAGAGATTTGAGTTGGTTTTTTTATGACTGCTAGTTAACAACAAAGATTCTCTTATTTTTGACTGTAATACAGTTAGGTTTTCATCTGCTTGACGAAGATTTTCTTTGTACATTTCTGACCAATATTTAAAACCTTCTGATGAAAGATGGTCTTTACGAGAGGATCGTTGAAGTTTCTCATGATTATTAACAAGTGATTTCTCATGTATCTTATTTTTGGATAATTTTATCTCAAGATATTCAGTAGGATCATCTGTAACTGGCAGATGATCATCGTTTCTAGTAGTAACAACTGGACATTGAAAGCGAGGTTCTGCAAGAGCACTGGTCGAGAGTTGATTATCGCTTTCGTGCTTTTCTATGAGCTCTTTGGAATTATTTGTATTCGGCTTGCCTACAGACAGTTTATCGAGAAGTAAAAGTGAATTTAAATGTAATGAAAATAGCAAATAAACATTAAATTAGTCGAATACATTTGTATACTTGAATAAACATATCGTTAAGGTAAGATTATAAATAGCTTACATCTATCGTTTATCATCACCCGTTTGGACCAATATAAGATTACAGTTTGCAGACTTAGTCTAGAAACTGGAATCTCACCCAGAAATTAACTTAGCTTACCATCCCATTAACACGAACCCATACAAAGAACTGCTTTCAGGAAAGTGATGAACAGGAGTAAAATCCAATCGTGAAATCATGGAAGAGTAAAATGTACAAAAACTGGAATGTGGAAAAGTGAAAAAAAAAGAAAAAACTAACCACGTAAAACGTGAACAGTACATGGTGTTGATGATACTCCCTGGATCCTAAAACTGAAGTATTTGAAACAAAGTTCAGACTTGCAACCAAATGATTAAAAGTCAGTGTTTTTTACAACCTTACAGTTATCGTTGGATCACAATATACTCTCATGTTTGAGAGAATAAAATATGTAACGAGTGATAAACGTATCTTACTATGTAGGCCACAAATCCTAAAGCACGCAGAGTTCTACGTTGTTACTGACTGATTATTTATTTATTTATTTGAGCACATAAATATTGGTACAAGAGAGCGCCAATATATATGCGCCACACAAAACAATGAAAATTCGAAGAGAGAAAAGAAAAAAAAACTAAGGAGTACAAAAGAAAAAGAGAACAATAACAAAGAGATTGGTGAAAGGTAGTGCGGTCGTAACGATGGAACGGAAAGGTACAATCAGAAGAAATCTTTCAAGTAAGGGAGACACAACCACTTCTTATGAAGAAAGTAAAAGAAGGTTACAGCAGGATCGCCACTGACTTCTATTCTGAGCCATATCTGATAACGTCTCTAGCCACTGTGTAGCACCATCTCTCAGACCCCAACAAGGGAGTCGTGAAGGACCGACAGAAGCCAGTCCTTTGCAGCTTTCTTTCATACCACGACACCATGTCATGCACTGACCACCTCTCCGCTTTTTCCAACCAGTCCCAGAGTCGGCAAATAATGCACGACGTGGAATTCTCTGGAACGACATTCGTAGAACATGTCCAAGCCACCGAAGTCGGTGTTTCAAGATGGTGACACCAATTGAATTATCATCTCTGTGCCCAAACACACGATGCCGAACCTCTGCATTACTAACATGGTGTTGCCACTGAATGTCAGCAATCCTTCGGAGACAGCGATGATCGTACACAGAGAGTCGTCTAACGTCCTCAACTCGGAGAGGCCAGGTTTCACAAGCATAGAGCAAAACTGCTCTCACCGACGCGTTGTAGATCCGACCTTTTAAAGCCAGACTAACATCACAAAGGCGCCAAAGGTGGCCCAGATTGGCATAACCCACTCTGGCTTTCACTATACGTGCATTGATCTCATCACTCACACCCCCACCAGCACTTATGCAGCGACCCAGATACACGAACTTCTCGACTACTTCTATCTGCTCACCATCCAGGGTGAGTACAGGATTGGAATCCTGCCATTCTTGTAGAAGTACTTTGCACTTCGAAGGTGCAAAACACATACCATACCTACGGATACTGATTGCCAACTGATTAAGTGCGGATCGCATGCCTTGGGCATTTTCACACAGTAAGACAATATCGTCCGCATACTCAAGGTCGAGAAGTCTTTCTCCAGGCAACAGATCCACACCACCATTACTTACATTCATCAGAGCTGTTTCCAGAATGTCATCGATGGCAAAGTTGAAGAGGAATGGTGAGATTGGGCAACCCTGCCTAACCCCACTGCTCGAATGGAACAATGGAGAGGGGTGGTTGTATGCCCTCACTCTGCCTGAGGTGCTTTTATATAGGGCTTTTAGGATGTTAATAAACTTCTCAGGCAGACCCTTCTTCAATAGACAATCCCAGAGAACAGTCCTGTCCAACGAATCGAAGGCAGCCCTGATGTCAAGAAACACTACGATTGTTGGCCTTTGATAAGTATGACGGTGTTTTAATATTTGGCGGAGGGTGAAGATATGATCAATACATCCTCCACCAGAACGAAACCCAGCCTGCTCCTCGCGAGTCAATCTTTCCCGGGTTTTGAACAACCTACGAAGTATGACGGAAGCCAATAGCTTGGATGCAATCGGAAGTAGACTTATCCCCCGATAGTTGTTGCAGGAACGACGTGAACCCTTTTTAAAGATAGGGACAACTATCGACTCATTCCATGACGTTGGTACACTCTCTAATTCCCAAACCTTTGTAAACAACGTCGTCAATTCCTTAGTCTAAAAGTCGCCACCATCTTTAAAAAGAGCCGGAGGTGAGTCATCTGGGCCCGGTGACTTGTAGCGCTTCAAGAGTTGGAGTTCCTTGCGGACTTGCGCCTCGTTTGGTGGATCAGTCGTCACCGGCCACAGAGGGCAGGACAGTCTGACCGATGTTGCCGGAGCAGCAGGCCAGTTGAACTGCCCTTCGAAAAATTCTGCCCATCGTCCAAGACGTCGATGGATGTTAGTGATTGGCATCCCGTCATCCTCGCAGATTGTTTCACTCACACCAGACTTCTTGCTGCCAGTGGCTCGGATGAGCTGGAAGAGCTTCCGGTGGTTACCAGATGCAGCTGCTGCTTCCATCTCATTAGCACGCTCCGACCACCAGGCTTCTCGGTCCTTACGCAAGCTTTGCCCGATTTCCTTACGTAACATCCTTCGTTTATGGTCAAACACACGGTCACCCGGAGTCGACCGACGGGCTTCAATGAGTTGTAAGGAACCTGAAGAAACCCAGTGCTTGTAAGCGGGACGTTTCGCGAACCCACAACTGACTGTACCCGCCATTTTCATGGCGTCATGCAATTGCAACCAATGCTTATCTATACTTTTCGGTGGAGTGGTAGCTAAACTAGAGGCTAGCTCGTTTCGATACTTACTTGCAACAGAAGTTGCAACCAGCTTGCTAATATCAATCCGTTGATGGCAGTCACTTCGTTGTCCACTGAAAAGTAAGGCAAGATTGGCGCAGACCAAGGCATGGTCAGAGTCCAGATAGGTACTCCAAAAGCAGCGACAGTCTTTTACACAACCACGCCAGCGGTAGCTGATCGCGATGTGATCAATCTGAGTCCAGGCTTGGGATGCAGAGGGAGGACGCCAGGTGGCACATCGGCGATGACTGTGCCGAAAGTTAGTGCTAGCCAGAAACAGGTTGTGATCTGTGCAAAGTTGCAGTAAACGGTCCGGGTTATCTGACCTGCGACCAACGAGTCCCCATCGGCCACCTAAACGACTCTCTTCTGTGCCTAGACGCCCGACCTGAGCATTCAAGTCTCCGGCTAGTACTACAATATCTGTCGAGCGCACTTTCTGGAGAAGAACAGACAGCTGGTGGTAAAACTCATCCTTGATTGCATCCGGGCTGCAATCTGTCGGGGCATAGGCGGAGATGACGAAAAGACATCGTTTCTCACGCCGATTTCTTCTCACTTTGATGGAACTTCCTAATCTAACAGCACATAACCGACTGTTAATGGGGATCCAATCGATTAGGGCTGCCTCAGCTCTAGCGCTTAGTGCGACACCAACGCCAGCAAGACCAGACGAAGATGCCACAGGGTCCCCGGATAAGCGCACGTAAAACAAGCTTTTCGAAGCGACAGATGGAGATCGAATTTGTAGTACTTCGCCAGAGTCTTGAATACGGGTCTCGGATAGACAACAAACATCAATATTGAGACTTTCCAAAGACATAGCCAGCCCTATCTGTTGTCCGACCTGCATTAGTGTGCGAACGTTGAAGGCAGCCAGTTTGACTGACTGACTGACTTACATCAAATAATGTAGTCACTACGACAAGGATAGGCCTCTTAAGCTTCACAATGTGTGTCGAATGATATTTTAAAACATCTAGATAAGGGAAAGTTAAGTGAGAAGGTTAACTCGGGTTATGCAAGAACTTTGTGGGTAGTTATCGATGCTCCCAACGACTGGAAATCCGTGTATCCAGGTCAGATGGGATACTTGCAGGGCCGATCATCGTAACATGTTTTCCGTTATGAGGATGGATAATGTTGACTATCCACAAGAAATATCTTACTAATGCCACACCACAGTGCAATACTTGTATGACTTCGTCCGTGGGTATTAAATTTCTTGTTTGAAGTCTTAAAGAATCCCAACCGACTTATCTAGTATAATAGAACCCCAAAGAACTTATTTATTTATTTAAAAACATACACATTGGTACAAGGCGGCACCAAATAGATATGCACCACATAATTTCTTCGATTTGTGTGAGGGCTGCGATACTACCCGGTTGCCCAAACCGAAGGTGGTTTTCTTAGGGGACCACACCCGGAGCCTTCAACATAAAGGTCTGATCCACAAGACAGTGGAACACAGTCAGGAGATACAGTCTCATGGTAGCTGGTGACCAACAATAGATTCATACGCCACTTGTCCCTTCAGGATACTGGAGGCTATGTGCGCCATTGGTTTGGAGTGAGGGTTTTCCCACTCCCCTAGGTGGATTCTCCATATCCACCAGCCCGCCTAAAGCGCCGGACATTCGCTTTTCATCCTCTGAATTTCGTAAACAACACCCTCGCCGCCAGAAGGCAGTGAGTAGGACTTCCCTTGAAGTGGTTTCATGCATGTGACCATGTGAGAGCTTTTGCAGAGGAAGAGCTGACTCTCCCCACTCCCGACTTCATAAGCTAGTGTTTCATACAATGATTGCCATAGAACTCGATCAGTCAGTGTAACAACCACAATAGAGGATTATGTAATTATACATGCATGGTAGTTAAGGACGAGAACACGAGCCGGTCTGAGTTGACGGGAGGTTAGAAATTTAACTCTCCTAATTAATAGGACATAAATTACTTTATTCAGGAACGTAAATCCCAATAAAGGCAGGGAAAAATTGAGAAATAAAAGTAAAGGGACAATATTGTGAAGAAATAAAATAGAAAAGCAGTAAAATCAACACAGGAACGAACAGAAATACTCATTATTAAATGATAGTCTAGTTGAAAAATATGACCAAGATAGACGGAAGATAACCTCAAAATAACTCACACAATGATTTTTTCTCAAGGATATCAGACACATGCGTGCTTTAGAATTTAATTGCAGGTTTAGGGAATTATAAATTTTCATTGATTCTTCCAGTCTGCTGTTAGTGAAGAAATAACTTATTTATCAGTTAATCGAGGCTACGTAGCGACTCATCGACACAAGAATCGTTTATTAGCCATATATAGATGGAAACCTTTAATAGCTTATGAATACAGTATTGAAGTCAGTTGATTGGAGGCAATTAGCAGGAAAATCACTTATACGCTAATTAGGATTCATCAGATGTGCATCCTTTATTGAGGAAACTGCTCACAGTAGAACTAGAATTCGTTACCCAGCTTCAAACCGTCTGAGATGTTACCAGTGAGCTACTCGAACAGCTGCTAACCTCCTGTAGAACTGGTATATTGATATTTGCTGAATAATTCGGTTTCCATTGAAATGCGTTATAACAAACGCAGTACAAAAAAACCGAACGAGAAAAGAACAACACTCACCTTCATGCGGACCAGAACGGGTTGATGCATATCCCCTTGCTGTCTCTTTGTTGTTGGTGGATGATTTCGAATGGGGGCGCAATAAACCATCCGACACGACGTAACCAGCTTCTACAGATTTATCATGAGGGATTTTGCCAGAACTACTTGTTGTATCAATGGCATCTTGTTTCTTTTGACGGGCTTTAAGAACACAATCTCGAAAGTGTCTATCTAATGGATGCTCCCATAAACTAATACCAGATGCACTGTCATAATAAAATATTTGATTATTTTCATCCTACGGAGAAAAATAATTAGATATAAATTATGTTTATTTAGTGTATGCAAATAACTGTTTACGTATTGTTTGGTTAAAGTAAATATTACTCCAATAGTGATGAACAGTACAAAAATTATTACTACTTGGTCCAAGTATTTGGATAATTTAATTAGAAAAACAATGGTTCATATTACTTTGACACGACAACAAATTGACATCGCAATAGAACTCAGAAATAATCAGTTTCGTGAATATCTAGTTACCAAGGGTGGCTCGCAGACCAAATTACTAAACTTTTAATCAGATCGTAGCTTCAAATTGTATTTCCTCTGCCTCGACTTAGTCAATCAAAAGATTACCACTTCTCACAGAGCTTTGTTAAATGTAGACTAAAACGCATTCCTCGTCTGAGTTTGTCGTTAGTATGATATCAGCGAAACCTGATCAAGCTACGGAATTGTCTTAAAATAATGATAAGAGATCTAACCACAACTTCAATTTGCTTACGTGCTTAATTAAGTGAAATGCCGTTCAGTCCCCAAAATTAATGTTTTGAATTTTGCTGTTCCAGACAGTGCCTGAATTCGGTTAAACTTAATACATAAACTTGTGACACCTGGATGATACTACATGAAGCCAAATAATGAGACTATATCTACTTACTGTCACTCTCCAGTAAACAAAGCATAACTACTACAAAACATACCAAGGTTAGGTCAAAAAAGCGTAGATTAACAACCAATTATTCCTGCTACTTATTTTACTTACATAGGCATAAGACTAACGTCAACAAAATTCTACGATTATGATCTGAGTACCTAAAGGATATCTTATGATGTTTAAAGACTCTGATTGAAAAAAAATCCCAAGGATTTTCAAGCTCGGGTTGTACAAGTTAATCCCTAATGTGGATGTATTTTATCTTGATATTTTCAAAATTGAAAACGTCCCCTGTTAACGTTGTACACGTCTTTAAGCATACAGATAGGATATAATAAAAAAATGCGAAGCGGGAACAGTAAAGATAACTGATGTTACCAAGCAGTAAACTAGAAGTGGCAGTAATTCGTGAAAATATGGTTACCTTGAGAACCTGCCAGCCAGTTGGTAAATGGGCAGAAATCCCTTCCTTAGCGATATAAAGTAAGTCTTGCTCCTTTTCAACATCGATTCCCAAACTTTCGGCATACAGCATTACTTCATCTTCCGTAGGCTCATCGAAGACACTCTCCTCCAACAACACAGCCTTTAGCATTTCCAAAGTTGCGCACCTTTTCAAAATTATTTCTTCTGATCCGTATAAAAATGAGCATCAATTCAGTCTTCAATAACAGACAGTGTAAATAATATGCACTTTTTGGTTCTGTTATTTGGTGACCTCAGGTAAGTGGGTAGCCAAGCAGACCCTCATCTTAAAATTTATTATAAAGGTTGGAAGTCATGCAATGTACAATTGTAAAGATCCAGTTTACCTAAAAATGAGTTGTCAGGTGTTAGTCCGACGTACTCTGTAAAAGTCCATGAATCCAATGTCACCACAGCTATCTAGTAAAATCAATGAACTACGTACCAACCTGCTATACAGTACGCTTTCAGTCCAACAGTAACTGTCAATATACGCAGCTACCCGCACAAGTCCTAGCAGTTTTTCCAGACGCTTTGTAGTTGTATTTCTCAAATTTGGCCTAAAACATTATTTCAGGGTGTTGGAACTACTGTAAATATAATACTTATGATAAAGTAGTCAAATCATAATTTATGGTAGTGCGAAACCAAAGAATGTTGTAGCGGTAAATAAATCTCCAAAAGAAATAACTCTGTAAGTCTTCGACATTGGACGCTGCCCACATTAGTTTTAATGGACTCACCTAGCTAGAGGCTCTAGGTCATGCACCCGCACAAGATTACGAGTGGGAACGCCGCGCTCAACATCCCCTGCGAACACTAGTCAGATTTGATCAATCGATTCACGATGTATTGGTGGTCCATCAAATATATCTTCGAACCTACTCGCTTCTGTCTTTTGATTTCACTTGATGTGTACGATTCATAGTAGGTGTTACTGGTAAAAGCGTTTTCAAACTTTGAATGCCCGTGGCATCTTCATTGCTGAGTCTGACGTGATCTGGTGCGCCAGATTACAAACTGTGAGTCTGTTCCTTTTCGGTGTTCTGTACATCACTGCTTTATTTTTACTCTGATATACTGTGATATTTATTTCGTGTTTCTGGATATAAATTTTTTTTTCACTCGTTCATTCTCGTACTTGATATCTGACCATGACGCAACAGACACTCAAGGTACTTAGGCTAAATACGGTGTCCCCACCTTCGTCTCAACTAATGCCCTTCTGGTCAGATATCTTCAATGTGAAATAAATTTATCTTTTGGTATCTTTAAGTAAGGCCCATTATGATTAAAAACGTGAATCTTGTGCATCTATGTGAAAGGACCTAGGAAGTGTCTTTTATCAAGTCTGTTACGTGGGCGTTAGAGATAAAACAAACATGTGAGAAAAAGCTACCCCTTATCTTGGTGTTCAATGGCTGATATATTTGTCTTTGAGCATAATTTCTAGGTTGAAGCGTTTTCATTGTGAAAAGATTGTGTTTGGCAGTATGACAAATTAGACTGTCAAAATATCCAATACTTATAAGCTTGTGGAGCATTCGAAACTAATCTTCTGATAGCATAACGACCTTATTAGCTAACTAGTAGTCATGATCAGGTGCAGATATTCAAGGTTCACCTGGATTTTTTTCTTCTACTTGACTTCGAATGGCTTCTCATCTTCCCCTGAACTTGGACTGGATCTTTTCCTTTCAGTTTTATGACTAATTATGAAGTTGATATTCTAGTGTTTCGCGCTTCATAACAATAAGCAAAAACATTTCCTTGTAGTTTTGTGATCTGTATGCAAAATTATTTAATCTAAATTGATCTCGTCATTTAAGGTAATCAAACGTCAAACAGGCTAAACCAAAAGTTTAACTAATTTAGGACGAACTATTATTTAACATTAGAGCAACCTTATGCTTTTATGGACTAAACAACACGCGAATATGATTTCTCATGAAATGGGTGTTGTTTACCGATCATTCTTATGAAAAGACTGATTTGATTATGCACCGTATTAAATGTCGGATCTCAAAATGTCTGTCATAGTCTAAGTTTCTGATGGCCGCTAAAGGGAGAGAGCAGAAGTTTTCCAAATGCTCGGCTGATCAATTACGTCAAACCACTAATTTCAGTCCTACAAGTAAGTCAGCATATTCATTAATATCTAGGTTAATTTTGTGTATGTAGTTACATGTAAGTATATGCTTGAGTGAAAAAGTCATTCATGTAATCATTTGGTAATATAATAGGCGTTCGTTCATAGGATCCATTCATTTACACTTTCCTTTTAAATTTTGACGTTAAACAATACTGGTAATAGCTGTTTTATCTAAAATTTAGTTTTCTCGATGTATTAACTTATTAACTCTACTATAATCTACTTATATGATTGAAAGTGTTCATTCCTCCAATAGAAATCACTTGTGTAGATCCTCTAGTGATTAATCACTGTATGTTTCACAACACAAGAATTGTACAAAGGTCTTTATCGGTTGCTTGTGAATGATTCATATGTTTGATACTTAACTTACTATATTATCTCTGTAGCTGATTAAGGAAGAACTTACTCTCGATGAAAGGATTTCATATTTAGAATGTGAAAAACACGTTGGAAAAAATTGATAAAACTCTGAATACATACAAAGTGCTTCAGATTATAAAAGTTGAGAATCACCAATTTTGAACGAAGTTGCACCACCAAAGACTTTCGACTACATTACATAAGTTCGTAAATTCATGGATCGCGTTACACATTTCTGAAAGTGTTTGTAATGGTCAAGTTCATGCATTAACTAAATTTCAGTATCTTTTACACCTTCATATTAGTAATAATAATAATAATTTATTCTCAAATAACAGCTTGTTACGTGAGGCATGTCAGTTTACAGGCAAGATCAAATTGTTACAAATGATACAATATCCACTAAAGTGAATTACTCAGCTCGGTTGATAATTCATAAGATATGAATGTAGATGATTTTAATCACTATCGCAGTTGGTGCGCTTCATGAAAGTTGCTTTGCAACTAATGGTCAATGATAGTTCCATTGAATATGTGAGTTTCTAGAAATCGCAACTTTATGTCCCTTGAAACAATCTTGATTACAGAATATATATTACTCAACTAAAGAGACTTTTGTCACAGGCATGTCTGTAGTTCTTGCAATATCCTCTATGCTTGTGTATATTCAAAAACACTCCTGTGTATATTGTACACGGCAGTGTCCCAATATTCTACCCTAAATATAAGGTCACTCTTTTTAATCATTTCATTCCTAATTATTCTCATTACATGCTAGGATTGAGAAACATTTTTGGTCTTCTCATGTATTACATTCATCGTATGGTCTTTCATTTACTTAGTCAGTTTATTTTATACAACGATTAACTTAGATGGAGGATAAATCGATTAATAACACTTGGTTATAAACTCTTGGGTTAGTTGAAACGATCTATCATTTAATTGTAGAACTAAGTTCCTCCTTTACTAGGTGAGGCTCTTCTATCAGTCAGGTAGTGAGTTTTACAGCTCATTACGTCGTGTTTACTTGATATCTTTTAGTTTTGATTGTACTAAAATCCTATGCTAAAATTTGAACTCAATGATTTACGACAAAAACCGTCTATGTATTCTGTGCATTTTGTATGCATCACGCTTGCCTTTAAGCTTAAGTAGTACCACTACTACTAACAGACTGTAGAGCCCTGAATTCATGACGGTTCATACTGTACCACTGATTCTTTCACAAGCTATACAAATCATACGGAAATCTTAAAAATTCTGGAAGCAACAGTCCTCAATTACATTAACAAAGGTTGAATTAGTAATGATTTTCCGTTTATCCTATCGAACTGAACATTAAAAAAAATTGTATTCACTCTTTCATCACTTCTGTAGTAAAATAAATCATTACATGACTATAAAATATATCTGACTGATCAAACCACCAGAAATACATAATCTTAACTACTCAGGTTACAAGCTGTTTAAATTCAATTTCAAGTGTGTTGTCCGTTATCCTTGTCAATAATTCGGTGTGATTGCTTGTAGTAACAGATATAATGAAATATCATTCTAAAAATGTACAACAACTTGCAGTGTTGCGCAACGCGAAAACTCTAACTTTTATAACTTCATGTATGATTATTCCAGATGAGTGGATAAGAATCATTAACCATCGTGTTAACTCAACGCCTCTAACTTGAACACTGCAAAATAATCTACTGTTTTAGTGCCCAGGTGTCTTGTATCACTGTGACTCAAATTCATTCAGGCTGGTGTGGATTTGAATGCGTTCATCACCTTCTTTTGTGTAGAAACATGCTAAGAGGTTTGAATGAATGTCTAATTCACGCATGTGCGACATCCAGTTGTTCCAACAAGGTAATTCATTTTTGTTTGTTTAAACGCATCATTATGTTTACTAAGAGCACAAGCCATACAGACGCTTTTATGAAAAGTGTACAACCTTTCGCTGTCTGCACACAAAACGTATAATAACCAACATCGGAAAAGATGTACATTTTTTTCAGATGTCGATTCCTGAACTGCTTAGTGAATATCACTCAATTTTTGTAGTCAGTGTCGATCAACAAATAAGAGAACGAAACGTTTTGAAAACATTTGTGCTGATAATTTTTTATTGTATCAAAACATAATAATCGATTAAGCTATTATTAAAGATTGCTCAGTCCAATAGATCATTATATTAATTTCGTATTCACAACTGTAATAAAAGAAACATTGACGTAAATGGAAATGACATACATAAACCGACCATTCCGGTCAAAAAGAACTTCTTTTCATTTTATCATCCTGACAATCAGGGAGGTGTAAAAACACTTTCGTTAATTGAAAATAATGAAAGACTTAGTTATAATTGAGCGGTCGTTCCATGCCAAAAGCTCAATAAGTCTCACAAATGTCGACGAATTGCAACACAATCAGCTGATTTAGTAAAATTTATTTTGAATACGTCTCAAGTAACAAGAGCTGTAATTTACCAGTGCACTACAATTTCAGGACATTAAAACAAATCAAATAGGAAAGTCTAATGCTGATGATGACGGTTTTCATGAGTTTAAATAAATATATCTGTTCAAATAAAAAAGAAAATATTTCAAAGGTTTAGAAAGTAATTTACATAACAGTGCAAGCAGCTCCTACATAGATCATTTTGTAATTTGACGAATTTTGCCTGAGGTCCGCCTTTATCTTGATTTATTTCCAATAAACGCGTATTACGTAACAGAGATACACTGAAGTTATCTAATTTGTCTATGTCAGCTGAGATCAGTAGTGGAGCAGCAAACATAGACCACATACCCACTTGCATTCGGTTTTGATCGTCAAAAGAAGTGAAAATTTATATTTTCTGTTGCACACAGTTATATGATACAAATTGGACAGGTTAACCTCTGTGTGAATGCTTTAAGTATGCTGCGCCAAATATTTTGTATAATGCAATTAAAAATAGATGTCTACGAACCTGACATACTAGTCAGTAACTAAAATAAAGCCGTAATCACGTAATTTGGTATTACGTATCACTTGAGGCGTTAAAGAATCGACTGTCTATCTGATCATTTCATTCATATCAACGTTTGGTTATCAAACAACGGTGTAAAGCAGTCAGCATAACACATATTGGCATTTTCTATCTAGATCAAACATCTCAGTTCCTGTTTCAACCGGAATCCATTGTATATATCTCCAAACAAAAACACCATATATGTGTATTTAAAACTCTAATGTCAATATGTTGATTAGTTCTAATGTATATTAAGGATATCCGCATACTCACAGAAGAAAATGAATATAAGTAAAAATATAAATAGGGACTAGTGTACACATCATTAATTTTAAAAGAGCTCTAAGGATACGTTTCTGTTTTAAAGATCATGTACAAAACATATTCCTGCTATCCATGAAAACTCTAGTAACTGAATACACAAAATCAATCGTTTTGGAAACATACTGATCTTAGAATTCACATCAGATATAATCTCTATTACAAGTCTACCTCTAGTTCATCATTCCTTGAAAGCTGATTCATATATGAACTGCACGACTTTTATGATGTCAAATTATTCGCAAAACGATAAGTATCAACCTTCATAAAGAACTCTTTCAAAATTCGTAAACATCTCAGTCATGTCTAAATCATGTGTTTTGGCCGACCAACAGTAATCAACAATCACATATGGATAACCCAAATCGCTTCAAACACTGGACACACATATGTCGGCTGTACGTTTGATTAATCTCTCTCACTGATAAAATCTTCCGAATGGTCCTGACAATCATTTTGACTTTGATGTTGTTGCCATGTCATCTAACTTATTGGTGGGGATCTGGTTATTCTATTATCTAGACTGGACACATAACCGAGAGTATGAATAATGAAATACAACACCAAAACCTTTAAATGTGAATTTCAAACACAATTGTTTTGTAAACATTAATAACTTTGAGTAATTCGGCGTTTTAAATACTCTCGATTTGACGGCTGGTGTTGAACGACTTGAGAGTTAACTTGTGAATGTAAGCAGATATTTATTTCTCAATGGAGAAGTCTTGGAATTCGTATCGAAAATTTATGATAGGACACATGGGTAAAAATAAACTGATCGGTGGTCAAATTACATATTTCAAAGAAGCAAAACAGTACACTGTAGAGCGATCAGTTTTATGATACCTGAAAACTGATACTTGCTAAAGGAAGATTATGTGTACAGATAAATTGTTGTCGGAAACAGGTTTTACTCGCAATCCGGTGGACTAAGCGACACTTGAGTCAAAATAAACATACTACTTTTATTGAGTCAACTGATGTTGACAGCATAACTGAGAGAAATTCTGAATTCTATTTCATGTAAATTACGTTGCTGAATGTTTTACTAGGCGGAATTCACAATCAGCTAGTAATAAAAAGATTGTTATTGTGAATACATGTCACACTGAAATAAAATGAACTGCATACATGACAAAATATCAGAAATCACCACGAGATTAATGAAGCTTTTTGGAATAGGGGTAGAACATAAATCAACGAAGTCACTTCAATCAATCCTATGCAATACAAAGGACGAAATAACAAAAAAAGAAAAACCTGAACATCATCTACAAACTAAATTTTTTTTGGACCACGAAAAACACTACATTGGACAGAGTGAATCCTCCCTTCATTTTCGCCTGCATGAATTTCGATTGGCGGTCAAACGCTATGACATACTCTCGCTTGTATTAACGCATGTGGACAACTGTGAACACACATTCAACTGGAAAAATGTCGAGAAATTGGATAGATAGAATTCTAAAGACACCAAAAACTTTTCAGTAGCTTGGCACTCAGATCGATCAGAAATCAACAAGGACACTGAAATCGATCCAATTTATTAACCGATCAGAACAGATATGGACAAATAGAAGACTAAGAATCAAATCGATGGGAGATGCAATCAAAATAAAGAAGTAAACAACGACAGGATAAATGTCAACAATAATCAATCAACATCGAGGTCAACAGGACAAGCTTTGAGCCATATATGGGGAAATTTGAACGCTTTACTACTACCTAAAGTTTGCGCTAATGAAAGATGCACGGCCAAGTCATCCAATTCAAAGAACAACACTTTGCCAAAATCACCCACATCAGCTAAAAATCCTCTCCCCCATTTCAAAATGAATAGTTTTATTTCAATTGATTCGTCTCATACTTCTGTGGCGTTTTACCAACAAATTAATCACATTCAAGATGTAACTTATGAAAATAAGTTTGAGAAAATTTGTTTGAAAATAAATCAAAGATATATTTGTTTATATTTTACTGTTAAAATAACTTATCGACCTACTCATTGAATAAAAATATGACAAAAACGTTTGATGTTAACTTTAATGTCCATCAAATAAAGCATTAGTGTGTAAAGCACAGAAGGTGATTATATAATTATAACTTAGCACTTTTATTAGAGAACTACTGGACACGTATTGTACTATTAAATATACTTGTGGAATCTTCAGGGTTATCGTTGAAAATATGTGTGGTACTCATGAATTGTCTACATATTTACAACATAGATTTCATGCAGTTTATAACGTTCACAAGAACACGTGAATGTTTTAAGAGTTATCATGCTACCATGAATTCATCTGTACAGACCAAAAGCGTTCAGCCTTATGAATTTGTGATCAAAAAGTGTGATATGTCAACAAAGTGGTCTTTAATGTTCGGAATTAAAACCATGTGATGATAGATTATGAAAATATACTTGTGAAATGCATGCATCGGTTAGGTTGTTTAGTGAATTCAGGGTTGACAAACATTTCACAGATATAGACTACTTAGCAAGATGCCTAGTTGATGTTC
The DNA here is from genome assembly GCA_944470205.2 of Schistosoma margrebowiei. NCBI lineage: Eukaryota > Metazoa > Platyhelminthes > Trematoda > Strigeidida > Schistosomatidae > Schistosoma > Schistosoma margrebowiei. Next base: position 3,524,436 of record OX104029.1, on the reverse strand, counting down.
GCCTAAAATTGATTTCCACGAATATCGTCAAGTATTGACTTATCAGTCTTAGTATACTATAATAGATATAGATCTTCATTTCGAAAACCATTTATCCCGTCAACTGACAAACGCTTTTACGAGTTTACTGAGTTCTGAACTCTACCTACTATCCCATCTCTATGTGTTTAAATGAAATATTCCATTAAATAACTAAATAAAACAATGATGCTTGTATATGTTAATGATAATTATGATGATGTACTTACTTACGTTCTTCGTGGAATTGAGTTTAACACTTAAACAGTGCTTATGTTACTCCAAAGTATATTTAGTGAAACTATCGCCCTTCTATTTAACTTAACTAACGACTTACACCAGCTAAAGTGTTTTGTATGAGTGAAATGACACTTCTGTGACGTACATAGTAACAACAACCCACGAACCTACATATTTTATTCACGTAAGTTCAACATTCACTACATTTATTTACTGATTGGGCAAACAAAGTTAGTCACCACTGATAATTGTTGAAAGAAGATGAAGTCAGTTTTGTTTGTGCCAATACAGTAATTTCAAAATATAATCAGAATTTCATATCAAGATAGTCTTGGAGAAACATTCGAGTTAATGAAAGTTTTTTCACGTCCGATCATCTCACAACCAATATATAAATAAGCGGTTAGGAATACCGACTATGACCAACACTAAGAAAAGTCCAAATCAATACATATGATTTAACCTCTGTTTAACATTAAGTGACGTGACATGGATTCTTTTCACAACACAAATTTATGTTGAACAACCCTTCAAATTTGTGCTACAAAGTCATGTGTTCTCAATGTAACTAAGCATACAACTCAATATATATTCACTCTATGTCACTAAAACAGTAGAAAGAATACACTGCGGTATAATATTGACTGAAATCCAACCACTATCCAGTCACCTAGTATTCTTTAACACCTTGAAGGAGAGACCGACATGGAGCAGTACCTCACGTCTGACTAAACTTATAAACAAAAAAGCGGTCATGAACAAAACAATACGTGATGAGATGAGCAAGAATACGTTTATCAATAGTGGTCTCATTGACTTCCCTACTCACCGAATATAAAATGAGGTTTTCGTTCATTCATATACTACTGGCTAATTATCATTTTTGCATAATCTCAATTTATGTAAAATCAATCAGTAAATCCGTGCGTCACTGACTATTTCCAATAATTTCAGAGATTACTTCACAACATTCCTAAAATATCGACAGTATTTTGCATCGTAGTAAGTGCTTCAACTGAAATAAAATCACATCACATCAATGAGATAAGTGATCGAATGGATTGATCTCTAAAACATTATATATTAAAATAGTTATTTCAATCAAGAACTGTTCATTTTATATGATATTGAAGCAATGAATTCGATTTCTTAAGGCGATAACAATGTCTGAAACGGTCCATCAATTTCTTCAGAAACAGTTTCTAGTTGAACACGTCTAACTCGATACATCATTATCCCATTTGGGTTGATAGAAATCATAAACTTCTCTCTTCGTTGAATCACTTTCAATTTATCTCCATTGAACACATCCAATAATTCAAACTGGTCTCCAGATATCCTATACGATCGTGATTTGAATTCACCAAGACTTGTGTAAAAGTGAATTGGTCCACCACCATCAGTTGTGTAAAGAAAAGCGATTGCCCAACCAATTGGGTCTCCATCTAATTGTCTCATCCACATCTATATGGGAAAAGCATTCAAACAAACGGAAAAGTTTTGCTCACGTAATGTATTTAAGAAAATTACCACCACTTCACCTCATAACATTTGAGGAGGACATGAAATGAAACGCAAGACAATGCTCAAGAATTATAAGAGATGTTTCATTTAGAAAAGTGTATAATAGTTTTAAACAATTGCTCACTTTCAAATTCGATACGCAGTCATTAATGGCATATCAACATGGATTTCGATCATTTGTTATCGATAGTCAACTCCTTGGAAACTGCATCCACTACTTTACGAAGTGGTTGAAACTCACATCACTTTGTCTATTGTCTTACTGTGAATTAAAACCCGTTGATCTAGTTGTGACATGACTGCTCGTCTGACTGAGTAGAAATCACAATCAAGTGATTTCTATGTCGTTTAGTTATGAATGATTAGAACAAAGTCATCCTGTGTTATGCAGTGATGAAGTCTCTAAGGCCACATGTATCGGTTGTTTGGATCTTCACAATGATGTTTACGATACATTTGATCAGTCTGTTTTGCTATATGTTTATTCTGTGTGAATTACTTCAAAGTTGCCAGTAAGTTGTAAGCTTCGTAAACAGAGGTGTATAGTAGGTGATACTGAAGTCGGGGACTCGAGTTCCATCCAATTCAGATCTTGTCAGTTGAAGTAACCTGCATTCAAATTTTGCCATTCAATGTGGGACTCCAACCCATTACCACTCGTTATAAATGTCCTCTCAGTCCTCAGTGCCAAACAAAAGATTTGAATACCCATATATATATATATATATATATATATATATATATATATATATATATATATATATATATATATATATATATATATATGCGATATAATAAAAATCATCCGACTGCATAAGCCAGAGGCTATCGGGACTCAGTACCGTAACGGAAAACGTTTGAAGTACTGTGTTTCAATTAATTGATGAACATCAAACTGTGATACAGGGACATCCGGCTGACGAGTCCCAAATATATCAAGACGTGCGTTCTGGATTCGACTTGTACGTATGATCCATCTCTGTTTCAGATATATACTCTAACAGCCAAATTTTTAAAAGTCTGTTTAAATCTCTGGAGGATTGTCTTTTCAAAAAGAAGACCACAGTCTTATTTTACTGATATGTCCGAATAAGCACGAAAACGAATTCCACAATTTCACATTGATACACCACATTGATGAATATGATTAGTACAATAGTATGATAAACTAACCTGTACGTCATTTCGTGATCTGATGAATTCCGCCTGATGTCCACCTTTATCCTGATCTATAGCCAATAAACGTGCATTACGTAACAGAGATACACTGAAATTATCTAGCTTTTCCATGTCAGCTGAGATCAATAGTGGAGCAGCAAACATACACCACATACCCATTTGAACTCGTTTCTGATCATCTGAAAGACCGAAGTTTCCCATCAACAACATATCAGGATCATTCCAATGTCCTGGACCAGCCAACTTCGGTAACACATCATTTTGGATTTTATATGCGTTTATAATACTGATAACCGATGCCCAACTATCTTGAACGTCGCCCAGCATACGCCACAAGTTACAATTGTTCTTCAATCTCTTCCAGTCAATCAAACTAGTATTTTTCATCCAAGGAATATAAGCAGGATAACTGCATGAGAACACTATTGGTTTGCCAGTTGCATTCAATAATTTGGAGAACTTTCCATAACCCTCTGGCATACTTTCTTGTGGACTGTTACATCCATCCATCTTTACATAATCTGCTTCCCATTTGGCCACACTATCGGCATCCACCTCCAAATAATTCATACTTCCTGGATAACCTTCACATGTTTGAGTTCCATAATCGAGATATATGCCAAATAGTAGATGTTTAGAATGTAAGTATTGTCCAACACTTTTAATGCCCTACAAACGAAACATATCATACAGATTATTAAATTGTGAACCGATCCAAACGGAAATAGAAATCAAACTTTAATATTCAAACAAAAAAACACGAATTATGCACCACACACGAAAGATAATAAATAGCAACTCACATTGGGAAACCGTTTATAATCTGCAACTATTTCATTTGTCTTCGAATCCCGTTTCCGTTCTGGCCAACAATCATCTATGATTACATAACGATAACCTAAATCTCTCCAACCATCTAATACTAGTTTGTTGGCAGTACGTTTAATCAGCTTTTCACTAATACAATCATCTGGGTAGTTGTGACAATCAATTTGACATCGAAATCGTTGCCATGTCATCCAACCCATTGGTGGTAGTGTAGCCATTCCATTATCCAGACACAATACACATGAAATAGTGAGAATGAACACTTCCAAAACTATCGTTAAAATGGGATACCTATAAACGAACAATAAAAGCTGCATGCTGACAAGAAAGAAACAATTAGTCAATTGAAATGCATAAACATATGAAGTGTATGTAAGCATAGCTTATTACACAATAAATGGTGTGTATTTCCATCTGTCATACATACATAAGTGAATAGACAAATAAGTCAATATCTGTGTTACAATATGTGAACGTCTGTAACGTGTATCAAGTACCGTTGACTAGTTCTAGTGGTAACGTTGAAAATCCAAATATCTGATCAACCCACATATTCAGCGGACGCAATTTAGGAATCACAGATTTTAATCAACTACAGGCAATATCTCAGTTAATCAAAAACGTCCCGACCATTTCAACCGAAATTATTGAGTGTTCCATATTTGAGTGAAATAGATGAGTTAAGGCATCCTTTATATACTGAAAATTCAAATACTAGAAAGAAAAGCGTAATCATGTCAAGACGATGTCAACACACAATTAATCTAAAAATGATCTTTCTATTATCAGTATAATGAACGAATATTCGGAGAGTTAGCATTCCCAGACGGCACTTCTTCCAACTTTGTTAGGATATTCAGAAAAATATACCAATAATTATCATGTTAAGTTTAATGGTGTCCTTGGACTTTAAATGGACCTTCCGTATTCATCAGTATTTATTTCACTTGGTAAGAATTGTACAAATGTTGTTTTCTACTTTATGATACGATGCAGTTTGTTTGGTTGGTATATAAACACAGTATGTCTAAAATGTAATGATTCATAACTCAGTGGCTGAGACTTGTTTTCTGGACTCAACTGGCTAGGCTAGACAGCGAAGCAGGGTCAATCAGGACTCTGGGTTGTTCGTGCGTGTTTTACGTGTCATTGATCTGATCGATAGATACGCTGCGCTTTAATCTGCAGTCCACACCTCACAACAAACTGATTAATAGTTGAGGGAAGTGATGAAAGGAAAGAAGATTTATGAGGTAGTCTCAATGTTGAATAAACAGTGTTTAGTCAAATGACATTAGTAAAATCCCACAAAAGCTTGAGATTTTGTGCCAACTTACCGAGTAAGCAAAGAGTACATAATAATGATGTCTGTATTATAAAATTAAAATCACTTATTATGACGCTGTTTAATCGATGCAGTTAGTGACGTTTTATACGATAGGCATAGACCATAAGCTTTATAGTTTATGTTTTGCACGGACAACCAGCAATCCATGGTCTTATAAGTACTATATGGTATTTTATTCGTCGGCATGAAAATGTTAAATACTCGATTATTATCATATCGATTGATATTTCTTCGATAACCTTAACGCCACATTCAACTCCCCAAATGATTCCTAAGTATATTTCTGAATTATCGTAGCCAATGTAAAACCAAGAGTGAAACCATCGAATGAGAGACAAGTTAAAATAAACAAACAGGAATTTCATTCCCTGTAAACAAGAACTCTGAATGTTTATCGTAAGTTGAAATCAGTTGTTCGACACTCATTTTATTGAATTCATTACAACCAATTACCTTCTAAAAGGAATCGCATTGAATCTCCTTGATTTATACTTGTCGATAATGATGATCACTAACAAACGATTGCCTCAAATGCTTTGGTACAGCAGAGAAATAGAGAGAGTCCGCTCTCCCTCTACAAATGCTCTCACATAGCCACGAGTATAAAGCCTCTCCCACAGAAGTCCTACCCACTGCATTCTAGCACCGCAGAGTGTTGTTTACCAAATTGAGAGGACGAAAAGCGGATGTCCGGCACTTTACCCGGGTTGGTGAACACGAACAGTTCACCTAGGGGAGTTGGAAAACCCTCATTTCAAACCAATCGTGCACATGGCGTATGAAACAATCGTTGATCTCCGGCTACCATGAGACTGCATCTCTTGACGTTGCTTCACTGCCTTGTGGATGAGACCTTTTTGTCGAAGGCTCCGAGTTTGGCCCCCAAAGCAAAACACGTTCTTCGGTTTGTGCAGCCGGGCAGTATCACAGCTCTCACACAAATCAAATGAGATTTATATGGGGTATATGTATCTGGTGCACCCTCTTACCAATTTCAATGTGTTCAAATAAATATATAAATACATAAGAAACAATATACATGAAGAACTATGTTTTATCGAAATAGATCCTGTTTCGGATACAATATGCAATAAAATAATCGTCAAATGATGACAACATCACTAAACCTACATCATCTACTACACTGTTAACACACATAAAACACATAAGACCCTATACTTTTTGAACATTCAAAAACGTCTCAATCTATAATGAATGACAATAATCATACAAAATTATAGACTAATTGTTATCTGAACACGTTTTTGATGAGTCCATACACAATCCAACTGTACAATAGACTTTAGTAGACACCTCTAATACAAATATTCTTATTCAAGTACAATTCAATGTTATGCATTTGCAATTTAAAAGTCAAACATAACACAACACTTACATTCTACTTGAATTATCCAGTTAGCTAAACTATGCACACACGCATCTCTCTCTATATATATATATATGTCTGATTTATTACGCTCAATATGGTAATTGGTTCAATCAGTCATATCAAACTATTCGTTAATTTGCTAATTGAACTAGTTATCTAGATGATTAGTTATATGAAATAGAATGAAAACTATTTTCATTCTATTGATCATAGGTCATGAATCAATAGTGTGATTTGGGTGACCGAACTAATTCTATTCTAATATAAACAATTAAGGCTAATCCTTCAGTTTCATTCATATATATGAAGAATGAATTCATATTGATTGATTGTTTAATAATTTTATATGATGACAAAGGTTGAAATGGTATACAATAAAAATAAGCAACTTATAATCATTGCAGGCAGGATTAATTTATTACTATTATTAATATAAACATACATATACTGGTACAAGGGTGCACCAGATACATATACCCCATATAAATCTCATTTGATTTGTGTGAGAGCTGTGATACTGCCCGGCTGCACAAACCGAAGAACGTGTTTTGCTTTGGGGGCCAAACTCGGAGCCTTCGACAAAAAGGTCTCATCCACAAGGCAGTGAAGCAACGTCAAGAGATGCAGTCTCATGGTAGCCGGTGATCAACGATTGGTTCATACGCCATTTGTTCCCTCACGATACTGGAGATCATGTGCACGATTGGTTTGAAATGAGGGTTTTCCAACTCCCCTAGGTGAACTGTTCGTGTTCACCAACCCGGGTAAAGTGCCGGACATCCGCTTTTCGTCCTCTCAATTTGGTAAACAACACTCTGCGGTGCTAGAATGCAGTGGGTAAGACTTCCGTGGGATAGGCTTTATACTCTTGGCTATGTGAGAGCATTTGTAGAGGGAGAGCGGACTCTCTCTATTTCTCTGCTGTACCAAAGCATTTGAGGCAATCGTTTGTTAGTGATCATCATTATCAACAAGTATAAATCAAGGAGATTCAATGCGATTCCTTTTAAAAGGTAATCGGTTGTAATGAATTCAATAAAATGAGTGTCCAACAACTGATTTCAACTTACGATAAACATTCAGAGTTCTTGTTTACAGGGAATGAAATTCCTGTTTGTTTATTTTAACTTGTCTCTCATTCGATGGTTTCACTCTTGGTTTTACATTGGCTACGATAATTCAGAAATATACTTAGGAATCATTTTGGGGAGTTGAATGTGGCGTTAAGGTTATCGAAGAAATATCAATCGATATGATAATAATCGAGTATTTAACATTTTCATGCCGACGAATAAAATACCATGTAGTACATATAAGACCATGGATTGCTGGTTGTCCGTGCAAAACATAAACTATAAAGCTTATGGTCTATGCCTATCGTATAAAACGTCACTAACTGCATCGATTAAACAGCGTCATAATAAGTGATTTTAATTTTATAATACAGACATCATTATTATGTACTCTTTGCTTACTCGGTAAGTTGGCACAAAATCTCAAGCTTTTGTGGGATTTTACTAATGTCATTTGACTAAACACTGTTTATTCAACATTGAGACTACCTCATAAATCTTCTTTCCTTTCATCACTTCCCTCAACTATTAATCAGTTTGTTGTGACGTGTGGACTGCAGATTAAAGCGCAGCGTATCTATCGATCAGATCAATGACACGAAAAACACGCACGAACAACCCAGAGTCCTGATTGACCCTGCTTCGCTGTCTAGCTTAGACAGTTGAGTCCAGAACACAAGTCTCAGCCACTGAGTTATGAATCATTACATTTTAGACATACTGTGTTTATATACCAACCAAACAAACTGCATCGTATCATAAAGTAGAAAACAACATTTGTACAATTCTTAACAGGTGAAATAAATACTGATGAATACGGAAGGTCCATTTAAAGTCCAAGGACACCATTAAACTTAACATGATAATTATTGGTATATTTTTCTGAATATCCTAACAAAGTTGGAAGAAGTGCCGTCTGGGAATGCTAACTCTCCGAATATTCGTTCATTATACTGATAATAGAAAGATCATTTTCAGATGAATTGTGTGTTGACATCGTCTTGACATGATTACGCTTTTCTTTCTAGTATTTGAATTTTCAGGTTATAAAGGATGCCTTAACTCATCTATTTCACTCAAATATGGAACACTCAATAATTTCGGTTGAAATGGTCGGGACGTTTCCGATTAACTGACATATTGCCTGTAGTTGATTAAAATCTGTGATTCCTAAATTGCATCCGCTGAATATGTGGATTGATCAGATATTTGTATTTTCAACGTTACCACTAGAACTAGTCAACGGTACTTGATACACGTTACAGACGTTCACATATTGTAACACAGATATTTACTTATTTGTCTATTCACTTATGTATGTATGACAGATGGAAATACACACCATTTATTGTGTAATAAGCTATGCCTACATACACTTCATATGTTTATGCATTTCAATTGACTAATTGTTTCTTTCTTGTCAGCATGCAGCTTTTATTGTTCGTTTATAGGTATCCCATTTTAACGATAGTTTTGGAAGTGTTCATTCTCACTATTTCATGTGTATTGTGTTTGGATAATGGAATGGCTACACTACCACCAATGGGTTGGATGACATGGCAACGATTTCGATGTCAAATTGATTGTCACAACTACCCAGATGATTGTATTAGTGAAAAGCTGATTAAACGTACTGCCAACAAACTCGTATTAGATGGTTGGAGAGATTTAGGTTATCGTTATGTAATCATAGATGATTGTTGGCCAGAACGGAAACGAGATTCGAAGACAAATGAAATAGTTGCAGATTATAAACGGTTTCCCAATGTGAGTTGTTATTTATTATCTTTCGTGTGTGGTGCATAATTCGTGTTTTTTTGTTTAAATCTTAAAGTTTGATTTCTATTTCCGTTTGGATCGGTTCACAATTTGATAATCTGTATGTTTGCTGCTCCACATTTGATCTTCCTTGTCTTTGTTATATCACTTCCTTACATTCTGGATTTTTGTATTCCAGCTACTGATCTGAACCCATGTCGTTAATAATAGTAAAAATTGTTTGATTAACTAACGCATTGTAAATTCTTTTAGCCATTTCACTTCCGTAATTCCTTGTTTCTATCCCAATCTCCTTATATCGTGTGAACATTTATCATTTTTTGTGAAGTTTTGTGAAAATGCAACAAGAACTCCCTAAATACGTCGTCTGTACTTATTTACTTACTTACGCCTGTTACTCCTCGTGAAGAAGCATAGCCCGCTCACCAGCATTCTCCATCCAACACTGTCCTGGAAAACCCTTCCAGCTCCTTCCAGTTGTAATTCATCGTTTTCATACCTGCTTCTATTATCCGACGCAATGTGTTCTTTGGCCTTTCTCTTTTTCGCTTCCCTTCAGGATTCGAAGTTGGGGCTTGTCTCGTGATCCAGTTTGACAATTTGCGTAATGTATGTCCTATCCATTTCCATCGTCTTTTTCTAATTTCTTCTTCAGCTGGAAGTTGGTTTGTTCTCTCCCGCAGAAGGCGATCGCTGATGGTATCCGGCCAATGGATGTTGAGTATCTTACGTAGACAGCTATTTATAAATACTTGTACTTTATTGATAGTGGTTGTTGTAGTTCTCCAAGTTTCAGCTCCATACAGTAGAACTGCCTTGACGTTGGTATTGAAGATTCTCACTTTGATATTGGTTGAAAGTTGTTTTGAGTTCCATATGTTCTTTAATTGTAGAAATTCTGTCCTTGCTTTGCCAATCCTTGCCTTTACGTCTGCATCTGAACCTCCTTGTTCATCGATGATGCTTCCTAGGTATGTGTTGTTTTCCGCTTTGAATTTGAGGACTTTTGTTTTCCCTTTGTGAATGCTGTGGCCTACTGATGCAGAGACTGATGCTACACTGGCTGTCTTCATCTGCATCTGTTCGTGTGTACATGATAAGAGGGATAGATCATCTGCGAAGTCCAAATCGTCTAATTGATTTCGAGCTGTCCATTGTATTCCGCGTTTTCCTTCAGATGTCGAGGTCTTCATAATCCAGTCGAACACCAGAAGAAAGAGGAAGAGAGAGAGCGAACAGCCTTGTCTGACTCCGGTCCTTACTTGGAATGCATCTGTCAGCTGTCCTCCATGCACGACTTTGCACTGTAGTCCGTCGTATGAGTTCCGGATAATATTGACAATTTTCTCAGGAACTCCGTAGTGTCGAAGAAGTTTCCATAATGTCCTCCTATATACGCTGTCGAATGCATTTTCATAATCAATGAAGTTGATGTATAGTGATGAGTTCCACTCAACTGATTGTTCGACGATGATCCGTAGTGTTGCTATTTGGTCTGTGCACGATCGATCCTTATGGAATCCAGCTTGTTGATCTCGAAGTTGAGCGTCTACTGCATCCTTCATCCGGTTCAGCAACACTCTGTTGAAGACTTTCCCTGGTATTGACAGCAGTGCAATGCCTCTGTAGTTTTCACATTTGCTCAGATCTCCTTTCTTTCGAATCTTGACAAGGTGTCCTTCTTTCCAGTCCATCGGCGCCTGTTCCTCCCCACAAATCTTTTTGAATAAAAGGTAAAGCATGTTTGTGGTTGCTTTGATGTCTGATTTCAGTGCTTCAGCTGGTATGTTGTCGGGTCCTGCTGCTCTCCCGCTCTTGATTTGTCTGATGACCATTCTGATTTTTTCTGTCGTTGGTGGGTTGACATCTATAGGAAGATTTATGTGTGCTGCTTCGATGTCCGGTGGATTCATTGGGGCCGGCCTATTCAGGAGTTCCTCGAAGTATTCTACCCATCTGTTCCGCTGTTGTTGAATTTCGGTGATTGGCTTGCCTTCTTTATCTTTGACCGGCCTCTCTGTTTTACTGTATTTCCCTGATAGTTTCTTCGTTGTATCGTGAAGCTGTTTTCTGCCGTCGTTGCTAGTTCTTCCACATATTGTTTCTTGTCGGCTCTAATGCTCCTCTTCACTTGTTTGTTTGCTTCTATGTATTCAGCATGTGCTTGGACTTTCTCTGCTCGTGTTCGGCTGTTGTTTATTGCTGTCTTCTTGTTCTTCCTTTCTTTGATCTTGTCCAGTGTTTCTGTAGAGATCCATTCCTTATGATGGTATTTCTTTAGACACAGAACCTCTTGACACGTTGAAGTTAATGCTTCCTTGATGCCTTTCCAGTTGTCCTCCATACTAGTTTCTTCTTCTTTCAGTAGATCTTGTAAGGCTTGGAACCTGTTGTTGAGAGCTATCTTGAATTCATTGAGTTTGTCAGTATCTCGAAGGAAGGCTGTATTGAACCTTTGTAGTGCAGTTTGTCCACTTGTCCAGTTCTTTTTTAGCTTCAGTTTTAAATTGGCCACAACTAGGTGGTGACCTGAAGCTACGTCAGCGCCTCTCCTGGTTCTCACATCTTCCATTGTCCTTCGGAATTTTTTGTTGATGCAAATGTGATCTATTCGGTTCTCTGTAATGTGGTCCGGTGAGATCCATGTAGCCTTATGTATACGCTTGTGTGGAAATATTGTGCCTTCTATGACCAATTTGTAGAATGCACATAGATTTGCGAATCTTTCTCCATTTTCGTTTCTTTCTCCCAGTCCATGTCGTCCAATGATATATTCATATCCAGTGTTGTCTATTCCGACTTTGGCATTTAGATCTCCCATCAGAATGGTTAGGTCGTTTCTTGGGCATTTCTCAATGATTGACTGCAGCCACTCGTAGAACTGATCGTTAATGTCGTTGTTGCTATCATTTGTGGGTGCATAACATTGGATAATATTTATTAAGAAACCCTCCTTCTTTGTTTTGAACGATGCTTTGATGATTCTGGATCTGTGAGATTCCCATCCTACAAGTGCATTTCGTGCTACTTTGGACAGCATAAGAGCGACTCCTTGAGTGTATGGAGCATTGTCCTCTTCGTGACCGGAGTATAGCAGCATTTCTCCCGTAGCTAGCCTTTTCTGTCCAGCTTGGCTCTAGTGGGTTTCGCTGATTTCCAGTACTGCTAAGTTGTATCTCCTCATTTCCATTGCTATTTGACTGGTCTTCCCGGTTTCCCACATTGTTCGAACGTTCCATGTACCTATAAAAATGCTTGCTCTGGTTGTTAGAAGGGGCATCGGCCTCGTGGCTTCCGAAGGAACTCGGTTTTCACCATGAAGCGTCATAATTCTTCTAACTGAAGACCTTCTAACTCCCAGGGTAGAGTTTAAATGGTTTGGATTATTTTTTCTAATAAGCGTTTTTTTAGTGAGTTAGTTTTCTACGCGATGGGGACGCTAACCCCATGCCAAACCCTCCTCCTTTACCCGGGCTTGGGACCGGCAGTAACTCTATAAGAGCTACAGGCGGAGTTGTCCTCTGTACTGAAGCATTTTTAAAAAGCGTCAAGTTATTTTGAGGGACTGACCAAATTGCTTGAGTAGATTTCGTGTCTCACACCAATATTTCTAGAAGATTTCTCAGGCTTTGTGGGAAACTAGGAATTTTCATATAACTTTCAGGAAAGATAAAAAATTTCACCAAAATCTGGAGACTGGGATATCTGACAATCTAGTTTTCTGTCAAACATCATATTTCTTCACGATAATCATAATACATCGTGATGATATATATCGAAATACTGTTTTGCTCAATTCTTTGTTCTTGTTCATTTCAAGATAATAAAGGATACTACGTGGGTAATATGAACTATGTAACAGCCTGCTGAAATCATAAGTCATGCAACAGATTCTGACGTCAACTTCAAATAATTTAAATGATTCTGAAGTTGTTACATTAGAATCAATTCAAGAATTGAAAATAGAGGTCTCAGTCAAGCACAAACACTGAAACATAAACATACGATTTGTCAATACAATCATTAAATCAGTTGAAATATCATAAGTAATACAGTTTGTAGACCTTAATTCATCAGGTTGATAGGGTAGTCACATCGTTCGAGGTTTCATAAAAGATGTAGCAATAAGAATCATTTAATAAACAAACGATGTTATCTCAATTTAGCCAATGCACTCACTCATCATCCCCAAACGAGAATCATACACACAAATCAAGAACGTTTTTACAAACAAATACAAACTGAGAGAACACCTGGACAAGAAAATCATGTGTTTGAAATGTTACACTTACAATCGGAAATGTAATTGGTAATTGGATGATGAAGTGTGTGTTTGAAAGTGAATAAATTCAATCCCTCATTGCTCCTTGATCCTAATATCAATTACTTTCGTGATCTATCTTTTGTAGATTACAAGAAAATGGTTTGAATTTGAATTTTAGAATCCATTAAGTCACAAATGAGAAGATAGAAAACAAGTGAAAAGAATGCTATTTCAAGTAGTGCTAATTGTGATGCATTACTGTCGGTATTTATAGTTTTGTATAAAAAACGAAATCATCATTATAGTCTTCCAATCATCATACAGGGGTTGTTAACATTTGTCCATTACGAAAGCTACACGTAGTAATTCTAAGATATTCTTTCAGAAGGTGATTGGATGAAATGTCTATAGATCGTTCTGATTTCCTAAGAGCTTACTCGAATTAACCCGAGAATCGTTCAATCAAGGGAAGTTTAACAAAATCATACTAAAGTAGAAGACTACAAGATTCGTCATCATAAATGTTGTTGAACAATATTTAGTATGTTCAGGTTTCACTTAATTTGAATTACCATGAACAATGGTTTCCAATTCCGTTTTATCGTCCATGTGCGGAGAGAATTTACGATTCATTATCCTTATGATGACTCCTACAACCACAATGCACGCCTCACGATTCAACCACATTGTCTGAAAACCGAAAAACCAAGTCACAGTAATCTATCAAGTCTATGAATCTTCATCTTGTGCCGCTTAATATAGACCACTTTGGGTGGCTTTCTATGATGCTCGAAGAATCACAACTGTCAAAACATTTGTGTCGAATATCGTCATAGGTTAAACGTGATAGTGTTCAGTCTACAAATATGCAACTCTATTTAAGTGAATTGAGTAGAACACGCAAATCAATGTCATCCTCAAATTCTTCTCAAGAATCACATTCACTCATTAAAAAACACACATTAACGTAACACCGTTTATTTAAACTTATGGTTTCCACTACAAAACACAACACAATTTACATAATCCATTAATCCCATACACATGATCATTATGAAGAATAGTGGTACGACCCGTCACATTCTGTTTCTGTCCTCGTAAGGTTATATGAAGACGGACAATCGACTTGCGTATGGACTTGTTTGTATGCGCAGATTGAAGAAATCTTTGAAGCGTGATATGGCTTCGGTATTCATGTGAGATCCATGTGCATTTTCATGTATGTTTGATTGCCTTCTACAAAATATCCATTTTCAAAGCTCTTATCTGGTTGGTCATTTCTTGTTCATTCCCATACTCCGACCATATTCATTGAAGTATAAATAAGAATCGGTTCCGGATTCAGTGAACTGGGTAATTCTTATGAAATGTAAGTGTTGATTAGCAATTATATATTGACCTTTACATATTATTTTGATCATGTTTCAATTCCAAGTGTGCTTTATTTCTGATAATCATATTTCGACGTGAATATTCTTATGGAAAACATCATTCAATGATGATATACATTGTAGAACACTGAATGTTTCCGGTGTGTGTATCTCAATGATTGTGCCTGTTTCACACTTATTACTTATACTTCAGATGTGGATGTTTCAGAGTGTTTTGGTGGACAGGGTTTCACTTGTTATAATGGTTGCCATACAGTTGATTCGACTGGGAATGTGATGTGGGTGACGCAAGCTGTCACATTCTATGCTGTCTCTCTAATAAGAAGAAGGAGATTCAGTTGTGTATGTCATTTTGCACAGTCTTGTCATTCGAGATGATTTGGAGAGAATCGTCTTGAATGCACTCTGATTTGACAAGAATATTTGTACGATCGAGACAGACATGAACATTGCTTGAGATACATATTTTAAAGCACATTCACATCAAGTGATATTCTCTTTCAACATTCTCTTTTCGGTTCCCACAATAATTCACTGAATTTAATTATTCAAGCCATCGCCTCTTTGTGAAGGAATCACTGTTTGCCTATTGAAATTTGCACGAATGACTTGCTTGTAAGACGAAGTCAAACTGGTAGTGTTGTGATAAGTAGTTTACAATGATAACTTAGATAAATATACTAGGTAAATGGTATCATGTATATCAATATAGGTAGTTTAGGGTGAGATATCTTATAGGATAAAGCAGTCGACAGTAAGGAAGACCTCCAGTATGAAGGATTTTCCAGACTACTGAAATCTGAAAATGGCCGAATTTTTAATACTCATTCACTAGTTTATTCTGAATCGGCAAGTAATGGATAATTTGATTTTTTTCGTTCCACTGAATTTGTAGAATTATGGTCTACTATGATATTCGTACTTCTCCAATAGTAGACCTAATCCTAAAATTGTGGACTTGTCATGATGAAACTGCCTAATCTATATGGTCACACAATCGACTACACCAACTCACTGTATCGTATCAATTACCAATACATGATGTAGAACAAGGTTAGGCTAGAGAAAGAACAATATATTTAATATGAATAGAAGATATGAGGTAACATTCAGAGAACCACGACTGCCTGGCCGAGCCATGCCATCCGATCAACTCCCATTCATTCAATTCCATATTGCGCCTTCTCCATCGTTAGGTATTTCTCCGCGTTAAATATTGAATATCTATTTTCCGAGTGATCTCGTATTCAGCTTTGAGGATTGTGTGGTTATGATCCAATGCCACTAGAAAATTCAACGCTTTCACAAGTTTTCTGAAGTTTTCTGAATTATATTCGCACTGAGTGCGACATACCGAAGTTAAGAGTAAATGAAGAGTTCATACGTCTCCGATCGAATCATTTGTAGGAGTGCTTAATTGAGGTATCGCAACTTGAACGAGAAACGAGATTATGACCGTTGTTTGATGCCGTTTTGATGTACACATTCGAGATTCATGTTTTCGACCTTGTGAGTTGAACGGCATACGCGAATGTGATGCGTGTCCGAAGAGCTGGCATATCAATGAACATTGTTTTGATGAAATGAATTTGTTGATTATGTTTCGATGAAACAATGTTTGGTGTTATTATACACCTCGATGAAATTACACTTTGGTCAATTCACACTAAATTACTCATCATTTTTACCATTTAGCTGACATGTTTACAGTGTTAACGATAATTTCGGGAGCAGTCATTCTCATTCTGAATTGTGTGATGTGTCTGGACAATGGGTTGGCCAGAACACCACCAATGGGATGGAGCACATTGCATGCACTCGGCTGTCGGTTGAATTGTCAGAAGTATCCAAACAACTGTCTTAATGAAAATGCAATCAAACGAACAGCTGATAAACTGGTATCGGATGGTTGGCGAGATTTGGGTTATAAATATGTGATACTTGATGATTGTTGGTTAGCAAAACAACGTGATTCGAAAACGAATAGCCTTATGGCAGATCCTTCAAGATTTCCGAGCGTGAGTTGATTCATATCGTTTGATATAAAACGTCCAAAATTTTTGTGTTCTGTTTCAAAAATATGAAATCATGCTAATCGTAAATTAATCATTTTAAAAAGACCGTTGAGGTAACTTAAGAATTCTTCTCCAGGAATGACTTCTCAGTGTCATTTCTAGCCTCACTAAAATAATCATGAATGACATAGCTTTCCTAGTATAAATCAATGTGTTTTAGTCGATCTGATTGATTATGGATTATTTACCATTTGCTTTAACATTTGTTAAATTACATTGTGTTCTACCTTCATAATTCGTTTACATTTAAACTTCGAGAATATATTTCGTTTCCAGGGTATTGAATACATTGCAAAATATTTGCACTCCAAAAACCTTTCACTCGGTGTAACACTTAGTTACGGGGCCATGACATGTTCTGGTTATCCTGGAAGTATAAATCATTTGGAATTGGATGCAAAAACAGTGGCTGACTGGGGAGTAGATTATGTGAAGATGCATGCCTGCCACTCTGCAGGGAATGCTGCACCAGATGGTTTTGAAAAATTTGCCAGATTACTCAACGCATCTGGCAGGCCGGTAATGCTTTTGTGTACTTATCCAGCATATAGCTATTGGCTTTCAAACTTTAATTTGATTGACTGGAAAAAATTACAAAATAATTGTAATTTGTGGAGAGTAGCGTCCAACGTGCAAAAAAACTGGGGATCTGTAATCGGTATTATAAATAGATATAAAATTCGCAATGATGTTTTTCCGAAAGTGGCTGGTCCCGGACATTACAATGATCCCGATGTGTTAGTCTTAGGATACAATGGACTTTCAAATGATCAAAAGAGAGTTCAGTTGGGAATGTGGTGTATGTTTGCTGCTCCACTACTGATGTCAGCTGACATGGACAATGTGGATCAATTCAGTGCATCTCTGTTACGTAATAAACATTTGTTGGCGATAGATCAGGATGAAGGTGGACATCAAGCGGAATTCGTGAAAACACGTAACGATGTACAGGTAAGTTGATGCATTAGATTGGAATTCATATACATATGTCTTGGGATACTCTTCTTTCTGTCGTAATATCGTTGACGGAGAGTTCCAATGACGAAAAGCGACATTCAATACTTCATCATATAGTTGAACACATAGTATAACTTACTATGTTTGTAGAATGACAAAACAGCATTTAAATACACTAACTAAATATATTTCACAAATTAGTCGGCTGACATGATCATTAGTTTGTTAATATTTCAAATCACTACCGCTGCAGCTGCACTTATGCAGCTGTCAAGTATAGCCACCAACTACGTTTTTTTATTACTTGTTCTTCAACTAGATCACGACGTGTCGTTAACAACTTTTTTATTTATCAGTGAACTGAATATTAACAAACGTTTTTCATCTATTCATATATTTTTATTTCATATAGTTGTGGATACGAAAATTAGATAATTGTCCAACTGGTTGGGCAATCACTTGCATCTACACCAAGGTTGATGGAGGACCAATTGAATTTAATACAAATCTTGATGAATTCAAATCACAGATGTATTCGATATCAGGAGATAAGTTTGAATTACTGGATGTATTCACTGGTTATAGATTCAAAGACGTGAGATTGACAGAGAACTTTACAATTTCCATCAATCCATCTGGAATAATGATGTTTCGAATCATTCCGTTTCATTTGATTACCAGTTCTTAGTAAATTGGTGATTGTTTTTATTAATGGTTGAAGCAAATTTCGATGATTTGTTGATTTTCAGATTGATAAGTAACTATTCTCAGGCTAATGGTTTTACAATTCACATTTACTTTGTCCAGTTGTTGTGTAATCTATTTTACTCAGAAAATAAATGATTGTCATTCGCTTTGTTCCTTCTTTCAATGTTTTCTTAGACTATAAACTCGCATCTTAACATGTATCTATTTCTCATTTAGTGAATGAATGATCAACAATAGGCACCTTAATCGTCTATTGAAATTGTGTGTTGTCTTAAATAGAAGAATATTTACGACAGATCAGATGTGTATCTGCGTGGAAGCGTCATACAGCAATCTGCTGTTCGGCATGTGATCGAATCTGTCAGGCAGTGTCAGTTCCCCAAAGATTACAGGTAAACGTGATAAATAGGAGTACATGAATTATAGTAAAAACTAAGAATCCCAGAAATAGCGCAATTGCAGCAAGAACTATTACATAAGCACGAACGAATGCACTGTATTCGGAATTCAAAATCAAGCATTCAACAAGTGCAAAAGAATTGTTAGTTCATATAAACATCACATCCACCATAGCTTAAATAATAATTCAAATTTCTTCAATAAATTGTACCTCTTCTTCGTAGGTTCATTGTGTCTGTGCGACTATGTATTGAATGTAGACTCGGTATGATCTAGAATATACTCATTGGTATTAGAATTAACAGCCAAAGTCGGAACAGATTCAACTAGGTCCTGAGATTGTATACAATCACCATATCGGTTGTGTACCGAAACCACTAATATCTAGAATTTGAACCACAGATTTTCCAACACTATCCTCTCCACGAAATAATGTTGGATCATTATATCCTGAAGTTGTGAATGATGTGGCTGTATTTAAAAGATATTTCTCGAATTGGTTAGAGCAAACATTAGAAGTAACTTCGTGATAAGGATAAACAGCAGTTGATATGAAATCATCTGAATTGTAATCAAAATCGAGGTTATTTAGTACTCAGGCTTCGCATTGAGCAACATATTGTCCTCAGATTTGTGGGACATTTCATAAGAAACATGGGAATTATTAGTAAAAACCATATTTGACACAATAACATGAGGAATCTGATAATTTGATTGAGTGTAAACTGATTTCCCTCAAGGATTTTGAGTTTCATTTAAATCTGGTTCGCCATGTGACTCTTTACCGCTGATTGAAGTCGTGGATAAAGATAAATGATCATCAGAAACACACAACTTAATAGGATCAGAATTACAGATTTTAGCATCAGTTGCAGCAGGACGAACTGCAGTATGACAAATTGGCTTACTTACTTACTTACATTCGCCTGTTACTCCTAATGGAGCATAGGTCGCCGACCAGCATTCTCCAACTCACTCTGTCCTGGGCTTTCTTTTCTAGTTCCATCCAATTCTTGTTCATTTTTCTCATGTTCAATTCCATTTCCAAACGTAATGTGTTCTTTGGTCTTCCTCTCCTCCTTTTGCCTTGAGGATTCCATATGAGGGCTTGTCTTGTGACTCAGTTGGGTGCTTTCCTCAATGTGTGTCCCACGCACTTCCAGCGCTTCGTCCTGATATCTTCGTCCGTTGGGATCTGGTATGTTCTCTCTCATAGTACGTTAATGCTAATAGTGTCCGGCCAACGGATCCGAGGTATTTTGTGTAGACATCTGTTTATAAACACCTATATTTTCTGGATGATTGCTTTCGTAGTTCTCCAGGTTTCCGCCCCATACAAAGTGAGAGAATGTGTCCAATCTCACCATGTCTAAAACATTGAAAATTACAAAATACATACCAATTAAACTAGCGAAACCTAACACAGCACAAACATTGACCAAACGTGTGCTCATCTTCGTGAACTGCATCGCAGCTCCACAGTGAATTACCTGCGTAACCTTGAGTTCGCACTGGATTTGGGTGACGTGGTAATGTAGTGGAATGTTTGATGTCCTAGTATATCATTTTACGAAATCTTCCCTTACTGCATTCAAAATTTGTATACTTAACACACTCTAGCAGTAGATCCTTGAGGGTTGTATAAGAAAGCGAAATGGGCTTTTCCGGCAAAGCTATATGCTTGTTTCCGAATAATGTGAAGTAATGTGCCACAATATTAACGTCCTCAACATCTTCCTTGGTCAAAGGTTAGATTTTGAACCTTTCAAAGTAATCCTCAAAAGCATCAAGATCTGAATATATATACAATAATTTCATTACAGGCTTCAACGCGACGCCAACCTGATAATATAAGAATTGGAATTATAGTACGAACTAGGAATTCCATAAATATCGCAATTCAATTAAGAAGTACTGGATGAGCACAAACGAATGTGCTGTATTTGGAGTTCAAAATCAAGCACTCAACAATTACAAAGGAGTAGTTAGTTAATATAAACATCACAGTACACCTTGCTCACGAGTGTCAAATAGCACGAAACCTAGGCCCAGGGTGTACTTTTGGCAACCTCCAATCGTCCTCTTATTTCTACATAGTGCATGCAGTATTGAGTAGCTTAGACCAGTGGACACATTGCATCTTGGTCGATCTGCAGTTCAACTTGTGTTAAAGAGCAACAGTTCATTAGTCGGCTCATATGATGTCGATCGATTTTACATTCATATTGAAATAAACTCAACAGGCCATGGTAGAATGTAGACACCATCTTTACAACAAAAATGTTTCAAGAATACTTAGAGTCAACTATCACATTTTATAGTTGATCATTCCGGGTTATGAATGAAGTCTCTCAAATTCTTAATGATCTACCACTGTTGATACTGAGGAATAAAGAGTAGCTTATTAGTAATAGGATGCACATTAAATAGTTTCAAAATGTGTTATTCATCTTGTTCCAGTAACCTTAACTGAAATTGGATGATGGTGAAGGTGAAGTTATTATAATTGTTGAATACGTTGCAGCAATCACAATCACACACGACCAGGTTCACAAGCATATAGCTGAGTGGATAGTCTTGAACTGCACCGGCCACTTTGGACTTAGATTGACTGGAAGTTTTCGTTGATATCACCTGAACAAGGAAACATTTTCTTCATGGAATACCGATTGTCTATAAACATTATTTTGCCAGCCGGTCAACGTAAATATTACTGTTTTGAACTGATTTTGTTGAATCTGATCTATTACGGTTACGAATTATTCTGATATATAATAATGGATAAATTCTTAGTTGTAACAATAAAAATAATATCGTTGTGTAAATATAATATGCGATACAAGAGGTGTCATCACAATTATCACATTGAGTAATTACATTGATAATATTCCTCTTATTACATATTTTATTCGCACAACGATATTATTATTATCACGATTGCTATTACTATTATCATTATTACCTCAATTAACGAGATGCAATTCTCATACTATGCACGCCATCCACATGATGTTTTACTTTGTTGGTTTACTATTATACTGACTACAACTAGAAACATTATTTATTATCACAGCGATATTTATTCAACGATCCTTCTAATATCCATATAATACAACTTGGCAGTATTTGTGTCTCAACAGATGTAAACGCTCATCAATTTTAACATGCAACATTATCAAATTAATGAATACATGACTAATTTTGGCCTTTATAAAATATCGCAACAATTATGTACTTATAACTGTAGAGCCTGATACTGAAGTAATTACGAACACAAAATCACGTATTGAAAACAATCGGCACAGATCGAATATATAAATAAACAAACTGATCAATTACAGTCGTAAACATCAATCAATATAATTGCGGGTTAAGAGAATCGATCAGTGAATTACATACAGACCGATGTCTGAAAGTGTGAATTGCAAACGATTTGTCTGAAGTAGTAGTAGATGATGCTTAACAGTAGGATCCAGAACGGGAGTTTCGTTACACTTAAGGCTCATCGATTGTATGTGCTTGTATCATAGTTTTGATGTCAACTCATTCATTTGGACACAGTACCTTTCACTCCAAACCTCTTCGCGTTACTTGCTACTGATCAAAAAACATAAATAGGTACAACTCTAAAATTGCGAGCTGTCTATTGCTCCCGGTACGTCTGAAGGTTTGAGAGGAAATGGCTTCCTGCCTTAAAGTATCCTTATGAATCTTCATAAAGCATTAGGAGCAAAAAGCTATCAAATGTTGCTAACAATTTATTAATCAACGGGAAAGAAATAAAAAGGCATAAATATAGGAAACAATTGATTTAAAGAACATAAAGAGATTATGCAAAATAATCAGTTGTAAACGGAACATAGTTACCATAAGATAGTGGTTCATAAGTGACGATTGTATGAGGACAGTGAAATCGTAAATGTATCACTTGTGATAGTTATCTTGTCAAATGTAGGAAAGGTTTGTTCGTTTTTTGGATTTATAATGTGGACTGCGAAATACGATAAGTGGCTATTCATGGACACGATTATCCACGATTATCCAAAATGATAATGCGGTTGAAATAGATAGCCTATTCAACATTGTATGCCATGTCGATTAATCGTTACGTAAAAATGAAAATAAAATATGATTTTCACTCAGGACATGGATTCATCAGATGTTCGAACCTGAAAATAAAATGAACGAGTGAACGTGGCAATTGAATAAATGTGAATCAGAGTAGCCTTATATGCATATTCGATGAATAACGGATGACTTATCCCCATAAAAATTGAACAATTTATTAACTTCAGATAGTCAGTCAGGGCATATATATAAGACATGAAATGCCCGTTCAAATGAAATATGACCAAACTTAATGAAGAATATTTTGCCGGCAACCCATTACCTTCAAGCTCCAAGTAATCGATTGTGCCTTCATGTATGAGGGAAGAATATACAGCGCTGACTAATATTCTTCAAACTTACTTTGATACCAACGATTTTCGCTGGGCTAAAAGCCAAACAAGCATGCGACGAGTTTTAATCCTGAACATTATTCACTTTGAGATTCATACCCTCACCAATACGTAGCGCAGTATGATGTTGGAACCTGCGACCTCCAGTATAATAATTTAGATCCGGGCTTTATCTCATTGTCAAGTGACCATGCGTACTCAGTTGATGCATGGAAAGTCCTACTCACTACCCACTCGTGGTGAAAGTATTGGTAACGAAATTGGGATCGTGGAAAGCGAATGTACGATGCTTTAACAATGTTTATGAATATATGGAGGAACCCTTTATGGGATTTGGAGTGTGATACTTTCAACCAGTGGTGAATATGGGCATCAGAATCTTGAAGGTAGAAATGACGTATCAACCTGTTGTTGGTCAACGACTACCATAGAAATTCATTTCCCTACGTTGCTTTACTGCATTGTCTAACGCTGTCCCTGTTAGAAGTGGTGAAATACAAGAAAATTGTCTTGTGTCCTTTGTTCTTTTTACTGTTTATCAATGATATTAGTGTGGGTATGTCCCTTTTATATGCAGATTGTCCTAAAGTAGTATATTCATTTTCTCCACATGAGCTGAAAAATATGTGAATTCGCACCAGCATGAAGCTTAACATTGTAGCATAGTGGCGCTTAAAATGTCAACTGACGCTTAAGAAGGCTAAATGTGGATGGATATGGTTCGGCGATACATCACTCAAAATATATCTTACCATAAATGGTGAAGTGCTATCTAGGTTACATACAGTAGTAGGCTTAGGACTTAGGTACTCCTAAGACTTGTTTTATACTGAACAGATATTGAGACAGACCTCTAAGTCTCAACGTCTTGTAGGCTACATAACTCGAAACATTTATGACGATAAGTCATGTATTTCAATGTTCAAAGTTTGTGTTCGACCTCCTGTAGAATATTGCTCGTTTATTCTTAGCAGTGCACTCATAAAGGATAAATTAAGGCTGCAATCAGAACAGAGACGATTGACACTTTGTATTCTTGGAGCTGATTGTACCTTAACTTATAATTCGAGGTGTGATAAACTTAGGCTGAACTCTTGATGGAATGGGAGACTGAAAGAAAAACTGCTAATTATGACATCCGTAATTCTTTGTCACTATTGAAACAAACCATGTAGAAAATCATCTAATTTTCGTATCCGTATCTATACAAATGGAAATGCATAAACAATTAGATACGTCTTGCTCATACTAACCAGATTGATAGATATTATCAACTTTGTTTCATCCTGTGACTGCTCAAATAAATGTTTGAAGACGTTTGTTTACGAAGCTGCAAGACGAAAACAAGAATGTGAGATGTTAAGAGTTAATGGGATATCAGTATGACTTACGTTGAGATTTCGTTAACAATCGAAATTGTGGTAGCCCTACCATTGCAAAACTGATCAGTTTTAACATTTCGGTATGACCATTGTGACAATTCATAGCATTAATTTTTAGACTCTTTGCTATCGAAAATTGCAAACACACTTCATTAAGATCTCCTCTTAGTTGGCGGATTCGAACCTTTTTTGTAAATATAATATAATCAGCACATCAGCCGCAACGTAGAATCAGCAACAAATATGCAACAGTTCAAGTTGGCACACCTCATTAGTACAACGAGATGAACACCGAATTCATACAAGTAGTTACTTCAGTGGTACTAATGTACAAAAGAAAGATTGCGTATAGGAATGTAGTACACGAAGAAAGAATACGTTTGTGTAAACTATGATATAAAGCAATTTTTATCTCGCAGTTTAAGCTAAGATGAAGATGTATACACTGATGCAACTGTGATCGATTCTGAGCCATAACATACAGTGTCGCAAATAACCGACCACGATAGTCACGCGGACCCCAACCACGTAGATTGCGTCCACCAGCATGGATCAGACCAGGATTTAGCGACTTTGAGGACTGATGCCACGTTTTTGTTTTGGTCGCCTCTGACATACTTCCGACCATCTGCAAAGCCAGTCACCACTGGTCATCGTGGTAATCGGTGTTCAGGCATACGTTACACGTGACCCAACCACCTCAGTCGGTGACGATTCTAACCTCATTACTACTTACCTGGTGATCCAGGCAGATGCTGACGATATTTTTAATACATTTGTGGTCAAATAATATGATCATCTCTTCTGCCTGACTACATTTCGTTGCCGTATAGTAGAACAAACGAATTGCTGTGCAATGTACGCTTCTCTTAATTGACAGACGGATAGACCGACTGTGTCAGAGTTGGCGTGAGTTGGCAAATCCAATCGAGCTTTCTGAATTCGTGCAAAGAATTCGTTAGACAGAAGCCCATAATGGCCGATTAGAACTCCAAGATAAGTAAAGTTGACCTCGCGTTTGACCTGAAGCAGTAACTTGCGCTTAGAGAGAAAGAAACGCATCACAAACATACTGTCGCTGTTGTTCAATGCTGTTAAAACACGATGCATTTTATCACCAAACAAGATTACGTCAACTGCGCATTCGAATTCGATAAGTCAATTTATTGGAAGATTGCAAAATCAGATGGCAGTTCGCCATTGACTGTGACTCCACTGGTAGCGTACGTGTAAGGAGTCTTTCCAAGGTTTACGTACTTCTGACGTGCACCTTTCAATGATAGATACTGTCATAAACCCTCTTGGTCCACCGAATCAAATGCTGCTTTTAAGTCAAGAAAGATCATCATTGTTGGACGATGATAAACATGTCTGTGTTCTGAAACCAGACGAATAGTCAATATGTGGTCGATGCAGTCAAAATGAGGTCTGAAGTGAGCCTGATTTTCTCGTGTTTGTAGTTCAATAGTATACATTAGTTGTACTGATCCCTCTTTGGTAATCACAGGATAATTTGGACCATTTCTTATTAAATGAGACAATCAGTGATTGAGATCGGTCAGATGGGATTATGTCCAAGTCACAGATTCAAGCTGAAATAATATTGAATCTAATTAGTAAAACTGGACCATCCCACTAAAGTCATCTGCAGCCAAACCATCTGGACCAACTGCTCTTCCTCTTTTCAGATTAGCTATAGATTTTTGAAGTTCAGCAAGAGTCGGGAGATTTATTCAAATACTGCCTCCGGGCTGTTCATCTAACAATGATCCTTCATATTATCGATATAATGAACAAATATTCAGACAGCCAGCATTCTCAGACATTACGTCTTTTAACTGACTATCAGACAGTATAAGATTATTACTTGACGGAAGTGGTGGGAGTTAAGAAGATTTATGAGGTAGCCTCTGTGTTGGATAAACGGTGATTGGTCAAATGACATTAGTAAAATCCCATACAAACTTGGAATTTTGTACCAACTTATCGAGCTCATAGAACAAAACTTCATCAAAATCATTCACCTGAGCTACAAATTTTTTCCACCATCTTAACACGTATTCTCCTCTCCAAATGATTATGAAGTACATTTCCGACTTATTGTCGTCAGCATATAGTCAAAATTGAAATAACCGAGTGAGGGACTAGCTAAATTAAATAAGCATAAATTTGATTCTTTGTCAACAAGGACTCTGAACGTTTATCGTAAGTTGAAATCAGTTGCTTGACACTCATTTTATTGAATTCATTACGCCAGACGTTTATGAACTAATTCACAACCAATCACCATCTTAAAAGAATCATTTCGAGTCTCTTCAATGGATACTTGCCGATATGATGATCACTAGCAAACGACATAAATGGACAACCATGTTACATCAGAATCAACCCGTTTTGGATACAATGTACAATTAACTAATTCCCGAACGATGACATTCACACTAAACCTACACAATCTGCTACACCGTAAGCAATAAAACACACCAAATCCTATTCTTTAAACTTTCATGAACATCCCAGTTTGTAAGGAATCAGAATAATTATATAAACGTGCAGATTAATTGCTATTTGACCATGTTTTCATTATTTCTAACAATAAAACTGTAAAATAAACTACTCAAAAATCTGAATTCGCATACTACAAAAATACTATGTAACTGGGCGAGAACAAACCAGCTTCCAGCTGAAAAAGAAATCTAGTAAAGACGATGGAAATGGATAGGACATACATTACGCAAACCATCAAACTGCATCCTGAGGGAAGCTTCAACTTAGAATCCTGAAGAGAAGTGGAAAAGAGGAAGACCAAAGAACACATTTGGTCGGGAAATAGACTGAGGTATGAGAAGGATGAATAACAACAGAGAGGAGCTGGAAAGGATTGCCGAGAACAGATTTGGATGGAGAATGCTGGTGAGTGGCCTATGTTCCTTGACGAGGAGTAACAAGAGTTAGTAAGTACATTCCACATGAATCACCCAGTTAATTAAACGGCGAACAAAATCATATATATATATGATTTATTACGCAAAAGGTGATAATTCGTTCAACTACCAACATCAGACAATTTGTTAGGTTGCCAGTTTAACTGGTTGTCTAGTTGAAATATTTTGCAGACATTTTCACTCCATCATAATGGTTCATGTTCAGTAAATTATTTAGTTGACCGAAATACTTCAATTCTAATAATAACAAATGAGGTGAATCATTCAGTTTCAATCATGTGTCTTCTTGTTTACTTAATCTCAATTCAAAAGTAAAGAATATCAGACTGAACCATTGTTTCCAATCACTTCATCATCAGACTTTGTAGTTTTACGTCCATGATTATTGTTATATTTTACAGAGGCCAAAAAAAGACATGCGAAAATGCCGCCTTCCCATATTCAAGTGATTTGTTGGTTACATATGTAGTTTGTGATCGAGTTGCGGTTGACTATGATCACCACTACAGGAAACTTCGTGCCAGTTAACCGATAACATCTCCCGTCAGCCAAATATCAGAAGGCAGTTGATGACTATAGTCAGCATGTATTTGTTGGCGATCTCGTGGTATCGAATGAATACCGAGATCGTGCCGAAGGAGTAGAAGTGTGGTTACTGAGCGTAGCCGAACTCGCGCAAGGTCACAATCAACGGAAGAAAGAATGTCTTTTGTACCGTTGAACAAACAAGTACAGTAAAACAATCAGTGGTACAATTGGTTATAATAATAATTGTTTCCATTAAACCAATCGCGATCTCTTGATAAAAGTAGGTCAATTCACATATTAATAAGCTTCTCAACCGCATTTCATTTATTTTAAAATCATTATAGGTATGGCATAGATTTTTAATTGATTATGTAGAGTCTATTTAACGAAGTCTCAAATTAACATAAACACTAAATATAGATACCCAAGGTAATGTACTTGGAATTTTTAATGAGCGCGAAATAACGTACAGGGGAATCATTGCTCTATACAAACTTCTCCATCATCACAGCTCAGAGAAATATTTCACTTTGCGTCATTCTTCATACTGTCATTGAACGTACCTCGAAGCATTGCTTGAAGTAAGAATGAGTATTGTCTGGAGCAAGCTTATTTTCTTGATAAATGCTTGCTTTTGTTAATATGGCCCAATTGAGTCATATGTTTGAGTATTTGGCATGATTCATATTTGGAAAGTTTGTGTTAAGACCTATGTGTAACCTAACTGTGGAATTTTAAATTCATCTGTGAGAGGGTTGGGTATCTCATACATACCAAGAGACAGTACAGAATCCAAGTTACGTCGTTTTGGAAGTCAGATTTTCTTCGACCACACTAGTTGGACACTAATTTACTTTAAACGAATGTCTACACTAGATTATTCCCATTTTCCATTGTCTATTCTACAGGACAGTAACACAACTCAAGTCAAAAACCCGTGATTAGCCTGGCTAGGACGTAAGTATATTTTCACACCAAAAGCCTATAACAATCCATCGACTATCACAATAATAATAAAAGTAACAAAGTGCATAACACACCTAGTACACGTCAGACTGTCTACTATTCCGACTAAATAAACAAAATATATTTGAGAACATCTCGCTTGCCCCCATTCTCTTGATGACTTTCGGCTAGCTTCTGATTTCGACTCATTTTTCCTCATTTCAACTTGCAGTGGTGATGATGATGGAATATTAAATGTATTAAATAATACTTCCAGTGGCAAAGGTTTGGGTTGAGATGACTCAGCAACATGTTTTCTTTCTCATAGTTGATTTATCTGTCTAATAATTAGTGTATTTCCAACCATCACTTGATACGATACGTTCTTGCATCTCCTCTTTATACACTCAAATATCCGGTTTGGCTTTCCTGGCCGGAAATCACGTGTATAAACTAATTCACTTGCTTCAAATTCTCAAATCTCTGAGCGACTCCCTTTCTTATTGTCCTGTAGTCCACTCGTTCTGTCTTACGTGTTAGAAACATCAAAAAGCTTCCTGATTGATCGTCAAATGATTATTTCGGCTGTTTATTGTTCATCTTCACAGTTTGAACTGGTTTTAATTCCATAAGATATTGGAAAAGGTTGCGAAACCTCCTCTACATTATCGTTCGCTCCCATCTTTAGGAGAATTTAATGCCTAGATTATTTATGTTAACGATTCCACCTAAATGTTTGGAGCCTCAAACTTTGCTCATCATAAAATCCCCATTATTGGTCACATTAACATGAACACAGTAATAAAGACTGTTGCCATCTGTTTTTTTCAGTAGTTCAACCCTTTACATCTATAAGTATGGTATGCATGTTATAAGCACTATTTGATGAAAGAGTGCTAGTTGAATAGAAATAAAACAAAAGTATGATACAATTGATTAGATGTAACTTGCACCATAAGACAACGAAACAAAGTCAAAGGAACGAAACGAAGTGTGAACTTCTAGTGTATTGTAGTTTTTCTCAGTGAACTATTAAAGAACTGATGAGTCTTGCGGATTGAAAGCCATATTCGTTTCCTAAGCTATTCTGTAACCCCCAATCTAGGACTATACAGCGACCTGAACAACGAGAGAGAAGATGCAAAGTATGCGACAAGTACTTTACTCCAACGTTCGTTTCAATACAGAAAATACAAGGTTTTTGTAATATATTGAATGTCTTTGGGTTGCTAGAAGATTCCGGAATGCCAATAAACATTGTGGCAGTGTAGCAATCAGCCAATCAGAACCTCTGCATGTGACGTTTTGCCCCCCTGATATTTTTGGCTAAAACTTCAAGTGAACGCTAATTGGAGGAAATGCTTCTTAGTGTTTCCTGATCCTTGCTTGTCTTTTGCGAGAAATTTGCCACATCACTCCAGCAAGAACATAGCATATATGTTTCAAACCACCAAATAGAGTAAGTTTTACACGGATTTAGTCTGGAATTTCGGCGCATATTTCAGTAAAACTAGATATTTGACTAACAACAACAATCGATTCTGATATTTTGCGCAGACTGAAGTAAAAACAAATTCAACAGACGAAAATTACTGACTAAACAGGAAATTTAGCTAACCGGCTAGATTTTGATATGGTGGAGAAGATTTGTAGCTCAGGTGGATGATTTTGGCGGAGTTTTGTTTTCTGAGCTGGATGGTTTGGTCGTGGAGTTTCATCGTTCTTCTGAACGACATCATCAGCACAAACTTCAAATAGAAGTGAAGTGTTCGAATTTCTCCATATGTGATCACCGCTTGTTCTGTGCATCTCGATATTGATTGGTTCTTGTTGACCTTTAATTTATTATTGTTTACTTCTTTGTTTTGGTTGTGTAAACAATAATAAACAATAATAATTTAAAGTCAACAAGAACCAATCAACATCGAGGTGCAAAGAACAAGCTGTGAAACTCATATGGAGAAATTCGAACACTTCACTTCTTTTTGAAGTTTGTGCTGAAGATGTCGTTCAGAATAGCGATGAAAATCCACGACCAAACCATCCAGCTCAGAGAACAAAACTCCACCAAAACCGGCTAGATTCACCAGTAGTATGGTGAAATCAAAGAAGAACAAGCATGATTGTATCAAAATCCTATATTATGATTATGTAACAATTATTATTTGTTTAAGTCAATCATATCAAAAGAAATCAATAACAGTTTACAATATCTATTGGCAATGAATATCTTTCTTGGCACGTCTTATGGATAGTGGTCATATTGTAGATAAATCGAAATTGTTTCGAGTGATCTATCATATAGCTCCATCATTTCCCAATGGAGTTCGTTCCCGCCTCCTACCTATCGCTAAAGCCATAGGAATTCGTACCTATAAACCCAATTTATGTGTACAAAAGAAATTCGTAACCATTCTATCCCTCACGTGGTCAGTTATCATTTATCAAACGACCCTTCAGTTTATTTTTGTTATCATTTACCTTATT
Source organism: Schistosoma margrebowiei (assembly GCA_944470205.2). Taxonomy (NCBI): domain Eukaryota; kingdom Metazoa; phylum Platyhelminthes; class Trematoda; order Strigeidida; family Schistosomatidae; genus Schistosoma; species Schistosoma margrebowiei. Next base: position 3,492,516 of record OX104029.1, on the reverse strand, counting down.
TTCACATCCTGTATTTGTTTGTAATTTTCCGCCTCTTCCTATTTGTATTCTTCACTATCTAATCAGTTACACACTTCTAATTACATAATGACTTTAATGATTTGTGATTACTATTCCAAGTCTATTTACCCACGTTTGTTTGACCTTCTATTTCCAATGTTTAACTATTGATAAGACTTTTGTTATTGTATTTTATTATTCTTAATACTTACTATCAGTACACTTGCCTTCCCTACTACGGACTTGTGATTTTACTTATTATATGTACAGATTTATTCTATTTCATTGTGATTATTGACCCATATTGCCTTGATTGGTTTGACATTTTCGTATAAATATTCGCGTATATTAGAGAAAAGGCCTGATGACGATCTAATTGAAAACAATATTGTTCACTTATATGTTGTTACAATTTTCACAATGGGAATCTCTAATATTCTAATATCTATTTTGTAATGATAAATAAAATAAGAAGATATTTTAATGGATATGGTATTGCAATGAACGTCTCTCAGATAAATTTAAAGAAGGCGAGAAAAAGCTTCATTTCAGTAGTGAGTATTGTACAATGGATTAATTTCAATTTTGATTCATAGATCGGCCATTTATTTTAATCTTACGATTGATACTTGAATCCCTCGAATGTTCTGGTACGGCAGAGAAGTAGATAGAGTTTGCTTTCCCTCTACAAATGATCTCACATAGATACGAGTGTAAAGCCTCTCCTACGGAAGTCCTACTCACTGCAGTGAGTATGATCTTCACGAAATTCCTTCTATCTGAATTTCATTCAATTTAAAGCCATTACATCTGACATTAGCAACTGGAAGGGGATCAAAGAGGCAATCACTTCAACATGTCATGAGGTCCTGGGTCACAAGAAGCATCATCACAAGGAATGGATCACTGTTGATACACTGGATAAGATTCAAGAAAGAAGGAACAAGAAGGCAGCAATCAATTCCAGTCGAACAAGAACACAAAAAGCCAAAGCACAAGCTGAATACACAGAAGTAAACAAACAAGTGAAGAGGAGTATCAGAATCGACAAACGTAAATATGTGGAAGATTTAGCAAAGACGGCGGAAAAGGCTGCAAGTGAAGGGAACATGAGACAACTGTATGACATAACAAAGAAATTCTCTGGAAATCGTCGCAAACCAGAACGACCAGTGAAAAGCAAGGAAGGCGAAGTAATCACAAACATTGAAGAGCAACAAAACAGGTGGGTAGAACACTTCAAAGAACTCTTGAATCGACCAGCTCCACTGAACCCACCCAACATCGAAGCAGCACCCATGGACCTCCCAATCAACGTTGGCCCACCAACAATTGAAGAAATCAGCATGGCCATCAGACAAATCAAGAGGGTCAAAGCAGCAGGACCAGACAACATTCCAGCAGAGGCACTAAAAGCAGACGTAGTGGCAACTGCAAGGATACTCCACATTCTCTTCAATAAGATTTGGGATGAAGAACAAGTACCAAAAGACTGGAAAGAAGGACTCCTGATCAAAATACCGAAGAAAGGCGATCTCAGCAAGTGTGATAACTACAGGGGCATCACTCTTCTCTCAATACCGGGAAAAGTCTTCAATAGAGTATTGTTAAACAGGATGAAGGACTGCGTAGACGCCCAACTTCGTGACCAACAGGCAGGATTCCGTAAGAATAGATCGTGTACAGACCAAATCGGAACTCTACGGATCATTGTGGAACAATCAATTGAATGGAATTCATCACTCTACATCAACTTCATTGACTACGAAAAGGCATTTGATAGCGTGGACAGGACAACACTATGGAAACTTCTTCAACACTACGGCGTGCCTCAGAAGATAGTCAATATCATACGGAATTCCTATGATGGATTGCACTGCAAAAACGTGCATGGAGGACAGTTGACAAAGTCGTTCGAAGTGAAGACCGGTGTTAGGCAAGGTTGCTTACTCTCACCCTTTCTCTTTCTCCTGATGATCGACTGGATCATGAAGACGTCAACATCTGAAGAGAAGCATGGGATGCAATGGACATCTAGGATGCAGTTGGACGATCTGGACTTCGCAGATGATCTGGGCCTTCTATCCCAAACGCAACAACAAATGCAGAAGAAGACGAAAAGTGTAGCAGCAGTCTCAGCAGCAGTAGGTCTCAATATACACAAAGGGAAGAGCAAGGTTCTCCGATACAACACAGCATGCACCAATCCAATCACAATTGACGGAGAAGATTTGGAAGATGTAAAAACCTTTACATATTTGGGCAGCATCATTGATGAACGTAGTGGATCTGATGCAGATGTGAAGGCGCGGATCGGCAAAGCAAGAGCAGTATATTTACAACTGAGGAACATCTGGAACTCAAAGTAACTGTCAACCAACACCAAAGTCAGGATTTTCAATACAAATGTCAAGACAGTTCTACTGTATGGAGCGGAAACCTGGAGAACTACGAAAGCCATCATCCAGAAAATATACGTGTTTATAAACAGTTGTCTACGCAGAATACCTCGGATCCGTTGGCCGGACACTATTAGCAACAACTTACTGTGGGAGAGAACACACCAGATCCCAGCGGACGAAGATATCAGGAAGAAGCGCTGGAAGTGGATAGGACACACATTGAGGAAAGCACCCAACTGCGTCACAAGACAAGCCCTCACATGGAATCCTCAAAGCCAAAGGAAAAGAGGAAGAGCAAAGAACACATTACGCTGAAAAATGGAAATAGACATGAAAAAGATAAACAAGAATTTGATGGAATTAGAAAAGAAGGCCCAGGACAGAGTGAGTTGGAGAATGATGCTCGGCGGCCTATGCTCCATTGGGAGTAACAGGCGTAAGTAAGTAAGTAACATCTGACATTACAGACGAGGTACTATTCACTATTCGATTTGTATGGCGGAATGATTTCAATGCAAAATAGACGTTATAATATTAGATGTTTACAATATGGACAAATGTAGTTCCGAACCATCATCGTTCCTCAATAGAAATCGTCAGACACAACCCTTAGTGACGCAAAGTACACCTGTGAGACATATGAGTAGAGCACATGTTGCCATCAACAGCTTGACATAATCCCGGTTGACTATATCTACATTTTGGAGTAATCCAGTGGCTTGCATGAAACATTCAAATAGACTGAAGTTTGGCCACATCCAATATAAGCAAACATGTGATCTGATCTTGACCGTTTTATTTTTTTGCACCGTGCATCTGTAATAGTCGAGTTCGTGTTGTGATATTTTGTTTTGTACTATCACCATAAGCATATTAGTTCATCTGCATTTGTCAATCAATTCAAATGAGTTATCTCCTATTTCCATGTTTTCAGCTCGTTTCTCAATCAACAAAAACATATCCTCACATAAATCTTTGTTATCATAGTTTGCATTATTTTCGTGATTGTGATTACATCTACTTAGAGCATTTGCACGTCGACAAACGTCGGAACCATGTTTGTGGTCATGTGAGAATATTTTTTTTCTCATGGTTGATGATTGTGGAGTTTCGCAGTTGTGGTGTATTGTGAATCACTTTTCATCACATAGCTTGCTCTTCGTTTTCTCAATATTACGAGAACCCACGAAATACGGTGCATTTACTATGGTAAATGTATAGTACTGAAGAAATGTGAACATGTCATCTTATTAAAATTTGTTTGCATCAAGCTGTTACCGGATAAATGCCTACAGCGTTTCTTTACTTTCCATATTCTGAAACGTTTATATTGTATGAAAATTGCCAAAAATTTTGTTGATAAGCCTATTCTAGGTATATAATTTAACCTTGTTATGAAACTCCTAGTCACATTCGTAGTCTTTTCTATGTTGTCCTAACTCACATTTCAAAGAAATATTGGATTGAAAGTAGAGTTCCAAAGTCGGTAACAAGTGTTCAAGTAGATGTCTAAACAAAACTACCCAATTTTATTAACTCTAAGATAAATCAATCTCAAATTCATCAATATACTTCCTCTTTATTTATGGAAAGACAACAGGCAGAAATAAATCATATTTCTTGAGAGATGTAACAAAACGTTTACATGATACATATATATAACAGTCAGTATAAAAGTGAAGATGACAAAGATATTCGGAGTTTGACAACGCTACAACCAGTAACGCCTTCTACTATGGATCATACCAACCTAGTGAAAACAAAAGTCAGAAGTGAGTACGTTCAAAGATATAATTGATACGCTACCAATATATCGAAAAAAGACTGGTCTAAACTGGCTAGCGATTGCAGAGAATGTTGATCACGGCGTTCTCACTTGTGATGTGATGTGGATACACGACTGAGCGTCTTCAACTAGATGAGTCCATTAAAACTAATGCGGTCAGCGTCCAATGTCGAGGACTTACACAGTTATTTATTTTGGGGATTTATTTACCGCTACAAAGTATTTTCCAACAGGTGTGATTTTTATCCATTCTCTAGATTGTCGACCATAGTCTTGGTGTAGCCAAAATCAGAACGAGTAAGCTATTAAATCTGATAAATTTCATCTATTTCTTAAACGTAAATTACCACTGTTTGTTTACAAATAAACAATATGGTCTCTTAAACAGGGGAAAGAAAGCACTAACCGACATGCATTTTAAAGTTGAGTCACGTGCTAGCTCTTTATCAAAGCATGATGATTTGGAACAAGAAATAAAGACATTATCACTCTTTAAGCTGCTCCTATCAAAAGATATTGTTCCTGCGGAACTTGATGACATAATAAAATCAGAATCTGTTATCGACTTTATCGCTAATGAAGTTACCAAGCGAATAATCTCTCGTAATAACGTGATTATCTATAATATACCTGACAGAATCCTCATTAAAACTGTGAAGAATTCGATATTAAAAGCATCTAACATTCAGGATAGTCCATGCCAATGCATTCGACTCAATAAAAAGCACCAGAAATACTCGTGCCCGGTCTTGTTCAGATACCACTTTCATATAGTAGCTGAACGGTTAAAAGAATCCGAGAGGTTAATCTGCGCGCTTACGAAATTTACAAACGCTCGTATAGTCTCAGATCAGACCACCAATCAAAGGCTTACGCAAAAACATACCTTGAACAAAAATAAAGGTATTGATATCACAACAAACCACGAGGCATCAGCTGCTGGATCCACTGATGCAGCTACTCTATCTCATGTTCTCCAGTACTCTGATATACCAACAAAGAATGCTAATTTGCCTGATACGTCTATAGTGACATCTGATAGCCAAGGTATATCTAATGACGTCACTAATCCGACATTACCCAGTTTACCATTAGAAGCCCATTAGCAAGTACTTAGTTCTAATGCTAAAACTCTTAAAAACGCTGTCAAGATTAAAATACCTTTGCCACGTAAGAAGAATGTAAGTACAGAACCTTCTGGTTCTAGACCCAATATCAAAAATACTACGATGACCGTACCAAATAAAAATAAGACTGTACTTCTCGACACCATGCTTTACCTTACGCATCGTAGGGGAGGTTATAAGAGCAGACTTGGTTCAAATGTCTCATAAGATGGCCATTGCAATCATTATGTAAGCAGGCCTAATATTGGACAGACCACAATGAACTAACGCACCCTGCGGTTACCCTCAAACGTTTTTAATAATAAACCTGTAAGACGTAACTATTCTCAACACTTTACCATTGGGCAAGATGGTTTACTAGGTTACTCAACATCGAAAGCTTTAAATAATAAACCTGTAAGACATAACTATTCTCAGCACTTTCCCATTGGGCAAGATGGATTACTAGGTTACGCACCATCAATCCAACCCCAACTGGCAGGTGCCTGTCTCAACTGTCCACCTAATCAAGCTCTACAAATTAACCCACTTTATCAAAATAATGATTTTTTTGGCCTTCAGAAATCCCTGGTTCCACTAGCAATACAGTTTGTTCAAGCGATAGCCCATACGATCAGTCAAAAATAATAAACCATAGTCTATGCAAATCCAAACTACATAACATCGATAGTGAAGCTCTCGGTATTTTACACTCCACACTCCCTTTTTAAGCTTATTACTTATCATTGCACGTTCACTTCTGAACAAAATTTCAGCCTTGAGAACATTAGCTTTTCTAGCCAAACCTTCTTTCATACTTATCACTGAAACATGGTGCTCTCAAGCAGTATCTAATTCAGAATTAAATATCCAAAACTATCGACTTTATCGTTGCGACAGAGAAACTAAGCGAGGAGGTGGTCGTATTATATATATGCTTTGGACACCCTAACAACTAATAAAGTTGAAGATAGTGTCCTGAATAGTTTACCAGAATCAGTCTGGATATCAATCAACATCCTGAATCATAGTCTACTACTTGGATATATATACAGAGCTCCTGATAGTCTGAGTAGTGGGAATGATCTTCTTATCAATGCATTCATACATGCATCCAATCTAAACTTTAATGCTAAGGTTATCACTGGGGATTTAAATTATCCTGGGATCAACTGGAGTACTGGTAGCTGTCAGACATATAATGATGAGATCTCGGCAACCATTAACATTCACTGCTGGTCACAGTGGGTTCGTGCCCCAACTAGAGGCGATAGTATAATCGATCTAATATTTAGTAGAGATGTTATACCACTATCTGTAAAAGTGTATGATGAATTTGAAAGCAGTGACCATAAGATGGTAGTTTGCGCTCTCCCTATCTATCTCTCTCATAACCCACCCATTCAAAAAACCTGTCAACATAGAGACTATAAGCATGCTGACTGGGACCTCCTGCATTCATTTATTAAACTATCATACTGGGATAACTTTTTTTCATGTAATAGTCTCATGGATGCTATCGATGAATTCTATCTGATCATTAACTCTTGTTTAGATTCCTGTGTACCTGTTAAAACGTACAGGTTTAGTAAACCTTACGAATTATATATACCAGCTAAATATCGTAATAAACTAAAACGCCTACAGAATCGTTATTTTAAGTCAAACGACTTCACAGCAGTTGCACAAATAACAATAATTTTTAATCAAATTAAAGAGAAAAATAGGTTAAAAGTCATTAATGAGGAGCTGTTAGCCCTTAATACTAACTCGAATGTACAAAACTTAAGTCTCCTTTTCAATAAACGCACTAAAGCAACTCAAAATAATGATATACCGTGCATCCAGCATAATAGCACTTTTATATACGACTCTAAAACCATGGCTGGCCTTCTCAGTAGTACATTCGTCAATGATGTAGAAAACATAAGTGGCTATGGTTCAAGAGCTATGTGCGTGACTAGCAACTCAAGAAAATCTATCTCATTCACATGCATGAAAATTAAAAAGGCTATAAATACCCTTAAGCTTTCGAAAGGTCATGGAGTAGACGGGATTTCATCATTTCTCTACAAATATGGTGGTCCAGATATTCCACTTCTTCTTTTCAAGCTGTTTACTCTCTCTATGGAAACCGGTTCCTAACCCTATTGTTGGAAAACCGCGTACATCATACCACGTTACAAATTTGGAGATAAGACTGATATGAACAATTACCGGCCAATAAATATTACTCCAGTTATTTCTAGGATTATGTAAAACATTATCAGTGATGAACTTTCCAACTATATACTTGCTGGAAAATTTGTCAATGATACTCAACATGGATTTCTTAAAAATCGTTCTTGCATGACATGTCATTTTGACTTCTTTAATTTAGTTTGTTCTCTATGTAGCCAGGCTTATCTAATCTTAGTGCTATATCTGGACATTTCTAAAGCCTTTGACATGGTTAACCACCAACTTCTTATAGGTAAGCTCGCATCTTATGGGGTTCAAAATCCTTTGCTTGCCTGGCTTGATTCCTTTCTCAGCAATCGATACCAAATAGTCAAAATTAACTCTTCATTGTCTAACGCTGTCCCTGTTAGAAGTGGAGTAATACAAGGTAGTGTCTTAGGTCCTTTGCTCTTTTTAGTGTTTATTGATGATATTTGTGAAAGTTTTTGTGTCGGTAAGCCCTCTTCCCTATGCAGATGATCTTAAAGTAGTATATTCATTTTCTCCACATGACCTGAAAAATATGCAAAATTGCATCAGCATGGAGCTTAACAAGGTAACACAGTGGTGCTTGAAATGGCAACTGGAGCTTAATACGGCTAAATGTGGATAGATATGCTTCGGCGATACATCGTTCAACCTAGACGTTACCATAAATGGAGAAGTGTTATCTAAGTAACATACAGTAGTAGACTTAGGAATTAGATACTCCCAAGACTTGTCGTATACAGAACATGTATTAAAACAGACCTCTAAGTCTCAACGTCTTGTAGGTTACGTAACTCGAAATTTTTACAACACTGAGTCACATATTCTAATGTACAAAGTTTGTGCTCGACCTCTTCTGGAATACTGCACGTTTATTCTTAGCAGTGCTCTCATAAAGGATACATTAAGGCCGGAATCAGTACAGAGACGACTTACACTTCGTATTCTTGGAGCTGATTGTACCTTAACTTATAATTCTAGATGTAATTAACTTGGGCTAGACCCTTTATGGAGGAGGAGACTCAAACTAAATCTTATCTTTTTCTTCAAACTACTTCATAAACTATCGTTTACATCCGATCACGCGATTCAATATGCAGAAACCTCTCATTATAACATACGTAATTCCTTAACACTAGTGAAACAAACTCATTCTAAATCATCTCTTTATATGAATTACTTCACCTGTAAATTTTCTAGACTCTGGAATAACCTACCACAACCTATCCGCACGATAAAATTACTCCCATTATTTGTTCGCTGCATCAATGCATACTGTTCTTCTGAAAATGCATTGAATGGTTTAGCGCCTTTAAGTGTATCTCATTCCACAAGTGATATTTTAGGAACCTTAAATGTTTAACCATCTTTATTAGTGAATTTCCTTAGTAAAACCACCCACTTGCTGTCAATATGTCAACACTGTCCCTAGCAACTTTAACTAATTTGAATAACGCAAACAGTATATCACTGTGTCACATAACACACGCATTTAAGTAGACCTGAATAATATATTTTGGTAATTACTTTTTTGTTGTTCCGTGCTCTCTGTTTTCGTTTTAATTTCTCTAGTTGTAGATAATTATCATTCATTCGATCCGGCACACGAATTGACCTTAATTACACCGTTCATAAATCAACAGGCTGTCGATTTAAGAAATATTAAAAATTCCCGGATAATGCTTTGGATCGCTGTAATATATGTACTACTTAATAATAATAATAATACTTTATTCTCAAATAACAGTTTGTTACATGAGGCATGCCAGTTTACAGACAAGATCAAATTGATACAAATGATACAATATACAGTGTAATAAATTACATAGCTGGGTCGATAATTTATAAGATATGAATGTAGATGGTTTTAATCAGTGCCACAGTTGGAGCGCTTCATGAAGGTTGCGTTGCGAATGTGCGACTGATGGTCAAGGATAGGTCATTGAAGATGTGAGCTTTTAGAAATCGCAACCTAATGTCCCTTTGGGATATCCAAGGCTTTAAGGATGGTGCAGGATGAAGTCATCAGTTCCATATATCAAGGGGGCTGATAGAGGGAGTAAGTAAAAGTAAGGGCGGAAGGCATAGTAGCCAAGATTCATGAAGGAATGTTCAAGGTATGATTACTCAGTCTAATTTTCATTTATTAAGGTATATGTTAAGAAAGAGCATTTCAATAGGTTAAAGAAAATAAGTGTTAACAAGGTGTGGGTGGACATTCAACTGACAAATGAAGGCGATTCGGAAAAGAGCTGAGAGTATAAGATTTTGTGTGATTATAAAATAAAATATAGTGCTAGAAACAGTATTGTGATATACAATTGGCTGTCTTCCCTTTATTATCGAAGCTATTAGAGCCCTTTTCGTTTTTTTTTAAATATTTTTCCCCCAGTTATTATAGGGTCTTGAGTAGGCTTCGTATATTAGCGAATTGTCTAGTTTGCTTGTAATAGGATTTCTGGGTAGGAAATGAAACCAATTCAACGTTCGTAACACGACTTAAAGAGGTATTTTGCGTGATAAATCAGCTTCAATACCATAAGTTCGTGACATCCCACTAAACCATAAGGAGCCGTAATTAAACAAAATGTTATGCCCTACAGACATGGGTGGATTGAAGTTATCTCCCCACCTTCATGTTTTCTGGTCAGTAACGCCATCCTCCCTCCTTAAACAACTAGTAAACTAGTATACTTAAAACTTTTTTATCACATGTTTGTTTTCAGCACGTTTAACGTTATTACTTATATCAAATTGATCATGCCTGTAAACCGGCGTGAATTCTGTAATTATTATTTTTCAGAATATAAATTAATTATATTCCTAAATAACACACCGAACAGTAAGTAGAGGATAAGAAAACCAGTCAACTAAGTGAATCATGATGTGATTGGTGAAAACACAAGGCATAGACATACTAGGTCAAAGAAAGTTAATCTGATATAGTGAATGTCATATGATCGTCGGAGGGTTCGTTTGTCAATCACAATTTTTATTTTCAATCATCAATCTGCATCTTCATATGTGTTCTACGATCTGTATTGTGATATGTATCCATCGAATCACTGCTTTTTTAATGAACAGAACTTACACATAATATTTGTTGTTTTGGCATCAATTGAATAGGAATTTCGATCTTTCATTTTCACATTCGCAACGCTGATGAACAGGACTGTATCATACGAAACAAATGTTTGCTCTCTTGTAGGATTTCAGATCAGCGACATAATGTTAAGTATAATAATCGGAGAAGAATTACGGAGAAAACTGAAAACTAGTACAATATTGTTTAGAATAAGGCAAAGCATTTCCATTTACAATGTTGGGTCCCACTGAAGCAGAAAACAAATCTCATCGGTTTTCACGTACGAGGACTAGATGAATCTCAAACGAAGATACAATCAATATCGAGCTACATAAACTATTATAGATGCCGGTCAAAGTGTATACACACCTAGATTCATTCTGGAAAATCTGAATCAAAAACAAAAACGAGAAATAGCACTCATGGCTTCAGAGAAGACTGTGTTCATGAACATTTAGCATCATGGTGAAATTACAACGGAAATTCTGTGAAACAGACTATCAAGATCTTAAGGATGCTATGTAGTGGCAAGTAGAAGAAATCCAAAACTACACCATCAGCAACCATGAGAAAAGAAATATTCTCACATGACCACAAACATGGTTCCGACGTTTGTCGACGTGCAAATGCTCTAAGTAGATGTAATCACAATCACGAAAATAATGCAAACTATGATAACAAAGATTTATGTGAGGATATGTTTTTGTTGATTGAGAAACGAGCTGAAAACATGGAAATAGGAGATATTTCACTTGACTTGATTGACAAATGCAGATAAACTACTATGCTTAAAGTAATAGTACAAGACAAAATATCACAACACGAACTCGACTATTACAGATGCTCGGTGCAAAAAAATAAAACGGTCAAGATCAGATCACATGTTTGCTTATATTGGATGTGGCCAAACTTCAGTCTATTTGAATGTTTCATGCAAGCCACTGGATTACTCCAAAATGTAGATATAGTCAACCGGGATTATGTCAAGCTGTTGATGGCAACATGTGCTCTACTCATATGTCTCACAGGTGTACTTTGCGTCACTAAGGGTTGTGTCTGACGATTTCTATTGAGGAACGATGATGGTTCGGAACTACATTTGTCCATATTGTAAACATCTAATATTATAACGTCTATTTTGCATTGAAATCATTCCGCCATACAAATCGAATAGTGAATAGTACCTCGTCTGTAATGTCAGATGTTACTTACTTACTTACGCCTGTTACTCCCAATGGAGCATAGGCCGCCGAGCATCATTCTCCAACTCACTCTGTCCTGGGCCTCCTTTTCTAATTCCATCAAATTCTTGTTTATCTTTTTCATGTCTATTTCCATTTTTCAGCGTAATGTGTTCTTTGCTCTTCCTCTTTTCCTTTGGCTTTGAGGATTCCATGTGAGGGCTTGTCTTGTGACGCAGTTGGGTGCTTTCCTCAATGTGTGTCCTATCCACTTCCAGCGCTTCTTCCTGATATCTTCGTCCGCTGGGATCTGGTGTGTTCTCTCCCACAGTAAGTTGTTGCTAATAGTGTCCGGCCAACGGATCCGAGGTATTCTGCGTAGACAACTGTTTATAAACACGTATATTTTCTGGATGAAGGCTTTCGTAGTTCTCCAGGTTTCCGCTCCATACAGTAGAACTGTCTTGACATTTGTATTGAAAATCCTGACTTTGGTGTTGGTTGACAGTTACTTTGAGTTCCAGATGTTCCTCAGTTGTAAATATACTGCTCTTGCTTTGCCGATCCGCGCCTTCACATCTGCATCAGATCCACTACGTTCATCAATGATGCTGCCCAAATATGTAAAGGTTTTTACATCTTCCAAATCTTCTCCGTCAATTGTGATTGGATTGGTGCATGCTGTGTTGTATCGGAGAACCTTGCTCTTCCCTTTGTGTATATTGAGACCTACTGCTGCTGAGACTGCTGCTACACTTTTCGTCTTCTTCTGCATTTGTTGTTGCGTTTGGGATAGAAGGCCCAGATCATCTGCGAAGTCCAGATCGTCCAACTGCATCCTAGATGTCCATTGCATCCCATGCTTCTCTTCAGATGTTGACGTCTTCATGATCCAGTCGATCATCAGGAGAAAGAGAAAGGGTGAGAGTAAGCAACCTTGCCCAACACCGGTCTTCACTTCGAACGACTTTGTCAACTGTCCTCCATGCACGATTTTGCAGTGCAATCCATCATAGGAATTCCGTATGATATTGACTATCTTCTGAGGCACGCCGTAGTGTTGAAGAAGTTTCCATAGTGTTGTCCTGTCCACGCTATCAAATGCCTTTTCGTAGTCAATGAAGTTGATGTAGAGTGATGAATTCCATTCAATTGATTGTTCCACAATGATCCGTAGAGTTCCGATTTGGTCTGTACACGATCTATTCTTACGGAATCCTGCCTGTTGGTCACGAAGTTGGGCGTCTACGCAGTCCTTCATCCTGTTTAACAATACTCTATTGAAGACTTTTCCCGGTATTGAGAGAAGAGTGATGCCCCTGTAGTTATCACACTTGCTGAGATCGCCTTTCTTCGGTATTTTGATCAGGAGTCCTTCTTTCCAGTCTTTTGGTACTTGTTCTTCATCCCAAATCTTATTGAAGAGAATGTGGAGTATCCTTGCAGTTGCCACTACGTCTGCTTTTAGTGCCTCTGCTGGAATGTTGTCTGGTCCTGCTGCTTTGACCCTCTTGATTTGTCTGATGGCCATGCTGATTTCTTCAATTGTTGGTGGGCCAACGTTGATTGGGAGGTCCATGGGTGCTGCTTCGATGTTGGGTGGGTTCAGTGGAGCTGGTCGATTCAAGAGTTCTTTGAAGTGTTCTACCCACCTGTTTTGTTGCTCTTCAATGTTTGTGATTACTTCGCCTTCCTTGCTTTTCACTGGTCGTTCTGGTTTGCGACGATTTCCAGAGAATTTCTTTGTTATGTCATACAGTTGTCTCATGTTCCCTTCACTTGCAGCCTTTTCCGCCGTCTTTGCTAAATCTTCCACATATTTACGTTTGTCGATTCTGATACTCCTCTTCACTTGTTTGTTTACTTCTGTGTATTCAGCTTGTGCTTTGGCTTTTTGTGTTCTTGTTCGACTGGAATTGATTGCTGCCTTCTTGTTCCTTCTTTCTTGAATCTTATCCAGTGTATCAACAGTGATCCATTCCTTGTGATGATGCTTCTTGTGACCCAGGACCTCATGACATGTTGAAGTGATTGCCTCTTTGATCCCCTTCCAGTTGCTAATGTCAGATGTAATGGCTTTAAATTGAATGAAATTCAGATAGAAGGAATTTCGTGAAGATCATACTCACTGCAGTGAGTAGGACTTCCGTAGGAGAGGCTTTACACTCGTATCTATGTGAGATCATTTGTAGAGGGAAAGCAAACTCTATCTACTTCTCTGCCGTACCAGAACATTCGAGGGATTCAAGTATCAATCGTAAGATTAAAATAAATGGCCGATCTATGAATCAAAATTGAAATTAATCCATTGTACAATACTCACTACTGAAATGAAGCTTTTTCTCGCCTTCTTTAAATTTATCTGAGAGACGTTCATTGCAATACCATATCCATTAAAATATCTTCTTATTTTATTTATCATTACAAAATAGATATTAGAATATTAGAGATTCCCATTGTGAAAATTGTAACAACATATAAGTGAACAATATTGTTTTCAATTAGATCGTCATCAGGCCTTTTCTCTAATATACGCGAATATTTATACGAAAATGTCAAACCAATCAAGGCAATATGGGTCAATAATCACAATGAAATAGAATAAATCTGTACATATAATAAGTAAAATCACAAGTCCGTAGTAGGGAAGGCAAGTGTACTGATAGTAAGTATTAAGAATAATAAAATACAATAACAAAAGTCTTATCAATAGTTAAACATTGGAAATAGAAGGTCAAACAAACGTGGGTAAATAGACTTGGAATAGTAATCACAAATCATTAAAGTCATTATGTAATTAGAAGTGTGTAACTGATTAGATAGTGAAGAATACAAATAGGAAGAGGCGGAAAATTACAAACAAATACAGGATGTGAAAATAAGGTAAATGATAACAAAAATAAACTGAAGGGTCGTTTGATAAATGATAACTGACCACGTGAGGGATAGAATGGTTACGAATTTCTTTTGTACACATAAATTGGGTTTATAGGTACGAATTCCTATGGCTTTAGCGATAGGTAGGAGGCGGGAACGAACTCCATTGGGAAATGATGGAGCTATATGATAGATCACTCGAAACAATTTTGATTTATCTACAATACGACCACTATCAATAAGACGTGCCAAGATATATATTCATTGCCAATAGATATTGTAAACTGTTATTGATTTCTTTTGATATGATTGACTTAAACAAATAATAATTGTTACATAATCATAATATAGGATTTTGATACAATCATGCTTGTTTTTCTTTGATTTCACCATACTACTGGTGAATCTAGCCGGTTTTGGTGGAGTTTTGTTCTCTGAGCTGGATGGTTTGGTCGTGGATTTTCATCGCTATTCTGAACGACATCTTCAGCACAAACTTCAAAAAGAAGTGAAGTGTTCGAATTTCTCCATATGAGTTTCACAGCTTGTTCTTTGCACCTCGATGTTGATTGGTTCTTGTTGACTTTAAATTATTATTGTTTATTATTGTTTACACAACCAAAACAAAGAAGTAAACAATAATAAATTAAAGGTCAACAAGAACCAATCAATATCGAGATGCACAGAACAAGCGGTGATCACATATGGAGAAATTCGAACACTTCACTTCTATTTGAAGTTTGTGCTGATGATGTCGTTCAGAAGAATGATGAAACTCCACGACCAAACCATCCAGCTCAGAAAACAAAACTCCGCCAAAATCATCCACCTGAGCTACAAATCTTCTCCACCATATCAAAATCTAGCCGGTTAGCTAAATTTCCTGTTTAGTCAGTAATTTTCGTCTGTTGAATTTGTTTTTACTTCAGTCTGCGCAAAATATCAGAATCGATTGTTGTTGTTAGTCAAATATCTAGTTTTACTGAAATATGCGCCGAAATTCCAGACTAAATCCGTGTAAAACTTACTCTATTTGGTGGTTTGAAACATATATGCTATGTTCTTGCTGGAGTGATGTGGCAAATTTCTCGCAAAAGACAAGCAAGGATCAGGAAACACTAAGAAGCATTTCCTCCAATTAGCGTTCACTTGAAGTTTTAGCCAAAAATATCAGGGGGGCAAAACGTCACATGCAGAGGTTCTGATTGGCTGATTGCTACACTGCCACAATGTTTATTGGCATTCCGGAATCTTCTAGCAACCCAAAGACATTCAATATATTACAAAAACCTTGTATTTTCTGTATTGAAACGAACGTTGGAGTAAAGTACTTGTCGCATACTTTGCATCTTCTCTCTCGTTGTTCAGGTCGCTGTATAGTCCTAGATTGGGGGTTACAGAATAGCTTAGGAAACGAATATGGCTTTCAATCCGCAAGACTCATCAGTTCTTTAATAGTTCACTGAGAAAAACTACAATACACTAGAAGTTCACACTTCGTTTCGTTCCTTTGACTTTGTTTCGTTGTCTTATGGTGCAAGTTACATCTAATCAATTGTATCATACTTTTGTTTTATTTCTATTCAACTAGCACTCTTTCATCAAATAGTGCTTATAACATGCATACCATACTTATAGATGTAAAGGGTTGAACTACTGAAAAAAACAGATGGCAACAGTCTTTATTACTGTGTTCATGTTAATGTGACCAATAATGGGAATTTTATGATGAGCAAAGTTTGAGGCTCCAAACATTTAGGTGGAATCGTTAACATAAATAATCTAGGCATTAAATTCTCCTAAAGATGGGAGCGAACGATAATGTAGAGGAGGTTTCGCAACCTTTTCCAATATCTTATGGAATTAAAACCAGTTCAAACTGTGAAGATGAACAATAAACAGCCGAAATAATCATTTGACGATCAATCAGGAAGCTTTTTGATGTTTTTAACACGTAAGACAGAACGAGTGGACTACAGGACAATAAGAAAGGGAGTCGCTCAGAGATTTGAGAATTTGAAGCAAGTGAATTAGTTTATACACGTGATTTCCGGCCAGGAAAGCCAAACCGGATATTTGAGTGTATAAAGAGGAGATGCAAGAACGTATCGTATCAAGTGATGGTTGGAAATACACTAATTATTAGACAGATAAATCAACTATGAGAAAGAAAACATGTTGCTGAGTCATCTCAACCCAAACCTTTGCCACTGGAAGTATTATTTAATACATTTAATATTCCATCATCATCACCACTGCAAGTTGAAATGAGGAAAAATGAGTCGAAATCAGAAGCTAGCCGAAAGTCATCAAGAGAATGGGGGCAAGCGAGATGTTCTCAAATATATTTTGTTTATTTAGTCGGAATAGTAGACAGTCTGACGTGTACTAGGTGTGTTATGCACTTTGTTACTTTTATTATTATTGTGATAGTCGATGGATTGTTATAGGCTTTTGGTGTGAAAATATACTTACGTCCTAGCCAGGCTAATCACGGGTTTTTGACTTGAGTTGTGTTACTGTCCTGTAGAATAGACAATGGAAAATGGGAATAATCTAGTGTAGACATTCGTTTAAAGTAAATTAGTGTCCAACTAGTGTGGTCGAAGAAAATCTGACTTCCAAAACGACGTAACTTGGATTCTGTACTGTCTCTTGGTATGTATGAGATACCCAACCCTCTCACAGATGAATTTAAAATTCCACAGTTAGGTTACACATAGGTCTTAACACAAACTTTCCAAATATGAATCATGCCAAATACTCAAACATATGACTCAATTGGGCCATATTAACAAAAGCAAGCATTTATCAAGAAAATAAGCTTGCTCCAGACAATACTCATTCTTACTTCAAGCAATGCTTCGAGGTACGTTCAATGACAGTATGAAGAATGACGCAAAGTGAAATATTTCTCTGAGCTGTGATGATGGAGAAGTTTGTATAGAGCAATGATTCCCCTGTACGTTATTTCGCGCTCATTAAAAATTCCAAGTACATTACCTTGGGTATCTATATTTAGTGTTTATGTTAATTTGAGACTTCGTTAAATAGACTCTACATAATCAATTAAAAATCTATGCCATACCTATAATGATTTTAAAATAAATGAAATGCGATTGAGAAGCTTATTAATATGTGAATTGACCTACTTTTATCAAGAGATCGCGATTGGTTTAATGGAAACAATTATTATTATAACCAATTGTACCACTGATTGTTTTACTGTACTTGTTTGTTCAACGGTACAAAAGACATTCTTTCTTCCGTTGATTGTGACCTTGCGCGAGTTCGGCTACGCTCAGTAACCACACTTCTACTCCTTCGGCACGATCTCGGTATTCATTCGATACCACGAGATCGCCAACAAATACATGCTGACTATAGTCATCAACGGCCTTCTGATATTTGGCTGACGGGAGATGTTATCGGTTAACTGGCACGAAGTTTCCTGTAGTGGTGATCATAGTCAACCGCAACTCGATCACAAACTACATATGTAACCAACAAATCACTTGAATATGGGAAGGCGGCATTTTCGCATGTCTTTTTTTGGCCTCTGTAAAATATAACAATAATCATGGACGTAAAACTACAAAGTCTGATGATGAAGTGATTGGAAACAATGGTTCAGTCTGATATTCTTTACTTTTGAATTGAGATTAAGTAAACAAGAAGACACATGATTGAAACTGAATGATTCACCTCATTTGTTATTATTAGAATTGAAGTATTTCGGTCAACTAAATAATTTACTGAACATGAACCATTATGATGGAGTGAAAATGTCTGCAAAATATTTCAACTAGACAACCAGTTAAACTGGCAACCTAACAAATTGTCTGATGTTGGTAGTTGAACGAATTATCACCTTTTGCGTAATAAATCATATATATATATGATTTTGTTCGCCGTTTAATTAACTGGGTGATTCATGTGGAATGTACTTACTAACTCTTGTTACTCCTCGTCAAGGAACATAGGCCACTCACCAGCATTCTCCATCCAAATCTGTTCTCGGCAATCCTTTCCAGCTCCTCTCTGTTGTTATTCATCCTTCTCATACCTCAGTCTATTTCCCGACCAAATGTGTTCTTTGGTCTTCCTCTTTTCCACTTCTCTTCAGGATTCTAAGTTGAAGCTTCCCTCAGGATGCAGTTTGATGGTTTGCGTAATGTATGTCCTATCCATTTCCATCGTCTTTACTAGATTTCTTTTTCAGCTGGAAGCTGGTTTGTTCTCGCCCAGTTACATAGTATTTTTGTAGTATGCGAATTCAGATTTTTGAGTAGTTTATTTTACAGTTTTATTGTTAGAAATAATGAAAACATGGTCAAATAGCAATTAATCTGCACGTTTATATAATTATTCTGATTCCTTACAAACTGGGATGTTCATGAAAGTTTAAAGAATAGGATTTGGTGTGTTTTATTGCTTACGGTGTAGCAGATTGTGTAGGTTTAGTGTGAATGTCATCGTTCGGGAATTAGTTAATTGTACATTGTATCCAAAACGGGTTGATTCTGATGTAACATGGTTGTCCATTTATGTCGTTTGCTAGTGATCATCATATCGGCAAGTATCCATTGAAGAGACTCGAAATGATTCTTTTGAGATGGTGATTGGTTGTGAATTAGTTCATAAACTTCTGGCGTAATGAATTCAATAAAATGAGTGTCAAACAACTGATTTCAACTTACGATAAACGTTCAGAGTCCTTGTTGACAAAGAATCAAATTTATGCTTATTTAATTTAGCTAGTCTCTCACTCGGTTATTTCAATTTTGACTATATGCTGACGACAATAAGTCGGAAATGTACTTCATAATCATTTGGAGAGGAGAATACGTGTTAAGATGGTGGAAAAAATTTGTAGCTCAGGTGAATGATTTTGATGAAGTTTTGTTCTATGAGCTCGATAAGTTGGTACAAAATCCCAAGTTTGTATGGGATTTTACTAATGTCATTTGACCAATCACCGTTTATCCAACACAGAGGCTACCTCATAAATCTTCTTAACTCCCACCACTTCCGTCAAGTAATAATCTTATACTGTCTGATAGTCAGTTAGAAGACGTAATGCTGGCTGTCTGAATATTTGTTCATTACATCGATAATATGAAGGATCATTGTTAGATGAACTGTGTGTGTCGATATGGTCTTAACATGATTACATTTTTCTTTGTAGTGTTTCAACTTTCAGTACATAGACGATATCCCAACTCATCGATTCCATACAAATATGGAACACTCAATAATTTCAGTTGAAATGGTCGGGACGTTTTCGATTAACTGAGATATTAACTCTGTTTGGTTGAAATTTGAGATTTTGAAATTGCATCAGCCGAAGTTGAGCATCGGCCATCCTTCAACTCTAAACTTCCTCTTCTGGCTTACACCTCGAGTGTCACCATGTCGGACGATTCTAGAGCGCGAACTACTGACCGAAGTCTACTGTAACTTCACTCCAACGTACACACTAGATACTTCAAATCTGCTAGCAGGCCTTCCTCTCTCACACTCCAGCATCTCGTAACATTGATGTACGTTGTGTCTGCGAAACTCGTATACAGGATCCTGATGCTGTAATTCAC
This sequence comes from Schistosoma margrebowiei, assembly GCA_944470205.2. Lineage (NCBI taxonomy): Eukaryota > Metazoa > Platyhelminthes > Trematoda > Strigeidida > Schistosomatidae > Schistosoma > Schistosoma margrebowiei. The sequence goes on along the minus strand of OX104029.1, from coordinate 3,472,277 downwards.
TGGATGTCACATTGAGAAATCGTGTAGCCAGTGGTACGGTGGCTAGTTCTTGTGGCTTGCGGGTGTACGCATCGCACTAAAATCAAGGGAAGAACAAACACTATTAGAATGGTTCCCCGTTAACAGTCGCCTTTCCGACGGTAGATTTTCGAAACTCATCACGTGCAGAACACAATGATGAACAACAAACTATAGATCCAGGGCAATCAAAAGTCCAAGGGACGACTGTATGCAGTGACGAGCGACGAAAGCGAAGGAGACGAAAAAGGCATTAGTTGTGGTTAACACTGAACAGCTATTCAAATTAAGAAAAGAAAGTAGAACTAGGGAGTAAAATGTGAGTGAGATGATCTTATAAAGAGATGACACTCATATCTGCCCTCAGACCACGTATTGTTAACGAATGGCGGAACAATCTAAGAGGTAGTTCAGTTCCAATTCCGCTACTCTACAAATACGTACCATTCTCAAACAGCCCGGAGGTAGTATTTGAATAAATCGCCCGACTCTTGCTGAACTTCAAAAATCTATAGCTAATCTGAAAAGAGGAAGAGCAGTTGGTCCAGATGGTTTGGCTGCAGATGACTTTAGTGGGATGGTCCAGTTTTACTAATTAGATTCAATATTATTTCAGCTTGAATCTGTGACTTGGACATAATCCCATCTGACCGATCTCAATCACTGATTGTCTCATTTAATAAGAAATGGTCCAAATTATCCTGTGATTACCAAAGAGGGATCAGTACAACTAATGTATACTATTGAACTACAAACACGAGAAAATCAGGCTCACTTCAGACCTCATTTTGACTGCATCGACCACATATTGACTATTCGTCTGATTTCAGAACACAGACATGTTTATCATCGTCCAACAATGATGATCTTTCTTGACTTAAAAGCAGCATTTGATTCGGTGGATCGAGAGGGTTTATGACAGTATCTATCATTGAAAGGTGCACGTCAGAAGTACGTAAACCTTGTAAAGACTCCTTACACGTACGCTACCAGTGGAGTCACAGCCAATGGCGAACTGCCATCTGATTTTGCAATCTTACGTGATGTCTGCCACGTCGTCCGGAATCTATATTTTTGTTAAACTTCATCATAGATTTATTGATGAAAATAACGGTTTTCTCGACTAAATTTTCAGCCATTGTTCTTCTTCCAGGAAATTGACTTGTCGAATTCGAATGCGCAGTTGACGTAATCTTGTTTGGTGATAAAATGCATCGTGTTTTAACAGCATTGAACAACAGCGACAGTAAGTTTGTGAAAGCTCGACTGGATTTGCCAACTCACGCCAACACTGACACAGTCGGTCTATCCGTCTGTCAATTAAGAGAAGCGTACACTGCAGTGTATATTTATATACTGGTCGACATCATATATATATATATATATATACATTCATAATAAAATAAGCTCAACAGGCCACGGTGGAATGTAGATATCATCTTTACAACAAAAATGTTTCAAGAATACTTAGAGTAAACTATCATATTTCTTAGTTGATCATTCCAGGTTATGAATGAAGTTCCTCAAAATCTTAATGATCTACAATTGCTGATACTGAGGAATACAGAACAGCTGATTAGTAATAGGATGCACATTGAATAGTTTCAAAATGTATTATTCATCTTCTTCCAGTTACTTAAACTGGAATCAGATGATGGTGTAGGTGAAGTTATTATAAGTGCTGAATACTATGCAGCAATCACAATCACACACGTTCAGGTTCACAAGCATATAGCTGAGTGGATAGTCTTGAACTGCACCGGCCACTTTGGACTTAGATTGACTGGAAATTTTCGTTGATATCACCTGAAAATTTACCTTCACTTCAAACCTCTTCGCGGTACTTGCTACTGATCAATAAACATAAATAGGCACAACCCTAAACTTGCGAGCTGTCTATTGCTCCAGGTACGTCTGAAGGTCTGAGAGAAAATGGCTTCCTGCCTTAAAGTATCCTTATGAATCTTCATAAATCATTAGGAGCAAAAAGCTATCAAATGTTGCTAACAATTTATTAATCAACGGGAAAGAAATAAAAAGGCATAAATATAGGAAACAATTGATTTAAAGAACATAAAGAGAATATGCAAAATAATCAGTCGTAAACGGAACATAGTTACCATAAGATAGTGGTTCATAAGTGACGATTGTATGAGGACAGTGAATCCGTATGTGTAACACTCGTGATTGTTACCTTGTTAAATGTAGGAATGATTCGTTTGTTCATGGATTTATAATGTGGACTGCAAAATACGATAAGTGGCTATTCATGGACACGATTATCTTCAACATCCAGAAGAGCTGAACGACACAGCTTTTCCTGTAGACATCGATAATGATTGGTTATTGTTGACCTTTATTCTGTCATCGTTTATTCCAATTTTCCCAACTATTCTCTATTCTATTGTACAGTTGATTGCAGCCCCGCATTTTACACCGAGCTGAATATTATGACATCATACGTAATGCGACATTTGTAAATTGGCGTGCATCACAATACATGTTTATTGTGAATAAATTATCATTATTGATAAATAAATGCTGAAGCATGTAGCGACCCGAAATTGTTAGTATGCTTATGACCAATGGTATGATCGGATGTCTTGGATAAGATCATCTAGTCATCTTTACCACCTCAAACACCACTAACTATAATAATTCACGGTGGTAAAAATATGCTTTTGTCCAACCAAACTACAAATCTCCTGTTGATGCTATTGTATCCATTGTCACTGTTCAAAGTTTCATGTCTCCATTTTTCATCATTGGGTAAGCTAACGTCAAATGATAGTTTGAACGACTAACTCATTTAACTTTACTTGTTTTCATATTCATGGTGTCAACTTCACTACTGGTCGATGGATATTAGAATTCCGTTTGAAGCACATTTTGAACTTTGAGAAGCATGACCTGTTTGATTCTACTCAAATGAGTCATTTGTATCATTATCTTCAAGTAACAGTGGTAGAAGGAGGCATAAATAGATGCATCGTTTATGAAACACTAAATGATCTACAATCTGGAAAGAATATCATGTGAAATATTTGCTGATTAATTCAATTTACTCAAACGAACAATGGTTTCATTTCATGAACTTTTGGATCCCTTTTAAAGGAACTGACTGGGTATGAGTGATGATACTGTATTTACCCAGTTGATAATAGAACTGCATAAATCTTAACTCAATAGTATAAGAAATGACATCAAGTGTGTTAAACGATTTGGCATATTGTCACCATTGAATTTGATTCTGTTGAATTCACATAAATAAACAATGATAACTCTTACTTTGAAAAATTTTTATGGTTAGCGTTTTTTAGCAAGTTAGTTTTTCACGAGATGAGATCGCTAACCTCATACCCAACCCTTCTCCTTTATCCGTATTTGGGACCGGCAGTAGCCCTCGGAAGGCTATGCTTTGAGTTAATGATAATTTTGGTAAGATCTATATGGCGCAATGTTTTAACGACGCTTTAACAAGGTTTATGAATATATGGAGGAACCCTTTATGGGAGTTGGAGTGTGATACTTTCAACCAGTGGTGAACATGAGCATCAGAATCTTGAAGGTAGAAATGACGTATCAACCTGTTGTTGGTCAACGACTACCATAGAAATTCATTTCCCCACGTTGCTTTACTGCACTGTCTAACGCTGTCCCTGTTAGAAGTGGTGAAATACAAGAAAATTGTCTTGTGTCCTTTGTTTTTTTACTGTTTATCAATGATATTTTTGAATGTTTTTGTGTGGGTAAGCCCCTTTTATATGCAGATGGTCCTAAAGTAGTATATTCTTAGCAGTGCACGCATAAGGGATCAATTAAGGCTATAATCAGTACAGAGAACATTTACACCTCGTATTGTTGGAGCTGATTGTACCCTAACTTATAATTCGAGGTGTGATAAACTTGGGCTGGACGCTTTATGGAATGGGACACTGAAAGTAAATCTTATCTTGAAAAAACTGTCCTTAACATTCAATCACGTGATTGAATGTACAAAAACGTCTCATCATGACATCCGTAATTGCTTGGCACTAGTGAAACAAATTTATACTAAATCATCTCTTTATATGAATTAAATCACCTACAAGTTTTCTAGGCTCTGGAATAATTTACCACAATCTATCCGTGCGATAAAATCACACCTATCATTTGTTCGCTGCATCAATGCATACTGCTTCTCTGAAAATGTATTGAATGTCCTAGCACCTGTATCTCATTCCAAAAGTGATATTATAGGAACTTTAAATGTTCAGCCAACTTTATTAGTGCATTTCCTAAGTAGAACCACCTACTTGCTGTCAATTTATGTTAACACCGTCCCCAGCAAGTTTAACTAATTTGAATAACATCAACAGTATATCACTTTCTCACATAACACACGCATTTTCGTAGACCTGATCAACATATTCTCGTAATCACTGCTTTGTTGTTCCGTGCTCTCTGTTTTTGTTTCAATTTCTCTAGTTGTAGATAATTATCATTCATTCGATCTGGCACACGAAATGACCTTAATTACACCGTTCATAAATCAACAGGCTGTTCATTTAAGAAGAATTAAAGATTTCCGCCTGATACATTGGATTGCTGAAATGCACATGTACTACCTAAACAATTACTGGACCAGTATACTTAAAACTTTCTTCTATCACATGTTTGATCTGTACATCTAATGTAACTATTAATATAAAATTGATCATGTCTGCAAACTGGCGTGAATTCTGTAACGATTATTTTCAAAATACATAAATCAATATTATATGACCTACAGATCAACGACTCCGAGTGTATCTCCTTAGCGAAACCATCCACTTCATTTTTCGCGCCCGAGTAGCATCACAGCCCTCCTACAAATCAACGACAACTAATACTGGACTCAGTAATATCGTGTGGAGCATATGTATTTGATGGCCTCTTATACCGATGTTTATGTGTTCAAATAAACAGATAAATTATACGAATAAAACTCGGGAAAAGACCTTAACACTTACGTCGTTCATAACGTGAAAATTATACAATATCATTTCATTATGACTTCAAGTCATATCAGGTACAGAATTTGTCAGCCAAGAGAGTATTGTTCCTAATTACAATTCAAGAAACGGTTCCACCATGAGCTGTGATATCAAAGTTTATTCGATCGAGAGATTAAGAAAAATAAAAAAGCAAGAATGTAACCTAGATATCAAAATTACAGTTGTAAATTAGACTATTTCAATTCCTTAATAGATGAAAAACCACAAAATCAGTTCAAAAAAGTAATATTTACGATGATCGACAACAGTGAGTTAAATCCATGTATCATCACTTACGACACATTTGTCATTTGTGACTTTCAAAATGAGGTAGTTTTGAATTATACAAACTCTGGTTAGGTATTAGAAATCCATCCTTCTTGCAAGTAAGGAAAGAATTGAAAAGGTTTGGGAAAAGTTCCACAGTGAAGTTTGCCAATATAAATCATCCCAATTACCAAGATATATGACTGTTTTAGCAATATTAGGCAAAATATTCGTCTAGCGAAACATCAAGTCCTGAGCACAGAAAAAATTACTTTATTGACCATATGCTTCTCCCAACATCTAGCGACTTATTGTTCTCAGTCAATGATCGGATAATATAATCGCTGGGAAGCGAGCCGAAAGAAAATAACATAAATGACTGTTTGTTGAAGACCGAGGAATTGTTCATTGAGAAAGATATACGGCTTAATGTTTTCACTAACAAAACATCTTTAACTATTCTGATCGACAATATTACCATTTGAGGTGGATTTCCCTCCATTCTTCCAATCAGAAACAACTTAAGATCAAGGAAGCAATATGACAGCCGCCTAATGAAGAAAGTGTAAAAACTAATTAACCTCCTTCGATAAAAACCATCAAACAATTTATTACACAGAAAATTAAATTACAGACTGTGGGCAAACATCGCTGCAAAGTTTGAAGACCTGGTAGATATATTATTTGTAGCGTTCAATGAAGGAATGACAAACAGTAAAGAGAAGAAAGAAATAACAAAACATGCTTAGACACAATTCGCTCTACCAAACATGGAATATCTACAATCTGCAGACATTACGTTCCATCAGGTAAATGGTCGTCGACAATCCACGAGAAGCCTGCTTAACAATGTTGATCGATCTATTGTTTGCATGCATCCCAGTCAAACCAACGAAATATGATTCAAATATCCATGAGAAACGTTTCCAATTTTCCGTGTTCATTCAAAATTAAATAGACGTTTTCAAAAAATATTCAATCTTACTACAAAAATACTCTGAAGTATATTCAACGAAAGTATGAAGAGTGACGCGAAGTCAAATATCCATCTGAGCTGTGATGGATGAGATGTTTGCAAAGAACTGTGATGGACCAGACGATGTGAACGTAAAAAGTATCAACAAAGTTAATAAAGAGCAATAGTAATGTTAATATATATAAGTTAATTGTTACAAATACAATAGAAAATTGGGACTTTACTTAAGTTCGACAAAGCGATGCGTGTTCAGCTTTGGTCTGGTAAAGAAAATCCACAATTATAAATGCTTGGTTATTCCAATCAGGTTGACGAACTCTTCAATAGTGTAATCCAATATAAGGTATGATAAATTCCCACTCACAGTTTTTAATTGTAGGTAAGTTTGATTTAGGTTTCAGTTAGATCAATCACAAATGAAAATAGAACGAGGGATATGTGTGTAGCAATGCATTCGTTAGCAATCAACAGAATGTTACGCGTTGTGAGTTACACAAAGGAAAGTGTGTTCAAGGTCATTCACTTGAACAACAAGCACAGGCATTTAATGACAAATGTACATACAGTGAAAAATTGACAAACTGAACACAAATAACATTGAAAACTACCTACAAAACAAGCTTGTCAAGTCTATCTCCACATAGCTCCCCCCAGAGTGTCCGAAGGTAACACTGGTTATAATAACCACGTCAAAAAATGTAAGAATACTGTATATACATGTATGCAAAAAAACTATTCACAGTAATAACCAACAAAGATGTGGAGATGCGTATGATCTGTGAGATATGACATGTGTTATAGTGTGAGAATAGCGGTTATGTAGCATAACATAACAGACACTCCAAAATAATGAAAAAAACTGTCATTTAATGTCTTGGATTGTTAAGAATGATAATAATGTGCAAAACTCTTAATAAACTGACGCACACACTCACACAAAATTGAAATGTTTATTTTAATGTACAATCGATAAATAATTTCAATAGAGTTTACTCGTTTATTACTGTAACAAAATATTTTTTTCGAACAAATGTGACAAGACGAATAATTAAGAAAAAATATGAATGTTTATGAACACTGTGGAAAGAAAAAAAATTGTGTTAGGACCTGCTAGTGTAGGACTTCAATTATCGGTTGCGTTGATTGTTTTTTTATACGGCGAAATGTACATAACGCTTGGGTTTTTTGATCAGTCTACCAGAACGTGTCAAACATGGAGGCGTAGTGCTAAGTTTTTCCTCCTGCTCTTGTTTTGCAGCAACTGATGGATGAGATTGTTTATTCGCAGAGCTATCTTCTTTGTCTTAAGTAGCTTCGTAAGAAGCTAGTTTTATTTTGTCTATGAAAACGGTCTCCTTGTTCCCATATTTCTTGATAATGACGTATTTGTAATTGCGTTTCATTACTTTATGACGACCTTCATATGGTGGTGTCAGTGGCTTTTTCACAGTGTCTACTCAAACAAAAACAAATTTGCACATTTTCAGATGTTTATCGAGTTGGACTCGGTTGTCATGTTCTTGCGGAGATATTGCTTTGATGTTCTGCATAGTTTAGAGTAAGCGGCTTACAAAACGAAAAGGATCCACAGAGGTTGTAGGTTTACTATTGACCAGCTGTCCTGGTAACGTTAAGTTCGTGCCGTAAACTATCTTAGCGGCCGTGCATCCGATGTCTTCCTTGGTAGATGAACGAATCCCAAGAAGTACGAGCGGTAAATCATCGCTCCACTTTGAAGAGACTGCTTGTGCCATCGGTGAGCTTTTTAGTTGGCCATAAATTCTTTCGACCATGCCATTAGCTGCCGGTTGATAAGCTGTTGTCTTGATGTGGTTTGCCTCGAGAAGTCCAGTGAATTCCTGAAATAGAATGGATTGGAATTGGGGATCACGATCTGTAGTGATTATGGATGGTATCCAACGGTCAAGGAATACGGCGGCTATTGTTTCTGCAGAAGTGTCAGCAATAGGGCATGCTATCGCCCATCTGGTGAATCTGTTCACTGTAGTGAGGTTAGGCGTGAACGAAATGGATGGTGGCAGTGGACCGAGTTTGTCTAGATGGATATGTTGAAAAAGTTTTCCTGGCATTGGATCCTCCCCACTGGGATTGATTGTATGATTTTGAATTTTACTGCGTTGACACCGTAAGCAGCTTTGCGCCCATCGTTTTATATCTGAATTGATCTTCGGCCAAAAGAAACGTTCAGTAATCAGTTTAGTTGTGGCTTTAATTCCTGGATGTCAAAGGTCATGAATTTGACGCAATACTTGCCGACGGCAGGCTACAGGGACGAAGGGGCGATTGTTACACGTTGAAACGTCGCAAACGATGGATGTGTTAGAGAAAGGTATAGGTACGTGTTTGAATGTCAAGTAAAACTTTTCCTGGCAGGTTTTTATCACTGCGTCGTCTACTTGCAATTTCGCGATTGTTTTCAAATCGATATCTTCTCTACGTACCAGAATATTCACACCCTCTCGTGATAAAGCGTTAGCTACGACATTGGTATGTCCTTTGATATATTGTATATCTGTCCTAAACTGAGAAATATAGTCCAATTGTCGTGTTTCGCGGGGCGAATGCCGGTCGTAGAAAGTGCTGAATGAGTAGCACAAAAGCTTGCGATCAGACATTATAGTGAAAGTTCGCCGTTGTAATAAGAAGTTGAATGTTTAGCAGCTAAGTAGATGGCTAGTAACTCCCGGCCGAAAGTACTATAGCCTTCCTGAGTTGGTGACAGTCTTTTGGAGAAAAACGCTATGGGATTAGTCACGTTGTTTACCTTTTGTTGTAATACTGCACCGACGGCTTTTTGAGATGCATCCATACACAAAATCAAGTGGGTTGTGGGGGCAGTATTTAGATGTTGTAGCATGGTGGCATTAGCTATCATCGACTTTGCTTTTTCAAGTGCCGTTTTGGCGTCAGGAGGTAGGTTAAATGTTTGATTCCTCTCTTTGTTCATACCCTTTTTTGTCGGCTTTCAGAAAAGTGGTTAATGACTGTAAGACTTCAGCACAACGTGGTAAGAATCGGCGATAGAAATTATACGTCTCGAGGAAACGTCGTAATGACTTCACAGAGGTTGTTTCGGGTTGTTAGTGATAGCTTCAACTTTCTTCTGAGGTGGTTCGATATTTTGTTAGTCGATGTAACGTCCCAAAAACTCTAAGGCTGGGGCTGCGAATGTACATTTCGAAGGATTAATGACAACGCCATGTTTTTAAAAACGATCAAAGAGGATCTGGACATGTTGAACGTGCACTCCTAATGATGCGCTTGCGATCAAAACATCGTTTATATAGACAAACAAGAAATCTAGTCCTCTTGTAACGTCATCAATGAAACGTTGAAATGTCTGAGAAAGATTTTTCAGTCCGAATGGCATCCTTAGAAACTCAAAAAAAGATGTTATTGTGGCTGGTTTTTCAATGTCTTCTGGTGCCATCGGAATTCGGTGATATGCTCACACTAGGTGGAACTTCGAAAAGATGCATTTACCGTGTAGGTTCAATGAAAAATCGTGTATATGTGGATTTGGGTACTTATCGGGAAGGGGTTGGTTGTTTATTCGGCGATGGTCACCACACGGACGCCAGTCTTGATCTTTTTTTGGTACCATATGTAGTGGCGAGGCCCAAAGGCTGTTAGATGGCCTGATAATACCAAGTTGCAATATATGTTCGAATTCTCTGTTAGCCGCTTGCAACTTGTTTGAGGGTAGTCTCTTCCCCCTGGCGCTAATAAGGGGACCGGTGGTAGTGATGTGGTGTTGCACCTGATGTGGGTCACATTGTTTTTGATAATTTCTTTAAGTGATGCACTCGAATTCTATTATAATGTCAGTGAAAACGTTATTCGCAGGCTTCATTATTCGTACACCATGGATTTCATAGTCGTTGGAAGGTATACGATCTACCTGTAAATGTGTATTTGCATCGAATAATCTATTGTTAGTCATATCTACTAACAAGTTGTACGCATTGAGGAAATCGGCTCCGAGGATGTGTCGTTTGACATGATCAGCTATGAAAACCCATATAAATCCTCTGCGGAGTCCGAGGTATGATATAAGTGATTGTTCACCGTACGTTTTGATAACCTATTCGTTGGCCGCTATTAGGGACAGTTTAGTGCCTGTTATCTGTCTTCTGTGGGAGAGATGAAGTTGGACGACGCTGATTTCTGCTCAAGTGTCAACTAAGAAGTTTGAGCCAGAAATACGATCCTCGACATGAAAACGTCGGCTGACGTGTTGGCCAGTAACAGCCGCCGCTATTACTGTCTGACCGGTTTGATTCTCTGATGATCTGTCTTGTTGCAGGGTTCAGTGCAACGAATTGCTTACTCTATATAATTTGAAAGATACCAACAAATACTAGCTGCCCGTTTGGTTGACCTAAGACGATGTCTGTACACTGATTTCCTTCTGGAAGTAGATCTATCAGGTCTAGAATGAATCGTTGCAAAAGTCGCCCGAAGTTATGCTAACTGCCGTGTTAACTGTGTTATCTGTTGCAGAATGTTGAGTGTGTGATCTGTATCTTCTCTAATGGAGGATTGTATTGCGTTAAGGATGGCAGAGGTTCCTCATATACTGACGACTTGTCTAACACTATGTGGTAACCTTTTTACCAACATTTGCTTAAGTAGTGCCTCGTCTAATTCGTATGGGCCGGTCAGCTGTCTCATGTGTTGAAGCAACTGTAGGGTCGCTTATCACCTAAGTCGCATAAGGCAAGCAGTTGTTGTAAACGTTTTTCATCTGAAAGCGATGTGCATTGGATTACGGCTGCTTTTATCTTGTCATAATGGTCGGTTTCTGACACGTTATCGATCAGATCACCAAATTCCGTTGCTACTTCTATAGATAATGTGCCGACGACGTGAGGATATTTGGTCCCTTGCAAACGTATACCCCTTGCCAAAAATAGTGCTTCTACCTGTGAGAACCAAATTCTGGGGTTGTTAACGCCGTATGTTGGTATTCTTACCTCAGAGATAACAGTGACTGAGCTTTAAACATTACCTCTTGGCTTTGATGAATTAAGAGGTTTGGTTGATGAGCTACCTATATCAATAAGTTTACTGGGAGAGAGCATGGTGTGAAAAACAAAATTGACTAGTGTACCAAGTAAAAAAATATAAACAGTATACGTCTATAATGGATTCAAGGTTCACCAAATAATTGTGGTGCACCAGATGATGTATCAACAAGGTTATTAAAGATCAATAGTGATGCTAATAAATATAAGTTAATTGTTACAAATACAATAGAAAATTGGGACTTTACTTAAGTTCAACAAAGCGATGCGTGTTCAGCTTTGGTCTGGTAAAGAAAATCCACAATTATAAATGCTTGGTTATTCCAATCAGGTTGACGAACTCTCCAGTAGTGTAATCCAATATAAGGTATGATATATTCCCACTCACAGTTCTTAATTGTAGGTAAGTTTGATTTAGGTTTCAGTTAGATCAATCACAAATGAAAATAGAACGAGGGATGCATTCGTTAGTAATCAACAGAATGTTACGCCATGTGAGTTACAGTTACAAATTGACAAACTAAATACAAATAACATTAAAAACTACTTACAAAGCAAGCTTTTCAGGTCTGTCTCCACTGAACAATTATTCCTCTGTAAGTTATTTCCCGCTCATCACGAATTTCAATTACATTACCTTCGACTGTATACACGGTGTTCTATTTAACTTAAACACTGGGCTGTGTTTGCCTAACAAAGTGCTTACAAGATGGTTCTGGTTACAACTAGTTAGTATGTTAAATTAACTTGTCTCTAATTATCATATGAAGTCCAGCGTTCCAATTGCCAATCATTGTGCTTGGCCCAGTAAGTATCTCATTATTCAGCACTGATTTAGGATATACTGGATATTCAGCAAGTACATTCCTGCAGTATAATAATACAGTAATATGCAAATAATGCGAAGTGTTCACTCGCCTAATGCATTTGACACGAATAACGTTCAGTATTCGATGACAAATTTACGTACTTTATCGAGGATATAGATCATTGATTTGAAAGTTGAATATTACAGTTACCGATTAAGCTTTTACAGAGAGAGAATATTCATGAACGTCTAGACTATACAGTGATAATTGACAGCAAACATGACAAATGGACTAACCATCATCCGGTCGCAGTTTAGGTGACTGAAAAAAGATGAATAACACATTTTGAAACTATTCAGTGTGCATCCTATTACTAATCAGCTACTCTTTATTCCTCAGTATCAACAGTGGTAGATCATTAAGAATTTGAGAGACTTCATTCATAACCCGGAATGATCAACTATAAAATATGATAGTTGACTCTAAGTATTCTTGAAACATTTTTGTTGTAAAGATAGTGTCTACATTCTACCATGGCCTGTTGAGTTTATTTCAATATGAATGTAAAATCGATCGACATCATATGAGCCGACTAATGAACTGTTGCTCTTTAACACAAGTTGAACTGCAGATCGACCAAGATGCAATGTGTCCACTGGTCTAAGCTACTCGATACTGCATGCACTATGTAGAAATAAGAGGACGATTGGAGGTTGCCAAAAGTACACCCTGGGCCTAGGTTTCGTGCTATTTGACACTCGTGAGCAAGGTGTACTGTGATGTTTATATTAACTAACTACTCCTTTGTAATTGTTGAGCGCTTGATTTTGAACTCCAAATACAGCACATTCGTTTGTGCTCATCCAGTACTTCTTAATTGAATTGCGATATTTATGGGATTCCTAGTTCGTACTATAATTCCAATTCTTATTATTATTATCAGGTTGGCGTCGCGATGAAGCCTGTGATGGAATTATTGTATATATATTCAGATCTTGATGCTTTTGAGGATTACTTTGAAAGGTTCAATATCTGACCTATGACCAAGGAAGACGTTGAGGACGTTAATATTGTGGCGCATTACTTCACATTATTCGGAAAACAAGCATATAGTCTATCAAAATCTCTGGCTTTGCTGGAGAAGCTCATTTCGCTTTCCTATACAACTCTCAATGATCTACTGCTAGAGTGTGTTAAGTATACAAATTTTGAATGCAGTAAAGGAAGATTTCGTAAAATGATATACTAGGACATCAAACATTCCACTACATTACCACGTCACCCAAATCCAGTGCGTACTCAAGGTTATGCAGGTAATTCACTGTGGAGCTGCGACGCAGTTCACGAAGATGAGAACATGTGTGGTCATTGTTTGTGCGCTGGCAAGTTTCACTAGTTTAATTGGTATGTATTTTGTAATTTCCAAAGTTTTAGACATGGTGAGATTGGACACATTCTCTCACTTTGTATGGGGCGGAAACCTGGAGAACTACGAAAGCAATCATCCAGAAAATATACGTGTTTATAAACAGTTGTCTACGCAGAATACTTCGGATCCGTTGGCCGGACACTATTAGCAACAACGTACTAAGAGAGAGAACATACCAGATCCCAGCGGACGAAGATATCAGGACGAAGCGCTGGAAGTGCGTAGGACATACATTGAGGAAAGCACCCAACTGAGTCACAAGACAAGCCCTCATATGGAATCCTCAAGGCAAAAGGAGGAGAGGAAGACCAAAGAACACATTACGTTTGGAAATGGAATTGAACATGAGAAAAATGAACAAGAATTGGATGGAACTAGAAAAGAAAGCCCAGGACAGAGTGAGTTGGAGAATGCTGGTCGGCGACCTATGCTCCATTAGGAGTAACAGGCGAATGTAAGTAAGTAAGTAAGCCAATTTGTCATACTGCAGTTCGTCCCGCTGCAACTGATGCTAAAATCTGTAATTCTGATCCTATTAAGTTGTGTGTTTCTGATGATCATTTATCTTTATCCACGACTTCAATCAGCGGTAAAGAGTTACATGGCGAACCAGATTTAAATGAAACTCAAAATCCTTGAGGGAAATCAGTTTACACTCAATCAAATTATCAGATTCCTCATGTTATTGTGTCAAATATGGTTTTTACTAATAATTCCCATGTTTCTTATGAAATGTCCCACAAATCTGAGGACAATATGTTGCTCAATGCGAAGCCTGAGTACTAAATAACCTCGATTTTGATTACAATTCAGATGATTTCATATCAACTGCTGTTTATCCTTATCACGAAGTTACTTCTAATGTTTGCTCTAACCAATTCGAGAAATATCTTTTAAATACAGCCACATCATTCACAACTTCAGGATATAATGATCCAACATTATTTCGTGGAGAGGATAGTGTTGGAAAATCTGTGGTTCAAATTCTAGATATTAGTGGTTTCGGTACACAACCGATATGGTGATTGTATACAATCTCAGGACCTAGTTGAATCTGTTCCGACTTTGGTTGTTAATTCTAATACCAATGAGTATATTGTAGATCATACCGAGTCTACATCCAATACATAGTCGCACAGACACAATGAACCTACGAAGAAGAGAAACAATTTATTGAAGAAATTTGAATTATTATTTAAGCTATGGTGGATGTGATGTTTATATGAACTAACAATTCTTTTGCACTTGTTGAATGCTTGATTTTGAATTCCGAATACAGTGCATTCGTTCGTGCTTATGTAATAGTTCTTGCTGCAATTGCGCTATTTCTGGGATTCTTAGTTTTTACTATAATTCATGTACTCCTATTTATCACGTTTACCTGTAATCTTTGGGGAACTGACACTGCCTGACAGATTCGATCACATGCCGAACAGCAGATTGCTGTATGACGCTTCCACGCAGATACACATCTGATCTGTCGTAAATATTCTTCTATTTAAGACAACACACAATTTCAATAGACGATTAAGGTGCCTATTGTTGATCATTCATTCACTAAATGAGAAATAGATACATGTTAAGATGCGAGTTTATAGTCTAAGAAAACATTGAAAGAAGGAACAAAGCGAATGACAATCATTTATTTTCTGAGTAAAATAGATTTCACAACAACTGGACAAAGTAAATGTGAATTGTAAAACCATTAGCCTGAGAATAGTTACTTATCAATCTGAAAATCAACAAATCATCGAAATTTGCTTCAACCATTAACAAAAACAATCACCAATTTACTAAGAACTGGTAATCAAATGAAACGGAATGATTCGAAACATCATTATTCCAGAAGGATTGATGGAAATTGTAAAGTTCTCTGTCAATCTCACGTCTTTGAATCTATCACCAGTGAATACATCCAGTAATTCAAACTTATCTCCTGATATCGAATACATCTGTGATTTGAATTCATCAAGATTTGTATTAAATTCAATTGGTCCTCCATCAACCTTGGTGTAGATGCAAGCGATTGCCCAACCAGTTGGACAATTATCTAATTTTCGTATCCACAACTATATGAAATAAAAATATATGAATAGATGAAAAACGTTTGTTAATATTCAGTTCACTGATGAATAAAAAAGTTGTTAACCACACGTCGTGATCTAGTTGAAGAACAAGTAATAAAAAAACGTAGTTGATGGCTATACTTGACAGCTACATAATTGCAACAGCACTGGTGGTGATTTGAAACATTAACAAACTAATGATCATGTCAGTCGACTAATTTGTGAAATATATTTAGTTAGTGTATTTAAATGCTGTTTTGCCATTCTACCAACATAGTAAGTTTTACTATGTGTTCAACTATGTGATGAATTATTGAAAGTCGCTTTTCGTCATTGGAACTCTCCGTCAACGATTTTACAACAGAAAGAAGAGTATTTCAAAAGCTTTATGAAGAAATTCTTACCTAATGTAATCAACTCACCTGTACATCATTTCGTGATTTCACGAATTCCGCCTGATGTCCACCTTCATCCTGATCTATCGCCAACAAATGTTTGTTACGTAACAGAGATGCACTGAATTGATCCATTTTGTCCATGTCAGCTGAGATCACTAGTGGAGCAGCAAACATACACCACATTCCCATATGAACTCGCTTTTGATCATTCAAAAGTGCGTTGTTTCCCAAGACTAACATATCGGGATCAGTGTAATGTCCGGGACCAGCCACTTTCGGCAAAATATCGTTGCGAAGTTTATATCCATTTATAACATCGATTATTGATCTCCAGTTGTTTTGAACGTTGAACGTAACTCGCCACAAATTACAATTATTTTGTAATTTTTTCCAGTCAGTCAAATTAAATTTTGAAAGCCAATTTCTAACTACTGGATAAGTACACAAAAGCATTACCGGCCTGCCAGTTGCATTGAGTAATCTGTTTAATTTTTCAGAATCATCAGGTGCAGTATTCTCCGCAGGATGGCAGGCAAGCATCTTCACATAATCTACTCCCCAGTCAGCAACTGTTTTTGCATCCAATTCCAAATGATTTATACTTCCAGGATAACCAGAACATGTCTTGGCCCCAAAACTAAGTGTTACACCGAGTAGAAGGTTTTTGGAGTGCAAATATTTTGCAATGTATTCAATACCCTGGAAACGAAATATATTCTCGAAGTTTAAATGTATACGAATTATGAGGGTAGAACACAATGTCATTTAACAAATGTTAAAGCAAATGGTAAATAATCCATAATCAATCAGATCGACTAAAACACATTGATTTATACTAGGAAAGCTATGTCATTCATGATAAGTTTAGTGAGGCTAGAAATGACACTGAGAAGTCATTCCTGGAGAAGAATTCTTAAGTTACCTCAATGGTCTGTTTAAAATGATTAATTCACAATTTGCATGATTTCATATTTTTGAAACAGAACACAAAAATTTTGGACGTTTTATATCAAACGATATGAATCAACTCACGCTCGGAAATCTTGAAGGATCTGCCATGAGGCTATTCGTTTTCGGATTACGTTGTTTTGCTAACCAACAATCATCAAGTATCACATATTTATAACCCAAATCTCGCCAACCATCCGATACCAGTTTATCAGCTGTTCGTTTGATTGCATCCTCATTAAGACAGTTGTTTGGATACTTCTGACAATCCACCCGACAGCGGAATGCATGCCACGTATTCCATCCCATTGGTGGTGTTCTGGCCAACCCATTGTCCAGACACATCACACAATTCAGAGTGAGAATGACTGCTCCCGAAATTATCGTTAACACTGTAAACATGTCAGCTAAATAGTAAAAATGATGAGTAATTTAGTGTGAATTGACTGAAGTGTAATTTCATCGAGGTGTATAATAACACCAAACATTGTTTCATCGAAACATAATCAACAAATTCATTTCATCAAAACAATGTCATTTGATATGCCAGCTCTTCCGACACGCACCACATTCGCGTATGCCGTTCAACTCTCAAGGTCGAAAACATGAATCTCGAATGTGTACATCAAAACGTCACTAAACAACGGTCATAATCTCGTTTCTCGTTCAAGTTGCGACACCTCAATTAAGCACTCCCACAAATGATTCGATCGGAGACGTATGAACTCTTCGTTTACTCTTAACTTCGGTGTGTCGCACTCAGTGCGAATATAACTCAGAAAACTTCAGAACACTTGTGAAACCGTTGAATTTTCTAGTGGCATTGGATCATAACCACACAATCCTCAAAGCTGAATACGAGATCACTCGGAAAATAGATATTCAATTTTTAACACGGAGAAATACCTAACGATGGAGAAGGCGCGAACATGGAATTGAATGAATGGGAGTTGATCGGATGGCATGGCTCGTCTAGACGGGCGTGGTTCTCTGAATGTTACCTCATATCTTCTATTCATATTAAATATATTGTTCCTTCTCTAGCCTAACCTTGTTCTACATCATGTATTGGTAATTGATACGATACAGTGAGTTGGTGTAGTCGATTGTGTGACCATATAGATTAGGCAGTTTCATCATGACAAGTCCACAATTTTAGGATTAGGTCTATTATTGGAGCAGTACGAATATCATAGTAGACCATAATTCTAGTAATTCAGTGGAACGAAAAAAATCAAATTATCCATTACTTGCCAATTCAGAATAAACTAGTGAATGAGTATTAAAAATTCGGCCATTTTCAGATTTCAGTAGTCTGGAAAATCCTTCATACTGGAGGTCTTCCTTACTGTTGACTGCTTTATCCTATAAAACATCTCACCCTAAACTACCTATATTGATATACATGATAACATTTACCTAGTATATTTACCACTTATCCCGAGATCACCGATTTCACTTCATCTTACAAGCAAGTCATTCGTGCAAATTTCAATAGGCAAACAGTGATTCCTTCACAAAGAGGCGATGGCTTGAATAATTAAATTCAGTGAATTATTGTGGGAACCGAAAAGAGAATGTTGAAAGAGAATATCACTTGATGTGAATGTGCTTTAAAATATGTATCTCAAGCAATGTTCATGTCTGTCTCGATCGTACAAATATTCTTGTCAAATCAGAGTGCATTCAAGACGATTCTCTTCAAATCATCTCGAATGACAAGACAGTGCAAAATGACAGGCACAACTGAATCGCCTTCTTCTAATTAGATAGACAGCATAGAATGTGACAGCTTTCGTCACCCACATCACATTCGCAGTCGAATCAACTGTATGGCAACCATTATAACAAGTGAAACACTGTCCACCAAAACACTTTGAAACATCCACATCTGAAGTATAATGAATAAGTGTGAAACACGCACAATCATTGAGATACACACACCAGAAACATTCAGTGTTCTACAATGTATATCATCATTGAATGATGTTTTCCATAAGAATATTCACGTCAAAATATGATTATCAAAAATAAAGCACACTTGGAATTGAAACATGATCAAAATAATATGTAAAGGTCAATATATAATTGCTAATCAACACTTACATTTCATAAGAATTAACCAGTTCACTGAATCCGGAACCGATTCGTATTTATACTACAATGAATATGAACACAGTATATGAATGGACTAGAAATGACCAACCAGATAAGAGCTTTGAAACTGAATATTTTGAAGTAGGCAAACAAACATACAAGAAAATGCACATGAATCTCACATGAATAACGAAGCCATATCACGCTTCAAAGATTTCCTCAATCTGCGCATACAAACAAGTCCATACGCAAGTCGATTGTCTGTCTTCATATAACCTTATGAGGACAGAAACAGAATATGACGGGTCGTACCACTATTCTTTATAATGATCATGTGTATGGGATTAATAGATTATGTAAATTGTGTTGTGTTTTGTAGTGGAAATCATAAGTTGAAATGAATGGTGTTACGTTAGTGTGTGTGTTTGAATGAGTGAATGTGTTTCTTGAGAAGAATTTGAGGATGACATTGATTTGCGTATTCTATTCAATTCTCTTGAATGTAGTTGAAGATTTGTAGACTGAACACTATCACGTTTAACCGAAGACGACATTTAACATAATTTTTTGACAGTTGTGATTCTTTATTGAAAGCCCATCAAAGTGGTTTATTTTAAGCGGCACAAGATGAAGATTCATAGACTTGATGGATTACTGTGACTTGGTTTCCCGGTTTTAAGACAATGTGGTTCAATCGTGAAACGTGCATTGTGGTTGTGAGAATCATCAACGGGATAAAGAAGCGTAAATTCACTTTGTACATGGACGATAAGACGGAATTGGAGATCGTTGTGCATGGTGATATAAATTAAATGAAACATGAACATATTAAATGTTGTTCAGCAACATTTATGATGACGAATCATTTAGTCTTCTACTTTAGTATGATTTTGGTAAACTTCCCTTGATTGAACGATTCACGGGTTAATTCGAGTAAGCTCTTAGAAAATCAAAAACAGCCAAAGATATTTCATCCAATCATTTTCCGAAAGAATAACTTAGAATTCCTACGTGTAGCTTTCGTAATGGACAAATGTTAACAACCCCTGTATGCGGATTGGAAGACTATAATGATGATTTCGTTTTTTACACAAAACTATAAATATCTGACAGTAATGCATCACAATTAGCACTACTTGAAATAGCATTCTTTTCACTTGTTTTCTATCTTCTCATTTGTGACTTGGTGGATTCTAACATTCAAATTCAAACCATTCTCTTGTAATGCACAAAAGATAGATCACGAAAGTAATGGAGATTAGGACCAAGGAGCAGTGAGGGATTGGATATTTTGTTCTGTATGCAAAGGTTAGGCTTGATATGCTGGATAGCAATTGCCTCTTCATTGCATCCATACTGGCGTTGAATCATCGTAATGTGTACATTATTTTGAGGGAGCCTTCTGGTCAAATGGAATGATTAGAATTTGACCAGATGCTCCAAAGTTGAGCTTCAGACTAACTTTAGTAATGCTCTGGAAACTCACCGAGAGGAACCTTCAATGACACATTTTGAATGAGCTCGTTTTCTGCGCTTGAGATGTCAAGCTTCAAGTGGTCATGTAGATTGGAATATGTACATTGGTTTTCCCTGAACTAAAAGCGAATCCTTCACATAACTTCCGATCATGGGCTGACTACAAGTGATAAAACGAAATCCAGCCGAATTGGATGTTCTTCCAAGAGAAATTAAAAGTCAGTTTTACAGAATTATTGCCATAATTTTTTGTCATAATCTACGTTCGTTTAATGTTTCATACACTGCCACACACACACTTCACCATCCAATTACCTAAGCACATCTGATTATTTAACATTATGGATATTTAGGTTTGGACATTTTCAAGTCACTCACCAACTTCCTATTATGAATCGTGGATTAAAGCCTATGATAGTCGTATCACAACTACTTCACCTGTCATCACTCTATTAATTTGTGCTTCTCATTTGATACTTACAGTTCTATCAACTATTCCACTGTTATCATTGACTCAACTGACTTGATTAGTGTTATCATTTCGCATGTGAATATAAATGATACAGTATATTAGAGTAAACCTGATGACGATTTAATTGAGAACAATATTGTTCGCTTGTATATGCTGTTATTCAAGCGACTATTTATTTTACATACTTACTTGACCGCAATGGTACCAATCAGCAATGACTGTCATCTCCACTTCACCAATTCCAACTTCATTCATTTCACTCCTTCACCCTTCTGTGAACTCCATCATATCACTTACCAATAGTGGGTAGTTCATGTGTGGTGTGATGTGAATCACTTTTCATCACAGAGCTTGCTCTTCGTCTTCTCAATATTACGAGAACCCACGAAATACGGTGCATTTACTATTGTAAGTGTATAATACTGAAGAAATGTGAACATGTCATCTTATTAAAATTTGTTTGCATCAAGCTGTTACCGGATAAATGCCTACAGCGTTTCTTTACTTTCCATATTCTGAGACGTATATATTGTATGAAAATTGCCAAAAATTTCGTTGATAAGCCTATTCTAGGTATATAAATTAACCTTGTTATGAAGCTCCTAGTCAAATTCGTAGTCATTTCTACGTTGTTCTAATTCACATTTCGAAGAAATATTGGATTGAAAGTAGAGTTCCAAAGTCGGTAACAAGTGTTCAAGTAGATGTCTAAACAAAGCTATCCAACTTTATCAACTCGAAGTTTAATCAATCTTACATTCATCAAGATAATTCCACTTTATTTATGGCTTTTCGGGTGTCCTATTGTAAGGGAAGAAAACAGGCAGAAATAAATCATATTTCCTGAGAGATCTTATAAAACGTTTACATGATACATATATATAACAGTGAGTATGAAGGTGAAGATGCCAAAATTATTCGGAGTTTGACAACGCTTCAACCAGTAACACCTGCTACTATGAATCGTACCAGAGTAGTGAAATACACGACTGAGCGCTTTCAGCTAGATGTGTCCATTAATACTAATGTGGTCAGCGTCCAATGTCGATGACTTACACAGTTATTTATTTTGGGGATTTATTTACCGCCACAAAGTATTTTCCTACAGGTGTGATTCTTATCCATTCTCTAGATTGTCGACCATAGAGTCTTGGTGTAGTCAAAATCAGAACGAGTAAGCTATTAGATCTGATAAATTTCATCTATTTCTTAAACGTGAAATAACACTGTTAGTTTACAAATAAACAATATGGTCTCTTAAACAGCACTAAATAAAAAGCACTAAATAACACACCGAACAGTAAGTAGAGGATAAGAAAACCAGTCAACGAAGTGAATAATGTTTTGATTAGTGAATAAACAAGGCATAGTCATACTAGGTCAAAGAAAGTTAATCTGATATAGTGAATGTCATATGATCGTCGGAGGGTTCGTTTGTCAATCACAATTTTTATTTTCAATCATCAATCTGCATCTTCATATGTGTTCTACGATCTGTATTGTGATATGTATCCATCAAATCACTGTTTTTTAATGAACAGAACTTACACATAATATTTGTTGTTTTGGCATCAATTGAATAGGAATTTCGATCTTTCATTTTCACATTCGCAACGCTGATGAACAGGACTGTATCATACGAAATAAATGTTTGCTATCTTGTAGGATTTCAGATCACTGATACAATGTTAAGTATAATAATCGGAGAAGAATTACGGACAAAACTGAAAACTAGTACAATATTATTTAGATTAAGGCAAAGCATTTCCATTTACAATGTTGGGTCTCACTGAAGCAGAAAACAAATCTCATCGGTTTTCACGTACGAGGACTAGATGAATCTCAAACGAAGATACAATCGAGCTACATAAACTACTATAAATGCCGGTCAAAGTGTATACACACCTAGATGCATTCTGGAAAATCTGAAGCGAAAACAAAAACGTAAAGTAGCACCCATGGCTTCAAAGAAGACAATCTTCATGAACTAGAACGGAAATCCATGAAACAGACTTTCAAGATCTTTAGGATGTTATGTAGTGTTAAGTAGAAGAGCTTCAAAACTCCATCATTAGCATCCATGAGAATAGAAATATTCTCACATTCCTACAAAGATCGTTCCGACGTATGTCGACGACAAATGCTCTTACTATACGTATTCACAATAACGACAATAATACAAACTGTTATAACAGAGATTTATGTTTTTGTTGATTGAGAAACGAGCTAAAAACGTAGAAATAGGAGATATTTCACTTGACTTGATTGACAAATGCAGATAAACTACTATGCTTAAAGTAATAGTACAAGACAAAATATCACAACACGAACTCGAATATTACAGATGCACGGTGCAAAAAAAATAAAACGGTCAAGATCAGATCACAAGTTTGCTTATATTGGATGTGGCCAAACTTCAGTCTATTTGAATATTTCATGCAAGCCACTGGATTACTCCAAAATGTAGATATAGTCAACCGGGATTATGTCAAGCTGTTGATGGCAACCTGTGCTCTACTCATATGTCTCACAGAAGTACTTTGCGTCACTAAGGGTTGTGTCTGACGATTTCTATTGAGGAACGATGATGGTTCGGAACTACATTTGTCCATATTGTAAACATCTAATATTATAACGTCTATTTTGCATTGAAATCATTCCGCCATAGAAATCGAATAGTGAATAGTATCGCGTCTGTAATGTTAGATGTAATAGCTTTAAAGTGAAAGAAATTCAGATAGAGGGAATTTCGTGAAGATCATACCCACCACAGTGAGTAGGTCTTCCGTGGTAGAAGCTTTAAACACTTGTCTTTGTCAGATAATTTGTAGAGGGAAAGCAAACTCTATCTACTTCTCTGCCGTACCAGAACATTCGAGGGATTCAAGTATCAATCGTTAGATTAAAATAAATGGCTGATCTATGAATCAAAATTGAAAATAATCCATTGTACAATACTCACTACTGAAATGAAGCTTTTTCTCGCCTTCTTTAAATTTATCTGAGAGACGTTCATTGCAATACCATATCCATTAAAATGTCTTCTTATTTTATTTATCATTACAAAATAGATATTAGAATATTAGAGATTCCCATTGTGAAAATTGTAACAATATATAAGTGAACAATATTGTTTTCAATTAGATCGTCATCAGGCCTTTTCTCTAATATACGCGAATATTTATACGAAAATGTCAAACCAATCAAGGCAATATGGGTCAATAATCACAATGAAATAGAATAAATCTGTACATATAATAAGTAAAATCACAAGTCCGTAGTAGGGAAGGCAAGTGTACTGATAGTAAGTATTAAGAATAATAAAATACAATAACAAAAGTCTTATCAATAGTTAAACATTGGAAATAGAAGGTCAAACAAACGTGGGTAAATAGACTTGGAATAGTAATCACAAATCATTAAAGTCATTATGTAATTAGAAGTGTGTAACTGATTAGATAGTGAAGAATACAAATAGGAAGAGGCGGAAAATTACAATGATGGAGCTATATGATAGATCACTCGAAACAATTTTGATTTATCTACAATATGACCACTATCAATAAGATGTGCCAAGATAGATATTCATTGCCAATAGATATTGTAAACTGTTATTGATTTCTTTTGATATGATTGACTTAAACAAATAATAATTGTTACATAATCTTAATACTGGATATTGATACAATCGTGTTTGTTGTAACGTTCAAGTTTTGATCGTTCTAGTTATTGAAGTACGGACTATCGATCTACTTGCAAACCGAAATTAACAACAGAACCAAAATAAACTAAAGAGTCGTTTGTTAAATGATAACTGACCACGTGACGGATAGAATGGTTACGAATTTCTTCTGTACACATAAATTGGGGTTATATGTACGAATTCATATGGCTTTAGCTATATGTAGGAGACGGGAACGAACTCCATTGGGAAATGATGAAGCTATATGATAGATCACTCGAAACAATTTTGATTTATCTACAATATGACCGCTATCAATAAGATGTGCCAAGATAGATATTTATTGTCAATAGAAATTGTAAACTGTTATTGGTTTCTTTTGATATGATTGACTTAAACAAATGATAATCGTTACATAATCATAATATAGGATTTTGATACAATCATGCTTGTTCTTCTTTGATTTCACCATACCACTGGTAAATCTAGCCGGTTAGCTAGATTTCCTGTTTAGTCAGTAATTTTCGTCTGTTGAATTTGTTTTTTACTTCAGTCTGCCCAAAAAATCAGAATCGTTTGTTGTTGTTAGTCAAATATCTGGTTTTACTGAAATATGCGCCGAAATTCCAAACTAAATCCGTCTAAAACTTACTCTGTTTGGTGGTTTGAAACATATATGCTATGTTCTTGTTGGAGTGATGTGGCGAATTTCTCGCAAATGACAAGCAACGATCAGGAAACACTAAGAAGCATTTCCTCCAATTAGCGTTCACTTGAAGTTTTAGCCAAAAATATCAGGGGGGCAAAACGTCACATGCAGAGTTTCTGATTGGCTGATTGCTACACTGCCACAAAGTTTATTGGCATTCCGGAATCTTCTAGCAACCCAAAGACATTCAATATATTACAAAAACCTTGTATTTTCTGTATTGAAACGAACTTTGAAGTAAAGTACTTGTCGCATACTTTGCATCTTCTCTCTCGTTGTTCAGGTCGCTGTATAGTCCTAGATTGGGGGTTACAGAATAGCTTAGGAAACGAATATGGCTTTCAAGAACTAGGAAATAAAATGTGAGTGAGATGATCTCGGAAAGAGATGACACTCATATCTGCCCTCAGACCACGTATTGTTAACGAATGGCGGAACAGTCTAAGAGGTAGTTCAGTTCCAATTCCGATACTCTACAAATACGTGCCATTCTCAAACAGCCCGGAGGTAGTATTGAAATAAATCGCCCGACTCTTGCTGAACTTCAAAAATCTATAGCTAATCTGAAAAGAGGAAGAGCAGTTGGTCCAGATGGTTTGTCTGCAGATGACTTCAGTGAGATGGTCCAGTTTTACTAATTAGATTCAATATTATTTCAGCTTGAATCTGTGACTTGGACATAATCCCATCTGACCGATCTCAATCATGATTGTCTCATTTAATAAGAAACGGTCCAAATTATCCTGTGATTACCAAAGAGGGATCAGTACAACTAATGTATACTATTGAACTACAAACACGAGAAAATCAGGCTCACTTCAGACCTCATTTTGACTGCATCGACCACATATTGACTATTCGTCTGGTTTCAGAACACAGACATGTTTATCATCGTCCAACAATGATGATCTTTCTTGACTTAAAAGCAGCATTTGATTCGGTGGATCGAGAGGGTTTATGACAGTATCTATCATTGAAAGGTGCACGTCGGAAGTACGTTAACCTTGTGAAGACTCTTTACCCGTAGGCTACCAGTCGAGCCAGAGCCTATGGTGAACTGCCATCTCAAATGATGTCTGCCACATCGTCCGTAATTTCTATTTTTTTTAAACCCCATTGGAGATCTCAATGAACTGTGTTTGCAATTGTCGATAGCAAAGAGTCTAAAAATTAATGCTATGAATTGTCACAATGGTCATACTGAGATGTTAAAACTGATCAGTTTTGCAATGGTAGGGCTACCACAATTTCGATTGTCAACGAAATCTCAACGTAAGTCATACTGATATCCCATTAACTCTTAACATCTCACATTCTTGTTTTGGTCTAGCAGCTTTGTGAACAAACGTCTTCAAACATTTATTTGAGCAGTCACAGGATGCAACAAAGTTGTTAATATCTATCAATCTGGTTAGTATGAGCAATACGTATCTAATTGTTTATGCATTTCCATTTGTATAGATACGCATACGAAAATTAGATGATTTTCGACATGGCTAGGCAATCACTTGCGTCTACATAAAAGCCCAATCAGTAATAGCACACGCCTTGAGAAGTTCAAATCAAAGAGTATAAGATAATAGAAGATATGTTAGAATTACTGGAGACATTCGCAAGTGATAGGTTCAAATTTGTGGGATTGAGAAAAAAATTCACAACGTATTTCAGTGAATCTGGAATTATTATCTTTCAAATAAATCCATATAATTTGAATACCAGACGTAAATAAATTGATAAATGTTTCCATAGATCGTTCCAGTTACATTTCGTTTATTTGTCGATTGGCAGATTATTGTGTAAATATTCACGAGCAATTTGTTTCTTGATTCCTCAACACATATAATTTGCTCAGTTATAATTGTTTTGAAATATATTTTTCGCAGACAACAGCTGATTGTAATTCGGTTTTTGTTTTCTTTTCGTAATACATTTGAATTACAAACTCGTATCTAAACATTTATCTATTTCTTTATAATTGAATCAAGACAAAATAAATAACATTTTAATCTTCTATTGAAATATTCGTCACTTTAAATGTGTTGAACAGAAAAATATTGAAGATCAGATCACATGGATATCTATGTGATAGCATCACCCAGCGATCTGCTGGCTTACATGGGAGCATCATATATTTGTATACAACAACAGTGGCTTATATGATGTCGACCAATTTCACATTCATAATAAAATAAGCTCAATAGCTTACGGTGGGATGTAGATATCATCTATACAACAAACAAGTTTCAAGAACACTTGGAGTCAACTATCACATTTCATAGTTGGTCGTTTCAGGTTCTGAATGAAGTCCATCCAAATCTTATTGATCTACCATTGCTGATATTGAGGAAAACAGAATAGCTGATTAGTAATAGGATGCACAATGAATAGTTTCAAAATGTGTTATTCATCTTCTTCCACTTACCTAAACTGAAATCGGATAATGGTGTAGGTGAAGTTATTATAATTGTTGAATACGTTGCAGCAATCACCATCACACACGACCAGGTTCACAAGCATATAGCTGAGTGGATATTCTTGAACTGCATCGGCCACTTTGGACTTAGATTGACTGGAAGTTTTCGTTGATATCACCTGAACAACGAAACATTTTCTTCATGGAATACCGATTGTCTATAAACACTATTTTGCCGGCCGGTCAACGTAAATATTACTGTTTTCAACTGATTTTCTTGAATCTGATCTTTTACGGTTACGAAGTATTCTGATATATAATAATTAATAAATTCTTAGTTGTAACAATAAAAATAATATCGTTGTGTGAATATAATATGCAATACGAGAGGTGTCATCATAATTATCACATTGAGTAATTAAATTGATAATATTCCTCTTATTACATATTTTATTCGCACAACGATATTATTATTATCACGATTGCTGTTACTATTATCATTATTACCTCAATTAACGAGATGCAATTCTCATACTATGCACGCCATCCACATGATGTTTTACTTTGTTGGTTTACTATTATACTGACTACGGCTAGAAACTTTCATATCATACTGACCTTTAATCAACGATCCTTCTAATATCCAAACAATATAACTTGACAGTATTTATGTCACAACAGATGTAAGCGCTCACCAATTTTAACATGCAACATTATCAAATTAATGAATACATGACTTATTTTGGTCTTTATAAAATATCACAACAATTATGTATTTATAACTGTAGAGCTCGATACTGAAGTATTTATGAACGCTTAACCTGTAGACATCAATAATGATTGGTTATTGCTGACCTTTAATCTGTCATAGTTTATTCCAATTTGCTCAACTATTCTCTATTCTATTGTACAGTTGATTGAAGACCTGTATTTCACATTTAGTGGTAGAACAAGCTGGCGAGGAAACTCGTGAAGAAACTAAAGTTGCTCTTTTTTCCGTTCCATTTTCGAACAACAAGAAGGATTTCACGCTCATACGACTTTGAGATCGTAGGGAAGATTTTTGGCTCAGGTGGATGTTTTTGTTGCACTTTTGTTTTCTGAGCTGGATATTATGACATAATACGTAATGCAACATTTGTTAATTGGCGTGCATCACAATACATGTTTGTTGTGAATAAATTATCATTAATGGTAAATAAATACTGAAGTATGTAGTGACCCGAAATTGTTAGTATGCTTATGACTAATGGTATGATGCGATGTCGTGGATAAAATCACCTAGTCATCTTTACCACCTCAAACACCTCTAACTATAATAATTCACGGTGGTAAAAATATGCTTTTGTCCAAACAAACTACAAATCTTCTGTTGATGCTATTGTATCCATTGTCACTGTTCAAACTTTCATGTCTCCATTTTTCATCACTTATGTCCATCATTGAGTAAGCTAACGTCAAATGATAGTTTGAACGACTAACTCATTTAACTTTACTTGTTTTCATATTCATGGTGTCAACTTCACTACTGGTTGATGGATATTAGAATTCCGTTTGTAGCACAATTTGAACTTTAGGAAGCATGACCTGTTTGATTCTACTCAAATGAGTCATTTGTATCATTGTCTTCAAGTAACAGTGGTAGAAGGAAGCTTTAATAGATGCATCGTTTATGAAACGCTAAATGATTTCTTTTCATACAATTTACAATCTGGAAAGAATATCATGTAAAATTTTCGCTGATTAATTCAATTTACTCAAACGAACACTGGTTTCATTTCATGAACTTTTGGATCCCTGTTAAAGGAACTGACTGGGTATGAGTGATGATACTGTTTTACTCAGTTGATAAAAGGACTGCATAAATCCTAACTCAATAGTATAAGAAATGACATCAAGTGTGTTAAACGATTTGGCATATTGTCACCATTGAATTTGATTCTGTTGAATTCACACAAATAAACAATGATAACTCTTACTTTGAAGAACCTCATAGTGTGTCTAGGCAGTATAGCTTCTTTGATCATAGTATTGCAGAAATATATTATTAGTGGTAGCTACAAGGAACACTGTTGCCACCACCACATGTGCCAGTACATGAATTGTAATTAACTAACGCACGTTTGTTGTCCTTCATCATGACTAGGGTTTACGAACTGCTCGATACTCAGCAACCTGGCTGTCGGATGATTCAGTAAGGATCATAACATTTCACTCGGCCTACAATATTCCATCTCCGACTCTCGACCAAGACGAAAGTGATCATAGATTTTAATAAAAGGAGATGAGTTTGAAATATTAGGTTACCCTTAGCATTCAGTTCCAAGCACAAGTGAGCTGTTGTTTGATAGAACCCCATTGTTTAGATTATCCATTATATTCTGTATATTTCAGGCATCAGGCAACGTCAAAACGAATAACATCAACCTCATCTAGCCTTTACGTTCACATTTATCCGCCATAATTCTGAGTTCTAATAAAAGTATTTTTCCTTGGTAAACCCCATGTTCCATCACAATAGCTGATCCATTGCTTATTCAAGATTGTTCAGTCACTTTTGTATTTCACACTGCCGGGGTAAACGAGTTTGCAAATTCTCATCCATAGGGCTAGGAATCCATTTATTGTCTCAAAAGTCACCTTGTCACCGGAAAAATATTGTTAATAAAACATTGTGTTTAAAGATTCATTTATCCCTAATCAAGTCACCAAATTTCCATAAACTTTGTAGTGCTTATTATAAATGATCAAAAATTTACATTTCCAATCGTTATCAGTCATGTCCATAATTGGACGTTGCTTATTTTCTTATTGTTAGCGGCATTTCTACTGCTAATCGATGGACTTTTAAATTCTAACAGCAGTATATCGATCCTGCATTGTTCATCGTTTGTCTCACTGCTTTTCAGTATATCCGTTTGTTTTATTTTCATACGACAAAACTCTCTCTGTAACAATTTTCACTTAACAGTAATAAGAAATATAGCCTGATTGGACGCACTAAACATACAAACGTGACTACCTTCGGTTCACAGGTTTCATCATCTGTAAATGATCCCACATACAGTATCCGCTCACTGAGTCTCTTTACATTTGTGAATAAGTGTTCTTATTCACGAACATCGTAATACATGTCGTAGAAATGTATAAACCATTGACGCTCATGATTCATTCGTTAAGATATGAATCGCTTCTCATAGTCCTTTGTCGAAGGTATGAAGAAGACGAACCACATTTGTGAAGAGAACTTCTATGGTCATACCATTAACATATGTCTGATTGAATCTCAATTTTCTATGGCTGTTCAACTAAGACAAGCTCAACACTCAATATGTAAGAAAAATGATAATGCGGTTTAAATAGATAGCCTATTTCACATTGTATGCCCTATCGAACAATCGTTACGCAAACATAAATGGCAAATATAATTTTTACTCTGGACATGAATATATGAGATATTCGAACCTGAAAATACAATAAACGAATGATCGTGACAATTGAATAAATGTTAATCAGAGAGGCCTTTACTACATATTTGATGAATTACGGATGACTTATCCCCATAAAAAAATGGACAATTTATTAAATTCAGATTGTCAGTCAGAGCATATATATAAGACATGAAATGCCCGTTCAAATTGAATATTATCAAATCTAATGAAAAATAATTTTCTGGCAACCCGTTGCCTTCAAACTCCAGGTAATCGATTGCGCCTTCACGTACGAGGAAATTATTAACAGCGCTGACTAATATTCGTTAAACATACTTTGAGACCAACGATTTTCGCTGGGCTAAAAGCCAAACAAGCATGCGACGAGTTTTAATCCTGAACATTATTCACTTTGAAATTCATACCCTCACCAATACGTAGCGCAGTATGATGTTGGAACCTGCGACCTCCAGTATAATAATTTAGATCCGGGCTTTATCTCATTGTCAAGTGACCGTCAAACGGATATTCTTTCCTGAATAGGTGGTATTCAAATTTCTCCCCTTCGTCTTAGCTCGAATGGGAAAACAAGGAGATGAAAGCCTCACTAGCTGTCCTGGCCTTTCTTCATAGTATTGCAACTGATATAATGTATACCTCTCATAAGAAACTTGATTTCGATAACTCTAGTTCACTACCTTAAATACAACTATGCTAACCAGGTTATTCATCAAAATGAATAATATCAATTCTGAATAACCTTACTTCACTAACAACTGTGAACAAACCATCCTCAGCATAACAAAGTTATTCAACTTCACCACCATGGAGTAGCAACTTCACTGCAACACCCTTCTTTTTGAAATGGTTTCTAATGACCGCGCGTACACAGTTGATGCATGGAAAGTCCTACTCACTACACACTCGTGGTGAAAGTATTGATCACGAAATTGGGATCGTGGAAAGCAATGTTTAAATGACGCTTTAACAAGGTTTATGGATATATGGAGGAACCCTTTATGTGAGTTGGAGTGTAATAATTCCAACCAATGTTGAACATGGGTGTCAGGATCTTGAGGGTAGAAATTACGTATAAACCTGTTGTTGGTCAACGACTACCATAGAAATCCATCTCCTTACGTTGCTTCACTGCATTGTCTAACGCTGTCCCTGTTAGAAGTGGTGAAATACAAGAAAATTGTCTTGTGTCCTTTGTTCTATTTACTGTTTATCAATGATATTTGTGGAAGTTTTTGTGTATGTAAGCCCTTTTTATATGCAGATGATCCTAAAGTAGTATATTCATATTCTCCACATGAGCTGTAAAATATGCGAATTTGCACCTGCACGGAGCTTAATAAGGTAGCATAGTGGCGCCTAAAATGTCAACTGACGCTTAAGAAGGCTAAATGTGGATGGATAAGCTTCGGCGATACATCACTCAAAATATATCTTACCATAAATGGTGAAGTGCTATCTAGGTTACATACAGTAGTAGACTTAGGACTTGGGTACTCCTAAGACTTGTCGTTTACATAACAGATATTGAAACAGTTCTCTAAGTCTCAACGTCTTGTAGGTTACATAACTCGAAACCTTTATGACGATAAGTCACGTATTTCAATGTTCAAAGTTTGTGTTCGACCTATTGTAAATTATTGCTCGCTTATTCTTAGCAGTGCACGCATAAAGGATAAATTAGGGCTGGAATCAGATTAGAGACGATTAACACTTTATATTCCTGGAGCTGATTGTACCTTAACTTATAATTCGAGGTGTGATAAACTTGGGCTGGACGCTTTATGGAATGGGACACTGAAAGTAAATCTTATCTTGAAAAAACTGTCCTTAACATTCAATCACGTGATTGAATGTACAAAAACGTCTCATCATGACATCCGTAATTGCTTGGCACTAGTGAAACAAATTTATACTAAATCATCTCTTTATATGAATTAAATCACCTACAAGTTTTCTAGGCTCTGGAATAATTTACCACAATCTATCCGTACGATAAAATCACACATATCATTTGTTCGCTGCATCAATGCATACTGCTTCTCTGAAAATGTATTGAATGCCCTAGCACCTGGATCTCATTCCACAAGTGATACTATAGGAACTTTAAATGTTTAGCCAACTTTATTAGTGCATTTCCTAAATAGAACCACCTACTTGCTGTCAATTTATGTTAACACCGTCCCCAGCAAGTTTAACTAATTTGAATAACATCAACAGTATATCACTTTCTCACATAACACACGCATTTTCGTAGACCTGATCAACATATTCTCGTAATCATTGCTTTGTTGTTCCGTGCTCTCTGTTTTTGTTTCAATTTCTCTAGTTGTAGATAATTATCATTCATTCGATCTGGCACACGAAATGACCTTAATTACACCGTTCATAAATCAACAGGCTGTTCATTTAAGAAGAATTAAAGATTTCCGCCTGATACATTGGATTGCTGAAATGCACATGTACTACCTAAACAATTACTGGACCAGTATACTTAAAACTTTCTTCTATCACATGTTTGATCTGTACATCTAATGTAACTATTAATATAAAATTGATCATGTCTGTAAACTGGCGTGAATTCTGTAACGATTATTTTCAAAATACATAAATCAATATTATATGACCTACAGATCAACGACTCCGAGTGTATCTCCTTAGCGAAACCATCCACTTCATTTTTCGCGCCCGAGTAGCATCACAGCCCTCCTACAAATCAACGACAGCTAATACTGGACTCAGTAATATCGTGTGTAGCATATGTATTTGATGGCCTCTTATACCGATGTTTATGTGTTCAAATAAACAGATAAATTATACGAATAAAACTCGGGAAAAGACCTTAACACTGACGTCGTTCATAACGTGAAAATTATACAATATCATTTCATTATGACTTCAAGGCATATCAGGTACAGAATTTGTCAGCCAAGAGAGTATTGTTCCTAATTACAATTCAAGAAACGGTTCCACCATGAGCTGTGATATCAAAGTTTATTCGATCGAGAGATTAAGAAAAATAAAAAAGCAAGAATGTAACCTAGATATCAAAATTACAGTTGTAAATTAGACTATTTCAATTCCCTAATAGATGAAAAACCACAAAATCAGTTCAAAAAAGTAATATTTACGATGATCGACAACAGTGAGTTAAATCCATGTATCTTCACTTACGACACATTTGTCATTTGTGACTTTCAAAATGAGGTAGTTTTGAATTATACAAACTCTGGTTAGGTATTAGAAATCCATCCTTCTTGCAAGTAAGGAAAGGATTGAAAAGGTTTGGGAAAAGTTCCACAGTGAAGTTTGCCAATAGAAATCATCCCAATTACCAAGATATATGACTGTTTTAGCAATATTAGGCAAAATATTCGTCTAGCGAAACATTAGGCCATCAAGTCCTGAGCACAGAAAAAATTACTTTATTGACCATATGCTTCTCCCAACATCTAGCGACTTATTGTTCTCAGTCAATGATCGGATAATATAATCGCTGGGAAGCGAGCCGAAAGAAAATAACATAAATGACTGTTTGTTGAAGACCGAGGAATTGTTCATTGAGAAAGATATACGGCTTAATGTTTTCACTAACAAAACATCTTTAACTATTCTGATCGACAATATTACCATTTGAGGTGGATTTCTCTCCATTCTTCCAATCAGAAACAACTTAAGACCAAGGAAGCAATATGACAGCCGCCTAATGAAGAAAGTTTTAAAAACGAATTAACCTCCGTCGATAAAAACCATCAAACAATTTATTACACAGAAAATTAAATTACAGACTGTGGGCAAACATCGTTGCAAAGTTTGAAGATCTGGCAGATATATTATTTGTAGCGTTCAATGCAGAAATGACAAACAGTAAAGAAAAGAAAGAAATAACAAAACATGCTTAGACACAATTCGCTCTACCAAACATGAAATATCTACGATCTACCGACATTACATTCCATCAGGTAAATGGTCGTCGACAATCCAAGAGAAGCCTGTATAACAATGTTGATCAATCTATTGTTCGCATGCATCCCAATCAAACCAACGAAATATGATTCAAATATCCATGACAATCGCTTCCGATTTTCCTTGTTCATTCAAAATTAAATAAACCTTTTCAAAAAGTACTCAATCTTACTACAAATGACACTCTGAAGTATATTCAACGAAACTGTGAAGAGTGACGCGAAGTCAAATATCCATCTGAGCTGTGATGGATGAGATGTTTGCAAAGAACTGTGGTGGACCTAATGATGGAGACGTAAAAAGTATCAACAAAGTTATTAAAAATCAATAGTAATGTTATTATATATAAGTTAATTGTTACAAATACAATAGAAAATTGGGACTTTACTTAAGTTCAACAAAGCGATGCGTGTTCAGCTTTGGTCTGATAAAGAAAATCCACAATTATAAATGCTTGGTTATTCCAATCAGGTTGACGAACTCTCCAGTAGTGTAATCCAATATAAGTTATGATATATTCCCACTCACAGTTTTTAATTGTAGGTAAGTTTGATTTAGATTTCACTTGGATCAATCACAAATGAAAATAGAACGAGGGATATGTGTCTAGCAATGCATTTTTAGCAATCAACAGAATGTTACGCGTTGTGAGTTACACAAAGGAAAGTGTGTTCAAGGTCATTCACTTGAACAGCAAGTACAGTCGTTTAATGACAAATGTACATACAGTGAAAAATTGACAAACTAAATACAAATAACATTAAAAACTACTTACAAAACAAGCTTGTCAGGTCTGTCTCCACACTGAACAATTATTACTCTGTGAGTTGTTTCCCGCTCATCACAAATTCCAATTACATTACCTTCGACTGTATACACGGTGTTCTATTTAACTTAAACACTGGGCTGTGTGTGCCTAATCAAGTGCTTACAAGATGGTTCTGATTACAACTAGTTAGCATGTGAAATTAACTTGTCTCTAATTATCGTATGAATTCCAGCGTTCCAATTGCCAATCATTGTGCTTGGCCCAGTAAGTATCTCATTATTCAGCACTGATTGTGCATATTCTGGATACTCAGCAAGTACATTCATGCAGCATAATAAAACAGTAATATGCAAATAATGCGAAGTGTTTATTCGCCTAATGCATTTGGCACGAATAACGTTCAGTATTCGATGACAAATTTACGTACTTTATCGAGGATAGAGATCATTGATTTGAAAGTTGAATATTACAGTTACCGATTAAGTTTTTACGGAAAGAGAATATTCATGAACGTCTAGACTATACAATGATAATTGTCAGCAAACATGACAAATGGACTAACCATCATCCGGTCGCAGTTTAGGTGACTGAAAAAAGATGAATAACACATTTTGAAACTATTCAGTGCGCATCCTATTACTGATCAGCTATTCTGTATTCCTCAGTATCAGCAATGGTAGATCAATAAAATTTTGAGAGGCTTCATTCAAACCTGAAATGAATAACTATAAAATGTGATAGTTTACTCCAAGTATTCTTGAAACTTGTTTGTTGTAAAGATGATATCTACATTCCACATTCGTTAGGTTCTCATCAGCTACTTACAACCTAATATATTTGAAATTCAAAGTTATTATAGATATTGACATACTTATACAACAAAGGGCGATGAAGGATGAATATATGTATATATGTATATGTATATATGTTACAAAGATCTCGTTAGAGTTACTGAGGTCATAAAATGTTTTGTTTTGAATATAGAGAATTTGGGATGGAAAGTTCCGGAAATTTGAGATAATGATTAGAAATCATGGAATTAAAACACATTTGACGGTTATGTAATGAATTAACCGAAAATAGATTAATGTTAATAAAGAGAGATATGAATTGAAATTGGTCAGTTATGAATGATGTAATTATAAAATTCAGAAAGAGTTGGAATGACGTAATAAAAATACATTAAAATAAAAGTGAATGGAGTTAATGTTATTAGGTCAAAGAAAGATTTATTGCTGTTTCCTTTTGTATACAAACATATGGTTTTAAAAGTTTGATCGCTATTGCTTCGGCGAATTTCAAAAGATTTGAATTTGATTGTTTGTTGATCACCTTGAAGGACTTCAGTATATTGACTTCTTGTCCTGCGTGTCTTGCGACAGCGCTGCTAAATGCTGCTTAATGAGGCGACTAGTGAACAGTTGCTCTTTAACACAAGTTGAAATGGAGATCAACCATTTTTCAATTTGACCACTGGTCTAACTTACTCAATACTGCATGCACTATGTAGAAATAAGAGGACGATTGTAGGTTGCCAAAAGTACACCCTGGGCCTAGGTTTCGTGCAATTTGACACTCGTGAGCAAGGTGTACTGTGATGTTTATATTAACTAACTACTCCTTTGTAATTGTTGAGTGCTCGATTTTCAACTCCAAATACAGCACATTCATTTCTGCTCATCCAGTACTTCTTAATTGAATTGCGATATTTCTGGGATTTCTAGTTCGTACTATAATTCCAATTCTTTTATTATCCGACTGGTGTCGCGTTGAAGCCTATGATGGAATTATTGTATATATATTCAGATTTTGATGCTTTTGATGATTGCTTTGAAAGGTTCAAATTTTGTCCTATGCCGGAAAATCCCATTTCACTTCCTTATACAACTCTCAAAGATCTACTGATAGACTGAGTTAAGTATACAAATTTTGAATGCGGTAACGGAAGATTTCGTAAAATGATATACTAGGACATCAAACATTCCACTACATTACCACGTCACCCAAATTCAGTGCATACTCAATGTTACGCAGGTAATTCACTGTACAGCTGCGATGCAGTTTACGAAGATGGGCACACGTTTGGTCAATGTTTGTGCTCTGGCACGTTTCACTAGTTTAATTGGTATGTATTTTGTACTGTGTTTTAGATATGGTGGGATTGAACACATTCAGTCACTTTGTCATACCACAGTTCGTTCAAGTGCAACTGGTGCAACTGACTCCATTCTGATCTTATTAAGTTGGGTGTTTCTGATGATTATTTACCTTTATCCACGACTTCAATCAGCGGTAAAGAGTCACGTGGCGAACCAGATCTTAGTGAAACTCAAAATCCTTGTAGGAAGTCAGTTTATACTCAATCAAATTATCAGATTCCTCATGTTATAGTGTCAAACATGGTTTGTAATAATAATTCTCATATTTCTTATGAAATTTCCCACAAATCTGAGGACAATATGTTGAATGAACCTAGTCATGATCGAAAACCTGATGTAGTTTTGATAGATGCTGATTTTTCTAATGAATCTTTACTCTGCAATGATATTCTGAATAAATTCGAGGAAACTATCTTTGAAGAATCAAATCTTGATATCATATCAAATATTATTAGTCCTCATTATGCATTTGTTTCTTGTGGGAAACTTGCTCAATGCGAAGCACGATTACTAAATGATCTCGATTTTGATTACAATTCACATGATTTCATATCAACTGCTGTTTATCCTTATCTCGAGGTTACTTCTAATGTTTACTCTAACCAATTCGAGAAATATCTATTCAATGAAGCCACATCATTCACAACTTAAGGATATTATTAGAAAATCTGTGGTTCAAATTCTAGATATTAGTGGTTTCGGTACACAACCGATATGGTGATTGTAAACAATCTCAGGACCTAGGTGAATCTGTTCCGACTTTGGTTGTTAATTCTAATACCAATGAGTATATTCTAGATCATACAGAGTCTAGTTGCAGTACGTAGTCGGACAGACACAATGAACCTACGAAGAAGAAATACAATTTTTGTTGAAGAAATTTGAATTAATATTTAAGCTATGGTGGATGTGATGTTTATATGAACTGACGATTCCTTTGTACTTGTTGAATGCTTGGTTTTGAATTACAAACACAGTGCATTCGTTCGAGCTTATGTAATACTTCTTGCTGCAATTGCGCTATTCCTGGGCTTCTTAGCTTTTACTATAATTCATGTACTCCTATTTATCACATGTCCCTGTAATCTTGAGGGAACTGATGTTCTGTGACAGATTCCATCACATGCAAAAAGCAGATTGTGTGATGCTACCACGCCGATACACATCTGTTCTATCGTAAATATTCTTCTATTTAAAACAACGCACAATTTCAATAGACGATTAAGGTATCTTTTGTTGATCATTCATTCAATAATAGAGAAATAGATACATAAAAAGATACGAGTTGATAGTCCCAAAAGAACATTGAAAGAAAAATCGGCGAATTGCAATCATTTCTTTTCTGAGTAAAATAAATTTCACAACAATTGATCAAATTAAGTGTGTTGATGAATTGTGATACCATTAACCTGAAAATAGTTACTTATCAACCTGGCAATCAACAAATCATCGAAATTTGCTTCAACCATTAATAAAAACAATTACCAATTTACTAAGAACTGGTAATCAAATGAAACGGAATGATTCGAAACATCATTATTCCAGTAGGATTGATGGAAATTGTAAAGTTCTCTGTCAATCTCACGTCTTTGAATCTATCACCAGTGAATACATCCAGTAATTCAAAGTTATCTCCTGATATTGAATACATCTGTGATTTGAATTCATCAAGATTTGTACTAAATGCGATTGGTCCTCCATCAACCTTTGTGTAGATGCAAGCGATTGCCCATCCAGTTGGACAATTATCTAATTTTCGTATCCACAACTATATGAAAAGAAATATATGAGTAGATGAAAAACGTTTGTTAATATTCAGTTCACTGATGAATAAAAAAGTTGTTAACCACACGTCGTGACCTAATTGAAGAACAAGTAATGAAAAAACGTAGTTGGTGGCTATACTTGACAGTTACATAATTGCAGCAGCACTGGTGGTGATTTGAAACATTAAAATACTGATGATCATGTCAGCCGACTAATTTGTGGAATATATTTAGTTAGTGTATTTAAATGCTGTTTTGTCATTCTACCAACACATTAAGTTATACTATGTGTTCAACTATGTGATGAATTATTGAAAGTCGCTTTTCGTCATTGGAACTCTCTGTCAACGATTTTACGGCAGAAAGAAGAGTATCTCAAAAGTTTTGTGAAGACATTCCTACCTAACGCAATCAACTCACCTGTACATCATTTCGTGATTTCACGAATTCCGCCTGATGTCCACCTTCATCTTGATCTATCGCCAACAAATGTTTGTTACGTAACAGAGATGCACTGAATTGATCCACATTGTCCATGTCATCTGACATCAGTAGTGGGGCTGCAAACATACACCACATGCCCATATGAACTCGCTTTTGATCATTTGAAAGTCCATTGTATCCTAAGACTAACATATCGGGATCATTGTAATGTCCGGGACCAGCCACTTTCGGAAAAACATCATTGCGAAGTTTATATCTATTTATAATACCGATTACAGATTCCCAGTTGTTTCGCATGTCGGACCACACTCGCCACAAATTACAATTATTCTGTAATCTTTTCCAGTCCATCAAATTAAAGTTTGAAAGCCAATAGTCATATTGTGGATAAGTACACAAAAGCATTACCGGCCTGCCAGTTGCATTGAGTAATCTGTTAAATTTTTCAAAACCATCTGGTGCAGTATTCTGCGCAGAGTGGCAGGCAACCATCTTCACATAATCTACTCCCCAGTCAGCAACTGTTTTTGCATCCAATTCCAAATGATTTATACTTCCTGGATAATGAGAACAAGTCATGGTCCCATAACCAAGAGTTACACCGAGTAGAAGGTTTTTGGCGTGCAAATATTTTGCAATGTATTCAATACCCTGGAAACGAAATATATTTTCGAAGTTTAAATGTATACGAAATATGAGGGTAGAACACAATGAAATTTAACAAATGTTAAAGCAAATGGTAAATAATCCATAATCAATCAGATCGACTACAACACATCGATTTATACTAGGAAAGCTATGTCATTCATGAATAGTTTAGTGAGGCTAGAAATGACACTGAAAAGTCATTCCTGGAGAAGAATTCTTAAGTTACCTCAATGGTCTGTTTAAAATGATTAATTCACAATTTGCATGATTTCATATTTTTCAAACAGAACACAAAAATTTTGGACGTTTTATATCAAACGATATGAATCAACTCACGCTCGGAAATCTTGAAGGATCTGCCATGAGGCTATTCGTTTTCGGATCACGTTGTTTTGCTAACCAACAATCATCAAGTATCAAATATTTATAACCCAAATCTCGCCAACCATCCGATACCAGTTTATCAGCTGTTCGTTTGATTGCAGCCTCATTAAGACAGTTGTTTGGATACTTCTGACAATCCACCCGACAGCGGAATGCATGCCATGTATTCCATCCCATTGGTGGTGTTCTAGCCAACCCATTGTCCAGACACATCACACAATTCAGAGTGAGAATGACTGCTCCCGAAATTATCGTTAACACTGTAAACATGTCAGCTAAATAGTAAAAATGATGAGCAATTTAGTGTGAATTGACCAAAGTGTAACTTCATCGAGGTGTATAATATCGTCAAACATCGTTTAATCAAACTCATTTCATCAAAACAATGTCCTTTGATATGCCAACTCTTTCAACACGCATCACATGATAATCTCATTTCTCGTTCAAGTTGCGACACCTCAATTAAGCACTCCTACAAATGATTTGTATATTAAAACTTCCGTATGTTGCACGCAGTGCGAATATAATTCAGAGAAATTCAAAACACCTGTGAAAGCGTTGAATTTTCAAGTGGCATTGGACCATAACCACACAATCCTCAAAGCTGAATACGAGATCACTCGGAAAATAGATATTCAATTTTTAACGCGGAGAAATACCTAACGATGGAGAAGGCGCGAACATGGAATTGAATGAATGGGAGTTGATCGGATGGCATGGCTCGGCCACGCATGCGTGGTTCTCTGAATGTTACCTCATATCTTCTATTCATATTAAATATATTGTTCCTTTTCTAGCCTAACCATGTTCTACATCATGTATTGGTAATTGATACGATACAGTGAGTTGGTGTAGTCCATGGTGTGACTTCCACGTAAGATCTTATAGATTAGGCAGTTCACAATTTTAGCATTAGGTCTATTATTAGAGCAGTACGAATATCATAGTAGACCATAATTCTAGTAATTCAGTGGAACGAAAAAAATCAAATTATCCATTACTTGCCAATTCAGAATAAACTAGTGAATGAGTATTAAAAATTTGGCCATTTTCAGATTTCAGTAGTCTGGAAAATCCTTCATACTGGAGGTCTTCCTTACTATTGACTGCTTTATCCTATAAGATATCTCACCCTAAACTACCTATATTGATATACATTTACCATTAACCTAGTATATTTACCACTTATCCCGAGATCACCGATTTCACTTCATCTTACAAGCAAGTCATTCGTGCAAATTTCAATAGGCAAACAGTGATTCCTTCACAAAGAGGCAATGGCTTGAATAATTAAATGCAGTGAATTATTGTGGGAACCGAAAAGAGTATGTTGAAAGAGAATATCACTTGATGTGAATGTGCTTTAAAATATGTATCTCAAGCAATGTTCATGTCTGTCTCGATTGGACAAATATTCTTGTCAAATCAGAGTGCATTCAGGACGATTCTCTCCGAATCATCTCGAATGACAAGACTGTGCAAAATGACAGGCACAACTGAATCGCCTTCTTCTTATTAGAGAGACAGCATAGAATGTGACAGCTTTCGTCACCCACATCACATTCCCAGTCGGATCAACTGTATGGCAACCATTATAACAAGTGAAACCCTGTCCACTAAAACACTTTGAAAGATCCGCATCTGAAGTATAAGGAATAATTCTGAAACAGGCACAATCATTGAGATACACACACCAGAAACATTCAGTATTCTACAATGTATATCATCATTGAATGATGTTTTCCATAAGAATATTCATGTCGAAATATGATTATCAGAAATAAAGCACTCTTGGAATTGAAACATGATCAAAATAATATGTAAAGGTCAATATATAATTGCTAATCAACACTTACATTTCATAAGAGTTACCCTGTTCACTGAATCCGGAACCGATTCGTATTTATACTACAATGAATATGGACACATTATCTGAATGGACTAGAAATGACCAACCAGATAAGAGCTTTGAAACTGAATATTTTGAAGTAGGCAAACAAACATACAAGAAAATGCACATGAATCTCACATGAATAACGAAGCCATATCACGCTTCAAAGATTTCTTCAATCTGCGCATACAAACAAGTCCATACGCATGTCGATTGTCTGTCTTCATATAACCTTATGAGGACAGAAACAGAATATGACGGGTCGTACCACTATTCTTCATAATGATCATGTGTATGAGATTAATAGATTATGTGAATTGTGTTGTGTTTTGTAGTGGAAATCATAAGTTGAAATGAATGGTGTTACGTTAGTGTGTGTCTGAATGAGTGAATGTGTTTCTTGAGAAGAATTTGAGGATGACATTGACTTGCGTATTCTTTTCAATTCTCTTGAATGTAGTTGTAGATTTGTAGACTCAACACTATCACGTTTAACCGAAGACGACATTTAACATAATTTTTTGACAGTTGTGATTCTTTATTGAAAGCCCATCAAAGTGGTTTATTTTAAGCGGCACAAGATGAAGATTCATAGACTTGATGGATTACTGTGACTTGGTTTCCCGGTTTTGAGACAATGTGGTTCAATCGTGAAACGTGCATTGTTGTTGTGGGAGCCATCATCAGGATAACGAATCGTAAATTCTCTTCGTACATGGACGATAAGACGGAATTGGAGACCGTTGTGCATGGTGATATAAATTGACTGAAACCTGAACATATTAAATGTTGTTCAGCAACATTTATGATGACGAATCATGTAATCTTCTATTTTAGTATGATTTTGGTAAACTTCTCTTGATTGAACGATTCACGGGTTAATTCGAGTAAGCTCTTTGGAACTCCTAAATAAATATCCCAGAATCCCTGCTTGTAGCTTTCTTATGGACAAATGTTCAATGTCGAAGACTTGCACAATTATTTATTTTGGGGATTTATTTACCACTAAAAAGTATATTCCTACGAGTGTGATTCTTATCCATTCACTAGATTGTCGACCATAGAGTCTTGGTGTAGTCAAAATCAGAACGAGTAAGCTATTAGATCTGATAAATTTCATCC
Organism: Schistosoma margrebowiei; assembly: GCA_944470205.2. NCBI lineage: Eukaryota > Metazoa > Platyhelminthes > Trematoda > Strigeidida > Schistosomatidae > Schistosoma > Schistosoma margrebowiei. Next base: position 3,427,856 of record OX104029.1, on the reverse strand, counting down.
ATTTCTTAAACGTGAATTAACACTGTTAGTTTACAAATAAACAATATAGTCTCTTAAACAGGGGAAAGAAAGCACTAAATAACACTCCGAACAGTAAGTAGAGGATAAGAAAACCAGTCAACGAAGTGAATAATCTTGTGATTGGTGAATAAACAAGGCATAGTCCTACTAGTTCACAGAAAGTTAATCTGAGGTAGTGCATTTCATATGATCATTGGAGGGTTCGTTTGTCAATCACAATTTTTATTTTCAATCATCAATCTGCATCTTCATATGTGTTCTACGATCTGTATTGTGATGTGTATCCATCGAATCACTGCTTTTTTAATGAACAGAACTTACACATAATATTTGTTGTTTTGGCATCAATTGAATAGGAATTTTGATCCTTCATTTTCACACTCGCAACGCTGATGAACAAGACTGTATCATACGAAACAAATGTTTGCTATCTTGTAGGATTTCAGATCAGCGACATAATGTTAAGTATAATAATCGGAGAAGAATTACGGACAAAACTGAAAACTAGTACAATATTATTTAGATTAAGGCAAAGCATTTCCATTTACAATGTTGGGTCTCACTGAAGCAGAAAACAAATCTCATCGGTTTTCACGTACGAGCTACATAAACTACTATAAATGCCGGTCAAAGTGTATACACACCTAGATTCATTCTGAAAAATCTGAAGCAAAAACAAAAACGTGAAATAGCACTCATGGCTTCAGAGAAGACTGTGTTCATGAACATTCAGCATCATGGTGAGACTACAACGGAAATTCTGTGAAACAGACTTTCAAGATCTTTAGGATGTTATGTAGTGTTAAGTAGAAGAGCTTCAAAACTCCATCATCAGCATCCATGAGAATAGAAATATTCTCACATTCCTACAAAGATCGTTCCGACGTATGTCGACGGCAAATGCGCCTACTATACGTATTCACAATAATGACAATAATACAAACTATGATAACAAAGATTTATGTGAGGATATGTTTTTGTTGATTGAGAAACGAGCTGAAAACATGGAAATAGAAGATAACTCATTTGAATTGATTGACAAATGCAGATGAACTACTATGCTTATGGTGATAGTACAAGACAAAATATCACAACACGATCTCGACTATTACAGATGCACGGTGCAAAAAAAATAAAACGGTCAAGATCAGATCACAAGTTTGCTTATATTGGATGTGGCCAAACTTCAGTCTATTTGAATGTTTCATGCAAGCCACTGGATTACTCCAAAATGTAGATATAGTCAACCGGGATTATGTCAAGTTGTTGATGGCAACCTGTGCTCTACTCATATGTCTCTTAGGTGTACTTTGCGGCACTAAGGGTTGTGTCTGACGATATCTATTGAAGAACGATGATTATTCGGAACTACATTTGTCCATATTGTGAACATCTAATATGATAGCGTCTATTTTGCATTGAAGTCATTCCGCCATAGAAATCGAATAATGAATAGTATCTCGTCTGTAATGTTAGATGTCATAGCTTTAAATTGAAAGAACTTCAGATTGAGTGAATTTCGTGAAGATCATACCAAGGTTGAACACTACATGCTTCGTCATCACAGTTGTTAGTGAATAAAGTTAAGTATGTTCAGGTGTCACTTGAAATAGATCATTATACACAACGGTTTATAACTCCGCTTCATCAATGATGTATGAACAGACTTTATAATTCGTTATCGTACAAATATGCAACTCTATTTAAGTGAATTGAGTAGAACACGCAAATCAATGTCATCCTGGAATTCTTCTCAAAATTATTATTTATTCCTGAATATTCACACGCACACCAAAATAACACCACATATTTCAACTTATGGTCCCCACTGCAAAACACAACACAATTTACATAATCTATTAATCCCGTACACACGAACATTGTGAAGAATAGTGGTACGACCCGTCACATTCTGTTTCTGTCCTCATAAGGTTATATGAAGACGGACAATCGACATGCGTATGGACTTGTTTGTATGCGCAGATTGTAGAAATCTTTGAAGCGTGAAGTGACTTCAGTAATCATGTGAGATGCATGTTCATTTTCATGTATGTTTGATTGCCTTCTACAAAATATTCATTTCCATTCTTACTTCACGCCTGCCAACTTCTCATTCCCTTCACCTTTCTGTGTACTCCATTATTTTACTTAATACTGCTGAGTAGTACATGTGATATGTGTTGTGAATCGCTTTTCATCACAAAGCTTCATCTTAATTAGAATAAAACTCCTGAAAATTGAATATTTTAGATTGATATCATATATGGATCAGTGTTTGACCACCATTGAAAATCTAGAAGCATTGGATGGTCGTCTCACCCTGGTATGGGAATCCTCAGTGATGACCATCTACGACTCTGCACTAGGACTCAAACCCAGAGCATTCGGTCACGGTAGGAATTTCTAAATCACTGTTATTATGATGTATAACATTGTATGAATTTTGACAGGTCTCCACATCAAAATCTATCATAAAGATAACAAAATCTTTATTATACATTCTTATTCATGTTTAATTGGTATTCATTACAAATAATGATCAATTGTATAAGAAGGAGATATGAAATTACATGACAATTATCTTCATTTAGATTCATAGATTATCAGAAATAATTCGAGTCATGTACTTTGGATTAAGGACTAGAAGTTACATACTACAGTAGACACCATAAGAATATAGTAGCGTTGGGCTCTAATTACAAAATCCTCAAAGCTGAACACGAGAAAATTGAGGAAATATATATTTAACATTTAACGTCGAGAAAAACCCAACGATGAAAAGTGCGGGAAGAAGGGATTTCGGTAATTCGGATTGATCGAATGGCATGAATCGGCCTTTCAGGCGTGATCACCGTTGAATCTTATATATATTCTTCATATTAAATATATTGTTCTTTCTCGAGCCTAAGCTCGTTTTCCATCATGTGTTGGTAATTGTGATGATGCTATGAGTTGGTGTAGACGATGATGTGACTTCCACGTAAGATATTACAGATGAGGCAGTTATATCATGACAAATCAACGATTTTAAGATTAAGTATATCATGAGAGCAGTACAAATATCGAAATAGACCATAATACTATAAGGACTCATTTATACCTTTCATTTCAACCTTGGCAACAGATAACCAATTGGATGGTATATACACGTTAACACCTGGTGGTTGGCTGCATTATAGAATTTTGAATGCAAACTGGTATTTATCTAGTCTTTTTACTATCAATAATACTGATAAAACCTTATTTTTGGGGTCTGAAAATATCCTTGTTCACTTTTGTGCAATCGTCTCGAAATAAAAATTGCAGATTACCGATTCTATTGGAAAGCTACAGCTACCCTCAATACAGATGTATCTATAGGGAAGAAAGCGTTTGCAATTAGCGAAAACGTCTGAAGAAAGCCTCATTATTTACGATCTGTAAATGTTTCTGAATATATCCCCTTTCGTTGTTCATATTACAAATCTTCTACAAGAAGCTAAATCGAAAGAGCAATAAACAATGTTTTGAATGACGTAACATTCGTACGCGACAGTGCTTAAATCACTGGAGCTAGACGACTCTTATCAGGTGTAAAACCTTTAGCATATACGGCATAACGAAGACATTTTATAGGAGTTGAGACTAACACTTGAACAGATGTGCGGCCATACATTTGTATCATAATAGTGTTTAAATAACCTTAATATACGTTGATCATGTATCTCTTCAATTTCAACAGAAACTAGAACCCAGCGGCGGAAGAAATCAGTAAGAACAGCTAGAAGTGGATAGGACATACATTGAGGAAAACACCCAACTGCATCACAAAGGCAAGCACTCGCTTGAAATTCTGAAGGCCAAAGGAAAAAAAGAGAACCAAAGAACACATTACGCCGAGAAACGGAGACAGACATGAAAAGAATGAACGACAATTGAATAGAACTAGAAAAGTAGGCCCATTGCAGAATGGGTTGGAAAATGCTGGTCGGAGGCCTATGCCCCATTGATAGGAACAGGTGTAAGTAAGTAAGAAAGTAGGTATGATATCATGTTGATACATTGTTACAATCATTAATAATCTGAATTACAAACTTCCGAAATATTCCACGTGAAATATTTTTAATCAAAGCGGAAAGAATTTACCTGAACAATCCTTGGAGTGTATTAATAGTGTTTGCTTCACTAGAGACTTTGTTTAGTGGGATTTTTCAGATACAGAGTTTTTAAATGTATTTCAAGAAAGGTTTTGACCACATTAAATTATATAATATATGTCATTATTCCCTTCAGTGGTATTGTAGAACAGAATAATAGACAGATGGATCGTTCTTGAACTATTTACAAAGTATTTGTATCATACGTATACATAGCCTTCGGTCATTTACTTGTACCTCGCCGTGTGTTCTGCAATCCAAACTGTTTTCTTGTCTGCTCATCAACTGTTCTGACTACGCTGTGCTTCCCATGTATTGAGACTGTTCTCTGTATCTGACAACTGTGACAATTTCAATGTTACGTTCCGCTACATGCTAGTTACAAGCAATTCACCACAGTAGGAAATTTGTTACAACAGTTCATTTTTAAGCATCATGCTATAGTCACTACGAATTTTAGGTGTTTCTCTATCAACCTTGAGTGGAGTCGCCCACAAAAGTACCTTACATTTGTTGTAGAAGTTAATTACCATATTAGGAAAGTTCTATTCATTCACTGTTGACACTAGTACCATTTATTTCTAATTTTTCATTATAATGATGTTTATTTAAACCCTACAAACAGTGCAAACACAGGTATCACTGGTCTTTAGTTACATTATTATTAATACAAATAGTATTGTATTAAGGAAAGAATAGAGCAGTTGTGTCAGTGTCTTTTCGTTCTTAGTGAGTGCAAGCTATCAATGTTTCGGCTAAATGGGCTAAGATTGTTGAGTGTACGCATTTCTTTATATACCAATTGTTCTGACAGTACTTTAATCAAAGGTCTGGTCATACAATGCTTGAAAGCCATGTGGCCCATGAGAATTCACACAATACACTTAGAAGCAAAGAGACAGTCTATCTTCTTGAGGTGTGAAGGTATTCCACATAATTTAAGATAAGACGTGGAGAATAAGTCAGATAAAACTGGTTGGGAACGGGATATTTATCCCAATTGAGTCGTCCGGTTGAGTTATTTCCATTGTGAATCTATCAAAGATGGATATTATAGCACCTGGGAATCGACGCAGAACAATTGAGAGTCTAATAGCATTAATGTGTAGATAGCTGTTTATTTCCAATATGACACTCAACAGCAGTGTATATCGACGCTTCTGTCGGAGGTCGAACCCAGGATCTCAATTTAATAATATAAACCATCAGATTTCAGAAGAATTTCTCGATGCGGAACATACACTTTATGGATCTAATCGCTGATGGAAGTTCATATTGTAGTGAACAAAAACAACAGTGGAGACAACCAATTGTGCTTTAACACAACATTACAGAATATCATGGTAAAATCTTAGAACCATACAGTAAATACTTCATTTGTCAAATATCCATCAACTGTCTAACACTTGGTTGTTTCTTTGTTTCCATACCAATCACTCTCTGTTCTTAAGTTCTGTGTACTCCAGTATATTACTTACTACTGCTGAGTAGTTCATGTGTGGTGTGATGTGAATCGCTTTTCATTACAGTATATTTACTATTGTAAGTGTAACATTTCAAACACATGATTTTCTTGTCCAGGTGTTCTCTCAGTTTGTATTTGTTTGTAAAAACGTTCTTGATTTGTGTGTATGATTCTCGTTTGGGGATGATGAGTGAGTGCATTGGCTAAATTGAGATAACATCGTTTGTTTATTAAATGATTCTTATTGCTACATCTTTTATGAAACCTCGAACGATGTGACTACCCTATCAACCTGATGAATTAAGGTCTACAAACTGTATTACTTATGATGTTTCAACTGATTTAATGATTGTATTGACAAATCGTTTGTTTATGTTTCAGTTTTTGTGCTTGGCTGAGACCTCTATTGTCAATTCTTGAATTGATTCTAATGTGACAACTTCAGAATCATTTAAATTATTTGAAGTTGACGTCAGAATCTGTTGCATGACTTATGATTTCAGCAGGCTGTTACGTAGTTCATATTACCCACGTAGTATCCTTTATTATCTTCAAATGAACAAGAACAAAGAATTGAGCAAAACAGTATTTCGATGTATATCATCACGATGTATTATGATTGTGGTGAAGAAATATGTTGTTTGACAGAAAACTAGATTGTCAGATATCCCAGTCTCCAGATTTTGGTGAAATTTTTGATCTTTCCTGAAAGTTATATGAAAAATCGTAGTTTTCCACAAAGCCTGAGAAATCTTCTAGAAATATTGGTATGAGACACGAAATTTACTCAAACAATTTGGTCAGTCCCTCAAAATAACTTGACGCTTTTTAAACATGCTTCAGTACAGAGGACGTATTTAGGGAGTTCTTGTTGCATTTTCACAAAATTTCACAAAAAATGATAAATGTTCACACGATATCAGGAGATTGGGATAGAAACAAGAAGTTATGGAAGTGAAACAGGTAAAAGAATTTACAATGTGGTAGTTAACCATAAATTATTAACTATTAAGAGCGACATGAGATAAGATCAGTAGGTGGAATACAAAATTCCAAAATGGAAGGAAGTGATATAAATAAGAGAAGGAAGAAAAACGTAATAAACTGACATAAAAGTCATCATGATAAAGGAATATTTGCAACTGCTTCCTATCGAATGCATTAGTCCGACTTGAGGCGTTTGATGGCTGTCCCTATCGAGATTTCACGACGAATGTAATTTGACTGTAGATCGATGATCGTGAAAAAATTCGGTTTCTGTCCTGAACTCTAACAATAAACCCTTATGCGCTGTGTCACAGAAATATTTTGCAGTAACACTGCTGACGGCATTTTATCCCATTGGACTGATACCTTTTGGGATATGTACGTAGAATCAAAAAAAGACCCTAGACTCTGTTCTACCAGTGTAAATGCTTTGATAGGTATGTATGGATATGTGTAGCTAGTTGCCGGTGACTGTAATAGATTCTCTGTCGTTGTTTAATCGGCGTAAAGATAACACTCTTTTATATCAGCTTGACATCATATCATACATCATACATCATACCACGTTACAAATTTGGAGATAAGACTGACATGAACAATTACCGGCCAATAAATATTACTCCAGTTATTTCTAGGATTATGGAAAAAATTATCAGTGATCAACTTTCCAACTATTTACTTGCTGGAAAATTTATCAATGATACTCAACATGGATTTCTTAAAAATCGTTCTTGCATGACATGTCATTTTGACTTCTTTACTTTAGTTTATTCTCTACGTAGCCAGGGTTATCTAGTCTGAGTGCTATATCTGGACATTTCTAAAGCCTTTGACATGGTTAGCCACCAACTTCTTATAGGTAAGCTCGCATCTTATGGGGTTCAAAATCATTTGCTTGCCTGGCTTGATTCCTTTCTCAGCAATCGATACCAAATAGTCAAAATTAACTCTTCATTGTTTAACGCTGTCCCTGTTAGAAGTGGAGTAATACAAGGTAGTGTCTTAGGTCCTTTGCTCTTTTTAGTGTATATTAATGATATTTGTGAAAGTTTTTGTGTCGGTAAGCCCCTTCTATATGCAGATGATCTTAAAGTAGTATATTCATTTTCTCCACATGACCTGAAAAATATACGAAATTGCGTCAACACGGAGCTTAACAAGGTAACACAGTGGTGCTTGAAATGGCAACTGAAGCTTAATACGGCTAAATGTGGATGGATATGCTTCGGCGATACATCGTTCAACCTAGACGTTACCATAAATGGAGAAGTGTTATCTAAGTAACATACAGTAGTAGACTTAGGAATTAGATACTCCCAAGACTTGTCGTATACAGAACATGTATTAAAACAGACCTCTAAGTCTTGTTTGTTTTCTGCACGTTTAACGTTATTACTTATATCAAATTGATCATGCCTGTAAACTGGCATGAATTCTGTAATTACTATTTTTCAGAATATAAATTTATTATTATTATTATCTCAACTACACATAAATCTGTCTACATTTGGATTTTTCAAAGCCGTTTTGTGGCTCGGGGTATGAATCAACCTAGATCGTATGACTATTGTTGTTGAAATATAAATTTCGCCTATCCTCCTATATAATTATCGACTTAACTCGCGTTAGTGGATAACAGAATTAAATAAGTCAAATACGAGAATGGATGTTTGAACACATATATTTAGTACACTCAATGATCTGGACCGGTAATCAGAGGGACCAAAAGAAGGAAGCGAAGCAAAGAGAGTGGACATGAACATTCTCAGTCCGCTTAAAGATCTCATCAACCCCAACCTCACAGAGGCTCCAGATCAAATGAACTACATAACTATTTTCCTAGATCGTGTTGCATCAGAGCTATTTGAAATGATAAGACGATCTAGCAATGCAATTGTGTTTAATATACCGGATACACATGCCCTTAAAAAAATCAAATCTAGTCTGTTTAGAGCTAGCAGTATGACACACGTACCATGTGTATGCACAAGATGAAAAAGAAGTCATCCTGATATCCTGTTCAAATTAAACTCATCTGTAGACGCCAGTGAATTTCTAAATTCCTCCAATTCATTGAGACAAAAACAGATTTTCAAGGATATTAAGACTCTTCCGGATAAAACACCATGCCGGCGAAAAGCAGGAAGAGATAACTACAGACCACCAGCGTCAATCTCTGAAACGCATCATAATCCTAATGGTCGTAAAGTCAAGTCCGATTCTAAGAGGACATCTAGCTTCACAAGTTTACCGCTACCGAAAAACTTCTAAATCTCCTGAATTTAAAAACCCAGAAGAAAGTAATTCCGATGTAGGTGGTGTCCATCCTCTTAAGAATGTTGACTTAGATTCAACCCGAATTAGTTCTGCTGATGACGAACGGAATAAAACAGTCCAAACCCCTATTAGTGCAACACGCAGTTACAGTAACTGTGCAACGGATAACAGGAAAACTAATCATAACATTCATTTAACTGACCACGCACTTAACGTTGATATATTCGAACCTCGCAAACCATGGCAAGTGTGTTTAACAGCACACAATCCTCTTCAACTTATGAAGAAGCCAAAATCAACCACAAACCTTGGAAATAAACGTCTTAAATAGGTTACCCATACGTCAGGTATAAATAGTTATCTGAATTGCAATTGGCCACTTAGTCATAACTATAGACCTGATAGCCTTCTTGGTCCGGCCCCCAATATGTACACTATGCCCTTATCAGATGTTATATCCAATAGCAATGAGAAAACTTTTTTTGTAATTCCGCCGGCTTTACTGCCAGCAACGGTAAACATATTTCACATGGTGACAAGGTGGTTGAATCTATTTCTCTTAGCTAATCCAATGAGTATTCATGTAACTACCAATTGCGATTTATACTCTAACCTGCTTCACTATGACGAATCTGAGTTTCTTTTTCTTTCGTTCAATGCCCGCTCTCTGTCTAATAAAATTATTCATCTTAAAACTCTTTTATTCCTTGTAAATCCAACCATTGTACTTATTACGGAAACGTGATGTAATTCATCTATATCCGATCGTTCCTTGAATGTAGATAACTACATTTTCTTTGGAACCGATAGATGTTATGGAATAGAAGGCGATACAATTATCTATTTCCTTTAAGACATTCAAGCGTGCAAATTTGAAAACAAATCCCTTGATGCTATAGACGACTCCACTTGGGTTACTGTAAACTGTGGATCACAAAATTATTTACTGTTGGGATGCATATATAGACCACCTCATGCGGACACTAAGTTTGACAGACTACTAACAAATATATTTTCAATTGCTTCGCATCAACCGCACACTTTTAAAATCATCGGAGGTGATTTTAATCTGCCAAAAATTACATTGGGCTTGACTCCGGTGCCAGGTCGTTATAACAAGCTAGTTGAAACACTAGAAATTTATGGATGGGTTCAACAGGTCCGGAAACCGACCAGGGGGAATAATATACTTGATTTAATGTTCACAATCAACATAGACTCTGTCTCAGTGCATACCAGTCACGAGTTTTTTGTGAGAGACCATAGAGTTGTATTGAGTATTATTCACTTATTAAACGCCAAATAATTGAACTCTAAAGCTTCTATGACGTACCAGAGCAGATATTTGGACCAACAAACATGGAAACGGACTGAAACTCTCAATCAATGTTTACCATGGGAAACTTATTTTACCACAAATAATGTTGACATCGTGCTTTCCAATCTATACCACACACAACCTGATATATTGTCTTGACTGCACTGCTCCAGTTATTGGCCGTGTGGCTTATAATGCTAATAGGGACCAAAATTCTATTAAAGGAAAGCTGAGGAAATTAAAATACCGCTACTATGAGCAGAATGATGTGTATGCACTTCAGAGTATACTTAAATTAATCGACAGAAATGCTTCATCTAAACGTAAATATTTCATGAATATAGAAAATAAAGCTCTACGTAGTAAGAGCCCAGAATTATTAATACTTCGACTTTTTAAATCCCGTGTAAAGTCAAATTCCCTTGGCACGGTTAAATTCTTCATAGTTAACGGAAGCATTGTTAACGACCCGAATACTATATGCGAACAATTCAGCAAGCACTTTTTGCAGTGCTACAAGACTGGAACTGAAAGCTCCATCATTACACTTCCAATGCTAACATCCAGACATCTGTCGAAAATTGATTTCACACCCTCCAACACCAAGCAGGCCATAACTGCCCTGAAAAAGTCTTATGATGGTGGACCTGACGGGATACCTACATCATTTGTGAAATATGCAAGTAGAGAATTTACACTATTTTGTTTGAAACTTTTCAACCTATCTATGGAATATGGGACCTATCTATCTGTATGGAAAACATCCCTTATCACTCCTAGATGCAAAACAGGAGCATGTAGTGATATTATTAACTATAGGCCAAATAATTTGACATCCGTGCTCTCAAGAACTATGGTAAAAATCAACCACAAACAGCTACTATCATTTTTACTTTCGGCTAGTCTGATCAGCCAATCCCAACACCGGTTCATGACCAAAACACTCATGTTTCACATCGCACCTGGAGTTTTATGATCAAATTACCCAGAGAAGAGATTTTGGTCAGTCAGTGATAATTCTTTACTTCGATTTTAGTAAGGCTTTCGACAGTGTCTCACACAAACTTCTTCTTTTAAAACTATCTTCATTTGTCACACAGAATCCCTTTTCATCTTGGCTCAAATCTTTTTTAGAAGAACGTAGTCAAATTGTTCGCTTTGGATCTTGCTACTCTAAACCTGTAAATGTAACTAGTAGGGTTATACAAGGAAGTGTGGTTGGTCCATTACTCTTTCTGCTTTTTATCACTGATGTGTGTTGCCTCTTTCAGTATGGTGAGCCTGTCGTTTTTGCTGATGACCTGAAAGTGGCTTATTCATTCTCTTCTCCCACGAAAGAAAGCTATATTTCAACGGTAATCCAAAAGGAAATAAACAAGTTGTACGAATGGACTGTTTCGTGGAATATGCCACTTAAAGTTGACATAAGTGGATTTATTCACATTGCTCGCTGCCTTAACTTAAATCTGACTGTACAGACACATACACTCAAACCTCTCAACACTGTTCGTGACTTTGGTCTAAAATATAGCAACAGTCTGAACTTTTCTGAACACATTATATCTCAAGTATCCAAAGCTAGAAAGCTCATCGGATTGAAAATAATGAATTTCAATAACATCGTTATGATACAGAAAATGTATCTTACCCATTCTTCAATATGGTATTTTAGTTTACAGTAATTGCAGGCATAATGACCTGAATAAAATTGAAGGTGTTCAAAGAAAGTTCACCAAAGCTGTTTTGGGGTATTCCGATAACAAAGACTATTACCAAAGATGTCAACAGCTCAACTTAGAACCTCTTTGGATCAGATGTATCAAATTGAATCTTGTCTTTATCTACCGGCTTATTAACGGTATTTCCTACTCTTCGGTATACACCCCTTCATACCTTATGATATCATCCCACAATCTACGCAATAAGGAGAATATTCTAGCGATTCCAAGAACCCACACAAACCTACGCCAGAATTTTTTCCTTATTCGCTACTCAACCATGTGGAACAGACTGCCAGTGAACCTCCATTGCAGTGAAACTACAAACCGGTTCAAAAGTCTCCTTAATGATTTTCTTTCCTAAAGTTGATTATGTCACCTATTGAATATCAATGTATTCAATAATGATTTATAAAAACAAGGTCCGTCATCCATTTAACTGCCTGAAAAGCAAAATAAAACCTTTAGATCTTCTCACGTCTATTTTATTTTATTTCTATTTATCTATATATATCAAGTCTACTTATGTTCGTGTTTATCATTATTACCGTTATTAATATCATTATTAGTTCCCCGACACATTTGATATTCTTTTTATCTCTTCTTATCCTTCTAAACATATTTAACTCCAGATTGTCTTTTGAAATCAATTGTAACTTTCATAGCAACATTCTTAATTATTATCGCACAAATAGTTTTACTAATATTCGGTTTCACTCTGTATACTATAACATAAATCTACATGTATTTATCCGATCGCTCTAAAGGATCTTCATTTTTATTTTTCTCAATTCCTGGTTTACTTCTGAGGTTGATATTCATAACACAATTATTATTCTTATTATGGATGAACCTTTTCACTAGGTCTCCACTTCTTTTCTCTGTCTTTTTTCCCTCTAAATAAATATTATTCTTAAGATTACGAAGTTTGTAATTAAGATAATAACTTGTGTTACACATAAATTAACTTCTCAGACCCGTTTTATCTTCACTATACATATATGAATCATACATATTAATATTTTATTATCCTTTTCACTCAATTGAGACTTTCATAGCATCACTCCAAACTATGACTGCACAAAAACTTATTCTATTGTCATATCTTACTGCAATTATAAGTTATTTTTTCTTAATTACATTTTGTTACTAATATGGTGATACACACATAGTCGTTTATTCTTGTTTAGTGATCACAAACACGCCTATTAGACTGTTTGCGTATTTCACGTCTCCTTTATTTATATTCCCTTATTTTCTCCCTTTCCTTCTTTAAACACAATTCAATATTCTTCTCAATTACAAAGACACGATTATTATTAATATTCTACTATTACTATTGTTATTTTTTTAAATATGTCAAGTATAATGCTAACATTATTGAAAATTGTGTATTATTGCATTTTTTGAAGAAACCCGAAAAGGTTTCTTCTTAACAACTTTGTACTCATAACATGTTTGTGAATAATAATAATAATAATTATCACGTCTGCGTGAACAAGTAAGTTCGGTCAAGCGTGACAGTCCGCACACACATCCCTCTTACCAGATTGAATGCTAATTGCGAAAATCACTCAATGAATAGTTCAATTCCTTATATGTGTTTGAATCTTATCAATTGACTCGACTTTTAATTTGGCTGTGTATTCGCTCGTCAGCATTCACTCACATTTTCATTTTTGCTCGAATTCGTTGCGTGTGTTTGTGGTTTAGTGAAATGAACTGCTTGACACTTCTTATTATGCTTCGAAATGCATACACTGTTAAGGGTTACGTGGTAACGGTTATCAGAACAAGTTCTGTCTGAATTGAATGCTGGTCTGTGCGTGACTGATAGAGCATGAATTGAAAATTATATGTATTGCTAGTTAAGATATCGAAACTAATTACTTATAATATCATAGTAAAATGATGTGTTGGCTAGCAATGTCATCTAGTTTAGATCTACATCATTCCTTGTATTTCTCTAACCCCAACAAACACAAGAGTAAAAGCAGGATCCTGAATTACAACATCGAAAACACCGACCGAGTCATACTTATTGGAGAAACTCTGAAAGATGTTGAAATTTCACGTGTCTGACCAGCATCATTGATGAGCAATGTGGATCTGATGAGGATGTAAAGGTGAGGGTTGGAAAAGTAAGGGCAACATTCCTACAGTTGAAGAACATGTGGAACTCAAAACAACCATCTATCAACCAATATCGAAGACACAATCTTCAATACGAACTTCGGGACAGTTCTACTTTATGGAGCTGAAAGTGTGAGAACTACTATATTCATCATCAAAGTAGTACACGTATTTACAAGCAATGGTCTACGTAAGATACTGAATGTCCGTCGATCAGATACGATCATCAACAGCCTATTGGGGAGAGGACAAACCAGCTACCATTTGAAGAGGAAATTAGGAAAAGACGTTGCAAGTAAATGAGACACACATTGAGGAAATCATGAAACTGCATCACAAAGCTAGCACTTATTTGGAATCATGGAGATAAATGGAAAAGTGAGGGCCAACAAACACACTGCGTCGAGATTTGGAAGCAGACATGAGTAGAATGAATGGCAACTGACAGGGTTGGATGGAGAATGCTGTTTAGCGGTCTATGCTTTCCGACGAGTGTTAACAGGACTGAGTAATTACGTGAGACTTTATTGGCATTTCCAGAGACCAAAGATGCTCGCACAAAATCTCTCGAACTCTGTAGCTTGGCTACATCTTCTGTATACAGTCAAAACACTAAGTCTTAACGGTCTTATTCACTGTATATGCAATCACTAAGATCTTGTTGTCTTGATCTGTCTCGTACTTCTATTGTGTGCATGCTGGTATATCTGATCATGTCAGTCAATTGTCTTTAACCAATACGTATTATCGTGTATTCAGGTAATTCCCAAATTGAGAGTGACATCATTTGGGAATAATACCTGTTGCAATTGTTGTCATATACTCTATGCAGATCAGCAATTTTGAAAGTGGACATAGAAAAACACATCAATGTTATGAAGAAGAATTGTCACTTTGAGCCTTTCTCAACATTTCAATAGTACGACTTGTTTTGTCAGATCATTTTGCGAGATCAAGAAAATCCTATTAAATGTTTACTATCTGCCAACCGTTATTTAGACAATTGATCCAGTGTTTGTAGGAACGTGTCATTTTGAATGAACGCAAGTTTGTTTCCTTAATCTATATTTACTCTATTACCAGTAATAAACACCGACAATCATTCATTTGAATAGGCTCGGGATTTTAATTGTCATCGATAGTTTTTCTCTCCTATCAGTTCTGGTGTGATAATTCATGGAGTGTTCCGGACACCTAATCAATTATAGCTCTGTGGATTTAAATCAAAAATATAGGAATCAATCATCGGAAAGAATGAAATCATGGTGAGCTATGGTGTTGTAGCATTACACAGTATTATTCCTATTGATAGATGCTTAGGATTCATCAGTGGTTTACTAGAGGACGACAATATTATTTCTGACAGATATCCATCAAGCATTAGTCTGATCATAAAATCCTTACAACTATGCCTAAATTAGACAATATTTTCTTCTAACGAGATAGTATACAAACAAGCCAACGGTGTAGCAGTGTGGTCCTCCGTATCGCCAATTGTAGCCAACCTCTTTATTTCATACATAGAATCGAGTATTTTCGCAAATGACAATAACCCACGAATTCAGATGAGATTATACCTGTGTTGTGACAGAAGGATTATGAAAATAATGCAACATGGTGACTAGCAATAGAATCCAGAACGAGTGTATCATCCTAATCGAGACTCGTCAGTCGAGTGTACCTGCATACCACAGTTTTGTCCACTGTGGGGTTCGAACTCACTGCCGTTCTCTTCGAATGCCATCGCGTTATTCACCTACATAGTGAGTCCCGACAAACACTTCCCTGTGCAATCGGGAGAAGTTTAAATTCACTTGCTCTTGTTAATTTGAATCTTCCCATTGATGTTTGTAATTGCAATTGATCAGTCTCTAATGGGTTTATGTGCAGTCTGCGCGGATTGCCTTTGATTATTATAAGTTCTCTTTCTCCCAATTACTCAAAATTATTTTATAATCAAACAAGAAAGAACAAACGAAGTATTCTTGAATGAAATCAGTTAGAATTGATAAACTTTATTACCATTATCCCATGAATAATAATTCACTAATGACGCATCTAATAACTGTTCAGTCAAAATCACAGAACTATTGTGAAATGAACTGAGGTTAACAGAATCCACGAGACGGAAACATCCATCAATTTATTGGTATGGATTTACTCGAAACATCATAATTCCAGATGGATTGATGGAAATTGTAAAGTTCTCTGTCAATTGCACGTTTTTGAATATAACACCAGTGAATACATCCAGTAATTCAAACTTATCTCCTGATATTGTATACATCTGTGATTTGAATTCATCAAGATTTGTACTAAATGCGATTGGTCCTCCATCAAACTTTGTGTAGATGCAAGCGATTGCCCAACCCTCTGGACAATTATCTAATTTTCGTATCCACAACTATATGAAAAGAAATTTGTGAACAAATGTAGTTATCTTGCTGATTTTACTTACATCGGCAAATAAAAATTTCATTTCATCCTGTCATATTTGCCGATAGTAAGAAGTAGAAAGAGACTATTACAGAACTAAATGGGTAATGTCGTGCGATTTGGAATTTGCATAGTGTTTTGGATAGTGCCAGATGAACAGTCATCTACATTATCAGATGAGAATGTTTACCAGTATATCAGATAGGCTCATATTGAATTGTCTTCCGAAATAGATGTTGTTGACTATGTCCGATTAACAGTGCATACATTATCCGATAAAATAATGGGAGGTCATATTATATTGCTTGAGCTACTGTAAGAGTCACAGCTCGCCAAACAGCCTACGTATCCGTAAATCACAATGTCCTGATTCCAACTATATGTGGATAGGACATACATTGAGGAAAACACCCAACTGCATCACAAAGGCAAGCACTCGCTTGAAATTCTGAAGACCAAAGGAAAAAAAGAGAACCAAAGAACACATTACGCCGAGAAACGGAGACAGACATGAAAAGAATGAACGACAATTGAATAGAACTAGAAAAGTAGGCCCATTGCAGAATGGGTTGGAAAATGCAGGTCGGAGGCCTATGCCCCATTGATAGGAACAGGTGTATGTAAGTAAGAAAGTAGGTATGATATGATCTTGATACATCGTTACAACCATTAATAATCTGAATTACAAACTTCTGAAATATTCCACGTGAAATATTTTTAATCAAAGCGAAAAGAATTTGTACCTGAACAATCCTTGGAGTGTATTAATAGTGTTTGCTTCACTAGAGACTTTGTTTAGTGGGATTTTTCAGATACAGAGTTTTTAAATGTATTTCAAGAAAGGTTTTGACCACATTAAATTATATAATATATGTCTTTATTCCCTTCAGTGGTATTGTAGAACAGAATAATAGACAGATGGATCGTTCTTGAATTATTTACAAAGTATTTGTATCATACGTATACATAGCCTTCGGTCATTTACTTGTACCTCGCCGTGTGTTCTGCAATCCAAACTGTTTTCTTGTCTGCTCATCAACTGTTCTGACTACGCTGTGCTTCCCATGTATTGAGACTGTTCTCTGTATCTGACAACTGTGACAATTTCAATGTTACGTTCCGCTACATGCTAGTTACAAGCAATTCACCACAGTAGGAAATTTGTTACAACAGTTCATTTTTAAGCATCATGCTATAGTCACTACGAATTTTAGGTGTTTCTCTATCAACCTTGAGTGGAGTCGCCCACAAAAGTACCTTACATTTGTTGTAGAAGTTAATTACCATATTAGGAAAGTTCTATTCATTCACTGTTGACACTAGTACCATTTATTTCTAATTTTTCATTATAATGATGTTTATTTAAACCCTACAAACAGTGCAAACACAGGTATCACTGGTCTTTAGTTACATTATTATTAATACAAATAGTATTGTATTAAGGAAAGAATAGAGCAGTTGTGTCAGTGTCTTTTCATTCTTAGTGAGTGCAAGCTATCAATGTTTCGGCTAAATGGGCTAAGATTGTTGAGTGTACGCATTTCTTTATATACCAATTGTTCTGACAGTACTTTAATCAAAGGTCTGGTCATACAATGCTTGAAAGCCATGTGGCCCATGAGAATTCACACAATACACTTAGAAGCAAAGAGACAGTCTATCTTCTTGAGGTGTGAAGGTATTCCACATAATTTAAGATAAGACGTGGAGAATAAGTCAGATAAAACTGGTTGGGAACGGGATATTTATCCCAATTGAGTCGTCCGGTTGAGTTATTTCCATTGTGAATCTATCAAAGATGGATATTAAAGCACCTGGGAATTGACGCAGAACAATTGAGAGTCTAATAGCATTAATGTGTAGATAGCTGTTTATTTCCAATATGACACTCAACAGCAGTGTATATCGACGCTTCTGTCGGGGGTCGAACCCAGGATCTCAATTTAATAATATAAACCATCAGATTTCAGAAGAATTTCTCGATGCGGAACATACACTTTATGGATCTAATCGCTGATGGAAGTTCATATTGTAGTGAACAAAAACAACAGTGGAGACAACCAATTGTGCTTTAACACAACATTACAGAATATCATGGTAAAATCTTAGAACCATACAGTAAATACTTCATTTGTCAAATATCCATCAACTGTCTAACACTTGGTTGTTTCTTTGTTTCCATACCAATCACTCTCTGTTCTTAAGTTCTGTGTACTCCAGTATATTACTTACTACTGCTGAGTAGTTCATGTGTGGTGTGATGTGAATCGCTTTTCATTACAGTATATTTACTATTGTAAGTGTAACATTTCAAACACATGATTTTCTTGTCCAGGTGTTCTCTCAGTTTGTATTTGTTTGTAAAAACGTTCTTGATTTGTGTGTATGATTCTCGTTTGGGGATGATGAGTGAGTGCATTGGCTAAATTGAGATAACATCGTTTGTTTATTAAATGATTCTTATTGCTACATCTTTTATGAAACCTCGAACGATGTGACTACCCTATCAACCTGATGAATTAAGGTCTACAAACTGTATTACTTATGATGTTTCAACTGATTTAATGATTGTATTGACAAATCGTTTGTTTATGTTTCAGTTTTTGTGCTTGGCTGAGACCTCTATTGTCAATTCTTGAATTGATTCTAATGTGACAACTTCAGAATCATTTAAATTATTTGAAGTTGACGTCAGAATCTGTTGCATGACTTATGATTTCAGCAGGCTGTTACGTAGTTCATATTACCCACGTAGTATCCTTTATTATCTTCAAATGAACAAGAACAAAGAATTGAGCAAAACAGTATTTCGATGTATATCATCACGATGTATTATGATTGTGGTGAAGAAATATGTTGTTTGACAGAAAACTAGATTGTCAGATATCCCAGTCTCCAGATTTTGGTGAAATTTTTGATCTTTCCTGAAAGTTATATGAAAAATCGTAGTTTTCCACAAAGCCTGAGAAATCTTCTAGAAATATTGGTATGAGACACGAAATTTACTCAAACAATTTGGTCAGTCCCTCAAAATAACTTGACGCTTTTTAAAAATGCTTCAGTACAGAGGACGTATTTAGGGAGTTCTTGTTGCATTTTCACAAAATTTCACAAAAAATGATAAATGTTCACACGATATCAGGAGATTGGGATAGAAACAAGAATTTATGGAAGTGAAACAGGTAAAAGAATTTACAATGTGGTAGTTAACCATAAATTATTAACTATTAAGAGCGACATGAGATAAGATCAGTAGGTGGAATACAAAATTCCAAAATGGAAGGAAGTGATATAAATAAGAGAAGGAAGAAAAACGTAATAAACTGACATAAAAGTCATCATGATAAAGGAATATTTGCAACTGCTTCCTATCGAATGCATTAGTCCGACTTGAGGCGTTTGATGGCTGTCCCTATCGAGATTTCACGACGAATGTAATTTGACTGTAGATCGATGATCGTGAAAAAATTCGGTTTCTGTCCTGAACTCTAACAATAAACCCTTATGCGCTGTGTCACAGAAATATTTTGCAGTAACACTGCTGACGGCATTTTATCCCATTGGACTGATACCTTTTGGGATATGTACGTAGAATCAAAAAAAGTCCCTAGACTCTGTTCTAGCAGTGTAAATGCTTTGGTAGGTATGTATGGATATGTGTACCTTGTTGACGGTGACTGTAATAGATTCTCTGTCGTTGTTTAATCGGCGTAAAGATAACACTCTTTTACATGAGCTTGACATCATATCATCTCAACTACACATAAATCTGTCTACGTTTAGATTTTTCAAAGCCGTTTTGTGGCTCGGGGTATGAATCAACCTAGATCGTATGACTATTGTTGTTGAAATATAAATTTCGCCTATCCTCCTATATAATTATCGACTTAACTCGCGTTAGTGGATAACAGAATTAAATAAGTCAAATACGAGAATGGATGTTTGAATACATATATTTAGTACACTCAATGATCTGGACCGGCAATCAGAGGGACGAAGCGAAGGAAGCGAAGCAATAAGAGTGAATCGATGTGACGTGCAATGGAGAGGAAATGTGATCCAACTGTTCTTACTCAAGCGTAAATCGAAATTTATAGACATCCAAATATAAATTACCGACATGTGATGAGTGAGAAAAGATGTACATATAAACACTCATATAAAATCAGATAGGGTTGATGAATGAATAATTCACAAGGCAAAATCGTGACACAAGTGTAACAAATAAATTGACCTGTACAGAAGCTAGACTAAATTAATTGGGCTTAACATAGTAGGAGACACTACATGCTTCAAGTAACGTGTTTAACAAGCAGTTTTATTCGAGTACTAACGATTTTTTCATATCTTTGTATTATTATCATCATTATCACGTCTGCGTGAACAAGTAAGTTCGGTCAAGCGTGACAGTCCGCACACACATCCCTCTTACCAGATTGAATGCTAATTGCGAAAATCACTCAATGAATAGTTCAATTCCTTATATGTGTTTGAATCTTATCAATTGACTCGACTTTTAATTTGGCTGTGTATTCGCTCGTCAGCATTCACTCACATTAGCATTTTTGCTCGAATTCGTTGCGTGTGTTTGTGGTTTAGTGAAATGAACTGCTTGACACTTCTTATTATGCTTCGAAATGCATACACTGTTAAGGGTTACGTGGTAACGGTTATCAGAACAAGTTCTGTCTGAATTGAATGCTGGTCTGTGCGTGACTGATAGAGCATGAATTGAAAATTATATGTATTGCTAGTTAAGATATCGAAACTAATTACTTATAATATCATAGTAAAATGATGTGTTGGCTAGCAATGTCATCTAGTTTAGATCTACATCATTCCTTGTATTTCTCTAACCCCAACAAACACAAGAGTAAAAGCAGGATCCTGAATTACAACATCGAAAACACCGACCGAGTCATACTTATTGGAGAAACTCTGAAAGACGTTGAAATTTCACGTGTCTGACCAGCATCATTGATGAGCAATGTGGATCTGATGAGGATGTAAAGGTGAGGGTTGGAAAAGTAAGGGCAACATTCCTACAGTTGAAGAACATGTGGAACTCAAAACAACCATCTATCAACCAATATCGAAGACACAATCTTCAATACGAACTTCAGGACAGTTCTACTGTATGGAGCTGAAAGTGTGAGAACTACTATATTCATCATCAAGGTAGTACACGTATTTACAAGCAATGGTCTACGTAAGATACTGAATGTCCGTCGACCAGATACGATCATCAACAGCCTATTGGGGAGAGGACAAACCAGCTACCATTTGAAGAGGAAATTAGGAAAAGACGTTGCAAGTAAATGAGACACACATTGAGGAAATCATGAAACTGCACCACAAAGCTAGCACTTATTTGGAATCATGGAGATAAATGGAAAAGTGAGGGCCAACAAACACACTGCGTCGAGATTTGGAAGCAGACATGAGTAGAATGAATGGCAACTGACAGGGTTGGATGGAGAATGCTGTTTAGCGGTCTATGCTTTCCGACGAGTGTTAACAGGACTGAGTAATTACGTGAGACTTTATTGGCATTTCCAGAGACCAAAGATGCTCGCACAAAATCTCTCGAACTCTGTAGCTTGGCTACATCTTCTGTATACAGTCAAAGCACTAAGTTTTAACGGTCTTATTCACTGTATATGCAATCACTAAGATCTTGTTGTCTTGATCTGTCTCGTACTTCTATTGTGTGCATGCTGGTATATCTGATCATGTCAGTCAATTGTCTTTAACCAATACGTATTATCGTGTATTCAGGTAATTCCCAAATTGAGAGTGACATCATTTGGGAATAATACCTGTTGCAATTGTTGTCATATACTCTATGCAGATCAGCAATTTTGAAAGTGGACATAGAAAAACACATCAATGTTATGAAGAAGAATTGTCACTTTG
Source organism: Schistosoma margrebowiei (assembly GCA_944470205.2). Lineage (NCBI taxonomy): Eukaryota > Metazoa > Platyhelminthes > Trematoda > Strigeidida > Schistosomatidae > Schistosoma > Schistosoma margrebowiei. The sequence goes on along the minus strand of OX104029.1, from coordinate 3,405,449 downwards.
AGCCTTTCTCAACATTTCAATAGTACGACTTGTTTTGTCAGATCATTTTGCGAGATCAAGAAAATCCTATTAAATGTTTACTATCTGCCAACCGTTATTTAGACAATTGATCCAGTGTTTGTAGGAACGTGTCATTTTGAATGAACGCAAGTTTGTTTCCTTAATCTATATTTACTCTATTACCAGTAATAAACACCGACAATCATTCATTTGAATAGGCTCGGGATTTTAATTGTCATCGATAGTTTTTCTCTCCTATCAGTTCTGGTGTGATAATTCATGGAGTGTTCCGGACACCTAATCAATTATAGCTCTGTGGATTTAAATCAAAAATATAGGAATCAATCATCGGAAAGAATGAAATCATGGTGAGCTATGGTGTTGTAGCATTACACAGTATTATTCCTATTGATAGATGCTTAGGATTCATCAGTGGTTTACTAGAGGACGACAATATTATTTCTGACAGATATCCATCAAGCATTAGTCTGATCATAAAATCCTTACAACTATGCCTAAATTAGACAATATTTTCTTCTAACGAGATAGTATACAAACAAGCCAACGGTGTAGCAGTGTGGTCCTCCGTATCGCCAATTGTAGCCAACCTCTTTATTTCATACATAGAATCGAGTATTTTCGCAAATGACAATAACCCACGAATTCAGATGAGATTATACCTGTGTTGTGACAGAAGGATTATGAAAATAATGCAACATGGTGACTAGCAATAGAATCCAGAACGAGTGTATCATCCTAATCGAGACTCGTCAGTCGAGTGTACCTGCATACCACAGTTTTGTCCACTGTGGGGTTCGAACTCACTGCCGTTCTCTTCGAATGCCATCGCGTTATTCACCTACATAGTGAGTCCTGACAAACACTTCCCTGTGCAATCGGGAGAAGTTTAAATTCACTTGCTCTTGTTAATTTGAATCTTCCCATTGATGTTTGTAATTGCAATTGATCAGTCTCTAATGGGTTTATGTGCAGTCTGCGCGGATTGCCTTTGATTATTATAAGTTCTCTTTCTCCCAATTACTCAAAATTATTTTATAATCAAACAAGAAAGAACAAACGAAGTATTCTTGAATGAAATCAGTTAGAATTGATAAACTTTATTACCATTATCCCATGAATAATAATTCACTAATGACGCATCTAATAACTGTTCAGTCAAAATCACAGAACTATTGTGAAATGAACTGAGGTTAACAGAATCCACGAGACGGAAACATCCATCAATTTATTGGTATGGATTTACTCGAAACATCATAATTCCAGATGGATTGATGGAAATTGTAAAGTTCTCTGTCAATTGCACGTTTTTGAATATAACACCAGTGAATACATCCAGTAATTCAAACTTATCTCCTGATATTGTATACATCTGTGATTTGAATTCATCAAGATTTGTACTAAATGCGATTGGTCCTCCATCAAACTTTGTGTAGATGCAAGCGATTGCCCAACCCTCTGGACAATTATCTAATTTTCGTATCCACAACTATATGAAAAGAAATTTGTGAACAAATGAAGTTATCTTGCTGATTTTACTTACATCGGCAAATAAAAATTTCATTTCATCCTGTCATATTTGCCGATAGTAAGAAGTAGAAAGAGACTATTACAGAACTAAATGGGTAATGTCGTGCGATTTGGAATTTGCATAGTGTTTTGGATAGTGCCAGATGAACAGTCATCTACATTATCAGATGAGAATGTTTACCAGTATATCAGATAGGCTCATATTGAATTGTCTTCCGAAATAGATGTTGTTGACTATGTCCGATTAACAGTGCATACATTATCCGATAAAATAATGGGAGGTCATATTATATTGCTTGAGCTACTGTAAGAGTCACAGCTCGCCAAACAGCCTACGTATCCGTAAATCACAATGTCCTGATTCCAACTATATGTGGTTGAAGTTGTTCAGAAATAAGGCCGTGAATATTGTTTAAGATTGCATAGTTGAATAATGATCTCACTTGCTGTGACAGTACAACAGAGCGAAAAATATCTGAACACATTCAAAGGAGAGTTTAAAACTAAATATCCTCGAAGATTTTACTTACTTACGCCTGTTACTCTTCGTGAAGGAGCGTAGGCCGCTCGCCAGCATTCTCTATTCAGCCCTGTCCTGGGACAACTTTTCCAGCTTTTCCCAGTTGTTATTCACCCTCTTCCTTTACCAGGGCTTAGAAACGGCAGTAACTCTAGAAGAGCTACAGGCGGAGTTGATGAAGATACACATATTTAAATGTATTGAGCTGGATTTATGACATTTTAAAAGTATACTAGTTACGTGTTAATTCAAAGGGCTCAATCGGGACATTGGTTTTCGAGGACAGCCGTCAAAAGTTTGTGATTACACTAGGAAGAAGCAACGAAGACTAATGAAAATATTACCGATTCAGTGATTTAGGTCGTTGTCATTACAATTCGAAATTGAAATACTTGGAGCGACACTACCGCCAACTCCACAAACAATGTCTATTTACATGCTGGTTTGCTGAACATTAAATATGGCAAGTTCAACAGATTGATGAAACCGATTCAACTGATAAACATTTTACACATAGACAGCAATTGCTTTGATAAGGTTAAAGTATCTCAAGACTTGTGTATAAGAATTTCAATCTAATGCATCAACTCACCTGTACATCATTTCGTGATTTCACGAATTCCGCCTGATGTCCACCTTTATCCTGATCTATTGACAACAAATGTTTGTTACGTAACAGAGATGCACTGAATTGATCCACCTTGTCCATGTCAGCTGAGATCACCAGTGGGGCAGCAAACATACACCACATGCCCATATGAGCTCGCTTTTCGTCATTCGAAAGTCCGTTGTTTCCCAAGACTAACATATCGGGATCATTGTAATGTCCGGGACCAGCCACTTCCGGCAAAATATCGTTGCGAAGTTTATATCCATCTATAATATTGAATACAGATCCCCAACTACTATAAATATTGGGCAGAGCATGAACTAGATTGCAGTACTTTTTTAATGGGTTCCAGTCAACAGATTTAGCTTTTGTATACCTTGTTTCATACAGAGGATATGTACACGAGAACATCATAGGTCTTCCAGTTCCATTAAGTAGTCGAGAGAATTTTTTGAAACCATCAGGCTTCACGTGATCACGACCGATACATGAGTTCATATTCACGTAATCCACTTCCCAGTCAGCCATAGTCTCTGCATCCAATTCGAGAAAGTTCTTACTACCTGGATAACCTGAACAAGTCAGAGTTCCATAACCAATAGATACTCCGAACAGCAGATTTTTCGAATGTAAATATTGTCCAAGGCCTTTCATACCCTGGAAGTGCAACGCATCATAGAGATTAGCGAACAGGATATTCAAATATCAATGATTATTTTAACGAAAACTCTACATGATTCACAACCACACTAGGATATCATCATGTTGGAGGCCTTACAAACACAAAGCTAATATACTTTCTATAATCCAATTGTGCTCAATATAAATGAGAAAATTGTGCACATTTTCCAGACAATACACGCATAAACTTACGCTGGGAAATCTTGAAGGATCTGCCATAAGGCTATTCGTTATCGGATCACGTTGTTTTGCTAACCAACAATCATTAAGTATCACATATTTATAACCCAAATCTCGCCAACCATCCGATACCAGTTTATCAGCTGTTCGTTTGATTGCATTCTCATTAAGACAGTTGTTTGGATACAACTGACAATTCAACTGACAGCCGAATACTTGCCATGCGTTCCATCCCATTGGTGGTGTTCTAGCCAACCCATTGTCCAGACACATCACACAATTCAGAGTGAGAATGACTGCCCCCGAAATTATCGTTAACACTGTAAACATGTCAGCTAAATAGTAAAAATGATGAGCAATTTAGTGTGAATTGACCAAAGTGTAACTTCATCGAGGTGTATAATATCGTCAAACATCGTTTAATCGAAACATAATCAACAAATTCATTTCATCAAAACAATGTTCTTTGATATGCCAGCTCTTTCAACACGCATCACATGATAACCTCATTTCTCGTTCACGTTGCGACAACTCAATTTGTATTTGTATTTGTATTTTTCTAACAAAAATTTATTCTAACATTTGAATTCATGAGTCCATCTATGCTAGATGAGCATTGCATTCGTGCTAGCATTGGACGACCGTTCTGCCTAGTATGAGATTCCTCAACATTGCACATTCACGATCCCATTCAAATCCATTTTTATTATTATCCAATACGTTTGATGGTCACGAATTTCAATACTATTGCAAGCATTGATCTAAATATGGCAAGCACATTGAGAACTTGGTCGTCACACTCCTGACTTATCTGTCTCTTCATCAAAACATATCAATACAGAGCTTTATAGAGATTTTAAAATTTTTAGTGGAATCCACGAAATGATCTCAGACAGATCACTACTGAAAACCGGGCATCACTTTTTCACTGGTTTGTCTCAACACGAGACTATTCAGCATTCGTTTGCATCTACGACCCAGCAACACAAAATGCAACTTACGATATTGGGTCACATGTGAGAATGTGACTAGCTTTCTGATGCCATTTCATGATTTCTCGTGAAAATTTATGAGAAGTGGAACTCATCAATGTAAAGTGTAGGACGCTTATCGAAATAATAAGTATAGGTCAATATATAATTGCTAATCAACACTTACATTTCATAAGAATTGCCCAGTTGACTGAACTGGAACCGATTCGTATTTATACTATAATAAATATGGACACATAATGAGAATGAACTAGAAACGACCAACCAGACAAGAGCTTTGAAAACAAACAAGCAGGTCAATAAGCTAGTCGATTGCCTGTCTTCATATAACCTTATGAGGACAGAAACAGAATGTGACGGGTCGTACCACTTTTCTTCACAATGTTCGTGTGTACGGGATTAATGGATTATGTAACTTGTGTTGTGTTTTGCAGTGGGGACCATAAGTTGAAATATGTGGTGTTATTTTGGTGTGCGTGTGAATATTCATGAATTAATAATAATTTTGAGAAGAATTCGAGGATGACATTGTTTTGCGTGTTCTATTCAATTCACTTAAACAGAGTTGCATATTTGTACGATAACGAATTATAAAGTCTGTTCATACATCATTGATGAAGCGGAGTTATAAACCGTTGTGTATAATGATCTATTTCAAGTGACACCTGAACATACTTAACTTTATTCACTAACAACTGTGATGACAAAGCATGTAGTGTGTATATACTTTGAACGGCATTTATAGTAGTTTATGTAAATCGATATTGATTGTATCTTCGTTTGAGTTTCATCTAGTCCTCGTACGTGAAAACCGATGAGATTTGTTTTCTGCTTCAGTGAGACCCAACATTGTAAATGGAAATGCTATGCCTTCTTCTAAACATTACTGTGCTAGGTTTTAGTTTTGTCCGTAATTCTTCTCCGATTATTATACTTAACATTGTATCAGTGATCTGAAATCCTACAAGAGAGCAAACATTTGTTTCGTATGATACAGTTCTGTTCATCAGCGTTGCGAATGTGAAAATGAAGGATCAAAATTCCTATTCAATTGATGCCAAAACAACAAATATTATGTGTAAGTTCTGTTCATTAAAAAGCAGTGATTCGATGTATACATATCACAATACAGATCGTAGAACACATATGAAGATGCAGATCGATGATTAAAAGTATAATTGTGATCGATTAACGAACCCTCCAATGATCATATGAAATGCACTACATCAGATTAACTTTCTTTGATCTATAAATAAAAATGATATATTTGTAATATCCCAATGAGTAGAAAATTAGATTTTTCTGACGTTTCGTGATTAAGTGTAAATCACTTCTTCAGAGCATAAATAACCAAATTAAAATTAATCCAAGTTTAAATAGTACAACGGAACAGTGCAAGAATTATATTTGATCAATCAAAAATAAGTCTGAACAAGTTGGTGTCTTGTCATTTCTGTCAAGATGATTCATAAGTTATATGTATGTAAATTTGTGCGTATGTATATGTGCATTTTTCAGAAATGAAAACCTGTGTGACCTTTATGGTAAAAAGGAGAGAATTTAAATTCGTAATATGATAGTGTGAAATTGTGAATATGATCAGACTGAATGGTTAGGATAGATGGACCAAGTAGGATGTATCGTACAACCTTCTTTTTTATTGAGAGAATTAGGATTAAGCATTATATGGAACGCCTCGGCTACCCTCCTTTCTTTGTAGTTGGAAAAGCTTTACTGCAATATTTTGATACTTTTAAAATCGGTTTGGTGGTTGTTGAAAATAACTCCGCCTTTAGCTCTTCTAGAGTTACTGCCGGTCCCAAGCCCCGGTAAAGGAGGAGAGTTGGGCATGGGGTTAGCTTCCCCATCCCGTAGAAAACTAACTCGCTAAAAAAACGCTTACCATAAAAAATAATTCAAACCATTTTTATTCTGCCCTGGTAGATAGAATGTCTTCTTTTAGAAGAATTAAGACGCTTCATGGTTAAAGTCGAGTTCCTTCGGAGGCCACGTGGCCGATGCCCCTTCTAACAACCAGAGCAAAAATGTTTGTAGGTACATGGAACGTTCGAACAATGTGGGAGACCGGGAAGACAAGTCAAATAGCAACGGAAATGAGGAGATACAATTTGGCAATACTGGGAACCAGCGAAACTCACTGGACCCAAGCTGGACAGAAAAGGTTAGCTAAGGGAGAGATGCTACTGTACTTCGGTCACGAAAAGGAAAGTGCTCCACACACTCGGGGAGTCGCTCTAATGCCGTCCAAAGTAGCACAAAATGCACTTGTACGATGGGAATCTCACGGATCCAGAATCAACAAAGCATCGTTCAAAACAAAGAAGGAGGGGATTTAAATGAATATTATCCAATGTTATGCACCCACCAATGATAGCAACGACGACATTAAAGATCAATTCTATGAGCAGCTGCAGTCAATCATAGAGTAATGCCCAAGAAAAGACCTCACCATTCTAATGGGAGATCAAAATGCCAAAGTCGGAATAGACAACACCGGATATGAAGATATTATGGGACGACATGGACTGGGACAGAGAAAGGAAAATGGAGAAAGATTTGCAAATTTATGTGTGTTCAACAAATTGGTCATTGGAGGCATAATATTTCCACACAAACGTATATACATAAGGCTCACCGGGCCACAACACAGAGAACCAGATAGATCATATTTGCATCAATAAAAAATTCCAAAGGACAATGGAAGATGTGAGAACCAGAAGAAGAGGTTATATAGCTTCAAATCACCACCTAGTTGTGGCCAATTTATAACTGAAGCTAAAAAAGAACTGGACAAGTGGACAAACAGCACTACAAATGTTCAATACAGCCTTCCTTCGAGATACTGACAGACTCATTGAATTCAAGATTGCTCTCAATAACAGGTTCCAAGCCTTATAGGATCTATTGAAGGAAGAAGAAACTACTATGGAGGGCAACTGGAAAGGTATCAAAGAACCATTAACTTCAACGTGTCAAGAGGTTTTGGGCCTCAAGAAACATCATCATACTCAACGGATCTCTATAGAAACACTGGACAGAACCAAAGAAAGAAAGAACAAGAAGACAGCAATTAACAACAGCCGAACACGAGCAGAGAAAGTCCAAGCACAAGCTGAATACACAGAATCAAATAAGCAAGTGAAGAGAAACATTAGGGCCCACAAGAAAAAAATACGTGGAAGAACTAGCAACGACGGCGAAAAAAGCTGGAAGGGAAGGAAACATAAAACAGCTTTACGATACAACGAAGAAACTATCAGGGAAATACAGTAAACCAGAGAGACCGGTCAAAGACAAAGAAGGCAAGCCAATCACCGAAATTCAACAACAGCGGAGCAGATGGGTAGAATACTTCGAGAAACTCCTGAATAGGCCGGCTCCAATGAATCCACCGGACATCGAAGCGGCACACACAGATCTTCCCATAGATGTCAACCCACCAACGAAGGAAGAAATCAGAATGGCCGTCATACACATCAAGAACGGGAAAGAAGCGTGACCGGACAACATACCAGCTGGAGCACGGAAGTCAGACATCGAATTGACTACAAACATGATTTACCTTCTATTCAAAAAGATTTGGAAGGAGGGACAAGTGCCGATGGACTGGAAAGAAGGACACTTCATCAAGTCGTGCATGGAGGAAAGCTGACAGATATATTCCAAGTAAGGACGACAGTCAGACAAGGCTGTTTACTCTCTTCCTTCCTCTTTCTTCTGGTGGTCGACTGGATTATGAGGACCTCGACATCTGAGGGAAAACACGGCATACAATCGACAGCTCAGAACGAAACTCTGGAAGATGTAGAATCCTTCACATACATGGGGAGCATCATCGATGAACAAGGAGGCTCAGATGCAGACGTAAAGGCGAGGATTGGCAAAGCAAGGGCTGCATTTCTACAATTAAAGGACATATGGAACTCAAAACAACTTCAAACTAATATCAATGTCAGAATCTTCAATACCAACGTCAAGATAGTTCTACCGTACGAAGCTGAAACTGGGAGAACTACAACAACCATCATCAAGAAGGTACAAGTATTTATAAATAGCTGTCTACGCAAGATACTCAACATCCATTGACCGGATAGCATCAGCAACAGCCTTTTGTGTGAGAGAACAAATCAGCTTTGAGCTGAAGAAGAAATTAGGAAAAAACGATGGAAATAGATAGGACATACATTACGCAAATCATCAAACTGTATCACGAGACAAGCCCTAACTTGGAATCCTGAAGGGAAACGGAAAAGTGGAAGGCCTAAGAACACATTACGTCGGATAATAGAAGCAGATATGAAAAGGATGAATAGCAACTGGAAAAAGCTGAAAAGGATTTTCCAGGACAGAGTTGGATGGAGAATGCTGGTGAGCGGCCTATGCTCTTTCACGAGGAGTAACAGGCGTAAGTAAGTAAGAAAGGTTGTTGAAAATGGCATGAACTGCTATTGCCGATTTAATTTGAAGTTGGTTCAATTCTACAGGATTGTTAGGAGGTTTTCTTTGTGCACCTAATATGTTCTTTGGCTCTAGTCACGATTTCGCGGGATGACTCTCCAATATAATAGGCATCACAATCGATACAACCTTATTTGTAGACGCAGTTCTGTGTGGACATTAAAGGGATTTTTTCTTTCAGACGAACTAAAGTATTCCGTAGTGTGTTCGTTGTTTTGTAATACACTTTAATTCTGTAATGTTTTAAGATTCTTTGAATTTCTTCTGTTGTGCCATGACAGTATGGTAGGACTACAGTACCAATCCAAGGCATGTCATTCGAATCATTATTATAATGTAATAAACTGTTTTGTTTTAATATGCTTCTAATAATCTTCATAGGAAAATTATTAAATTTTAAGATGCTAATTATATTCATTTGTTCTTTTTGTTTGTCTTCCTTTGATGTGATGATCTTGTTAGCTCTTCTAAAAAGATTTGAGGCTGGCTAGATCTTAGAACTGAAAGGATGTGCTGACTGAAAGTCAATATAACGATTTGAGTGCGTCGGTTTTCGGTAAATGAATAGGTTTAGAATTCCATTTGGATTTCTTTTTACTAAGCAAACCAAGAATGGTAGCTCACCACGTTCATTTTCACTTTCATTCGTGAATTTGATGTGCGATAAAAGTGTATTTATTCGTTTTGAAAAAGATCTTAGATGAGTCTTTTTTTGAACAACAAATGTATCGTTTACATATCCAAGCCAAATTCATGGTATAATGTTGTGCGCGAAGATATTTGGTTCTATGTATGCTATAAAAAGGTTGGCTACAATCGGAGACAGCGGGTATCCCATTGCTACACCGCTAGTTTGTTTGTATAAAATACCGTTAAAAGTAAATAGAGTTGAATTTAAGCAGAGTTTTAGTGATCTCATGATTAGACTGATGCTCGACGGACATCTGTCAGGAAGAGTAATGTTGTTCTCAAGTAAACCACTAATGAATTCTAAGCATTTATCAAGGGGAACACTTGTGTATAAAGAAACGACATCAAAGCTTACCATGATTTCATTCTTCTCGATGATTAATCCGGATAAATTTGATTTAAAGTCATATGTGTCTTTGATTATATTATGTAAGTTGAGTTGTAATGGTTTTAATATATTTCGATAGTGCATATGTTGGGGTGTTTGTGAAGTCTACTATCGGTCTTAAAGGAATATCTGGTTAATGAATTTTCGGTAAGCCATAAAACCGTGAGACATTACATGATTGGGGATGCAGAGCAAACCAAAGCGAGACCCCGATGATTGGTTTTTAGCTCGGTCAGAAGTTGATTTATTTGTAAGATGACTTTATTCTTAATCGTTAGAGACGTTTGTGGATTGATCTTTTCATAAGGTCCTGTTGAGAGATGTTCAAGAGCTTTATTAAAATAATCTGTTTTATTCATGATTACTGTTGTGTTGCCTTTGTCGGCTTTCGTGATGATAGTCGTTTTGTCTTTTTTAAGTGAATGCAGAGCCTTCTATTATTCTTTTGAAGTGTTTTGTGTAATGTGTTTTTGTTTAGTCAGAATATGGGATGTCTTTTGACATAGTAAATGCGACTCTTTTACTGGAATTTATGCGACTATTGGTTCTATAATCGGAGCAATTTCAAGAGTGCTAAGTGGTTTTCTGTGTAAATTGAAATTTAATCCCTTCTTTGATCTAGTATGACTATGCCTTGTTTTTTCACCAATCACATCATTGTTCACTTCGTTGGCTGGTGTTTCTATTCTCTACTTACTGTTCGATGTGTTATTTAGTCCTTTCTTTGCCCCGTTTAAGAGACTATATTGTTTATTTGTAAACTAACAGTTTTAAATTCACGTTTAAGCAATATATTAAATTTATAAGATCTAATAGCTTACATGTTCTGATTTTGACTACACCAAGACTTTGCTCGACAATCTAGTGAATGGATAAGAATCACACCTGTAGGAAAATACTTCGTACCGGTATATAAATCCCCAAAATAAATATCTGTGTAAGTCTTCGACATTGGACGCCGATCATATTAGTTTTAATGGACTCATCTAGCTGGAGACGCTCAGTCGTCTATCTGAAGCATATCACAAGTGAGAACGCCATGCTCAACATTCCCTGCAATCGCTAGCCAGTCTAGACCAGTCTTTTCTCGATATATTGATAGCCTCACAATTATATCTTTGAACGTTCTCACTTCTGACTTTTGTTTTCACTAGGTTACTGGTTGAAGCGTTGTCAAACTCCGAATACCTTTGGCATCTTCACCTTCATACTGACTGTTATATATATGTATCATGTAAACGTTTTGTAAGATCTCTCAGGAAATATGATTTATTTCTGCCTGTTTTCTTCCCTTACAATAGGACACCCGAAAAGCCATAAATAAAGTGGAATTACCTTGATGAATGTAAGATTGATTAAACTTCGAGTTGATAAAGTTGGGTAGTTTTGTTTAGACATCTACTTGAACACTTGTAACCGGCTTTGGAACTCTACTTTCAATCCAATATTTCTTCGAAATGTGAATTAGAACAACGTAGAAAAGACTACGAATGTGACTAGGAGCTTCATAACAAGGTTAATTTATATACCTAGAATAGGCTTATCAACGAATGTTTTGATAATTTTCATACTATATAAACGTCTCAAAATATGGAAAGTAAACAAACGTGGTAATCATTTATCCGGTAACAGCTTGATGCAAACAAATTTTAATAAGATGACATGTTCACATTTCTTCAGTATTGTACAATTACAGTAAAAAATGTACTGTTTTTCATGGGTTCTCGTTGGGAAATGAGAAGTGTATGCACAGCAGTGGTAATTTCTTTTCAGCAGATCATGTGTAACGTTTGCATAGAGAATAGTATGTCCAATCATCCATTGTTCCTTGGTCTTAAAATTCATTACGATTTTTCATGTTCCATCCTTTGTACATGAAGTGAGAATAAATCAAATTTGAAAGAATGTTCAGCCGAGAGAATTATACAATTTCACGATAACGTAGATTACTACATGTTTCGTCTTCATAAGTGTTGATGAATATCACTTGATATAATCAAGTTTCACTTAACCTAAATCACCATGCACAACGGTCTCTAATTCCGTTTCATCGTCAACGCACGAACAGAATTTACGATTCGTTACCCCGATGATGATTCCCACAACCACAATGAACGTTTCACGATTGGACCATATTGTCTCGAAACCTGGAAATTCAATCACAGTAATCCATCAAGCCTATGGATCTTCATCTTGTGCCGCTTAAAATAAACCTTTTTGATTGGCTTTCTGTGATCCTCGAAGAATCACAATTGTCAAGGAATATTGTGTTGAATGTCGTCATCGGTTGAACGTGATAGTGTTCAGTCTACAAATATGCAACTCTATTCAAGTAAATTGAGTAAAACACGCAAAACAATGTCATCCTCAAATTCTTTTCAAGAATCACATTTACTAATTCAAACAAACTAACTAACGTAACACCATTTATTTCAAATTACAGTCCTCTTTGCAAAACACAACACAATTTACATAATCCATTAATCCCGTACACACGAACATTGTGAAGAAAAGTGGTACGACCCGTCACATTCTGTTTCTGTCCTCATAAGGTTATATGAAGACAGGCAATCGACTAGCTTATTGACCTGCTTGTTTGTTTTCAAAGCTCTTGTCTGGTTGGTCGTTTCTAGTTCATTCTCATTATGTGTCCATATTTATTATAGTATAAATACGAATCGGTTCCAGTTCAGTCAACTGGGCAATTCTTATGAAATGTAAGTGTTGATTAGCAATTATATATTGACCTATACTTATTATTTCGATAAGCGTCCTACACTTTACATTGATGAGTTCCACTTCTCATAAATTTTCACGAGAAATCATGAAATGGCATCAGAAAGCTAGTCACATTCTCACATGTGACCCAATATCGTAAGTTGCATTTTGTGTTGCTGGGTCGTAGATGCAAACGAATGCTGAATAGTCTCGTGTTGAGACAAATCAGTGAAAAAGTGATGCCCGGTTTTCAGTAGTGATCTGTCTGAGATCATTTCGTGGATTCCACTAAAAATTTTAAAATCTCTATAAAGCTCTGTATTGATATGTTTTGATGAAGAGACAGATAAGTCAGGAGTGTGACGACCAAGTTCTCAATGTGCTTGCCATATTTAGATCAATGCTTGCAATAGTATTGAAATTCGTGACCATCAAACGTATTGGATAATAATAAAAATGGATTTGAATGGGATCGTGAATGTGCAATGTTGAGGAATCTCATACTAGGCAGAACGGTCGTCCAATGCTAGCACGAATGCAATGCTCATCTAGCATAGATGGACTCATGAATTCAAATGTTAGAATAAATTTTTGTTAGAAAAATACAAATACAAATACAAATTGAGTTGTCGCAACGTGAACGAGAAATGAGGTTATCATGTGATGCGTGTTGAAAGAGCTGGCATATCAAAGAACATTGTTTTGATGAAATGAATTTGTTGATTATGTTTCGATTAAACGATGTTTGACGATATTATACACCTCGATGAAGTTACACTTTGGTCAATTCACACTAAATTGCTCATCATTTTTACTATTTAGCTGACATGTTTACAGTGTTAACGATAATTTCGGGGGCAGTCATTCTCACTCTGAATTGTGTGATGTGTCTGGACAATGGGTTGGCTAGAACACCACCAATGGGATGGAACGCATGGCAAGTATTCGGCTGTCAGTTGAATTGTCAGTTGTATCCAAACAACTGTCTTAATGAGAATGCAATCAAACGAACAGCTGATAAACTGGTATCGGATGGTTGGCGAGATTTGGGTTATAAATATGTGATACTTAATGATTGTTGGTTAGCAAAACAACGTGATCCGATAACGAATAGCCTTATGGCAGATCCTTCAAGATTTCCCAGCGTAAGTTTATGCGTGTATTGTCTGGAAAATGTGCACAATTTTCTCATTTATATTGAGCACAATTGGATTATAGAAAGTATATTAGCTTTGTGTTTGTAAGGCCTCCAACATGATGATATCCTAGTGTGGTTGTGAATCATGTAGAGTTTTCGTTAAAATAATCATTGATATTTGAATATCCTGTTCGCTAATCTCTATGATGCGTTGCACTTCCAGGGTATGAAAGGCCTTGGACAATATTTACATTCGAAAAATCTGCTGTTCGGAGTATCTATTGGTTATGGAACTCTGACTTGTTCAGGTTATCCAGGTAGTAAGAACTTTCTCGAATTGGATGCAGAGACTATGGCTGACTGGGAAGTGGATTACGTGAATATGAACTCATGTATCGGTCGTGATCACGTGAAGCCTGATGGTTTCAAAAAATTCTCTCGACTACTTAATGGAACTGGAAGACCTATGATGTTCTCGTGTACATATCCTCTGTATGAAACAAGGTATACAAAAGCTAAATCTGTTGACTGGAACCCATTAAAAAAGTACTGCAATCTAGTTCATGCTCTGCCCAATATTTATAGTAGTTGGGGATCTGTATTCAATATTATAGATGGATATAAACTTCGCAACGATATTTTGCCGGAAGTGGCTGGTCCCGGACATTACAATGATCCCGATATGTTAGTCTTGGGAAACAACGGACTTTCGAATGACGAAAAGCGAGCTCATATGGGCATGTGGTGTATGTTTGCTGCCCCACTGGTGATCTCAGCTGACATGGACAAGGTGGATCAATTCAGTGCATCTCTGTTACGTAACAAACATTTGTTGTCAATAGATCAGGATAAAGGTGGACATCAGGCGGAATTCGTGAAATCACGAAATGATGTACAGGTGAGTTGATGCATTAGATTGAAATTCTTATACACAAGTCTTGAGATACTTTAACCTTATCAAAGCAATTGCTGTCTATGTGTAAAATGTTTATCAGTTGAATCGGTTTCATCAATCTGTTGAACTTGCCATATTTAATGTTCAGCAAACCAGCATGTAAATAGACATTGTTTGTGGAGTTGGCGGTAGTGTCGCTCCAAGTATTTCAATTTCGAATTGTAATGACAACGACCTAAATCACTGAATCGGTAATATTTTCATTAGTCTTCGTTGCTTCTTCCTAGTGTAATCACAAACTTTTGACGGCTGTCCTCGAAAACCAATGTCCCGATTGAGCCCTTTGAATTAACACGTAACTAGTATACTTTTAAAATGTCATAAATCCAGCTCAATACATTTAAATATGTGTATCTTCATCAACTCCGCCTGTAGCTCTTCTAGAGTTACTGCCGTTTCTAAGCCCTGGTAAAGGAAGAGGGTGAATAACAACTGGGAAAAGCTGGAAAAGTTGTCCCAGGACAGGGCTGAATAGAGAATGCTGGCGAGCGGCCTACGCTCCTTCACGAAGAGTAACAGGCGTAAGTAAGTAAAATCTTCGAGGATATTTAGTTTTAAACTCTCCTTTGAATGTGTTCAGATATTTTTCGCTCTGTTGTACTGTCACAGCAAGTGAGATCATTATTCAACTATGCAATCTTAAACAATATTCACGGCCTTATTTCTGAACAACTTCAACCACATATAGTTGGAATCAGGACATTGTGATTTACGGATACGTAGGCTGTTTGGCGAGCTGTGACTCTTACAGTAGCTCAAGCAATATAATATGACCTCCCATTATTTTATCGGATAATGTATGCACTGTTAATCGGACATAGTCAACAACATCTATTTCGGAAGACAATTCAATATGAGCCTATCTGATATACTGGTAAACATTCTC
This sequence comes from Schistosoma margrebowiei, assembly GCA_944470205.2. NCBI lineage: Eukaryota > Metazoa > Platyhelminthes > Trematoda > Strigeidida > Schistosomatidae > Schistosoma > Schistosoma margrebowiei. The sequence goes on along the minus strand of OX104029.1, from coordinate 3,389,664 downwards.
ATCTGATAATGTAGATGACTGTTCATCTGGCACTATCCAAAACACTATGCAAATTCCAAATCGCACGACATTACCCATTTAGTTCTGTAATAGTCTCTTTCTACTTCTTACTATCGGCAAATATGACAGGATGAAATGAAATTTTTATTTGCCGATGTAAGTAAAATCAGCAAGATAACTACATTTGTTCACAAATTTCTTTTCATATAGTTGTGGATACGAAAATTAGATAATCGTCCAGAGGGTTGGGCAATCGCTTGCATCTACACAAAGTTTGATGGAGGACCAATCGCATTTAGTACAAATCTTGATGAATTCAAATCACAGATGTATACAATATCAGGAGATAAGTTTGAATTACTGGATGTATTCACTGGTGTTATATTCAAAAACGTGCAATTGACAGAGAACTTTACAATTTCCATCAATCCATCTGGAATTATGATGTTTCGAGTAAATCCATACCAATAAATTGATGGATGTTTCCGTCTCGTGGATTCTGTTAACCTCAGTTCATTTCACATTAGTTCTGTGATTTTGACTGAACAGTTATTAGATGCGTCATTAGTGAATTATTATTCATGGGATAATGGTAATAAAGTTTATCAATTCTAACTGATTTCATTCAAGAATACTTCGTTTGTTCTTTCTTGTTTGATTATAAAATAATTTTGAGTAATTGGGAGAAAGAGAACTTATAATAATCAAAGGCAATCCGCGCAGACTGCACATAAACCCATTAGAGACTGATCAATTGCAATTACAAACATCAATGGGAAGATTCAAATTAACAAGAGCAAGTGAATTTAAACTTCTCCCGATTGCACAGGGAAGTGTTTGTCAGGACTCACTATGTAGGTGAATAACGCGATGGCATTCGAAGAGAACGGCAGTGAGTTCGAACCCCACAGTGGACAAAACTGTGGTATGCAGGTACACTCGACTGACGAGTCTCGATTAGGATGATACACTCGTTCTGGATTCTATTGCTAGTCACCATGTTGCATTATTTTCATAATCCTTCTGTCACAACACAGGTATAATCTCATCTGAATTCGTGGGTTATTGTCATTTGCGAAAATACTCGATTCTATGTATGAAATAAAGAGGTTGGCTACAATTGGCGATACGGAGGACCACACTGCTACACCGTTGGCTTGTTTGTATACTATCTCGTTAGAAGAAAATATTGTCTAATTTAGGCATAGTTGTAAGGATTTTATGATCAGACTAATGCTTGATGGATATCTGTCAGAAATAATATTGTCGTCCTCTAGTAAACCACTGATGAATCCTAAGCATCTATCAATAGGAATAATACTGTGTAATGCTACAACACCATAGCTCACCATGATTTCATTCTTTCCGATGATTGATTCCTATATTTTTGATTTAAATCCACAGAGCTATAATTGATTAGGTGTCCGGAACACTCCATGAATTATCACACCAGAACTGATAGGAGAGAAAAACTATCGATGACAATTAAAATCCCGAGCCTATTCAAATGAATGATTGTCGGTGTTTATTACTGGTAAAAGAGTAAATATAGATTAAGGAAACAAACTTGCGTTCATTCAAAATGACACGTTCCTACAAACACTGGATCAGTTGTCTAAATAACGGTTGGCAGATAGTAAACATTTAATAGGATTTTCTTGATCTCGCAAAATGATCTGACAAAACAAGTCGTACTATTGAAATGTTGAGAAAGGCTCACAGTAACAATCCTTCTTCATAACATTGATGTGTTTTTCTATGTCCACTTTCAAAATTGCTGATCTGCATAGAGTATATGACAACAATTGCAACAGGTATTATTCCCAAATGATGTCACTCTCAATTTGGGAATTACCTGAATACACGATAATACGTATTGGTTAAAGACAATTGACTGACATGATCAGATATACCAGCATGCACACAATAGAAGTACGAGACAGATCAAGACAACAAGATCTTAGTGATTGCATATACAGTGAATAAGACCGTTAAAACTTAGTGTTTTGACTGTATACAGAAGATGTAGCCAAGCTACAGAGTTCGAGAGATTTTGTGCGAGCATCTTTGGTCTCTGGAAATGCCGATAAAGTCTCACGTAATTACTCAGTCCTGTTAACACTCGTCGGAAAGCATAGACCGCTAAACAGCATTCTCCATCCAACCCTGTCAGTTGCCATTCATTCTACTCATGTCTGCTTTCAAATCTCGACGCAGTGTGTTTGTTGGCCCTCACTTTTCCATTTATCTCCATGATTCCAAATAAGTGCTAGCTTTGTGGTGCAGTTTCATGATTTCCTCAATGTGTGTCTCATTTACTTGCAACGTCTTTTCCTAATTTCCTCTTCAAATGGTAGCTGGTTTCTCCTCTCCCCAATAGGCTGTTGATGATCGTATCTGGTCGACGGACATTCAGTATCTTACGTAGACCATTGCTTTTAAATACGTGTACTACTTTGATGATGAATATAGTAGTTCTCACACTTTCAGCTCCATACAGTAGAACTGTCCTGAAGTTCGTATTGAAGATTGTGTCTTCGATATTGGTTGATAGATGGTTGTTTTGAGTTCCACATGTTCTTCAACTGTAGGAATGTTGCCCTTTCTTTTCCAACCCTCACCTTTACATCCTCATCAGATCCACATTGCTCATCAATGATGCTGGTCAGACACGTGAAATTTCAACATCTTTCAGAGTTTCTCCAATAAGTATGACTCGGTCGGTGTTTTCGATGTTGTAATTCAGGATCCTGCTTTTACTCTTGTGTTTGTTGGGGTTAGAGAAATACAAGGAATGATGTAGATCTAAACTAGATGACATTGCTAGCCAACACATCATTTTACTATGATATTATAAGTAATTAGTTTCGATATCTTAACTAGCAATACATATAATTTTCAATTCATGCTCTATCAGTCACGCACAGACCAGCATTCAATTCAGACAGAACTTGTTCTGATAACCGTTACCACGTAACCCTTAACAGTGTATGCATTTCGAAGCATAATAAGAAGTGTCAAGCAGTTCATTTCACTAAACCACAAACACACGCAACGAATTCGAGCAAAAATGCTAATGTGAGTGAATGCTGACGAGCGAATACACAGCCAAATTAAAAGTCGAGTCAATTGATAAGATTCAAACACATATAAGGAATTGAACTATTCATTGAGTGATTTTCGCAATTAGCATTCAATCTGGTAAGAGGGATGTGTGTGCGGACTGTCACGCTTGACCGAACTTACTTGTTCACGCAGACGTGATAATGATGATAATAATACAAAGATATGAAAAAATCGTTAGTACTCGAATAAAACTGCTTGTTAAACACATTACTTGAAGCATGTAGTGTCACCTACTATGTTCAGCCCATATAATTTAGTTTAGTTTCTGTACAGGTCAATTTATTTGTTACACTTGAGTCACGTTTTTGTCTTGTGAATTATTCATTCATCAACCCTATCTGATTTTATATGAGTGCATATAAACACTCATGATGTCAAGCTCATGTAAAAGAGTGTTATCTTTACGCCGATTAAACAACGACAGAGAATCTATTACAGTCACCGTCAACTAGGAACACATATCCATACATACCTACCAAAGCATTTACACTGCTAGAACAGAGTCTAGGGTCTTTTTTTGATTCTACGTACATATTCCAAAAGGTATCAGTCCAATGGGATAAAATGCCGTCAGCAGTGTTACTGCAAAATATTTCTGTGACACAGCGCATAAGGGTTTATTGTTAGAGTTCAGGACAGAAACCGAACTTTTTCACGATCATCGATCTACAGTCAAATTACATTCGTCGTGAAATCTCGATAGGGACAGCCATCAAACGCCTCAAGTCGGACTAATGCATTCGATAGGAAGCAGTTGCAAATATTCCTTTATCATGATGACTTTTATGTCAGTTTATTACGTTTTTCTCCCTTCTCTTATTTATATCACTTCCTTCCATTTTGGAATTTTGTATTCCACCTACTGATCTTATCTCATGTCGCTCTTAATAGTTAATAATTTATGGTTAACTACCACATTGTAAATTCTTTTACCTGTTTCACTTCCATAAATTTATGTTTCTATCCCAATCTCCTGATATCGTGTGAACATTTATCATTTTTTGTGAAATTTTGTGAAAATGCAACAAGAACTCCCTAAATACGTCCTCTGTACTGAAGCATGTTTAAAAAGCGTCAAGTTATTTTGAGGGACTGACCAAATTGTTTGAGTAAATTTCGTGTCTCATACCAATATTTCTAGAAGATTTCTCAGGCTTTGTGGAAAACTACGATTTTTCATATAACTTTCAGGAAAGATCAAAAATTTCACCAAAATCTGGAGACTGGGATATCTGACAATCTAGTTTTCTGTCAAACAACATATTTCTTCACCACAATCATAATACATCGTGATGATATACATCAAAATACTGTTTTGCTCAATTCTTTGTTCTTGTTCATTTGAAGATAATAAAGGATACTACGTGGGTAATATGAACTATGTAACAGCCTGCTGAAATCATAAGTCATGCAACAGATTCTGACGTCAACTTCAAATAATTTAAATGATTCTGAAGTTGTCACATTAGAATCAATTCAGGTACAAATTCTTTCCACTTTGATTAAAAATATTTCACGTGGAATATTTCGGAAGTTTGTAATTCAGATTATTAATGATTGTAACAATGTATCAACATGATATCATACCTACTTTCTTACTTACTTACACCTGTTGCTATCAATGGGGCATAGGCCTCCGACCTGCATTTTCCAACCCATTCTGCAATGGGCCTACTTTTCTAGTTCTATTCAATTGTCGTTCATTCTTTTCATGTCTGTCTCCGTTTCTCGGCGTAATGTGTTCTTTGGTCCTCTTTTTTTCCTTTGGCCTTCAGAATTTCAAGCGAGTGCTTGCCTTTGTGATGCAGTTGGGTGTTTTCCTCAATGTATGTCCTATCCACTTCTAGCTGTTCTTACTGATTTCTTCCGCCGCTGGGTTCTAGTTTCTGTTGAAATTGAAGAGATACATGATCAACGTATATTAAGGTTATTTAAACACTATTATGATACAAATGTATGGCCGCACATCTGTTCAAGTGTTAGTCTCAACTCCTATAAAATGTCTTCGTTATGCCGTATATGCTAAAGGTTTTACACCTGATATGAGTCGTCTAGCTCCAGTGATTTAAGCACTGTCGCGTACGAATGTTGCGTCATTCAAAACATCGTTTATCGCTCTTTCGATTTAGCTTCTTGTAGAAGATTTGTAATATGAACAACGAAAGGGGATATATTCAGAAACATTTACAGATCTTAAATAATGAGGCTTTCTTCAGACGTTTTCGCTAATTGCAAACGCTTTCTTCCCTATAGATACATCTGTATTGAGGGTAGCTGTAGCTTTCCAATAGAATCGGTAATCTGCAATTTTTATTTCGAGACGATTGCACAAAAGTGAACAAGGATATTTTCAGACCCCAAAAATAAGGTTTTATCAGTATTATTGATAGTAAAAAGACTAGATAAATACCAGTTTGCATTCAAAATTCTATAATGCAGCCAACCACCAGGTGTTAACGTGTATATACCATCCATTTGGTTATCTGTTGCCAAGGTTGAAATGAAAGGTATAAATGAGTCCTTATAGTATTATGGTCTATTTCGATATTTGTACTGCTCTCATGATATACTTAATCTTAAAATCGTTGATTTGTCATGATATAACTGCCTCATCTGTAATATCTTACGTGGAAGTCACATCATCGTCTACACCAACTCATAGCATCATCACAATTACCAACACATGATGGAAAACGAGCTTAGGCTAGAGAAAGAACAATATATTTAATATGAAGAATATATATAAGATTCAACGGTGATCACGCCTGAAAGGCCGATTCATGCCATTCGATCAATCCGAATTACCGAAATCCCTTCTTCCCGCACTTTTCATCGTTGGGTTTTTCTCCACGTTAAATGTTAAATATATATTTCCTCAATTTTCTCGTGTTCAGCTTTGAGGATTTTGTAATTAGGGCCCAACGCTACTATATTCTTATGGTGTCTACTGTAGTATGTAACTTCTAGTCCTTAATCCAAAGTACATGACTCAAATTATTTCTGATAATCTATGAATCTAAATGAAGATAATTGTCATGTAATTTCATATCTCCTTCTTATACAATTGATCATTATTTGTAATGAATACCAATTAAACATGAATAAGAATGTATAATAAAGATTTTGTTATCTTTATGATAGATTTTGATGTGGAGACCTGTCAAAATTCATACACTGTTATACATCATAATAACAGTGATTTAGAAATTCCTACCGTGACCGAATGCTCTGGGTTTGAGTCCTAGTGCAGAGTCATAGATGGTCATCACTGAGGATTCCCATACCAGGGTGAGACGACCATCCAATGCTTCCAGATTTTCAGCGGTGGTCAAACACTGATCCATTTATTATATCAATCTAAAATATTTAATTATCAGGAGTTGTATTCTCATTACAGAAAAAGATGGAATTGATTTTAATATTGTCTACGCTTATAGTAAACAATTACCCGGAAGAGTTTCTAGAGAAGATTGTCAGAAATGATAAGAAAACTAAACAAGGAGTATATACCGTGGAAATTGAAAAATACAGCTATCATTCCATTACGTGAAGAAACATCAGAAGAAATCAAGAGAATTCTAATTTCCAAAGCAACACGCTTATAATCAGTGGAATATTATGGGCACTTACCCATCAAGATGGCAGTGTAACTTTTTGTGCATATGAAGAATATTCTCCTTCATGGCCGGAGTATAACAACAGCTCTCCCGAAGCTAGTTGTTGTTGTCCAACCTGTGTCCAACCTGTTTCACTGATTTCCAGCACCTCCAGATTGTATCTCTTCATTTCTGCAGCAATTTGGATGACTCCTCCGGTCTCCAACATTGTATGAGCATTCCATGTACCTAGATTAATGGTTGCCCTGGTTGTTAGAAGGAGCATAGGCCTCGTGACTTCCGAAGGAACTCGGCTTTCACGATGAGGCGTCATAACTGATCTAAATGAAGACCTTCTGAATCTCAATGTTGAGTTTAAGTGCTTTGAATTATTTTTTCTGGTTAGCGTGTTTTTAATTTCCTGTGAATTTACATACGACATATATTAGATACACACATTCGTAGATTTTTCCAACCAGGAGGATATCAGATTGTTATATTTTGTTTACGAATATTTCAGTGTTAAAGGCCTGAATACCGGTGATACTCAAGAAAATACTTGTTGAAACGGCGGCTTGCTAATATGTTGAGGCTAATGTCCTCAATATCTGACTCCAATAAATAATATCCCGTAAACTGAATATTTAAGGTAGGCTTAATCTCCTAGTCGAATTACGGATTTACTCGAGATTATTCAGAAGCCTGAATAACAGTTGTAGAGATAATTTATTGTTAATGAATAATAAAAATCCGCAAGCGTACAGCGAGCAAACACACGATGAAGTCAAGTAAAAATGACACGCAGGGAAGATGGCTGGGAAGCCAACTCCATTTTAGTCAAGAGTTACTCCATATTTATAGTCAGACAAAATAAAGCTACAGACATGTGATTAATGCGATAAGAAGGGCACACACATATACGCTCATATAAAAACAGTCAAAACTGACAAGCGAATAATTGACAAGGTCAAAATATGGCTCAAGTAAAATGAATAAAATGGGATATCCGCAAGCTAGAATAAGGTATATGGGCTTAGCATAATAACTGACACTACATACTTTACATTTTTCAAATCAGTAACAAATGCCCACTACCCAAACACTTTAATTATTAAGTTTACATATTGTCGATCTGATAAACGTTATCTAAACTCGTCTCATGAAGTAGTGGATCCAAACAAGCCCCGTAAGTGTTTACTTCCATTGATTTCAGTAATAGCAATTGTGACCCTCAATGCCATGGTACGCCCGAGGGTGATGAGAGTCTACTCTCCTTCTCGAATGGCCACGTGCATACAAACACTGTTAGGGAAGTCCTACTCACTGCCTCCTTGCACAACGGGTGTTGTTTACGAGATTGAGAGGACGAAAAGCGAATGTCTGGTGCTTTAACCAGGTTGGTGGATATGGAGGATACCTCTAAGGAAGTTGGGGAACCCTGACTCCAAATAAATGTTGAACATGGGCTCCACGATCCTCAGAGGACTAACGGTGTTTGAACCAATTGTTGGTTACCGGCTACCATGAGATTGCATGTCCTGACGTTGTTCCACTGTCTTTTAGACCAAACCTTTAGGTTGAAGGCTCTGGACGTGGCGCCCTAAGCAAACTACTTACTTCGGTCTGAACACTCAAGCATTATCAAAACGCACACACAAACCAAGTGACTTGTGTGGTGTATATGCATTCGTTGCCCCTTTCTACCAATATTTGTGTTCAAATAAATAATATAAATAACAGATAGTCTGAGTTGTGTTTATTCCCAGGTGAAATGGGACGTTCACTTTGTTTAATATAGTATGGTAAGCTTGCTGATAAACAAGTACTCATATACGTTCGAATAAATTAAGCCTTCGAAATAATCTATTTGACAGGCAGTGTTATTTTTATTAGTAGTATCTTCACCTATACATGGGTTTGTACAGGTCAAAATTTATTAAACCCTTTAATTAATTTATTCTTTAAACAATGTCATTTTTAAGCAAAGTTGGATAGTAGGTAGCGCGGTTCGTCTTATTTAAGACTCGTCAGTTGGATATACCTCCTGGATTTCACTGCTAGATACTATTCATCTTTACTTATGATGTTTGTGAATTAAGGCAATATCGAGGCAAGACGCATAGTATGCACATATGTCAGTAAGAGACTGATCAGTTGCAGAGCTAAACATCAATGAGAAGATTCAAGTAAAACAATATCAAGTGAATTTAATTTATTTTTTATCTGTAACAGTTTGTTTATATCACTATTATCCCCATACTTCTATGATTATGTACGTATGATCAAGTGTTACAGCCTAAATTCATATCCCTACCGCTAACTTAAGTGTTAATGACTTAAATCGAACGGTAACTCATTATTTTGCTGATACATGTACTTCTTAAATTCTATTCATTCAATCAATCACTTCCCTATGCCTTTCATGACCTACGTTGTACAATAAAACCTTAGTTATGGCTACTTTTTGTCTTCTGGAATTATCTTGACGACATTTTATTTATTTTTGTTTACTTGATTACATAGATATTGGTACAAGGGGGCACCGGTTGAAGCGCCAGACATTCGCTTTTCGTCCTCTCGATTCGGTAAACAACACCTGATGTGCGAGAATGCAGTGAGTAGGAGTCCCCTGGTAGAGGCTATATACGTGTAGCCATAAAAGAGCATTTGGAGAGGGAGAATTGACTCTCTCCACTCTTGGTCGTGTAGCGACATTGGACCATCACCACACAATCCTCAAAGCTAAACACAAAACTGCGAGGAAAATAGATATTCAAAATTTAACGCGGAGAAATACCTAACGATGGAAAAGGTGGGGACAATGAGTTGAATTAATTAGAGTTGATCGGGTGGCATGGCTCGGTCATGCAGGCGTGGTCCCTGCGGGATGTTAACTTATATTTTATTCATATTAAATATATTGTTCTTTCTCTAGCCTAAGCTTGCTCTTCAGCTTGTATTGGTAGTTGTTACGATGTAATGAGTTGGTGTAGACGATGATGTGACCTCCGCGTAAGATCTTACAGATGAGGCAGTTATATCATGACAAAACTACGATTTTACGATTAGGCCAATTATTAGAGCAGTCCTAATATCATATTAAACCATAATTCTAGTCGTACCAGGGTATTTGGGGGCAAAGTTGGCTCTGACATCCCACAACAAGTTCATAATTATTTGCTCACATTTCCATATATGTATTTATGCCTTTGTAAATGAGTATGTATGATTGAATATATCTGACAGTCTAAGCATTTATTTCTAATCCGCCTAAACGCTTTATAACATAAGTATGTTTGTTCGTGGATTGAACACATTGTTGCCATGAGTTTCAGAATAAGCGTTGTAATCAAATTCGCCTTGACTGTCTTAATCGATATGTATTTTGTTAACATAATCCTCATATACAAGTATTCTCCACTGAACATAGGGGGATTATACTCACATTGGTGGCGGTGGTGGTAATTAGTAGATTATTGGGATAACATTTGATTTGTAAAGATATAAACGTATAAACATAATGACTCTACTCCAACTTATTAATATCTTGAATTTGTTTGAATGCCGATATTTTCACTACACTATACGACTTATAGAAAACCGATCTACTGGATATTCAATTCGTGGTACATTTGAATGAACTCTTCATTCTCCGGAAAATTGTTGAAGAGGGCGAGTGATTATGAATGATCTTGAGTGCAGTTGAAGGTATGAAGGTATTTATCACTTCCCGGTTTCACACACCGTGGAAGGGTTCTTCTACAGGCACCTGAAAAAGAAATCGGGTTAGGGGCGATCTTAGTGACCTGAGAGCGTGACCGAAGTGCCCTAGGGACAACTGATTGAGGTCAGTCACACACAACCATTTTGTGAGTACTTTTCGTGTAAGCTCCACACTTGTTGGGACCTTACCGCTGGAGACAGATATCCGTGGGATAAGGCGAGGTATGCATTTTAAGAGTCAACCTTTTCTAACCCCATCCTTTCTTTGTGGGAAAGCAGCATCGCTGTCATGCTGGTTGTCTGATGGGAACACCTTACTGTCGCCACAGCTCTGTACAGTCAGCAGTACGACTTCGCCCGCAGACCTTAGGTTTGCTGCTTTCAGTATGACCACTCTTCAAACGACCTGTCTGGAATAGTAGACCCTTGAGGGACGATTGTTCCAGTCAGTAAAGCTCGATTGGATCATCACGATAAGCGAGCCCAACCACCACATCAAGGTAACAACAACGATCAAGTCTGAAAAATTGAGATATAAAGATGTACTACTTATATGCTTATTAATATGCATATTTTTTATACATAGAAGTTTCGTTTGTGTTCTCGATTTTACACGATACTCGATTGTTTAACTTAAATCTTATAACTAATTCAATACAAACTGTATGAGAAAACATTAATTATGATTACAGATATCAATGTAAAAGTTGGACTTGATAGTTTCAAATAAATTGAGTATCGGAAAGAAAGTTTTAATAGTAAATATAATTTCGGGGAGAGGGGTTGCTGTGTTTTATTGATGCATTAAAGTTTATTTGTACAATTTATTATAAAGTGTATTGACAACATAAAGTTATTCATGAACCAGTCGAGCTATACTGGCTGGAACAATCGTCCCTCAAGGGTCTACTATTCCAGACAGGTCGTTTGAAGAGTGGTCATACTGAAAGCAGCAAACCTAAGGTCTGCGGGCAAAGTCGTACTGCTGACTGTACAGAGCTGTGGCGACAGTAAGGTGTTTCCTTCAGACAACCAGCATAACAACGATGCTACCTTCCCACAAGGAGGGGTGTGGTTAGAAAAGGTCTACCCTAGAAATACACATCTCGCCTTATCCCACGGATATCCGTCTTCGGCGGTAAGGTTTCAACAAGTACGGAGCTAACACGAAAATTACCCACAAAAAGGTCGTGTGACTGACCTTAATCAGTTGTCCTTCGGGCACTAAGGTATTACGTTGTAGCTGGCTGACTATTTCATATAGATAAGTGAGTACTATAAATAGGATACAAACCAATGCAAGTTTCTAATAAAATGTTTATTTTTGTATAGTCGTAAAGTACATGTAAAATAATATCTCATGTTCAGTAGTGATTTCCTTGACGATATCTGTAGTCTGAATAACCATCTCCTGAAAAATACTTGTGATTAAAAGTAGAGAACTTACCTGAAGGCCTGATTGATCCTCTTACATTCGTGCCGTTGTGAAAACTATCATATGGCTGATTAAAATCATGTCTACTTGGACCTGAAGTGTACCCTACATCTTCCGCATAATTTATATCATCATATTCATATTGCTGAGGAGGAAAGTTGACGTATTGTGACCCTTGATGGCCTCTACTATTGTGGACAGGAGATCGACGACTAGGAACTGGTGCATTGTTATTCTACAAACAAATAATGCAATTCCAACAGTGACTTACTATGCGAGACGAAGGAGAGATTCCCTTAGGAGTGGATGCTAAGAAAAGTTCGATGTAACGAGGCCCAATTTTTTCACGATCCTTCTTCATTGCCTCCTTCGCTTCATCATGACTGGCAAAATCTACAACTGCCTCTCCGGTGGGCCGATTAGCCTAAAATATAAAAAATAGATTTATTTGTTATTAAGACACAGGGAATGAAAGTAACTAGGAAGTATGACGGCAACTTACCGCATTGAATTTTATCCGAATGTTGACTGGTTGTAAAGGAGAAAGGAAACGATTAATATCCTCTTTGGTCGCTGAGTATGGCAGCCCTCTCATACGAACAGAATGCCCAGTCAAACTTTGTGGATCATCATATTCGTAATGTCCAAGTGGCCCGAAATTAGACCCTTTTGAGGGAGAAGGTCCTTCGAAGCCTCTGGGAGGAGAACTGTATCCCGGGTGTCCGAAAACATGTGGTGGTCGACCATAGGGCGTGAATCTTCCAGGAACTGGACCTCTGTTTGGACCTGACCCGTTTGGACTAAACGGGGGCGCATCATATCCTCCTCGGGAACCTCCGTGATGACCCGTACCACCGGGATGACCATCTCGACTTCCTCGACCTGACATCGGTCCTCGACTGGAACCACGGCTTTCTAAATACGTCATCTAAATTACTGTTTGGAAACTTACGATTTATTTCCATTTGGCGCTGTATGGTCGTGTTAGCCTCCATCATCGTACTTTCAAATATTTCAATGTATCTGAAAAAAGAATAACTGTGATGAAGTGAACCACCTGGAACAATAAGTTCTATAACAATTAACTGACAAGTTGTTGGCTTAAGCAAATAAATATTAAGCATCCCATACGACGGACCATTACGTAAAACATTAATAATAATACCCAAACCTCCCATCCAAACCCGAAAATATGCACCTGTGCCCTATCTTCTCCATATGTTTCTCCTTTGCCCGAGCTAGACTTTCAGAAGATGTGAATTGGACATACGCTTCCCCCGTGCAACGACCCATATGATCCACCAATAACCCGATACCGTTGGGAGCTATTTCCAGGCCTGCCGATCCCAAGAATTCATAAAACCCGAGAAATTAGGAAAGGAATGAAACAAATAAAACGATCAGACGTGTTATACTAAACAAGTTAGTAACAGCCTAAGATAAGCTCCTTATTTGACCAAAAGTAGCTGCAATCAGTAAAAGCGAAAAAAACTATTAGAATGGGTTTAAACTTTCACAAATATATTTGGCTAGCTGACAAGACGTATGTATATCATGTTTTATGGTTGCTATACAGCCAGTAATAAGTAGTGGGTCAAGAAGTGGTTCCATATTAGTGCCTATTGTGCTGTTAGCCAACAAATGTAGTTAACATAACACATTGACAAAAACGATGATTAATTACGGACTATCTTCGGTTAGAAAACCATCTTAGATAATGCAGACACTACTATCCTTACTTTTTGTCTACCAATTTCCATTATGTTGTTGCAGTGATTCAGACTGATATTTGTGCGACGCTCTGTTTTGCCAATGAGTGATTGGTAATTACACTAAAAAAATCCAATTAATATCTTGTTGACTACATGTTTACCCTACCTTTTCCAGCAAGTCTTGAGAGTTGGATCAGTTGCTGATGTTTACTTTTTGGAAGTTTTTTCGTAGCACTAAGCAACAATGGCAGAATGTTTGGAATGCGCTCCTCTCCCTCTAAATGCAAGTTGTTGCTTCAGGACTGGTCTGCGTCAACACCTGAACTAAGGGTAGGGAGTGAAGTAGTCGAGACAACTTCACTTGTCTTGGAAGTCTGATCAGACCAAATGGGCTGGTGTCTGACGAAATCTCAACACTGATTCGAAAAGCTCGTTTGGCTTTTGCCAACTTACGTCACTTATGGCGAAGGCGAGATGTCCGTCTATCAATAAAAGGACGAATATACTGCGCGGCAGTTCGTTCTGTTTTAATTTACGACTGCGTAACGTGGCTGTTAAGAGTTGAAGATATTCGTAAGCTACTAGTATTTGACCACAGATACCTTAGAAATATTGCTCGCATCTGATGGGATCACCGGGTAAGTAATAGTGAGGTTAGACGTAGGGCATTAAGGAATGATGGTAAATCAGTTGGTGAGGTTGTGAATCTTCACCAACTGAGATGGTTGGGCCACGTGTTACGTATGCCTGAACACCGACTGCCAAGACGCGCAATGCTAACTGACTAGTGTTGGATATGATTGGAAGAAAGTTAGAGGTGGACAAACCAAAACGTGGCATCAGTGCTTGAAGTCAGTAACCTCTGGTCTGAGCCATGTTGGTAGATGCAGACTACTTGGTTGAGGTCCGTGTGACTGTCGTAACAAATGGCTGGGGACTCTAGCTGTTTCCATGAAAATATTTGAAGACTATGTCATACAGTAGTGAATTTCTTATCTGGATGTATAATTAAACAACCTGTTCCTAACTGCTTTCCCCAAGTTTAAGTTTATTATCATTATATTTATGTGAACACATAAATATTTGTACAGAAGCAGCAAATACATATGCGCCACACAAGTCGCTTGATTTGAGTGTGGGCTGTGATACTACCCGGGTGCCCAAACCAAAACAGATGGTTTTCTTAGGAGGCCATAACATTGTGAGCTGTAATGCAGAAAGTATAGTTCAAACCTAGATGAGCAGACAAGCATCAGCTTAAAGTACTGTAACAGCTGAGAGGTTCGTCTTAGACAAACAAGAGTTGGGTTTTCTGATTAACTAAACTTAGGTGCGGTTGAATATACAGAATGTTTGCCATTGAGCTAAGAGTATCTGGTGACTGACATGCCGTTCAAACTCGTACAATCAGTCGAAATACCAGAAATAAAAAATGCTATTTTAAGAGAACAATCACACTCTCACTGTGAGCACAACAGGCCTAAATACGAACTTTCTCATTGATTTATAAGCAGTAACACTTTCCAGAATTTATTTGTTTATATGAACACAAATATTGATATAAAGATGCACCAAATACATATGCACCGCACAAATTTCATCTGGTTTGTGTGTGTGCTGTAATACTACCCGGAGCAGACTCTCCTCACTCGGCCGTGCCGTGGCATTTGAGAGCAGTTTCTAGAAAGCTTGTTCTGCATAAAGACAAAGGATCCTATTGTTCAAAGATTACCGAAACTCAGAAAAACTAGCTATATGCAAAAGGCAGAATAACACTGAATTTGTTGACTGATAAATATAGTGATTAAATCTGTTTAAGAACACACTTTACAGACCGCAAAAACGGCTACTATGAGTCAGGGAAAAAACATCAGCTACCTTCAAACAAACAGAGAATTATTTCGGTGGACGGAACAGGAAACGTTAGGTTTCAAACGGCGTATTGTGCATATATGCTAGGGATCAAACTTTGGTGCTCAAACATAAAGTGAATGTAACTACCAAACCCTCTATCTATCAACGTATAGAAGCGGTTAGTAAGATACAACCACTCTACTGATAAGTGAGTTAACAAAATTTCCGGAGTCCAAGAAACAACTACATATAGTGTGAAAAACAGAAAAGTATGACTGATATCAACTTACTGTCTTTGATAACACAAACACTTACATAACGCTACCTACAATGACACAAATGATAATACTGATACATCATAACTACTAATGTGCAATAATTTGATACCCTAAGCACAACTTAGCGATGCAACGAATATTGGACAGTTACAGAATGACCATGTAAAATACTTTAGTTGAAAAGTAGCATTCCACACGTTCTTAGTAGCTCCGAACTTAATGAAAAATTGTCAAGGTATCATACTTATATAGTCATCAGTAAGTGTGGAGGACAAAAACAAACAGCTTTTGGCCTAAAGATAACTGCATATAAGTAAAGCAATAGCACCACAATGTGCGAGATACATTGTGTAAGTTTTAGAAACTAACGAGACGTGACCAAATCAAGGTAACCTTTGTGAATGTCCGTTCTACGGATCTGAAGCTACTGCTAAATAAAAAGTGACTTTACAATCTATTGTTAGTTACTACATTTAACTACAAACCGATAGTCAAACAAGCCTTGAAAACGCACTCACAAATGCATTTAGATTATGTGGTCATACTTTGTGTCAATAGCGAAGCGCTCAAGCGCTGCGATTTTAGCTGATGTCAGTTCGTGATTAAAACCGTAAATTTAATTCCTAACACCGACTGTCAAGTGTAACCCATAACCCTTATTTTCACGTTTCTTTTGTAACCCTCGTGTAGCCCTAGTAATTAGGTGGACATTCCCAAGTCTACTTAGCGTCCAGAAATTAGTCTCACTGACCAAGTATATCAAGTACAATTAAAAATATCCAGAATAGAAAATACTCTAACTAAAACTAGTACTGACTACTAGTTCACAAATACCTATTTCTGTTGCCTGTTTATACGAAGTTCTACGTTAGCTACGAAGAATAGAGAACGCTTACCTCCCAGTATATAATATAAACTAGTAAGAATCAGACGACCAAGGATTACTTACCGTTAAAAAATGCATATATCTCCTTTTTCTCAGTATCGTACGGAAGACCACGTAATCTAACAACATGTTCCCTCCGATTTGGCGAGTTGAAAGGTCTGCATCCCATAGCGTTATTCAATTCCTCAGAGCATGAGTCAAATACTTTCCGGATTATTGGGTAGTCGCAAGTTACCTTCAATATAACGGCGACCCAAATGTTCATTATGATGAGTCATGGCTTTCTGTTTATCATCTCTACTTTCCAGTTCGATGAAAGCTTCTCCATTAGAACGGCCATTAGACCCTTGAGGAAAATATATGCCACGCTTTCCACCTCTTATCCTGCAATCTGCAAGAAATCAAAACACAGGCAACGGAAATACCGTTGAAAAAACTGATTATATCATCCGCATTCGCTGAGAACGGAAGACCCCTGATACGGACAACAAACGACATCACAAGCCCGCAAGCTAACCTTACAATATGGCGCGGCACAACTAACAGACCTTGACAGCTTTAAACAATTTTCCTTCTTCAATAGGAAGAACAGAATGACAATCAATCTATGTTAATCCTTTCGATTTGAATTACTGTGGATATCAAATTTTGCTTCGAATTCATCAACGGTTTGTAGTGGTATCATGTCTTCTAGTAGCGAATCCCAGTAATCCATTCCTTGATATGAGAAACGGGATGCCAGATGTAAACAACTTGACCCCGCTTCTTAAATTTTCTTAGCAGATCCTCTCAGCTTATCAGTGATATGAGAGGATAGGACGTATTATTTCAAAGATCATTGTTCAGCACACGGTATGCCAGTCTTTAAATCTTCAATCGTTTGCAGTCAGCTAAACAGATGATTTCACTACAGTTGGTAAGTCATTCACATAAAATAAAAAAAGAGACTGAGGGCTGCATCTTGATGAGTATCACGCTGTATGGAATCTCACACTGATAGAGTCCCATATATCGGTACTTGTTTTCCCCATTTATTGAGAGTCACTCATCCAAATTATGATTTCACAATGGATCCCGAAAGTTTCCATTTGTAATATAAAACCCACGTGAGAGTACTTTTCAGAGGTCTTACTTAGATGAGTGAATCGGAAGATTTTTATCTCTCACTGCAGCTCAATCTCCACTTAAAGTAAAAAGATTTATCAAGTAGGACAGGCCTTTCCTAAGGGCACGATGTTCTCTGAGTTGAGGATTATTCCCATATATATATATATATATATATATATATATATATATATATATATATATATATATATATATGAATGGCCATTGGAATATTCTTTTTCGTCAGTTTGTTGACTAAACTGGTTATACTAACAGGACGACAGTTACCAACTAAGTCTGTACTACACAACAGATTGTTGCCTTTTTTCTAACTTTTCGCGGTTCAGACTGTCTCAAGGACCTATCAAACAGTGCTCTCAAAGGTTCAGCAATTACGTCTATCAGGGCTGTCATAATCTTAAGATGAATATCGTTAGGACCATTGGACTTATCTGGTTGGGACGTTAAGGTAATTGCAAGACAGCTCCTTTCCCAATAACCACAAGACCAATCGACATGTGGACACCTTCACCATTAACTGTTGGTCCTTCACCATCTCGGCTGAAAACCCTTTATTAAAGTCCTCCTATGTAGCTTCAACCTTCACTACCTCATTTCATGTCAAGATCAACGGATTTTCAAGAATCAAAAGCTGTGTGATCGTATCAGGTCATTGAGTTCGCCTCCTCGCATACGAGAACAATCTTTTTGGACTATTTTCACAATGCCTGACCAATTATTTTTTATACGAAAGTTCGGCCTTACATATCAACCCTTTGCAAGGGTTTCTGTTCACACAGTAAAGAGATTTGTACTACTCAGAGGCTGTGGAGATAAACATACTTCAATGTATTTTCCTCGAACTAGGAACATTTTTCAACCCGTATATTTATCCATGATGAATATTTATTCCGTCTGCTTGATATTAAGCATGATGTAAACGAAAATATGCCTAAGCTAAGGGTACACTTGATTATGGACCGTGCTACTCCACTTGATGAGATAGGATTTACTGACCAGTTTGTTTTGCAGAGCACTTCTTGATAGTGGATATTTTCTCCTTAACCTGACCGCATATAATGTCACAAGCTCTGAACATGAATGACAAAACATGTCGCCATTTGCTTACTATGGGAAAACGTCTAGATATTCAAGATTCACGGTCGCATGGGTGGTTACTAAGTCAAACAGAAATCCTTGATCTAAATTTAATCGTGGAAGGTCAGATAAATGCTAAAATAAAGTATCTTCTATTAACGTCCTCAAGAGCCCACTATCCAAGGAGTTTTCATATCCCGCAATGACCACCCTTTGTTCAACTAGTATCAGGTCCAATGACAGGTGCCTTTTTTACTCTACGGTGAATGTACTCTACAATAAGGTCACTAGCTAGGCAGATTGGGTTACGATAAATGACACCTAGTACAAATGTGCAACCATCGAAAATCAGTTTACACCAAGTGACTTCACAGGTTCCACTGCTATGAGATTCACAAACAAAGGAACGGATCTCTTTATTATTAGATACGTATATAAAGACTCAAGCCTCTTTCATTCATCCACACTTATCACTGCTTAGATATTCGTATCTCCACAATTTTGAAATGGCGTCAAAGTCATAGACTAACCAAGTTTTGTCTATAGTTTTGAGGAGTGGTTTTAATTCGTTCAGTAATACTCCTAGCAGACTTCTATACACCTAACCTACGACCATTTATGTAATAAGCTTTTAAAGAGAGCAATCTATCTACACAGATTTTGATAATATTCACTTCCAAGATATGGCTACTCAAAAAATAGGGAAAAGAAAATTTCTTCACCGTTCTCTTGACATGCTTCTAGTCTAGCAAGTGCCACCTTACATTTTATTCCAACTTCTAGGGACATGTCAAGTTTTACTCGAATGTTGGTGCTGTGTTGACTTTCAGCACTACGAAAAGAAAGATTTCGTCGATATTGCTACCCTAGAATTACAGTGAGGAGTCTATATGATCGTGGTTCGACATTTTTGTTGGTCCTATTCCTTAACCCTACCACGTTTTTGATCTGAATTCCTGTAGAGCCCCCAAAAGCCCTGGTACGGCCGAGAGTGGGGAGAGTCCGCTCTCCCTCTCGAAATACTCTCACACGGCCACGCGTATATAGCCTCTGCCAGGGAAGTCCTACTCACTGCCTTCTCGTGGCGGGGGTGTTGTTTACGAAAATGAGAGGACGAAAAGCGAATGTCCGGCGCTTTAACCGGATCACAAACCAAACCAATGGTGCACATGGGCTCCAGTATCCTGCGGGAACAAATGGCGAATGAACCAATTGTTGGTCACCGGCTTCCATGGGACTGCATCTCCTTACGATGCTCCACTGCCTTGTGGATCAGACCTTTGGGTCGAAGGCTCGGGGTGTGGTCCCCTTAGAAAACCACCTGCTTCGGTTTGGGCACCCGGGCAGTCTCACAGCCCTCACACATATCGGATGAGATTTGTGTGGCGCATATGTATTTGGTGCCTCTTTGTACCATTATCTATGTGTTGAAATAAATAAATAAATAAGAGTCATCTGATAAGATGCCACTAATAAATTCTCCGACCATTTCTCAATCATAAGCGTGTCTGATTTTTGGATCAGGGTCATTTGGAACTAACACATTACGATAACATTCTATGTGATCAAACATTTTTCAGCTCGCTAGGTTCACGTTTGGTCATACTTTTGGGCTTTGGACATGAACCCTGTGACTGAGAATGAAAGTCCACCGAAGACGAGGGTTGTTCGTAGCTTGTGTTCTCTCTCTTCTTGGTCTCTGCATTTTTGTCCATTTTTCGTTAACCAGGATAGCTATATAAAGCGATCTACAGCGTATTATCTAGGCATTCGGGTACTAATTTATAGGCGTGACCATCAACATCAAGGAGTAGTTCAGGTTTTATTTGAAAGATTGTTCTTTTTCCAAGTCTCGTAGTTTATTGTTTGACTTCTGCCATAACGACACTTACTAAACTGACACATTTTTCGCTGTCAGTACTCATATTACCTGTGAAGCCCCCAAAAACGTTCTTTCTGAACGACTCTTGAGGATCTTTCGCATCTTAGACCCGAAATGTGATACTCAGACCGCGAAACGAACAGAACGAATGGGAGCAGAGTTTCTGACACCTTGTGTATGCAGCGATTTTTAAACAGGTGCGCATCCTTCGGAACCACGTCTAACACGCATCATATTGGACTTTTCCCTGCACAACTAAGAAATGTTTTGACCGTCTGAACTTATAAGCACAGCTGATCACTGTAAATATATTAATATGGTTAAAATTAATGGAAATGCACTTGATAACCAGTGGTGTGAGAATCGACTAGAAAATGAGCACCACAACAATGATGTGAGGAAAATTCCGAATGTCAACCGAAATAATTCAAATTAAAGTTGGCCAAGTACGCTTTTTATGCAAAAACTACGCAAAGGCAAAGTAAATTCACGAGTAAAAAGTCACTACCTCTCTTAAAAAATCGCATTGAATCACTTCTCTTGGTTGGCGTCCTGAGGAAGATAATAAATGATCTTTATCATGATGTCATTAAGCGGAATTTAAACAGTAGAGAAAATTCGGAGATGATTAACCCAGACGTAGTACGTAAACAATTTTGTTATTATTATTTCCCATGAGTTTTATTGATAGAATCATTTATATTGATGACAAGGATATTGTTTGAATTTGACTTTGAACGTTTCCGGTACACGCACTCTTCATATCCATGTACAATGATTATTATCAATATACTGACCAATCACTCATGTCACTCTATGTTCTCATTCAGTCAGCTACCTCATCGACAATTCATCAGTACAAAAGCTGTATAAATTAAGAGATGATGACTGGATTAATAAGCTTGACATTTCTATCTTCTGAATCCAGTTACTTACTGAATATACTATACCAAACAGTTAGTAAGCAACGCCCGAATTATACGGGCGTGCATATTTTTGTATGCCATTAAGTGACGGTATAAACTAAACCAAATACGAGGATGAATTTTGACTACGTATATTTCACAGACACGTAGAATTATGGTCTAGTTGGTTATTAGTGTTACTATAACAATAGACCTAATCGCCGAATTGTAGATTTGCCATGATGTGACTGCATAATCTGGAAGATCTTGCATGGTAGTCACATCATTGTCTATTCTGACTCGTCGTATCATAAGAATCAGCTATATAACTTCTAATATTTCTGAAGGACACATTTGGTCTGTGTAGAAAGCAATATACTTCATACAAGATTCAATAATTTTTACATATTATGACTACGTCTGCACTGCCAAGTCTCACCAACATGAATCCCTGATACTTCGTTCACCATTCTTGACCTTCTCTTAGTGTAATATGTTGAAAGTGAATCTTCTCAGTAATTCTACGTTATGGTTCGAAGATTGTGTGGTTAGTAACAAATACCACCACACACTCACTGATCAAAACAGACAATAAGAGATACAAAGTGTAGGAATATAAGCAAAATAAAACGAAGTGATCAGCTTGATTCAACTAAGCAAGACTCAATAATTTTAGTTAGTCCAAAAATAAGCTTCAAACATTTGATAAACACGAAAAGTAACTGACACACACCCATACAGAAACAGTCAAGGTTTATAAGGGACTTACCAACAAGGCCAAAGTGTGGCAGGTGAGGAATGAATAAATCGGTTGGTCCAGAAGCTAAAATAACTTATGTTGGCTTGACATAGTGCCAGCCACTACAAAGCCTTTCTGTAGAGAGTAGTCTGTTGTTTCGAAAAAAAGCGATAACAACAACAAAAGGTAATCACAAAACTAATCCGTGTTATCTACTCAAACATATTCAGTAATTTTTCATCTAGATTGGAATTTGCATTTTTGGTCCACGAAAATGGATGTTGTAATCAAGAGTGACAATATATTTTGTGACAAAGGTATAGACGAACGTGACAATTGCAGACTTACTGTCTAGAAAAGAAATGGTTCCTCTGTTTTGTGAAAGTAACATTTGTTTGATGAATAATTGACCACGTAATCCTGATTCTCATATAATACGTTCGACCGTGTTCATAGTGCTCTACGTCTTGAATGCAGACAAACGTGAAACAATCATAGTACACATTGGTTAGCTGTGGGAGTTAATATGTTTTATATTGTATAACATACTAACACTTTGAAACATCATCTTACCCAGGCTGAGCCCGGAAACGGCCATAAAGCCTGACAAGTTGACTTCGAGTGGTAAACTGCATCTACTCGCTGCACACACTGCATTTTTGTTAAATATTAAACATTACACCTCTTGCAGATCAAATAAGGTTCAGTAACTATTATTACAATCACTATTATATTTGAAGTTTGATTAAAATAGTCCCATATAAAATTTGTCAGATTTGTACTGGTATTGGTCCTAATCACACAATATTCAAAGCTGAACATGAGATAACTGGGAAAATAGACTTTTAGCATGTAACACCAAAAGAAGGTCAAAAATTATGGACGGGGGAACATCCATAAAACCGTATGACATGGCTCATCCTTGCAGGGTTGTGGATTACTGTGTAACTTGTTTCTTCTATTCATATTAAATATATTGTTCTGTTTCTAGCTCAATTGTGTTCTTTAGAGACACCAAAAACTATATTGCTGATTCTTGCAATACAGCGAATCGCGATGACGATGACGTGACTCCCACGTAAGATCATATAGACCGGGTTTTCACATTATGACAAATCTACAGTTTTAGGACTAGATCTATTACTATAGCAGTACCAATAGCGACGTTGATCAAGGTTCTACAGATTATTATATGCAGAGCTTTCATAGATCGTAAGTTTAGGAACCAGTGCCATTACAGATCTTCGTAATGTTCTCATGGATGATGGGGTGACTAGTTCAGAATTTCGTCGGAATTATAATATTTATTGGAAGTAATTTCGGTAGGTATAATGAGTTTACTGTTCAAAACTCGTTAGAAAGTGATATCCTTCAGACGCAATTTTCAACTAGTCCTCAGACTATCGAGTACAGTCATGTGAACAAATAGGTAAATTGAAAACATCCGTTACTAATCGGTTAGTAATACGGCGTCTTAAATTTAATGAATATGATTGGTGAATTCATCGATTAAGCAAAAATGGCTGTAGATGTAAGAGGGGAGTTTGATTTAGATTGTCGTTGAAAAAAGGAAATCAAAAATTTCTACATACGAATGCTATGTATGAAAAATGGTTGCATACATAGAATAAAAATCGTTACTACCATGAGCATGACTCGGAACGTATGTTAATAATAGCGTTGTTTATCGGCTCCATAGCCCGGATAGTTGTGACGATGACATTACCAGCATGCAGAATGCTCATTCAACCGATTAGACTGATGGTTCGTCTGTATGTATGTGTCGCTAGATCGCCAGTTTTCACAAAATATCGCAGGTTGTCGGATGAACGAGCAGCTAGCAAGCATGTTGAAAATATCTGATGATGGCTATATGGCAGCGAAAATGAACAATAATGGTTAGGTTACTTTAATATAGTCATTGGTGTGATTGAAGATTCAGAACCTACTACAGATGATCGCCCCTGGTGGAAAGACATGTTGGTATTAAAGACATTCGAAACGATATAATGAGACAAAATTAAGAAGAAACATATGTGTGTGATATGAATATTACAAAAATGACCTCAGACACGTGAATGAGAAAATAAAAATGAGACGGAATGATACTGAAGATGAGTGGAACAAATCCACTGAGTCATCAAGTCTAGTGAGTTGTATATTTCATGTCGATGATGTAATGTTCATGATTTTATAATTTGATAAACGAATAGTATAATTTCGTAAATTTCGTAATTTAATGTCAATATGAGTATCAGTAATAACTCCACCACAGTAATGCGATAATCATAATAACGATAACGATGGTAGGACAATTTGAATAGAAGAAGGTTGCGTTTAGTTCGAGGAAGAGCCATGTGACTGTATTACTAGTGGGCATTATAAGAGTAGAATCTAGGAGTAAAAACTAATGAATCAGCAGACTAAACCAGAAGTACCTAAACTTTCGGGTGTAACCAGCCGGCAAAATAGGAGACTTCGTAAGCGTGAGGTTAAGGCGTTCTGATAGTTGCAACTAGTAAATAGTAGAACAAGTTTTCAAATGCGCTACAATTACCTTTTTGAAGTGTGTGAAAAAATTAAAACCCGATCACATGCACAATCTTTCACATCTATGATGGAATTAAAACTAGAATAAAAACAACTTATCTTCATTTTGTGTCGTGCAATATTAGACATTGGACCCAATTTTGTTTGTTAGTTTTACCAATGACCTGCGCTTGTTTCAGTTGGCGCCGATGTAGGTTTTTTTGTAATCCTTGGTATCTCGTTGTTTGATATTTTTAAGAATGCGTCCTACCCGACGTCAGTCATATATTCGTGAACAGTGTGTAAGTAAGAATGCTTCTAATCAGTGGTAATAGTGCTTTATTATATTTTTAACATTACAATTTTCATCTCGTAAACGTCAGTTTGAAGTGTTTTTTCTACTTATGTATGTGTCCAAGGTGCCTTATCGTTGACGTAACTCCTACAATCTCAAGATGTTCGATTGTCACCAGACACTTCTTGACTATTGCCTTGTACGAAAATTATGGGCCATGTTATTCAAGTCGATGAGACTAAATATGGGGAATTAGTCGCGATTTTAAGGAGCTCTATATTTTATCAGTTTCTTAGCTTTAGCGTCACTTTCTGTCTGAGTTTCTTGTGTACTTACTAAAATTATGGAATGCCGTATTTGGCTGGTTTTATTCTTTTCTGCAAGTGCTATAAAAACCAAGTGTCACAATGTCGTTTTCATTTCTAGCTTTTGCTCAATTGAAACGACGCTCTGTGATTGTGAGTAGCTACCATTGTGGCCTGAATATTTCCATCAATTGTTTTGTGAATGTTTGATGCTTGAAAAGATACAACAATGTACATTTTACCGTTCAGCATTACTGCAAATCTCTTGGCATTATTTTTATTTATTTAGGAATCCGAAAGAACTCGACTTGAATATGATACATTTACCTTTCCGTTCCTAATCTCTGGGTCCTTAGATAATGTTAACAACAGAACTTTTCACACCTCTCAAGACAGGGTTTGATAAACCATCAACGAAATATTCTTATTGGCAACCCGGTTTCATTACCTGTAGCTTAAACACCCACGCTCATTATGTGTCTATGTTCTGACTATTACATTTCCGGTTATTCACCTGTATTCTGACCTGATTTTCTAAGCTGTCATACCCTTCATGCATTTAGCGATTTAACACATTGATGTAAGAATTAAAATTACATACTATTCTCATATGTGTTCCCTGTTTAACGCCAAATACAAATATACTACCAGAAATTTCTGGTATAAGTGAATCCGGATCTCGTTAGAATGAGTCTGGATAAATACATCTGTGCAGTTTCCACCGGTTTTTATGTATGCCACCATATAGGTTAAGCATAAAATTGGTAGCTCAATAAACACTGATTCGAATACCACTGACCTAAAACTCATCTCTGTCATCTCTGCCAACTTAAAAACTGGTTTTTAATACATTATATATTTATTGAAAAGACGTGTAAATATGATTTGCATGACAATGAAGCTGGAGAAATCGTATGTGCAAACTTTTATTAATAGTAGTCTGTGCTGACGACTTAAGCGACTTATTGTATAATTAAAAAAACTTAGTTATCAGAAAATTAACGAGGAATACCAACTAAATTACAGTGGAATAACAGTTTTTATGTGACTAACAAATCCTTACATGTTGAACTATTCATGGTAAGGGAAAAAGGGTTAAGTCTACATATCAGTGGTTGGCGAATGTTGTGAGTTAGGTTATAACTCTGCAGGATGTTAGTCACCAAATAACATCAGGTATTATGCAAAAGGGTTATGGTTTCCACCTTGAGCTGACATCAACTAAATTGTAGTGGAGCGCTGCTACTCTTTTGTTCACAAACTTACAAAACTTAAAGTTAGTGAGACTATAATTCATGAACAACCTTTGAGAAACACCAAAATGGCCTCGAAAACACCTACTTACCAGAGTTAAATCAGAGTTATGGATTAATGAGAGGAATTAGGATTAGAATTTAGATGTTAGGGCTAGAAATTATAAATAACACTTCCACAACGAACTAATATCAACCGTAGTGTTAAGGTGCCATTTGACCAAATGAATGAATCAATTTTGCGTCAAAATCCAAAATCTGCTGTCTTAGATCTGATTGGTTCATCCTTAAAATTTAGACAGAAGTTAGAGTAAAAGTATCTAGCTGTATATTTACCCCTAATTATCCATTGAATTTCATATTTTTTACCGTCAATTTCAAACACTTTAGGAACTGAGTATTCACAGTTTTCACTTGGTCCATAGTAACCTGCAAGATATAATTCATTTTTGTATTGGTTGTTTGAATTTTCCCATTTATGTTTAGGACTGCAATTGGTCAGTTTCTTATTGGCACGTGTATCCTGTGCGAATTGCCTTGATATTGCCTTGAATTAAAAGCATTATAAGTGGAGGTTGATGGTGGCCAGCAGTGGATCCAACTATTAGCCACCAATCCCTGGTTATAACTTGTATAATATCTAACATTACGGTTCCGATTTCTCGCAGAATCTCGTGGGGAATCGTTTCAATTCTTAGTGGCTCACCCGAGGCCATCAGAATGGCATGTTTGTCAAAGTTTTCAAATCGCAAAATAGCCTGGTTGTTTTAGTGGGCTTTGCAGTACTTAAATACATCTTGCTAACCAATTATTTTGTTTTATGATCCTTGAATTATACGTTTTGTGAAGGTCACACTAACCCTTGACTTCTTGATGTCAGCATGGTTTAGAAAAGGACAGAAAAATGTAATACACATCTCTATCTTGGTCTATCTGGTTAACAATGGTCATATGTTTGACAAGACCAGATCATTTTGAGTGATCTATAGTATACCTTCGTCATTTCTCAATCGGGTTGTCCCATCTTTTACATATAACAGAAGCTAAAAGGATCTAAACATACAACCCTAGTTTATATGTTCAGAAGAAATTCGTGACACTTCTGTCCCTTCATTGGTCAGATATGACTTAACAAACGATTTTTTTGATCTTTGTACATCTCTTATTTTACCTCCTGCTTATATTCTCCAATATCTAATTATTTACATACATAATGGTGCTTTGTAATTTTTTAAAGTCTATTTACCAAATTTTCACCTACTTCCTATTTTGAACTGTTGACTAGAACATCTGTTATTTTATTACCCTTGACCACCACTATTGCATCTGTCTTACTATCAGTACTTTTACGCAATCCATTTAGTTGTAACCTTTGAATTATAATTTGCCTTCATTGAGTTAATATTTTCATATACATACTGATGTATACTAAATTGATGACGATCTATTTGAAAACAGTATTGTTCGCTTGTATGTGTTGTTCTAATTGATATTTTTTTCAGATAAGTTTGAAAAGGTATCTATTGTTAACCTTCAGAGTTACTTTTTCCATCTATTGTTTTCACTGCTCACCGCTGTTCAAGATCATTACTTATACCTTTTGTCACTCCATATTTCAATTGTTTCCGCTCCTCACTCTGTTCGGAGCCAGATTCTGCGCTACTAGTGGTTAAATAAAGATTTTAAACGTTGTCTAGTTGCTCAAACGGGAGTCAGTAACGTGTAGTTTAAGGCTGCGATATACTGATTGAACGTAATGCGTTTTAATCACTAAACTATCACTTTGTAAGAATGGATTGTGCTCCATAAGGATTGTCGTAAAAACTATAAGGAAACGATTTTTGTTCAGTATATCTCATTTTCCGGAATCAACTGTCATATGTGTTTGTCAAATAGTCAATAAGAGCAACTAATAGGTTTTTTCCTGTTTTTAATTTTTTTGCCAGGTTTTTATTGGACTTGTTTTGTAAAGTCTGGGGTTAGTGATTAAAACTTTCGGTTTTAATCACTAGACCATATGTTTAAAGCTCAATTTACGTACTTGGTTTTGAATAGCATCACTAATTCTTTCATTCAGAATATAATTTAAAAGTGAATGCGAAAAAACTATACTTTCTCGAAAAGCCATATCCTTTTATTCTTGGAAATAAAAAGCACTAAATTGCTTTTATCTGTAATTTTCTTCGTATTAAAAGGTTTCATACTTGGTCATAGTCTATGTTTTTTCCAGCCCGATTTAGATATGTCAACTAAATCTATCACGAGTACTGATCCTAACCAGTCTGGTTCATTATTGCCTGTTCAATCACCTGTTCAATTAAGAAAACGTGGCCGACCAAGTAACAGGAAGTTAGGTCAGTTCATTTATGGTGAAATTTTCTCATTGTTATCTGGAAATTCTGACATAATTCAATGTTTTCTGGGTACTTGTAATATTGATGCAAACCTGTTTGGGATGAGTTTCCCTTTCTTTGAATACAAAACATTCCTTCAATATTGCTCTGCATAATCACCTTTACTGATCATAGCGAGTAAACTAAGTGCCTTGATCAATTCGTTTATCTTGTGAGTTAGTATCTGAGGGAGTCTCTGCAACCCCTCATTATGCTCCCTTGACTTTTACTAACTTGCATCACTTGTGGTGTATGTGAGATATTCACCTTTCTTACTTACACCTGTTACTCCATACCGAGGAGCACAGGCCGCACACCAGCATCCGCCATTCAACCCTGTCCTGGGACATCCTTTTCAGCTCTTTGCAGTTGTTATTCATCCTTCTTATATCTGATTCTATTTCCCGACCTAATGTGCTCTTTGGTCTTCTGTTTTCCGCTTTTCTTCAGCATTCCAAGTCAGGGCTTGCCTCGGGATGCAGATTGATGATTAGCGTAATGTATGTCCTATCCATTTCCATCGTTTATTCCTAATTTCCTCTTCAGCTGGGAGCTGGTTTGTTCTCTCCCACAGAAGGCTGTTGCTGATGGTATCCGGCCAATGGATGTTGAGTATCTTGCGTAGACAGCTATTTATAAATACTTGCACATGTTTGATGATGGTTGTAGTAGTTCTCCCAGTTTCAGCTTCGTACGGTAGAACTATCTTGACGTTGGTATTGAAGATTCTGACATTGATATTAGTTTGAAGTTGTTTTGAGTTCCATATGTCCTTTAATTGTAGAAATGCAGCCCTTGCTTTGCCGATCCTCGCCTTTACGTCTGCATCTGAACCTCCTTGTTCATCGATGATGTTCCCCAGGTATGTGAAGGATTCTACATATTCCAGAGTTTCGCCATCAAGAGCTATTGGATTGCTGTTCTCCGTGTTGTATTTGAGGACATTGGTTTTCCCCTTGTGTATGCTGAGGCCTACTGATGCAGAGACTGCTGCTACACTGGCTGTCTTTATCTGCATTTGTTCGTGTGTATGCGATAGGAGGGTTAGGTCTTCTGCGAAGTGCAAATCGCCTAATTGGTTCTGAGCTGTCGATTGTATGCCGTGTTTTCCCTCAGATGTTGAGGTCTTCATAATCCAGTCGACCACCAGAAGAAAGAGGAAGGGAGACAGTAGACAGCCTTGTCTGACTCCGGTCCTTACTTGGAATGCATCTGTCAGCTGTCCTCCATGCATGACCTTGCACTGTAGTTCGTCGTATGAGTTCCGGATAATGTTGACAATCTTCTCAGGAACTCCATAGTGTTGAAGAAGCTTCCATAATGTTCTATCTACACTGATAAACGTTCTCTCGTAGTCGTTGAAGCAGATGTATAGTGACGAGTTCCACTTAAATGATTGTTCGACAGTCATCCGTAGCGTTGCAATTTAGTGGATTCAATGGATCTGATCTATTCAAGAGTTCCTAAAATTATTCTACCCATCTGCTTCGCTGTTCTTGGATTTCAGTGATTGGCCTGCCTTCTTTGTCCTTGACTGGTCTCTCTGGTTTAATATATTTCCCTGATAGTTTCTTCGTCGTATCGTAAAGTTGTTACATATTTCATTCCCTTGCAGCGTTTTCCACCGTCGTTGCTAATTCTTCCACGTATTTCTTCTTGTCGGCTATAATGCTCTTCTTCACTTGCTTATTTGCTTCTATATACTCAGCTTGTGTTCGGACTTAATCTACTCGTGTTCGGCTGTTGTTAATTGCTGTCTTCTTGTTCTTTCTTTCTTTGGTTCTGTTCAGTGTTTCTATAGAGATCCGTTGAGTATGATTATGCTTCTTGAGGCTCAGAACCTCTTGACACGTTGAAGTTAATGTTTCTTTGATACCTTTCCAGTTGCCCTCCATAGTAGTTTCTTCTTCCGTCAGTAGATCCTATAAGGCTTGGAACCGGTTGTTGAGAGCTATCTTGAATTCATTGAGTTTGTCAGTATCTCGAAGGAAGGCTGTATTGAACCTTTGTAGTGCTGTTTGTCCACTTGTCCAGTTCTTTTTTAGCTTCAGTTTTAAACTGGCTACAACTAGGTGGTGATCTGAAGCTGTGTCAGCTTCTCTCCTGGTTCTCACATCTTCCATTGTCCTTTGGAATTTTTTATTGATGCAAATATGATCTATCTGGTTCTCTGTGGTGTGGCCCGGTGAGATCCATGTAGCTTTGTGTATACGTTTGTGTGGAAATATGTACACCTACCAACTAAAATATTGTAATTTTATCTAACAGTTTCCTCTATTGTACTCTTTGACTATAAGACATGGTTTGTGAAAGTAAAAGATAAGCATAGGTTACAGATTTTGATCATAGGTGTTTTCAAACCATTTCCTACGTATTTTCGGACCACTGAGTTAGCAATGTTCAGGTAAGTGATAGGGTGCTAGGCGAAAACGAAAGTTTGGTTAACGAGCTTGTGAATCTCTGGTGATTGGTCCGGCTGAATGAAGTTATTAGGACATCCCATGGTAGTTAATGTATCGACAGTATGCATCGGCACCATTGTTGATGGTTGTGATCAGTATTACCCAATTGGTTACGGTAATCGCTCGGACCTCAACCATTTAGTGTGCACTTACCAGTACAGCTCAGTCCAGTAGTCAATATTTTCATGGACTGATTCCATTTCTGTTAATATTTCTCTAGATATTCAGTTTTATATCGTTTCTTCCGCAAGTTAATTATTCCTTTTTCGAATCATATTCTTTATTCTTGATTTTTTTCTCCGAACACTGATACTGTTGGTACTTATAGTGTAGTAGGACTTGGCTTGATGATTTCATTTCATTGTGATACTTAAGTGTGATAACTCATACAGGTCCACATATGTCCCCGGTTCAACGTTGTTTATAAGTGACTAACCAATTATATGGTTTTGTTACAATTCATACCACTCTAGACACATTTAGAAAACGCTCTTCATTCTTATTTTCTTTAGTAAAATGCTATGATTATATACAAATGTTAATTATGAAAATAGCCATGAATAAATGTAGTTTAGTAAATAAGTGGTTAGTGGATACATGTGCCATAATGTACGGTGTTCAAAAGTTAATACTGATGTACACTTCGTCGAGGGAAAAGATACTTGGTGAGAAAAAAATGTTTTTTTTGTTTAACCCGAATCCCATTTATGTATGTACTCCTTTAGGAAAGTAAGCTTATCAGTGGTTCATATCTCACCCGTTGGAAGTAAAAGCCATTGCTTGACCGATCGGATGTACTTATCATTTGACAATTTCTGATTGATCTACCGTATTGATAGGTTGTATTATTCATTCACTCATTCTTCCACTTAACTATCTTAATTCTTGCTCATAATAATAGCAACGTCAGGAGATTCAGTCTCATAGTAGCCGGTGACCAACTGTTGGTTCATACGCCATTTATTCCTTCAGGATCCTAGAGTCCATGTGCACCATTGGTTGGGAATGAAAGTTTTCCAACTTCCCTAGGTAGATCCTCCGTGTCCACCAACCCGGTTAAAACGCTCGACATTCTCTTTTCGTCCTCTCAATGTCGTAGATAACACCACCACTGCGAGAAGGTAGTGAGTAGGATTTCCCTGGTAGTGGTTGTATACGCGTGGTCATGTAAGAGCGTTTCGAGAGGGGGAATTTACTCTCTTCACTCTCGACCGTACCAGGGCATTTTTTTTTGGGGGGGGGCGTGCATATAATATCAAACAAACAATATAAAAATGTATATTATTCTTATTGCTTATGCGATTATGTTTTATTTATTGTTAGTTCTAATATTTTATTTCTATTCCTCATAAATAGTTCATTTTAATCAGAATTCATTAAATGGATCATCTGATCCTAAACATATCAATAATAATTTTGAAGAAAATTCATCAACCAATGAAAATCAAAGATATTTTATCAATAAAAAAATAAATCAATCCAATTTATATTCTTCAAGTTCAGATGATTCAAATTTACATTATCCACATCGTGTATTACGTCCACGTAGATCAACATCAAATTATTATCCACAAAGAAAAAGACGAAAACATTTACGTTGTGAAATAACTAAAAAATCATTATCTACTCATCGAAATATTCAATATAATTTACAAACTAATTCATTACAAGATAATTTATCCATTAACATTAAACCATGTACACATTTAATAAAAGTTGAAGAAGATCATAATAATGCTATGCTTGAAGATGATGATGGTGTAGATGATGTTGATAATGAAGAGGAAGATGATCAAGATGAACAACAAACAAGACGTTATCCAGTACGTAATCGTAAGAATACTATTGTTTACCAGGGTAAGAATTGTACATAATTTTTATGTATATGTACATTGTTTATTCTCAATTGTTTGTTTATCATTCCTTAAGTATTCGAAATATTATGGTATGGGTTACTTATATCCACATAAGTAGTATAAAATGGTGGTCAGGCATAGAATGTATTTCGATAAGGAAAGAATAGGAACGGAACGTAATTGGTATGGAAATGCATAAACAATGAAATTTGAGACAATGGACTGATATTTACAAAATGAATATTCAAGTTTGAGACGATGAATTGATAATTTGCAAATTAACTATTTACTATATGGTTCTCAGATTTTAGTTAGATGGATTCAATTGTCCCCACTTGTGTTCTTGTTCACCACAATATCAGTAAGATTTGTTTTGAATAATATGATCTATTCAATAAATATACCTAGTTAGATCACAGGAATTGTATTGCACAACATTTAGGGTACATTGGTGTTTATCCACTTAGAAGGGCTTCTTGTTTTTCTCAATATGCTTTTCTCATTTTCGTGTTTTCATTGTCTAAATCATTCTAGAAGTTCTTAAAATTCAGATTCAATGTCGATACGTATAGGGTTATAATCCATCGTCACTTATTTATTTATTTATTTGAACACAAATATTGGTACAAGAATGCGCCAAATATATATGCGCCACACAAAACAATGAGAATTTAAGGGGAAGGAGGAAAAAAAAGATTGATGTAAGGTGGTGTAATAATAATAATAAAAATGGCGGAACAGAAAGTACAATCAGAAGAAATCTTTCAGTTAAGGGAGACACAACCACTTTTCATGAAGAAAGTAAAAGAAGGTTACAGCAGGATCGCCACTGGCTTCCATTCTGAGCCATATCTGATAACGTCTCTAGCCACTGTGTAGCACCATCTCTCAGACCCCAACCAGGGAGTCGTGAAGGACCGACAGAAGCCAGTCCTTTGCAGCTTTCTTTCATACCACGACACCATGTCATGCACTGACCACCTCTCCGCTTTTTCCAACCAGTCCCAGAGTCGGCAAATAATGCACGACGTGGAATTCTCTGGGACGACATTCGTAGAACATGTCCAAGCCACCGAAGTCGGTGTTTCAAGATGGTGACACCAATTGAATTATCATCTCTGTGCCCGAACACACAATGCCGAACCTCTGCATTACTGACATGGTGTTGCCACTGGATGTCAGCAATCCTTCGGAGACAGCGATGATCGAACACAGAGAGTCGTCTAACATCCTCAACTCGGAGAGGTCAGGTTTCACAAGCATAGAGCAAAACTGCTCTCACCGATGTGTTGTACATTCGACGTTTTACAGCCAGACTAACATCACGAAGGCGCCAAAGGTGGCCCAGATTGGCATAAGCCGCTCTGGCTTTCACTATACGTGCATTTATCTCATCACTCACACCCCCACCAGCACTTATGCAGCTACCCAGATACACGAACTTCTCGACTACTTCTGTGTGCTCACCATCCAGAGTGAGTGCAGGGTTAGAATCCTGCCAGTCTTGTAGAAGTACTTTGCACTTCGAAGATGCAAAGCACATACCATACCTACGGACACTGATTGCCAACTGATTAAGTGCGGATTGCATGCCTTGGGCATTGTTGCATAGTAAGACAATATCATCCGCATACTCAAGGTCGAGAAGTCTTTCTTCAGGCAACAGATCCACAGCGCCATTACCTACATCCATCAGAGCTGTTTCCAGAATGTCATCGATGGCAAAGTTGAAGAGGAATGGTGAGATTGGGCAACCCTGCCTAACCCCACTGCTCGAATAGAACAATGGAGAAAGGTGGTTGTATGCCCTCAGTCTGCCTGAGGTGTTTGTATATAGGGCTTTTAGGATGTTGATAAACTTCTCAGGCACACCCTTCTTGAATAGACAATCCCAGAGAACAGTCATGTCCAACGAATCGAAGGCAACCCTGATGTCAAGAAACACTACAATTGTTGACCTTCGATAAGTATGGCGGTGTTCTAATATTTGGTGGAGGGTGAAGATATGATCAATACATCCTCGATCAGAACGAAACCCAGCCTGCTCCTCGCGAGTCAATCTTTCTCGGGTTTTGAACAACCTACGAAGTATGACGGAAGCCAATAGCTTGGACGCAATCGGAAGTAGACTTATCGCCGGATAGTTGTTACAGGAACGATGTGAACCCTTTTTAAAGATAGTTACAACTATCGACTCATTCCATGACGTTGGTACACTCTCTAACACCTAAACCTTTGTAAACAACGTCGTCAGTTCCCTAGTCAGAACGTCACCACCATCTTTAAAAAGAGCCGGAGGTAAGTCATTTGGGTCAGGTGATTTGTAACGCTTCAAGAGTTGGAGTTCCTTGCGGACTTCCACTTTTCAGTGGACAACGAAGTGACCGCCACCAACGGATTGATATTAGCAAGCTGGTTGCAGCTTCTGTTGCAAATAAGTATCGAATCGAGCTAGCCTCTAGGCTAGCTACCACTCCATCCCGTCATCCTCGCAGATTGTTTCACTCACACCAGACTTCTTGCTGCCAGTGGCTCGGATGAGTTGGAAGAGCTTCCGGTAGTTACCAGATGCAGCTGCTGCTTCCAGCTCATCAGCACGCTTCGACCACCAGGCTTCTCGGTCCTTACGCAAGCTTTGCCCAATTTCTTTACGTAACATCCTTCGTTTGTGGTCAAACTCGCGGTCACCCGGAGTAGACCGACGGGCTTCAGTGAGTTGTAAGGAACCAGACGAAACCCAATGCTTATATAGCGGGACGTTTCGCGAACCCACAACTGACTGTACCCGCCATTTTCATGGCGTCATGCAATTGCAACCAATGCTCATCTATACTTTTCGGTGGAGTGGTAGCTAGCCTAGAGGCTAGCTCGGTTCGATACTTATTTGCAACAGAAGTTGCAACCAGCTTGCTAATATCAATCCGTTGGTGGCGGTCACTTCGTTGTCCACTGAAAAGTAAGGCAAGATTGGCGCAGATCAAGGCATGGTGAGAGTCCAGATAGGTACTCCAGAATGAGCGGCAGTCTTGTACACAACCACGCCAGCGGTAGCTGATCGCGATGTGATCAATCTGAGTCCAGGCTTGGGATGCAGAGGGAGGACGCCAGATGGCACATCGGCGGTGTCTGTGCCGTAACTTAGTGCTAGCGAGAAACAGGTTGTGATCTGTGCACAGTTGCAGTAGACGGTCCGGGTTATCTGACCTGCGACCAACAAGTCCTCATTGGCCACCTAAACAACTCTTTTATGTGCCTAGACGCCCGACCTGCGCATTCAAGTCTCCGGCTAGTACTACAATATCTGTCGGACGCACTTTCTGGAGAAGAACAGATAACCGGTGGTAAAACTCATCCTTGATTGCATCCGGGCTGCAACCTGTCGGGGCATAGGCGGGTATGACGAAAAGACATCGTTTCTCACGCCGATTTCTTCTTTGTTGGAACTCTCTAATCTAACAGCACATAACCGACTGTTAATGGGGATCCAATCGATTAGTGCTGCTTCAGCTCTGGAGCTTAGTGCGACACCAACGCCAGCGAGACCATACGAAGTTGCCACAGGGTCCCCGGATAAGCGCACGTAAAACAAGCTTTTTGAAGTGACAGATGTAGAGCGAATTTGTAGTACATCACCAGAGTCTTAAATACGGATCTCGGATAGACAGCAGACATCGATATGAAGACTTTCCAAAGACATAGCCAGCCCTATCTGTTGTCCGACCTGCATAAGTGTGCGAACGTTAAAGGCAGCCAGTTACAATGGTGCACGTGGTTTCAGAAAAATTGCTTCAGTACTCATATTCGGTGATAACATACAGTTTTCAACCGGACAGCGACTCGAGAACGTTTAGATAGAGTCGAATTTCCACCAAAGACAAGCTGCTGTATAAACCGAAAAATAAGTATAGACAGAGTAGGAATAAAAGAGGGTGAATAATGATGTAGTAAATAATAATAATAATAATAATAATAATAATAATAATAATAATAATAATAATAATAATAATAATAATAATAATAATTTGAATCATTTGATTGTTATTTGGAGCGAGAAATGTAGTTTACATAGATATAGAGAGTTCATCATTTGCATGTGGGCTGTGATACTGCCCGGGTGCCCAGACCGAAGCAGGTGGTTATCTTAGGGGGCCACACCCGAAGCCTTTGACTTAATGGTCTAACCCATAAGGCAGTGGACCATCGTAAGGAGATGCATTCCCATGGTAGCCGGTGACCGAGAATTGGCCCATGTGCACCATTGGTTTGAGATCCGGTTAAAGCGCCGGACATTCGCTTTTCGTCCTCTCATTTTCGTAAACAACACCCCCGCCACGAGAATGCAGTGAGTAGGACTTCCCTGGCAGATGCTGTATAGGCGTGGCCATGTAAGAGTATTTCGAGAGGGAGGGTGGACCCACCCCACTCTCGACGGTACCAGGGCATTTGGGGGCCATCGTCACTAGTGATGAATCTCATGAAAACCAAAGGTTTGAGTTGATATTACTATAATCCATTTGAAATTCCATTTTTCATAACTTTTAAGTTAGGTATTAACAAACGTTTAGACATTCTTTGAAAGATAATGATTTCACCGTCTGATTTTTCAGGGGTTGATGCTCTACTAGGTGATTCACTTGTTAACTGTGAATACTCTGATAATATAGTTTCGCTCGGTGATTACTGACAAAATACAGTCTTCTGACCATCTTAATCAGCAATGCAAGGATGTTTAGGATGCGATTCTCTCCTTTCAGATGGGAAATGTTGCTTAAGGATTGGTCTGCGTCAGCGTTTGAATTAATGATAGGAAGTGAAGCAGTTGAAGGTACCAACTGCTTCATTTATCTTAGGAGTCCGATCAATCCTTATGGTCTGATGTCTGATGAAATCTCAGCACGTATTCAGAAAGCTAATTTGACTTTTGTCAACCTGCGTCACTTGTGGTTTGAGAGAGATATCTGTCTCCTAACTAAAGCTTAATTTTACAGCACAACAGTTCGCGCTGTTCCAATTTATGAATGTGAAAAATGGTCATTAAGAATATAAGGTATTCGTGAATTACTAGTATTCGATAATAGGTATCTTTGATACATTACTCGTATATTTTGGGATCATTGTGTGATCTATCCCTGGGTTAGAAAAAGGGTACTAGGTAAGGATGGTAAATCGCTTGAACAGGTGGTAAATATTCATCAGCTGAAGTGGTTGAGTCATGTATCACAAATTTCTAACCACTGTCTACCTTAATGGGCGATGTCGTGTGATGTAGAGAAGTAGGATGGAAGAAAGCTAGGGGCGGCCAAACCGAAACCTAGCATCAGTCACTGATAACCAGGTTTAGCCATGTTATCATGTATACACTACCTGGTTGGGGTCCACATGCTTATCGTAATCCATGGTTAGAGACTTTGACATTGCTCAAAATCGTTTGTAATGGCACAGATGCATTCATTCCTTGTCTTTCCACAAATCCTGAGATCCTAAATTCATCATAACCTTACTTTTTATTTCACTGATTTATATTTTCGGTGCCTAATCTTTTTCACTACCACTGATAGTGTTACTACCTGTACTACTGTGGGATTGTCCCTTGGAATTTCGTCTCGTTACGCTAATAGAATGTGGCACC
The DNA here is from genome assembly GCA_944470205.2 of Schistosoma margrebowiei. Taxonomy (NCBI): domain Eukaryota; kingdom Metazoa; phylum Platyhelminthes; class Trematoda; order Strigeidida; family Schistosomatidae; genus Schistosoma; species Schistosoma margrebowiei. The sequence goes on along the minus strand of OX104029.1, from coordinate 3,350,604 downwards.
TTGTAGAGATGTACATATTTGCCAGGTTCTACTTTGAGTTTGACTAACTGAGAATTTTAGACGATTTTGGGGTGCAGTTTTCTCAGTTCAAAATGTTTGTCTAGAATTTTATGCACAGAGGATATTTTTTTCAGACCCAGTTAATCAACAACCATTTGTTATCGAAACATACAAGAGTTCGCGTGTGTTCATATTGCTCTATATTTGGTCGAGGACTTGTTAAAGACTCTTGATATGTAACTGTATATCGTATAACAACCGTTTCACTCTAGTATGGAACTCCGGGGTAGTGTGTATCCATGGCGTTAAAACTCAGACATAAGGTAACAAACTCAGTAAAACGAATCAACTTTGAACAATTATATGGACAAGTAGAAAATATATAAACCAATTAATAGAACAGTTAGTTTATCACTAATCAGTTATAAAATATAAAACATTCTATAACAAAATAACAAGCTATTCATGAGTAATACAGTTGTAATACATAAATTTAACAGTGTAGCGCAAAGCCGTTAATAAATCTATTCTTTTTTTTCAATCGTTTCATGATCTCAATCAAAGAACTTAATAACCTCCACAACCTTTATACTGACAATTACCATGTGTTCACTAGTGACTAGCTTCGTGAGGGAATTCTCGGAGTTCTAGTGAGAAGCCATGACCATTGGAGCTAATCGGTGTCGGGTAGAGACAGGTATCTACCTCAGTACAATGGAAGTTGGTCGTGCAAATTCGTGGATTAGTTGAGGTAAGACATTAATACCGTTGGATATCGGCCGGCTCTGGTCTAGAAGTTAAGCGTTCGCTCGCGAGACCGAAGGCCCTGGGCTAGAATCCCGCGAGCGGGATCGTGGATGCGCACTTTACTGAGGAGTCCTACAATTGAATGAAACGGCCGTCCAGTGCTTTTAGGTTTTCATTAGTGGTCATACATCAATTGGTTCATGATCTCAATAAAAAAATTAGTAATCTCCATAATCCCTATACAGAAAATCTATATTCCCTTAGTAAATTAGATTAGATCTTGAAATGTTCAACTAATAATAACTGTACATGGAATAGAATGTACGTAATTATTATTCTGACTTGTGTTCTTTTAGTTCGATTGAGTTAATAATAAATTTCTCAAAAGTTCTTTTTTTCTTTTCTTTCAGTTGAAAATTTGCAGAATAATCATAGTAATAGTAACAATCATGGTGTTCAACAACATCAAAGAAACTGGTTAGCCGGTACAGGTTATCATAAAGAAAGACGATCACGTCAATCGAAATCCAAGTGAGTGTAGAGGGTTTCTGCTTATATATATATGCGACCTCCCTGACCCACAAGGCCTCCGAATGCCTTATTGCGGTTGACGGTGGGAGTCCGCTTTCATATGGCTACGGGTATATGGCCACTGCCGGTGGAATTCTATTCACTACATTTTTGTGGCAGAGGTGTCTTTTACGGAGTTGAAAGGACGAAAAACAAGTGTCTGACCCTTAGACCGGGTTGGTGGGTACGATGGGTCCACCTAGGGGAGTTGGGGAACGCTTATTGTAAACCAATAGTGCATACGGACTTCAGGATCCTGAGGGAAAAATGACTCATGAAAATGTTGTTATTCACTGGCTACCACGGGACCGCATCTCCTGACGTTGGTGTATTGCCTTATGGATTAGATCACCATGTCAACGACTCGAGGAGTGGGTCCCTAAGAAAATCACCTGTTTCTGTCCGAGCCCACACACAAATTGAATGATAACTACTATGTGTATCGCATATTTATTTTTATGCCCCCTTGTATCAATGTTTATGTGTTTGAATAAATAACCACTAGCTAGTATTATATGTATTTATGCATACATATGGTAAACGTGTGGCGCATATATATTGGCGCTCTCTTGTACCAATATTTATGTATTCAAATAATAATAATAATAATATGGTAAACGAGATTTCAAGTGGTTATACATAATTTGCGTTAAATCGTGTTTGATCTAGATTTTGTGATAGTTAGGAGTCGTTAGTAAGGTGTACACGAAATCTTGAGGAACTAGTGTTCTTTGTGTGTAGTAACCGTCATTTTTAATTGACATCCACCCGAGAAATCAGTTTAAAAGAATGTTATATAAAAATACTAATCATGAATTATTTCACTAATCACCTAACATTAAATATAAGTATATATTGGTAATAGTTAGCTATGGAATTCAAGGTGCAGATTTCATCGTTTTCGATGCCCGTCAGCTTGGTGTACGTGCCTGTATCTTTGTTGTTGTTCACATTTAAACTGGAACATATAACTAAACACTACAAATGCCAAAAAGTCGTTATCTTTCCTCATACACACCTCAACCTGTTGAGTCATCATAGTTATTAATTTATTCAGAAGAGATAAGCTTTATTACTTTTACGATGGTTTGTCTACACCTTATTGTTGATATTCAGTTTGATACTGTTATTGGCTTCACGTTTCACCAAATTTAGACACTGATATCGAGTACTAAATAGTGAAGATGATTCACCGAATATCTCTGACAACTGGTTTACTGTCTCCTCGAAACTGAGCAATATGTGGTCAACGTAGTGTGTATGTTCATTACTTCCCAACTTACGCATCAGAAAATCGAGTCTTCCACGCGTTGTCTTGTTAGCAGAATTCTAATGCTTGAACCACATGAAATTGGTATTTCCACTTTCGGGGTCGAAGTTGAATTCTAGGTTGCTTCTGGCAATTGCATCTCAAGATGTAGTTGAGTTAGCGTGTGAACCCAAGCAGTGGATGTTAAGCTGTTGCGTCAGAGTTTCTAACAACTGCGTTTGTGCATCAAGTTGTGTTTGCTGTTGTTGTAGTATTCGGTTGAGTTGGTCATCTGATATCGGCATCTTGAATGTTGTTTTTCCTTTTCCTCGTCGCCACTGTTATTATTACGATTCAGCTACTCTTATTTCTTAGTATTTTTGAACACTTATTCACTTGACAAGTCTCCAAATCAGAACACGGTGGAACAGGGATGTAATTGTATTCCAAATAACAAGGTTAAATAGAAGTAGGGATTACAATAAGAAAAATGTTAGTGTATTTATAGTTTTTTTTATCATGAGAAGATTCTCGAGTCTTCTCCAAGTTTTCGCTAGCTCTGATTGGTTAAGAAATAGTCAATCAGCGTGCTCCAACACAATCCTTTACAGAAAATTCTTTATCCCACTAACAGGTACGCATTGTAATCAGTTGTAGTTTTAACGCTTATACACTAAATCTCTACAAACCTAGTAAGTGACACTTGTAAAGGTTATAAGAAGTTGATAGAATAATGATATTAACATCTTAAGATGAAAAGACTTTTTCACATCATAATAGAAAACTGTTTATTCTATTTTCTAATATTTTTCTGCTTAAAACGTTATTCGTTTTAACATTCCCTACTTTCTACATTTTTTAAAGTCATCGTAAAAATTTAGAACATTGTGGTTCAAGTAGTAGTAGTACATCGTCTTCTTCATCAACATCATCGTCAAGATCTCATATTTCTGATAGATTATTCTGTAATCGTAATAATTGGCATAATCGTTGGCATTGTTCTTCCACTAAAGAGAATAATGTTCCATTAACAGTTGATAAAGATGAAAAACGTTTTCAACGTCGTATTAATAAAAGTATTATACATGCTAGATCAGAGCTTATGCCTATAAACAGTCATCAACTTGGTTATGAAGTATGTTCTATTCATATATTATTCTTTTATAAGTTATACATATTCTGTAAAACAGAATTTTTTTAATAGTTTGTACTGGTTTATAGAGATAATTTTTTGAATCTAACTGTCGTATTATAATAATAAAAACAATCCAACTCGTTTACAAGGTACTTGAGTATGCGCTATATTCTAAGTGTAAAGGCTAATGATACTAACACTTGGTCGCTTAAACCGAAGCAGATAAAGCTGGGTTGGAATCTAGGAGTTGGTGACTGAAAGTCAAACACCTTGGCTAATAAACACTGATCTACAAGAAATCTAATTCAAATCTTTATCTACTAATGAGTAGATGATTGGAATTTTGGCAATTTAATTTGCAGAAGTTTGTTCCAACTTGACAAACGAAAGGTGTTCCGATCTTAACCTTCACATAGCGGAGTCATGAATAGGTTCTACCGAGGAGTCTTATTCTGCGACGAAATAACTGTCCAGTGCTTTATGGTTTCTTATGGTATCTCAGCTGAGACCAATCTAAGACTTACAAATTAAACCAATCTGCAGAGGAACCCTTCAATTAAAATATATTGTTTTGATGGATTAAAACACCACCGCACTTTCCAAACATTGATTCGCGCGGATTTATAGGTCACTTCGACACTTAATTTGGTTTTCGGTAGCTAATTGTTGTTACTAGGTAACATAAAAAATGGTCAGTTCAGTTAAGATGTATACGAGCCATGTGTATTGTAATTGACTAACGTTTTTATCATATTTTAGAATCTGAAGATATCCTAATCAGAGAAATTTCAAGGTAACAAGAACATTGAAGTGTTTTCATTCTCCTTGTTACAATATTTTACAAACATTGTGATTAACTATCAGAAAAAAATTGTTTGTTTAAGATCTTAAGAAGAAAAGAGTGTTTATCGGGATTTACGGTCATCCTACAATACTGACGAATTAATGACCGTTTGAGCTATTCAACGATGACAGTCATAATACCGACTTGATAATGACAGTTGGGACGTAACATGCACACGGAACAGCTTAACAATTATCCGCCATCAACCAACTTATTCCATGCGCGGTGATGGCTGTTGTGGGAGTAGGTTTCAAGAATTCGGTCTGTAAAAACATTGACTGTTGTACTGAACCATATCTACAGGTTCAGACTGCGTGATTACCGTGACTAATGGCTTGATATTTTGGGTGACAATGTCTAAAATCGTCCTTAATAGCGTAGCTGCACTCATTCTTTATCTAGATCCTAGGTTTCTAATTCATCCTTTCTTGAATTGTCTCTTGGCTAGCCTAATCTCGATTATCTCTAAGACTTCAGCATTAAAGAAAAAGACTATCTGATTCTGTGATTCCCTTGGCAGTTTAGTGTTAGGTTGTTCAGTAAAAAATTTGCGTCATGAACTGGTCTAGAAAATATTGTTCTAAACTAGGAAATCCCTGAAGAACTCACCTTTCCTTTTATGAAGTTTGTAGTAAATTCTTACTAATATGATCCATCAGTGATTAGACCCACGAAGTGTATGTTTCTTATCGAGGTATTCAATCGAAATCTAGTTGTTTATATGTCCAATTTCAGTTAATCTTCAAAAGTACGACCATTACTTTGAAATCCTGGGTTCAATCCTTGACACTACTGTTCAGTACCATATTGGAAGTAAACAACTATCTGTACATTAGTACTATTGGTCTCAATGGTTCTGCATCAGTTTTTTCTTTCAAATGTTAATTTGTGTTATCGATCCCTTCCTTTTTCATACACCGTTGTTGTTTACTTTTTAAAGAATAAATCTACGGCAGGAAATCGAAGTTTTTCTACAACTTGCTTGGCAGATATCGAACCAATGTCTATTGATTCATCTGTCGGGTTCGAACAAGTTGGGGGTCATGAAAAACATATATTAGCATTGAAAGAAAGTATAATTCTACCGCTAATGTATCCTGAAGTGTTTTCAAAATTCAATGTAGATCCACCTCGTGGTGTACTGTTTTCAGGACCTCCAGGTAAGTAGTAATCACTTTAGTCTTGCGTGACTGTAACTTGTTCACTTGGTATCTTTCACTCGATCTCAAACTCCAGTGTTCCTTCGTATCTACGTTTCCACTTTATCTTTTCATCATCTTGTTATACTAACGTGATATGGAGACTGTCTAACACACGTATTTACCAGGCTCTATGTTGATGATATTCATCTGTATACCTAAAAGTGTTACGAAAATTCCTGGTCTTATGATAACCATTGGCCTTATCGCCTTATGTGTATACAAACAGGTGTCAAATTATCCTAGATGATTTGTTTCACATCTTAATAATCGGTAAACGTCAAGTGAACGTTTTTTTCTAGTCCTCTTTAAGATTTCGCCAACTACTAGCCTCTCGCACCAACTTTAAAGATATGTAATTTGGTAAGTGTATCCAACTCTTACACTGCTTCTATTCAATTGTAGAAGGGAAGTTACGTAACGTTCTAATGAATTATGCAGAAAAATATTAGAATGTTCTTGTAGAAGAGAGAGATTTGTTCATTTTTGGTATGAAGAACATAATGATGAAGTGATAATAATCAATTTGATTAAACATGAAGGATAGAAAGGGTGTTTTAGACTCAGTGGTCTTGAATGCTGTTAGAGGTATGAGGGCGGTTATCACTTCTCGGTAGCCCACACCATGGAAGGGTTCTTCTGGAGGTACCTTAAAAGGAAGTTGGATTAGAGGTGATTTTAGTGACCTGGGAGCGTGACCGAAGTGCCCAAGGGACAACTGCTTCAGGTCGGCCACACACGACCTTTTTATGGGTAATTTTTGTGTTAGCTCCGTACTTGTTGAGACCTTACCGCCGGAGACGGATATCCGTGGGATAAGGCGAGGTGTGCATTTTTAGGGTTTATTATTATTATTATTATTATTATTATTATTATTATTATTATTATTATTATTATTTGAACATTTGAATATTGGTACAAGAGAGCGCCAATATATATGCGCCACACAAAACAATGAGAATTCGAAGAGAAATAGGAAGAAAAAGCTATGGAGCGCAAAAAAAAGAGAACAATAAAGAAGAGATTTGTGTAATGTGGTGTGGTAGTAATGAGGGAACGGAAAGGCGCAATCGGAAAAAATCTTTCAGTTAAGGGAGACACAACCACTTTTTATGAAGAAAGTAAAAGAAGGTTACAGCAGGATCGCCACTGGCTTCTACGAAGTACGACGAAAGCCAATAGCTTGGACGCAATCGGAAGTAGACTTATCCCCCGATAGTTGTTACAGGAACGATGTGAACCCTTTTTAAAGATAGGGACAACTATCGACTCATTCCATGACGTTGGTACACTCTCTAACACCTAAGCCTTTGTAAACAACGTCGTCAGTTCCCTAGTCAGAACGTCACCACCATCTTTAAAAAGAGCCGGAGGTAAGTCATTTGGGTCAGGTGATTTGTAACGCTTCAAGAGTTGGAGTTCCTTGCGGACTTCCACTTTTCAGTGGACAACGAAGTGACCGCCACCAACGGATTGATATTAGCAAGCTGGTTGCAGCTTCTGTTGCAAATAAGTATCGAACCGAGCTAGCCTCTAGGCTAGCTACCACTCCATCCCGTCATCCTCGCAGATTGTTTCACTCACACCAGACTTCTTGCTGCCAGTGGCTCGGATGAGTTGGAAGAGCTTCCGGTAGTTACCAGATGCAGCTGCTGCTTCCAGCTCATCAGCACGCTTCGACCACCAGGCTTCTCGGTCCTTACACAAGCTTTGCCCAATTTCTTTACGTAACATCCTTCGTTTGTGGTCAAACTCGCGGTCACCCGGAGTAGACCGACGGGCTTCAGTGAGTTGTAAGGGACCAGACGAAACCCAATGCTTATATAGCGGGACGTTTCGCGAACCCACAACTGACTGTACCCGCCATTTTCATGGCGTCATGCAATTGCAACCAATGCTCATCTATACTTTTCGGTGGAGTGGTAGCTAGCCTAGAGGCTAGCTCGGTTCGATACTTATTTGCAACAGAAGTTGCAACCAGCTTGCTAATATCAATCCGTTGGTGGCGGTCACTTCGTTGTCCACTGAAAAGTAAGGTAAGATTGGCGCAGATCAAGGCATGGTGAGAGTCCAGATAGGTACTCCAGAATGAGCGGCAGTCTTGTACACAACCACGCCAGCGGTAGCTGATCGCGATGTGATCAACCTGAGTCCAGGCTAGGGATGCAGAGGGAGGACGTCAGGTGGCACATCGGCGGTGTCTGTGCCGAAAGTTAGTGCTAGCGAGAAACAGGTTGTGATCTGTGCACAGTTGCAGTAGACGGTCCGGGTTATCTGACCTGCGACCAACAAGTCCCCATCGGCCACCTAAAGTAAGGATATGCATTCCCATGTCATCCGGTGACGAACAATTGGTTCTAATGCCATTTTTTCCTTCGGCATACTGGAGCCCATGTGCACCATTGGTTTGAAATCGAAGTTTTCTAACTCCCCTAGTTAGACTCTCCATGTCCACCGTACAGGTTAAAGCGCCGGACATTCGCTTTTCGTCCTCAATTTCGTAAACAACAGTAATGCCACGAGAAGACAGTGAGTACGAGTTCCCTGGCAGAGGCTAAATACGCGTGGCTATTTGAGTAAATTTGGAGAGGGAGAGCGGACTCTCGGCACTCTCGGCCGTACCAAGGCATTTGGGGGGTGTTTTGATCATGAAACAAAGCAATGCTTCGGAATGCGTTTCAAGTTAGCCTGTTTTGTACGGCCAACCTGATCTTCTATTTGCAAAAACAAGTTTACATGTCGATATACATTGATGTTGCCCAAAGCAAAAGCTTGTCTTTTCATACATTCACGAATCATTGGGGTAATTCGAAGTTCAACGGGATAAAATGCTTTATTTTCAAAGACTTCAAAATTGTATTTTCTTCAGGATTACTGTCGTTGTATACTTTAAACTGAATATTCATGGAGAGGATCTCCTTTAGCACTACAGACTTTTTATTACTCATTGTATTCAGAAGACTGCAGTTTATTATCTACTACCCCAAATTCTATTCCAAATTAAAGAACAATTATCGTAGCTGAGATATTAATCGTCAGAATGTCAAATAATAATAATAATATTAGTGTGAAAAGAGATTTCTTCTCTGAAATAGTTATCTTGGTCAATAAAATGCATCCACTTATCTACTTTTAATCAAATATATTAATCTATATAAGCTCATAAACTGTTCTGAATATTTTTAAACTATACTTTTCCTCAGGTACTGGTAAAACACTGTTAGCCAGAGCTCTTGCAAATGAATGTAGTCGTTTAGCTCAAGGTAGCAATAATAATAATAATAATACCGTAAAACAACGTCGTCCTATTGCATTTTTTATGCGTAAAGGAGCAGATTGTTTATCTAAGTGGGTTGGTGAATCTGAACGTCAATTAAGATTACTATTTGATCAAGCATATCGAATGCGTCCTTCTGTAATTTTTTTCGATGAAATTGATGGTTTAGCTCCTGTTCGATCTTCAAAACAAGTAAGTTCATAGTCGATTTTCCACAAATTTTTACGAATCTATAAACTTAGGAGATGACAAGCCTTTTGTACCAATAAAAGTTATCTGTTTACTATCGACTGATTTTGAAAACTAGTTTTTAAAGTTTCAGTGAGAATTAGTGATTGGTTGATTTTAACTTTGTCACATGTAAGGCGCTTTAAGATGGCTGTGTAAGATCACAAACTGAATTAAGTTGGAAATCTAAACTATTAGGTGGCGACTCACTGGACTGAAGATTAAGCACTCACCGTGAAACCTAAAAGTCCCTGGTTTCTATCTTTGACGTAGTGTCATACACCACTAAGAATTATTGTACTAGCAGGAAATATCTGTCCAGTGCTTCTTGGTTTCCAATGGTTGTCTAACTAGAGCTCAGTCCATTATGTAAACCACAAAGTTCAGCTGTCTTCACTACCCTTCCCATTCATACTAACTATTCTAAAAGTTTTACCACCATGAAATACCATCTTCAATAATCTAGTCGTGTTTTATTCATTTCGCTCTCGGTGGTTGTCAAACTTTATGATGATATGTGTACATACATCTAGTAAGAATAGCACGTTCTCGTTGATACCTGTCAATTCATCACGATACAGTTGATCTTAAAAACAGCCTTATCACATAAATGGTTAATAAAAAGATATTCTTGGTGCTCATATTCTAGTTGACCGGTATGTATATCACAAAAATTGTATAAATATTTTACCTCATGATAGGAAACGATATTAAGTAGTTTAACATAAACTAACTAATGGCTGAATAGTTATGAAAATCCCTTTTTCTAGGTTTATCATGATTATTGGAAGTAGAATTGATGTTTTTATACCTTTCTCTGTCTCGGTTTCTCTCCTATTTTTTAAGGATCAAATTCACTCCAGCATTGTTTCCACTCTTCTCAGTTTAATGGATGGTTTAGATAATCGTGCTGAGGTTGTGATTATTGGTGCAACAAATAGACCAGATGCTATTGATCCTGCCTTACGACGTCCTGGACGGTTTGATCGTGAATTCGTATTCACATTACCAACAGAGGCAGTTCGACGTCGTATACTCGATGTGATTACTGCAAAATGGGACTCAAAACCAGATTCATTGGTAAGTTCAATCTCTGAGTAAATAAGGGATGGGATAGAAGGTGGGGCAATGCTTGTATTCATAAGAAATCAAGATGTTGCGCAACTCAGACAATAGATTATGATCACCGCGATTCTTGAATATCCCTGCTTCGATTTCTGGTTGTGTTATGTGTGCATGCTGCTGAAGGATCCCCATACCAGGACGAAACTTCCGTCCACTATTCATTGATTCTTAATGCCACCCTAATTGAGATCAATCGATAACGTATAAATATTAGATTATTGATTATTCATCTTCTATTTTATCTTTGTTTACTACAGTTGACAGTGACATCCTAGAACGATTCTAGGAATGATCTTGAAACTAACCGATCAGCTGTCAGCCAGTTACAGCTGTTGTAAATTAATTTCATCATTCAAAATAAAAATAAAATTTCATAGAATCTGGAGTTTTAGAATTTTAGGGTGGTAGAGCCTAATCCTAACTGTACCCTAAAAATCAAAATTCATGTTGTTACAAAGAAGGATAGAATCGTAAGGGATATGGAATTTGAACATGATTTTTTCTCTCATAAAAATGTACCATCTCTAATAGATTTCTTTCCCCAACCTTGTCTCTGAAGTGTACATCTCTTCATGTCGTTCTCTGGTCGTAGTTACACTAGATACTATTCCTTAATAATCCATAAATCTATAAGTGATTAGCGACTATATCTTCATGAAAATTAGTCAAAATACAAAATCTAATAAAAAAATAGTGGTTTCTCGTTGCAGATTAGATTTATTATTTATTTATTTAAACATGTACATATTTGTTCAGAGGCACCAAATACGTATGCACCACACTTCATTCGATTTATATGAGGGCTTGAATACTACTCGGGTTCCCATACCAAGACAGGTGGTCTTCGTAGAAGGTCACTGCCCGAGCCTCTCACCCATAGATCTAATCCACAAGGCAACGGAATAACGTCAGGAGATGCAGATTCATGATAGCCGGTGCTTGGTCCTACGTTGTAGCTGACTGACTGGTGAACAAAAATCGGTTCATATACCATTTGTTCTCTCAGGATCTTGAAGCTTATATGCAACATTGTTTTGGAATGAGGGTTTGCCAACTCCCCTAGCTGAAGCGTGTATGTCCACCAACCCGATCAAAGCACCAGATATTCTCTTTTCGTCCTTTCAATTTCGTAAACAGCACTTCCACCACGAGAAGGCAGTTAGTAGGATTTATGTGTAAGTGGTTGTACACGCGTAGCCATATGAGAGTATTTCGAGAGGGTTAGCTGATTCACACCACCGTTGAACGTACCAGGATATTTGGGGGCCCAGATTAGATGTGATTACAGTTTAAATAATCTCTCTTCACACTAACAATTGCTATTTCCACTCTGTTAATTTCTATTCGTGTCAAGGCTTGCACGGTAAAGTTGATTTCTGCTCAAATTCAATACTTTTCTTTTGTTCGTTCGTTTTCTTACTTCCTTTTCCCTCTTTTCCAACAAGTTACTTGATCAAATTGCTGCAGCAACGATCAATTTCTCCGGTGCTGATCTCAAAGCATTAACTACAGAAGCATGTTTATGCTGTCTACGTCGATGTTATCCTCAGGTATATAGTAGTCAGGTGAAATTAGCTTTGGAACATAAGTATTTAGTGGTAAGTTGTACTTTTTTGGTAATTGAATGAATTACTGTGTTTTTGTTTGTTAAAGATTTCTATATATAACTATTTTGTTTCACACGATGACATAACGTGAAACGTTTTGGCATTTATTGAGAAATTCAAAGTAAATTTCACGGATTCTATGCACCTCCAGGTTGTATCTCTTCATTTCCGCAGCGGTTTGGAAGACTTCCGGTTTCCCACATTGTAAAAGCATTCCATATACCTAAATTAGTAGCTGCTCTGGTTGTCAGGATGGACATCAGCCTCGTGACTTCCGAAGGAATTCGGCTTTCACTATGAGGCGTTATAACTATTCTAAATGAAGACCTTCTAATTCCCAAAGCAGAGTTTAAATGGATTGGATTATCTTTTTCTGGTTAACGTTTTTTAGCGAGTTAGTTTTCTACGGGATGAGGTCGCTAACTCCATACCCAACCTCCCTCTTTTATCCGGACTTGGGACCGACAGTAACCCCAAAGGGGCTCCAACCCCTCATTTGAAATCCTTAAGACCAAAGGAAAACCAAAGAACACATTACGCCGAGAAATGGGGATAAACATAAGAAAAATCAACAAAAATTGGATAAAACTACAAAAGAAGGCCCAGCACGGAGTGAGTTGTAGAGTGCTGGTTGGTGGCCTAGTTTTCAAGAGAACAGTTTACGAATTTACAATAATATATATATATATATATATATATATATATATATATATATATATATATATATATATATATATCGTCATGATTCAAAGATGACTTCATTGAGTTATCCGACTTTTCACTTATATTACTTATTCTTCCCTTTCTTTTCTCTATTTTTTGTTTATTTTCAAAAGGTCTCTCATGCGGATTGGTTTGAAGCATTACAAATTGTTCATGCATCAAGTGATCGTTTTGATAGTGATGTATCAGCTTCAAATTTAACACCATCAACAAATGCATTATCTTCTACTATACGTACACCATTATCTCCGACATTAGCCAAGTTATTATCACATCATGTTAATAAAATTGTAAATTATATAACACGAATATTATTATTGACTAATTCAAGAAAGTTTGGTTCCTTGAGTAATAATAATAAAGAATTATCTTTATTATTATCATCATCATCACCGTCATCATCAACAGGCATTGTATATGATAATGTTTCATCGTGTATTATCAAATCGAAATTATTCATTCATGGTAATATATCGGAAATTATTATGAATGCTGTATGGCATAGATTAGAGGCATTACATGTAAGTGAGATTAATTTCATAAATTAATTTTTAATATATGCTATCTTCGAAGGTAAATGATGAGTTATCTGGAATGAACACCTCGTTTTGTATTTATTCATTTAAGAAACCGGGTTTCCAAATGTCGTGGTACGGTCGAGAGTGAGGAGAGTTCGCTCTCCCTCACAAAATGCTCTCATATGGCCACGTGCATACAACCACTGCTAAGGAAGTCCTACTCACTGCTTTCTCGTGACGGGGGTGTTGTTTACGAAATTGAAAGGACAAAAAGCGAATGTCCGGTGCTTTAACCGGGTTGATGGATACGGACGGTCCACCTAGGGGAGTTGAAAAACCCTCATTTCAAAGCAGTTGTGTACATGGACTCCAGAATCCTGAATGAACAGATGGAGTATGAACCAATCGTCGCTCACCGGCTACCATGGGACTGCATCTCCCGGCGTTGATTCACTGCCTTGTGGATCAGACCTCTAGGTCGAATGCTCGGGGTTGTAGCCCCTTAAAAAACCACCTGGTTCGTTCTGAGCACCCGGGCAGTATTACAGCCGTCACATAGATCGAATAATTTATGTGGCGCATGTCAGGATACACTAGTAATTCAAAGTGTGGTTCACGTCTTAATATGTTTATACATGTACTTGTGTGTATTTGATTTTCTCCTTGTACATCACTTTTTACTACTATCCCTTCTTCTCCTACTGTCATTTTTTCATGTTTAATACCAAGGTATTCACACTTAATTTGGCCAATCTATTTGCATTCCCTACAAGTCTTGGAATGTGTCCAGAAGCGGCTATTGCACAAATTATCTCCTCTATACGACGTACATTAAATAATTCTTCTTTAACAACATTCAATATGAAATCTCAATTAATCAATGGAATTGTTATTGTTTATCTACCATCAATTGATGTACTTCTTCATAGTTTACCACAATTAACTGCTTCTTATCTTGTTGATAGATTAAATGCATTAGTTGATGAAATCAATTGTGAATTGAATTATATTCCTTCAACATTGAACAATTCTGATCATTTAGAGGGCTCTTTAAACAATAATAATAATAATAATCGATTACAGTATGCTACCATGAAAACTTCACGTCGATTAATCATTATTGGAACGTGTACAAAACCACAACAACAATATTCTAATTATTTCCCTCCAAGAATTGTTCCACCTGTTAACATAGAAAAACGTAATTCACCTATTAAACAGTGCAATAATAATAATAATACAAGTACAACCCATGATAATTGTGTATCAATATTTCCTAATTTAATTGGAAAATCAAATGGTAATATTTCTGTCTTATAATTTTTTATTGAAAATAATTCACTGATCGATCAATTGGTTGAGATTGTTAATTTGATTATTACGTATCATTGTAACTAACTTTGTGATTAATTCAAAGAAGTCGTGGTGTGAATTAATGATTGATGGTAGTTGTCGATCAATCATTATATCATCAGGGTCTATTTATGATCACTGAATGATCTCTGTACTGTATGAGAAGTCGATTAAATTAGTATTGAGAGATTTGTGGAGGTTGCAGAATTTTCGTGGTTTAAATCACTTATTGATATTGATTAAACTGCTATTGAAAACCTGGAAGGGTTAGACAAACGTTTTGTTGTAGAATGGAATCCTTCAGAAGTGCGCATCCGCGATCTTAAGTTTGGGAGTCGAATCTTGAATTTCTTACGTGCAAATGGTTGATCATGGTTGAGAGAGCATTCAACGGTGTGCATGTCTAACTGCAATCAATTTACGATATTGCACGACTGTCATTCATTGTCTATGGTGCTTTCAGGTTTTCATTTGTGGTCTTATTAAAATCTGTTCGTGATTTAAACTGTGAGTATCGATTAAAATTAGAAACATAGTCTCAAATGGGGACGAAGTGAATCTGTTCAGCGATGCTTAATTTTCAGTCGGTCGAAATTGATTCGTTTTTGAAAATGAACTTTCCAGAACCGGAATAAAAAGAAAAGGGTTAATCGAAGAGATGTAGTATTAACATCCTACTAGTCACTATGGAGTGATCGCTGTCATGTTTGTCTAGTCCTTTAGTGCTGATTGAATTCTATCGATCAAATTGCATTGTTTCCAATAGTTTAAGTGACTTGAAATCGTTTGCACTATGTTAGGTAGTTGGAGGTAGTCAGTATGAAACCCTCCTCGACCTAGATTTCACTCTAATCGACAGTCACCATCATGTTTACTAACTATCTCCAATCACATTGAATCAATATTTTATACACGCCATATTGAGTCACTTAGACTAAGAACTGGACTGGAGCTTGATATAATTCAATCATCACTATAGGTTAGACAAACATGACACTAGGTTCTAGTCGATAATTAATCAATGTAAATGGAGCTCACTCTCAGCCCAACTAGCTTGATGAATAATATCTCTGACTGTATGATTATTGTTAAGCTTTATTATGACTCGTGGCAGTTACCATATTTTATTTATTTATTTGAATACATAAATATTGGTACAAAGGGGAACGGAATACATATCCGCCACACAAGTCACGTGATTTATGTGTGGTCTGTGATACTGCTCGGGCACCTAGACCTATGAGACCACTGCCCTAGCCTATCACCTAGAGGTTTAATCCACAGTGCGATGGAGCAACGTAAGGAGATGCAGTCCCATGGAAGCCGGTGACCAATAATTCGTTCGTACGCCACTTGTTCCCTCAGGATCCAGGAGCCCCATGTGCATGATTGGTTTTGAATCAGGGTTTTTCAACTTCTCCTGGTGGATTCTCTCTATCCATTAACCCAGTTGAAGCACCAAACAATACTTCCACCACGAGAAGGCAATGAATAGGACTTTTCTGTCAGTGGCGGTATACGCGTGGCCATGTGAGAGCATTTGGAGTGGGATAGCTGATTCTCCCCACCCTCGACCGTAGCAGGGCATTTGGTGGCCTGAAATTTAAGTTAAGTGAAAGATAGTAGTTAATATGGAGCTTTATCTATAAAATACCCGACTGTGTGTAACGAAACTTTGTACTGCCCCTACACAGTTGATGAACTCTACTGGTTACAACTTTTCACTAAGATACGAAGGAATTACTTCTTCCTTTTCTTCTTCTCGACAGTTTAATCACATTGTACTAATGAGTTGTAAGAACTTGAACTAATGCATTTAACTGACGACTGATAGTAGAAATGGATATTATACATATATAGCAGTATATATAAATATATCAAACCTTTTCACCACTTTATTCATTCTTATTTTTATCTTTAAAATAAATATTTATATTTAGATGTAAACTGTCGAGTTACTAGTGGTATGAATCTCATCGATAAATCTATATCATCATCACCACATTCATTGCATTTAAGATCTTCACCATCTTCGATCGTTCCCAATACAATGCATAATAATAATAATGATAGTAGTGGTAATAATAACAATACTACTAATAATAGTACTACTACTATTGGATTGAATGAACACTTAATGAAGTATACATATGACCATGATTTAAATAGTATTAAATTTCAATTTACTATTCAATTACCAGAATGTCATAGATCATCATCTAATGCTAAACTGAATTCTTACATAACACCAACATCATTAATGAATACAGATTTTATTACAGATAATAAAGGGAATATTACTACTATTCATGATACTACTACTACTAATAACAATAATGATACTACTCATAATTACTTATTGGATTATACAGATTTAGATAATGATTATTTAAAAAATATTGATAATTCATTATATATAAATCATATATTACATAAAATATTCAATAGTAATCATACAGAATTTATGCATTTAGAATTACCTAATAAAGAGGAAAGATTAGCATTTTTTACATCAGTTATTATTAAATGGCCTCAATTAACATCAATGGAATTATTAGATATACGTGATAATAAATCAATTATTCAACAATTATCTAATACACAAATGTAAGTTCATATTAATATCCTGTTTTGTGTTTATTTGTTGTAAAGTAATATGAAATTTTCCCGAAATTTTTGAATAATTGGATATGTTATCTGAATTCATGTTTAATGAGAACTGAGATAAAGTTTTGCATACACCTTTACGGAGCCGGGAATGGAGTTGGTGTGGTGTCTAATGCAACAAGGATATGTTGAGTGAAGTGTTCGGTCGAAGCGACGTTATGTGTAGCAGTCGCTGCCGACGGCAGGACATCTTGATGAGTGCCAGGTGGACATCGGAGTAAGATGATCGGCAGGTCTATAGAGCTATGGAGGTTATTGCACCGGTCGAATCGACATACCGACGGGTAGCGTGGCACTGCGAGCAGAACAACTGAAGAAGTGATCGTTTAAAAGGGGGGACTAGTGTAGTGCATATAGGTAGTATGTAACGCTAATTGGAAGTGGAATGCCTTGCAGCAGAACATTGAGAAGATTGAATCGAAGAGAATAGAAAGGAAAACAGATCTATTGCAGTAACAACAGAAATGAATGAATGATGAATCACGTTAAAAACCACTGAAGGAAGACTTGCAAATAATGTATCTAATGTAGCTTTCATATTTTATGAAGATACCGTAATTTTGCATTAAACAATAAGTTGGTTTTCCTCAACTGAGTTCTCATTCATTACATAAGTACTAGGTAGGTAGTAGGTGTACTTCATAGAATGAGTGAAATATGCATTTAATCATTAGAAGAATACTGAGTTTGACCGTCCAGTATTATTATTATTATCATCATCATCATCACGGAAAACGAATTCCTGGCCATTAAACCGGGTTGGTGGGTACGGTGGGTCCACTTAGGAGAGTTGGAATACCAATGGTTTACATGGATTTCAGGATCATGAGGGAAGAAATGGCGCATGAAGATATTGTTAGTCACCATGGAACTCCATTTCATGACGTCGGTGCATTGCCTTGTGGATTAGATTACCCTATCAGCGGCTCGGGGAGTAGCTCCTTGTTTTTATTTAGTCATCCGGGGAGTATCCTAGATCTCACACAAATTTTGTAGTGCGCGTATTTATTTTGATCTCCCTTAGTTTAGGTGTTCATATAAATAAATAAGTAAATAATAGACATCTGTTTGGTCCTAGTGTAAAACATGACAATATACAGGAGATATGTATTTATTGCGAGAAGTCACAAAATATTTAAATAATACATATACCTAGCCTTCAATCGTCCATTTGCATTTTCCGGTGTGTTTTGTAATCTGAACTGTGTTCTCCACTGGCCTTTAAGTGATCTGCCTAGGCTGTGCTTTCGGTGCACTGAAACTTTTCACTCTGTCCAACAGTTGTTGCAACTTCGACACCGCGTTCTGCTACATACTACTCACATACATCCTTGTCAGCATACGTCCACTACACTAGTCTGTATCTCAACAGAATTAATTAACAAGTCTTATTATGAAAAACACAGATTGTACATTTATATACTGCACTAAGTTCATGACTAAGTACGTATTCTACTTCCACCAATAGCGTGATTCGTTTGTAGTTTTTGAGCCATCGTTTAATCTTGAGGTGGCACTCAGCCCTTTGGTTTCTACTTAGGTACACGGTATGCATAGACTCGCAGAGCCTATCAGTCAATAATGCCTAGTTAAGCATAAAATCTCAGTAAACGTATTTGATGAATATTCACAGCTTTGTCAAATGACTTGTTGACTCCAGAATTGTTTATCTGACGGTTTGATCCTATACACGTGTATTTAACGTTTAGATGTCTAGTTTTAATAGTTATAGAGTTATGTAATTTTTTGATATCAACTCACTTACCAAGTACAAATTTGTGTACTTAACTCCCAACCACTACTGTGTGTAAGGCTCGAGATGCTACTTAGTCGTTCAAACCTGACTCAGGCGGAATGGAAGTGAGAATCTAACATATATAAGCAAATGCTTCCATTAGTAAAAGCCTGGGACACTTTTCACACCGTTGTTGATATTTGAACAGCCACCAACAATCAACCCAATTCACCTACCGAGAGCCGATAAAAACTCTGGAGTTTAATATTTTGCTTAAACTATGTCGAATACGATCTCTCAATATTATAAATATTTATTCACCCATCGATACATTAACTCATTTTTCTTTCCTCACTTCTCTTTTTTTCTGTTTTTTACAGACCTAGTCCACAACCAGCAGTTGAAAAAGATGATGATGATGTTTCAGCAAAGTATAAAAAAGATCGTTATCCAGTAAATCTTTCCCCTGGAGAATTAGCTATTATTGAATCTAGGGAAATGCAATTATTTCGTCGTCTTCGACAAATTCTACGTAGAGTTGTTGCACATTTAGCAAGTTTTCGTCGTTTCACCGTATTCACTAGACCAGTTCAATTAGATGAAGCACCGGATTATTATGATGTTATTAAACAACCAATGGATTTAGGTCTTATACGTGATAAAATTGATTCACATCAATATACTAATGTAACTGATTTCATGAAGGTAATTCTGAGTGTTTTTTTGTTTTATTTTCCAAAAGTTTAAAATTTTTATTTATAGTACGTGTTGAATGCTATCGAAGCGTCCCAATTGTGAGACGCACGAAATCGAATTTCACAGAAGTACTATTTGTCTGAAAAAGCGGTTGTTTATGTACCTCAACTTGTGAGTTGTCTGTGACGTTCTCCGCGTCTTTTTGTCTGAAATAAAAAGGTACTTGGATAGTATAAATGACAGTCGTTAGCTGTGTCTGTTTGATAACGGTTAATCAATAAGCAAAAATTGTTCATACACGTAGAAATTGCTAGGAATACAACTATTTACTGAATATTAATAAGTAGTATGAAACTACACGAAAGTTTTGAAGGGAAGTAAATAAGGACGGAGAATGTAAAACAGATTTAACAGTATATCTATCAGAGATCATTTGAGGCTAGACTTTTATCTCGTCGAATACCAGTTTACTTGTCTAGAGATCAAACGTTCTTTCATATCATCGGAGGGCTTGCGTTCAATTCCTAGTTGCTAAGTCGTGGGTACGCACTACTGAGGAGTTCTATACGGGGTCAAAACGGTTATTTAGTGCTTCTAGGTTCTCAATGGTTGTTCAAATTAGATCGGTTCATGATTTATATGATAACTACCATACCCAACTAAGATGATTTACCCCAACGTTAAACACTGAAAAGTGTGCGTCGTGCATCAATAATAACGAATACTAATAAAGGCAATATCGATCTCGTTCCCTGATCTTTATCACTCACTTTAACTTGTCCTGCTACCTCTTGATACTTTTTTTTTCTGCTGTCAATGGATGCGTACATCAGTCTGTTTAATTTTTAAGTCCTTTAAAACGTTCCTTGTTTAGAGCATCTATGAATGTTCACGTGATTGGATGAACAACACCAATTAGTTATTAAAAACATGTTAACACCTCTTCACTTCAATTTTTCGTCTTGAAGCATATTTTTCACAACAAAACTATTGATTCTGTACATTTAGGTTTCTTATCACTTTATTGAGTATTTCAGAATGTAGTAAAATAGGGTTGCTTTTTCTATTTGAAGTAATGAATACTATCGAGACTATATCAATAAAAAATAAACCTTCCATAACGTCATTATCATAACTGGAACCTAATGAGATCTACTTAAAAATCTATTCATTCGAGTATAGAAATCATGCTTAGATGACAAGATTGACGTGGAATTAATCACTGTTGAAAAGTGTCTAAAGGTTAATGGTTTTACGAGGAAGTTAATCAATAAATATGAGAAGATAATAATGATAGTAACGGATTGTACCGCAGTGAAGAAAAAACCTGATTTCACTCGACTTGTTCTAAAGTGTACTGAAGTATCTGCAAAGGTTGAGTATAGACTAAGAGCTTCATTGAGAAAAAACTTATCCAGCAGCAAAACTAGCCTCAATATATCAAACAGGATGATCGTTAAGACCTTAAAATGTGGATAAGTACTCACCTTATGTTACCTCCAGTTGTGTATACCAATTTATGTTTGGGTGCTGAAGTACATACATTTAGAGAACAAAAAGGAAAGTTAATGTTCACTTACTTTTATACACACACTCTTTGGAGGATACCGCTTCAATGAGTTCGCTAACATAGTTTCTGCACAACCTGAAAAAAGCGTTTACTCACACAGAGGATGATCTCCGAAGTTTCACATTTTCATTTATTCTCCCCCACCATAACATTTCTGACTATTTCAGAGTACAGTAGTGTACTCTATAATAATTTAGATCCATGTCAAATGACTTTCGATGTATTTGTTGCGTTTATTCTACCATCTTTCTTACCATTTTGAAACCTAAACATGTTGTTTAAAAGTACAAACTCAATAACGTGTCATTCAGCAGATTATTCTTACACTATGGCTTATAATAAAAAGTTATTAAATTGCAGTTTGGTTTGTTTTTTTGCTTCGCTTTTATTTTTGCCTGCATACTTTTACAAGGATGTAGAATTAGTTTATCTGAATGCATTGGAATATAATCCACCGAATATACCACGAAGTCGAGATATTCGTTCTAGAGCATCTGAATTTTGGGATGAAGCATGTTTACGCATGGAAGAAGAATTACAACCTGTTGATTTGAATGAATTATGTGAAGAGGTATGTATATCACAATTGTTATTGCTTCTGTCTGTACTACATATGCACACTACATTACAATCATTTACTAATCATTAAAAATCTTAAATGATATACCAGTAAAATATAGTTTTTTTATTGGTAGTTTTCAGTGGATTAGATAGTTAGGGTTAGTCGACAGGAAGTCCTGCTCAAACATTCATGAGAAATACAGGAGCACTTGAGGTGGGTTTAGCGTCCGCTTTAAGATTTGAACACGTCATCCGGCTTCACATTTTGATAAGGTTTTACTACTGAATTGTTTGATTGTTGACTACTCTGCGGAAGGGTTGAGTTGTTTACACTTGATTAATTACGGAGCATTGTCATGTTTATTTCGTATCTTCAGTGCTGATAGGATTCTGTCAGTGAATTTTCAATGTAGCTACCAAACTGAATGACTCGTGTGGTGTGTTGAGATGTTAGTAGCATTGTATAAGTTACATAGATTTTTACTGAAGCACACTAAGAACGTTCTCTTCAATTTGTCTCTTTATAGGTTGACAACTATGTGTACTTTTCTTTAAAGTTGTTGTTTACATGTGTGTATGTGTGCTGAATTTAATGTATGCGTTTAAATTGCAATTGATTGTAGGCAACTCAAGCACGTGCAGCACGTTTGTCTCATGCTCAACTAACTAAAACTCCGACCTCGATGCGTCATTCAAAACTCAAAGGATCAGAGCATCAATGCTTCAAGGGTACGGATCAAACATCTCAAGGGACTGGTGTGAAGCCATCATTACCTCTTCCACAAGGTTATCGTTATAGTCGGAGGTTGCATGTAAGTGTGAAGATAGTGATCCTAATGGGATAAAAAATGGGGAACGTAATGATTTATAAATTGGCTTATTTAGGATCTTTAGGGAACTGTTGTATGCAAGTTTTTTGATCGTCTCTTGCCTTTTGTTGGTCCTTACATTATTGATGGATATATTAGTTATTCATGAGAAAATTACCCTATAATCCTGACATTACTCTGTTATGCCTGGCGATACGCAACCGTTGGACACAACCCATAAATGCGATGATGTGCTCTGGCTTGGGCCTCCAAGGCCACTACCATCTTGAGTGTCATACAGTTGTGTTTTCCACGCACTATACATGCCATCCGAACTGGACACCACCAATCCGCCAAGAGCAACTTCGTTAATTTAGCGAGATGAATCGTTGAAACCGTCGGATTGGAATGATTGTATATAAATGAACTCAATACCAATTCCACCATCGCTCGCACGAGCATAAAAATAACTAACAACCGTGTCGTATGGTGGTCGCAGCCGTTGTCGTACTCGCTTACTTTCCAATCTCTGTTTTACATACCAAGCCGATCTGGCCCACATACTGAAGTTTCGGTATGACATACTGCTTTAGTACCGCTGTTCGTTGAATTGTTGATAATGGAGAGTCCATGATCTTCCTTAACACAGTCATCGTAATTATAGGTTTTTGTATAATACCATGATAATTGAACCATATACCTAGGTACGCAAAATAATCAGTCACACTGATACGGTATACAGAAAACACTCCAATCTCATAGGTCTGATGAACGACACAGTCTTCGCCGTTAACCGTCAACTTTAGGCTACTTAGTGATTTCTATAAGATCATCATGCAGTCAGTGATGAGCTTCTGCAAAAATTAGATTTAGATAAACTTTTGTTTATCCCCTTTACATTCAGGGTGAATCACCTATTCTAGAACTCAGTGACATTCTTCAATTACAGACATCAAACAGGCGTCGCCGTACGACTTCATCTAATTCTTCCTTAAAAAGTCCATCAAAGTTACAATCAAGTGAATTAGACTGTGATATTGATACATGGTCTTCTCCTGGAGTAAGTTAACAAATAAATTGTGAGTTATTCTTTTTTATGTATTTTTCCATGGTTTAAAACAATTCAAGGAATCTTTCTAACAATGAAATAAAGGATTTGTGGAGGTGTTCATGTTAACTAACTCGAATAGTAGCGTGATGTGAGCTGCTTATATCCACATAAGTAGTACACCATGATAGTCAGGAATAAAATGTATTGCGGTAAAAGATCGAGAAGGACTCACTTTCTCCTTCTGTTATGAGAAAGCATCATCATTTAAGATGCTCGTTATTTTAGG
The DNA here is from genome assembly GCA_944470205.2 of Schistosoma margrebowiei. Lineage (NCBI taxonomy): Eukaryota > Metazoa > Platyhelminthes > Trematoda > Strigeidida > Schistosomatidae > Schistosoma > Schistosoma margrebowiei. The sequence goes on along the minus strand of OX104029.1, from coordinate 3,326,654 downwards.
GGAACATCTTACTTCTGTCACACCCTTAAACCTTTGGATTGATTCTTTTATTCTTACCATCCTCCAACCTACGCACTTGGTATCATAAGACCCTTAGGAACGAGTGTTGTAGTTCTAGTATGTCATCACTGTTGAGAATACAAATAATCACTCCATGGTTCAGAAAATTAGAGAGTAACACTCGTCTTCACATTTAATGTATTATTAAAAACAATGACTGATAGAAAATTCATTCCTGAATATATCAACAACAGGATGTAAATATCATACCCATCGAACAAATTCATGGTTATTTATACTCCTTAGCCTAATGTGTACCGTAAATCTAACAGACGAGTCTTATACATGGGAAAAAGATGCGCATTATGAATTCCGCTACTATTCAACATATATCTCTTCTTAGTGGATTAATTTCTCACTATTAACTATAAACCTCTTTTTGGACGTTTGTGTATGTGTATGACATTTTTATTCATTCATATATCGTAGTTTTCTCTTTTCTTATTAAATTAAACAGCCTACTTTGATAAAATCATTTGAAGAAAATGAATCTGAACCTTCTCAATTGATGTCTAATGAACAGTGTATGTTTTACTCAGTTATTATTATTATTATTATTATTATTATTATTATTATTATTATTATTATTATTATTATTATTAATCACTGGTTACAGAATAGATCAGCTCAATTGTAACCAGGTGGATGTTCATGTATTAGGGCTTTCATGCTGTAAATGTATATTGTATTTTTGATAGTATTGACAGTCGAACTTCTTTGAGAAAAGCGCTGATGTTATCATTTCATATCATACTACCTTAATGTGAATACTGGTTATATAGGACAGGTATTTGTGTGTTGATCCATCACTACTTTTCACTTGAGGTCCTAGATATGATCATGTCATACAATGACTTATGACGTTATCAAGACGTGACTCTGAATAAAAGAGTCAGTAGCAGTATTTGTTAGCACAATAATTTTCAAACCTTCTTTAATATTACGTCAGTACTTATAGTTGAAATTTATGGTTACTGATTGTTGGGAAGATCTAGAAATCTCCTCGAAAAAAAAGCCAAGAAAGGCTCTGAAAACACAGAAGCATCTTATACAATAAGTATTCACTAGAAGTCACATGTCGAGTTTTTGATCGGATAATTACTTATATTATGTTTAGTAGCATTCTAGACTTTTTCGAAAACCCAAGGCCAACTAAAATACCATGCAAACTATATTTTTCGCACATAAGCGAACCTTTGGGATATAAAGCGTTTCTTCCATATCTCGCATCTTTTCTCCTGTGTTTAAGTTGTTGTGTAGATCTAGTCTAGTGGTTACTAGAAGAGCTTGAGAACCGAATGTAACGTTCACTTAGAAGACTTATCACTAATCATTTCAAATTAGTCTAAAACATGCATGTTAATTACAATAATTCTATTGTTATAAAAATGGGTAACTCCATTTTGTTTTCAGTTTATGGATTGTGGAGATTGTTAGATTTTTTATTGAGATCATGAACCGATTGATGTTAGACCATCATTGAAAACCTGGAAGCACTGGACGCGCGTTTCGTCCTATTGTGGTACTCCCCATTGGCAGTGCCTATTCACGATCCCGCTCGCGGGATTCGAACCCAAGGCCTCCAGTCTCTGATGAGAAGCCGTGAACAGGGCAGCTAACCCGTGTCGGCTAGAAAAAGGTGTCTACCTTAGTACAATGATAGATAGTCGCGCAACTTCGTGGACTGGTTGAGGTTAGACATTAACACCATTTTGTTTTCATGGATAACAGGTGAACCAATACAAAATACAATTAAATCACTTTTAGTAAACTCTATACCTTATCATACTCTTAGAATATCATCAGATAAAAACTGAATTATAATTATAAATTATAACTATGTACAATAAAACCACAACTTTTCGTATACATATATGTTATTAACCAATCATATTGGAGAACCGATTAAACACTTTATGCTGATTGGTCCACTGAACCAGTAAATTAACCAATAAGATTATTTGCTGGTCATATCGTAGCATAAGTCATAGTCGGAGCTGGAGAAACATCTGATTGATTACCTATCCCAATTGATACAAGTATTATATATTATACTATCGTGACAATTTGAACAACTGGATTTCTCCAAGATTGTTTTTTATCCTTGGTTAATAAATTTATCGGTTTATTTGTTGATTATAATTATTTTTTACAGCGTCAAATTTATTTAAATCACCACTTTCTGAAGATTCATATAATCGACCACGATCCAGTCCAAAATCTCATGATGATCAATCATTTAATCGAACACCATCACCTACTCTTAATATTACTGCCAATACTAATACTACTACTACTAATCCTACTCCTACAAGTACTTATACACCAATCCAAGTGGATCTGAAAAAGTTAAATCATTTCCTTAATGAAATTGTTCTACAAACTGATGGTTGGCCAACATTACAACTGATCAATTTACATACAGATTTTTCTAATTTAATATTTTGTAAATATGCACATGTTACTGATAGAATGTCATTGTCAGATGTAAGTTTACTTTTTAAAACAAAAATCTTTGTATGGCGTGCTTAAAATCTCATCTGGTAGTGATTAGCTTTTTGAAATCTCACTAAATTTGATTCATCGGCACTTTAGTAGTGTATTAAATGATTAAAAGTAGGTCACAGGAAACTGTGGTAGACATCGATTTCATAGTAGTTGGTATTCATCAGCACAGAGCACTTTATGTCTCGAGGGAATTGATGGACTTTTCGGAACTCGAACCTAACTCAAGGAGATGCATGAAACAAAGCTTCGATTACAGGTATCTTTAAGTAACTCACCCATGGTAGTGTCAAATTAATTTTTGAATGAAAAACTTGCTAAAATCATTGGGTAATAATTCTAGTCAATTACAACCAACTTGGTATCCATCATACGTGTTCATCTGTACAAGTTGTCATGCCATGCATTAGCAGAGCATGGTGAAATTAACAACACGTATATAAAAATAGTTAAATCAATAGTATAACATATATAACTGTCTAAAAAATAACACATGAAGAATCTCGTCTTGTAGAAGAGAGTGAGGGAGATAATGAAAGAATATATTTCTCATTTTACCCGTATCATCCAGAGTGTTTATTTAAACCAATTATTACAATTATCATCCTACTTTGGATCCATTATTTAATTTGCATTTTGTGATAATTATACATCATTAGATACCGGTGCTGCGAAACTTCAGTGTCCTAGATTCAACCTAGTGTGTTTGTTAATCAGTATGATATCTCCACATTTTTTCTGTCATAAACTATAATGAATCAGTTTGTGTTTCATGTGCAAATCTCCTAATCCTACTAATCACACGTTTAGAATTATATTCGACTGTTAGCGTATGTGGAACGTTAAATATTGCTAGATAGTTTATTATTTTTTTATTTAAACAACAAATATATTTGCGCAACACTTCGTCATTCGATTTATGTAAGGAGTCGGATGCGGCCCGGACCCTCATTGGCATCGGCTGTGTACGCGTGGTCATGTTAGAGCATCTCGAGAGGAATAGATGATTCACACCACCCTTGACCATACAAGGTACTGCCAGATAGGTGGCGGTTCAGTTGTCAATATAAATGCTGTGATGGGAATGTGTATTTGGTTGATATAGAGTCCAGATTACATGACGTAGCGTATATTTTAGGTTTCACATCTAGAGATAATCTATTAAATATGAAACAGTCATCCAAAAGTATCAGAATTTGGTTTGGTTTTTGTTTTTCTCGGCTGATGTTATTCACATGTTTTTCTCAATGTTCAATGGTTGCTCAACACTGTATGCTTGTTGATTCTTCTGCTCGTTTCTAAAGCCTTATTAACCAGTTTACTGATATACACTACACTGATGTATGAAGATGTTTAAAAATGAAATTTCCGATGTATGGAAAAAGGATTTCTGCTACTACCTACTTATTAAGGATTAAGAAATGTGACGGATAACCCCAACAGTTTTTTATATATTAATAGTTGAATTCATAAGTCGATTTAAGCTAGCCCACCATTGAAAACCTGAAAGCACTGAACGGCTGTTTCATCCTAGCATAGGACTCCTTAGCAGTACGCACCCATGATTCTGCACATAGGACTTGAATTGAGAACATCTGGTTTCGCTCTCGAACGCTTAACCTCCAGACCACTGAACCGGCATTCACCCTTATCTTCAGTACCGTCCAGTGCCTCTACGTTGTCTAGTTTTAATCGATTCATGAGTTCAACTATTATAATTATTTTTAAGAGTTGAGATTGAAGCTACACAACCATTTCAAACGTGGAAGCACTAAACGGCTGTTTCGTCCTATTATGGGACTCCTCAGCAGTGTGCATTCACGATCCCACCTCTCGAAATTCAAACCCAGGACCCATTGGTTTCACGCTCGAACTCTTAGTTTCTAGACTATTGAGCCAATACATCCACCATTATCTTCAGTGAGTTACTATCTCACAACAGATCCGGTTGAACTCCATTGGTCATGGTTTCTCACTAGAATTTCAGGATATACCTTTTGAAGCCAGCCACTAGTGAGTATATATATGTATACATATACTTGTATAGTTTATTTTAATACATGTTGTAATTGTTTTATTTCTATTATCTTTTTCCCTTTTCTTTTTCTTGATTATTGATGAATTTGTTAGGATTTCGAGAAGATATTTGCAATTTATCAAAATGCACACTTCTAATTCTCCATAATACACATTACCATATTTAGGTGTTTTCTCAATTCATTATATTAATTTTATTATGTTAACATTTGTAAACCTCAGGTAGGTTTAGGTTATTCTATATTTCTATTTGTACATTCGTATTACCAATACTAGATATAATGGCATATATATATATATATATATATCATATGTGGGCAGCTTTATCATTCTCTAATATTTTCCCATCATGATCACTAACATGTCCACATTCTTCTTTTGATTATATTCTTGTTGTTATTGTTTTGCTCTGCTCTCCTTCTTCCCCCTTTTTTTCCCTCCCTTTTTTTTTGCTAATAAGATTTTTTGTTTTGATACAATGAATTAATAAATAGTTTTTGTGTAATGCTTTTTGTTTTTTTTCTTCTTATCCTTCTCAATGTGTGAATACGTGTTTTATATGTTAAATAGTTATATTTATTTCTTATTTGTAACCATGTTAGGTATTATTATAATTATAATTATGACTTTTACTAGTGTTATTCTCTTGTTATTAAACTTATTAATAAATAAGAAGAGAAAGCTGGTTCCACGAACATAAACACATAACAACAACAACTACACATACACACACAAATAGAGTAAGTTTTATATGAAAGTTTATTGCATTTTTTTCTCATTCGATTTTGTTTTATCTCCTTGTGTAACACGAGTTACTACACATTTCCTCTTTTTCTTCTTCTTCTTCTTCCCTCTTTGAATCAATCCTTAATTCCAAGTACACCTGCCTGTATGTCTGTCTATCTATCAGTTTGTCTTTCTCTCTTACTCATTGTTACTATGGCTATAGTTTATTTATGGGATTATATTGTTCGGCTGAAAAATGTGTACAATCTTATTCTTTGATTATCAATTATTTTCTAGAATATTTCACCATCGCATATTACTATTACGTAATACCACTATTACTTAATAGTAATAATATTGAACTTTATATTGAGTATATATATATATATATATATATATATATATATATATATATATATATATATATATTATTTAGGTATAAGTTCCCCCTCTCTCTGTTTGTTTTTGTCCTATCTGTTTCTATCTATCTATATATCTATATGTGTATATTTATATGTATTTTAGGTAATTTTTTCAATTATTGATTTATTGTGAACTTTGTTCTCTTGAAGCACTTTATATCAATTTATGAACCAAAAAGAAAAGAAAAACAAGCCAGCAACCAATTATTAGTAATTTTATATTAATATAAATAGGTATTATCCAATTTTTTTTAGGTGAATTTTTCTTTCTTTTGTACTTTTACAATAATTAAATGTTGATTACGTAATCATTGTTGTTGTTGTTGCTACCAGTGATAATAATAATCATTATTATTATTATTGTCACTACCATGAATTTCTTAATTGTTTCATCAAAAGAATGATAATGAATTTTTGTAGACATTTTTCTGTTTTCTTTTTATTTATTTATTTGAACGCATAAATATTGATACAGAGGAGCACCGAATACATATACTGTCCGGATGCCTCAACCGAAATATGTAGACTTCTTAGTGGGCTAGACCTGGAACCTTTGACTTAAAGGTCTAATCCACAAGGTAGTGAAGTAATGTAAGGAGATGTAATTCCATAGTAGCCGATGATCAACAATTGGTTCATACACTAATTGTTCCTTCAGTCAGTCAGTCAGTTAGTTACAACGTAGGACCAGGCACATATATGCATCGGTCCAGGTTGCCATACCTCATTAGCACAGCAAGATGAACACCGGATTCATAGGAGTGGTTAGGTTAAAGGCGGTAATATATAGGAGAAAGATTGCATAAAACGATACAGTACCGGAATACAGAATTAGTTCGTCGAAAGAAAGGTATGGAGCGATTTTAATCTCTTGGTTTAAGGGAAGACAGGGAGTGTATACACCTACGCCATTGTGATCGATTCTGAGCCATGTCACCAAGAGTCTCCAACCATTGGTTACGAAAGTCACGCGGACCCCAACCAAGTAGTCTGCATCTACCAACATGGCTCAGACCAGAGGTTAGTGACTTCAAGCATTGATGCCACGTTTTGGTTTGTCCACCTCTAACTTTCTTCCAATCATATCCAACACTAGTCAGTTAGCATTGCGCATCTTGGCAGTCGGTGTTCAGGCATACGTAACACGTGGCCCAACCATCTCAGTTGGTGAAGATTCACAACCTCACCAACTGATTTACCATCATTCCTTAATGCCCTACGTCTAACCTCACTATTACTTACCCGGTGATCCCATCAGATGTGAGCAATATTTCTAAGGTATCTGTGGTCAAATACTAGTAGCTTACGAGTATCTTCTACTCTTAATGGCCATGTTTCGTTGCCGTAAAGTAAGACAGAACGAACTGCCGCGCAGTATACTCGTCCTTTTATTGATAGACGGATATCTCGCCTTCGCCAAAGGTGACGTAAGTTGGCAAAAGCCAAAAGAGCTTTTCACATCCGTGCTGAGATTTCGTCCGATACCAACCCATTTGATCTGATCAGACTTCCAAGATAAGTGAAGTTGTCAACGCGTTCGATTACTTCACTCCCTACCCTTAGTTCAGGTGTTGACGCAGACCAGTCCTGAAGCAACAACTTGCATTTAGAGGGAGAGGAGCGCATTCCAAACATTCTGGCATTGTTGCTTAGTGCTACCAAAAGACTGCATTTTATCAGCGTCTTCACCAAACAGGACTATATCATCTGCGTATTCTAAGTCGATAAATGGACCTCCTTGAAGGAGATCAATACCCAAGAATTCAGTCGATGAGAATGTTATTTCCATCAGTAGGTCTATGATGAAGTTAGGCAGAAATGGAGAAAGTGGACAGCCTTGATGGACACTACTTGAGGTTGCAAAATTAGATGACAGTTCGCCATAAGCTCTCACTCGACTAGTAGTGTTCGAGTAAAGAGCCTTCACAAGGTTTATGTACATCCGGGGTACGTCTTTAAGTGACAGACATTGCCACAGAATCTCGCGGTCTACCGAGTCAAATGCTGCTTTTAAGTCAAGAAAGACCACCCTTGTCGGACGTCGGTAAGTATGCCTATGTTCTAGAACCTGACGAATGGTGAATATATGGTCGGTGCAGCCATGACCAGGTCTGAAGCCAGCTTGGTTTTCTCGTGTTTGCAGTTCACGGTTTTTAGTTGGGTATCTTATTATTATTGAGGCTAGTATTTTATATACTATATTTGTTAAACTAATCCCTCTGTGGTTGTCACAAGATGATTTTGATCCTTTCTTATATATTCGGACGATAAGTGATGGCGACCAGTCGGATGGAATAACATCTAATCCCCAGATCTTAGCTAAAATATTAGTCAACCTAACCGCTAAAATTGGACCACCATCCTTAAAGACTTCTGGAGCCAATCCATCTGGACCAGCTGCCCTTCCTCGTTTCAGATTATCTATAGCCTTTTGAACTTCAGCAAGAGTTGGGGGACCTACTTCAATGTTCCATTCACGCTGTCTGGGAATGGAGGGTAGTTGTAGAGTAGCTGAAGGCCAGCTGAACTGTTCTCTGAAATGTTCCGCACATCGTTCTAAACGCCTGGACTGGGAGCAGATGAGAGTATCGTCTTTTTCCGAAATAGTCTGACTTACACTTGACTTATTAATTCCAGTTTCTTTTATTAGTCTGTAAAGCTGTCTTGTGTTCCCTATAGTCGCTGCCTTTTCCATCTCTTTTGCTTTCGTTCCCCACCACTGCTCACGGTCTTTTCTTAGACTTTTTCTTAACCTAGATCTGATTTGTTGTCGCTCTTCATCATGTTCGGAACTTGATGGGACGAGTTTGCGAGAATCCATCAGTGTGATAGACTTTGAAGAAATCCACTGGTCCTTTGAAACTCTGTGGTTTAAGTTGCTAATAGATGTCACTGCTGCTTCCACAGCTGCTTGTATGTCTTTCCAAGCAACATCTGGGTCAGCCTCGTCTTCAGAATTACCTAGGTGTGAACTCAGTTGTTCTTGGAACTTATTTTTAGTTACTCAACTCAGTTCTAATGGGTCTTTTTAATGTGGCTTTTTTGCGTCCAGTGAGGCGCAAGCAGATGCGTGCCCGTATTAGGGCGTGGTCGGAGTTCAAGCAGGTACTCCAGAATGAGCGACAATCTTCTACCGACCCTCTCCAACGATGACTGATGGCAATATGGTCTATTTGAGTTCATCGTTGGTTTGTGTTATAACTGTGAGACAGTAGCAGCAGATTAAAGGGTAGCGATTTATCGATCGGACCAAGACGCACAGACACGTAGAACGACCTAGGGTTCTGATTGGTCCCGCTTCCCTATCTAGCCCAGCAGTTGAGTCCAGAACGCAAGTCACAGCCTCGGATGTATGAATCATTATATTTCAAACATACTCTGTTTATATACCAATCAAACAAACCACATCATACCATAAAATAGAAAATAACATTGTACAATATTGGCCAGTAGGAAAATGACACGTGAAATAAGTACTGACCAATAAGAAAATAACACCATGTTCAAGTCCAAGAATAGCATTAGGCTAAATAGGATAATTTCTGGGATATTTTCCTGAATATCCCAACACCTCCCCTTTTTTGGAGATCCGGAGTTGATATCCGGATTTTGAATTTTCTTCGCGTCTATCCTCCCCCGCGGAATAATGTTGGGTCCTCGTATACCCAAGTAACAGTTAGTGTGACTCTATTTAAAGCATATTTCCCGCATTGAGTAGAGAGTCCACTAGAGCTGACTAGATGCTGAGGATCAGCGACAGTAGATATGAGGTCATTAGAGTTTGATTCTTGTGAAACATTCCCATCAGATCTCTTCGAAATTCCATTAGTGGATAATACGTTACCAAAATAAACAGCATCTATCAAAATTGTATTAGATTTCTGACCTTTGTTTGATGTATGGGACACATTCTCTGGCAAAACAAGAGGATCTTTTCGTGAGCTGGATATGCTACTGTCTGTACATGCTGTTTCGGGGATGATGGAGTTTGACTCCATTACCGGGCATGTTTCTGGAATAGAAAGTACTGGACCACCGGGCGCATCATGGACGACTGTTTCGTTTGAAGTACAGTTCATCGGGGATTCATGGAGGCTGTCATTTTCCAGCTCACTGTGAAACTCAGATATCAATCCGTCCACTTCCGTCGCATCTTCATAGCGTGACTGATTTAGCAGCTGCGTGCGGAATTTGACTAATAACTCCAAATGTCGTTCAAAGAGCAGCTGTAATCGATCGGAAGGGAGAGTCATTTTTTTCGAATCAGCACCTGTGAAAATTACTGTGTGAATAATGACCAATGTCGTTCAAGGACAGTGACGACAATCTGAATGCTGATTGGTTGAATAATTAGACTGGATTTCGTCCAATTACAGAATGACTTTGGATTGCTGTTTTTTTCTTCACCCCGTCGCCAATTGTTATAACTGTGAGACAGTAGCAGCAGATTAAAGGGTAGCGATTTATCGATCGGACCAAGACGCACAGACACGTAGAACGACCTAGGGTTCTGATTGGTCCCGCTTCCCTATCTAGCCCAGCAGTTGAGTCCAGAACGCAAGTCACAGCCTCGGATGTATGAATCATTATATTTCAAACATACTTTGTTTATATACCAATCAAACAAACCACATCATACCATAAAATAGAAAATAACATTGTACAATATTGGCCAGTAGGAAAATGACACGTGAAATAAGTACTGACGAATAAGAAAATAACACCATGTTCAAGTCCAAGAATAGCATTAGGCTAAATAGGATAATTTCTGGGATATTTTCCTGAATATCCCAACAGTTTGGTGTAGGGGGTCGCCATGTTAGACGATGTCTCTCCTTATGCTTAAAATTTGTGTTTGCTAAAAATAAACGATTGTCTGAGCACAGTTGCAGCAGGCGATCACCATTATCTGTTCGCTGTGCCGGAATGCTAAAATACCCACATAAATGCCTTTCTGTTTGGTTTAGACTACCTATCTGGGCATTAAAGTCACCTGCTACGAGTACTATGTCTGAACGTTTAGCTTAATTGTTCCTTCAGGATACTGGAATCCATGTTCATCAAATGGTGTGGAATTAGGATTTTTATACTCCTCTATGTGGACCGTCTGTATCCACTAACTCGGTTAAAACACCGAACATTCGATTTTAGTGCTCTCAATTTCGTTAACAATACCCAACGTGCGAAAAGGAAGTGAGTGTGATTGGTTGTATACACGTGATTATGTAAGAGCATTGCGAGAGGGATGGCTGATTCACATGATCTTCGACTGTATCTGGGCCCTTATGGGCTGTTATTGACGAATCATGAATGCGACTGCAATACTTCATTTAATATGACACACAAAACCAGATCATAAAATGAATAACATTATTTACTATACTTAGTTGTGTAAGTTGATCATATGGTAGTAGAATTGTGCATTAGGATGATGTACTTGTTGGAAGTAAACTTCTTATTCTGTTTTGCAATATTTAAAGCAGTTGTAATCAATGAAAAGCAAGAGAGCATTTGGTGATGGAGTGCGAACTCTTCTCACCCTCGACCGTACCAAGACATTTGGGGCTTCTATCTTCATATTTCACAAAATTGATGTCTTTTTTATATTTGGAAAGATACTCATTTATTAAAGATAGCCAGTTATTTTGATCTACTGGTATAAATTGTGCACATTATCTTCAAAATAATCGAATTGTTTAGATCAATATCATTAGTAGAGTATTACTGTCGAAGCTTAGATATTTACTTGTCACTACAAATGTTCTGCATTTGAGATTGTGATCAGATGGATCGAACTTTGTAGTATGGGATAAATTGTTTGATAATTAATCGACTGGACAATCCTGACTTTAATGTTGTTGCTGTTGGAAATCCTTTTCAGGATTTATTTTTTAATAACCGAAATCAATATCTATGTGAAACGTATTCTTTGGGTCTGAGTTAATTGATGATTATGGAGTTGTAAGCTTTATAATGGTATCAAATATCTAGATGAAAACCTATTCTGGATCAATATTTTTCCAAATAGGTTTAATTTATTGAATGTATGACATCAAGACTGTTAATCTATTGAATTCATTTGTCAAAAGAGGTTTCAGTAAATTCGATTTTCCGTCAATAAGGATCCAAGTGCAGACGTTTTAGATTGATTAAATAGAACCATTAATTTACGTTTCATATGGCTTATTCATTAAGTTACCTTATTATTATATAACACTACAGGTCTCGATCAATCAAAACTCCATCTCAAATTTCGACCAAGAATGTTCTCGTTCACTACACTATTTCTTGTGTAGTCTAGTGAGCATGTAGATGAATAGAGTAACAGTCATCTAAGTCTTATGAAATGGAACGAACACTTTTCGTATCTGGACACAAAACGATTCAAATAATAATTAACAAACAATGATGTTTGCGCTTTCTGTATCATTTTGATTATGTTTGTTATATTGAGTTTATAATTGACTGTTGCCCTATACATATGAACCTTGATCAGATATATGAGTATGAATCAATTGAAGCAATTCAAACCTGATCAAACTTCAATAGATAATATGAATAAACAAAATATTCATTAGAAATCTATCTAATGATTAAGGAGTATTTTAGATCCAACTTAGAAATTGAAATCAGTTCGTTCAACGTCGTCGTTACAGGTAAACTACAGTCATCAGTATCAATAATGTATGAATTGTTTGTCCTTAGTTTTTTTATTCCACTAATTCCAATCCCATACATATTGAAATGTGAAATATGAAGTTTGTTTCCAAACAACATTGAGATCCAAGTAAACTTCAATTGAAGGAAATCTGCTTCTAAATGATATATATAAACTTGAATAAACCTTGTGAAGAGTTGACTAGAGGAAACTAATCTAGTTTTCAACTTTGACATGGTTGTGTAGACTAGATATTCACACTACGTTAAGTATCAGAACATAGAAGCACATTCTGCTGCCATACAATGATAGTATCTCTTGATCTTAAAGTGACTTTGTTGATCGTAAGGTTCTGCTAGGTTTGAAGCGGTTACGTGTTCACTTAGACTGCGAACGGAACAAAGACTTGGTGAGCAAAGACAAATAAGCTAGCTATTCAATGCGTCAAATCTCCGTTAACTATAGGAAGATATTCGAGCTTGTAATGGGGAAGTATATTCCGCAAACAACCAGAAAAGAGTGATAACGACAAACACTAATCAACACGAATATATACATCAGTAAACTGTCCTTGGGGACAGTTACAAAATAGCGTACTAAATGACACAACGGACTAATAATATTTTCAATATTTCCGAATTGGGAAATATTGCATGGTGACAATAGCGCTTTTGGTGCGAAGACAAAGAAATTCAAATTTTCTAAATAGAATTACAAAATTAGGTCCTATTCCAAGTGAGTTCTGGGTATCTAACTTCCCCTACAGGTTTTATAGCAATGTTTGTTCTTGAAAGCAGTGCCAATGTAGTAAAAATTGTTATACATGCCCTTCACTTGAACACAACTTGTCGAGTTAGAGTTTATGGCCAACTATCATCAGAATTGATTACTCCACATGGTGTTCACTCTCTCCATTCTTGTTTATTTTTGTCGTTGACGTGCGACTCTCCCCATCGAAATGCAGAATGTTGCTTCATGATTGGGTTGCATTGGCGCGTGAACTTATGCTAGGGAGTAAAGTAGTTGAGCGTGTCGACAGCTTCACTTATTTTTTGAGTTTCATCTGTACTTGTGGTGTGGTGTGTGACGAAATCTCAGTACGGGTACAGAACGCTCGACTAGCTTCTACCAACTTGCGTCATTTACAGCGTAGGCGTGATATCCGTCTACCAACCAAAGGACGCGTTTACTGCACAGCCGTTCGTTCCATCCTGTTTTTTGACTGTGAATCATGGCCGTTAAGAGCAGAGGATATTCGTAAGTTACTAGTGTTGGATCATAATTGTCTTCAAAGCATTGGTCGTATATGCTGGGACAACCGAGTAATTAATTCAGTTGTTAGGAAGCAGTTACAAATTAATGATGGCAATTCAATTGGTGACTTAGTGAAACTTCATCAGTTGAGACGACTGGGACACGTGTTATGCATGCACAACCACCAACTGCTCCGACGAGCGATGTTTTATGGTGTAGGTGTATGTTGGAAGAAAGGTAGGGGCGGCCAGATCGAAACATGGCATAAGTCCATGAGGTCATTGACAAGTGGACTGAGCCATGTTGGTAGGTGTGAACCACTTGGTTGAGATCCACCAGACGAAAGCGACCGATGGTTAGAGACCTCGAATGACATGGCTCAAAATCGTTTGCAATGGCGCAGGTGCGTCAACTCTTTGTGTTCTCTGAAATCCTATTCTTCTGAATTCTTCATGTCCGTTTCTTTTTTCTCTTTCCAGATTTATTTCAGTGGATTATACTCATTGAATAACATGTTCAAACCCTAATGTTTCCGATTACTGTTTATGCTCTTACAACCTCTACCACTATGGGATTTGAATCGACAACTGTATCTCTGTTCTAATGTGGTATGACAACTTCAACTGATGTACATACGTACGAAGTTCTACGTTGTTGTTGACTGACCGACGGACTGAAATGATATATTGATTGAAGTGTTCAGTTATCATCAGTAGCGATTGGTTACCACTGCTTGTCTATCGACTTTCATCTTTACACGATTATTATTGGTGAAAATGTCTATCTGTCTAACTGGACTATTGGACGAATAGTGTATCATATCAAGCCAATTACACAAATCATGATTATTGGTAGTCTATGGAAGGGTACAAGTACAAAGATCACACATACACACAATGAGAGAGAAAATAATAATCACTTCGAGTCAATGTGCTGCTCAACTAACAGTTTCAGTAGTACGATTAAATATTGGTAAGTAAAATTTTGATTGTTTCAATTACAATATTGGCAGTTGTCATTGACATGAACGAGAGACAGAGAGAGAGAGAGAGGAATAGTGTAGTTTCCCCCTTTTCACCTTATTACATGTTTCCAAATGTTTGAATAGTCCATGACTGTTGACCGGAGACAATGACGCATACATGAGTATGAACAGTGCAGAATCAATTCTGAGTAAACTAATAAACAAATTTAAATACTTTGTAACTTAAATTACTTTACGACACATTAGAAATACCATTTTTTCTACTCAGAGGGATATAACGAAAAATTTATTTGACAATATCGAGTTAAGCCTTGGAGTTTGATTCCTGTAATTAACTTTTTTCACGTTAATTTATCGAATATAATCCAACTACTAATATAACCCTAGATAGTATAGTGGTAAACGAGAATGCCATGGGTGACAATCAATAGTATTTGAGTACTGAATTAGAGAACCGTACAGTAAATACCTAATTTGCAAAATGTCAATCAACCGTCTCCGACTTGACTGTTCTTTCGTTTCCACACTAATCATTCCCCGTACTCTTCTATTAAAACTTTCTAAACTTCTGTCTCTAGACATATCACTTTTGATTGGTGTCACATACTACTCTTATCTGTCGACATCAGTAGCATAAATCACACTCACCCCCACTCGTTTTGTCGTTGAATACAGCATATTCAGTGATAAATCACATTTATGATGAAACTTTCACATGGTAATTTATTGTTTATTCTAGGAAACCTTATTGGAAGTAATGCCTGCTATGGTTGAGAACCTTGGTTGGAAGGACATTGAAGGAAGCAATGTAATGAATATTCCGCAACATGATCCTATAATGGTTGTATCAGTATATACCAAAACAGTAGATTATACATTATCAATAATGAAATCATTCACAATGATAGGTGCTTATACTGGTTGCAATACAAATATCAGTATCATTTGTCATCATAATGCTCTCGTCATTACTGTAAATTACACAATCAATAATAATAATCATAATTGTCTTTATGTAGTAAGATGATTGTTCAAGAATCCGGACAATGGATAGCGTTCACTATTGCTGGTTTAATAATGTATGTTATGTCATTTTCATTTTAGAAATTACTCATAATCTTTTTTGAATAATTCACTTGAATATAAGATGGTGATTGAACATTTTGATTAATTACAGGGTTACCTAGTTACTTACGGACTCCTGTTACTCCCAATTGAGTATAGGGTGTCGATCAGCATTCTCCAACCCACACTGTTCTGTGCCTTCCTTTCTAGTTGTTGTTCATTCTTTTCATATTTGACTCCATTTCTTGGCGTAATATGTACATCGATCTTCCTCTTCTCCTTTGAATTAAGAATTCAAAGTGAAGACTTGCCCTGTGATGCACTTGGGTGCTTTCCTTAATATGTGTCTTATCCACTTCCAGCACTTCTTCCTCCACTGGATTCGGTTTGTACTCTCCCACAGTAGGTTGTCGCTGATAGTGTTTGACCGATGTATCCGATATGTTTTACGCATACGCATGCGTTTAAAGCAAATGATTATTGGTTCGAGTCCCAGATTGAACATCAACACTTGTGTGTAGGTACACCGGACTGATCACTCCCAAATAGGATTAAACGCGCGTCACCTGGGTTCCACTGCTAGCCACCATCCATCTTTGCTTACAATATCGATGCAGTGCTCACAGTATGCACACATGCCGATAAGAGACTGATCAATTGAAATGCTAACCATCATTAGGAAGATACAAGGAAACAACAATACTAAGTGAATTCAATCCTCAATATGGATTCGTTGCAATTCATGAAAGGTGATTAATATTTAGGAAGAATGATTAAGACGTATGTATGTCAAGGATGAACTGGATAGCTTCAAATAAATTGAACATTGACCGGAAAGTGTGATATTATTGTTATTATCCCACTCAGTTTGTAGAAAAATCGTAATTCTGATGTTTGGACACCTAATATTAGCCACGTCTCCACAGTAACCAAATAAGTTCGATGGAATTAACTCGAGTTTAAATAATACAAAGAATCGAGTGCAGAATATTTTTAGCACAATTAAAATCACAATAGATGTGAACATGCAATTTTCTAATGTTACTGCCAACAATAAGCCACTCAATAATGAGACATAAAGATTGCTGGTCTGGTCGTTAGAAGAAACATTGGCCTCGTGACTTCCGATGGATCTTGGCTACCATGATGAGCCGCTATAATTCTTAATTGAAATCGGAGGTTTATTCCGGTTAGCGTTTTCTTGTGACAAAGTTGTTTTCTACAGGATAGGGTTGCCGATTCCACGCTCAACCTTTATATTATCCCGTACTTAAGATCCGGATGAGCCCATAGAAGAGATACAGTCAGAGTTGATCATGTTATACTCACCAGGTATTTCTGTTTTATTTTGTAGTTTGATAGCATTAGTGATAGCCTTGTTAATCGCATTCGTGAAGAAGATAAATGAGAAATATCCATTGGATGTAGCGCTTGTAATTTATTATGTAAGAATTTCCGATAATCTTTTCAAATTTACTTTGTTACTCTGTTTAATATAATTCAATATAATAAAAGGTGTGCAAATGAGAATGAGTGTACTGTCTGTAGATAATAATCCGATTTCACTGGTGGTTATGACACCGAAGGGGCTTGCGAAAGCGAAATCCTGACTGATCTACAAGTTGATTCAAATCTTCGATCTGTTGCGATAGATATGCCAGACATTTCAGCTCCTTCTCTCGAACTTCTCTCACATGGCCACGCATATACAGTCTATTCCAGTGAAATCCTACTCACTGCCTTCTGGAGGCGCGAGTGTTTTCTACAAAATTGAGAGAATGAAAGCAAATACCCTTTGCTCTCACATAATTGGCAGGTATTTAAGATTCACTCAGGTGAGTTCGAAGTCCCTGATCTCAAACCGATGTGACACATGGGCTTCACATTCCAGTGGGAACAAATGGCGTATGAAGTAATCGTTGGTCACCGGCGAGCATGGGGCTGCATCTCCTAATGCGGCTCCACTGAGTTGTGAATTCAACCTTTAGGTTGAAGGCTCCGAGTGTGTTACCACAAGAAAATCACCTTCTTCAGTCTCGGCAGTCGGGCAGTGTTACAACCTTCATACAAATCGAGTGAAATATATGATGTATGAGTATTCGGTTCCCCTTCGTACCAATATTTATGCGTTCAAATAAATAAATAGTAAGTGAACTTATTGTGTCAAATTTGAAATAGTCTTTTTGGGAAAATGAATTCATACCTTCAGTAAACATTCTTATCAGCATTCATATACAATACAATCACACATGAATGAACATGTATTCTATTCGAACTATTATATTATTTCTCATTTTCAGTCTATCTGCATGGCAACAGCATTCGGAGTTTGGAATGCACAATTAGATGCTATTGTCAAACTTTCAGTCTTTGGAATCAGTTTGGTATTATTCACATGTGGATTACTGATAGGTGCAGCGATTAAAACAGATTTGGCGGATCACATATTTAGTATTGTATTATCGCTTATGGTTATATCTGTTGTTACTCTGATAGTCGCTGTTGTGCTAAGTATTTGGTATCATTTAAAGGTATTATAGCAAACTAAATTATTTGATTTCTAAATGACACAATCCTGATTGAATCTAGTTTACTTTCTCAACAATGACGAATGTTCACCATCATTTTCTTTGATAGTTCTAAACTCTAAACTATTCACCATCATCTATTTAGTAAGTAACCAACATCTGTAAACATTTGAATTCTGAGTAAAATCTATCAAAAGTCCAAAGTAACATGATAGCTGAACTTGTAAGTTGAGATGATATTCAGGGTATTCGTTTGTTATGCTTGTTATCATGTAGTACTGTAGTCTTATGCTTGAGATGGGACACCTGTCATCCGATTTGAAAAGTCAACCAGATTATCAGAAGGAGGAATTCATATGGATAAAACAAAGTTGTGATAAACATTGAGATGGTATAAGTGTGAGGGGTTGTTTAGGAATAGAATAAAGATCAAATCCATAAATGATTCTGTCCACAGGAAGGTGAATTGCAGTGTTTCATAGTTCGATATCTGCTACAGAACATGCATCTTTCTAACATGTCAGGTAGTCAACTTTGAACGACTGAGTATCTTCAATTTCGTATCACAGGTAGATATTACGTTTATTTTGAAGAATGTTCTATGATCATCTCTCTGATATAACATTGAACGTAAAACGCCTACGTGAACACAAAGTTTACATATTAGAATGAATAAATAAGCATTTGACGAAATGTATCAGAACCAGAGAGTACCACAACAGCTTTCCTTTAAGCAATCTACGTTACATGTTTATACGAAATACACTAATTAGAGGAATATGCGCTTCATAGCACCCACATTAGTATGAGTGCTGTAACCTTGTCTGTCACTTTGATTAAAGCACAACATCCATTCTATTCATCAGTAATCCATTTACATTGTTTTCAATTCAAAATTTAAGACAGACCAATTATTCAAGCTGATATAGAACGAACCCTGTCATAAATATATGCAGATATTTCCTACTCTATACACGGTAACATAGAGAAAAGTGAATCGGATTTACCTAATCAAACATGAGATAAACGTGATTAAATTGTCTTATCTTAAAGATATACACACTGACTCAATCCTATATAGTCATGTTTGAGTATTGTTCAATGTAAATGTAATATTGAATTGTTGAAATGAATTCACTGAATCATCTTCTTGTTTTCAGTATTATACGATCGGTGTTCTCATAGGTACACAAATAATAATGCTCATCGTGAGTTAAACTGATATACATTTTTTGTTGATAGAATGATCGCTTTGAAGTAGAAGTTAACTGTTTGTCTCAAATGAATTCTACATTGCCTTATTGAGGTCTCTTCTGAAAATGACTTACACATGATATGGTTTAGTGTGAACAGACATCGATATTCTGAGTGATTTGTGATTCTGATGAGAGACTGAGATAACAAATGGAGTCGAACACGTGTCGGACAGAGATAGGTATCTAGTTCAGACAATGGATGATGTGTTGCGTAACCATTCATTGATCGATAGAAGTTAAGCATTCACACCGTTACATACTAGGTCAGTGTTATACAGATCAAGCGTTCGCGAGCAAGCACTGACATCCTGGGTTCAAATGGCGCATGCGGGATCTTGGATATGCACTGCTAAGGAGTTCCATAATAGGACAAAACGGTTTTGCAATACTTCCAGGATTTCCAATGGTGGTCTAACATCAATCGTTTCATGATCTCGATCGAAATGTATAGCGTAAATACATCACATTTTTCCGATCAACTGCGTATTCTCATTACTCTATCAGAAATTATAAATAAGGACCGATCGCTTTAAATTTCAACATGGTTCAACAGTCGTACCTACCTACATCACTGAGTTCTGTTCATACTGAGGCTCGAACACTGATAACCACTTGCCTGGGAGATGAGATGCACAACCAAATGGCTTTATGGACTAAGTGGCTAAGTAGATAACGTGATGGCGTTTTGAGCGAACGGTACTGGGTTCGAGGCCCAGAGTTAACATCAAATCTGAGACTCAAGTACATCCAGGTGATGAGTGCTAAGTAGGACGAAACGTGTATTCAAGATTCCATTACTAACCACTATTCATCTTCGTTTGCAATACTTGTGAAGTGAGGCAATGTCGAGGCAATCCTCACATAATGCAGATATTTCACTAAAGAGAGAGACTGATCAATGATAAGATTCAAGCAAAAAATATTAAGTGAATTTTACTTATAATTTCAGTTGCAGAACTGCACTCATGTCATTTTCGTTAATATTTCTTACATAAGAAATTACACAAGAAATATCATCACTTATTCTAATTTGGTTATCGAATAATGCATATGAAATCCAAACTGATGAATGTTTTCAAGCAGTTCAATTGACGAGTCGATCTAAACTAGATCACTATTGAAAACATGGAAGCAGTGAATGGCTGTTTCGCTCTCGTATGGCGCTCTTCAACAGTGCTCATCTACGATCCCAAACACAGGACTCCAACCTGGGACTTATGATCCCATACGCGATTACTTAACTACTAGATAACTGAGGCCGCATGATCATTGCTGTGTACTATGAAGAGTTCCATATTGTGATAAAAGTACGTCTAGTGTTTCTAGGATTTCAATGATGCATCTAA
The DNA here is from genome assembly GCA_944470205.2 of Schistosoma margrebowiei. Classification (NCBI taxonomy): domain Eukaryota; kingdom Metazoa; phylum Platyhelminthes; class Trematoda; order Strigeidida; family Schistosomatidae; genus Schistosoma; species Schistosoma margrebowiei. The sequence goes on along the minus strand of OX104029.1, from coordinate 3,305,812 downwards.
TTTAGATCGACTCGTCAAGTCAACCATTCACATTACTACAATCTTCAATGTGTTATCTCTTTTACAGGTAACAATATTTCTAAGTTACTTAACAGTTGGCAAATCAAGATATCTTTTCTTTTATCCAAATTATGCATTGGCATCTATATTTTTATATACCGTATTCTTTTTAACTTCATCAATCAATACGGATATCATAAATGCCAACAAGACCTATAGTTCTGTATTCCAGTTTCAAATAACAGAACATTGAAGTTGAATACTGGATCAAAGAGATTCTTCTGAATTATGTTTTTGTTGTTGTTGTTGATTTATTATGGGATCAACCATACTCTTGTTTGTGTTTGTGCAACCTGATTACATGTGTTTATTTTTGTTCTAATTTATTACAATGTAACGTATATAAAGTGATTTCATTAATTGTTATCCATCTTCAATGTTGATTAGTTTTCTCACTTAAGGATCTTTTTGATTAGAATATTTATCATACATGAGATGATTTCCCTCTATTACGTAATCAAGAAGTGTACTAACATGTTACATGACAGTTCTGTGTAATGTTCGCAAAATATGTCCAATTGTGAAGTAGTACTGAAGTATTCACTCAATTCTGTCATCTGATAGAGACGAACTCATCGTAACAAGTGAATTACACATATCATTACAAAGTGAATTAATCTAATCGATGGTTTGTATAGTTGATGGAAATAATCGGTAGTGAGGTGAAGTAAATATATTAATTGCAGTTAGACATTAACACTATTGGATGCCGGATTAGTGGCCTAGAGATCAAGCGTTCACGCGCAAGACAAATGGTCCTGGGTTAGAATCTCAAGTGGTGCAACGTGGATTCACCATGCTGAGGAGTACCAAACTTGGACGAAACAGTCGTCTAATGCACCCAGGTATTACATTGTATTCCAGGTTATTTTGACTCATGCATTTAACCCAAAATCGATATGACCGAAACGTTCTAATAAACATTCAAAGTAACTCCGATAATTTTATGTTCACGTGAATTCAGTATAAGCTGTATCTCATTCAGAATCAAGTTGTCTACTCTTCTTCGACGTTTAAAGTAAATCAATGTAGTGAGATACTAATGCGTGTTGAAGAACAATAAGACAAATAACACGATTTAGTAATCACCACACAGTAGTATGCTACCATTTTATTCAAAATTCATATCGTTATATAGGAACATGAAATAGCCATGCTCTCGATGAATAGCCGACGCACGAAAAAATGACGAATGTGTATGTACTAAGATGGTGTTTAATGAGGAACTGATTTTGGACCACTGTCGAAAGTCAAGAAGCACTAGACACTCATAAATTGTAATATGAGGACCTCCGGATGTGCAGATTCACAAGGTCGACACGGGGAATTGGACTCTGAATCGTTTGACCGGAAAATGTAGTTTACCTTGAATCGATTTCGGTATGTTGTTTGGATATTTCGATAGGATGTTTGTAGAGATACTGAATTTGACTAAATGATTTTAGTGATAATTAGAAGTGTGATGGGATATCACAAATGTAAATATTGGTTAACATTTAGTTTCAAAGTTGACCAGATCAGAATGATTTTCATCATATCAATCAACTATTGGATTGGAATTCGCGATTGTTTCTTCTTTAGTACATCTGTGCTCAAATGAATGGAGAATATCTTTTTAAAGCAGACTGATTATCATTCTCTTTGTGTCTATTCAGTTATTTTTAGTTGCCGAGAACTATGATTTGAGTGGTGAACTTAATATACACTGTTGTGTTGTGTGCTACTTATGTCGACAGAAGTAGTATATAACACAACTGAGGAATAGAATGTAATGGAGCAGAAGGTAGAGAAGATCAATGAGTTAAGAGCGGGAACAATGAATTCTGAGACAATTGATTGACATTTCACAAATGAAGTGTTTACTGTATGGTTGTCAGATTTGACCAAGACGTTCTGTAATTTTGTATTCAAACACTTGTGTTCTCGTTCATTAGATTATTTCCTGTGGAGTCCAGTGAGTGTGTAGATGAATAGAGTAACAGTCATCCAAGTCTTATGAAATGAAATGAACACTTTTCGTATCTGGTCACAAATTGATTCGAATAATAATTAACAAACAATGATGTTTGTGCTTTCTGTATCATTTTGATTATGTTTGTTATATTGAGTTTATAATTGACTGTTGCCCTATACATATGAACCTTGATCAGATATATGAGTATGAATCAATTGAAGCAATTCAAACCTGATCAAACTTCAATAGATAATATGAATAAACAAAATATTCATTAGAAATCTGTCTAATGATTAAGGAGTATTTTAGATCCAACTTAGAAATTGAAATCAGTTCGTTCAACGTCGTCGTTACAGGTAAACTACAGTCATCAGTATCAATAATGTATGAATTGTTTGTCCTTAGTTTTTTTATTCCACTAATTCCAATCCCATACATATTGAAATGTGAAATATGAAGTTTGTTTCCAAACAACATTGAGATTCAAGTAAACTTCAATTGAAGGAAATCTGCTTCTAAATGATATATATAAACTTGAATAAACCTTGTGAAGAGTTGACTAGAGGAAACTAATCTAGTTTTCAACTTTGACATGGTTGTGTAGACTAGATATTCACACTACGTTAAGTATCAGAACATAGAAGCACATTCTGCTGCCATACAATGATAGTATCTCTTGATCTTAAAGTGACTTTGTTGATCGTGAGGTTCTTCTAGGTTGGAAGCGGTTATGAGTTCACTTAGTATGCGAACGGAACAAAAACTCGGTGACCAAAAATAAATAAGCTAGCTATTCTATGCGTCCAATTTCCGTTAACTATAGGAAGATATTCAAGCTTGGAATGGGGTAGTATATACCATAAACAGCCAGAAACGTGTGATAAAGGCAAACACAAATGAAAACGTATATACAGCACAAAACCGTCCTTGGTGAGAGTTACAAAATAGTATGCTTGAAGACAACGCACCGATAGCATTTAAGATTTCGTCAAGTGAGAAATACTACATGACGGTGAGAAGAGCGCTTTTGGCGCGAAGAAAAAGAAATTCAAATTTTCTAAGTAGAATTACAAAATTAGGTCCTATTCCATGTGAGTTTTGGTGATCTTATTTCCACTACATGTTTTATAGCAATGTTTGTTCTTGAAAGCAGTGCCAATGAAGTAAATAAATCTTATACATGCTCTTCACAACTGGTCGAATGAGAGCTTATGGCGAACTGTCATAAGAATTGATTCTCTCGGGTGGCGTTCATCAGATCTGTCCACTCTCTCCATTCTTGTTTAACTTTGTCGTTGACATGCGATGCTCCTCCGCATAATGTTGCTTCATGACTGGGTTGAAACGACACCTGAACTAATGATAGGGAGTGAAGTGGTTGAGAGTAACGACCGCTTTACCTATTTTAGGAGGTTTATAAGCCCTAGTGGTGTGGTGTGTGACGAAATCTCAACACGGATACAGGAGGCTCGACTAACGTTTGCCAACTTGTGTTATTTGTGGCGTCGGCGTGATATCCGTCTACCAGCCAAAAGACGCGTTTACAGCCGTCCAATCCTTTCTACCTTATGGCTGCGAAACATGGCCGGTAAGAGTAGAGGATTACTAGTATTCCATCATATGTGTTTCCGAAACATTGCTCGTATATTCTGACACCACTTCATTATTAATTCAGTTGTTAGGATACGGGTACTACAAAAATATTGCAAATCAATTGATGAAGTAGTAAAACTTCATCAGTTGGGATGGCTTGGACACGTGTGATGTATGCCTAAACACTAACTTCCTTGATGTGCGATGTTTTATGGTGTAGGAGTAGACTGGAAGACAGCTAAGAGCAGCAAGATAAAAACATGGCACAGATTCAAGAAATCATTGACAAGTGGACTGAGCCATGTTGGTAGGTGTGAACTACTTGGTTGAGATCCGCCAGACGATAGCAACCGATGGTTAGAAACCTTAAATAGCACGGTTTAAAATCATTTGCAATGGTGCAGATGCATCCACTTTTTGTGTTCTCTCAAATCCTATTCTTCTGAATTCTTCATGTCCGTTTCTTTTTTCTCTTTCCAGATTTATTTCAGTGGATTATACTCATTGAATAACATGTTCAAACCCTAATGTTTCCGATTACTGTTTATACTCTTACAACCTCTACCACTAAGGGATTTGAATCGACAACTGTATCTCTGTTCTAATGTGGTATGACAACTTCAACTGATGCACATACGTACGAAGTTCTACGTTGTTGTTGACTGACCGACGGACTGAAATGAAATATTGATTGAAGTGTTCAGTTATCATCAGTAGCGATTGGTTACCAACGCTTGTCTATCGACTTTCATCTTTACACGATTATTATTGGTGAAAATGTCTATCTGTTTAAATAGACTATTGAACGAATAGTGTATCATATCAAGCCAATTACACAAATCATGATTATTGGTAGTCTATGGAAGGGTACAAGAACAAAGATTACACAGACAAACTGACGGAGAAAATAATAACCACTTCAAGGCAATGTGCTGCTCAACTAACAGTTTCAGTAATACGATTAAATATTAGTAAGTAAAATTTTGATTATTTCAAATACAATCATTAAAACTTCTGGAACCTCTTTCTCTAGGCACATCATTTTTATTGGTGATACATACTATTTACATCTGTCGACATCAGTAGCATACACCACACTCACCTCCACTCGTTTCCTCTTTGAATACAGCATATTCAGTGATAAATCAGATTTATGATGAAACTTTCATATGGTAATTTATTGTTTATTCTAGGAAACCACATTGGAAGTAATGCCTGCTATGTTTGAGAACCTTGGATGGAAGAATATTGAAGGAATCAATGTAATGAATATTATGCAACTTGATGATCCTATAATGGTTGTATCAGTATATACCAAAACAGTAGATTACACTTTATCAATAATGAAATCATTCACAATGATAGGTGCTTATACTGGTTGCAATACAAATATCAGTATCATTTGTCATCATAATGCTCTCGTCATTACTGTAAATTACCTAAGCAGTTTTAATGATAATTGTCTTTTCAGTAGCAAGATGATACTTCAAAATGGTGGGGGATGGATAACATCCATTTCTGCTGGTATATTAATGTATGTTATATCATTTTTAGTTTACATATTATTCATAATCTTCGTTGAATAATTCACTTGAATATAAGATAGTGATCGAACATTTTTATTAAATAGACGGTTACCTACATACTTACTAACTCCTGCTACTTCCAATTGAGTATGGGCAACCGACTAGCATTCTACATCCCACTCTGTTCTGTGCCTTCCTTTCTAGTTATTATTCATTCTTCTCATATTTGTCTCCATTTCTCGGCGTAATTTGTTCATCGGTCTTCCTCAATCTATGTCCTAACCACTTCTAGCACTTCTTCCTGATTGCTTACTCCACTACTGGAATCTGGTTTGTACTCTCCCACAGTAGGTTGTTGCTGATAGTGTTTGACCAACGTATCCGATGTCTTTTACGTATATGCATGCGTAACACATGTCCTCACCATTACATCTGATGAAGTTTCAATACTTTATCAATTGCTTTGCCATCCTTACCTAGTTCCCGTTTTTAAACAACTGCATTACTCACTTGGTTGTCCCAGGATATATGTGTAGGTACATATTGTGCTTAACATCGCGTTATCAAGTCTAAGTAGCTAAGCAAATAACGCAATAACGTGTAAAGCGAATGATTCTTGGTTCGAGTCTTATATTGAACATCGACCCTTGTATGTAGGTACACCCAACTGATCACTCCTAAATAGGACGAAACGCTCGTCAAACTGGATTCGACTGCTAGCCACTATCCATCTTTGCTTACAATGATTGTGAATTAAGGCAATATCGATGCAGTGCTCACAGTATGCACACATTTCAATGAGAGACTGAACAACTGAAATGCTAACCATCATTAGGAAGATACAAAGAAACAACAATACTAAGTGAATTCAGTCAATCATCAATGGTAAGTAATAATAAGGCAGAATGGTTAAGATGTATGTATGTCAAGGATGAACTGGATAGCTTCAAATAAATTGGACATTGCCTAGAAAGTGTAATATTATTGTTAGTATTATCCCAAACAATGAGTAGAAAAATCGTAATTTTGATGTTCCGCCACCTAATATCAGCCACGTCTTCAGAGTAGGTAAATGAGCCTGACGAAATTAACTCAAGATGTTTTAGTACAAAGAACACAGTGCAGGATATTTTAGTACGGTTGAAATCACATTAGGTATGAACATTCCATTTTCTGATGATACTGACAACAATGAGCCACTCAATAACGAGAAATAAAAATTGCTGGTTTGGTCGTTAGAAGAAACATCGGCCTCGTGACTTCCGATGGATCTCGGCTCTCATCATGAGGCGTCATAATTCTTCCTTGAAATTGGAGGTTTATTCTGTTAAGCGTTTTCTTGTAGCAAAGTTGTTTTCTACAGGATAGGGTTGCCGAATCCACGCCCAACCTTCTTCCTTTCCCGGACTTCAGATCGGGTTGAGCCCATAGAAGAGATAGTCAGAGTTGATCATGTTATACTCAACAGATATTTCTGTTTTATTTTGTAGTTTGATAGCATTTGTGATAGCTTTGGTAATGGCTTTCGTGAAGAAGATAAATGAGAAATATCCACTGAATGTGGCGCTTGTAATTATTTATGTAAGAATTTCTGATAATCGTTTCACATTTACTTTGTTAGTGTGTGTAATATAATTCATTATAATGAATGGTGTGCAAATGAGAGTGAGAGTACTGTCTGTAGATAATAATCCGATGTGACAGGTGGTTATGACACCGAAGGGGCTTGCGAAAGCGAAATTCTGACTGATCTACAAATTAATTTAAATCTTCGATCTGTTGCGATAGATATGCCAGACATTTCAGCTCCTTCTGTCGAACTTATCTCACATGGCCACACGTATACAGTCTGTTGCAGTGAAATCCTACTCACTGCCTTCTGGAAGCGCAGGTGTTGTCTACAAAACTGAGAGGACAAAAGCAAATGCCCTATGCTCTCACATAGTTGGCAGGTATCGAAGTTCCTATCAGGTGAGTTCGAAGTCTCCGATTTCAAATCGATGCTGCACATGGGCTTCAGGATCCAGAGGGAACAAATGACGTGTGAACTAATCGTTGGTCACCGACTAGCGTGGTGCTGCGTCTCCTATTGTTGCTCCACTGAGTTGTGGATCCAACCTTAAGGTTGAATTCTCCGAGTATGGTTCCATGAGAAAACCACCTTCTTCAGTCTCGGCAGTCGGGCAGGGTTACAACCTTCACACAAATCAAGTGAAATATATAGGGAATATGTATTCGGTTCCCCTTCGTACCAATATTTATATGTTCAAATAAATAAATAGTAATCGAACTAATTGTATCAAATTTAAAATAGTCATTTTCGGAAAATGAATTCATAACTTCAATAGACATTATTATCAGCATTCATATACAATACAAGCATACATGAATGAATATGTATTCCATTAGAACTATAAAATTCTTTCTCATTTTCAGTCTATCTGCATGGTAACAGCATTAGGAGTTTGGAATACACAGTTAAATCCTCTAGTGAAACTTGCAGTCTTTGGAATCAGTTTGGTATTATTCACATTTGGAATACTGATTGGTGCAGCGATTAAAACAGATTTGACGGATCACTTAATGAGCATTCTAATATCATTTTCATTTATATCTGTTGTCATTGTGTTAGTCGCGGTCGTGCTGAGTTTTTGGAAACAGTACAAGGTATTATAGTGAACTGAATTATTTGATTTCTAAATGACGTGATCCTGATTGAATCTAGTTTACTCTCTCAACAATGCGAATGTTCACCATCATATACTTTGATAGTTATAAACTCGAAACTGTTCACTGTCATCTAGTTACTAAATAACCAACATCTGTGAACATTTAAATCCTGAATGAAATCGATCAAAAGTCCAAAGTGTTATGTTAGATGAACTTGTAAATTTAGATGATATGCAGGGTATTCAGTTGGTATGATTAATATAATCTTGTGCTGTGGTCCTGTACTTTAGATAGAATACCCGTCAGTTCGGTCGCCATGTCAACCAGATTATCAAAGTGGCAATAAACGTTGATATTGTATAAGAGTGAAGTGTTGTTTAGGAAGAGAATAAAGATCAAATCCATAAATGATTCTGTCCAGTAGTGGGTAAATTGCAATGTTTCATAGATGGATATCCTGTTGCAATGAATGCATGTCTCTAATATGCCAGGTAGTCATGTTTGAACGATTGAGTATCTTCACTTTCGTATCACAAATAAATACTACGTTCATTTTGAAGAATGTTCTTTGATCATGTCATTCTGATATAACAATGAACGTAACGGGCCTACTTGAACACACAGTTTACATACTAGAATGAATAAATAGGCATTTGAAGAAATGTATCAGAACGAGAGAGTTTCACAACAGCTTTCCCTCAACTAATATATGTTACATGTTTATACGAAATACACTAATTAGAGGAATATGCGCTTCATAGCACCCACATTAGCATACTGGTAAGCGTTTTTTTAGCGAGTTAGTTTTCTACGTGATAGAGACAGAAACCTCATGCCCAACCCTCCTCCTTTATCCGGGCTTGGGACCGGCAGTATCCCCTTGAGAAACTCCAGGCGGAGTTTCCCACATTAGCGTCGGTGCTGTAAACGTTTCTGTCATATTAATAAAAACACAACATCCATCCTAGACATCAGTAATCCATTCACATTCATTTCAATCCAAAATTTAAGACAGACCCATTATTCAAGCTGGTATAGAACGAATTACGGCTTCAATATATGCAGATATGTCCTGCTTTCCACAAGGTAAAATGAAGAGAGGTGAATCGGATTTACCTAATCCAACATGAGATAAACGTGATTAAATTTTCTTATCTTCCAGATGTACACACTGACTCAATCCTATATAGTCATGTTTGAGTATTGTTCAATGTAAATGTAATGTTGAATTGTTGAAATGAATTCACTGAATCATCTTCTTGTTTTCAGTATTATACGATCGGTGTTTTCATAGGTGCACAAATATTATTGTTCATTGTGAGTTAAATTGATGTAGATTTTTTGTTGATATAATGATCACTCTGAAGTAGAAGTGAACTGTTTGTCTAAAACGAATTCTATATTGCCTTATTGAGGTCTCTACTGAAAATGACTTACACATGATATGGTTCAATGTGAACAGACATCGATATTCTGAGTGATATGTGATTCTGGTGGGAGATATGTATGTAGCTCAGATGATGTATGAAGTGTTGGGAAACATTCATTGACCGATAGAAGTTAGACATCTACACCGTTACAAACCGTGTCAGTGTAATATAGATCAAGTATTCGCGAGCAAGGCCTATTATCGTGGGTTCGTATGGCGCATGTGTGATTGTGGATACGCATTGCTGAGGAGTGCAACAATAGGGCAAAACTGTTTTTCAGTGGTGGTCTGACATTATTCGTTTATTGATCTCGATCGAAATGTACGGCGTAAATACTTCAGATTTTTCCGATCAACTCCGTATTCTCATTACTCTATGGAAACTTATAAAAAAGGACCAATCGCTTTAAATTTCAACGTGGTTCAACGGTCGTAAGTATATACATCACAGAGTTCGGTTCACTCTTTAACTGAAATCTTGATAGCAACTTGCTTGGGCGATGTGATGAAATTTCAATCCACTTGATATTGCACAAGCAAATGACTGTTAGGACTCAGTAGCTAAATAGATAACGCGATGCCTCTTCAACAGTGCTCATCTACGATCCCAAACACAGGACTCCAACCTGGGACTTATGATCCCATACGCGATTACTTAACTACTAGATAACTGAGGCCGCATGATCATTGCTGTGTACTATGAAGAGTTCCATATTGTGATAAAAGTACGTCTAGTGTTTCTAGGATTTCAATGATGCATCTAATTTAGATCGACTCGTCAAGTCAACCATTCACATTACTACAATCTTCATACTGGCCAATGTGTTATTTATTTTACAGTTGACAATATTTCTGAGTTATTTAACTGTTGGCAAATCAAGATATCTTCTCTTATATCCAAATTATGCATTGGCATCTATATTATTATATAACGTATTCTTTTCGACATTATCAATCAATACGGGTATCATAAATGCCAACAATACCAATAGTTCTATATTCTTGTTCCAAATAACAGAACATTGAATTTGAACACTAGATTGAAGACATTTTTCTGAATTTTTTTTTTGTTGTTGTTGATTTAATATCGGATGAACCAAAATCTTGTTTGTGTTTGTGCAACCTGATTACATGTGTTTATTTTTGTTCTAATTTATTACAATGTAACGTATATAAAGTGATTTCATTAATTGTTATCCATCTTCAATGTTGATTAGTTTTCTCACTTAAGGATCATTTTGAATAGAATAGTTATCATACATGAGATGGTTTCCCTCTATTACGTAATCAAGAAGTGTACTAACATGTTACATGACAGTTCTGTGTAATGTTCGCAAAATATGTCCAATTGTGAAGTAGTACTGAAGTATTCACTCAATTCTGTCATCTGATAGAGACGAACTCATCGTAACAAGTGAATTACACATATCATTACAAAGTGAATTAATCTAATCGATGTTTGTATAGTTGATGGAAATAATCGGTAGTGAGGTGAAGTAAATATATTAATTGCAGTTAGACCGATATATCCTGCGTTTGTATCTCAAGTGGTGGGATCGTGGATGCCCTATGCTTAAGAACAATAAAAACGACATACCACACGAATAAATAATCACCACACAGTAGTATGCTGCTATTTTATTCAGAAGTCTTATCCTTATATCGGAACATGAAATAGCCATGCCATCGATGAATAGCAGACGCAAGAAAAGTTGACGAATGTGTATGTATTAAACTGCATACTCAGGATGTTGGGGATGTTAAATCCCCTGAATTCATTTAGTAAATACCTTATTTATTTGATTTATTAATTTTTTCAAATAAATAATTAAATAATAATTATTGCAAGGAGATCGGCATGAAGGTTGTCTACATTCAATTGACTCATAATGTCTAACATTCAAAATTTAAGAAGTAGATCTTATCTCTCTGGGACGATATCATGGAAAATGACATTGCAATGCTATCCTTTCTTGACAAACGTTACACTTGGAAGTGATGCAAAACTGTCATTTGATCTCTACTAACTAGCATAACAATATATATGTAGTTTGATAAGCATGATGATTTCATGAAATTGTCACGTGAAAAGGGATAACAATCCTACCAACTTCGCTTGAAATTCACAGAACACGGATTTATATATCAGGCCTTTGAAATCAGTCAGAGTATTTTTCAGATGTGCTGAATTTGGGAAAGTTGTTTAAATTCAATTATACAGTTGGAAGTGAGTACCGATTGTTTAGCAACAAATGAGTATACAGTTTTGCCTAAATCATAGAATTTTCATAGTGTTTAATGACGAACTGATTTTGGACCAATGTCGAAAGTCAAGAAGCACTAGACAGTTATAAATTGTAATATGAGGACCTCCAGATGTGCAGATTCACAAGGACGACACGAGGAATCGGACTCAGAATGGTTTGACCGGTTAATGTAGTTTACCTTGATTCCATTTCGGTATGCTGTTTAGATATTTCGATAGGATGAATGGAGAATATGGTTTTGAATTAGACGTGTTATCATTCTCTTTGTGTCTATTCAGCTATTCCTAATTGCCGAGAACTATGATTTGTGTTGTGAACTTAATATACACTGTTGTGTTGTGTGCTACTTATGTCGACAGAAGTAGTATATAACACAAGTGAGGAATAGAATGTCTGGGAGGAGAAGGTAGAGAAGATCAATGAGTTATGAGCGGGAACAATGAATTCTGAGACAATTGATTGGCATTTTGCAAATGAAGTGTTAACTGTATGATTGTCAGATTTGACCAAGACGTTCTGTAATTTTGTATTCAAACACTTGTGTTCTCGTTCACTACACTATTTCTTGTGTAGTCTAGTGGATGTGTAGATGAATAGAGTAACAGTCATCCAAGTCTTATGAAATGGAGTGAACACTTTTCTTATCTAGTCACAAAACGATTCAAATAATAATTAACAAACACTGATGTGTGTGCTTTCTGTATCATTTTGATTATATTTGTTATATTGAGTTTATAATTGACTGTTGCCATATACATATGAACCTTGATCAGATATATGAGTATGAATCAATTGTAGCAATTCAAACCTGATCAAACTTCAATAGATAATATGAATAAACAAAATATTCATTAGAAATCTATCTAATGATTAAGGGGTATTTTAGATCTAACTTAGAAATTGAAATCAGTTCGTTCAACGTCATCGTTACAGGTAAGCTACAGTCATCAGTATCATTAATGTATGAATTGTTTGTCCTTAGTTTTTTTATTCCACTAATTCCAATCCCATACATATTGAAATGTGAAATATGAAGTTTGTTTCCAAACAACATTGAGATTCAAGTAAACTTCAATTGAAGGAAATCTGCTTCTAAATGATATATATAAACTTGAATAAACCTTGTGAAGAGTTGACTAGAGAAGACTAATCTGGTTTTCAACTTTGACATGGTTGTATAGACCAGATATTCACACTACGTTAGGTCTCAGAACACAGACACACATTAAGACGACAGACAATGTTAGTGTCTCCTGACTTGAAGGCGGCATTTGACACTGTTTATCGTGAGGTTCTTCTAGGTTGGAAGCGGTTATGAGTTCACTTAGTATGCGAACGGAACAAAAACTCGGTGACCAAAAATAAATAAGCTAGCTATTCTATGCGTCCAATTTCCGTTAAATATAGGAAGATATTCAAGCTTGGAATGGGGTAGTATATACCATAAACAGCCAGAAACGTGTGATAAAGGCAAACACAAATGAAAACGTATATACAGCACAAAACCGTCCTTGGTGAGAGTTACAAAATAGTATGCTTAAAGACAACGCACCGATAGCATTTAAGATTTCGTCAAGTGAGAAATACTACATGACGGTGAGAAGAGCGCTTTTGGCGCGAAGAAAAAGAAATTCAAATTTTCTAAGTAGAATTACAAAATTAGGTCCTATTCCATGTGAGTTTTGGTGATCTTATTTCCACTACATGTTTTATAGCAATGTTTGTTCTTGAAAGCAGTGCCAATGAAGTAAATAAATCTTATACATGCTCTTCACAACTGGTCGAATGAGAGCTTATGGCGAACTGTCATAAGAATTGATTCTCTCGGGTGGCGTTCATCAGATCTGTCCACTCTCTCCATTCTTGTTTAACTTTGTCGTTGACATGCGATGCTCCTCCGCGAAATGTTGCTTCATGACTGGGTTGAAACGACACCTGAACTAATGATAGGGAGTGAAGTGGTTGAGAGTATCGACCGCTTCACCTATTTCAGTAGGTTTATCACATATCAAGCTCAGTACACAAATCATGATTATTGGTAGTCTATGGAAGGGTATAAGAAAAAAGACCACACAGACATAGTGAGAGAGAAAATAATAATCACTCCAAATCAATGTGCTGCTCAACTTACAATTTCAGTAATACGATTAAATATTATTAAGTAAAATTTTGATTATTTCAAGTACAATGATTAACAAAACAATATTGGCAGTTGTCATTTACATGAACGAGAGACAGTGATAGAGAGAGGATTAGTTTAGTTTTCTTCTAATCACCTTATTACATGTTTCCAAATGTTCGAATAGTCAGTGATTGTTGACCATAGACAATGATGCATGAACCAGTATGAACAGCCAGAATCAATCATCGAGATAGTAGCCTCTCACCTAATCCAGACAGTTTAGTCTAAAACACCAATATCACCCTCCGCGATATGAATCATGTATTTCAGACATAGGCATTTTATATACAAGTAAATCAAACCTCATCATATCATAAAATAAATGTTATTCAAAATCAAGACAAAAGCGGCTGTGAGTGTGCGAGAGTGCAACTAATAGAATGAGGATAACTCGGGCATAGTAAATTGTTTAATGTTAGTCAATAAGTCAAATGGAAACTTTTAATGAAAGGAATATGAATATATATATATATATATATATATATATATATATATATATATATATATATATATATATATATAGTATAGTTAACTTATGTGTGGACAGTGCACGGTAGAACTCGCGGAAGCCCTTAGAAGCTCCAAGTGAGCCGAAGATATCTCACCTAATCCTTTTTTAAAAGAATATTCCAGATTCACTACGTGTAGCTTCCCTATTGGACAATGCTAATAACCTCCTGTTTGCAGATTGGAGGACTATAATAATGATTTGGTTTTTCCTGAAATCTATGAATACCTGACAATTTTGGGCCATAATTGACACTATTTGGAATAACATTCCTTTCACTGGATTTCTGATCTAAATAACAGTTTATTTCATGATTCCTTATCATGTACACTGACAATACCTTATTCAGACAAGTGTGAGTAATTTGTTGATCACCTGATAGTTCAAACTTCTGTTGAGTAATCATAATTCATTTGACTGAATTTCTGGATGTTGCTTCTATTCAATTAAACAGATATAATATCAGTATGGGGTTGTAGAGATTAAGCATTCTAACGTATGACCGAATATCCGAGGTTCGAATCCCACAAGCAGGATCATGGATGTGCACTACTGAAGAGTTACACAATAAGACGAAACGGCCATCCAGTACTTTCTTGTTTTCAATGTTGTCCTAACATCAATCATTTCATGATCACAATCAAAGACATATTATCAATGAATTTATTGATTATTCTGCTAATTACTTATATCATTACACTGGTTTATTGACGATGTTATATGAATGTCACTATTCGCGTATATATATGTGAGTGAATGTGATAAAATGAAACACTCAAATTTATTTGTGAACAAATATTCTAATTAGTTTTTAATGAGTTATTGAAACAAGTAAAAATTGTTAAGCATAAATGTGAGTCATGTGATGTGTGCTACTGATGTCGAAATATATAAGTAGTATGTATGATCAGTCAGAAATGAAGTGCTTGGCGTTGAAGGTTACGAAGATCAAAGGTAATAGAATGATTGGTGTGGAGACGAATGAACAATGAAGTCTCCGATGATTGATTGACACTTGCAGAAGGAACAGTCAGGTTGGAGACAATCGATTACTATTTTGTAAATGAAGTATTCACTGTACTAAGATGTTCTGCAATCTCATAATCAAATACATACGACTGTCTCAATGAGTAAGAAAATCATACTTCTGACGCTTCGTGACAATGTAAGCTACCTCTTCAGAGTAAACAAATAAACGAATTTACCTTGGAGTTTGATTCGTGTAATTAACATTTTCTGACATAAATTTCTTGAATATAATCCAACCACAATATGACTGTAGATAGTATAGTGGTGAACGAGAACGCCATGGGTGACAATCAATAGTACCTGAATACTAAATTACAGAACAACTCAGTAAAATGTGAGAACCATACAGTAAGTGCTTAATATGCAAAACGTCAATGAACCGTCTCCAACTTGACTTTTCTTTCGTTTCAACACCAATCACTTCCCTCTCTCTTCTATTTAAACTACTTGGACTTCCATCTCAAGGTGTTTCAATTTTGATTGACGATACATACTACTTATATCTGTCGACAACAGTAGCATACAACACACTCACCTCCACTCGTTTCCTCTTTGAATACAGCATATTCAATGATAAATCAGATTTATGATGAAACTTTCATATGGTAATTTATTGTTTATTCTAGGAAACCACATTGGAAGTAATGCCTGCTATGTTTGAGAACCTTGAATGGAAGAATATTGAAGGAAGCAATGTAATGAATATTATGCATCATGATAATCGTATAACGGTTGTATCCACATATACCAAAACAGTAGATTACAGTTTATCAACAATGAAATCATTCACAATGATAGGTGCTTATTATTGTTGCAATACAAATATCAGTATCATTTGTCATCATAATGCTCTCGTCATTACTGTAAATTACCTAAGCAGTTTTAATGATAATTGTCTTTTCAGTAGCAAGATGATACTTCAAAATGGTGGGGGATGGATAACATCCATTTCTGCTGGTATATTAATGTATGTTATATCATTTTTAGTTTACATATTATTCATAATCTTCGTTGAATAATTCACTTGAATATAAGATAGTGATCGAACATTTTTATTAAATAGACGGTTACCTACATACTTACTAACTCCTGCTACTTCCAATTGAGTATGGGCAACCGACTAGCATTCTACATCCCACTCTGTTCTGTGCTTACTTTCTAGTTCTTGTCCATTCTTCTCATATTTTTTCTCCACTTCTCGGCGGAATTTGTTCATCGATCTTCCTCTTCTCCTTTGAATTGAGGATTCCAAGTGATGACTTGCCTTGTGATGCATTGTGGTACTTTCCACAATATGTGTCTTATCCATTTCCACCACTTCTTCCTGATTGCTTACTCCACTTGAATCTGTTTTGTACTCTCTCAAATTAGGTTGTTGCTGATGGTGTTTGACAGACGTATCCGATGTCTTTTACGTATATGCATGCGTAACACATGTCCTCATCATCACATCCGATGATGTTTTACTACTTTATCAATTGCTTTACCATTCTTACCATGTTCCTGTTTTTAAACAACTGCATTATTCACTCGGTTGTCCCAGGATATGTGTATGTGAATACTGTGCGTAACATCGCGTTGTCAAGTCTAAGTAGCTGAGTGAATAACGCAATAACATGTAAGGCGAATGATTCTTGGTTCGAGTCCCAACTGATCACTCCCAAATAGGACGAAACGTGCGTCAAACTGAATTCCACTGCTAGCCACCATCAATCTTTGCTTACAATGTTTGTGAACTAAGACAATATCGATGCACTGCTCACAGTATGCACACATGCCGATGAAAGACTGATCAATTGAAATCCTAAACACCAATGTGATTTTACAAACGAACAACAATACTAAGTGAATTCAATCCTCAATATGGATTCGTTACAATTCATCAATGGTAATTATTATTAAGGATGAATGATTAAGATGTATTTATGTCAAGGATGAACTGGATAGCTTCAAATAAATTGAACATTGAAAAGAAAGTGTATCATTATTGTTTCTATTATCCCAAACAATGAGTAGAAAAATCTTAATTCTGATGTTCCGCCACCTAATATCAGCCACGTCTTCAGAATAAGCAAATGGCCATGATGAAATGAACTCACGTTTCAATAGTACAAAGAACGCAGTGCAGAATATATTTAGTACAATCAAAATCATATTAGATGTGAACATTTCATTTTCTAATGGTACTGACAACAATAAGCCAATCAATAACGAGGCATAAAAATTGCTGGTCTGGTTGTTAGAAGAAACTTCGGTCTCGTGTCTCCCGATGGATCTCGGCTCCCATCATGAAGCGTCATAATTCTTACTTGAAATCGGAGGTTTATTCAGTTTAGCGTTTTCTTGTAGCAAAGTTGTTTTCTACAGGATAGAGTTGCCGATTCCACGCCCAACCTTCTTCCTTTCCCGGACTTCAGATCGGGTTGAGCCCATAGAAGAGATACAGTCAGAGTTGATCATGTTATACTCAACAGATATTTGTTTTATTTTGTAGTTTGATAGCATTTGTGATATCGTTGTTAATCGCATTCGTGAAGAAGATATGGAACCTCAACGCTTGTATGTGGGTACTCTCAATTGAACTGGATTCCACTGCTAGCCACCATCCATCTTTGCTTACAATGTTTGTGAACTAAGACAATATCGATGCACTGCTCACAGTATGCACACATGCCGATGAAAGACTGATCAATTGAAATCCTAAACATCAATGGGAAGTTACAAGGAAACAACAATACTAAGTGAATTCAATCCTCAATATGGATTCGTTACAATTCATCAATGGTAATTATTATTAGGGAGGAATGATTAAGATGTATTTATGTCAAGGATGAACTGGATAGCTTCAAATAAATTGGAAATTGGCTAGAAAGTGTATCATTATTGTTTCTATTATCCCAAACAATGAGTAGAAAAACCTTAATTCTGATGTTCCGCCACTTAATATCAGCCACGTCTTCAGAATAAGCAAATGGCCATGATGAAATGAACTCACGTTTAAATAGTACAAAGAACACAGTGCAGAATATATTTAGTACGGTTGAAATCACATTAGATATGAACATTCCATTTTCTAATGATACTGACAACAATAAGCCACTCAATAACGAGAAATAAAAATTGCTGGTCTTATTGTTAGAAGAAACATCGGCCTCGTGACTTCTGATGAATCTCGGCTCCCATCATGAGGCGTCATAACTCTTCCTTCAAATTTGAGGTTTATTCTGTTAAGCGTTTTCTTGTAGCAAAGTTGTTTTCTACAGAATAGGGTTGCCGATTCCACGCTCAACCTTCTTATTATCCCGTACGTAAGATCCGGATGAGCCCATAGAAGAGATACAGTCAGAGTTGATCATGTTATACTCAACAGATATTCCTGTTTTATTTTGTAGTTTGATAGCATTTGTGATAGCCTTGGTAATGGCTTTCGTGAGGAAGATAAATGAAAAATATCCACTGAATGTGGCGCTTGTAATTATTTATGTAAGAATTTCCGATAATCTTTTCACATTTACTTTGTTAGTCTGTTTAATATAATTCAATATAATGAATGGTGTGCAAATGAGAGTGAGAGTACTGACTGTAGATAATAATCCGATGTGACAGATGGTTATGACACCGAAGGGGCTTGCGAAAGCGAAATTCTGACTGATCTACAAATTAATTTAAATCTTCGATCTGTTGCGATAGATATGCCAGACATTTCAGCTCCTTCTGTCGAACTTATCTCACATGGCCACACGTATACAGTCTGTTGCAGTGAAATCCTACTCACTGCCTTCTGGAAGCGCAGGTGTTGTCTACAAAACTGAGAGGACAAAAGCAAATGCCCTATGCTCTCACATAGTTGGCAGGTATCGAAGTTCCTATCAGGTGAGTTCGAAGTCTCCGATTTCAAATCGATGCTGCACATGGGCTTCAGGATCCAGAGGGAACAAATGACGTGTGAACTAATCGTTGGTCACCGACTAGCGTGGTGCTGCGTCTCCTATTGTTGCTCCACTGAGTTGTGGATCCAACCTTAAGGTTGAATTCTCCGAGTATGGTTCCATGAGAAAACCACCTTCTTCAGTCTCGGCAGTCGGGCAGGGTTACAACCTTCACACAAATCAAGTGAAATATATAGGGAATATGTATTCGGTTCCCCTTCGTACCAATATTTATATGTTCAAATAAATAAATAGTAATCGAACTAATTGTATCAAATTTAAAATAGTCATTTTCGGAAAATGAATTCATAACTTCAATAGACATTATTATCAGCATTCATATACAATACAAGCATACATGAATGAATATGTATTCCATTAGAACTATAAAATTCTTTCTCATTTTCAGTCTATCTGCATGGTAACAGCATTAGGAGTTTGGAATACACAGTTAAATCCTCTAGTGAAACTTGCAGTCTTTGGAATCAGTTTGGTATTATTCACATTTGGAATACTGATTGGTGCAGCGATTAAAACAGATTTGACGGATCACTTAATGAGCATTCTAATATCATTTTCATTTATATCTGTTGTCATTGTGTTAGTCGCGGTCGTGCTGAGTTTTTGGAAACAGTACAAGGTATTATAGTGAACTGAATTATTTGATTTCTAAATGACGTGATCCTGATTGAATCTAGTTTACTCTCTCAACAATGCGAATGTTCACCATCATATACTTTGATAGTTATAAACTCGAAACTGTTCACTGTCATCTAGTTACTAAATAACCAACATCTGTGAACATTTAAATCCTGAATGAAATCGATCAAAAGTCCAAAGTGTTATGTTAGATGAACTTGTAAATTTAGATGATATGCAGGGTATTCAGTTGGTATGATTAATATAATCTTGTGCTGTGGTCCTGTACTTTAGATAGAATACCCGTCAGTTCGGTCGCCATGTCAACCAGATTATCAAAGTGGCAATAAACGTTGATATTGTATAAGAGTGAAGTGTTGTTTAGGAAGAGAATAAAGATCAAATCCATAAATGATTCTGTCCAGTAGTGGGTAAATTGCAATGTTTCATAGATGGATATCCTGTTGCAATGAATGCATGTCTCTAATATGCCAGGTAGTCATGTTTGAACGATTGAGTATCTCCACTTTCGTATCACAAGTGGATATTCCGTTTATTTTGAAGAATGTTCTATGATCACTTCTCAGATATAACACTGAACGTAAAGGGCCTACTTGAACACACAGTTTACATACTAGAATGAATAAATAAGCCTTTGAAGAGATGTCTCAGAACCAATGTGTATCACAACAGCTTTCCCCTAACTAATACAACTTGATTGTTTATACGAAATACACTAGTTAGAGGAATATGCGCTTCATAGCACCCACATTAGCATACTGGTAAGCGTTTTTTTTCGCGAGTTAGTTTTCTACGTGATAGAGACAGAAACCTCATGCCCAACCCTTCTTCATTATCCCGGCTTGTGACCGGCAGCAGCCCTCGGAGGGACTCCAGGCGGAGTTTTCCACATTAGCGTAGGTGCTGTAAACGTTTCTGTCACTTTAATGAAAGCACAACATCCATCCTATTCATCAGTAATCCATTCACATTCATTACAATCCAAAATTTAAGACAGACCCATTATTCAAGCTGGTATAGAACGAATTACGGCTTCAATATATGCAGATATGTCCTGCTTTCCACAAGGTAAAATGAAGAGAGGTGAATCGGATTTACCTAATCCAACATTAGATAAACGTGATTAAATTGTCTTATCTTCCAGATGTACACACTGATGTAATGACATATAGCCATGTTTGAGTATTTTTCAATGTAAATGTAATGTTGAATTGTTCAAATGAATTCACTGAATAATTTTCTTGTTTTCAGTGTTATATGATCGGTGTTTTCATAGGTGCACAAATATCGTTGTTCATTGTGAGTTAAAATGATGTACAATTTTTGTTGATAGAATGATCACTCTGAAGTAGAAGTGAATCGTTTGTCTTAAACGAATTCTACATTGTCTTATTGAGGTTTCTACTGAAAATGACTTACATATGATATGGTTCAATGTGAACAGACATCGATATTCTGAGTGATATGTGATTCTGGTGGGAGATATGTATCTAGCTCAGACGATGTATGAAGTGTTGGGAAACATTCATTAACCGATAGAAGTTAGACATCTACACCGTTACAAACCGTGTCAGTGGAATATAGATCAAGTATTCGCGAGCAAGGCCTATTATCGTGGGTTCGTATGGCGCATGTGTGATTGTGGATACGCATTGCTGAGGAGTTCAACAATAGGGCAAAACTGTTTTTCAGTGGTGGTCTGACATTATTCGTTTCATGATCTCGTTCGAAATGTATGGCGGAAATACTTCACGTTTTACCGATCAACTCCGTATTCTTATTACTATATCGAAAATTATAAAACTGGACCAATCGCTTTAAATTTCAACATCGTTCAACAGTCGTACGTATTTACATCACAGAGTTCGGTTCATTCTTTAACTGAAACCCTGATAGCAACTTGCTTGGGCGATGGGATGAAGTTTAAATCGACTTAGTATTGCACGAGCAAATGACTGTTAGTACTCAGTAGCTAAGTAGATAACGCGATGGCGTTTGGAGCGAATTGTACTGGGTTCGAGGCCCAGAGTTAACATCAAATCAAGCCTATCCATTTGATGTGTGCTAAATCGAACGAAACGCATGTCCTGCATTCTACTTCTAACCACCATTCATCTTCGCATGTATTCCTTGTAAAGTTATACAATATTGAGGGAATCCTCACATAATGCATATATTTCACTAAAGAGTGAGACTGATCAATTACAGTTGTAAACATCAATGATAAGATTCAAGCAAACAATATTAAATGAACTTCACTTATAATTTCAGTTGCAGAACTGCACTCATGTCATTTTCGTTAATATTTCTTACAAATGAAATTACACAAGCAATATCATCACTTATTGTAATTTGGTTATTGAATTATGCATATGAAATCCATACTTATGAATGTTTTCATACAGTTTAATTGACGAGTCGATCTAAACTAGATCACTATTGAAAACATGGAAGCAGTGAATGGCTGTTTCGCTTTCGTATGGCGCTCTTCAATAGTGCTCATCTACGATCCCAAACACAGGACTCCAACCTAGGACTTTCGATACCACACGCGAATACTCAACTAGTAGATAAGTGTGGCCACATGATCATGGTTGTGTACTATGAATAGTTCCATGTTATGGCAGAAGGATCTCTGGTGGTTCTAGGATTTCAATGGTGCATCTAATTTAGATTGACTCTTCAAGACAACCATCCACATTACTACAATCTTCTTACTCGCCAATGTGTTATTTATTTTACAGTTGACAATATTTCTGAGTTATTTAACTGTTGGCAAATCAAGATATCTTCTCTTATATCCAAATTATGCATTGGCATCTATATTATTGTATACCGTATTCTTTTCGACTTTATCAATCAATACGGATATCATTAATGTCAACAAAACCAATAGTTCTATATTCCTGTTCCAAATAATATAACATTGAATTTGAAAACTGGATCGAAGAGATTCTTCTGAATTTTGTTTTTGTTGTTGTTGTTGATTTATTATCGGATGAACCAAAATCTTGTTTGTGTTTGTGCAAACTGATTACATGTGTTTATTTTTGTTCTAATTTATTACAATGTAACGTATATTAAGTGATTTCATTAATTGTTATCCATCTTCAGTGTTGATTAGTTTTCTCACTTAAGGATCATTTTGATTAGAATAGTTATCATACATGAGATGGTTTCCCTCTGTAACGTAATCAAGAAGTGTACCGGCATGTTGCATGACAGTTCTGTGTAATGTTTGCCCAAGATGTCCGATTGTGAAGTAGTACTGAAGTATTCACTCAATTCTGTCATCTGATAGAGACGAATTCATCGTAACAAGTGAATTACACATATCATTATAAAGTGAAATTATCTAATCGATGGTTTGTATAGTTGATGGAAATAATCGGTAGTGAGGTGAAGTAAATATATTAATTGCAGTTAGACCGATATGTCCTGCGTTTGTATCTCAAGTGGTGAGATCATGGATGCCCTATGCTTAAGAACAATAAAAACGACATACCACACGAATAAATAATCACCACACAGTAGTATGCTGCTATTTTATTCAGAATTCTTATCGTTATACAGGAACATGAAATAGCCATGCCATCGATGAATAGCAGACGCACGAAAAGTTGACGAATGTGTATGTATTAAACTGCATACTCAGGATGTTGGGGATGTTAAATCCCCTGAATTCATTTAGTAAATACCTTATTTATTTGATTTATTAATTTTTTCAAATAAATAATTAAATAATAATTATTGCAAGGAGATCGGCATGAAGGTTGTCTACATTCAATTGACTCATAATGTCTAACATTCGAAATTTAAGAAGTAGATCTTATCTCTCTGGGACGATATCATAGAAAATGACATCGCAATGCTATCCTTCCTTGAAAAACGTTACACTTGGAAGTGATGCAAAACTGTCATTTGATCTCTACTAACTAGCATAACAATATATATGTAGTTTGATAAGCATGATGATTTCATGAAATTGTCACGTGAAAAGGGATAACAATCCTACCAACTTCGCTTGAAATTCACAGAACACGGATTTATATATCAGGCCTTTGAAATCAGTCAGAGTATTTTTCAGATGTGCTGAATTTGGGAAAGTTGTTTAAATTCAATTATACAGTTGGAAGTGAGTACCGATTGTTTAGCAACAAATGAGTATACAGTTTTGCCTAAATCATAGAATTTTCATAGTGTTTAATGACGAACTGATTTTGGACCAATGTCGAAAGTCAAGAAGCACTAGACAGTTATAAATTGTAATATGAGGACCTCCAGATGTGCAGATTCACAAGGACGACACGAGGAATCGGACTCAGAATGGTTTGACCGGTTAATGTAGTTTACCTTGATTCCATTTCGGTATGCTGTTTAGATATTTCGATAGGATGAATGGAGAATATGGTTTTGAATTAAACGTGTTATCATTCTCTTTGTGTCTATTCAGCTATTCCTAATTGACGAGATTTCTGATTTGTGTTGTGAACTTAATATACACTGTTGTGTTGTGTGCTACTTATGTCGACAGAAGTAGTATATAACACAAGTGAGGAATAGAATGTCTGGGAGGAGAAGGTCGAGAAGATCAATGAGTTATGAGCGGGAACAATGAATTCTGAAACAATTGATTAACATTTTGCAAATGAAGTGTTTACTGTATGATTGTCAGATTTGACCAAGACCTTCTGTAATTGTGTTCTCGTTCACTACACTATTTCGTGTGTAGTCTAATGAATGTGAAGATGAATAGTGCAACAGATATCTAAGTCTTATGAAATGGAGTGAATAGTTTTCGTACCTGGTCACAAATTGATTCAAATAATAATTAACAAACACTGATGTTTGCGCTTTCTGAATTATTTTGATTATGTTTGTTATATTGAGTTTATAATTGATTGTTACCATATAAATGAACCTTGATCAGATATATGAGTATGAATCAATTGAAGCAATTCAAAGCTGATCAAACTTCAATAGATAATATGAATAAACAAAATATTCATTAGAAATCTATCTAATGATTAAGGAGTATTTTAGATCCAACTTAGAAATTGAAATCAGTTCGTTCAACGTCATCGTTACAGGTAAACTACAGTCATCAGTATCATTAATGTATGAATTGTTTGTCCTTAGTTTTTTTATTCCACTAATTCCAATTCTATACATATTGAAATGTGAAATATGAAGTTTGTTTCCAAATCATAGTTGATTATCAATTGTTTTACAGCAAAAACATAATCAACTATAAATAACTAGTCTAAGCAAAAAATATTGAGATTCAAGTAAACTTCAATTGAAGGGAATGTACTTCTAAATGATATATAAGCTTGAATAAATATTGTGAAGAGTTGACTACAGAAAACTAATCTAGTTTTCAACTTTGACATGATTGTATAGACCAGATATTCACACTACGTTAAGTATCAGAACATAGAAACACATTCTGCTGCCATACAATGATAGTATCTCTTGATCTTAAAGTGACTCTGTTGATGATGTGGTTCTTCTAGGTTGGAAGCGGTTATGAGTTCACTTAGACTTCGAACAGAACAAAGACTCAGTGACCAAAGACAAATAATCTAGCTATTCTATGCGTCCAAGTTCCGCTAACTTTAGGAAGATGTTGAAACTTGGAATGGGGTAGTATATACCACAAACAGCCAGAAACGAGTGATAAAGGCAAACACAAATCAAAACGTGTATATACAGCACAAAACCGTCCTTGAGGAAAGTTACAAAATAATACACTAAACGACACAACGGACTAATAATATTTTCAATATTTCCGAATTCGGAAAAATCAAATGAATGTGACAACTGCGCTTTTGGCGCGAAGACATTGAAATTCAAATTTTCTAAATAGAATGACAAAATTAGGTCCTATTCCAAACGAGTTCTGGGGATTTAACTTCCACAACGTGTTTTATAGCAATGTTTGTTTTTGAAAGGAGTACCAATGAAGTAAATAAACCTTATACATGCTCGCTACTTGAACACAACTGGTCAATTGAGAGCTTATGGCGAACTATCATCAGAATTGATTACTACAAGTGGTGTTCATCAGGACTGTCCACTCTCTCCATTCTTGTTTAACTTTGCCGTTGACGTGCGACTCTCCCCATCGAAATGCAGAATATTGCATTGGCGCGTGAACTTATGCTAGGGAGTAAAGTAGTTGAGCGTGTCGACTGCTTCACTTATGTTTTGAGTTTCATCTGTACTTGTGGTGTGGTATGTGACGAAATCTTAGCACGGGTACAGAACGCTCGACTAGCTTTTACCAACTTGCGTCATTTACAGCGTAGGCGTGATATCCGTCTACCAGCCAAAGGACGCGTTTACTGCACAGCCGTTCGTTCTATCCTGTTTTTTGACTGTGAATCATGGCCGGTAACAGCAGGGGATATTCGTAAGTTACTAGTGTTGGATCATAGTTGTCTTCGAAGCATTGGTCGTTAATGCCGGGACAACCGAGTAATTAATTCAGTTGTTAGGAAGCAGATACTAATTAATGATGGCAATTCAGTTGATGACGTAGTGAAACTTCATCAGTTGAGACGACTGGGACACGTGTTATGCATGCACAACCACCAACTGCTCCGACGAGCGATGTTTTATGGTGTAGGTGTATGTTGGAAGAAAGGTAGGGGCGGCCAGATCGAAACATGGCATAAGTCCATGAGGTCATTGACAAGTGGACTGAGCCATGTTGGTAGGTGTGAACCACTTGGTTGAGATCCACCAGACGAAAGCGACCGATGGTTAGAGACCTCGAATGACATGGCTCAAAATCGTTTGCAATGGCGCAGGTGCGTCAACTCTTTGTGTTCTCTGAAATCCTATTCTTCTGAATTCTTCATGTCCGTTTCTTTTTTCTCTTTCGAGATTCATTTCAGTGAATAATACTCATTGAATAACATCTTCAAACCCTAATGTTTCCGATTACTGTTTATGCACTTACAAACTCTACCACTATAGGATTTGAATCGACAACTGTATCTCTGTTCTAATGTGGTATAACAACTTTAACTGATGCACATACTTACGAAGTTCTACGTTGTTGTTGACTGACCGACGGACTGAAATGAAATATTGATTGAAGTGTTCAGTTATCATCAGTAGCGATTGGTTACCAACGCTTGTCTATCGACTTTCATCTTTACACGATTATTATTGGTGAAAATGTCTATCTGTTTAAATAGACTATTGGACGAATAGTGTATCATATCAAGCCAATTACACAAATCATGATTATTGGTAGTTTTTGGAAGGGTACAAGAACAAAGATTACACAGACACACTGACGGAGAAAATAATAACCACTTCGAGTCAATGTGCTGCTCAACTTACAATTTCAGTAGTACGATTAAATATTAGTAAGTAAAATTTTGATTATTTCAAGTACAATGATTAACAAAACTATATTGGCAGTTGTCATTTACATTAACGAGAGACAGAGAGAGAGAGGAATAGTGTAGTCTCCCCCTTTTTACCTTATCATATGTTTCCAAATGTTTGAATAGTTCATGACTGTTGACCAGAGACAATGACGCATACATGAGTATGAACAGTGCAGAATCAACTCTGAGTAAACTAATAAACGAATTTAACTACTGTGAAGAGGTAGCTTACATTACTTTATGAAACATTAGAAATACCATTTTTTCTACTCAGAGGGATATAACGAAAAATTTGATTCCTGTAATTAACTTTTTTCACGTTAATTTATCGAATATAATCCAACTACTAATATAACCCTAGATAGTATAGTGGTAAACAAGAATGCCATGGGTGACAATCAATAGTATTTGAGTACTGAATTAGAGAAACATACAGTTAATACCTAATTTGCAAAATGTCAATCAACCGTCTCCGACTTGACTGTTCTTTCGTTTCCACACTAATCATTCCCCGTACTCTTCTATTAAAACTTTCTAAACTTCTGTCTCTAGGCATATCACTTTTGATTGGTGTCACATACTACTCTTATCTGTCGACATCAGTAGCATACACCACACTCACCTCCACTCGTTTTCTCTTTGAATACAGCATATTCAATGATAAATCACATTTATGATGAAACTTTCATGTGGTAATTTATTGTTTATTCTAGGAAACCACATTGGAAGTAATGCCTGCTATGGTTGAGAACCTTGGTTGGAAGGACATTGAAGGAAGCAATGTAATGAATATTCCGCAACATGATCCTATAATGGTTGTATCAGTATATACCAAAACAGTAGATTACACTTTATCAATAATGAAATCATTCACATTGATAGGTGCTTATTATTGTTGCAATACAAATATCAGTATCATTTGTCATCCTAATGCTCTCGTCATTACTGTAATTTACACAATCAATAATAATAATCATAATTGTCTTTATGTAGTAAGATGATTGTTCAAGAATCCGGACAATGGATAGCGTTCACTATTGCTGGTTTAATAATGTATGTTATGTCATTTTCATTTTAGAAATTACTCATAATCTTTTTTGAATAATTCACTTGAATATAAGATGGTGATTGAACATTTTGATTAATTACAGGGTTACCTAGTTACTTACGGACTCCTGTTACTCCCAATTGAGTATAGGGTGTCGATCAGCATTCTCCAACCCACTCTGTTCTGTCACTTTATTTCTAGTTGTTGTTCATTCTTCTCATATTTTTCTCCATTTCTCGGCGGAATGTGTTCATCGATCTTCCTCTTCTCATTTGAATTAAGAATTCAAAGTGAAGACATGCCTTGTGATGCATTTAGGTGCCTTCCTCAATATGTGTCTTATCCACTTCCAGCACTTCATCCTTATTTCTTCCTCCAGTGGAATTTGGTTTGTAATCTCCCACAGTAGGTTCTTGCTGATAGTGTTTGACCG
The DNA here is from genome assembly GCA_944470205.2 of Schistosoma margrebowiei. NCBI lineage: Eukaryota > Metazoa > Platyhelminthes > Trematoda > Strigeidida > Schistosomatidae > Schistosoma > Schistosoma margrebowiei. The sequence goes on along the minus strand of OX104029.1, from coordinate 3,277,118 downwards.
ATGTATCCGATGTCTTTTACGCATACGCATGCGTGTATAGCAAATAATTCTTGGTTCGAGTCCCAGATTGAACATCAACCCTTGTATGTAGGTACACCTAACTGATCACTCCTAAATAGGATTAAACGCGCGTCAAACTGGATTCCACTGCTAGCCACCATCCATCTTTGCTTACAATGTTTGTGAATTAAGGCAATATCGATGCAGTGCTCACAGTATGCACACATGCCGATAAGAGACTGATCAATTGAAATGCTAACCATCATTAGGGAGATACAAGGAAACAACAATACTAAGTGAATTCAATCCTCAATATGGATTCGTTACAATTCATGAAAGGTGATTAATATTTAGGAAGAATGATTAAGATGTATGTATGTCAAGGATGAACTGGATGGTTTCAAATAAATTGAACATTGACCGGAAAGTGTGATATTATTGTTATTATCCCACTCAGTTTGTAGAAAAATCGTAATTCTGATGTTTGGACACCTAATATTAGCCACGTCTCCACAGTAACCAAATAAGTTCGATGGAATTAACTGGAGTTTAAGTAATACAAAGAATCGAGTGCAGAATATTTTTAGCACAATTGAAATCACAATAGATGTGAACATGCCATTTTCTAATGGTGCTGACAACAATAAGCGACTCAATAATGAGACATAAAAATTGCTGGTCTGGTTGTTAGAAGAATCATTGGCCTCGTGACTTCCGATGGATCTTGGCTACCATGATGAGGCGCCATAATTCTTAATTGAAATCGGAGGTTTATTCCGGTTAGCGTTTTCTTGTAGCAAAGTTGTTTTCTACAGGATAGGGTTGCCGATTCTACGCTCAACCATCTTCTTTTCCTGGAATTCAGATCGGCAAGAGTCCTAGAACAGCTACGGTAGGAGTTAATCATGTTTTGCTCAACAGATATTTCTGTTTTATTTTGTAGTTTAATTGCATCTGTGATAGCCGTGTTGATTGCTTTCGTGAAGAAGATAAATGAGAAATATCCACTGAATGTGGCGCTTGTAATTTATTATGTAAGAATTTCTGATAATCTTTTCACATTTACTTTGTTAGTCTGTTTAATATAATTCAATATAATAAAAGGTGTGTAAATGAGAGTGAGAGTACAGCTTGAAGATAATAATCCGATGTAACTGGTGGTTATGACATCGAAGAGGCTTGTGAAAGCGAAATCCTGACTGATCTACAAGTTGATTTAAATCGTCGATCTGTTGCGATAGATATGCCAGTCGTTTCAGCTCCTTCTCACGAACTTCTCTCACATGGCCACAGTCTATTCCAGTGAAATCCTACTCACTGCCTTCTGGAGGTGCTGGTGTTGTCTACAAAATTGAGAGGACGTAAGCAAATACCCGTTGCTCTCACATAATTGGCAGGTATTGAAGATTCACTCAGGTGAGTTCGAAGTCCCTGATCTGAAACCGATGTTACACATGGGCTTCAGGATCCAAAGGCAACAAATAGCGCATGAACCAATCGTTGGCCAGCGGCTAGCGTGGGGCTGCATCTCCTAATGTGGCTCCACTGAGTTGTGAATTCAACCTTTAAGTTGAAGGCTCCGAGTGTGTTTCCACAAGAAAATCACCTTCTCCAGTCTCGGCAGCCTGGCAGTATCACAACCCTCACACAAGTCAATTGAAATATTTGGCGCATATGTATTCGGTGCCCCTTTGTTCTAATTTTTATTTGTTCGAATAAATAAATGGTAGGTAAACTAATTGTGCCAAATTTGAAATAGTCATTTTCGGAAAATGAATTCATACCTTCAGTAAACATTCTTATCAGCATTCATATACAATACAATCACACATGAATGAACATGTATTCTATTCGAACTATTATATTATTTCTCATTTTCAGTCTATCTGCATGGCAACATCATTCGGATTTTGGAATGCACAATTAGATGCTATTGTCAAACTTTCAGTCTTTGGAATCAGTTTGGTATTATTCACATGTGGATTACTGATTGGTGCAGCGATTAAAACAGATTTGGCGGATCACATAACTAGTATTGTATTATCCCTTATGGTTATATCTGTTGTCACTATGATAGTCGCGGTTGTGCTAAGTATTTGGTATCATTTAAAGGTATTATAGCAAACTAAATTATTTGATTTCTAAATGACACAATCCTGATTGACTCTAGTTAACTTTCTCAACAATGACGAATGTTCACTATCAAAAGTCCAAAGTACCATGATAGCTGAACTTGTAAGTTGAGATGATATTCAGGGTATTCGTTTGTTATGCTTGTTATCATGTAGTACTGTAGTCTTATGCTTGAGATGGGACACCTGTCATCCGATTTGGAAAGTCAACCAGATTATCAGAAGGAGGAATTCATATGGATAAAACAAAGTTGTGATAAACATTGAGATGGTATAAGAGTGAGGGGTTGTTTAGAAATAGAATAAAGATCAAATCCATAAATGATTCAGTCCACAGGAAGGTGAGTTGCAGTGTTTCATAGTTCGATATCTGCTACAGAACATGCATCTTTCTAACATGTCAGGTAGTCAACTTTGAACGACTGAGTATCTTCAATTTCGTATCACAAGTAGATATTACGTTTATTTTGAAGAATGTTCTATGAACATCGTTCTGACATAACAATGAACGTAAAGGGCCCGCTTGAACACACAGTTTACATACTAGAATGAATAAATAAGCCTTTGACGAAATGTATCAGAACCAGAGAGTACCACAACAGCTTTCCTTTAAGCAATCTACGTTACATGTTTATACGAAATACACTAATTAGAGGAATATGCACTTCATAGCACCCACATTAATATGGGTGCTGTAAACGTTTCTGTCACTTTGATAAAAGCACAACATCCATCCTATTCATCAGTAATCCATTTACATTGTTTTCAATTCAAAATTTAAGACAGACCAATTATTCAAGCTGATATAGAACGAACCCTGTCATAAAAATATGCAGATATTTCCTACTCTATACACGGTAACATAGAGAAAAGTGAATCGGATTTACCTAATCCAACATGAGATAAACGTGATTAAATTGTCTTATCTTTCAGATGTACACACTGACTCAATCCTATATAGTCATGTTTGAGTATTGTTCAATGTAAATGTAATGTTGAATTGTTGAAATGAATTCACTGAATCATCTTCTTGTTTTCAGTATTATACGATCGGTGTTCTCATAAGTACACAAATATTAATGCTCATCGTGAGTTATACTGATATACATTTTTTGTTGATAGAATGATCACTCTGAATGAATTCTACATTGCCTTATTGAGGTATCTACTGAAAACGAATTACACATGATATGGTTCAATGTGAACAGACATCGATATTCTGAGTGACATGTGATTCTGATGAGAGACTGAGTTACCAAACGGAGTCGAACACGTGTCGCACAGAGATAGATATCTAGTTCAGACAATGGATGATGTGTTGCGTAACCATTCATTGATCGATAGAAGTTAAGCATTCACACCGTTACATACCGGGTCAGTGTCATACAGATCAAGCGTTCGCGAGCAAGCACTGACATCCTGGGTTCAAATGGCGCATTCCGGATCGTGGATATACACTGCTAAGGAGTTCCATAATAGGACAAAACGATTTTGCAATACTTCCAGGATTTCCAATGGTGGTCTAACATCAATCGTTTCATGATCTCGATCGAAATGTATAGCGTAAATACATCACATTTTTCCGATCAACTCCGTATTCTCATTACTCTATCGGAAATTATAAATAAGGGACCAATCACTTTAAATTTCAACGTGGTTCAACAGTCGTACTTACTTACATCACAGAGTTCGGTTCATACTGAGGATCGAACACCGACAACTACTTGCCTGGGAGAGGGGATGCACAAGCAAATGGATTTATAGACTCAGTGGCTAAGTAGATAACGCGATGGCGTTTGAAGCGAATGGTACTGGGTTCGAGGCCTAGAGGTAACATCAAATCAAACCCATCCATTTGAAGAGTGCTAAATAGAACGAAACGCATGTCCTGCATTCCACATCTAACCACGATTCATCTTCGTTTGTAATACTTGTAAAGTTTCGCAATATTGAGGCAATCCTCACATACTGCATATATTTCACTAAAGAGAGAGACTGATCAATTACAGTTGTAAACATCAATGATAAAATTCAAGCAAAAAATATTAAGTGAATTTTACTTATAATTTCAGTTGCAGAACTGCACTCATGTCATTTTCGTTAATATTTCTTACATAAGAAATTACACAAGAAATATCATCATTTATTCTATTTTGGTTATCGAATTATGCATATGAAATCCAAACTTATGAATGTTTTCAAACAATTCAATTGACGAGTCGATCTAAACTAGATCACTATTGAAAACATGGAAGCAGTGAATGGCTGTTTCGCTCTCGTATGGCGCTCTTCAACAGTGCTCATCTACGATCCCAAACACAGGACTCCAACCTAGGACTTATGGTCCCAAACGCGAATCCTTAACTACTAGATAACTGAGGTCGCATGATCATGGCTGTGTACGATGAATAGTTCCATATTATGGCAGAATGACCTCTAATGTTTCTAGGATTTCAATGATTCATCTAATTTAGATCGACTCGTCAAGTCAATCATTCACATTACTACAATCTTCAATGTGTTATCTCTTTTGTAGGTAACAATATTTCTAAGTTACTTAACAGTTGGCAAATCAAGATATCTTTTCTTTTATCCAAATTATGCATTGGCATCTATATTTTTATATACCGTATTCTTTTTAATTTCATCAATCAATTCGGATATCATTAATGCCAACAAGACCTATAGTTCTGTATTCCAGTTTCAAATAACAGAACATTGAAGTTGAATACTGGATCAAAGAGATTCTTCTGGATTTTGTTTTTGTTGTTGTTGTTGATTTAATATGGGATCAATTAAAACCGTGTGTCTGTGTGTGTCTGTGTATGCAAACTGATTACATGTGTTTATTTTTGTTCTAATTTATTACAATGTAACGTATATAAAGTGATTTCAATAATTGCTATCCATTTTCAGTGTTGATTAGTTTTCTCCCTTAAGGATCATTTTGATTAAAATAGTTGTCATACATGAGATGATTTCCCTCTATTACGTAATCAAGAAGTGTACCGGAATGTTGCATGACAGTTCTGTGTAATGTTTGCAAAATATGTCCAATTGTGGAGTAGTACTGCAGTATTCACTGAATTCTGTCATCTGATAGAGACGAACTCATCGTAACAAGTGAATTACACATCACTATAAAGTGAATTCATCTAATCAATAGTTTGTATAGATGACGGAAATAATCGGTAGTGAGGTGAAGTAAATATATTAATTGCAGTTAGACATTAACACTATTGGATGCCGGATTAGTGGCCTAGAGATCAAGCGTTCACGCACAAGACAAATGGGTCCTGGGTTAGAATGTCAAGTGGTGGTAACGTGAATTCACCATGCTGAGGAGTATCAAACTTGGACGAAACAGTCGTCTATTGCACCCAGGTATTAAATTGTAGTCCAGGTTCATGTGGCTCATGAATTCAATCCAAAATCGATATGACCGAAACGTTCTAATAAACATTCAAAGTAACTCCGATAATTTTATGTTCACGTGAATTCAGTATAAGCTGTATCTCATTCAGAATCAAGTTTTCTACTCTTCTTCGACGTTTAAAGTAAATCAATGTAGTTAGATACTAATGCGTATTGAAGAACAATAAGACAAATAACACGATTTAGTAATCACCACACAGTAGTATGCTACCATTTTATTCAAAATTCATATCGTTATATAGGAACATGAAATAGCCATGCTCTCGATGAATAGCGGACGCACGAAAAGTCGACGAATGTGTATGTATTAAGATGGTGTTTAATGAGGAACTGATTTTGGACCACTGTCGAAAGTCAAGATGCACCTCCGGATGTGCAGATTCGCAAGGTCGACACGGGGAATTGGACTCTGAATCGTTTGACCGGTTAAAGTAGTTTACCTTGAATCGATTTCGGTATGCTGTTTGGATATTTCGATAGGATGTTTGTAGAAATACCATATTTTACTAATCGATTTTAGTGACAATTAGAAGTGTGATGGGATAACACAAATGTAAATATTGGTGAAACATTTAGTTTCAAAGTTGACCAGATCAGAATGATTTTCATCATATCAATCAACTATTGCATTGAAATTCGCGATTGATTTTTCTTTAGCAGATCTATAATCTGATTAATGGAGAATAACTTTTGAAGTAGACTGATTATCATTCTCTTTGTGTCTATTAAGTTATTTCTAATTGTCGAGAACTATGATTTGAATTGTGAACTTAATATACACTGTTGTGTTGTGTGCAAGGTGTTTCGACATTAGTAGTATATAACACAAGTGAGGAATAGATAGTCTGGGAGCAGAAGGTAGAGAAGATCAATGAGTTATGAGCGTGAACAATGAATTCTGAAACAACTGATTAACATTTTGCAAATGAAGTGTTAACTGTATGGTTGTCAGATTTGACCAAGACGTACTGTAATTGTGTATTCAAACACTTGTGTTCTCGTTCACTACATTATTTCTTGTGAAGTCTATTGAATGTGTAGATGAATAGAGTAACAGATATCTAAGTCTTATGAAATGGAGTGAACACTTTTCGTATCTGGTCACAAATTGATTCAAATAATAATTAACAAACACTGATGTTTGCGCTTTCTGAATTATTTTGATTATGTTTGTTATATTGAGTTTATAATTGATTGTTACCATATAAATGAACCTTGATCAGATATATGAGTATGAATCAATTGAAGCAATTCAAAGCTGATCAAACTTCAATAGATAATATGAATAAACAAAATATTCATTAGAAATCTATCTAATGATTAAGGAGTATTTTAGATCCAACTTAGAAATTGAAATCAGTTCGTTCAACGTCATCGTTACAGGTAAACTACAGTCATCAGTATCATTAATGTATGAATTGTTTGTCCTTAGTTTTTTTATTCCACTAATTCCAATCCCATACATATTGAAATGTGAAATATGAAGTTTGTTTCCAAACAACATTGAGATTCAAGTAAACTTCAATTGGAGGAAATCTGCTTCTAAATGATATACAAGCTTGAATAAATATTGTGAAGTGTTGACTGGAGGAAACTAATTTAGTTTTCAACTTTGACATGGTTGTATAGACCAGATATTCACACTAAGTTAAGTATCAGAACATAGAAACACATTCTGCTGCCATACAATGATAGTATCTCTCGATCCTAAAGTGACTTTGTTGATCGTGAGGTTCTTCTAGGTTGGAAGCGGTTATGAGTTCACTTAGTATGCGAACGGAACAAAAACTCGGTGACCAAAAATAAATAAGCTAGCTATTCTATGCGTCCAATTTCCGTTAAATATAGGAAGATATTCAAGCTTGGAATGGGGTAGTATATACCACAAACAGACAGAAACGAGTTATAACGACAAACACAAATAAAAAAGTATATATACCGCACAAAACCGTCCTTGATGAGAGTTACAAAATAGTATGCTTAAAGACTACGCATCGATAGCATTTAAGATTTCATCAAGTGAGAAATACTACATGAAGGTGAGAAAAGCGCTTTTGGCGCGAAGACAAAGAAATTCAAATTTTCTAAGTAGAATTACAAAATTAGGTCCTATTCCATGTGAGTTTTGGTGATCTTATTTCCACTACATGTTTTATAGCAATGTTTGTTCTTGAAAGCAGTGTCAATGAAGTAAATAAATCTTATACATGCTCTTCACTTGAACACAACTGGTCGAGTGAGAGCTTATGGCGAACTATCATCAGAATTGATTACTACAAGTGGTGTTCATCAGATCTGTCCACTCTCTCCATTCTTGTCTAATTTGTCGTTGACGTGCGATCCTTCCACGCGGAATGTTGCTTCATGACTGGGTTGAAACGTCACCTGAACTAATGATAGGGAGTGAAGTGGTTGCTAGTATCGACCGCTTCACCTATTTTAGTAGGTTTATCACATATCAAGCTCAGTACACAAATCATGATTATTGGTAGTTTATGGAAGGGTATAAGAAAAAAGACCACACAGACATAGTGAGAGAGAAAATAATAATCACTCCAAATCAATGTGCTGCTCAACTTACAATTTCAGTAATACGATTAAATATTATTAAGTAAAATTTTGATTATTTCAAGTACAATGATTAACAAAACAATATTGGCAGTTGTCATTTACATGAACGAGAGACAGTGATAGAGAGAGGATTAGTTTAGTTTTCTTCTAATCACCTTATTACATGTTTCCAAATGTTCGAATAGTCAGTGATTGTTGACCAGAGACAATGACGCATGAACCAGTATGAACAGTCCAGAATCAATCATCGAGATAGTAGCCTCTCACCTAATACAGACAGTTTAGTCTAAAACACCAATATCACCCTCCGCGATATGAATCATGTATTTCAGACATAGGCAGTTTATATACAAGTAAATCAAACCTCATCATGTCATAAAATAAAACTTATTAAAAATCAAGACAAAAGCGGCTGTGAGTGTGAGTGCGTGCAACTAATAGAATGAGAATAACTCGGGCATAGTAAATTGTTTAATGATAACCAATAAGTCAAATGGAAACTTTTAATGAAGGGAATATTATTATATATATAATATATTTCCTTAATGTGTGGACAGTCTACGGATGAACTCGAGGAAGCCGTGAGAAGCTCAGAATGAGCCGAAGATATCTCACCTAATCCTTTTTTTAAAGAATATTCCAGAATCAATAGGTCTAGCTTCACTATTGGACAATGCTAATAACCTCTTGTTAGCAAATTAGAAGACGATAATGATAATGTCGTTTTTCCTGAAAACTATGAATACCTGACAATTTTGGGCCATAATTGACACTATTTGGAATAACATTCATTTCAGTTGATTTCTGATCTAAATAACAGTTTATTTCATGATTCCTTATCATCTACACTGACAATACCTTATTCAGACAAGTGTGAGTAATTTGTTGATCACCTGATAGTTCAAACTTCCATTGAGTAATCATAATTCATTTGACTGAATTTCTGAATGTTGCATCTATTCAATTAAACAGATATAATATCAGTATGGAATTGTAGAGATTAAGCATTCTCACGCATGACCGAATGTCCTAGTTTCGAATCTCACAAGCAGGATCATGGATGTGCACTACTGAAGAGTCACACAACAGGACGAAACGGCCATCTAGTACTTTCAGGTTTCCAATGTTGTTCTAACATTAATCGATTCATGATCACAATCAAAGGCACATTATCAATGAATCAATTAATTATTCTGCTAATCACTTATATCATTAAACTGGTTTATTGACGATGTTATTTGAATGTCACTATTCGCGTATATATATGTGAGTGAATGTGATAGAATGAAACACTCAAATTTATTTGTGAACAAATATTCTCATTAGTTTTTAATGGGTTATTGAAACAAGTGAAAATTGTTAAGCATAAATATGAGTCATGTGATGTGTGCGACTGATGTCGAAATATATAAGTAGTATGTATGATCAGTCAGAAATGAAGTGCTTGGCGTTGAATGTCACGAAGATCGAAGGAAATGTAACGAGAACACAGAATGATTGGTGTGGAGACGAATGAACAATGAAGTCTGAGATATTTGATTGACACATGCAGAAGGAACAGTCAGGTTGGAGACAATCGATAACCATTTTGTAAATGAAGTATTCACTGTACTAAGATGTTCTGCAATCTCATAATGAAATAAGTACGACTGTCTCAATGAGTAAGAAAATCATACTTCTGACGCTTCGTGACAATGTAAGCTATGTCTTCAAAGTAAACAAATACCTTGGAGTTTCATTCGTGTAATTAACATTTTCTGACATAAATTTCTTGAATATAATCCAATCACTAATATGACTGTAGATAGTATAGTGGTGAACGAGAACGCCATGGGTGACAATCAATAGTACCTGAATACTAAATTACAGAACAACTCAGTAAAATTTGAGAACCATACAGTAAGTGCTTAATATGCAAAACGTCAATGAACCGTCTCCAACTTGACTTTTCTTTCGTTTCAACACCAATCACTTCCCTCTCTCTTCTATTTAAACTACTTGGACTTCCATCTCAAGGTGTTTCAATTTTGATTGACGATACATACTACTTATATCTGTCGACAACAGTAGCATACAACACACTCACCTCCACTCGTTTCCTCTTTGAATACAGCATATTCAATGATAAATCAGATTTATGATGAAACTTTCATATGGTAATTTATTGTTTATTCTAGGAAACCACATTGGAAGTAATGCCTGCTATGTTTGAGAACCTTGAATGGAAGAATATTGAAGGAAGCAATGTAATGAATATTATGCATCATGATAATCGTATAACGGTTGTATCCACATATACCAAAACAGTAGATTATACATTATCAACAATGAAATCATTCACAATAATAGGTGCTTATACTTGTTGCAATACAAATATCAGTATCATTTGTCATCATAATGCTCTCATCATTACTGTAAATTACCTAAGCAGTTTTAATGATAATTGTCTTTTTAGTAGCAAGATGATGCTTCAAAATGGCGGGCAATGGATACCATCCATTATTGCTGGTTTATTTCTGTATGTTATGTCATTTTTCGGATTATCATTTATTCATAATCTTCGTTGAATAATTCACTTGAATATAAGATGGCGATTGAACACTTTGATTAATTAGAGGGTCACATGCTTACTTACTAACTCCTGTTACTCCCAATTGAGTATAGGGTGTCGGCTAGCATTCTTTATCCCACTCTGTTGTGTGCCTCCCTTTCTAGTTCTTGTTCATTCTTCTCATATTTGACTCCATTTCTCGAAGGAATGTGTTCATCGATCTTCCTCTTCTTGTATGAATTGAGGATTAAAAGTGCAGACTTGTTTTGTGATACATTGTGGTGTTTTCCTCAATGTATGTCCTATCCACTTCCAGCACTTCTTCCTGATTTCTTCCACCACTATAATCTGATTTGTATTCTCCCACAGTAGGTTGTTGCTGATAGTGCTTGACCGATGTATCCGAAGTCTTATACGTATATGCATGCGTACCACACGTCTCAGCCATCTCAACTGATGAAGTTTCACTACTTTATCAATTCCTTTGCCATCCTTACCTAGTTCCCGTTTTTAGACAACTGCATTACATACTCGGTTGTCACAGGACATATGTGTATGTACATACTGTGAGTAACATCGCGTTGTCAAGTCTAATCAGCTGATTGAAAAACGCAATAACGTGTAAGGCGAATGTAGGTACATCCAACTGATGACTCGCAAACAGGACGAAATGCACTAAAAACTGTATTCCACTGCTAGCCGCCATCCATCATTGCTTACAATGCTTGTGGATTAAATCAATATTGATGCAGTCATCACAGTATGCACACATGACAACAAGAGACTGATCAATTAAAATGCTAACCATCATTAGGAAGATACAAGGAAACAACAATACTAAGTGAATTCAATCCTCAATATGGATTCGTTACAATTCATGAAAGATGATTAATATTTAGGAAGAATGATTAAGATGTATGTATGTCAAGGATGAACTGGATGGTTTCAAATAAATTGAACATTGGCCGGAAAGTGTGATATTATTGTTACTATTATCCCAAACAATGAGTAGAAAAATCGTAATTCTGATGTTTGGACACCTAAAATTAGCCACGTTTCCACAGTAACCAAATAAGTTCGATGGATTTAACTCAAGTTTAAATAATACAAAGAATCGAGTGCAGAATATTTTTAGCACAATTGAAATTAAATAGATGTGAAGATGCCATTTTCTAATGGTATTGCCAACAATAAGCCAATCAATAATGAGACATAAAAATGGCTGGTCTGGTTGTTAGAAGAAACATTGGCCTCGTGACTTCCGATGGATCTTGGCTACTGTGATGTGGCGCCATAATTCTTAATTGAAATCGGAGGTTTATTCCGGTTAGCGTTTTCTTGTAGCAAAGTTGTTTTCTACAGGATAGGGTTGCCGATTCCACGCCCAACCTTATCCCGTAATTCAGTCCGGCATGAGCCATAGAACAGCTACATTCGGAGTTATTCATGTTATGCTCAACAGATATTTCTGTTTTATTTTGTAGTTTGATTGCATTAGTGATAGCCCTATTGATTGCTTTCGTGAAGAAGATAAATGAGAAATATTCACTGGAAGTGGCGCTTGTAATTATTTTTGTAAGAATTTCCGATAATCTTTTCACATTTACTTTGTTATTCTGTATTATATAATTCAATATAATAAAAGGTGTGTAAATGAGATTGAGAGTACAGCTTGAAGATAATAATCCGATGTGATTGATGGTTATGACATCGAAGAAGTTTGCGAACGCGAAATCCTGACTGATGTAGAAGTTTATTTTAGTAGTCGATCTGTTGCGATAAATATGCCAGACATTTCAGCAACGTCTCTCGAAATTCTCTCTCATGGCCACGCATATACAGTCTATTCCAGTGAAATCCTACTCATTGCCGTCTAGGGGCGTAGGTGTTGACTACGAAATTGAGAGGACGTAAGCAAATGCCCGTTGCTATCACATAGTTGGCAGGTATTGAAGATACACCTTGGTGAGTTCGAAGTCCTTGATTTCAAACCGACGTTGCACATGGGCTTCACAATCCAGTGGGAACAAATGGCGTATGAAGTAATCGTTGGTCACCGGCAATCATGGGTCTGCATCTCCTAATGTGGCTCCACTGAGTTGTGAATCCAACCTTTAGGTTGAAGGCTCCGGGTGTGTTTCCACAAGAAAACCACCTTCTTGAGTCTCGGCAGTCGGGCAGTGTTACAACCTTCATACAAATCGAGTGAAATATATGATGTATGAGTATTCGGTGTCCCTTCGTACCAATGTTTATGCGTTCAAATAAATAAATAGTAAGTGAAGTTATTGTGTCAAATTAGAAATAGTCATTTTCGGAAAATGAATTCATAACTTCAGTAAACATTATTATCAGGATTCATATACAATACAAGCATATATGAATGAATATGCATTCTGTTAGAACTATTATATTATTTCTCATTTTCAGTCTATCTGCATGGCAACAGCATTCGGAATTTGGAATGTTGATATTTATCCTCTTCCGAGATCGATAGTTTTGGGAATCAGTTTGGTGTTATTCACATCTGCATTACTGATTGGTGCAGCGATTAAAACAGATTTGGCGGATCACATAATTAGTATTACAATATCCCTTATGGTTTTATCTGTTGTCATTGTGACAGTCGCGGTTGTGCTAAGTATTTGGTATCATTTAAAGGTATTCTAGTGAACTAATATATTTTATTTCTGAATGACGTAATCCTGAATGAATTTAGTTTAATTTCAGAACAATCACAAATGTTCCAAAACCTTAACTGTTCACTGTAATCTTGTTGGTAAGGAACCAAAATCTCTAACCATTTAAGTTAAAAAGTTCGAAGTATCATGATAGCTGAACTTGTTAACTTTGATAATATGCATGGTATTCGGCTGGTATGATTGATGTCATGTAGTACTTAGGTCCTGTGTTTGAGAGAGAAGACATGTCACCTGGTTTGGAACGTCGACCAGATTATGAGAAGGAGGATTTCATATGAACAAAGCTAAGTGGTGATAAACAATGAGATGGTATATGAGTCAAGCTTTGCTTAGGAAGAAAATCAGGATGAAATCCATAAATGATCCTGTTCCTTAATGGTTAAGTTTCAGTTTTTCATAGTTGGATATCCTGCAGTAAAGCATGTATGTTCTAATATGTCAGGTAGTCATCTTTGAACGATTTAGTATCTTCACTCTCGTATCACAAGTGGATATTCCGTTTATTTTGAAGAATGTTCTATGATCACTTCTCAGATATAACACTGAACGTAAAGGGCCTACGCGAACACACAGTTTACATACTAGAATGAATAAATAAGCATTTGAAGAAATGTATCAGAATCAAAGAGTATCTCAACAGCTTTCCCCCAACTAATATACGTTACATGTTTATACGAAATACACTAGTTAAATGAATATGCGCTCCATAGCACCCACATTATCATAGATGCTGTAAACTTGTCTATCACATTATTCAAAGCACAACATCCATTCTATTCATCAGTAATCTATTTACATTGTTTTCAATTCAAAATTTAAGACAGACCAATTATTCAAGCTGATATAGAACGAACCCTGGCATAAATATATGCAGATATGTCCTACTCTACACACGGTAAAATAAAGAGAAGTTAATCGGATTTACCTAATCCAACATGAGATAAACGTGATTAAATTGTCTATTCTTCCAGATGTACACACTGACTCAATCCTATATTGTCATGTTTGAGTATTGTTCAATGTAAATGTAATGTTGAATTGTTGAAATGAATTCACTGAATCATCTTCTTGTTTTCAGTCTGAAACCATCGGTGTTCTCATCGGTACACAAATATCGTTGTTCATTGTGAGTTAAATTGATATACATTTTTTGTTGATATAATGATCACTCTGAAGTAGAAGTGTACTGTTTGTCTCAAATGAATTTGACATTGCCTTGATGTCTCTACTGAAAATGACTTACACATGATATGGTTAATTGTGAACAGACATCGATATTCTGAGTGATTTACCATTCTGATGAGAAACTGTAATAACTAATGGAGTCCAATACATGTCGGACAGGGATAGGTATCTGGCTCAGACAATGTATGAAGTGTTGCGCTATCGATAGAAGATATAAATTGGCACCGTTACATACCGAGGCAGTGGAATAGAGATCAAGTATTCGGGAGGGAGACTTAAGATCCTGTGTTCGTATGGCACATGCGTGATTGTGGATAAGCATTGCTGAGGAGTTCAAAAATAGGGCAAAACTTTTCTAATGCTTACAGGTTTTGATAGTGGTTTAACATCAATCGTTTTTCCGATCAACTCCGTATTCTTATTACTCTATTGAAACTTATGAAAAAGGGACCAATCGCTTTCAATTTCAACATCGTTCAACAGTCGTACGTATTTACATCACAGAGTTCGGTTCATTCTTTAACTGAAACCCTGATAGCAACTTGCTTGGCCGATGGGATGAAGTTTAAATCCACTTAGTATTGCATAAGCGAATGACTGTTAGTACCCAGTAGTTAAGTAGATAACGAGATGGCGTTTGAAGCGAATGGTACTGGGTTCGAGGCCCAGAGTTAACATCAAATCAAGCCTATCCATTTGATGAGTGCTAAATAGAACGAAACGCATGTCCTGCATTCCACATCCAACCACGATTCATCTTCGCATGTATTCCTTGTAAAGTTTCGCAATATTGAGGGAATCCTCACATAATGCATATATTTCACTAAAGAGTGAGACTGATCAATTACAGTTGTAAACATCAATGATAAAATTCAAGCAAACTATATTAAATGAAGTTCACTTATAATTTCAGTTACAGAACTGCACTCATATCATTTTCGTTAATATTTCTTACATAAGAAATTACACAAGAAATATCATCACTTATTCTATTTTGGTTATCGAATTATGCATATGAAATCCAAACTTATGAATGTTTTCAAACAATTCGATTGACGAGTCGATCTAAAGTAGATCACTATTGAAAACATGGAAGCAGTGAATGGTTGTTTCGCCGTCGTATGAGGCTCTTCAACAGTGCTCATCTACGATCCCAAGCACAGGACTCCAACCTAGGACTTTCGATACCACACGCGAATACTTAACTAGCAGATAAGTGTGGCCACATGATCATGGTTGTGTACTATGAATAGTTCCATATTGTGACAAAATGACGTCTAGTGTTTCTAGGATTTCAATGGTGCATCTAATTTAGATTGACTCGTCAAGTCAACCATTCACATTACTACAATATTCATACTGGCCAATGTGTTATTTATTTTACAGTTGACAATATTTCTGAGTTATTTAACTGTTGGCAAATCAAGATATTTTCTCTTATATCCAAATTATTCATTGGCATCTATATTATTATATACCGTATTCTTTTCGATTTTATCAATCAATATGGATATCGTTATTGTCAACAAGACTGAAAGTTCTATATTCCAGTTCCGATCAACAAAACATTGAATTTGAATACTGGATCGATGAGAACCTTCTGGACTTTGTTTTTGTTGTTGTTGTTGATTTAATATGGGATCAATTAAAAACGTTTGTGTGTGTGCAAATTACTTACATGTGTTTATATTTGTCCCAATGTATTACAATGTAACGTATATAAAGTGATTTCATTAATTGTTATCCATTTTGTATTGTACCGAAAAGTATAATAGCCAAAAATTAGCGATAAAATTATCACGTCCAAAAGTTAATGTATCAATATTAATTGATAAATTAGTAACACAAAATAAAATTTCAGGGAAGTTACATAAATCAGCTAGTTGTTGCGTGTTCCGTTGAGTTTCGGTCCGAAAAATCCACAATTATAAATGAGTAATTTCACAAGTTGAAACCATGAGTCAGTTTAAACTAGACCACCATTGAAAACCTGGAAGAACTGGACGGCCGTTTCGTCCTGGTATGGGACTCCTCAGCAATGCGCATCCACGATCCCGCACCACGCGGGGCTCAAAGCCAGGACAATTTTAAAAAATCACTTGTATATATAAATGATTCTTTGCCTAAGTAGGTAATTTCTATAGAATCTAAATCAATTGTTTATAAGATGCCAGGTATTATGTTCACATATTATATTTCCCTCTTTTACAAACAAATCATTTATCTTCTCCTTCTCTTCACTCCTCTTCTATTTCGACTTGTTAACCATCTATCGCCAGCCATTTCACTTTTGCTCGACAATACAAACTAATTATATCTGTGAACATCAGTAGTATACACCGCACTCATCTTCACTCCTTCAAGCGATTTATTTGTATCAGCCTATGCTCTCGTTCACTACAGTGTATTGAGTTATCATATTGCTCTCGTCATTAGTGTAAATTATGTAACCAATAATATTATTAATCGTCTTTATGTAGTGAGATGATTGGTGAAAAGATCGAGCAATGAATACTGTACATTATTACTAGTTTGTTGCTATATGTTATGTCGTTTTTGTTTACGAATTATTCATAATCGGTGTTTCATAATTTACTTGAATTAATATCAGATGGTGATTGAATATTTTGATTAAATGTATAGTTACCTAATTAATTGCTTACACCTGTTATCACCCGTCGAGTCTTATATGTCAAACCCTAGCACTCTACACCCAAACTTGTCATGGACAATCCTCTCCAATTCTTATGAGTTGATATTTATTCGTCTCGTTTGAGGTGACAGTAAATTGAACATTTCAACATTTCAAATTCGTAACTGGTAAATAAACATTATTAAAGGAGAGAACAAATTGTTTATTTAGGTCGGTTAGTCTTTAGTTGTGGAACATAAGATGCGGTACATGCAACACTCCATAGGCCGCTAAAAATCACTCTACAACTCACTCTGTAAATTGTGAATACGTCAATATTATGTCTGTTGAATCCACAACCCAAGCTAAATATAACTCTATACGAATATCCCATCAAATTAATATAAGGAATATCATATTCTTAATGAATAATACTGAAATAGATCAATATGTCACACTGAAAATTTATAACACTGAATAATTATCATATTGAATTATCAAACGGCAATAATGTTGGCCAAAATTTATTATCAGTTACTAGAGAAATTTTGTACTTCTGCTGTCATAGAAAGTATCGTTTCTTTATTTATTTTTCTTAAAACGCATTTATTTACTTACTTACAAAAGCCTGTTACTCCCATAAGAGCATAGGCCACCGACCAGCATTCGAAAACACACTCTTTCATGGTTTTTATTTCATATTTTTATCCAATTGTCGTTCATTCTTTTCATGTTTATCTCCACTTGTTGGAGTAATTTGTTTTTTGCTCGTCCCTTTTTTCTTACGTACGCCTGTTACTCTCAGTGGAGAATGGATCACCGATCAGCATTCTCCAACTCAGTCCGCCCTGAGCTCTTTTTTTCAGTTTTATCTAATTCCTGTCCATTCTTATTATATCTGTCTCCATTTCTCGGCATGATGTGCTTATTGGACTTCCTCTTCTCCTATGACGTTGGCGTTTCCAGTTGAGAGCTTTTCTTGTGACACAGTTGGGTGCTTTTCTCACTGTGTGTTCTTTCCACTTCCAGCACTTCTTCATTTCTCCCTAGACTAGAATCTTGTTTATTTTCTCCCACAGTAGGTTGTTGCTGGTAGTGTCTGGCCAACAGAATCGAAGTATATTGCATAGACAACTCTTAATGAACACTTGTATCGTGTGGATGATGACCTTCCCTATTATCTATCATTCCACACCATTGAACATTGTGCCTTTGGTGTTGGTTGACAGATATTTTGAGCTTCAGATGTCTTTTAGTTGTAGATATGCTGCTCTTGCTTCGCCGATCCTCGACTTTACATCCACATCAGATACATCGTGTTCACCAATGATGCTTCTCAAGTATGTAAAGGATTTTACATCCTCCAAAGCTTATGCGTCAAGTGTGATTTAACAAGAGGATTCACGTATAGGTAGCTAAATCTATGTCCAACTCTCTTGTTTTCTGCGAGCATCAGATCAGCAGCACCACATGAGAGGCTACAGCTGGAGTAAATTTGGATGATAATCTATGCTTGAATAAAAAATTCTATTGGTGGCCATATTTTAACTTAAATAAAACATACCGTCCAGCACGCATACAGAACGCTCGGCTAGTTTTTACCAACTTGCGTCATTTATGGCGTAGGCGTGATATCCGTCTACCAAACAAAGGAAGCGTTTACTGCACAGCAGTTCGTTCCATCCTGTTTTATAACTGTGAATCATGACCGGTAAGAGTAGAGGATATTCGTGGGTTACTAGTATTCGATCATAGGTGTCTTCGAAGCATTGCTCGTATATCCTTGGACCATCGAGTAAGTAATGCAGTTGTTAGGAAACGGTTCCTCTTTAAGGATGGGGACTGAATTGACGAAGTAGTGAAACTTCATCAGTTGAGATGACTGGGACACGTGTTATGTATGCCCAACGACCGACTGTACCGACGAGCGATGTTTAATGGTGTAGGTGTATGTTGGAAGAAAGATAAGAGCGGCCAGATAGAAACATGGCACAAATTCATGAAGTCATTGACAAGTGGACTGAGCCATGCGTGAAATACTTGGTTGAGATCCGCCAGACGATAGCGACCGATGGTTAGAGACCTTGAATGACATGGCTCAAATTTGTTTGCAATGACGCAGGTGCATCCACTATTTGTGTTCTCCCAAATTCCAATCTTCTGAATTCTTTGTCTCTTTCCAGATTTATTTCAGTGGATTATACTCGTTTACTGTTTATACTCTAACCACCTCCACCACTATGGGATTTGAATTGACATTGTATCTCTGTTCCAATGTGGTATGACAACTTCAACTGATGTACATACGTACGAAGTTCTAAGTTGTTGTTGACTGACCGACGGACTGAAATGACATATTGATTGTAGTGTTCAGTTATTATCATTAGCGATTGGTTACCAACGCTTGTCTATCGACTTTGATCTTTACACTATTATTATTGGTGAAAATGTCTATCTGTCGGACGAATAGCGTATAATATCAAGCCAAGTACACAAATCATGATTATTGGTAGTCGATGGAAGGGTACAAGAAAAAAGATCACTCATACACAGTGAGAGAGAAAATAATAATCACTCCAAGTCAATGTGCTGCTCAACTTACAATTTCAGTAATACGATTAAATATTAGTAAGTAAAATTTTGATTATTTCAAGTACAATGATTAACAAAACAATATTGGCAGTTGTCATTTACATGAACGAGAGACAGTGATAGAGAGAGGATTAGTTTAGTTTTCTTCTAATCACCTTATTACATGTTTCCAAATGTTCGAATAGTCAGTGATTGTTGATCAGAGACAATGGCGCATGAACCAGTATGAACAGTCCAGAATCAATCATCGAGATAGTAGCCTCTCACCTAATCCAGACAGTTTAGTCTAAAACACCAATATCACCCTCCGCGATATGAATCATGTATTTCAGACATATGCAGTTTATATACAAGTAAATCAAACCTCATCTTATCATATAATAAAAGTTATTCAAAATCAAGACAAAAGCGGCTGTGAGTGTGAGAGAGTGCAGCTAATAGAATGAGAATAACTCGGGCATAGTGAATTGTTTAATGATAGCCAATAAGTCAAATGGAAACTTTTAATGAAGGGAATATGAATATATATATGTATATAGTATAGTTAACTTAGGTGTGGACATTCCACGGTTGAACTCGCGGAAGCCGTGAGAAGCTCAGAGTGAGCCGAAGATATCTCACCTAATCCCTTTTTAAAAGAATATTCCTGATTCACTACGTGTAGCTTCCCTATTGGACAATGCTAATAACCTCCTGTTTGCAGATTGGAGCACTATAATGATGATTTGGTTTTTCCTGAAAACTATGAATACCTGACAATTTTGTACCATAATTGACACTATTTGGAATAACATTCATTTCACTTGTTTTCTGTTTACTCATATGCGTCTTTTGAGAGTTCAAGCGTTCAAGTGCTGATGTTATAGGCGTTATATTAAGAATCTAAGCTGTAGAAATAATACTTGATAGTTAATTTAGGTAGTCATATCTCGGTATATACTGAAATCGAAGTGAAATAATGAAAATGATTTAAATGATAGTTTATTTGATGATTCCTTATCATGTACACTGACTATACCTTATTCAGGCAAGTGTGTGTAATTTGTTGATCACCTGATAGTTCAAACTTCTATTGAGTAATCATAATTCATTTGACTGAATTTCTGAATGTTGCATCTATTCAATTAAACAGATATAATATCAATATGGAATTGTAGAGATTAAGCATTCTCACGTGTGACCGAATGTCCTAGTTTCGAATCTCACAAGCAGGATCATGGATGTGCACTACTGGAGAGTAACACAATAGGACGAAACGGCCGTTCAGTACTTTCAGGTTTTAAATGTTGTCCTAACATCAATCGATTCATGATCACAATCAAAGACACATTATCAATGAATCAATTGATTATTCTGCTAATCACTTATATCATTAAACTGGTTTATTGACGATGTTATTTGAATGTCACTATTCGCGTATATATATGTGAGTGAATGTGATAGAATGAAACACTCAAATTTATTTGTGAACAAATATTCTAATTAGTTTTTAATGGGTTATTGAAACAAGTAAAAAATTAATTCACTTGATATTGTTTTACTTGAATCTTCCCATTGATGTTTTACGACTGAAATTGATCAGTCTCTTATTGGCATATGTGCATACTGTGCGTATGCCTCGATATTGCCTTAATTTACAAGCATTATAAGCAAAGATGGATAGTGGCTAGCATTGGAGTGCAGGACATGCGTTTCTTTCTGTTTGGGACACGTCAGCTGGATGTACCTGCATCTCAGCGTTGATGTTCACTCTGGGACTCGAACTCAGTGCCGTTCGCTTCAAACGCCATCGCGTTATCCACTTAGCTACTGAGTCCTAAACAGAAAGAAACGCGCGTCCTCCATTCCACTGCTAGCCACTATCCATCTTTGCTTATAATGCTTGTAAATTAAGGCAATATCGAGGCATACGCACAGTATGCACATATGCCAATAAGAGACTGATCAACTTCAGTCCTAAAACATCAATGGGAAGATTCAAATAAAACAATATCAAGTGAATTAAACTTCACCCCATTGCACAAGCAAGTGGCTATCAGGGCTCAGTAGCTAAGTGGATAACGCGATGGCATTTGAAGCGAACGGTACTGAGTTCGAGTCCCAGAGTGAACATCAACTCTGAGATGCAGGTACATCCAGCTGACGAGTCCCAAACAGGACGAAACGCGCGTCCTGGATTCCACTGCTAGCCACAATCCATCTTTGCTTACAAGTAAAAAATTGTTAAGCATAAATGTGAGTCATGTGATGTGTGCTACTGATGTCGAAAGATATATGTATGATCAGTCAAAAGTGAAGTACCTGGCGTAGCTTACGCAGATCGAAGGTAATAGAACGAGAACACAGAATGATTGATGTGAAGACGAATGAACAATGAAGTCTGAGATGATTGATTGACAGTTGCAGAAGGAACAGTCAGGGTGTAGACAATCGATTACCACTTTGTAAATGAAGTATTCGCGTATGATCTCAGGTGACACTAAGATGTTCTGCAATCCCATAATCAAATACATACGACTGTCTCAATGAGTAAGAAAATCATACTTCTGACGCTTCTTGATAATGTAAGCTACTTCATCAGAGTAAACAAATAAACGAATTTACCTTGGAGTTTGATTCGTGTAATTAACTTTTTTTGTCATAAATTTCTTGAATATAATCCAACCACTAATATGACTGTAGATAGTATAGTGGTGAACGAGAACGCCATGGGTGACAATCAATAGTATCTGAAAACTAAATTACAGAACAACTCAGTAAAATATGAGAACCATACAGTAAATACCTAATTTGCAGAACGTCAATGAACCGTCTCCAACGTGACTTTTCTTTCGTTTCCACATCAATCAATTGCCTCTCTCTTCTAATTAAACTACTTGGACTTCCGTCTCTAGGCATATCACTTTTGATTGGTGTCACATACTACTCTTGTCTGTCGACATCAGTAGCATAAATCAATCTCACCCCCACTCGTTTTGTCGTTGAATATTCAGTGATAAATCACATTTATGGTGAAACTTTCATATGGTAATTTATTCTTTATTCTAGGAAACCACATTGGAAGTAATGCCTGCTATGGTTGAGAATCTTGGATGGAAGGACATTGAAGGAAGCAATGTAATGAATATTCCGCAACATGATCCTATAATGGTTGTATCAGTATATACCAAAACAGTAGATTATACTTTATCAATAATGAAATCATTCACAATGATAGGTGCTCATACTTGTTGCAATACAAATATCAGTATCGTTTGTCATCATAATGCTCTCATCATTACTGTAAAATACCTAAGCAGTTTTAATGATAATTGTCTTTTTAGTAGCAAGATGATGCTTCAAAATGGCGGGCAATGGATACCATCCATTATTGCTGGTTTATTTCTGTATGTTATGTCATTTTTTGGTTTATAAATTATTCATAATCTTCGTTGAATAATTCACTTGAATATAAGATGGTGATCGAACATTTTGAATAATTAGACGGTTACCTACTTACTTACTAACTCCTGTTACTTCCAATTGAGTATATGGTGTCGACTATCATTATTTATCCCACTCTGTTGTGTGCCTTCCTTTCTAGTTCTTGTTCATTCTTCTCATATTTGACTCCATTTCTCGAAGGAATGTGTTCATCGATCTTCCTCTTCTTCTTTGAATTGAGGATTAAAAGTGCAGACTTGTTTTGTGATACATTGTGGTGTTTTCCTCAAAGTATGTCCTATCCACTTCCAGCACTTCTTCCTGATTTCTTCCACCACTATAATCTGATTTGTATTCTCCCACAGTAGGTTGTTGCTGATAGTGCTTGACCAAATTATCCGAATTCTTATACGTATATGCATGCGTACCACACGTCTCAGCCATCTCAACTGATGAAGTTTCAATACTTTATCAATTCCTTTGCCATCCTTACCTAGTTCCCGTTTTTAGACAACTGCATTACATACTCGGTTGTCACAGGACATAAGTGTATGTACATACTGTCAAGTCTAATCAGCTGAGTGAAAAACGCAATAACGTGTAAGGCGAATGATTGTGGGTTAGAGTCCCATATTGAACATATTGAACACTTGTATGTAGGTACATCCAACTGATGACTCGCAAACAGGACGAAATGCACTAAAAACTGTATTTCACTGCTAGACGCCATCCATCATTGCTTACAATGCTTGTGGATTAAGGCAATATTGATGCACTCATTACAGTATGCACACATGACAACAAGAGACTGATCAATTGAAATGCTAAACACCAATGTGAATTTACAAGCAAACAACAAAACTTGGGGAATTCAATCCTCGATATGGATTCGTTACAATTCATCAATGGTTATTATTATTTAGGCAGAATGATTATGATCTATGTATGTCAAGGATGAACTGGATGGTTTCAAATAAATTGAACATTGGCCGGAAAGTGTGATATTATTGTTATTATCCCACTCAATGAGTAGAAAAATCGTAATTCTGATGTTTGGACACCTAATATTAGCCACGTCTCCACAGTAACCAAATACGTTCGATGGAATTAACTCGAGTTTAAATAATACAAAGAATCGAGTGCAGAATATTTTTAGCACAATTGAAATCACAATAGATGTGAACATGCCATTTTCTAATGGTATTGCCAACAATAAGCGAATCAAAGATCAGACATAAAAATGGCTGGTCTGGTCGTCAGAAGAAACATTGGCCTCGTGACATCCGATGGATCTTGGCTACTGTGATGTGGCGCCATAATTCTTAATTGAAATCGGAGGTTTATTCCGGTTAGCGTTTTCTTGTAGCAAAGTTGTTTTCTACAGTATGGGTTGCCGATTCCACGCCCAACCTTATCCCGTAATTCAGTCCGGCATGAGCCATAGAACAGCTACATTCGGGGTTATTCATGTTATGCTCAACAGATATTTCTTTTTTATTTTGTAGTTTGATTGCATTAGTGATAGCCCTATTGATTGCTTTCGTGAAGAAGATAAATGAGGAATATCCACTGAATGTGGCGCTTGTAATATTTTTTGTAAGAATTCCCGATAATCTTTTCACGTTTACTTTGGTAGTTTGTTTAATATAATTCAATATAATAAAAGGTGCGTAAATGAGAGTGAGAGTACATCTTGAAGATAATAATCCGATGTGATTGATGGTTATGGCATCGAAGAGGTTTGCGAACGCGAAATTCTGACTGATGTAGAAGTTTATTTTAGTAGTCGAACTGTTGCGATAAATATGCCAGACATTTCAGCTCCTTCTCTCGAACTTCTCTCACATGGCCACGCATATACAGATTATGCCAGTGAAATCCTACTCATTGCCTTCTATGGGCGTAGGTGTTGACTACGAAATTGAGAGGACGAAAGCAAATGCCCGTTGCTCTCACATACTTGGCAGGTATTAAAGACACACCTTGGTGAGTTCGAAGTCCTTGATTTCAAACCGACGTTGCACATGGGCTTCACAATCCAGTGGGAACAAATGGCGTATGAAGTAATCGTTGGCCACCGGCAATCATGGGTCTGCATCTCCTAATGTGGCTCCACTGAGTTGTGCATCCAACCTTTAGGTTGAAGGCTCCGGGTGTGTTTCCACAAGAAAACCACCTTCTTGAGTCTCGGCAGTCGGGCAGTGTTACAACCTTCATACAAGTCGAGTGAAATATATGATGTATGAGTATTCGATTCCCCTTCGTACCAATATTTATGCGTTCAAATAAATAAATAGTAAGTGAACTTATTGTGTCAAATTTGAAATAGTCATTTTCGGAAAATGAATTCATACCTTCAGTAAACATTCTTATCAGCATTCATATACAATACAAGCATATATGAATGAATATGCATTCTGTTAGAACTATTATATTATTTCTCATTTTCAGTCTATCTGCATGGCAACAGCATTCGGAATTTGGAATGTTGATATTTATCCTCTTCCGAGATCGATAGTTTTGGGAATCAGTTTGGTGTTATTCACATCTGCATTACTGATTGGTGCAGCGATTAAAACAGATTTGGCGGATCACATAATTAGTATTACAATATCCCTTATGGTTTTATCTGTTGTCATTGTGACAGTCGCGGTTGTGCTAAGTATTTGGTATCATTTAAAGGTATTCTAGTGAACTAATATATTTTATTTCTGAATGACGTAATCCTGAATGAATTTAGTTTAATTTCAGAACAATAACAAATGTTCCAAAACCTTAACTGTTCACTGTAATCTTGTTGGTAAGGAACCAAAATCTCTAACCATTTAAGTTAAAAAAGTTCGAAGTATCATGATAGCTGAACTTGTTAACTTTGATAATATGCATGGTATTCGGCTGGTATGATTGATGTCATGTAGTACTGTGGTCCTGTGTTTGAGAGAGAAGACATGTCACCTGGTTTGGAACGTCGACCAGATTATCAGAAGGAGGATTTCATATGAACAAAGCTAAGTGGTGATAAACATTGAGATGGTATATGAGTTAAGCTTTGTTTAGGAAGAAAATCAGGATGAAATCCATAAACGATTCTGTTCCTTAGTGGTTAAGTTTCAGTTTTTCATAGTTGGATATCCTGCTGTAAAGCATGTATGTTCTAATATGTCAGGTAGTCATCTTTTAACGATTTCGTATCTTCACTCTCGTATCACAAGTGGATATTACGTTCATTTTGAAGAATGTTCTATTATCACTTCTCAGATATAACACTGAACGTAAAGGGCCTACGCGAACACACAGTTTACATACTAGAATGAATAAATAGGCATTTGAAGAAATGTATCAGAACGAGAGTGTTTCACAACAGCTTTCCCCCAACTAATATACGTTACATGTTTATACGAAATACACTAGTTAAAGGAATATGCGCTCCATAGCACCCACATTATCATAGATGCTGTAAACTTGTCTATCACATTATTCAAAGCACAACATCCATTCTATTCATCAGTAATCTATTTACATTGTTTTCAATTCAAAATTTAAGACAGACCAATTATTCAAGCTGATATAGAACGAACCCTGGCATAAATATATGCAGATATGTCCTACTCTACACACGGTAAAATAAAGAGAAGTTAATCGGATTTACCTAATCCAACATGAGATAAACGTGATTAAATTGTCTATTCTTCCAGATGTACACACTGACTCAACCCTATATTGTCATGTTTGAGTATTGTTCAATGTAAATGTAATGTTGAATTGTTGAAATGAATTCACTGAATCATCTTCTTGTTTTCAGTCTGAAACCATCGGTGTTCTCATCGGTACACAAATATCGTTGTTCATTGTGAGTTAAATTGATATACATTTTTTGTTGATATAATGATCACTCTGAAGTAGAAGTGTACTGTTTGTCTCAAATGAATTTGACATTGCCTTGATGTCTCTACTGAAAATGACTTACACATGATATGGTTAATTGTGAACAGACATCGATATTCTGAGTGATTTACCATTCTGATGAGAAACTGTAATAACTAATGGAGTCCAATACATGTCGGACAGGGATAGGTATCTGGCTCAGACAATGTATGAAGTGTTGCGCTATCGATAGAAGATATAAATTGGCACCGTTACATACCGAGGCAGTGGAATAGAGATCAAGTATTCGGGAGGGAGACTTAAGATCCTGTGTTCGTATGGCACATGCGTGATTGTGGATAAGCATTGCTGAGGAGTTCAAAAATAGGGCAAAACTTTCCTAATGCTTACAGGTTTTGATAGTGGTTTAACATCAATCGTTTTTTCGATCAACTCCGTATTCTTATTACTCTATTGAAACTTATGAAAAAGGGACCAATCGCTTTCAATTTCAACATCGTTCAACAGTCGTACGTATTTACATCACAGAGTTCGGTTCACTCTTTAACTGAAACCCTGATAGCAACTTGCTTGGGCGATGGGATGAAGTTTAAATCCACTTAGTATTGCACGAGCAAATGACTGTTAGTACTCAGTAGCTAAGTAGATAACGCGATGGCGTTTGAAGCGAATGGTACTGGGTTCGAGGCCCAGAGTTAACATCAAATCAAGCCTATCCATTTGATGAGTGCTAAATAGAACGAAACGCATGTCCTGCATTCCACATCTAACCACCATTCATCTTCGCATGTATTCCTTGTAAAGTTTCGCAATATTGAGGGAATCCTCACATACTGCATATATTTCACTAAAGAGTGAGACTGATCAATTACAGTTGTAAACATCAATGATAAAATTCAAGCAAACTATATTAAATGAAGTTCACTTATAATTTCAGTTACAGAACTGCACTCATATCATTTTCGTTAATATTTCTTACATAAGAAATTACACAAGAAATATCATCACTTATTCTATTTTGGTTATCGAATTATGCATATGAAATCCAAACTTATGAATGTATTCAAACAATTCGATTGACGAGTCGATCTAAACTAGATCACTATTGAGAACATGGAAGCAGTGAATGGTTGTTTCGTCGTCGTATGAGGCTCTTCAACAGTGCTCATCTACGATCCCAAGCACAGGACTCCAACCTAGGACTTTCGATACCACACACGAATACTTAACTAGCAGATAAGTGTGGCCACATGATCATGGTTGTGTACTATGAATAGTTCCATATTGTGACAAAATGACGTCTAGTGTTTCTAGGATTTCAATGGTGCATCTAATTTAGATTGACTCGTCAAGTCAACCATTCACATTACTACAATATTCATACTGGCCAATGTGTTATTTATTTTACAGTTGACAATATTTCTGAGTTATTTAACTGTTGGCAAATCAAGATATTTTCTCTTATATCCAAATTATTCATTGGCATCTATATTATTATATACCGTATTCTTTTCGATTTTATCAATCAATATGGATATCGTTATTGTCAACAAGACTGAAAGTTCTATATTCCAGTTCCGATCAACAAAACATTGAATTTGAATACTGGATCGATGAGAACCTTCTGGACTTTGTTTTTGTTGTTGTTGTTGATTTAATATGGGATCAATTAAAAACGTTTGTGTGTGTGCAAATTACTTACATGTGTTTATATTTGTCCCAATGTATTACAATGTAACGTATATAAAGTGATTTCATTAATTGTTATCCATTTTGTATTGTACCGAAAAGTATAATAGCCAAAAATTAGCGATAAAATTATCACGTCCAAAAGTTAATGTATCAATATTAATTGATAAATTAGTAACACAAAATAAAATTTCAGGGAAGTTACATAAATCAGCTAGTTGTTGCGTGTTCCGTTGAGTTTCGGTCCGAAAAATCCACAATTATAAATGAGTAATTTCACAAGTTGAAACCATGAGTCAGTTTAAACTAGACCACCATTGAAAACCTGGAAGAACTGGACGGCCGTTTCGTCCTGGTATGGGACTCCTCAGCAATGCGCATCCACGATCCCGCACCACGCGGGGCTCAAAGCCAGGACAATTTTAAAAAATCACTTGTATATATAAATGATTCTTTGCCTAAGTAGGTAATTTCTATAGAATCTAAATCAATTGTTTATAAGATGCCAGGTATTATGTTCACATATTATATTTCCCTCTTTTACAAACAAATCATTTATCTTCTCCTTCTCTTCACTCCTCTTCTATTTCGACTTGTTAACCATCTATCGCCAGCCATTTCACTTTTGCTCGACAATACAAACTAATTATATCTGTGAACATCAGTAGTATACACCGCACTCATCTTCACTCCTTCAAGCGATTTATTTGTATCAGCCTATGCTCTCGTTCACTACAGTGTATTGAGTTATCATATTGCTCTCGTCATTAGTGTAAATTATGTAACCAATAATATTATTAATCGTCTTTATGTAGTGAGATGATTGGTGAAAAGATCGAGCAATGAATACTGTACATTATTACTAGTTTGTTGCTATATGTTATGTCGTTTTTGTTTACGAATTATTCATAATCGGTGTTTCATAATTTACTTGAATTAATATCAGATGGTGATTGAATATTTTGATTAAATGTATAGTTACCTAATTAATTGCTTACACCTGTTATCACCCGTCGAGTCTTATATGTCAAACCCTAGCACTCTACACCCAAACTTGTCATGGACAATCCTCTCCAATTCTTATGAGTTGATATTTATTCGTCTCGTTTGAGGTGACAGTAAATTGAACATTTCAACATTTCAAATTCGTAACTGGTAAATAAACATTATTAAAGGAGAGAACAAATTGTTTATTTAGGTCGGTTAGTCTTTAGTTGTGGAACATAAGATGCGGTACATGCAACACTCCATAGGCCGCTAAAAATCACTCTACAACTCACTCTGTAAATTGTGAATACGTCAATATTATGTCTGTTGAATCCACAACCCAAGCTAAATATAACTCTATACGAATATCCCATCAAATTAATATAAGGAATATCATATTCTTAATGAATAATACTGAAATAGATCAATATGTCACACTGAAAATTTATAACACTGAATAATTATCATATTGAATTATCAAACGGCAATAATGTTGGCCAAAATTTATTATCAGTTACTAGAGAAATTTTGTACTTCTGCTGTCATAGAAAGTATCGTTTCTTTATTTATTTTTCTTAAAACGCATTTATTTACTTACTTACAAAAGCCTGTTACTCCCATAAGAGCATAGGCCACCGACCAGCATTCGAAAACACACTCTTTCATGGTTTTTATTTCATATTTTTATCCAATTGTCGTTCATTCTTTTCATGTTTATCTCCACTTGTTGGAGTAATTTGTTTTTTGCTCGTCCCTTTTTTCTTACGTACGCCTGTTACTCTCAGTGGAGAATGGATCACCGATCAGCATTCTCCAACTCAGTCCGCCCTGAGCTCTTTTTTTCAGTTTTATCTAATTCCTGTCCATTCTTATTATATCTGTCTCCATTTCTCGGCATGATGTGCTTATTGGACTTCCTCTTCTCCTATGACGTTGGCGTTTCCAGTTGAGAGCTTTTCTTGTGACACAGTTGGGTGCTTTTCTCACTGTGTGTTCTTTCCACTTCCAGCACTTCTTCATTTCTCCCTAGACTAGAATCTTGTTTATTTTCTCCCACAGTAGGTTGTTGCTGGTAGTGTCTGGCCAACAGAATCGAAGTATATTGCATAGACAACTCTTAATGAACACTTGTATCGTGTGGATGATGACCTTCCCTATTATCTATCATTCCACACCATTGAACATTGTGCCTTTGGTGTTGGTTGACAGATATTTTGAGCTTCAGATGTCTTTTAGTTGTAGATATGCTGCTCTTGCTTCGCCGATCCTCGACTTTACATCCACATCAGATACATCGTGTTCACCAATGATGCTTCTCAAGTATGTAAAGGATTTTACATCCTCCAAAGCTTATGCGTCAAGTGTGATTTAACAAGAGGATTCACGTATAGGTAGCTAAATCTATGTCCAACTCTCTTGTTTTCTGCGAGCATCAGATCAGCAGCACCACATGAGAGGCTACAGCTGGAGTAAATTTGGATGATAATCTATGCTTGAATAAAAAATTCTATTGGTGGCCATATTTTAACTTAAATAAAACATACCGTCCAGCACGCATACAGAACGCTCGGCTAGTTTTTACCAACTTGCGTCATTTATGGCGTAGGCGTGATATCCGTCTACCAAACAAAGGAAGCGTTTACTGCACAGCAGTTCGTTCCATCCTGTTTTATAACTGTGAATCATGACCGGTAAGAGTAGAGGATATTCGTGGGTTACTAGTATTCGATCATAGGTGTCTTCGAAGCATTGCTCGTATATCCTTGGACCATCGAGTAAGTAATGCAGTTGTTAGGAAACGGTTCCTCTTTAAGGATGGGGACTGAATTGACGAAGTAGTGAAACTTCATCAGTTGAGATGACTGGGACACGTGTTATGTATGCCCAACGACCGACTGTACCGACGAGCGATGTTTAATGGTGTAGGTGTATGTTGGAAGAAAGATAAGAGCGGCCAGATAGAAACATGGCACAAATTCATGAAGTCATTGACAAGTGGACTGAGCCATGCGTGAAATACTTGGTTGAGATCCGCCAGACGATAGCGACCGATGGTTAGAGACCTTGAATGACATGGCTCAAATTTGTTTGCAATGACGCAGGTGCATCCACTATTTGTGTTCTCCCAAATTCCAATCTTCTGAATTCTTTGTCTCTTTCCAGATTTATTTCAGTGGATTATACTCGTTTACTGTTTATACTCTAACCACCTCCACCACTATGGGATTTGAATTGACATTGTATCTCTGTTCCAATGTGGTATGACAACTTCAACTGATGTACATACGTACGAAGTTCTAAGTTGTTGTTGACTGACCGACGGACTGAAATGACATATTGATTGTAGTGTTCAGTTATTATCATTAGCGATTGGTTACCAACGCTTGTCTATCGACTTTGATCTTTACACTATTATTATTGGTGAAAATGTCTATCTGTCGGACGAATAGCGTATAATATCAAGCCAAGTACACAAATCATGATTATTGGTAGTCGATGGAAGGGTACAAGAAAAAAGATCACTCATACACAGTGAGAGAGAAAATAATAATCACTCCAAGTCAATGTGCTGCTCAACTTACAATTTCAGTAATACGATTAAATATTAGTAAGTAAAATTTTGATTATTTCAAGTACAATGATTAACAAAACAATATTGGCAGTTGTCATTTACATGAACGAGAGACAGTGATAGAGAGAGGATTAGTTTAGTTTTCTTCTAATCACCTTATTACATGTTTCCAAATGTTCGAATAGTCAGTGATTGTTGATCAGAGACAATGGCGCATGAACCAGTATGAACAGTCCAGAATCAATCATCGAGATAGTAGCCTCTCACCTAATCCAGACAGTTTAGTCTAAAACACCAATATCACCCTCCGCGATATGAATCATGTATTTCAGACATATGCAGTTTATATACAAGTAAATCAAACCTCATCTTATCATATAATAAAAGTTATTCAAAATCAAGACAAAAGCGGCTGTGAGTGTGAGAGAGTGCAGCTAATAGAATGAGAATAACTCGGGCATAGTGAATTGTTTAATGATAGCCAATAAGTCAAATGGAAACTTTTAATGAAGGGAATATGAATATATATATGTATATAGTATAGTTAACTTAGGTGTGGACATTCCACGGTTGAACTCGCGGAAGCCGTGAGAAGCTCAGAGTGAGCCGAAGATATCTCACCTAATCCCTTTTTAAAAGAATATTCCTGATTCACTACGTGTAGCTTCCCTATTGGACAATGCTAATAACCTCCTGTTTGCAGATTGGAGCACTATAATGATGATTTGGTTTTTCCTGAAAACTATGAATACCTGACAATTTTGTACCATAATTGACACTATTTGGAATAACATTCATTTCACTTGTTTTCTGTTTACTCATATGCGTCTTTTGAGAGTTCAAGCGTTCAAGTGCTGATGTTATAGGCGTTATATTAAGAATCTAAGCTGTAGAAATAATACTTGATAGTTAATTTAGGTAGTCATATCTCGGTATATACTGAAATCGAAGTGAAATAATGAAAATGATTTAAATGATAGTTTATTTGATGATTCCTTATCATGTACACTGACTATACCTTATTCAGGCAAGTGTGTGTAATTTGTTGATCACCTGATAGTTCAAACTTCTATTGAGTAATCATAATTCATTTGACTGAATTTCTGAATGTTGCATCTATTCAATTAAACAGATATAATATCAATATGGAATTGTAGAGATTAAGCATTCTCACGTGTGACCGAATGTCCTAGTTTCGAATCTCACAAGCAGGATCATGGATGTGCACTACTGGAGAGTAACACAATAGGACGAAACGGCCGTTCAGTACTTTCAGGTTTTAAATGTTGTCCTAACATCAATCGATTCATGATCACAATCAAAGACACATTATCAATGAATCAATTGATTATTCTGCTAATCACTTATATCATTAAACTGGTTTATTGACGATGTTATTTGAATGTCACTATTCGCGTATATATATGTGAGTGAATGTGATAGAATGAAACACTCAAATTTATTTGTGAACAAATATTCTAATTAGTTTTTAATGGGTTATTGAAACAAGTAAAAAATTAATTCACTTGATACTGTTTTATTTGAATCTTCCCATTGATGTTTTAGGACTGAAGTTGATCAGTCTCTTATTGGCATATGTGCATACTGTGCGTATGCTTCGATATTGCCTTAATTTACAAGCATTATAAGCAGAGATGGATAGTGGCTAGCAGTGGAATCCAGGACATGCGTTTCGTCCTGTTTGGGACTCGCCAGCTGGATGTACCTGCATCTCAGAGTTGATGTTCACTCTGGGACTCGAACTCAGTACCCTTCGCTTCAAACGCCATCGCGTTATCCACTAAGCTACTGAGTCCTGATATTCACAGGACGAAATGCGCGTCCTGGATTCCACTGCTAGCCACTATCCATCTCTGCTTATAATTCTTGTAAATTAAGGCAATACAGAGGCATTCGCACAGTATGCACATATGCCAATAAGAGACTGATCAACTTCAGTCCTAAAACATCAATGGGAAGATTCAAATAAAACAATATCAAGTGAATTAAACTTCACCCCATTGCACAAGCAAGTGGCTATCAGGGCTCAGTAGCTAAGTGGATAACGCGATGGCATTTGAAGCGAACGGTACTGAGTTCGAGTCCCAGAGTGAACATCAACTCTGAGATGCAGGTACATCCAGCTGACGAGTCCCAAACAGGACGAAACGCGCGTCCTGGATTCCACTGCTAGCCACAATCCATCTTTGCTTACAAGTAAAAAATTGTTAAGCATAAATGTGAGTCATGTGATGTGTGCTACTGATGTCGAAAGATATATGTATGATCAGTCAAAAGTGAAGTACCTGGCGTAGCTTACGCAGATCGAAGGTAATAGAACGAGAACACAGAATGATTGATGTGAAGACGAATGAACAATGAAGTCTGAGATGATTGATTGACAGTTGCAGAAGGAACAGTCAGGGTGTAGACAATCGATTACCACTTTGTAAATGAAGTATTCGCGTATGATCTCAGGTGACACTAAGATGTTCTGCAATCCCATAATCAAATACATACGACTGTCTCAATGAGTAAGAAAATCATACTTCTGACGCTTCTTGATAATGTAAGCTACTTCATCAGAGTAAACAAATAAACGAATTTACCTTGGAGTTTGATTCGTGTAATTAACTTTTTTTGTCATAAATTTCTTGAATATAATCCAACCACTAATATGACTGTAGATAGTATAGTGGTGAACGAGAACGCCATGGGTGACAATCAATAGTATCTGAAAACTAAATTACAGAACAACTCAGTAAAATATGAGAACCATACAGTAAATACCTAATTTGCAGAACGTCAATGAACCGTCTCCAACGTGACTTTTCTTTCGTTTCCACATCAATCAATTGCCTCTCTCTTCTAATTAAACTACTTGGACTTCCGTCTCTAGGCATATCACTTTTGATTGGTGTCACATACTACTCTTGTCTGTCGACATCAGTAGCATAAATCAATCTCACCCCCACTCGTTTTGTCGTTGAATACAGCATATTCAGTGATAAATCACATTTATGGTGAAACTTTCATATGGTAATTTATTCTTTATTCTAGGAAACCACATTGGAAGTAATGCCTGCTATGGTTGAGAATCTTGGATGGAAGGACATTGAAGGAAGCAATGTAATGAATATTCCGCAACATGATCCTATAATGGTTGTATCAGTATATACCAAAACAGTAGATTATACTTTATCAATAATGAAATCATTCACAATGATAGGTGCTTATACTTGTTGCAATACAAATATCATTATCATTTGTCATCATAATGCTCTCATCATTAATGTAATTTACTCAACCAATAATAATAATCGTCTTTATTTAGCAAGCTAATTGTTAAAAATGGCGTGACATTGATACCATACATTATTGTTGGTATATTACTGTATGTTATGTCATTTTTATTTTACAAATTATTCATAATCTTCGTTGAATAATTCACTTGAATATAAGATGGCGGTTGAATACTTTGAATAATTACAGGGTCACCCGCTTACTTACTGACTCCTGTTACTCACGATTGAGTAAAGGCTGTCGACCAGCATTCTCCATCCCACTCTGTTCTGTGCCTTTCTTTCTAATTCATGTTCATTCTTCTCATATTTGTCTCGGTTTCTCGGCGTAATGTGTTCGTCGGTTTTCTTTTTCCCCTTTAAATTGAGGATCCCGAGTGAAGACTTGTTTTGTGATACATTGTGGTGCTTTCCTCTGTGTATGTCCTATCCACTCCCAGCACTTCTTCCTGATTTCTTACTCCACTTGAATCTGTTTTGTACTCTCTCAAATTAGTTTGTTGCTGATAGCGTTTGACCGATGTATCTGATGTCTTTTACGTATATGCATACCTAACACATATTCCTGCTATCTCAACTGCTGACGTTTCACTACCTTGCCATCCTTACCTAGTTCCTGTTTTTAAAAAACTACATTGCTCACTCGGTGGTACCAGGATATACGTATATGTACAAAGCGTGCGTAACATCGCGTCATCAACCCTCATTAGCTAAGTGAATAACGTAATTATGTGTAGAGCTAATGGTTCTGGGTTCGAATCCTATATGGAACCTCAACGCTTGTATGTGGGTACATTCAACTGAACTGGATTCCACTGCTAGCCACCATCCATCTTTGCTTACAATGCTTGTGAATTAAGGCAATATCGATGCAGTGCTCACAGTATGCACATAAGCCATTAAGAGACTGGTCAATTGAAATGCTAAACATCAATGGGAAGTTACAAGTAAACAACAATACTAAGTGCATTCAATCAATTATCAAGGGTGATTAATATTAAGGCAGAATGATTAAGATCTATGTATGTCAAGGATGAACTGGATAGCTTCAAATAAATTGGACATTGCCTAGAAAGTGTATTATTATTGTTTCTATTATCCCAAACAATGAGTAGAAAAATCGTAATTCTGATGTTCCGTCACCTAATATCAGCGACGTCTTCAGAGTAGATAAACGAGCTGGACGAAATTAACTCAAGATTATTCAGTACAAAGAACACAGTGCCGAATATATTAGATATAAAAATTCCATTTTTTAATGGTACTGACAACAATGAGCCACTCAATAACGAGATAGGAAAATTACTGGTCTTATTGTTAGAAGAAACATCGGCCTCGTGACTTCTGATGAATCTCGGCTCTCATCATGAGGCGTCATAACTCTTCCTTCAAATTGGAGGTTTATTCTGTTCAGGGTTTTCTTGTAGAAAAGTTGTTTTCTACAGGATAGGGTTGCCGATTCCACGCTCAACCTTCTTATTATCCCGTACTTAAGATCCGGATGAGCCCATAGAAGAGATACAGTCAGAGTTGATCATGTTATACTCACCAGGTATTTCTGTTTTATTTTGTAGTTTGATAGCATTTGTGATAGCCTTGTTAATCGCATTCGTGAAGAAGATAAATGAGAAATATCCGCTGGATGTGGCGCTTGTAATTATTTATGTAAGAATTTCTGATAATCGTTTCACATTTACTTTGTTACTCTGTTTAATATAATTCAATAAAATAAAAGGTGTGCAAATGAGAATGAGTGTACTGTCTGTAGATAATGATCCGATGTGACAGGTGGTTATGACACCGAAGCGGCTTGCGAAAGCGTAATTCTGATCGATGTACAAGTTAATTCAAATCTTCGATCTGTTGCGATAGATATGCCAGATATTTCCGCTCGTTCTCTCGATACTCTCTCACATGGCTACACATCAACAGTCTATTCCATTGAAATCCTACTCACTGCCTTCTCGAGGCGCGGGTGTTGTTTACAAAATTGAGAGGATGAGAGCAAATGACCGTTGCTCTCACATAGTTTGCAGGTACTGAAGTTCCACTCAGGTGAATTCGAAGTCTCTGATTTCAAATCGATGTTGCACACGGGCTTCAGTATCCAGAAGAAACAAATGGCGTGTGAACTAATCGTTGGTCACCGGCTAGCGTGGGTCTGCGTCTCCTAATGTTTCTCCACTGATTTGTGGATCCAACTTTCAGGTTGAAGGCAGCATTGTAACTCTCACACAAATCAAGTGAAATATATGGTGTAAATGTTTTCAGTGCCCTTTTGTCTCAATATTTATTTGTTCGAATAAATAAATAGTAAGTAAACTAATTATGTCAAATTTGAAATTGTCATTTTTGGAAAATGAATTCATACCTTCGGTAAACATTATTATCAGCATTCATATACAATACAAACATATATGAATGAATATGTATACTATTAGAACTATAAAATTCTTTCTCATTTTCAGTCTATTTGCATGGCAACAGCATTAGGAGTTTGGAATACACAGTTAGATGCTATTGCCAAACTTGTAATCTTTGGAATCAGTTTGGTATTATTCACATGTGAATTACTGATTGGTGCAGCGATTAAAACAGATTTGACGGATCACTTAATGAGCATTCTAATATCATTTTCGGTTATATCTATTGTCATTGTGATAGTCGCGGTTGTGCTCTTTGCTTTGAAACAAATGAAGGTATTATTTTGAGACAAATTATTTGATTTCTAAATGACGTAATCCTGATTGAATCTAGTTTACTCTCTCAACAATGACGAATGTTCACCATAATATACTTTGATAGTTATAAACTCGAAACTGTTCACTGTATTCTAGTTACCAAGTAATCAACATCTGTGAAAATTTGAATCCTGAGTGAAATCGATCAAAAGTCCAAAATATTATGTTAGCTAAACTTGTAAATTTAGTTGATTTGCAGGGTATTTGGTTGATATGATTGATATAATGTTGTGCTGTGGTTCTCAACTTTAGATATAATACCCATCAACTCAGTTGCAACGTCAACCTGATTATCAAAGCGGCAATAAACGTTGATATTGTATAAGAGTGAAGCGTTGTTTAGGAAGAGAACAAAGATGAAATCCATAAATGATTCTGTCCATTACTGGGTGAATTGCAGTTTTTCATAGTTTGATATCTGCAACAGAACATGAATCGTTCTAACATGTTAGGTAATCATCTTTGAACGGTTGAGTATCTTCATTTTCGTATCACAAGTAGATATTACGTTAATTTTGAAGAATGTTCCATGATCATAGTTCTGGCATAATACTGAACGTAAAGGGCCTACTTGAACACACAGTTGTCATACTAGAATGAATAAATAAGCCTTTGAAGAGTTGTATCAGAACCAATGTGTATCACAAGAGCTTTCCCCTAACTAATATAACTCACTTGTTTATACGAAATACACTAGTTAGAGGAATATTAGCTTCATAGCACCCACATTAGCACACTGCTTAGCGTTTTTTTAGCGAGTCAGTTTTTAACGGGATAGGGACGCTAACCCCATGCCCAACCCTCCTCCTTTATCCGGGCTTGGGACCGGCAGTATCCCACGGAGGGACTCCAGGCGGAGTTTCCCACATTAGCGTCGGTGCTGCAAACGTTTCTGTCACTTTAATAAAACCACTACATTCATGTTATTCACCAGTAATCCATTTACATTCTTTTCAATCAAAGATCTAAGACAGACCAATTATTCAAGCTATGGGAATGTCATGTACCGAGGATCTTCGAAGCCTTCTTCAAAACAAAGAAAGACGACATTTCAGTGAACGTCATTCAATGCTTTATGCCCACCATCGACTACAATAAAGACGACAATGATCAATTCTACGGTAGGCTGCAGTCGGTCCTTGAGAAGTGTCCAAAAACGTACCTCATCATGCTGATGGAAGATTTAAATGCCAAGGTTGAAATGGTCGACATCGGGTATGAAGACATCATGGGATGTCACGGACTAAGAGAAAGGAATGAAAAGAGGTTTACAAACCTATGTGCCTTCAATAAGCTGGTCATAGGCGGCACCATATTTCCACATAAGCGCATTCGTAAAACCACATGAACTTCAAAGGATCACACCACGCAAAATCAAATCGACCATATCTGCATCGATCAAAAGTTCAGGAGGACGACGGAGAACGTGAGAACCAAGAGAGGAGCTGATATAGCATCAGATCATCACTTGCTGATCGTCAAGATTAAATAGAAACTTAAGAATTACTGGACAACAGGGTGGACAATATCACAAAATTTCAATACGGCTTTGCTTCAAAATACGGACAAACTCTACAAATTTAAGATAACCCCTAGCAATAGACTCCAGGCGTTTCATGATCTACTCAATAGGAGGCAACTGAAAAGGGATCATAAAGGCAATCACTTCACTATCCCATATGGTTTTGGGCCACAAGAAGCATCATCACAAGGAATGTATCACTGTTGATACGATGGATAAGATTCAAGAAAGGAGAAACAAGAAGGCCAAAATCAATATCTGCAGAACAAGAGCAAGGAAAGCCGAGGCACAAGCTGAATACGCAGAAGCAAACAAACAAGTGAAGAGGAGCAACAGAAGTGACAAACGTAAGTATGTGGAAGATTTAGCAATGACGGCGATAAAAAGCAACATGAGACAACTGTATGACACGACAAAGAAACTATCTGGAAATCACCGTAAAACAGAACGACTAGTGAAAAGCGAGGAAAGCAAGGTAATCATCAACATTGAAGAACAACGAAACAGGTGGGTAGAATACTTCAAAGAACTCTTCAATCGATCATCTCCACTGAACACACCCAATATCAAAGCAGCACCCACGGATCTCCTAATCAATGTTGGCCCACCAAAAATGAAGAAATTAGCATGGCCATCAGATGAATCAAGGGTTGCAAAACAACAGGACCAGACAACATTCCAGCAAAGGCACTGAAAGCAGACGTAACGACAATTGCAAGGATACTTCACAATCTCTTCAATGAGATTCGGGATTAAGAACAAGTACTAAGCGACTTGAAAGAAGGTTTTTCGGTCAAAGTACCAAAGAAAGGCGATCTCAGCAACTGTGATAACTACAGGGGCATCACTTTTCTCTTAGTACCGGGAAACGTCTTCAACAGGATATTGCTAAGCAGAATGAAGGAATCTGTAGACGCCCAACGTCGTGACCAACAGGCACGATTCCGTAAGGATAGATCGTGTACAGACCAAATTGCAACTCTACGGATCATTTTGGAACAATCAAATAAATAGAATTCATCACTCTACATCAACTTCATTGACTACGAAAAGGCATTTGATAGCGTGGACAGGACAACACTATGGAAGCTTCTTCGACACTACGGCGTGCCTCAAAAGATAGTCAATATCATACAGAGTTCATATGATGGATTACACTGCAAAATCGTGCATGGAGGACAGTTGACAAAATCGTTCGAAGTGAAGACCGGTGTTAGGCAAGGTTGCTTACTCTCACCCTTTCTCTTTCTCCTGGTGATCGACTGGATCATGAAGACGTCAACATCTGAAGGAAAGCACGGGACACAGTGCACAGATAGGGATGCGGCTGGACGATCTAGACTTTGCAGATGACCTGGATCTTATATCGCAAACGCAACAGCAAATGCAGGAGAAGATGACCAGTACAGTAGCAGCCTCAGCAGCAGTAGGTCTCAATATACACAAAGGAAAAAGCAAGATTCTTCGACACAACACAGCATTCACCAATACAAACACAACTGACAGAGGAGATTTGGAAGTTGTAAAAACCTTTACGCATTTAAGCAGCATCATTGATGAACATGGGGAATTTGATGCACATGTGAAAGTGCAGTTCGGCAAAGCAAGAGCAACATATTTACAATCAAAGAACATATGAAACTCAAAGCAAATGTCAACCAACACTAAGGTCAAGATTTTTAATACAAATGTCAAGGCAGTGGTACTAAATGGGGCGGAAACCTGTAGAACTACGAAAGCCATCATCTAGAAGAAACATAACAGATCACAGCGGAGGAAGAAATCAGGAAAAAACTTCGGAAATAAATAGGACATACATCAAGAAAACCACCCAAATGTGACACAAGACTAGTTCTTACGTAGAATCCTCAAGGTCAAAGATAAAGAGTAAGACCAGAGAATACATAACGCTGAAAAATGGAGATAGACGTGAAAAAAATGAACAAGAATCGGATGGAACTTGAAAAGAAGGCTCAGGATAGAGTGAGTTGGAGAATGATGGTCTGCGGCCTATTTTCTATTGGGAGTAACAAGCGTGAGTAAGTAAGTAAGTAATAATTTGGCCTGATATAGAACGAACCCTGGAATCAATATATGTAGATATGTCCCACCCTCCACAAGATAACATAAAAAGGGGTGAATCGGATTTGCCTAATCCGATATGAGATAAACGCGACTGAATTAACTTATCTTCTAGAAGTATACACTGGCGTAATCACATATAGTCATGTTTGAGTATTGTTCAATGTAAATGTAATGTTGAATTGTTCAAATGAATTCACTAAATCATCTTCTTGTTTTCAGTATTACACGATCGGTGTTCTCATAGGTGCACAAATATCATTGTTCGTTGTGAGTTAAGTTGATGTACATTTTTTGTTAATAGAATGATCACTTTGTAATAGAGTGAACTGTTTGTCTCAAATGAATTTGAAATTGCCTTATTGAGGTCTCCACTTAAAATGGCTTACATATGATATGGTTCAATGTGAAGTGATATCGATATTCTGAGTGATATGTGATTCTGAAGAGAGATATGTATATAGCTCAGACGATGTATGAAGTGTTGGGAAACATTCATTGACCGATAGAAGTTAGACATCTACACCGTTACAAACCGTGTCAGTGAAATAGAGATCAAACATTCTCTAGGAAGACCTAAGATCCTGAGTTCGTATGGCGCATGCGTGATCGTGGATACGCGTTGCTGAGGAGTTCAACAATAGGACAAAACATTTCTAATGCTTACAGGTTATTCGATAGTGGTTTAGCATCAATCGTTTTTCCGATCAACTCCGTATTCTCATTACTCTATCGAAACTTATAAAAAAGGGACCAATCGCTTTCAATTTCAACATCGTTCAACAGTCGTACGTATTTACATCACAGAGTTCGGTTCACTCTTTAACTGAAATCTTGATAGCAACTTGCTTGGGCGATGGGATGAAGTTTAAATCCACTTGATATTGCACAAGCAAATGACTGTTAGTACTCAGTAGCTAAGTAGATAACGCGATGCCGTTTGAAGCGAATGGTACTGGGTTCGAGGCCCAGAGTTAAAACAAAATCTGAAATTCTAGTACATCCAGTTGATGAGTGTTAAATTGAACAAAACGCGTGTTCTATATTCCACTACTAACCACTATTCACTATTGGCTTGTAATACTTGTGGAGTAATGCGATTTCGAGGCGATACTCACATTATGCACACGTTTCACTAAAGAGAGAGACTGATCAATTACAGTTGTAAACATCAATGATAAGATTCAAGCAAACAATATTAAACGAACTTCACTTATAATTTCAGTTGCAGAACTGCAATCATGTCATTTTCGTTAATATTTCTTACATAAGAAATTACACAAGAAATATCATCACTTATTCTAATTTGGTTATCGAATTATGCATATGAAATCCAAACTTATAAATGTTTTCAAACAGTTCAATTGACGAGTCGATCTAAACTAGATCACTATTGAGAACATGGAAGCAGTGAATGGCTGTTTAGCTTTCGTATGGCGCTTTTCAACAGTGCTCATCTACGATCCCAAACACAGGACTCCAACCTAGGACTTTCGTTCCCACATGCGAATACTTAACTAGTAGATAAGTGTGGCCACATGATCATTGTTGTGTACTATGAAGAGTTCCATGTTATGACAAAATGACCTGCAGTGTTTCTAGGATTTCAATGGTGCATCTAATTTAGATTGACTCGTCAAGTCAACTATTCACACTACTACAATTTACATACTGGTCATCGTGTTATTTATTTTACAGGTAACAATATTCATAAGTTATTTAACTGTTGGCAAATCAAGATATCTTCTCTTATATCCAAATTATTCACTGGCATCTATATTATTATATGCCGTATTTTTTTCAAATTTATCAATCAATATGGATATCATTAATGTCAACACGACTGAAAGTTCTATATTCCAGTTCCGATCAACAAAACATTGAATTTGAATACTGGATCGACGAGAACCTTCTTGATTTTGTTGTTGTTGTTGATTTATTATGGGATTAGTCAAAAACTTGTTTGTGTGTGTGCAAACTGATTACATGTGTTTATTTCTGTTCTAATGGATAACAATGTAACGTACATAAAGTGATTTCAATAATTGTTATCCATCTTCAGTGTTGATTACTTTACCTAGATGAAGAACATATTCAAAGTATCATTGTCATTAGATTAGTTATTAAATGAGCGATTCATCATTTTCATCTTTATTTGTGCCCTATAATGTCAACTTGAAATTTTCTCTGTTACGTAATCACACATTGTGCTTGAATGTTACATTACAGCTCTGTGTAACTTTTGGAAAATATATCCATTGTGGAACTTTATTGAAGTAAGTCCGATGCGTCCTGTGTTCGAATCTCAGGAGGCCAGATCGTGAATGTGCCCAACTGGAAATACCACATTAGGACGAATCAGTCGTTCAATGAATCCAGGAATTCTTCGGTGGTCTAGCTTCAACTGTCTCGTACATTCAACAATCAAATATTTATGAGTTTTTCATTATTCACCTAAACGTTCAAATTAATATTCAAAGTAACTCCGATACTATAATGCTCATATGAATCTAGTGAAATCTATGACTAATTGAGAACCAAGTGATCTATTCTTCTAGGATATTTCAAGTAAATCAATATAGTTAGTTACTAATGCATATTGAAGAAATATAAGTACGACAAACCTCAGGAACGAATAATCAAAATACGGAAATATTTATGCTCATCGTTAGAAAACCACACACAGTGTGTGACATATTACCTCAAAATATTCCATATAAAACAA
This sequence comes from Schistosoma margrebowiei, assembly GCA_944470205.2. Taxonomy (NCBI): domain Eukaryota; kingdom Metazoa; phylum Platyhelminthes; class Trematoda; order Strigeidida; family Schistosomatidae; genus Schistosoma; species Schistosoma margrebowiei. Next base: position 3,232,390 of record OX104029.1, on the reverse strand, counting down.
AATGTAACAGAAATGTTCCGATAAAAATCCAATGCTTCATGTTTCACTGCTATAAGTAATGTTCAATGATAGTGTTCAGGAACAATCAGTGCTTCAACATAGACGTAACACTGAAATTTACATAACTGGATGAATAGGTGATAAATAGTTTTCATTACCATCTGTCTAAACATTTCGCAACACTTTGTGATTCATTGAAGCGCTTTATTCGTTTCCATTGGTTTATTCTCATATGGAGTGATAGATGTATGTGAAAAACATGAGTAGTCGAATAGATTCACTGCTTAGTAATATTCATAGCTGTCCGATTACCGCATTATCAATTCTCGTCTTAATCCGTATTCAAGCTTGAGAGTACAAACGAATATGTTGTATTCCGAATAATGTTCACTTAAATTATGGTTACATACGAACATCATATAGTCATTCCCTCGATGAATAGCGGACGAACGAAGTGCTGACCATTGTCCATGTAGTAGGTGGCATTCTCAGAATGATGTGAATGTCAAATCCCCATAACTTTGTAAATGCCGCTCGTTTTAACTTGGAAGAATTTTAATTGGTTCATAGTATCTTTTAATATGCTTCTTTGTAACGTTTCGCATGGGTTATTTCATGCCGTAGATACACTTTTGATTTGTGCCTGTCTTGATTGCTCATACTTCTGGCTGTGCGGAATGTAATTCCTCGTTTCGGACTTGGAATTCCCTCTCTAGTGAGGGAAGCTGAGACGCATCAGAATAGCCAGCTTTTTGACCTGTGGTCACAGGGTCTTTGTTCCGTTTGCAATCTGGGTGAACTCGTTATCGCTCTATACATAATACAGGATGATATACATTAGACGTTATTCGTAACCGTAATATATCATCTCTAATGGTAATAATATTAGTACAGATATTGTCAACAAACCCGAAGACTGAATTGTTCAGTATTACGTATCTCATTTTTAATTCGTCTTTAATATGGTGAAGTAGATATTCAATCTAAAATTCCTCGATTCTAAGTAGCTGGTCAAGATTACAAATGTTCACCATCATATTCTATGATAAATCCAAACCCTAAACTGTTCACTGTAACCTAGTTAGTAAGGAACCGACATCTCTAAACAACTAAATTCCGAGTAAAATTGGTCAAAAGTTCGAAGTATCATGATAGCTGAATTTGTAAATTAAGATGATATGCAGGGTATTCGGTTGATATGATTGATATCATGTAGTGCTGTGGTCATGTTCTTGAGATAGGAGACCCGTCAACTGGGTTGCGATGTCGACCAGATTATCCGAAGGAGAAGGTGATGTCGACAAATAAAGATAATCATAAATATTGATATCGTATAAGTGGGTAGAGACCAAATCCACTGATCACTCTGTTCATTAGATGGTTAGTTGCATTGGTTCATAGTTGGATATCTTGCTACTGAACATTCGTCTTTGTAACATGTTAGGTAATCATCTTTATAGTATTTAGTATATTCACTATCGTCTTCTATGCAGATATTACTTACACTGAAGAATGCAGTTTGATCATTTCTCTGGTAAAACACTGAACGTGAAGATCCTACGTAAACACACGCTTCAGTTTAGATATTAGAAAAAACAAATAAGCATGTCAAGAAACAAATCAGAAACAAAGAATATCACGACAGCTTCCCTGAGACATCAGAATTTGGAACATTCTGAATTTACTGCCTAAGAATTATATATTACATGATTATACGAATTACACAGGGTACGGTCATTTGTGTTTCATAGGACCAACACTGACGTGGAACCTGTAATCATTTCTGTCACTTTAGTAAAAGCACTACATACATTTATTCATGGATGATTCGTTTGAATGCTTTTCAATTCAAAATTTAAGAAAGACTAAATAATCGAGCTGACGCAGACGGAATTCCATCGACAATTCATGCAGAATTGTCCCACTATCAATAAGTTAGCATAATGAGCGATCAATTGGAGTTACTTAATCAGATATGAGGTAAACGTGATTGATTTGATTTGTCTAACAGTAGTACACACTAACTAAATCCAACTTATCACGTGTAAAGTTATGTAGAAATTTCAAAATGAATTCACTGAATCATCTTCTTGTTTTCCGCATGTTGCGATGGGTGATTGCATAGGTGCACAAATATCAATATTCATTGTGAGTTAAACTGATATACATTTTTATTGATAGAATGATCACTCTGAAGTCGCAGTGAACCATTTATCAAAGGAATTCGATAATACCTTGCTGAGGACTCTACTGAAAATGACTTACATATGATATGGTCTCATGTAAATAAACATTGATTTTCTGAGTGATAAGTCATTCTGATGAGAAACAGTGATGACAAATAGAGTTCAATCCTTGTTGGTTAGAGACAGGTATCTACTTCAGAAAATGGATGAAGGGTTGTGCAATCAATCGTGGATTGATGGAATTCAGGCATTTACGTCATTCGATGCCAATTCAGTAGACTTAATGTTAAGCGCTCGCGCGCAAGTGCAAACGTCCTGGGTTCCAATGCCACGTGTGAGATTGTGGATGCGCACTGCTGAGTAGTTACATAACTGAAATAAACGACTGTCCAGTGCAACCAGATTTTCAATGGTGATCTAACATCAATTGCCTCATGATCTCGATCGAAATGTATAGCGCAAATATATCACATTTTTCAGATTAACTCTTTATTCTCATTACTCCATCGAATCTCATATAGAAGTGACTAATTGTATTTACATTTCAACAACATTCAATAACACATTTCCATTCAACATGAATAAGGACGGACAGTTTTCGCATTAGAAATTCGCTGACACAGAATTAAGTATTTGAATAAGAACCTTCACGCTGATCTAGTTGCAATGATTATTATTTATTTGTTTATATGAACGCAAATATTTGTACAGCGGGGTGCCAAATACATATGACTTAAAAAAGTCGCTTGATCTGTGTGAGCAGAGTGATGCAACTCTGATGCACAGACGATAGCAGGTATTTTTCTTTGCAGGCGACACACGGAGCTTTCGACCCAATGGTCTGATACAAAAGACATTGGAGCAATATCAAGAGATAGAGTCTCATGGCAGCTGTTGATCAACGATTGGTTCATATACCGTATTGTTTTTTCAAGATACTGAAGCCCATTAAACATGAGATGAATATCCGGAAGTTGCGACGAGAAGCCCTGATCAGTGGAGTTCAATCCGTGTGTGCGAATGTGAAACAGTTAATCAACTCAGACAGTGGATGGAGAGTTAAGAAAAATCATGAATCGATTGAAGTTAAACACCAAATATCCTAAGTTTGGGTTCGTCGTCTGAATTCGCTAACGCACATTTCTGAATATGTCATACATGGACTGGTGATGCTGTTCTATGCTTTCAGATTTCCAATCGTGATGTGGTTAATATCCTCTCTTAAGTTCAACTGTTAAAATATACAGGCAAGATCAAATTGTTACAAAAGATACGATTTTCACTGCAGTAAATTACTCAGTTAGGTTGATATTTTATAAGATATAAATGTAGATGAATTTAGTAAGCTTCGTATTTTCAATACCACATTTGGCTCGACCAATGTTGGTCGGGTTGCGACGTATAAGTGATGGTCAGGAATAGATCAACGTGAAGGCATTGGTGTTCAATGCTTCCAGACTTTCAATACTAGTGTAGTTATCATTCTCAAATTCAACTGTTAAATTTCAGGTATCCAATAGCGTTAATGTTGAACTCATATCGATCGATTATTTTCTTGATACTCCATTCATTTTCTAAGGTAGACAACACATATTGGAATACTCTAGTAACGGTCTCTCACTATAACTGCATCAAATCCATCTCAAAATTGGCCGAATTTTCCCCGACATAAAGAGATTAGAATATAATTGTTCTTAAATATTCATTTTAAAATTCATTAATTAGACGTAGTACTCGGAAGAAATTCTTGTTTCATCACTTTTACAATGCCAGAAAAAAATATAATTGACCCTCATTTATAAAATCACGATCGGTATTACTAATAGAATCTCAACAAGTTTCTGTTTCTTATGTCCTAATCGATTATGACGATCGCCAGTTAGATGTCAGCAGTTGGGAAATCGTCATTTGAATCAATCTTCATTTTTTTAAATGTATATTGACTGCTGATTAACATGTCTCTTATCGTACGTTTTTGTAATTTGTAAAGTAAAAGGTTGTAGATTTTTCATGAAGGCGCTTAAATATATTATGGAATTACTAAAAATAATGATGAGTTCAAACAAACAGAAGACAAGTAATTTAAGCAAAGATGGATAGTGGTTAGTAGTTCAATAAAGTTTGACGCAAGTTTCATCCTATTTCGGACGCAGCAGCTAGATGTATCAGCATCTCCGCGACTCGATCAAATCGTACTCCCACATAACATTGAGAAGATACAAGTGAAACAACGTCAAGTGAATTTAAATGAGAAGTTACATGTTGATACATCTTGATTGCTGGAATGGGTAACTGCGATATTCAAGAAAACCGTCTCTATTAACTTATCCATTGGATTATATGATGTTCAAGACAATGATTGAATAGAAATATGTTGATATGAGAATAATATTTATGTCACCAATTCTCAAGGTAATAGAACATCAGTAATTACAACAGAATTCTGGAATACAACAGGTAGGATTTAAGTTGAGGTTTATTGATAACACTTAATCGATTACATTTCAGACAAGAACATCCGAAATTGATCTTTTGAAACCACTGAAGTTTAAATTCTCATGGTTATTCTTAGTTGATTTGATTGTTCTATGTTTATTGAAACCTTATCGGACGCTTGTTTAAAGGTGTATAAATGGTAGTTGGTTTGTAGTGTTTAAGTCCTTTCATAAAGAGTTGATTTGTGAATTCTCATTCAATTGTCTTTCACATCACTCATTATTCATCTTTTTCTCAATTCCTTTATGCATCCATATCTGTTCTGTTCAGCTCATTATTATTAACATTCTGTCGTCAGACATTCCATTACTGGTTGTTGTTTCATATTACTGAAACGGACAGACATAAGCAGCAGAAAACACAAGTCATGGGATCAAGTCACGCAAGACGTGATTGTCGATAAGAGATGCTGAGCAGTCGAACTGTAAAATGAAACAGCCGTTCAGTGCTTCCACGTTTCAGTCGTAGACTAACTCCAGTTGGTTCACGTTCTTAACTATTGAACTTACTATCTAATCCACAAAAACCCATTCTGATATACTTATTCAGTTTGTTGAATATAAACCAAGCATTCGAGTATTCAATATTTTGAGATCCTTTCTTAACAATATTTCTGATTTAAAAGAGCTCAGCTGATCCAATGTCATTATCATTGTATGGTTTTTCACAAAGTGATATTTTCTTAATGGTTCCTTGTCTGTCTACAATCTGATCGTACTAAGATGTTATTAATATAAACGTTCCATTTAACTCGGTATATGGTTTAGATTAATCCTGTTTGTGTGACAGTGATAATAAGAATGAAAAATACGAATACGTCATGAGAATTCGTCTGAAGCAGTCGCTTATCCACACAAACATTTAGAACGAAGAATAGAAAAGCAAAGTGAAGGGAAGTAGAGAGAAGAAGGTAAGCAAACGGATACGTTCGCGTTAATGAGTATACCAACAAGGTACGTTACAACGTTTGTACGTGAACGAAGTTTCATATACATTCACACAACATCTAAGAATGATCTCACACTGCCTCTTTAATCTTGACCAGCTACTTAGAATCGAGGAATTTTAGATTGAATATCTACTTCACCATAATAAAGACGAATTAAAAATGAGATACGTAATACTGAACAATTCAGTCTTCGGGTTTGTTGACAATATCTGTACAAATATTATTACCATTAGAGATGATATATTACGGTAACGAATAACGTCTAAAGTATATCATCATGTAATATGTGTAGAGCGATAACGAGTTCACCTGGACTGCAAACGGAACAAAGATACTGTGACCAGAGATCAAAAAGCTGGCTATTCTGATGCGTCTCAGCCTCGCTCAAGAGAGAGAAGTCCAAGTCCGAAACGAGGAATTACATTCCTCACAGCCAAGACAGGGACAAATCAAAAGTGTATCTACAGCATGAAATAACCCATGCGCAACGTTACAAAGAAGCATATTAAAAGATACAACGGACCAATGGCAATTAAGATTCTTCCAAGTGAAAATGAGCGGCATTTACAAATGCCACCTACTACATGGACAATGGTCAGCACTTCTTTCGTTCGCTATTCATCGAGGGAATGACTATATGATGTTCGTATGTAACCATAATTTAAGTGAACATTATTCGGAATACAACATATTCGTTTGTACTCTCAAGCTTGAATACGGATTAAGACGAGAATTGATAATGCGGTAATCGGACAGCTATGAATATTACTAAGCAGTGAATCTATTCGACTACTCATGTTTTTCACATACATCTATCACTCCATATGAGAATAAACCAATGGAAACGAATAAAGCGCTTCAATGAATCACAAAGTGTTGCGAAATGTTTAGACAGATGGTAATGAAAACTATTTATCACCTATTCATCCAGTTATGTAAATTTCAGTGTTACATCTATGTTGAAGCACTGATTGTTCCTGAACACTATCATTAAACATTACTTATAGCAGTGAAACATGAAGCATTGGATTTTTATCGGAACATTTCTGTTACATTTTGTTTTATATGGAATATTTTGAGGTAATATGTCACACACTGTGTGTGGTTTTCTAACGATGAGCATAAATATTTCCGTATTTTGATTATTCGTTCCTGAGGTTTGTCGTACTTATATTTCTTCAATATGCATTAGTAACTAACTATATTGATTTACTTGAAACATCCTAGAAGAATAGATCACTTGGTTCTCAATTAGTCATAGATTTCACTAGATTCATATGAGCATTATAGTATCGGAGTTACTTTGAATTTTTGTTAGAACTTTTCGGTGACGAATCAAAAACTCATATATATTTCATAGTTCAATTTATGAGTCAATTAAAGCTAGAGGAATTCTTAGGTTCTTGGAACGACTGATTCGTTCCAATATGGTTGTCCCCAGTTAGGCACATTCACGATCTGGCCTCCTGAGATTGGAACAAAAGATGTATTGGTCTTGCTTCAATAATACTCCACAATGGATATATTTTTCTAAAGATACACAGAACTGTAATGTAACATTTTGGCACAATCTGTGATTGCGTAATATAGGGAATTTCAAATTGACATTAGTGGGCACAAATATAGATGAAGATGACAAATATCGCATTTAATAACTGCTCTAATGACAATGATTCTTTTCATATAATTCTCATCTAGGCAAACCAATCAACACTGAAGATGTATAGCATTTATTGAAATCAGCTTATATACGTTTTATTGTTATCTATTAGAGCAAAAATAAACACATGTAATCAGTTTGCACAAACACACTTTTTTAATTGATCCCATATTAAATCAACAACAACAACAACAACAACGAAATCCAGAAGGTTCTCATCGATCCAGATTTCAACTTCTAAGTTCTGTCATTTGGAACTGGAATATTGAACTTCCATTCTTGTTGACATTAATGATATCCGTATTGAATGATAAAGTTGAGAAGAATACGGCATATAAAAATATAGATGTCAATGAATAATTTGGATATAAGAGAAGATATCTTGATTTGCCAACAGTTAAATAACTTATGAATATTGTTACCTGTAAAATAAATAAAACGATGACCAGTATGAAAGTTATAGTAGTGTGAATAGTTGACTTGACGATTCGATCTAAATTATATGCACTATTGAAATCCTAGAAATACTAGAGGTCATTTTTTCATAATATGGATCTCTTCATAGTACACAACCATGATCATGAGGCCTCAGTTATCTAGTAGTTAAGTATTCGAGTGAATGATCGAAGCTTCTGAATTCGAGTGATGTGTTTGAAATTTTAGATGAGCACTGCTGAAGAGCGTGTGGGGCTTTTCGACAGTGCAAAACAGACATTCAGTGATTCCATTACAAAAAATGACATAAGTAAAGTTTGACTACTGAAATTATGACTAAATTTCAGTTATTATCGTTTACTTAAATGTCATCCTTGATCTTTACGACTGTAATTGATCAATCGCTCTCGCCGGTGACATTTGTGCATTATGTGAGGATTGCCTCATTATCTACTGAGTTATTGAAGCCATTTGCTTGTGCAATATCGAGTGAATTTAAACTTCATCTCATCGACCAGGCAAGTGGTTATCAGGACTCGTGTATCTGCGTAAACCGAACTCTGTGATGTAGGTACATAGGACTGTTGAACAATTTTGAAATTAAAAGCAATTGTTTTTTTTATAAGTTTCGATAGAGCAATGAGAACACGGAGTTGATTGGAAAAATGTGATGTATTTACGCTAAACATTTTGATCGAGATCATGAAACTATTGATATTAGATCATCATTGAAAATCCTGGATGCATTAGAAAACTGTTTTATTCTATCTTGGAATTGCTCAATAGTGCGTATCCATGATGCCTCATGCGCCATTCGAACCTAGGTCTTTAGGTCTTGCTCGTGAACGCTTGATTTGTATTTCACTGACCCGGAATGTATCGGTGTACATGTTTAACTTCTATCGATTAATGAATGGTTACGCAACACTTTATCCATTGTTTGAGCTAGACATCTACATCTATCTGACACGTGTTCGACTCCATCGATTATCACAGCTTCTTAGCAGAAAGACATATCACTCAGTATATGGATGTCTGTTTACATTGAACCATATCATGTGTAAGTCATTTTCGGTAGAGACCTCAATAAAGCAATGTAGAATTTATTTGTGACAAACAGTTCACATCTACTTCAGAGTGATCAGCCTATCAACAAAAATAGTACATGAACTAAACTCACAATGAACATTGATATTTGTGCACCTATGAGGACACCGGTCGTATACGACTGAAAACAAGAAGATGATTCAGTGAATTCATTCGAACAATTCAACATTACATTTACATTGAACAATACTTGAACATGACTATATGTGATAAAGTCACTGTGTACTTCTGGAAGATAAGTCAATTCAATCGCATTTATCTCATATCGATTAGGTAAATTCAATTCACCTCTCTTGATGTTACCTTGAGGAGGGTGAAACATATCTGCACATATTGAAGCCGTAATTCGTTCTATACTAGCTTGAATAATTGGTCTGTCTTAAATTTTGGATTGAAAAGATTGTGAATGAAATATTGATGAATAGGATAGATGTTGTGCTTTTATTAATGTGACAGACAAGTTTACAGCATCTATGATAATGTGGGTGCTATAAAGCGCATATTTCAATAACTAGTGTATTTCATATAAACATGTAACGTGTGTTAGTTATGGAAAGCTGTCGTGATACTCTTTTGTTCAGTGTTATAGCAGAGATTCTATCATTGAACATTCTTTAAAATGAACTTAATATCTACTTGTGATGGGAGAGAGAAGAAAATAAATCGTTCAAAGATTACTACGTGACATATTAGAAACACACATGCTTTGCAGCAGGATATCCAATTATGGAAAATTACAACATACCTTCTAATGGACAGAATCATTTGTGGATTTGATCTATACTATTTTGCTAAACAACACTTCACTCTTATACCATCTCAATGTTTATGACAACTTTGATTTGTCCATACAAATTCCTCCTTCTGATAATCTGTTGTACTTTTTAAACCAGGTGACAGATCTCCTACCTCAAACACAGGACCACAGTACTACATGATACCAATCATACCAACCGATTACCTTGCATATCATCTGGATTTACAAGTTCAGTCAACATAAAATTTTGGAATTTTGATCGATCTTACTGAGAATTCAAATGTTTAGAGAATTTAGTCCCTAATAACTAGATGATAGTGAACAGTTGAGGGTTTGGAACTACCATGGGATATGATGATGGAAACTTGTAAGTGTTCTGAAATTAAAAAAGATTCAATCAGGATTACGTCATTTAGAAATCGAATAATTTAGTTCACTAGAGTACCTTTAAATGATACCAAATACTTAGCACAACCGCGACTGTCACAATGACTACAGATATAGCCATAAGGAATATTGTAATACTAATTATGTGATCCGCCAAATCTGTTTTAATCGCTGCACCAATCATTAATGCAGATGTGAATAACACCAAACTGATTCCAAAGACTATCAACCTCTGAAGAGGATCTAACTCAACATTCCAAACTCCGAATGCTGTTGCCACGCCGATAGACTGAAATTGAGAAAGAAACTTATAGTTCTAAAAGAATACATATTCATTCGTATATGTTTGTATTGTATATGACTACTGATAATAATGTTTACTGATGGTGTGAATTCTTTTTCCGAAAATTACTATTTTAAATTTGACGCAATTATTTATTTACTTGAACACATAAATATTGGTATTAAGGGGCACCGAATACATATGCAACCACACACAAGGCAGTAGAGCAGCATCAAGAGATGCAGCCATACAGTAGCCGGTGACCAACGATTGGTTTATACGCAATTCGAAATTGTTGAAATATCTGGCATATCTAGCATAACAGATTGAAGATTTAAATCAACTTGTAGATCAGTCAGGATTTCGCTTTCGTAAACCTCCTCGGTGTCATAACCAGCAGTCACATGGAATTACTATCTACAAGCAGTACTCGTACTCTCATTTACACACCTTTTATTATATAGAATTATATTTTAAAAAACTAACAAAGTAAATGTGAAAAAGTTATAAAAAAATCTTACATGAATAAATGCAAGCGTGACATTTTGTGGATATTTTTCATTTATCTTCTTCACGAAAGCAATCAATAGGGCTATCACTAAAGCGATCAAACTACAAAATAAAACAGAAATATATGTTGAACATCACGTGAATAACTCTCACTTCAGCTGTTCTAGGGCTGATGCCGATCTGATGTCCGGAATAGGAAAAATGTTGGGCGTGGAATTGGCAACCCCATCCCGAAGAAAACAACTTTGTTAGAAGAAAACGCTAAACAGAATAAACTTCCGATTTCGAGCAAGAATTATGACGACTCATGATGAAAGCCGAGATCCATCGAAAGTCACGAGGCCGATATTTCTTCTAACAATCAGACCAAGAATTTTTATGTCTCAATATTGATTGGCTTATTGTTGACAGCACCGCTAGAAAATGAAATGTTCACATCTAATATGATTTCGATTGTAATAAATATGTTCTGCACTGTGTTCTTTGTTCTATTTAATCTTGAGTTGATTTCATCATGGCCATTTGCTTACTCTCAAGAAGTGGCTGATATTAGGTGACGGAACATCAGAATTACGATTTTTCTACTCATTGAGTGGAATAATAACAATAATATTGCACTTTCTAGCTAATGTTTATTTTATTTGAAACCACTCAGTTCATCCTTGACATACATATATCTTAATCATTGTGCCTAAATATTATTCATATTTGATGATTTATAACGAATCCATATTGAGGATTGAATCCACTTGGTATTGTTTTTCCTTGTATCTTCCCATTGATGTTTAGCATTTTATTTGATCAGTCTCTTGTTGGCATGTGTGCATACTGTGATGACTGCATCAATATTGCCTTAATTCACAAAGATTGTAAGCAAAGATGGATAGTGGCTAGCAGTCGAATCCAGTTTGACGAGCGTTTCGTCCTATTTAGGAGTGATCAGTTGGGTGTACCTACATACAAGTGTTGATGTTCAATCTGGGACTCGAATCCACAATCATTCGCCTTACAGGTTATTGCGTTTTTCACTCAGCTGATAAGACTTGACAACGCGATGTTACTCACAGTATGTACATACACATATGTCCTGTGACAACCGAGTATGTAATGCAGTTGTCTAAACACGGAAACTAGGTAAGGATGGCAAATGAATTGAAACTTCATCAGTTGAGATGGCTGGGATATGTGTTACGCATGCGAATACGTAAAAGACTTCGGATACCTCGGTCAAACACTATCAGCAATAACCTACTGTGGGAGAGTACAAATCAGATTATAGTGTTGGAAGTAATCAAGAACATGTGCTGGAGGTGTATAGTACACACATTGAGGAAAGCACACAAATGCATCACAAGGCAAGTCTTCAATTGGAATCATCAATTTAAAGAAGAAGAGGAAGATCGATGAACACATTCCGTCGAGAAATGGAGAAAAATATGAGAAGAATGAGCAAGAATTAGAAAGGAAGGCACAGAACAGAGTGGGATGGAGAATGTTAGTCGGTAGCTCATACTCATTTGGAAGTAGCAGGAGTTGAAAAGTAAGCAGGTAACCGTCTAATCAATCAAAATGTTCGATCACCATCTTATATTCAAGCGAATTATTCAACAAAGATTATGAATAGTTTGTAAAATAAAAATGACGTAACATACATTAATAAACCAACAATAACGGATAGCAATAATGACCCGACACTTTGAAGTTCCTTCCTACTACAATAAAGACAATAATCATTTAAATTGCTTATATAATTTACTATGATGATGAAAGCATTATGATGACAAATGATACTGATATTTGTATTGCAACAAGTATGAGCACCTATCATTGTAAATGATTTCATAATGATAAAACAAAAATTTACTGTTTTGGTATATGTGGATACAACCATTTTAGGATGATCATGTTGCATAATATTTATTACATTTATTCCTTCAATATTCTTCCATCCAAGATTCTCAACGATAGCAGGCATTATTTACACTGTGGTTTCCTAGAATAAACAATAAATTATCATGTGAAAGTTTCATCATAAATGTGATTTGTCACTGAATATGCTTTATCCAACGAGAAAACGACTGAGAATGAGTGTGGTGCATCCAACTGATGTTGACAGATATAAGTTTTGTGTATCACTAATAAAAATTGAAATGCCTTGAGATAAAAGTTTAAGAAGTTGAAAGAGAAGAGAACGGAGAATGGTTGGTGTCGAAACGAGAGAACTTTCAATTCGGGACGATTGATTGAGATTTTGCAAATTAGGTATTAACTGTATGGTCCTCACGTTTTACTGAGTTGATCTGTAACTTGATATTCTGTTTTCTCGTTCTCTTACTCTCGATCTTCGTAACCTTCAACGCCAAGCACTTCATTTCTGACTGATCATACATACTACTTATATATTTCGACATCAGTCGCACACATCACATGACTCATATTTATGCTTAACAATCTTCACTTGTTTCAATAACCCATTAAAAACTAATTAGAATATTTGTTCACAAATAAATTTGAGTGTTTCATTCTATCACATTCACTCACATATATATACGCAAATAGTGACATTCAAATAACATCGTCAATAAACCAGTTTAATGATATAAGTGATTAGCAGAATAATCAATTGATTCATTGATAATGTGTCTTTGATTGTGATCATGAATCGATTGATGTTAGGACAACATTTAAAACCTGAAAGTACTGAACGGCCGTTTCGTCCTATTGTGTTACTCTCTAGTAGTGCACATCTATGGTCCTGCTTGTGAGATTCGAAACTAGGACATTCGGTCACACGTGAGAATGCTTAATCTCTACAATTCCATACTGATATTATATCTGTTTAATTGAATAGATGCAACATTCAGAAATTCAGTCAAATGAATTATGATTACTCAATAGAAGTTTGAACTATCAGGTGATCAACAAATTACTCCCACTTGTCTGAATTAGGTATTCTCAATGTACATGATAAGGTATCATCAAATATAAATATCATTTAGATCATTTTCATTAATTTACTTCAATTTGAGTATATACAGAGATATGACTATCTAAATAACCATTAAGTATTATACCTACAGCTTGGATTTTTAATACGACGCTTATAACCTGAACACTTGAACACTTGAACACTCACAAGACGCATATCAGAAAACAGAAAACAAGTGAAAGGAATGTTATACTAAATAGTGTCAATTATGGTACAAAATTGTCAGGTATTCATAGATTTAAGGAAAAACCAAATCATCATTGTAGTCCTACAATCTGCAAACAGGAGGTTATTAACATTATCCAATAGTGAAGCTACACCTTTTGATTCTGGAATATTCTTTTAAAAAAAAGAATTAGGTGAGATATCTTCGGCTCTTTCTGAGCTCTTTATGGCTGCCTCGACTTCATCCGTAGACTTTCCACACATTAAGGAAATATATTATGTATATAATCATATTACTTTCATTAAGTTTCCATTTGACGTATTAGCCACCATTAAACGATTTACTATTCACGAGTTATCTTCATTCTATTGGTTGCACTCTCTCACACTCACTGCCGCTTTTTTCTTGATCTTGTATAACTTTTATTTACTACTTTATGATAGGATGAGGTTTTATTTACTTGTATTTAAACTTCGTATGTCTGAAATACATGATTCATATCACAGTGGGTGAAATTGGTGTTCTGGACTAAACTGTCTGTTTTAGGCGAGAGGCTACTATCTCGATGGACTAATACGAACTTAGAATTGATTCTGCGTTGTTCATACTGGTTTATGCGTCATTGTCTCTGGTCACCAATCATTGATTATGCCAACATTTGGAAACATTTGATAAGGTGAAATGGGGCAAACTACACTATTCCTCTCTCTCTGTTACTCGTTCATGTAAATGACAACTGCGAATATTATTCTGTTAATCATTGTACTTGAAATAATCAAAACTGTACTTACTAATATTTGATCGTATTACTGAAACTGTTAGTTGAGCAGCACATTCACTCGAAGTTATTATTATTTTCTCCGTGTGTGTTTGTTAACTTTTTTTCTTGTACTTTTCCATAGACTAACAATAATCATGATTTGTGTAATTGGCTTGATATTATACACTATTCGTCCGAAAGTCCAGTTAGACAGATAGACATGTGCACCAATGAAAGAATTTTTTGAAAACCTGTCAAATTCGTTGTGTTTTAAATGCTATCATCATGTGGAAATGAAAACCAATCGCTTCTGGTGATAATAGAAAACTTCGATCAATATATGGTTTCAGTCCGTCGGTCGGTCAGCAACAACGTAGAACTCTGTACGTATGTACGTCAGTTGAAATAGTCATAACACATTAGAACAGAGAAACAATGTCGATTCAAATCCTATAGTTGTAAAAGTAGTGATAATAAAATCAGTAATCAGGAAGTTTAGGGTTTGAAGATGTTATCCGACGAGTATAATCCAATGAAATAAATCTGGATAAAGAAAAAAGAAGGGGACATGAAGAATGCCGAAGATTGAAATTTTGCAGAACACAAAGAGTTAATGCACTTGCACCATTGCAAACGATTTTCAGCCATGTCATTCAACGTCTCTAACCACCTCAACTGATGAGGTTTCACTACTTCATCAATTTCATTGTCATCCTGAAACACTACCAGTTTTCAAACAACAGAATTATTCACCCGGTGGTCCCAGGATATACGATCAATGCTTCAAAGGCATCTATGATAGAATACTTGTAACTTACGAATATCCTCTAATCATACCGGCCTTTGATTGATAGATAGATATCTCGTCCGCGCTACAACTGGCTCAATTTGGCAGACGCTATTCGAGCCTTCTGTATCCGTGCTGAGATTTTGTCACACACCAGACCACTACGGCTGATGAAACTCCCAAAATAAGTGAAGCGGTCGACACGCTCAACTACTTCATTCCTTATCATTAGTACAAGTTCCAGTGCGACTAAATCTTGGAGCAACGTTCTGAAGCTGATAAACTACGTCTTCTCATTGCATTATTGAAATTTATCAAAAGGACTAATTGATTTAAATTACAATAATAATGCTGCTAAAGTATAAATTTGGATAAAATAATCGATATCGTGATTTTCCAACAGTGAAATGACTGAAAAATATTGTCATCTATAAAATTAAAAAGAAATAATATTATATGGTTATTATGGTTACATGAATGAAATGAACTAACTGATGACACTGGTAAGCAGAGTTTCATACTTTTGTATGAAGTGATTGAACAAGAAGCTTTGAAAGCAAAGATAGATAGTGGTTGATAGTGAAATCAAGGACATACGTTTAGTTCCTATTTGGAACTTGTCATTTGAATGTATCTGTATCTCACAGTTGATGTTCACTCTTGCGGTCAAACCCAGTACAATCCAGTCCAAACACCATAACTTTATCTACATAGTTACTGAGTGCTAGGAGCAGTGAGGTGAAGCTTAAATTCTTTTGATATTGCTTAAATAAATGTTCCAATTATTCATTAGGACTGAATTTGTGTGCCGGAGTGAACATGCACGAATGTCAATAAGAGACTAATTAATTGTAATCTTAAACACAATACAATGACTAATTATTCAAATATGTCTAATGTTTTACTTCCTGATTGATCTGTCTTAAGTACCGAATGCATAGTGTGTCATTTTCGAAATCTGAATGATAAAACAGATCACATCTACTAGAAACTAATTATACTTTAAATAAATGAAGTGTAAGTGTATTCAACTTACAATAAATAGTAATATTTCTGCACATATGAACAGAATTATCACTACCTTTACCTGTAAACAAATTAAACGTAAAAATAAATTCATGTTCAAACAATCGGTAAAAATAAAAGTATAGCATAATTTATCAGTGCAGTTGTTGGAGAGATCCTGAATATTCTTTGGAAAAAATCTAGAGGTGCCCCATAAACACTAGAAAACATTTTGCCCAACCAACATTTAATACACATGTCTCAGGAGCATCTACAAAGTGAAGAGTCATGTGTCACATTTCTGAATGAATAGTTACCTATCCTGATACTATGTTTGGTAGGGCTGCGAAACTTCCCAGAAGTTCAAAGCCATCTGAACTTTTATTAATACTCTCAATTTTGTGTACACATACTAACCTTGAAGTAAAAAGTTCCTTCTATATTTGTCACCTTTTCTTTCGTGTTCAAGTTGTGTCATGTAGATTTAGACTCAGACTTATGAGAAGAGCTTATTTATTAATTATTTACTTGAACACATCTAGAGGGCATCAAATACATATATGTTCCACACAAGTCACTTGATTTCCGTGTAGTCTGTGATACTGCATGTGTGCTTAAGACGAAGCAGGTGGTTTTCTTAGGGGTCACACCCAGAGCGTTTGACCTAAAGGCTCACAAATGCCCTGCTAGGGCCGTGATTGAAGAGAGTCAGCTCGCCATCATGATCATACAACCACTGCCAAAGAAGTCCTAATCACTGCCTTCTCGTAAAATTACTGTTGTTTACGAAGTTGAGAGGTCGAAGAGAGAATGTCCGGAAGGGTGTTAAGCCGGGTTGGTGACACGAAGAGTTCACATAGGGAAGCTGAAAAACCCTGATTCCAAACCAATGGTTTACATGAGCTGCAGTCATCTGAGGGAACAAATGGTGTATGGACCTTTTTTTGGTCACCGGCTATCATGAGACTGCATCTCGTTAGGATGCTCGAATACCTTGTGGATCAGACATTTTGTAGAGGACTCTGAGTGGGGCTGCTCAAGAGAACCTTCTGTTTCGGTTTGGGAACCTTGTCATTATCAAAGCCGTCATACAAGTCAAATGAGATTTGTGTTGCGCATATGTATCTATTAGCCGTGGAGGAGCGATGTCAAAAGATACAGTCACATGGCAGCCGGTGACCGACGACTGATTCAAACGTTATTTATTTTTTTCAGGATCCCGGATGCCATGTGCATCCTTGGTTTGGAATGAGTATTGTCGAACCACATTAGTGGATACTCTTTCTCGCCCATCTTACTGATCATGTACTTAAGCATGTCATACAAAACTTCAAGTACTATTGAAGTGAACGAAGCTTTGGTGAGGATAACTAGTTTATTATCGAGCACCAATTCTTAAATATGAAAACCAGGCATTAGGCACTTAATTTGTACGTCTCCTATCAACTGTCTCTTATAAAATTCATCGTTCCTTCATTCCTATTGTTATTATAATGGTGGTTGTAGGTAGTTATCATGAAACACTGGACCCTGGAAATTGACCACCATCCAGTTATCAATCAACTGTAAATAAATCTCTTTCCTACAGAAGGTCAGTCGCGGCCCGGATAACCTACTTGCAATGTCTCTGACTCTGAAGCTGGGTGACATAGGATAGAATCTGTCTGGGGGCATCAGTTCCCTCAAGATTATCGGTACATCTTAATGACGAGTGCAAAATAGCACGAAATTCGAGCCCATAGTTTCCCGTTGACTAACTTTAACCACCTTCTTATCTCAACATAGTGCATACAATGTCGAGTCATCTAGACCAGTGGCTACATTTCAACTTGATGGATGGCGTTCGATCTGCAGTCAGAAGGATCTGATATACATGACAATGAACACCATCCAATGATCAACTGATTGTGAATGTCAACCTTTTTAGATTTTCTTGACATAAAACTTTATTCAAGGATCTCGAAACAGTTCTAAATCCAATAAAAAACTTATTTATATACATCATTCTAAACACAATAACCTCCACAACCATATAACAACAATATAAATTCATCTCATTAATGAAAATTTAATGAAAAATTAGTAATTTCTAAGTAAAATGATTTAAAACACTTCTTACATAAATTATTGCAAGACAAACATTCAATGGATATTTCTCATATATCTTCTTAAAGAAAGCAATTAACAATGCTATTGCCGAAGCGATAACTCTACAAAACACCTCAAGAACAAACAATATCATATGGCGTTTTGTGAATATTATAATAATTTCAATGGTGAAGATCATGAGTCAGTTGGAGTTAGACCACCATGAAAACCCTGTAATCATTGGACGTTTGTTTCGTCTCAGCGTAGGTCGACACATCCACTCTTGTCTTCAGTGAGTTATTATCTCACAACAGAACCGGCCTAACTCCTCTGATCACTGCTTCTAACTACAACTTCAGGAAATATATTTTGGATTTAAACTTTACCCGATTGCACAAGCAGGTGAATATAAGGATTCAGTAGTTAAGCAAATAACGGGAAGGTGTTTGAATAGGACACTGTAACCAATTCAGAACGACATCATCTACACTTCTGTGATGTTTCAAGTAAAACAATATAGTCACAATCTCATATCGAAGAACAATAAAAATGACAATCCACACGATTGAATAATCACTACACAGTAGCCTTCTACTACACACTCTGACCTAATACTTTACATACTAGATCAAGGTTTGTATGCAGCAAACGTTTCACTGAATATATCAAACAATTTTTCGTGTGAAATAAAGTATGACATCAATGTTCCGAGAAAAATCCAATGACGCATGTCTCACTGCTATAAGTAAATTTTATACATGCTGTTCAAGATGATGAAGTGCTCTAACATAGGCGTTACATTTAGATGGATCAAACTAGAGGAATGGATGTTAAATAGCTTTTAATTACCTTTTGTCTGAATCTTTCTCAACACCTCACGATTCACAAAAGCCCTTTATTCGTTTCCACTGGTATATCCTCATATGGAATGATAGAAGTATGTGAAGAATACAAGTAATCGAGTAGATGCACTGACTAATAACACTCGAAACTTTTCAATTACTGCATTTCCCATTCTCTTCCTAATCAGTCTATGTAGTAGGTTGCTGTCTCCCGATGATATACATCAGACGTTATTCGTTACCGTGATATGTCATCTATAATAATAATAATAATAATAATAATAATAATAGTTAAGATATTGTCAACACACTCAAAGACTGAATTTTTCAGTATAACGTATCTTATTGTTAATTATTCTAGATTATTGTGAAGTACATATTCGATATGAAATTCTTCGATTCTTAGAAGATGGCAAATATTAAGGAGGCTGTGTAAGATCATTCATAAATATCATGTGAATGTACATGAAACTTGATCTTGATCTATTCAGCTGTGCATTATATCGATCTTCAAATTCCAGATGCAACGTTTCTTCCGTATTTTTATGATTGATGTGAACTCGATCAATGTCGTATTTCTTGACGTTTTAGTTATAACAAATGTCATGTTGGTTCTTTTCCTATTTGAAAGAATAGTTTCACGATATTTAGGCATCGACTTAATGGAAGGCATTAAAGAAGTATAATTTACTCGAAATTCAATCGATGAGAGTTCACAAATATGTATATTACTTCAATAATATATAATGTTAACTTGTTCATTAAAACATACTTCCGCATCTGGAAACACTCATTGTAGTGATAAATTAAAATATCACATTTTGAACAAACTGAATATCAAGTATCTTAAAAATATGTGATATTATTGGAGTTGGCTCACTTGCATTTTTCCCTTCTCCCCTTTTCTGTTCATATAGCTTAACCGCTTCTCATTTTTAATGTCTGTCTGGATAAACGATTGCTTGAGACAAATCCCTACAACGTAACCTAAATTTGGCTTCTTATTACCACTGTCACACAAATAGGGTTGACTATATCTCCCTCTCCACATGCTCTTACATGGCCATGCGTTTACAGAGACGCAATGGGAAGTCCTGATAACTGCCTTCTCGCACCACGAGTGTTGTTTACGAAGGTGAGAGGACGGGAAGCGAATATCCTTCGAGAGGTCACGGAGTAGACGGGAATTCATTATTTTTCTCTACAAATATGGTGGTCCATATATTCCACTTCTTCTAAAGTTGTTTACTCTCTTTACGGAAACTGGTTCTTACCATTACTGTTGTAAGACCGCGTACATCATACTGGAAAATTTATCAATGATACCCAACATGGATTTCTTAAAAATTGTTCTTGCTTGACATGTCATTTTGACTTCTTTAACTTAGTTTATTCTCTACGTAGCCCAGGATATTTAGTCTTGGTGCTATATCTGGACATTTCTAAAGCCTTTGATATGGTTAGCCATCAACTTCTTATAGGTAAGCTCGCATCTTATGGGGTTCAAAATCTTTTACTAGTTTGGTTTGATTCCTTTCTCAGCAATCGACATCAAATAGGTAAAATTAACTTATCATTGTCTAACGCTGTCCCTGTTAGAAGTGGTGAAATACAAGGCAATATCTTGTGTCCTTTGCTCTTTTTAGTGTTTATCAATGATATTTGTGAACACTTTTGTGTCGATAGGCCCTTTCTATATGTAGATGATCTAAAAGTGGTATATTCATTTTCTCCACATGACCTGAAAAATATGCAAAATTGCATCAGCATGGAGCTTAGGAAGGTATCACAGTGGTGCTCAAAATGGCAACTGGAGCTAATAGAATATTGCACGTTTATTCTTAGCAGTGCGCGCATAAAGGATAAATTAAGGCTGGAATCAGAACTGAGACGTTTTACACTTCGTATTCTTGAAGCTGATTGCACCTTAACTTATGATTCGAGATGTAATAAACTAAGACTAGACCCTTTATGGAATGGGCGACTGAAACTAAATCCTATCTTTTTCTTCAAACTGTTCAATAAACTGTCCTTAACATTCAATCAAGTAATTGAATATTAAAAACTTCTCATTACGACATCCGTAATTTCTTGGCACTAGTGAAACAAACTCATTCTAAATCATCTCTTTATATGAATTACTTCACCCGTAAATTTTCTAGACTCTTCAATAATCTACAACAATCAATCCGTACGATAAAATCTCTCCCATTATTTGTTCACTGCATCGATGCATACTGCTACTCTGAAAATTCATTGAATGTTCCAGCACCTGTAAGTGTATCTCATTCCACAAGTGATATTATAGGAACTTTAAATGTTTAACTATTCTTAGTTGTGCATTCTCTAGGTAAAACCACCTACTCGCTATCACTTTATGTTAACACCGTCCCCAGCGAGTTTAACTAATTTGAACAACACAAAGATTATATCACTGTGTCACATGACACACGCATTTAGGTAGACCAGATTCATATATTTTGGTCATCATTGCTTTGTTGTTCCGTGGTCTCTGTTTTTGTTTTAATTTCTCTAGTTGTAGATAATTTTCATTCATTCGATTTGGCTTACGAAATGATCTTAAGCACACCTTTCATAAATCAACAAGCTGTCTATTTATGAAGAATTTCAAGTTCCCGACTGATACATTGCATCGCTGTAATGCACATGTACTACCTAAACAATTACTGAACTAGTATACTTGAAACTTTCTTCTATCACATGTTTGTTCTGAACATCTAATGTTACTACTTATATCAAATTGATCATGCATGTGAACTGGCGTGAATTCTGTAACTATTATTTCCAGAATATAAATTATTATTATTATCCACTACCTTAACCGGATTGTTGTATATAGAAGATTCACCTATGGAAACCTGTCGACTACCTCCAACCACCATCGAATCTCAATATATAGTGCCTGCAGCGTCCAGTCACCTAGATTGGTGGCCACATTGCAACATGATCGACAGCATTCAATCTGCACTTATAAGGACTAGACAGGCACGACGTTGACCGCCACCTAGTGATCAACCAATTGTGAGTCCTGATCACTACCTTCTCACACCACGGGTGTTGTTTACGAAATTGAGAGGATGAGAAGCGAATATACAGTTCTTTAATCGGGTTGGTGGATAAAGAGGAAGTCGGAAAACCCTCATATCAAGCAAGTGGTGTGCATTGTACCTGGGATTTTGTGAGAAAAAAGCGCGTATGAATTAAACTTTTGTCTCCGACTACCAAGGGAACACATCTCCTGATACTGCTTCTCTGACTTGTGGACCACATCTTGAGGTCAAACACTCCTGATGTTTCCCCTTGAGAAAACAACCTGCTTCGGTCTGGGCACCCGGATTGTATTGTAGTGAACAAGAAGAAAATTGAGGCCTTTCAATGCACATGAGCACAAAACTACAGAATATCTCATCAAAATATGAGAACAATACACTAACTACTGTAATTCAAAATATCAATCTGTTGTCTCAAACTTGGTTGTTTCTTTGAAAATATCAGTCGATCGTCTCAGTCTCCATTGCACATGGATTTTTATATCAATTGCGTTCCGTTTCCGTTATTTCGTTCTAGATTTTCTAATGAAATACATTCCATTCCTGACTATCGGTATGCAATATGAATATGGACATAAGTAGGTCATATAACAGTATCACAACACAAACATAAATCAAGTGCCTTGTGTGGCGTATGCCTATTCAGTACCTTCTTTGTACCAATATTTATGTTTTCTTTTAATTGGCATTTCTTTTACTTCATGACAACAATCGATAATCTGTTTCAACATGTTTGTAAAGATCCTACTCATTGTTCAATATGTCTATCTATCCAATTAGATCACATAACGAATAGTGTCAATTAAATGAACCAGATAATTCACAATTATTGGTACTTACGTTTTTGTGGATATGATAGTAAGTTGATTACTTAAGAACGTAAACCAACTGGAGCTACGACTGAAACGTGGAAGCACTGAACGGCTGTTTCATTTTACAGTTCGACTGCTCAGCATCTCTTATCGACAATCACGTCTTGCGTGACTTGATCCCATGACTTGTGTTTTCTGCTGCTTATGTCTGTCCGTTTCAGTAATATGAAACAACAACCAGTAATGGAATGTCTGACGACAGAATGTTAATAATAATGAGCTGAACAGAACAGATATGGATGCATAAAGGAATTGAGAAAAAGATGAATAATGAGTGATGTGAAAGACAATTGAATGAGAATTCACAAATCAACTCTTTATGAAAGGACTTAAACACTACAAACCAACTACCATTTATACACCTTTAAACAAGCGTCCGATAAGGTTTCAATAAACATAGAACAATCAAATCAACTAAGAATAACCATGAGAATTTAAACTTCAGTGGTTTCAAAAGATCAATTTCGGATGTTCTTGTCTGAAATGTAATCGATTAAGTGTTATCAATAAACCTCAACTTAAATCCTACCTGTTGTATTCCAGAATTCTGTTGTAATTACTGATGTTCTATTACCTTGAGAATTGGTGACATAAATATTATTCTCATATCAACATATTTCTATTCAATCATTGTCTTGAACATCATATAATCCAATGGATAAGTTAATAGAGACGGTTTTCTTGAATATCGCAGTTACCCATTCCAGCAATCAAGATGTATCAACATGTAACTTCTCATTTAAATTCACTTGACGTTGTTTCACTTGTATCTTCTCAATGTTATGTGGGAGTACGATTTGATCGAGTCGCGGAGATGCTGATACATCTAGCTGCTGCGTCCGAAATAGGATGAAACTTGCGTCAAACTTTATTGAACTACTAACCACTATCCATCTTTGCTTAAATTACTTGTCTTCTGTTTGTTTGAACTCATCATTATTTTTAGTAATTCCATAATATATTTAAGCGCCTTCATGAAAAATCTACAACCTTTTACTTTACAAATTACAAAAACGTACGATAAGAGACATGTTAATCAGCAGTCAATATACATTTAAAAAAATGAAGATTGATTCAAATGACGATTTCCCAACTGCTGACATCTAACTGGCGATCGTCATAATCGATTAGGACATAAGAAACAGAAACTTGTTGAGATTCTATTAGTAATACCGATCGTGATTTTATAAATGAGGGTCAATTATATTTTTTTCTGGCATTGTAAAAGTGATGAAACAAGAATTTCTTCCGAGTACTACGTCTAATTAATGAATTTTAAAATGAATATTTAAGAACAATTATATTCTAATCTCTTTATGTCGGGGAAAATTCGGCCAATTTTGAGATGGATTTGATGCAGTTATAGTGAGAGACCGTTACTAGAGTATTCCAATATGTGTTGTCTACCTTAGAAAATGAATGGAGTATCAAGAAAATAATCGATCGATATGAGTTCAACATTAACGCTATTGGATACCTGAAATTTAACAGTTGAATTTGAGAATGATAACTACACTAGTATTGAAAGTCTGGAAGCATTGAACACCAATGCCTTCACGTTGATCTATTCCTGACCATCACTTATACGTCGCAACCCGACCAACATTGGTCGAGCCAAATGTGGTATTGAAAATACGAAGCTTACTAAATTCATCTACATTTATATCTTATAAAATATCAACCTAACTGAGTAATTTACTGCAGTGAAAATCGTATCTTTTGTAACAATTTGATCTTGCCTGTATATTTTAACAGTTGAACTTAAGAGAGGATATTAACCACATCACGATTGGAAGTCTCGAAGCATGGAACAGCATCACCAGTCCATGTATGACATATTCAGAAGTGTGTGTTCGCGAATTCAGACGACGAACCCAAACTTAATATATTGGGTTTCGTGCGCCAACGCTTGATCCCTGGGTCACTGAATCGGTATCAAACAGTCTTGATGTTTAACTTCAATCGATTCATGATTTTTCTTAACTCTTCATCCACTGTCTGAGTTGAATAACTGTTTCACAGTCGCACACACGGATTGAACTCCACTAATCAGGGCTTCTAGTCACAAATTCCGGATATTGATCTCATGTTTAATGATTATTCTAATGACACTCATTCTTTGCGTACGATCCTCATCTAAGTAGAGTAATCTAAACTGAAGATGAATAACATCATTAAAATCACATTACCATTTTCAAAACCATCATATTATGCGTGACATTAGATCAAAATACAGGCTTGTAGTTAGTTTATACACACAAACACATTTTTTAATTGTTTCGATACTTAAATAACAATAACAGCTAAACCGAAAAGGTTCCAATCAGTCCAGAGTTCAACGTCAAAGAAGTAGCGAAAAAATACAAACAAACATTCAAACAAACGAGAAACGGACTTTGTGATTTCCATCTAACCACTCATGTAATGTTGAAACTGGAATTGGAATATACAACTTTCAGTCTTGTTGATATCATTTTTATATTCTTAATGATTAATAAAGTTGAAAAGAACATGATATACAATAATATAGCTGCCAGTGAATAATTTGGATAAAAGAGAAGATATCTTGCTTTGCCAACAGTTACATAACTTATAAATACCGTTATCTGTAAAATCAATAAATAAAAGATGCATCAGTTTGAAAATTGACTATTGGAAAACATGATATTATTAGTGATTGCGCCCTTAAATATCCTAATCTATGGCCGAGGCTGGCGAGAGTTAGTTATCTCTCTCTCTCACTTCAAATACTCTTATATGACCACGCAAAAACAACCACAGTCAGGGGAGTGCTAGTCACTGTTTTCTCTTAACGATGATGTTGCTTACGAGATTGAGAGGACAAAGAACGAACGTCTGTTGCCTTAATCGCGTTGGTGGACAATTAGAAAACGCTTATTCCAAACCAATGGTGCACATGGGCTTCAGTATCCTGAAGAAACAAACGGTATATGAACCAATCGTCGGTCACCGGCTGCCATGGGACTCTATCTCTTGATATTGCTCCAATGTCTTTTGTATCAGACCATTGGGTCGAAAGCTCCGTGTGTCGCCTGCAAAGAAAAATACCTGCTATCGTCTGTGCATCAGAGTTGCATCACTCTGCTCACACAGATCAAGCGACTTTTTTAAGTCATATGTATTTGGCACCCCGCTGTACAAATATTTGCGTTCATATAAACAAATAAATAATAATCATTGCAACTAGATCAGCGTGAAGGTTCTTATTCAAATACTTAATTCTGTGTCAGCGAATTTCTAATGCGAAAACTGTCCGTCCTTATTCATGTTGAATGGAAATGTGTTATTGAATGTTGTTGAAATGTAAATACAATTAGTCACTTCTATATGAGATTCGATGGAGTAATGAGAATAAAGAGTTAATCTGAAAAATGTGATATATTTGCGCTATACATTTCGATCGAGATCATGAGGCAATTGATGTTAGATCACCATTGAAAATCTGGTTGCACTGGACAGTCGTTTATTTCAGTTATGTAACTACTCAGCAGTGCGCATCCACAATCCTACACGTGGCATTGGAATCCAGGACGTTTGCACTTGCGCGCGAGCGCTTAACATTAAGTCTACTGAATTGGCATCGAATGACGTAAATGCCTTAATTCCATCAATCCACGATTGATTGCACAACCCTTCATCCATTTTCTGAAGTAGATACCTGTCTCTAACCGACAAGGATTGAACTACATTAGTCATCACTGTTTTGCATCAGAAAGACATATCTCTAAGAATATCAGTGTCTGTTTATATCGAACCATATCATGTGTAAATCATTTTCAGTAGAGTCCTCAGTGATGTATTGTCGAATTCATTTGATAAATGGTTCACTGCGACTTCAGAGTGATCATTCTATCAATAAAAATGTATATCAGTTTAACTCACAATGAACAATGTTATTTGTGCACCTATGTAAACACCCATCGCTACATGCTGAAAACAAGAAGATGATTCAGTGAATTCATTTTGACAATTCGACATTAAGTTTACACTGCGTAATATTGAAAGATGATTAGATTGGATTTAGTTAGTGTGTACTACTGTTAGACAAATCAAATCAATCACGTTTACCTCATATCTGATTAAGTAACTCCAATTGATCGCTCATTATGCTAACTTATTGATAGTGGGACAATTCTGCATGAATTGTCGATGGAATTCCGTCTACGTCAGCTCGATTATTTAGTCTTACTTAAATTTTGAATAGAAAAGCATTCAATTGAATCATCCATGAATAGAATGTATGTTGTGCTTTCACTAAAGTGACAGAAACGATTACAGGTTCTACATCAGTGTTGGTCCTATGAAACACATATACCTGTAACCTGTGTATTTCGTATAATCATGTAACATATATTTCTTAGGCAGTAAATTCGGAATGTTCCAAATCCTGATGTCTCAGGAAAGCTGTCGTGATATTCTTTGTTTCTGATTTGTTTCTTGACATGCTTATTTGTTTTTTCTAATATCTAAACTGAAGCGTGTGTTTACGTAGGATCTTCACGTTCAGTGTTTTACCAGAGAAATGATCAAACTGCATTCTTCAGTGTAAGTAATATCTGCATAGAAGACGATAGTGAATATACTAAATACTATAAAGATGATTACCTAACATGTTACAAAGACGAATGTTCAGTAGCAACATATCCAACTATGAACCAATGCAACTAACCATCTAATGAACAGAGTGATCAGTGGATTTGGTCTCTACCCACTTATACGATATCAATATTTATGATTATCTTTATTTGTCGACATCACCTTCTCCTTCGGATAATCTGGTCGACATCGCAACCCAGTTGGCGAGTCTCCTATCTCATGAACATGACCACAGCACTACATGATATCAATCATATCAACCGAATACCCTGCATATCATCTTAATTTACAAATTCAGCTATCATGATACTTCGAACTTTTGACCAATTTTACTCGGAATTTAATTGTTCAGAGATGTTGGTTCTTTACTAACCAGATGACAGTGAACAGTTTAGGCTTTGGATTTATCATAGAATATGATGGTGAACATTTGTAATTGTTTTGAGAGAAAACTAGATTCAATTAGGACGATGTAATTTAAGGACCAAGTAAGTTTGCTCAAAATAATACCTTGCATTGTTTGAAAACACTAAACAAAACCGCCACTATCACAATTACGATGGATATAACCAAAAGAAATATTAGAATACTCATTAGGTGATCAAATAAATCTGTCCTGATCGCTGCACCAATCAGTAAACCACATGAGAATAACACCAAACTGATTCCAAAGACTGCAAGTTTGACTAGAGTATTTAATTGTAAAGTCAAAACTACTAATGCTGTTGCCATGCAAACAGACTGAAAATGAGAAAGAATATTATATATATATATATATATATATATATATATATATATATATATATATATATATATATATATATATATATATATATTATATATTATATTATATAAATTGTGACGTCACAATTTTCAGAGTCTAAGGCTTCACAAGGACAGTACATCGAAACACATTTCTTAATTCAAATAACGGATATTTTATCCTCGAAACTTGTAATTAAGATAGTTCTATTGTATGGAGCTGAAACTTTGAGAACTACCACAACCATTATCAAAAATGTACAAGCATTTATAAACAATTGCCTACACAAGATACTCAATATCCGCCGACCCGAAACTACCAGCAACAGCTGCCTACTGTGGGGGAGAACACATCAGCTACCAGGTGAAGGGGAAATTTACAAAACACGTTGGAAGTGGATAGGACGTACATTTTGGAAATCATGAAACTGAATCACAAGGCAAACGCTTAGTTAGAAAAATAGAAGAGGTAAACCAAGGTACACATTGCGTCGGAAATTGCAAGTAGCCATGAAATGGATGAATAACGACTGGAAAGAATTGCTTATGACAGACGTGAATGGAGAATAATACTGGTTCGCATCAATAGTAAAATAAAAATGGACTATACTAAGTTATTTCCAGCATAGACGTTATCCTTAGAGAATTACATTTGACGTTTATTTGGAGTACATTTTATCCCTTGTCCTCGAAATGTCTACAGCAATATACACACTTTTTGAATGTCACTAACGTTATGGATAATAATCTTTGCATAATTCTGTAGTTCTAACAATTTTTTAAATTTATCATTGTAAGGTTGCAGAGTTTATTGAGCTTTAATTGATATCATGAATCAATTAATGTTAGGCCACCATTGAAAACCTGGAAGCAGTGGACGGTAGTCCTGCCATAGTATGGGACTTCTTAGGAGTGTGCATCCACGTTCCCATATGAGGTGCTCCACTTACGTGCCTTCAAGCTCGCGGGCGAACACTTAACGTCTAGACCATTAAGCTGACATCCAACTGTGGTGATATTGAATTTCAACCAACCCACCAAATTGCGTGACCATTTTCGAGTTTCTTCGGTGAGTAATTGTGTCACACCCGATACGGTTGAACCCCAATGGTCACAATTTCTCACTAGAACTCCAAGAATCATCTCTCGAAGATATTTGCAAGTGAGCATATGATAATTATCAATATGTGATTGTGGAGATTTTGATACAGTGCTTACACGTTTTCAATGATGGTCTAACATTGATCGGTTCTTCAAAAAAAATTTCATTACTTAGCAATATAATAAGAAGGTACAGTAATACATTACATGACCATTTTAGTTTTTATCTGGCGGTATTTCACTTTATAGCTCTATTCACTTGTTTTTCCATTAAACACACGGATAAATTCTTTATACTTCCCAAATTTGTTTCATTGGGTTATATTCCTTGAATAACATCTTCAAACCCTAATCTTTCCAATTACTGCTTATACGTTTACCACCTCTACCACTACGAGATGTGAATCGACAATTCTATCTGTGTGCTAATGTGATATGGCAATTCGAACTGATATGGGTAGGTACAAAGTTCGACGTCGTTACTAACTGACTGACTGACTGTAATTTTCAATTTACATACACTACAGAAATACGAAAAATGAATAGATTATTTTTCCTTAAGTTATAAACCATAAATAAATGTAACTTACAATGAATGTGAATGTTACTGCAGCTATATAGAAAGCCAGAGCTATTACCATAAAAACAAAATGAAACTATTAGCAAAATTTACATTTGACTAATTAACAAATTTTTAATGTTGAATTCACGAGTTGATCTTAGCTAGACTACCATTTGAAAAGTTGGAATCACTGAACCGCCGTTTCATCTCAGTATGGGACTGCTCAACATTATACAAGGAAGATCCGTATGTGAGATTCAAAGAACTGACTATTGACCAGTGACAATTTGCCAACAGCATCGTACATATTTGAAAATCGTTAGAACTGTGATGTGTGTTACTGATACCGACAGATATAATTAGTATGTGTGTCACTAATCAAAATTGAAATATCTGTCGGAATAAAGTTAGGAATATTAAAGAGAAGAGATGATAACGAGAACAGGAAATGATTGGTGTGGAAACGATTGATTGACATATTGCAAATGAAGTATTTACTGTATGGTTGTCAGATTATACATCTTGCTGACGAGTGCCGAATAACACAAAACCCAGGTCCAAGTTTTCCTGTTATGTACCTCAAACCATCATCTTATCTCAACATAGTGTACGCAATGTCGAATCATCTAGACCAACGACCACATTGCAACTTGATCGATATCATTCTATCTGCACTAAGAAGGATCTGACACACACGACACTGATCATCACCCAGTGTTAGATCAATCGTGAATCATCTGTAATTTGGTGTTTAAATACATTCTATAGTCACCAGTGATGCTCTCGTTCATTAGAGAACTACAGAACTGTTCGAAAATGCTTTTGAATGATCAACATTTCTAAAATATACCTGGAATATCTAAAATTTTATTCAAACACATACTTCCTGTGTTTATTCGTCCAAGTAATAACTTGATGTAGGAAGTATACTTACTCACTTACTTAACTACACCTGTTACTCTTCGTGATTTAGCACAACTCCGCCTGCTGCTCTTCCGGAGTTGCTGCTGATTACAAGCCCGGATGAAGCAGGAGGGCTGGGTCTGGGACTGTTAGCTTCATCCTAATAAAAATAATGTTGCAGGAAGTATGGTTAACTATATATTCCTAACTTACACTTGTGTTCAGTGTTCAATTGTCAAAGGTTACTGAAGTCTTGTAGTCGGTTAGGAATTAACTGACTAGACTACATACTAATGCTATATGTTTTAATAGTACCATTAAATCAATCAATGATTATAAATATTGTGAGACTACTCAGCAGTGCGCATTGAAGATCCCGCGTCGCATGATTCGAACACAAAACCCATCAACTTCACGCCCGAGCCCTTAACCACTAGACTATTGAATCGGCCGGCATCCAGTGTTGTTAATATTTAACTTCAAGCAGTACACGAAATTGAGCGATACATTCACCAATGTCTCCAGTAGGTATAGTTCTTCCAGGTTTTCCATGGTGGCTTAGCTCATGATTTCAATCATTAAAATTACTATAACTACCACGAGAAACCTCAGTGAGTCTTTAATTTATGGGCGAGCCAATCAAAAGCGTTTGAGAAATTTCAAAGTCACGGCGATAAGTTCAGTGCTTAATGTTAACACATCGTCTGTTCACAGGGCGTTTTGTGAAAAACGTGATAATTGAGCGACTGTATCAAATAAAACAGCCAAGCTATAATTTCTGCACAAATCGATCAGCTATAAGACAACGGATCTCGGAATTTTGCATGAAAGCTTCTCATCCATTTGGTTTAAAAGGTTACTGGCATTATAGCTGGTGTCAGTTCATGATGAAAAACTTTTATATATAGTTCCTAACTAAGGGAAATTATGACACATATTTAGAACTGGATAATAAAGATACCAGTAACACTGGATGCAGTCAGGCAGCACAATACATGTGGATGAGTGAAGAGCGTACACACTCCTACATATGATTGGTTACATGCATCGTGTCGTTACCCACAAGTGTCATTTTGTGTAGCCAACACTCGGAGTGCACACAAACAATATTAAAGCTATTTGGCCTAGTCTGATATATTTTTGGGACTTTATTATGGCTCCAGAGGCCAAATGTTATGGAGCTTTATGGATGATTCCTTCTACTGCATGCATTACGATTTCAGAACCTGTGGACATGTTTAAAATCACGTGTAAGAAGTGTATCCACTTTATTTCTTTGGTTTTTTATAATATATTTTCACCGTATACTTTCTGTTTGCTGATTGGCTAATATTTATCAAGGTCACTTAAGATTCGTTCAAAGGTACTTCATATATTATAATCTCGCCAAAAACTCTTCTGAAATGGATTATGAATGTGTTCAATTTTTCGTTAAAAAGAAAACTAGATTCAATCACGATTACGTAATTTATGCATCAAATAATTAGGATACCTTAATTTCTGAAAAGATGAATGCGATCGCGGCTACTATAAACGTAATAAATATCGATGTAATGGATATTAGAATACTCTTAACTTGGTCCGCCAAATTTGTTTTAATCGCTGCACCAAACAATACTGCGCATATGAATAACACCAAACTAATTCCAAAAGCTGCAATTTTTAGAACATATAATTGCATTTACCAAATTTCTAATGCTAACGCCATACAACCAGACTGTAAATGAGAATGAATATTATGGTGTAGACGATATATATTCATTCATATATGCTGCCGTACACTTTGTTAAGAATAAGCGTACGGTTTATAAACAGGAAAAAACAATATTTAAGCAAATTTGGATAGTGGCTAATACTGAAATCTAGGACGCGCGTGTCGTTCAATTTAGGACTCGTCAACTGGATATACCTCCATCTTAGTGTTGATTTTCACTCCGGAAATTTAACTCACCATCGTGCGCTTCAAACATCATCGCGTTATCTACTTATCTACTGAGTCCTGATAGTCAGTTGGTTGTAATTGCTTACCTATCACCTTTGTACAACAATACCGTAGTAAGTAATCAAATTCTCACTGTAAATAATCTCTACTTAGGGTCTGTTTATCTTGGTCCACAAGAGCTGATGAATTGGTAGATTTATGTAGATGGGTCTTGAAGATAGAGCTTAACATCCACAGACTTTTGATTATAATCACAAATAAAATCATGTTAGACCCTTATTGAGAAACTAGATAGTTATTTCGTCTTAGTATGCGACTCCGCAATAGTGAACATCCATGATCCCGCACATCGGATACGAAACAATGATCTGTGAGCTTCATCATAGATAATACCATCAATAAAGTGGAAAGTGTGATGAAGAAAATATATAGATGTTACATAATCTTTTATTATTACTCATCACACTAAATAATCTACTTATTACCTTATCATGATTATTTGTTAGTTATTCTTTTACATGAGATTACTATTACTACTACTAAAACTACTATTATACAACTGTTACTACTACCATACTACTTCGACTACTACCACTACACTAGTACTACTACTACGAATATAACTACTATTATTATTACTAATATCACCATAATACTACTATACTACTAATACTACTAGTCAGAGACTGTGGCTATCTTCATTTTGTGTGTTATCAACTGAAGACTTCAAACCGTCTCGTGAACTTCGAATTTTCTGCAAAACTGGTGTTCTCATCGACTTGCTTTAAATTAATTTTTCTTGTATTATGTAGGTGAACCTGAATAAATGTTCATTTATTATGAAAAAGAAAAGATTCTTAGCAATTCTTACATAAGCAATAGCAAGAGTGACATTCTCTGGAAATGTCTCATTCATCTTCTTTACAAAATAAATTAATAATGAGATCACAAGTGCAATTAACCTACAAAATAGAACAGAAGTAAACAAAAATGATTTATATTATCAGAAAAGAGTTTTTATAGATATTGAAGTAATTTAATCGTTGAATTCATAAGTCAATTGAAGCTAGACTGCCATGGAAATACATGGAAGTAATGGATGGTCGTTTCAATTTAGTGTAGGACTCCTTGGCAGAGCGCAATCAAGATCACACCTCTCAAAATCCAAACTAAGAACCTATTGGTCTTGCACGTGAACGCCTCAATTACAGACGATCGAGCTAACCGGCATCCAATGGTGGTAATATCTAACTTCAACTAATCCACGGAATTGAACCACCGTTCACAATTGTCTTCAGTGATTTACTATCTCAGCTTATAGATCCTGGGTTTGAATCTTGCGAAGTGTGACCGTGGATGCGCACTGCTTGAAAGTTTCACACTAGGTCGAAACCGTCACACTGGCGTCACACAAATGTTATCCGTAAATTATAGTCTCATCAAAATAACTCTAAAAAAGACAATGGCTTCAATGAAACGATCCACTAATACAATAACAATATCATGACAAACTAAGTCAATATTCAAATCCTGAGTGTCTTATCATGATCACTTGACAGTTTTACAATACGAATAATAATACGAACAATAAAATTAATAAATTTAATTACAATGATTATGTCATTAGAAAACTTCACGAATATTACATACACAAACAAACCAATAACCGTTGTCTGTATTAATAGTGCAATTGAAAAATTTGATCGATAACTATGTAAACAAAACAAAAAAATAAAGAGAACATTTAATGATCAAACTATTTACGATAATGACATGAATAATGTGACAACAAATGTGAATAAAAATTTTGCTATAAGAATAATGAATACCTATAAATGTGAATGAATTTATGATTGATGAAGGATAAGCTACCAATAAGGCATATGTAGATACAATTAGTAAACGATTAACATGTTCCATCTGATTCATCATGGTCACACCATCAATGGAATTCCATTCAATATTTTCAATCATGACAAGCATTCCTTACAAAGTTGTTTCCTGGAATAAACAATAAATTATCATAAGAAAGTTTCATCACAAATGCAATGGATGACTAAATATACAGTAATGAATGAGAACACAGGAGGTTACAATTAAATGATTTTATATGGGTGATGATGAGTGTGGTGTACGATACTGATGTTGATGTAGTATGTCTCATAATTTGAAAGAGATGTGTATGGATGCAGAAAGACACAGTGATTAAAGAGAAGAATCGAGAATGATAACAGAGAGTGTTCAATGTAAAAACGAAATACCTATAAAGAATAAACATATTTCCTGAAATTACATAAACATCAAGATTATAAACTGTGAACGAAACAATCAGATTTTGGATAACATGTCCTAGATGTTAGTGTGGAATTCAGACATCCACTTGCATAATAAGGTGTTTCACAGGGTAACTGATGTCAGTATTTGATGAAAACCCGAAATCAACTCTAAATCATTAGGCTAATTCATCATATTGAAGTATTTATCCTCATTTAGTCCTAGATTAATAGATGGATATACTGAACGTCAATTCTCATGTAGTAACGTTGAAAAGAGCATGTGGAAATGATATATACATACAGGTATGACATAATACATGGCTAACAGCTTGAAAGCTATGATGGTACATTCAATGGATTATTCATTCAATGATGATAGTAGAGAAATTGAAGTTTATTTCAAATGTGAATGATGTAAGTGATTACTTTTACGATTATTATAAATATTATCTTACTTGTATTTAGAATAGTGTACTTGTATTTAATCGTCAGCTAGTTGAGAAGCCTATTGATTTCGATTGTTGATTAGATTCCGTATGTTTGTTTATTCACTTGTATAGACTACCAATAATTGTGAATTATCTGGTTCATTTAATTGACACTATTCGTTATGTGATCTAATTGGATAGATAGACATATTGAACAATGAGTAGGATCTTTACAAACATGTTGAAACAGATAATCGATTGTTGTCTTGATGTAAAAGAAATGCGAATTGACAGAAAACATAAATATTGGTACAAAGGGGGTACTGGATAGATATGCACCACACAAGGCACTTGATTTATGTTTGTGTTGTGATACTGTTATATGACCTACTTATGTCCATATTCATATTGCATACCGATAGTCAGGAATAGAATGTATTTCATTAGAAAATCTAGAACGAAATAACGGAAACGGAACGCAATTGATATAAAAATCCATGTGCAATGGAGACTGAGACGATCGACTGATATTTTCAAAGAAACAACCAAGTTTGATAGAACAGAGTTTTCGTTATTATTTATTGGAAAACATAAATATTGGCAGAAGGAGGAATCGAATAAATATGCGCCATATAAATCAATCGATTTGTGTGCGATCTGGGATGCAGCACTGGTTCCCACTACGAAGCATGCGATTTTCTGAAAGAGCCACACCTGGAGCGTCGCAAATTCATTTCGTTCGTCCGTTTGTTAATAACACACGATTACCAAGAAAGCACTGAGTTGACCATGTGAGACTTCCCAGAGGGAGAAGCCAACTGTCCCCACGCTCGGCCATACAAGGGCATTTCGCTGAGGTCATTGGTGAATGACGGATGATACTAAAATACTTCACTTAATATAGCATATAAAATCAGATCATGAAATGTATTGGTTATGTAAGTTGATCATTTATCAGTAGAATCATGAATGAGAATGGTGTACCCGTTGTAAGCAAAATTGATTTTCTACCCTTGTATGCCAGTCTATTGGCCCAGAGAATAAGCGTTCGCATGCGAAACAAAGTGGTCATTCGTTCGAATCACACGAGGCGGGATCGTGTATGTGTCCTGCTGAGGAATACCACAGTCAGGATAGAATAGCGTTTATTTTTTGTGACTGGTAATTTTTCTGCATCCTTTAACAACTTCTTTATTTATTGTAATTTAGGTTTGATTGATTGAACAGTTATTCGTTGAATAGCTGGATGGTAATATTTGTTTAGGTAACGATTTACATTTAAATTTATGAATTATAGAACCGCAATTTACCCGATTACTTGTTTTGATTTTGACGGGCAGGGCAAGTGTCTAACGTGAATAGAAGGCTATTCAGCAGTTCAAACCGTGGTTTGGATTCTACGATCTACTACCGTTCACTTCAAACGCCATCGCGTTATCCTCTTACACACTGAGTCTTAATAGTCACTAGCTAGTGCAATGAAGTGAAATTTAGATTCACTCGTCACTGTTTACGTGAATCTTTCCATTCTTGTTTAGGGCTGTAATTGATTCGTTTCTCTATTATTGGCATTTATGCATATGGTGCGTAACATTAACTCTGTGATGCAGGTACGTCCAGTGTAGGAACAGAAAAAAATACTTCGAAATCATTTGCCCTAAAACGTTCTTTCCATCTAATTATGGTACATTTATGAATAAAACATTAGCTGAACTTCAGTGTAGTTAAAGATCGTCAACAGGATCAATGTGACAAACGATCGATCAAATATAACCAGCGGTTATTACATGCAAACTATAAATAAGATCACAATGCCGAAGTACTGAGAGAGAAATCGTTGCACAAATGTTCTCTTGACACCATCACACGTCCCACAAACCTGAGCTACCAACTATGTATACAGGTTTGTAAGGTCTAACGAATGACTGCCTTTATCCCTGAGCACTCTGAGCATTTACATTTCATGTAATAGATCAATATATGAAATGTCGCATCTCAGTTTGTGACGTTTGCGGATCGTAATTCAGTCATGAAACTGCACTTTACTTAACCTGTAGTAAACATCTCACATATGGCAAATCATTTTAGTAGTGAAATAAACACTTGGCATTTTTGATTTAGTGTCTGTATGAAATACAAATCTTCTGTCAGAATTACACCAAAATGTGGTTAACGATTATTTTTGGAATAATTTTTTATTTCAGA
This sequence comes from Schistosoma margrebowiei, assembly GCA_944470205.2. Lineage (NCBI taxonomy): Eukaryota > Metazoa > Platyhelminthes > Trematoda > Strigeidida > Schistosomatidae > Schistosoma > Schistosoma margrebowiei. Next base: position 3,194,244 of record OX104029.1, on the reverse strand, counting down.
ACTCAAACAGAAGCCTATAAACTGTCGGTAATAGCAAAACGTCTACAAGTGTGCGTATTGGACAGTTCTAATTATTAATACTTGAGACATCAACTATATTACTTCAACTTGACACAGACTTCTGTTGTGCGAATACATCAACGGTAAAATACGGCATCACGTTTTGTATAAACACTGTATTTCTGCTTCCGTCTTTGCAAGTGAAGCATAAGTCACTGGTTATTGTTGTACAGTCCACCGACAGAACTTTCCTGAACTGACCTAAAATTTCATTGACGTACATATGATTACTGGATTTAAATATAGTGAGACTGTTCATGGCATGAATTTGACTCTTTTCAAGTTTGGAACAATCGTAGAAATTTAATCCTAATCTTTTCAATATTCCTATGTAATGTATCCATGTTACAATTACGTTCTTTACTGGATGTACCCGCATCACAGACTTGATGTTCACTTCGGAACTCGGATCAGTACGTGTGAAGATACAAATAAAACAATATCAATTGAAGTTAAACTTCACTCCATTCCACAAGCAATTGGCTATCAGCACTCGTTAGCTAAGTGGATAACGCAATGGAGTTTGAAACGAACGTTACTGATATTCGAGTCACAGAGTGAATATGAACTCTGAGATTCAAGTTCATCCAGATGATGAGTCCCAGATCGGAGAAAACACGCGTCAAACTTGGTTTCACTGCTAGCTACAATCTTTGCTTAAAAATGTTTTTAATGTCTCAACTGGGAGTAACTACAGAGCATACAACATAAGTGGATTGCTTAAAGTGAAACATTTATTCATCATATGTCACTTTAGATTGTATATATCAAATTATATATAAAGAAAGTAGAAACGTGTATATCATAAGAGCAGGAAGATGGGCTTTATACTCATGATAATGAATGTACTGTTATAATTCGTGGAACTGTGCTTCCGTTAATGTATAACGTTATGAAACCGTCAATTAAAGAATGGTGATTTATCGACGGTACCAATGACGCATAAACCGGTACGAGCAGTCTAGAGTACTTATCGGTCCTGCTTTCTGCCTGACCCTGCCTGTCTGTTAGTTTCAGAACACAAATCTCAACCTTCGTCATATTATTCATGTATTTCAAATATACAGAGTTTATATACAAACCAAAAAGACCACATCGTGCCATTTAATAGGAAACAACATTCGTACAAATGTTAGCCGAAAGTTTCTGTGAATGTGGTAAACTGTAATTAATTGACAGGGCATAACTCGATAATGCTAAATGGTGTAACGATAAACCGTAGGTCAAAATAAAGCTTATAATAATGTCTCTCACACTGTATGAGAATACCGTGTGCCTAAATCAATTGTTGCTTCGGTTTTCAAAATAAGCATCAGCTCCGTGAATACCGAAAGAATTCAGCTTTCATCATGAGACATCATAACTCTTCTAAATGAAGATTTTCTAACTCCCAGGGCAGAGTTTAGACGGTTTGAATTATTTTTTCGGGTTGGCGTATTTTAGCGATTTAGTTTCCTACAGGATTGGGTCGCTAACTCCATACCCAACACTCCTCTTTTATCCGGACTTCGGACCGGCAGTAGCTCCAGAGAGGCTCCAGAAGAATTCATAATAAGAGGAACATGAATATACATAATCTAATCACTTAACAATTATAGAATAAAATGCATGTATCGTATCAATCTATAAATGGATTCCAACAGTTACTATCCACTTTTTGTCATTAGGATATAACATTTACCCTTGACAACAATGAATTCACAAACTATGACCAGTAAACAGTTTTACGCTTGTTACTTGTTGATCGTTACAAAAACATTTATGAACCCTGAACAAAGATCAAGTTCAATATTTCCATTAAATAGAATATTCATTATTTATAATTGGAATTTGTTAAGCTAAAAGGTATTTTTCAATGTTTCGTATCTGAGTAATTAGACTGTGAACCTCTGAGTTACATCTGATCTCTTTCAAAATATAGACAATTGATTATTCTTTCTCATCACATAACACCTTTTACCCATCGTAGAAATGAATAGGCCGATCAACAGTATTCTCCTTCTAATTCCGTCCCAAGGAATTCTTTCTTGTTGTTTCCAGTTACAATTCATTTTTTTCATATCTGATTCTGATTACCTAACGTAGTGTGTACTTCTTATTTTCCCTTAAGCATTCGAAGTTAGTGCTTGCCTGGTGATTCAGTTTGATTTCCGAAATGTACGTCCTATCCAATTCCAAAGTGTTTTGTAAATTTCCTCTTCAGCTGGTAGCTGATGTGTTCTCCCCCACAGTAGGCAGTTGTTCCTGGTAGTATCTAGTCGACGGGTATTGAGTATCTTGTGTAGACAAATGTTTATAAATATTTAAATTTTTTATGATGGTTGTGGTAGTTCTCCAAGTTTCAGCTCCATACGGTAGAACTATCTTAACGTCCGTATTCTTACTTTGATGTTGGCTTGCAAACAGTTATTTTGGCCACCATATGTTCTTCAACTGTGGAAATGCTGCTATTGTTTTGCTAATCTTTGCCTTTACATCTGCATTACATCCTTCACATTTATCGATGATGCTATCGAGACACATATATGTTTCCACGTCATCCACAGTTTCTCCACTAAGTGTGATGACGTTGGTGTTTTCCGTGCTGTATTTTAGGATCTCGCATCTTTCCTTGTGTATGTTGATGCTTACTGATACGGAGACTGCTGCTATACTAGTTATCTTCATCTGCATCTGTTGATGTGTATGATACAGAGTGGCCAGGTGATCTACGAAATCCCAATCTTTTAATCGGTTCGGAGCTGACCATTGTATTCCATGCCTTCTTCTCAAATGTCGAGGTTATCATAATCCAGTCGAACACCATAAAAAAGAGAAAGATGAAGAGTAAACATCCCTGTCTCACTTGTTACTTGAAAAATATCTATTCCAAGTAATTATTCTTTGATTAAATACGTTTGAATGTTATTCAAATAGTGTTATAGCTCATCCTCAATTAGGCGTACTTTCTCGAAATGACACAAGTTTATAATGAAGTCATTTCCTAGTGACTGACTTCCATGAAGTATTTCCTGGATTTCTAATGGGAACGTGTTCTTGAATGCCCTAGTATGGCTGAGGGTGTAGAAAGACAGCTCACTTTCTCTAAATGCTCTCACATGGCCACGCGTATACAGTCTATGTCAGAGAAATTATACTCTCTGACTTATCTTGGTAGGGGTGTTATGTACGAAATTGAGAGGATGAAAAGCGAATGTCCGGCGATTTAACCGAGTTAGTGAAAACGGAGGTTGAAAAACGTTCATTCGAAACCAATGATGCACATTGGCTACAAGATGCTAAGCAAACGAATGGTGTATAAATCAATCGTTGATCATCGGCAACCATGTGACTTCATCCCCTGACGTTGCTCCATCGTTTTGTAGATAAGATCTTTAGATTGAAAGCACCATTTTCCCCCCAAGAAAAATATCTACTTCGGTCTGGAAACATGAACGCTATCATAGTCCACACACAAATCAAGTGATTTTTGTGGCGCATGTGTATTTGGTTCCCCGTTGTATCAATATTTATATTTTAAAATAAATAAATAAGTGAAAACATGTGTCCAGTATAATTCATCTATGTTTGTTTTCAAGGCAGGCACTCACTGTTGACAATAATGATCGGTCGTGTAATATCGTGGATTAGTTGAAATGAATAATTTGGATAAAAGATAAGACATCTTAATTTGCCAACAGTTATATAACTGATAAATATTATGATCTGTAAAATAAAAGAAACATGGATTAGTATGAAGATTATAATAATTTGGATAGTTGAATTGATGAGTTGATCTGAATTAGATGCATCATTGACATCCAAAAAGCAGTAGATGGTCGTTTCATCATAATACGGAAATATTAAACTGTAGACATTTATGATTATGTTGGATTGGTTGTTAAGATGTTAGGCGTTTGCGTGTGAGACCGAAGGTCCTGGGCTCGAGTTCACTGTGTTTGGTATTATGGATGAGTACCGTTGAAGAGTTTCATAATAGGGTGAAATGGCTATTTAATGCGTCCATGTTTTCAATGGTGATTTAGTTTAGATTCACTCATGAATTTAACTGTTTTGAACAGTAATAAGTCTAGATTTCTTATTTTGATAACGGATGCATAAATAGACGAGTCTACTGAAATTCATTTTTAGTAAACGTGATTCGATGATACTTCTTGTGTGGTTTTATGAAGGAAATATTACCGGAAATGAAATTAATAAAGTTTCTCAACTGAAGTTATGAGTAAAATTTACTTCGTATTGTTTACTTGGATTTTTCCATTGATGTCTCCTACTGTAATTGACCAGTCTCTGTCTTATTAACATATGTTCGTTGTGTGAAGAGTGCCTTGATATTACCCTAGGTCACATGCATTATAAGAAAAGAAGAATAGTGGTTAGTAATGGAATCCAGGACTCTCGTTTTGTTCCATTTGGGATTCGCTAACTGCATGTAAGTTAATCTCAGAGTCGATGTTCATTCTGTGACTCGAACCCAGTAGTACTTATTTCAGAAGTCATCGTGTTATCAACTTAGCTTCAGGGTCATGATTGCCAGTTGCTTGTGATATAGGTTGAAGTTTGAATTCTTTTGATATGACCGAAGTAGATATTTTTCTTGGGGGAAAAATGGTGCTTTCAATCTAAAGATCTTATCTACAAAACGATGGAGCAACGTCAGGGGATGAAGTCACATGGTTGCCGATGATCAACGATTGATTTATACACCATTCGTTTGCTTAGCATCTTGTAGCCAATGTGCATCATTGGTTTCGAATGAACGTTTTTCAACCTCCGTTTTCACTAACTCGGTTAAATCGCCGGACATTCGCTTTTCATCCTCTCAATTTCGTACATAACACCCCTACCAAGATAAGTCAGAGAGTATAATTTCTCTGACATAGACTGTATACGCGTGGCCATGTGAGAGCATTTAGAGAAAGTGAGCTGTCTTTCTACACCCTCAGCCATACTAGGGCATTCAAGAACACGTTCCCATTAGAAATCCAGGAAATACTTCATGGAAGTCAGTCACTAGGAAATGACTTCATTATAAACTTGTGTCATTTCGAGAAAGTACGCCTAATTGAGGATGAGCTATAACACTATTTGAATAACATTCAAACGTATTTAATCAAAGAATAATTACTTGGAATAGATATTTTTCAAGTAACAAGTGAGACAGGGATGTTTACTCTTCATCTTTCTCTTTTTTATGGTGTTCGACTGGATTATGATAACCTCGACATTTGAGAAGAAGGCATGGAATACAATGGTCAGCTCCGAACCGATTAAAAGATTGGGATTTCGTAGATCACCTGGCCACTCTGTATCATACACATCAACAGATGCAGATGAAGATAACTAGTATAGCAGCAGTCTCCGTATCAGTAAGCATCAACATACACAAGGAAAGATGCGAGATCCTAAAATACAGCACGGAAAACACCAACGTCATCACACTTAGTGGAGAAACTGTGGATGACGTGGAAACATATATGTGTCTCGATAGCATCATCGATAAATGTGAAGGATGTAATGCAGATGTAAAGGCAAAGATTAGCAAAACAATAGCAGCATTTCCACAGTTGAAGAACATATGGTGGCCAAAATAACTGTTTGCAAGCCAACATCAAAGTAAGAATACGGACGTTAAGATAGTTCTACCGTATGGAGCTGAAACTTGGAGAACTACCACAACCATCATAAAAAATTTAAATATTTATAAACATTTGTCTACACAAGATACTCAATACCCGTCGACTAGATACTACCAGGAACAACTGCCTACTGTGGGGGAGAACACATCAGCTACCAGCTGAAGAGGAAATTTACAAAACACTTTGGAATTGGATAGGACGTACATTTCGGAAATCAAACTGAATCACCAGGCAAGCACTAACTTCGAATGCTTAAGGGAAAATAAGAAGTACACACTACGTTAGGTAATCAGAATCAGATATGAAAAAAATGAATTGTAACTGGAAACAACAAGAAAGAATTCCTTGGGACGGAATTAGAAGGAGAATACTGTTGATCGGCCTATTCATTTCTACGATGGGTAAAAGGTGTTATGTGATGAGAAAGAATAATCAATTGTCTATATTTTGAAAGAGATCAGATGTAACTCAGAGGTTCACAGTCTAATTACTCAGATACGAAACATTGAAAAATACCTTTTAGCTTAACAAATTCCAATTATAAATAATGAATATTCTATTTAATGGAAATATTGAACTTGATCTTTGTTCAGGGTTCATAAATGTTTTTGTAACGATCAACAAGTAACAAGCGTAAAACTGTTTACTGGTCATAGTTTGTGAATTCATTGTTGTCAAGGGTAAATGTTATATCCTGATGACAAAAAGTGGATAGTAACTGTTGGAATCCATTTATAGATTGATACGATACATGCATTTTATTCTATAATTGTTAAGTGATTAGATTATGTATATTCATGTTCCTCTTATTATGAATTCTTCTGGAGCCTCTCTGGAGCTACTGCCGGTCCGAAGTCCGGATAAAAGAGGAGTGTTGGGTATGGAGTTAGCGACCCAATCCTGTAGGAAACTAAATCGCTAAAATACGCCAACCCGAAAAAATAATTCAAACCGTCTAAACTCTGCCCTGGGAGTTAGAAAATCTTCATTTAGAAGAGTTATGATGTCTCATGATGAAAGCTGAATTCTTTCGGAATTCACGGAGCTGATGCTTATTTTGAAAACCGAAGCAACAATTGATTTAGGCACACGGTATTCTCATACAGTGTGAGAGACATTATTATAAGCTTTATTTTGACCTACGGTTTATCGTTACACCATTTAGCATTATCGAGTTATGCCCTGTCAATTAATTACAGTTTACCACATTCACAGAAACTTTCGGCTAACATTTGTACGAATGTTGTTTCCTATTAAATGGCACGAAGTGGTCTTTTTGGTTTGTATATAAACTCTGTATATTTGAAATACATGAATAATATGACGAAGGTTGAGATTTGTGTTCTGAAACTAACAGACAGGCAGGGTCAGGCAGAAAGCAGGACCGATAAGTACTCTAGACTGCTCGTACCGGTTTATGCGTCATTGGTACCGTCGATAAATCACCATTCTTTAATTGACGGTTTCATAACGTTATACATTAACGGAAGCACAGTTCCACGAATTATAACAGTACATTCATTATCATGAGTATAAAGCCCATCTTCCTGCTCTTATGATATACACGTTTCTACTTTCTTTATATATAATTTGATATATACAATCTAAAGTGACATATGATGAATAAATGTTTCACTTTAAGCAATCCACTTATGTTGTATGCTCTGTAGTTACTCCCAGTTGAGACATTAAAAACATTTTTAAGCAAAGATTGTAGCTAGCAGTGAAACCAAGTTTGACGCGTGTTTTCTCCGATCTGGGACTCATCATCTGGATGAACTTGAATCTCAGAGTTCATATTCACTCTGTGACTCGAATATCAGTAACGTTCGTTTCAAACTCCATTGCGTTATCCACTTAGCTAACGAGTGCTGATAGCCAATTGCTTGTGGAATGGAGTGAAGTTTAACTTCAATTGATATTGTTTTATTTGTATCTTCACACGTACTGATCCGAGTTCCGAAGTGAACATCAAGTCTGTGATGCGGGTACATCCAGTAAAGAACGTAATTGTAACATGGATACATTACATAGGAATATTGAAAAGATTAGGATTAAATTTCTACGATTGTTCCAAACTTGAAAAGAGTCAAATTCATGCCATGAACAGTCTCACTATATTTAAATCCAGTAATCATATGTACGTCAATGAAATTTTAGGTCAGTTCAGGAAAGTTCTGTCGGTGGACTGTACAACAATAACCAGTGACTTATGCTTCACTTGCAAAGACGGAAGCAGAAATACAGTGTTTATACAAAACGTGATGCCGTATTTTACCGTTGATGTATTCGCACAACAGAAGTCTGTGTCAAGTTGAAGTAATATAGTTGATGTCTCAAGTATTAATAATTAGAACTGTCCAATACGCACACTTGTAGACGTTTTGCTATTACCGACAGTTTATAGGCTTCTGTTTGAGTTCTGAAATAAAAAATTATTCCAAAAATAATCGTTAACCACATTTTGGTGTAATTCTGACAGAAGATTTGTATTTCATACAGACACTAAATCAAAAATGCCAAGTGTTTATTTCACTACTAAAATGATTTGCCATATGTGAGATGTTTACTACAGGTTAAGTAAAGTGCAGTTTCATGACTGAATTACGATCCGCAAACGTCACAAACTGAGATGCGACATTTCATATATTGATCTATTACATGAAATGTAAATGCTCAGAGTGCTCAGGGATAAAGGCAGTCATTCGTTAGACCTTACAAACCTGTATACATAGTTGGTAGCTCAGGTTTGTGGGACGTGTGATGGTGTCAAGAGAACATTTGTGCAACGATTTCTCTCTCAGTACTTCGGCATTGTGATCTTATTTATAGTTTGCATGTAATAACCGCTGGTTATATTTGATCGATCGTTTGTCACATTGATCCTGTTGACGATCTTTAACTACACTGAAGTTCAGCTAATGTTTTATTCATAAATGTACCATAATTAGATGGAAAGAACGTTTTAGGGCAAATGATTTCGAAGTATTTTTTTCTGTTCCTACACTGGACGTACCTGCATCACAGAGTTAATGTTACGCACCATATGCATAAATGCCAATAATAGAGAAACGAATCAATTACAGCCCTAAACAAGAATGGAAAGATTCACGTAAACAGTGACGAGTGAATCTAAATTTCACTTCATTGCACTAGCTAGTGACTATTAAGACTCAGTGTGTAAGAGGATAACGCGATGGCGTTTGAAGTGAACGGTAGTAGATCGTAGAATCCAAACCACGGTTTGAACTGCTGAATAGCCTTCTATTCACGTTAGACACTTGCCCTGCCCGTCAAAATCAAAACAAGTAATCGGGTAAATTGCGGTTCTATAATTCATAAATTTAAATGTAAATCGTTACCTAAACAAATATTACCATCCAGCTATTCAACGAATAACTGTTCAATCAATCAAACCTAAATTACAATAAATAAAGAAGTTGTTAAAGGATGCAGAAAAATTACCAGTCACAACAAATAAACGCTATTCTATCCTGACTGGATAGTACACACACACAAAAGGAGGAGCAAATCAATATGGCTGCCCCTAAGAACATGTGTCAAGTAAAACAACATCGATTCAGTTCGGGAAGGAACACGAAAACTTAGTGAAGGTGTAATAAAAATATAGACTATGATAAAAAAATACAAATATTAACAATTCAAATGTGATTAAAAATGTAACAATGTACAACTAAGGAAATCAATAAGAACAAAGTGCAAGTATATACATGGAGGCATTTCCACATACACACCAAACATTCAAAATGGATCTTACACAAATTTGAGTTCCAAATCGAACATCAACTCTGAGATTCAATAACATACGGTTGACGAGTCCCAAATAGAATGAAAAGCATGTCCTGGGTTCTATCACTAGCTACTATCCATCCCTGTAACTTAAGACAATATAGAGCTAATTTGTACAGGATTCACATGCTAATGAGAGAGAAACTGATCCATCACAGTCTGAAACATCAATGAGAAGATGCAAGAAAACATCACTACCAGGTGTATTTATTACAATCTACTTCATTGCTGCCTTAGTGCAAAAAATAATATATTCATATGGAATGTAGGTGTTTACTGATAAAATCTAAAACTAAAATTATTTGTTCATATTAGAATTTTAATCTTTAAATTCATGAGTCGATTGAGGCTAGAACACCATAGAAAACCTGAAACCACTGGACGGCCGTTTCCATCTGGTATGGGACTCCCGAGCCGTGCACATCTACGATGATGCGTCAGTCTCCAAGAAGTATTTCCTGAAGTCCTTGTGAGAGGCTGTGACCAGTGGAGTTCAACCAGGTCTGTTGTGAGATAGTAACTCACTGAAGCCAATGGTAGATGTGTCGTTCAATTTCGTGGATTAGTTGGAGTTATATATTAACACCGTTGAATTCCGGTGTTCGAGAGTGATACGTCCTGGGTTCGAATATCGCGAGGCAGAATCGTAGATGCGCATTGTAAAGGAGGAATCCCATACTAGGACTAAAGGATTATCTAGTGCTTCTAGGTTTTCCATTATGATCTGGCCTCAATTGACTCACAAATTCTACCATTAAATTACATAATAAACTTCTTTCGAATAATGAATATACTTTAATTGTTTTAATCAAGATGTCCTTTGTTATTACTCTAATAACAGTAAAGTTCTTTTAGACAAATAAATATTCATTACATGTTGGTTAGTGATAAATAAATGATCTTTACACTTTGAGATTATCAGAACACAATTTGTGATTGAACGTTGAATCACTAAAAAAACGGAACTTATTTTTTTATATTAAGGGGACAATTAAACATAAACAAATAAGTGGGTCTGTTCAAATACATTCAGTTGGTGTTGTTTTACTTGTATATTCTCATTACTGTTTTAAGACTGTAATTGATCAGATTCTTTTTCGCACACACGTAGCCTGTGAGGATTGCCGCGATATTGCCTTAAGTCACAAGCTTTATAAAAAACGACGGATAGTGACTAGTAATGGAATCCAGTTTGACACGTGTTTTGTCATAGTTTTGTTCATCCTGAGAATCGAACTTAGTGGTGTCCGATTCAAACACCTACCCGTTATTCGCTTAGCTACTGAGTCCTCATAGTCACCTGCATGTGCAATGGTATAAAGTTTAAATTCATTTGCTATTGTTTTACTTGTATCCTCTTATTTACCATAAAGGATATAACATTTCAATTAAATATGAATGACTATGTATACGAAAATTTAACTGTTATTACAATTACAACAGTCTCTATACAACCCTATTCTTATTTTAATTATCATTTGCTCACTAATGAATGAAGTTTAATTGAAAATTGTTATATCTACAACATCACTCAATTGGCTACAACGTAGGACCAGGAATATATATGCATCCACCCTAGAGTTTGTACACCTACGCCATTGTGATCGATTCTGAGCCATATATTACCCAGAGTCTTCAATCATTGGTTAAGATAATCACACAATCCCCAACCAAGTTGTCTGCAGATACCAACATGACCCAGATTAAAAGATAGTGACTTCGAGGTTTGATGCCATGTTTTGTCTTGGCCTCCGCTAAATTTCTTCCAACTATCTCCAACACTAGTCAGCATTGTACGTGGTGGCTATCAGTATTTAGGCATAAATTAAACGTGGCCTAACCACTTCAGTCAATGAAGATTCATAATATCATCAACTGATTTACCATTATTTCTTAATAACCAGTGACTTACCTCATTATTACTTACCCAACAGAATCGAGAAATATTTTTGGGACATCTCTGGTCAACAACTAGTAGCCTGCAAATATCTTCTACTCTGAATGCTCACGTTTCACAGCCAAAAATAAGAACAAATCGAACTTCTATACAGTATATCCGTCCCTTAATTCAAAGACGAATACCTCTTCTTTGCCCCATGTGATGTGAGTTGGCAAAAGCCAAATGAGCTTTCTGAATCCATGCAGAGATTTCGTCAGACACCAATTCGTTTGGGCTGACCAGACTTCCAAGTAAAGTGGTCGATGCGTTCGACTACTTCACTCTCTATCCTTAGTTCAGGTGTTGATGCAGACCAGTCCTGAAGCAACAACTTTCATTTAGAGGGAGAGAAAAGCATGCAAAACATCCTGGCATTGTTTCTGAGTGCTAACAAATGACTGTAAAAGACTCTTTCACTAATCATTATATGCTCACTAGTGACTACCTTCAAGATACATTTCATGGTGCTCTAGTGAGAATCCATGACCATTGGAGTCTAAACCACGTATGAAGGGTGTGAGACAGTTATTCACCTCAGACAATAGATGAAGAGTTAAGAAAGATCATTGATCGATTGAAGTTAGACATTAAAACGGTTTTATACCGGCTCAATGGTCTAGATGTCAAATGTTGACGCACGATATCGTAAGTCCAGGATTAAAGTTCCACATGTGTGATCGTTGATAAGAACTGATGTGAAATCTCATACTAGTACAAAACGGCCATCTATTTCTTCCACGATTTTAATAATGGTATAAAGGTGTTCTTCAAAATTATTATTAATATTACTATCATTACATTTTAAAGTATTTACCGGATTGATTAGTCTCTTATTGACATTTTTGCATGTTCACTACGGTACTCAAACCCGGTCCTGAATAATAACAAGAAGATTTTTGTAGGCAATATCAAGTGAATTTAAGCTTCACCTCACTGCACAGGCAATCGACTCTTAGTAATCAGTAAATATGTAGATAAAGTGATTGTGTTTGAACTGGATTGTACTGAGTTCAACCACAAGTATGAACATCACCTCTGAGATACAAATACATTCGATTGACAAGTTCCAAATAGGAACTAAACGTACGTCCTCGATTTCACTATTAACCACTATCTTTCTTTGCTTTCAAAGCTTCTTGTTCAATCACTTGATACAAATGTATGAAACTCTGCTCATCAGTGTCATCAGTTAGTTCACTTCATTCATGTAACCATTATAACCATATAATATTAATTCTTTTTAATTTTATAGATGACAATATTTTTCAGTCATTTCACAGTCATTTCGAAAATCATCGTATCGGTTATTTTATCCAAATTTATACTTTGGCAGCATTGTTATTATATATTATGTTTTCAACAGCTTTACCAATCATTGATGATCTGGTTTATACCATAAGGAATAATTGGAATGTAATCAATTTAAATGTAACCGATTGGAATATAAGCAATTCAACTGGATTTTACTTTACAATGATACAATCTTATAGTTTCATTTCATCACAAGCTATAAAACGTGTTTCCATATTATGATAGTATATGTTATTCAAGAGAAGATGTTATATGTGATCAAAGACTTTGAGAATAAAGATGAAGATATAATTTGTAGTCTCAGGTATTCTGATTTGTGTGTAGTAGCTTTGCTTCTTTAATCAATCACTCTTGTAATCGTAATTATATAGTCCTCAATAGTGTTTGAAAGAGGTGAGACGACCATTGAGCGACACCAAAAAAGACCTTCAGAATGTCCACCTACACACTACGGCTAAATGATGGTTATAAACCGATATGTGAAGAATCAGGATTAATATTTATAATTGATAGCTAGGGTTAAGTATCAGATATATGTCTTCACATCTAACATCAACTATAATGCTCAAATTCTATTTAGTTAAATGAATGAATTAATCTCGCGCCAAATCTCAAGACATGTTAACGTAAATCCGCTTGGTTCGTCCATAAATTATAGTTTTGCTGGCGAAGAAAATCAACAACTGTAGTAGTTTATTAGGAGATCAGAAAACTATAAGCACATCGAGAGTATTTGAAGCAGGGAGGCAATTAATCATACGCGAGCAGTTTCAGAAGCACATTTATGGTCAAACTGCATAAATGCAGAGGCAAGGCAAGACAAAGACTAATGATTAGACTTCAGTACATATGTATATGAAGAGGACGATGAATTACCGAGTGATATTTAAGCAGTCAAAATATTAACACGGTCGTTTTCTACAGGATAGGGTTGTCGATCCCATGCCAAACTCTTCCCAATTATCTGAGCATGAAACTGACAACAGATCTAGTAGAGCTATAGGCGTAGCTAATGTAGATATAGTTAATGCTTCATCACATAGATAGCAGAATTGAATGTGTAGACTCTAATTTATGTTCAATAACATTACATGAAATATGTTAACTAGCAGAACATTTAAAGAGCATAACCGAATTCCCCCTAGGTCACAATCAAATTGTAAGCGTAATGGATGATTTTAGCAAAGTTAAACAAACACAGGTACAATTGATTATAATAAAAATTGTCGTTTTCATTAAGCCAATCGTGTTCTCGTGGTAAAAGTGAGTCACAACAAGTGTTTAGAGGCTGCACCACCTAGACGCTACACTCGACATTATCGCCGCACTAGACCACCCCAAACGACACCTCCTTTCCTAGCCTCACAAAAGCATCCACATAACTACCCTCTTTCTGCATTCGCTTTGACAGAGATGACAAATGTAATGAATGAGAAATTAGGTGGCTATAACCAATTTACAGTGATGTGATGGAAAGTAAAATCAAACTTTGACTGATTTAATTACGATGCGTTATGTTCAAAATTGCTTGCGTTTTGATTCAATGTGATGATTATTCAGTGTTGTAGTAGTTCTCTTGTATATTTTATTCTGTATGATATACGATATTCTTGTATTCTTTTCCAGTAGCTGGTTTAGTGGAGCACGTGGACGATGTAGATCAGGGAGGAAGGTACCATAAAGACTGACCAATCCCAAGAACGATCGTAGAGTAGGAATGTCCCTAGATTTAGACACAGTTCTGACAGCTTCAGTGTTCTATGGATCTGATTGTCGTCATTTTTTAAGGTTGCTATGAGATCTCAGGAGCCAAATCTAACATTCAAACAACATGACATATCATACAGTTTAACGCAGAATCACAGAATATCCTGGTAAAGTATGAAAAACATAGATTCAATACATTATTTACACATATTCCCTCATTTGTCTTTTATATGCCCCATGATTATTCCAATTCTACTTTTATTTCAATTCCCATCTGTATCCTTTCTGTCTTCTTCACTTTGAACTTCTCAATCTTCTACTGTCAGATATTGCATTTCTGACCGGTTGTACACTCTAAGTACATCTCCCAACATAAGTAGCATACACTTCAATTCTATGCTTTCAGATAGACCAAAGAAAAATAATAAAGATAAACTAACGTACTTTTCAGAAAAATAATTGCCAGAAACCGTTTACAAAAGAGAAATCAAACATAATATATCAGTCAATTTGTCATTTCAGTATCGGAAGGGATTTTGTGGGTATAAATCAACATATGCTCACTAGTAACGGCCTCCAAGAGCTGTTTCCTGAAGTCCTAGTGAGAGGCCGTGACCAGCGAAGTGCTGGACGCGTCGTTCAATTTCGTGGATTGGTTGAAGTTAGGCAATAACACCGTAGAATACCGGTCGGCGCAGTGGTCTACATGTTAGGCGTTCGTTTGAAACTGTATTCCGCTGCTAGCCACCATCCATCTTTGCTTAAAAAGCCTGTGATTAAAGGTAATGTCGATGCAATCCGTACAGGATGCACAGGTTTCAACAAGAGACTTATCAGCTGCAGTCTCAAACAACACCTGGATAAAAATGTATTGTTTTCTTAATCAAATTGGCGTTAGTTTCAAAGGATTTGTTTTTTTGCTTTTTAGCATATCAAATAGAATGTCGTTTGTGTTTCTTCATGTCTAAGTGAACAGTTACTTAAGCAAAAAATCACGAGTAGTATTTGTTTTTAATCATTCAAGTGTTTTAATGAAGTTAATATAAACAACATTTCGCATCAGGTACATTATATTATACAATGAAGTTTTAAGAAACAAAAGAAAGCTTTCACTAAGATTATAAACCGATTCATACTAAACTATCATTGAAAACCTATTAGCAATGAACAACTGTTCCATTGCACTACCATGGGACTCGAACCCAGGAAATTCAGTGTCAAGCTTATTTTTCACATTGTTCATTGAAGTTATGATAATCATTGCAAATTAATATTTGATTCATATTCAATTCTGATAACTTTGAATTGTTTTAATAAATCCCTATGTGAAATTTAATCAGGATATCAATAATTTTTATTATTAAAACAATACTGGTTTGCATACAATTTACATTTACATATTTAACAGTTGAATTTGTGGGTTGATTGAAGCTAGACCACCATTCAAAACTTGAAAGCACCGGATTGTTGTTTCATACCGGTATGAGACTCCTCAAGTGTGTGCTACCCAAGGTCTCGCCTTGCGAGATTTGAACCCGCCACCTATCGGTCTCGCAGGCGAATCCTCAACCACTAGATCAGCTCTGTTAATGCCTTGATTGAACTAATTCACGAAATTGAGTGACACATTCAACATTGTCCTCATCGTGTTACTACCTCACAACAGATTCAGGTTCGACTCTATTAGTCACTGCTGGTTACCAGAACTCCAGGACATACTTCTTGGAACCGGTCACTGGTGAGCATATGATGATTATAATCTAAATTGGGTTTTTTGTAAGTTACGGTAATTCAATAGTTGAATACATGGAAAACCTGAAAGCACTACTTCAACTTCTGCATGCAGTTTTGTGGATACGCACTTTCTAGGAATCTCATTCTACGACGAAGCAGCTTTCTGATACTCTCAGATTTTCAATAGTGGTCTAATTTAGATAGACACATGAATATCACTGTATCGAATTATATAATTCAATTTGTGTTATATTTTATTTCTAGATAATCTTTATAAACATGTTAGGAATCGTTCAAATTATTCCATGCATTAACATTATTAGAAAAAAAGTTCCGAATATATCGACATATGCAAGAAAAGTAAATTTGTGGTTTTGAATTAGTGATTTACAATAACACGTTTTCATAATTCTTGACATTCAACTACTTATTACCCTATTTATCAGGATACTTTTCTTGCTAGTTGAAGTTAGATATTCACACTGTTGAATGTCAACCGGCTCAGTGTTCTACAGATCAAGTTGTGGTGGTCGGTATCCGATATAATCCTTAACTTCGTATACCACTCGTCTTGCTAACCGTTCTGTATAACGCCCCAACGGTATAATAATCAGAAGGCAAAATACGAAGTGTTGACTACGTTTATTGCGAGACCACACACATATATCCAAATGTACAGATGTGTTAAACAAGCATTGAAGATTTGTGCCGAAAGGCCAGCAAGCGAGCGAGAGCAAGAGCGTGACGAGAGCGTGTGAGTGAGTGAGTGTGTAAGTGTTGAACATGAATAACATGGACATATATACCATGTGAAATGAATGAGTAATGGAATCGAATAAGCGGTTAGTAGTAAAACTAGCAGAGTGAATAAATGCGTAGGCAGTAAACAATATTCAAGCATGCGTATTTCATACAAACACAAAATAATAAGGGTACAATAAATTGTTATAGTGCGGATGACTTTGTCCGCTAAATAAATTAACAAAAGGGCTTAACTGAGTTAAATGAGAATAAACCCATTTGAACGTGAGTCGCTATAATAGCTCCCCCCTGCGAACAAAGATATATGGAAAATGTCTGTGTTTGCACAAAAAAATAGTAGACTGAATGGTGTATTTCCAATTGTTTGAAAAAAATGGCGTATACAAAATTAAGACGAAGTTAATGTGTGCTGTACATTTGGTTTCTGCCCGTCCGTGGGGTTACATAAAATAATAGCAAGAATAGAAGGAATGCGGTATTGTCTTTACATTTTAAACAAAAATTATACGTATAAGTTTAAGGGTACATAAGATACGTTGAGTTTTATAGCGTATAACATGAGCCTAATAATGCATGTGTATACAATGAAATAGAAGTTATGATTAATATTCCAAATAGTAGATTATTATTAATGGAAAATTGTAGCAACATAATGTTGGGGCCATCTTACTCTGCGGCCAGATCTTGTTGTTATCGGAGTACTGTTTTTTTGTCGAGTTAACGTCGTTGATTTTTGGAACTAACGTTTCGATGATTCAACGGTTTTCGCAGTATCTGTATGTACTGGCTGATCGTAGGCTTCGATGAAAGCTGGTTTGACTCGGTCGATGCTAATTACATCCGTTTTTCCAGCTTTGTCTACCGTAATAGTTTTGTCGTCTCTTTTAATCACCTTAAATGGACCATCGTAGGCCGGTTGTAAGGGACGTTGCACATTATCCCTTCTGATAAACACATGGGTACTGTCACTTAGTTGTTTGGGTATGTACACACGGCGTTGATGTTGTTTCGGAAGCGTTATCCTTAGACTACTCATATGCTGCTTAAGACGCTGTACATAGTCGGCTATATCGGTTGGAACGCTTTTACCTGCGGTGAAAAACTCTCCTGGCAGACGTAGTGTGGTTCCATAAACCAATTCTGCTGGGCAGCATTCTATATCTTGTTTGATTGTTGATCTTGAGCTCAACATTACTAACGATAGCTTGCTGGCCCAATCATTATTGCTGATGACAGCTGTAAGGGAAGCTTTAAGTTGCCGATGCAATCTCTCTACCATACCATTCGACATCGGATGGTAGGATGTATACCATTCGTCTTGCTAACCGTTCTGTATAACGCCCCAACGGTATAATAATCAGAAGGCAAAATACGAAGTGTTGACTACGTTTATTGCGAGACCACACACATATATCCAAATGTACAGATGTGTTAAACAAGCATTGAAGATTTGTGCCGAAAGGCCAGCAAGCGAGCGAGAGCAAGAGCGTGACGAGAGCGTGTGAGTGAGTGAGTGTGTAAGTGTTGAACATGAATAACATGGACATATATACCATGTGAAATGAATGAGTAATGGAATCGAATAAGCGGTTAGTAGTAAAACTAGCAGAGTGAATAAATGCGTAGGCAGTAAACAATATTCAAGCATACGTATTTCATACAAACACAAAATAATAAGGGTACAATAAATTGTTATATTGCGGATGACTTTGTCCGCTAAATAAGTTAACAAAAGGGCTTAACTGAGTTAAATGAGAATAAACCCATTTGAACGTGAGTCGCTATAAAGTGTTCGTGAGTAAGACCGATGAGGGCTGGATTCAAATCTCTCGAGGTGAGATGGTAGGTGCGCACTAGTGAAGTGTCTCATATTAGGATGAAGAGATTGTGTAGTGTTTCAAGGTTTTCCTCAATGGCCTACCTTCAATCAACCAATGATCTGAAATATTGAAATTACTATAATATCCACAAAATCCCCTTCTCATATTTATAATCTGTCATTTTAATAATTTTATACTAAATTTCAACCAATGAAATCAATCCATTGAGAGAAGATATTTTTCTAGACGAACCAATCAGATATATCATAACAAGTTCACCCGGAATTGTTTGGCTTGTATCTTCCCATTGAGGCTTAAGACTGTAATTGACCAGTCTGTTACCAGGTTTGAGTCTCAGGGTGAACATGAAAACTGAGATGCAGGTGCATCCAGCTGACAAGTCCCAAAATGGGACTAAAAGCACGTTCTGGATTTCACTGCTAGCCACTATCGATCGTTGATTAGAAAATTTCATAACAAGTCCCGGATTTCGGCGCGAAATTCATTCAACCACTTGATCGGCATTTTAACTGATATCATAGTCTGTGATGAAAAACCTGAATTCTAATTCTTTATCTTAACCATCAACTGCAAATCATAATTCTTATTCCTCAAACCGCTTCATAAATGCCATTTAACCCAAAGAAGCTGGTAGGCACTCTCAAGAACACTTTGGCATCACTAAACTGTCGTATATATATTATAGCTTCACCAATTTTCTTAACTACGATGTTATTTACTCATTTGTACTTTGTGGAACAGACCTGTCGAAAAGACAAACACACGTAAGAACACTACTTCATTTAACTGTCCAAAGAAGAATATGGGTCAGTTGATAGGTCAGGGTTTGATTTTATGATCAACAGAAACCAGCATCATAATGATGACAAGTGTGAGCAGTCAATGAAGTTTGTTCAATAGTTTTAATTTAAAAAGTTGTAAACATTAAAGAAGATTATTGTGATTTGTATCGTTCTATTAACCAGTTAAACTGATAATTTGATCAGATTAATCATTGACCAAACTGTTCTCAATAGTTTATTCATTGAAATGATGAGATTTATTTAGACACTAGACTGTTAGAAATGTCTAACTCTATTTATAAAGCATTTCATGAACTGATGTTTATATTTGACACTGTCTGAAGGACTTCATTTCATTTGTGTGAATATGCCGACTGAACATTTGAATTAGTTTTCTAAGCTCTTCCAGTACGCCACAGGCTAAAACCACATGGCAATATGAACACGAGAAGAAATGTATGAACTGTGGAAAGAAAATTTACTTCAAAGTTAGCTTGTGCTCAGAGAGCGTTCTTCTGAAATTTTCCGGAACTCCACCAAACATAAAATGAAGGTGAGTATTCATCGAGTTAGAAATGTTAGACGTGACTCTTCACATTCTAGATGTTTCTAGGAAACGCCTATGCAATGCTGATTAGATATAGCGTTTCCTAGAGTTTTCTGTGTCTTTTAAGGTTTTTTCAGGGAACATCGTGGGTCATTCTAACAATGTGGCAAGCCACATATTTCAAATAAACTTCCCCAACTGAATTACTTAAATCTTAGCAAAGATAATTACGCGATGAGTAAAGAAACTGCAATATTAGGTCATGTTTTGAATTTATTTGCATTTTTGAAAGTCACATAACCAAACAAGTTCCAAAATTCTCTCTCCATTCTTGTTTAACTTTGTCGTTGATATGCGATTCTCCCTTAGAAATGCAGAACGTTGCTTCATGATTTGGTCGCACTGGAACTTGTACTAATGATTAAGAGTGAAGTAGTTGAGCGTGTCAACCGCTTCACTTATTTTGGGAGTTTTATCAGCCGTAGTGGTCTGGTGTGTGACAAAATCTCAGCACGGATACAGAAGGCTCGACTAGCGTCTGCCAACTTGAGTCTGTTGTAGCGCAGACAAGACATCTGTCTGTCAATCAAAGAACGCGTCTACTGAACAGCAATTCTATCCGTTCTACTTTATGGCTGTGAAACATGGCCGGTAAGGTTGGAGGATATTCATAAGTTACAAATATTCGATCATAGATGTCTTTGAAGCATTGACCGGATATCATGGAACCACCGGGTGATTAATTCCGTTGTCAGAAAACTAGAAGTGTTTCAGGATGACAATTCAATTGATAAAGTAGTGAAACCTCATCTGTTGAAATGGTTAGAGACGTTGAATGACATGGCTAAAAATCGTTTGCAATGGTGCAAGTGCATCCACACTTTGTGTTCCGCCAAATTTCAATCTTCGGCATTCTTCATGTCCCCTTCTTTTTTCTTTTTCCAGATTTACTTCATTGGATTATACTCGTTGAATAACATCTTCAAACCCTAGTCTTTCCGATTACTGATTTTACAATTACTACTTTTACCACTATGGGATTTGAATCGAAATTGTTTCTCTGTTCTAATTTAGTATGACTACTTCAACTGACGTACATACGTACAGAGTTCTACGTTGTTGCTGACTGACCGACGGACTGAAATAATATATTGTTTGAAGTGTTCTATTATCATCAGTAGCGATTGGTTACCAACGCTTGTCTGTCGGTTTTCATCTCTATATGGTGATAGCATTTAAAAAACAACGAATTCGACAGGTCCTCAAAAAATTCTTTCATTGGTGCATATGTCTATCTGTCTAAATGGACTATCGGACGAATAGTGTATAATATGAAGCTAAGTACACAAATCATGATTCATAGTAGTCTATGGAAGGGTACAAGAAAAAACATCACAAACACACACAGAAGAAATAATAATAACTTCGAGTGAATGTGCTGCTCAACTAACAGTTTCAGTAATACGATCAAATATTAGTAAGTAACATTTTGATTATTTCAAGTACAATGATTAACAGAATAATATTCGCAGTTGTCATTTACATGTACGAGAGTCAGAGTGAGAGGAATAGTATAGTCTTCCCGTATTCACCTTATCACATGTTTCAAATGTTTGAATAGTCAATGATTGATGACCAGAGACAATGACGCATGAACCAGTATGAACAATCCAGAATCAATTCTGAGTTCGTATTAGTCCATCGAGTTATTAGCCTCCGACCTAATGAAGATAGTTTGGTCTAGGACACCAATATCACCCTACGCAATATGAATCATGTATTTTAGACATATGCAGTTTATATACAAGTAGATAAAACTTCATCATATCATAAAATATTAAATAAAAGTTATACAAGATCAAGACAAAAGTGGGTGTGATTGTGAGAGACTGCAACTAATAGAATAAGGGTAACTCGGGAATAGTAAATCGTTTATTGGTAGCCAATACGCCAAATGGGAACTTATAATTCAAGGAATATGAATATATATGTAAAATATCAACTTATTGTGTGGACAGTTCAAGGATGAACTCAAGGCAACCTTAAGAAGCGCAGAAAGAGCCAAAGATATCTCACCTAATCCTTTTATAAAACATTATTCCAGAATCACTACTTGTAGTTTCCCTATTGCACAATGCTGATAACCTCCTGTTTGCAGATTGGAGGACTATAATGATGATTTGGTTTTTCCTGAAATCCATGAATACCTGACAATTTTGTACCATAATTCACACTATTTGGAATAACAATTCTTTCAACTTTTTTTGTCTTCTCATATGCGTTTACGAGGATTCAAGTGTTCAAGTGTTCAGGTTATACGCGGCATATTAAGAATTTAAGCTGTAGATACATTACTCCATAGTTAATTTAGGTAGTCATGTTTCTGTATATCCTCAAATTGAAGTGAATTAATAAAAATGATCTAAATGATATTTTATTTGATGATCCCTTGTCATGTACATTACGAATACTTAATTCAGACAAGTGTAATTTGTTGATCAACTGATATTTCAACCTTAATTGAGAAATCATAATTCATTTGACTGAATTTCTGAATGTAGGTTCTATTCAATTAAACAGACATGAAATCAGTACGGGGTTGTGGAGATTAGGCATTCCCACGTGTGACCGAATGTCCTAGATTCGAATCCCACGAGCGAGATCGTGGATGTGCACTACTGATGATTCACATAATGGGACGAAACGACCATTTAATGCCTGTATATATGTGAGTAAATGTGATAGAATTAAACACCTAGATTTATCTGTGAACATATATTCTAATATGTTTTAATGGGTTATTGAAACAAGTTAAAATTGGTAAGCATAAATATGAGTCATGTGATGTGTGCTACTGATGTCGAAAGATAAAAGTAGTATGTATGATCAGTCAAAAGTGAAGTGCCTTGTGTAGAAGTTTACGAAGGTCGAAGGTAAGAGAATGAGAACACAAAATATAAAGTTACAGAACAACTTAGTAAAACGTGATGACCATACAGTAAATACCTAATTTGCAAAATGTCAATCAATCGTCCCAACTTGAAAGTTCTTTCGTTTCCACACCATACATTCTCTGTTCTCTTCTCTTTCAACTTCTTAAACTTTTATCTCAAGGCATTTCAATTTTGATTAGTGATACACAAAACTTATATCTGTCAACATCAGTTGGATACACCACAGTCATCCTCAGTCGTTTTCTCGTTGGATACAGCATATTCAGTGACAAATCACATTTATGATGAAACTTTCACATGATGATTTATTGTTTATTCTAGGAAACCACAGTGAAAGTAATGCCTGCTATCGTTGAGAATCTTGGATGGAAGAATATTAAACGAAACTATGTAATGAATATAATGCAATATGATCATCATATAATTGTTGTATCCACATATACCAAATCAGTAGATTATACATTATCAATAATGAAATCATTCACAATAATAGGTGCTTATACTTGTTGCAATACAAATATGAATATCATTCGTCATCATAATGCTCTCATCATCATAGTAAATTATATAAACAGTTTAAATGATTATTGTCTTTATTGTAGTAGGACGAAACTACAAAGTGCCGAGTCATTATTGCTATCCATTATTGTTGGTTTATTAATGTATGTTACGTCATTTTTATTTTACAAACTATTCATAATCTTTGTTGAATAATTCGCTTGAATATAAGATGGTGATCGAACATTTTGATTAATTACAGGGTGACCTAATTACTTACTAACTCCTGTTACTCCCAATTGAATATAGGCTGACAACCAGCATTCTCCAACCCACTCTGTTCCGTTACTTCCTTTCTAGTTCTTGTTCATTAATCCCATATTTGTCTGCGTTGCTCGGCGTAATGTGTTCATTGATCTACCTCGTCTCCCTAGATTTGAGGATTCTAAGTAGAGACATGCCTTGTGATGCATTTGTGTGCTTTTCTTCAATATGTGTCCTATCCACTTCCAGCACTTCTTCCTGATTTCGTCCTCCACTGGAATCTGGTTTGTACTCTCCCACAGTAGGTTGTTGCTGATAGTGCTTGACCGATGTATCCGAAGTCTTATACGTATATGCATGCGTACCATAGGTTTCAGCCATCTCAACTGATGAAGTTTCTCTACTTTATCAATTCCTTTGCCATCCTTACCTAGTTCCCGTTTTTAGACAACTGCATTACATACTCGGTTGTCACAGGACATATGTGTATGTACATACTGTGAGTAACATCGCGTTGTCAAGTCTAATCAGCTGAGTGAAAAACGCAATAACGTGTAAGACGAATGATTGTGGGTTCGAGTCCCATATTGAACATCAACACTTGTATGTAGGTACATCCAACTGATGACTCGCAAACAGGACGAAATTGACTTAAATCTGTATTCCAATGCTAGCCGCCATCCATCTTTGCTTACAATGCTTGTGAATTAAGGCAACATTGATGCAGTCATCACAGTATGCACACATGCCAACAAGAGACTGATCAATTGATATGCTAAACATCAATGGGAATATACAAGGAAAAACAATACCAAGTGGATCCAATCCTCAATATGGATTCGTTATAATTCATCAAATATGAATAATATTTAGGCAGAATGATTAAAATATATGTATGTCAAGGATGAACTGGTTGGTTTCAAATGAATTGAACATTGGCTAGAAAGTGTATTATTATTGTTATTACCCCAAAAATGCGTATAAAAATCGTAATTGTGATGTTCCGTCACTTAATATCCGCCACGTCTTCAGAGTAAGTAAATGAGCCTGACGAAAATAACTAAAGAATAATTAGTACAAAGAACACAGTGCAGAATAATATTAGTACAATTGAAATCTCATTAGTTGTGAACATTCCATTTTTTAATGGTACTGACAACAATAAGCCAAACAATAACGAGACATAAAAATTGCTGGTTTGGTTGTTAGAAGAAACATCGGCCTCGTGACTTTCGATGGATCTCGGCTATCATCATGAAGTATCTTAATTCTTCCTTGAAATCGGAGGTTTATTCTGGTTAGCGTTTTTTTGTAGCAAAGTTGTTTTCGTCGGGATGGAGTTGCCGATTTTACCCCAACCTTCTGCTGATCCCGGAAACCAGATAGGCATCAGCCTTTGAACAGCTGCAGTCAGAGAAATTCATGTTGTTCTCAACAGATATTTCTGTTTTATTTTGTAGTTTGATATCATTTGTGATAGCCTTGTTAATCGCTTTGGTGAAGAAGATAAAGGAGAAATATCCACTGAATATCACGCTTGCATATTTTCATGTAAGAATTTCTGATAATCTTTTCACATTTACTTCCTTAGTTTTTTAAAATATAATTCTACGTAATAAAAGGTGTGTAAATGAAAGTACGAGTACTGCTTGTAGATAGTAATCCCATGTGACTGGTGGTTATGACACCGGGGAGGCTTGCGAAAGCGAAATCCTGACTGATTTTGAAGTTGATTCAAATAGTGGATCTGTTGCGATAAATATGCCAGACATTTCAGCTCCTTCGCTAGATATTCTCTCACATGGCCACACATATACAGTATATTCCAGTGAAATCCAACTCACTGCGTTCTCGAGGCGCAGGTGTTGTCTACAATATTGAGAGGACGATAGCAAATGTCCGTTGCTCTCACGTAGTTGGCAGGTAGTGAAGATCAACTCAGATGAGTTCGAAGTCTCTGATTTCAAATCAATAATGCACATGGGCTTTAGGATCCAGAAGGAACAAATGCCGTATGAACTAATCGTTGGTCACCGGTTAGCGTGGGGCTGCGTCTTCAAATGTTTCTCCACTGAGTTGTGGATCCAACCTTCAGGTTGAAGGCAGTATTGTAACTCGATGCCCCTTCGTACCAATATTTAAGCGTTCAAATAAATTAATAATAAGTGAACTTATTGTGTCAAATTTGAAATAGTCATATTCGGAAAAAAGAATTCACAGTTAACATTATTATCAGTATTTATATACAATACAAGCATATATGAATGAATATGTATTCTATTAGAACCATAAGTTTCTTTCTTATTTTCAGTCTATCTGCATGGCAACAGCATTCGGAGTTTGGAATGTTGAGATAGATCCTCTAACGAGATTGATAGTTTTTGGAATCAGTTTGGTGTTATTCGCATCTTCATTAATGATTGGTGCAGCGATTAAAACAGATTTGGAGGATCACATAATTAGTATTATAACATCTCTTATGGTTATATCTGTAGTCATTGTGACAGTCGCGGTTGTGCTAAGTACTTGGTATCATTTAAAGGTATTCTAGTGAACTAAATTATTTCATTTCTAAATGACGTAATCCTGATTGAATCTAGTTTAATTTCAGAACAATTACAAATTTTCACCATCATATACTATGGTAGTTCTAAACCCTCAACTGTTCACTATCATCAAGTTATTAGGGGCTAAATTCTCTAAACATTTGAATTCTCAGTGAAATCGATCAAAATTGCAAAATGTTATGTTAGCTGAACTTGTAAATCCAGATGATATGCAAGGTAATCGGTTGGTATGATTGGTATCATGTAGTACTGTGGTCCTGTGTTTGAGGTAGGAGATCTGTCACCTGGTTTAAAAAGTACAACAGATTATCAGAAGGAGGACTTTCGTATGGACAAAGCAAAGTTGTCATAAACATTGAGATGGTATAAGAGTGAAGTGTTGTTTAGCAAAATAGTATAGATCAAATTCACAAATGATTCTGTCCATTAGAAGGTATGTTGTAATTTTTCCTATTTGGATATCCTGCTGCAAAGCGTGTGTGTTTCTAATATGTCACGTAGTAATCTTTGAACGGTTTATTATCTTCACTCTCCCATCACAAGTAGATATTACGTTCATTTTAAAGCATTTTCTCTGATCGACTCTCTGCTATAACACTGAATCAAAGAGTATCACAACAGCTTTTCCCTAACTAACATACGTTACATGTTTATATGAAATACACTAGTTATTGAAATATGCGCTTTATAACAACCACATTAGCATAGGCGCTGTAAACGTTTCTGCAACTTTATTAAAGACACAACATCTATCCTATTCATCAGTAACCCATTTACATAGTTTTTAATACAAAATTTCAGACAGGCCAATTATTCAGACTGATATAGGACGAACCCTGTCATAAATATATGCAGATATGCCCCACTCTTCACAAGGTAACATGAAGAGGTTAATCGAATTTACTTCATCCGATATGAGATAAACGCGATTGAAGTGACTTATCTTCCAGAAGTACGCACTGACTTAATCACATATAGTCATTTTTGAGTATTGTTCAATGTAAATGTAATGTTGAATTGTTCGAATGAATTCACTGAATCATCTTCTTGTTTTCAGTTTGAAACGATCGGTGTTCTCATAGGTGCACAAATATCAATGTTCATTGTGAGTTTAGTTTGTGTACAATTTTTGTCGATAGGATGATCACTCTGAAGTAGATGTGAACTGTTTGTCTCAAATGTATTCTACATTGCCTTATTGAGGACTCTACTGGAAATGACTTACACATGATATGGTTCAATGTGAACAGACATCCATATACTGAATGATAATCGATGGAGTCGAACACGTGTCGGATAGAGGTTGGTGTCTAGCTCAGACAATGTATGAAGTGTATCGTAACCATTCACTGATCGATAGAAGTTAAACATCTACACCGATACATACCGGGTCAGTGGAATACATATCAAGCGTTCGCAAGCAAGACCTAAGGTCCTGGGTTCGAATGGCGCATGCGGAATCGTGGATACGCACTATTGAGCAATTCCAAGATAGAATAAAACAGTTTTCTAATGCCTACGGGATTTTCAATGGTGATCTAATATCAATGATTTCATTATCTCGATCAAAATGTATGGTGTAAAAACATCACATTTTTCCGATCAACTCTATATTCTCATTGCTCTATTGAAACTTATAATAATGGAACCAATTGCTTTAAATTTCAACATGGTCTAACAGTCGAATGTACCTACATCACAGAGTTGTGCTCACTTTGAGACTCGAACCCTGATAGTCACTTGCCTGGGCGATGGGATGAAGTTTTAATTCACTCGATATTGCACAAGCAAATGGGCTTTAAGAACTTAGTAGACAACTAGATAATGAGATGGTGTTTGAAGCCAACGGTTTTAGGTTCAAGGCCTAGAGTTAACGTCAAATCTGAGATATAAGTACATCTAGTTGATGAGTGCAAAATACGACGAAACGCATATCCTGGATTCCACTACTGACCACTATTCATCTTTGCTTATAATACTTGTGAAGTAAGGCAATATCGAAGCAATCATCACGTAATGCACAAATGTCACCGGCGAGAAAGATTGATCAATTACGGTCGTAAAGATCAAGGATGAGATTTAAGTAAACAATAATAACCGAAATTTAGTCATAATTTCAGTAGACAAACTTTACTCATGTCGTTTTTGGTAACGGAATCACTGAATGGCTGTTTCTCACTTTCGAAGAGCCTCATACGCTCTTCAATAGTGCTCATCTAAAATTTCAAACATATAAGTCGAATTCAGAACCTTCAAACCTACACTTGAATACTTAACTACTACATAACTCAGGCTTCATGATCATGGTTGTGTACTATGAAGAGTTCCATATTATGATTAAATGACCTGCAGTGTTTCTAGGATTTCAATAGTGCATATAATTTAGATCGAATCGTCAAGTCAACTATTCACACTACTATAATTTTCATACTGGTCATCGTTTTATTTATTTTACAGGTAACAATATTCATAAGTTATTTAACTGTTGGCAAATCAAGATATCTTCACTTATATCCAAATTATGCATTGACATCTATATTTTTATATGCCGTGTTCTTCTCAAATTTATCAATCAATACGGATATCATTAATGTCAACAAGAATGGAAGTTCAATATTCCAGTTCCAAATGACAGAACTTAGAAGTTGAACTCTGGGTCGATGAGAACCTTCTGGATTTCGTTGTTGTTTATTTAATATAGGATCAATTACAAACGTGTGTGTGTGCAAACTGATTACATGTGTTTATTTTTGCTCTAATAGATAACAATGTAACGTATATAAGCTGATTTCAATAAATGCTATCCATCTTCAGTGTTCATTGGTTTATCTAGGTGAGGATCATATGAAAAGAATCATTGTCATTAGAGCAGTTATTAAATGCGATATTTATCATCTTCATCTATATTTGTACACGATAATGTCAATTTGAAATTCCCTCTATTACGCTATCGCAGATTGTGCCAAAATGTTACATTGCGATTCCGTTTATTTTTAGAAAAATATATCCATTGTGGAGTATAATTGAAGTAAGACCAATACATCCTTTGTTCTAATCTCAGGAGGCCGGATCGCGAATATAACTGACTGGGGACAACCACATTAGAACGAATCAGTCGTTCCAAGAACCTAGGTATTCCTCTAGCTTCAGTTGACTCATACATTGAACTATAAAATATATATGAGTTTTTGATTAGTCACCGAAACGTTCTAACAAAAATTCAAAGTAACTCCGATACTATAATGCTCATATGAATCTAGTGAAATCTATGACGAATTCAGAACCAAGTGATCTATTCTTCTAGTATGTTTCAAGTAAATGAATATAGTTAGCTACTAATGCATATTGTAGAAAAATAAGTATGACAAACCTCAGGAACGAATAATCAAAATTACTTACTTACTTACGCCTGTTACTCCTCGTGAAGGAGCATAGGCCGCTCACCAGCATTCTCCATCCAACCCTGTCCTGGGCAATCCTTTCTAGCTCCGTCCAGTTGTAATTCATCGTTTTCATATCTGCTTCTATTATCCGACGCAATGTGTTCTTTAGCCTTCCTCTTGTTCGCTTCCCTTCAGGATTCCAAGTTAGGGCTTGTCTCGTGATGCAGTTTGACGATTTGCGTAATGTATGTCCTATCCATTTCCATCGTCTTTTCCTAATTTCTTCTTCAGCTGGAAGTTGGTTTGTTCTCTCCCACAGAAGGCTATTGCTGATGGTATCCGGCCAATGGATGTTGAGTATCTTGCGTAGACAACTATTTATAAATACTTGTACTTTTTTGATGGTTGTTGTTGTAGTTCTCCAAGTTTCAGCTCCATACAGTAGAACTGCCTTGACGTTGGTATTAAAGATTCTCACTTTGATATTGGTTGAAAGTTGTTTTGAGTTCCATATGTTCTTTAACTGTAGGAATGCTGTCCTTGCTTTGCCAATCCTTGCCTTTACGTCTGCATCTGAACCTCCTTGTTCATCGATGATGCTTCCTAGGTATGTGAAGGACTCTACATTTTCCAGAGTTTCGCCATCAAGAGTGATTGGGTTGTTGTTTTCCGCTTTGAATTTGAGGACTTTGGTTTTCCCTTTGTGTATGCTGAGGCCTACTGATGCAGAGACTGCTGCTACACTGGCTGTCTTCATCTGCATCTGTTCCTGTGTACGTGCTAGGAGTGCTAGGTCATCTGTGAAGTCCAAATCGTCTAATTGATTCTGAGCTGTCCATTGAATTCCGTGTTTTCCTTCAGATGTCGAGGTCTTCATAATCCAGTCGACCACCAGAAGAAAGAGGAAGGGAGAGAGTAAACAGCCTTGTCTGACTCCGGTCCTTACTTGGAATGCATCTGTCAGCTGTCCTCCATGCACGACTTTGCACTGTAGTCCGTCGTATGAGTTCCGGATAATGTTGACAATCTTCTCAGGAACTCCGTAGTGTCGAAGAAGTTTCCATAACGTCCTCCTATCCACACTGTCAAATGCCTTTTCATAATCAATGAAGTTGATGTATAGTGATGAGTTCCACTCAACTGATTGTTCGACGATGATCCGTAGTGTTGCAATTTGGTCTGTGCATGATCGATCCTTACGGAATCCAGCTTGTTGATCTCGAAGTTGGGCGTCTACTGCATCTTTCATTCGGTTCAGCAACACTCTGTTGAAGACCTTCCCTGGTATTGACAGCAGTGTAATGCCTCTATAGTTTTCACATTTGCTCAGATCTCCTTTCTTTGGAATCTTGACAAGGTGTCCTTCTTTCCAGTCCATCGGCACTTGTTCCTCCTCCCAAATCTTTTTGAATAGAAGATAAAGCATGTTTGTAGTTGCTTTGATATCTGACTTCAGTGCTTCAGCTGGTATGTTGTCCGGACCCGCTGCTTTCCCGTTCTTGATTTGTCTGACGGCCATTCTGATTTCTTCCTTCGTTGGTGGGTTGACGTCTATGGGAAGATCTGTGTGTGCCGCTTCGATGTCCGGTGGATTCATTGGAGCCGGCCTATTCAGGAGTTCCTCGAAGTATTCTACCCATCTGTTCCGCTGTTGTTGAATTTCGGTGATTGGCTTGCCTTCTTTGTCTTTGACCGGTCTCTCTGGTTTACAGTATTTTCCTGCTAGTTTCTTCGTTGTATCATAAAGCTGTTTCATATTTCCTTCTCTAGCAGCTTTTTCTGCCGTCGTTGCTAGTTCTTCCACATATTTCTTCTTGTCGGCTCTAATGCTCCTCTTCACTTGTTTGTTTGCTTCTATGTATTCAGCTTGTGCTTGGACTTTCTCTGCTCGTGTTCGGCTGTTGTTTATTGCTGCCTTCTTGTTTTTCCTTTCTTTGATCTTGTCCAGTGTTTCTGTAGTGATCCATTCCTTATGATGGTATTTCTTTAGACCCAGAACCTCTTGACACGTTGAAGTCAATGCTTCCTTGATGCCTTTCCAGTTGTCCTCCATACTAGTTTCTTCTTCTTTCAGTAGATCTTGTAAGGCTTGGAACCTGTTGTTGAGAACTATCTTGAATTCATTGAGTTTGTCAGTATCTCGAAGGAACGCTGTATTGAACCTTTGTATTGCTGTTTGTCCACTTGTCCAGTTCTTTTTTAGCTTCAGTTTTAAATTGGCCACAACTAGGTGGTGATCTGAAGCTACGTCAGCACCTCTCCTGGTTCTCACATCTTCCATTGTCCTTCTGAATTTTTTGTTGATGCAAATATGATCTATTTGGTTCTCTGTAGTGTGGTCCGGTGAGATCCATGTAGCCTTGTGTATACGCTTGTGTGGAAATATTGTGCCTCCTATGATCAATTTGTTGAATGCACATAGATTTGCAAATCTTTCTCCATTTTCGTTTCTTTCTCCCAGTCCATGTCGTCCCATAATATCTTCATATCCAGTGTTGTCTATTCCGACTTTGGCATTTAGATCTCCCATCAGAATAGTTAGGTCCTTCCTTGGGCATTTCTCAATAACTGACTGCAGCCGCTCGTAGAACTGATCTTTAATGTCGTCGTTGCTATCATTTGTGGGTGCATAACATTGGATAATATTCATTAAGATCCCCTCCTTCTTTGTTTTGAATGATGCTTTGATGATTCTGGATCCGTGGGATTCCCATCCTACAAGTGCATTTCGTGCTAATTTGGACAGCATAAGAGCGACTCCCTGAGTGTGTGGAGCATTGTCCTCTTCGTGACCGGAGTATAGCAGCATCTCTCCCGTAGCTAGCCTTTTCTGTCCAGCTTGGGTCCAGTGGGTTTCGCTGATTCCCAGTACGGCTAAGTTGTATCTCCTCATTTCCAATGCTATTTGACTGGTCTTCCCGGTTTCCCACATTGTTCGAACGTTCCATGTACCTATAAAAATTTTTGCTCTGGTTGTTAGAAGGGGCATCGGCCTCGTGGCTTCCGAAGGAACTCGGCTTTCACCATGAAGCGTCATAATTCTTCTAAATGAAGACCTTCTAACTCCCAGGGCAGAGTTTAAATGGTTTGGATTATTTTTTCTGGTTAGCGTTTTTTTAGCGAGTTAGTTTTCTACGGGATGTGGACGCTAACCCCATGCCCAACCCTCCTCCTTTACCCGGGCTTGGGACCGGCAGTAACCCTATAAGAGCTACAGGCGGAGTTGAATAATCAAAATATGGAAATATTTATGCTCATCATTAGAAAACCACACACAGTGTGTGACATATTATCTCAAAATATTCCATATGAAACAAAATGCAACAGAAATGTTCCGATAAAAATCCAATGCTTCATGTTTCACTGCTATAAGTAATGTTCAATGATAGTGTTCAGGAACAAGCAGTGCTTCAACATAGACGTAACACTGAAATAGACATAACTGGATGAATAGGTGACAAATAGTTTTCATTACCTTCTGTCTAAACATTTCGCAAAACTTTGCGATTCATTGAAGCGCTTTATTCGTTTCCATTGGTTTATTCTCATATGGAGTGATAGATGTATGTGAAAAACACGAGTAATCGAAAAGATTCACTGACTAGTAATACTCATAGCTGTCCGATTACCGCATTATCCATTCTCATCTTAATTCGTATTCAAGTTTGCGAGTACAAATACACATGTTGTATTCTGAATAATGTTCACTTAAATTATGGTTACATACGAACATCATATAGTCATTCCCTCGATGAATAGCGAACGAACTAAGTGCTGACCATTGTCCATGTAGTAGGTGGCATTCTCAGGATGATGAGGATGTAAAATTCCTATATCTTTGTAAATGCCGCTCATTTTCACCTTCATGACGTATATTTCACTTGAAAGAATTTTAATTGCTATTGGTCCGTTGTATCTTTTAATATGCTATTTTGCAATGTTTCGCAACGTTTATTTGATGCTGTAGATACACTTTTGATTTATGCCTGTCTTGATTGCTCATACTTCTAGCTGTGCGGAATGTAATTTCACGTTTTGGACTTGGACTTTTCTCTCTAGTGAGCGAGGCTATGACGCACCAGAGTAGCCAACTTTATGACCTGTGGTCATAGAGTCTCTGTTCCGTTTGTAGTCTAGGTGAACTCATAATCGCTCTATACATATTACACGATGATATACATTAGACGTTATTCGTAACCGTAATATATCATCTCTAATGGTAATAATATTAGTACAGATATTGTCAACAAACCCGAAGACTGAATTGTTCAGTATTACGTATCTCATTTTTAATTTGTCTTTAATATGGTGAAGCAGATATTCAATCTAAAATTCCTCGATTCTAAGTAGCTGGTCAATATTAAAGAGGCAGTGTGAGATCATTCATAGAAGATGTTGTGTAAATGTATTTGATACTTCGTTCACGCACAAACGTTGTAATGCACCTTGTTGGTTTACTCGTTAACGCGAACTTACTTATCTTCTTCTCTCCAGTCCTCTCCAATTTGCTTTTCTACTTTTCGTTCTAAATGTCTGTGTGGATAAGTGACTGCTTCAGACAACTTTTCATAACGTACTCATATTTTTTATTCTTATTGTCACCGTCACGCAAACTGGATTATTCTAAATAATATACTGAGTTAAATGGAACGTTTACATTCGTAACATCTTGGTACGATCAGAATGTAGACAGAAAAGGAACCATTAAGAACGTATCACTTTGTGTCAAACCATACAATGATTATGACATTGGATCAGCTGAGCTCTTACAAATCAGAAATTAATTGATAGAGAATTTGTAAATCAACTCCTTATGTAAGGACTTAGACACTACAAACCAAGTACCATTTATATATCATTAAACAGGTATCCGGTAAGATTTCAATAAACATCAAACAATCAAATCAACTATGAAAATTTATACTTCAGTTGTTTGTGTGGTTTGAAAGAATCGATTTCGGTTGTTCTTGTCTGAAATATAATCGATCAAGTTCTATCATTCAACCTCAACTTAAATTCTTCCTATTGTATTCTAGAATTCTGTTGCGATTACTGATGTTCTATTACCTTGAGAATTTGTGACATAAATGTTATTCTCGTTTCAACATATTTCTAGTCAATCATGGTGTTTACCATCATTCTATCCGATAAATAAGTTAATAAAGACGGTTTTCTTGAATATCGCAGTTACCCATTCCAGCAATCAAGATATCTCAACATGTAACTTGTCATTTAATTCACTTGATGTTGTTTCACTTGTATCTTCCCATTGTTATATGGGAGTGCGATTTGATCGAGTCGCAGAGATGCTAATACATCTAGCTGCTGAAGTTATAGTAAGGAATTGTTACCAGAGTAGTTCAGTCTGCGTTGTCTACCTGAGACAATGGATGGAAGGTCGAGAAAAATCATCGACTGATATAAGGTAGACATTAACACTGTTGGATCCCTGAGTTTCAACAGTTGAATTTGACAGAGAATGGTAACTAAACCACTACTGAAAGTTTTGAATCATTGAACGGCATTCCTTTCACATGGACCTATTCCCGACCATCAGTTGCATGTCGCTACGCAACCTTCATTTAGCGCGCCAACTGTTGTATTGAAAATACGATGCTTGGTAAAGTCATGTACATTCATATCTTGTAAAATATTGACCTTACTGAGTATTTTACTGCAGTGAAAATGGTATCTTTTGTAACAATTTGATCTTGCCGGTCAACTGGCATGCCTCATGTAGCAAACTGTTATTTGAGGATTAATAATTATTATTATTATTGTCATGAATATATACGTTTTCATAGCAAATATCTTTTCACATATATATAAACTTCTTCTGAAATATTGTCGTCTACAAAGATCATAATAATTTTCTGTATTTTTTAACAGTTGAACTTAAGAGAGGATATTACCTACATCACGATTAGAAATCTGGAAGCATGGAACAGCAGCACCAGTCCATGTATGTCACATTCAGAAGTGTGCGTCCGCGAATTCAGACGACGGACCCATACTTAGGATATTTGATCTCGTGCTTCAATGCTTGATCCCTAGGCCACTGAACTGGTATCAAACAGCGCCGATGTTTAACTTCAATCGATTCATGATTTTCCTTAACTCTTCATCCATTGTCTGAGTTGAATAGCTGTCTCACATTCGCACACACGGATTGAACTCCACTGACCACGGATTCTCATCACAACTCTCGGATATCCGTCTCATGTATAATGATTATTCTAATGACAATCATTCTATTCGTATAATCCTCATCTAAGTAGAGTGATCTAAAATGTAGATGAATAACATCAATGAAATCACATTACCATTTTCAAAACCATCATATTATACGTGACATTAGAACAAAATACAGACATGTAGTTATTTTACACACACACGATCACATTTTTAATTGAATTGATACTTAAATAACAATAACCAGAAAGTCAGAAATGTTCCCTTCGGTCCAGAGTTCAACTTCAAAAAGTAACGAAGAAAATACAGACAAAAAAAAACAAAAAAGCGAGAAACGGACTTTGTGATTTCCATCTAACCACTCATGTAATGTTGAAACTGGAATTGGAATATACAACTTTCATTCCTGATTATATCATTTTCATATTCGTATTGATTGATAAAGTTGAAAAGAACATGATATACAATAATATGGCTGCCAGTGAATAATTTGGATAAAAGAGAAGATATCTTGATTTGCCAACAGTTACATAACTTATAAATGCCGTAATCTGTAAAATCAATGAATGAAAGATGCATCAGTTTGCAAATTGAATATTGAAAAAAATAATATTAATAGTGATTGCGCCCCCAAATACCCTAATCTATGGTCGAGGCTGGCGAGTCTTAGCTATCTCTCTCTTACTTCAAACGCTCTTATATG
Source organism: Schistosoma margrebowiei (assembly GCA_944470205.2). Classification (NCBI taxonomy): domain Eukaryota; kingdom Metazoa; phylum Platyhelminthes; class Trematoda; order Strigeidida; family Schistosomatidae; genus Schistosoma; species Schistosoma margrebowiei. The sequence continues at coordinate 3,157,551 of OX104029.1, read as the reverse complement.
ACCACACATATACAAGCACTGTTAGGAAAGTGCTACTCACTTCCTTCTCTCACCGATAGTATTTTTACGTAATTGAGAAGAAGAAGAAGAATAAGAAGAAGAACGAACGTCTGGTGCCTTAATGGGGTTGGTGGGGAATCAGAAAATGCTTATTCCAAACCAATGTTGCACATGGGCTCCAGTATTTTGAAGAAACAAACGGTACATGAACCAAACGTTGTCACGGGCTGCCTTGCTACTTTATCTTTTGACGTTGCTCCAATGCTTTTTGTATCAGATCATTAGGTCGAAAGCTCCGGATGTTGCCTGCAAAGAAAAATACCTGCTACGGTCTACGCACCACAGTTGTATCAATCTGCTCACACAGATCAAGCAACTTTTGTGGATCATATGTATTCGGTACCCCGCTGTACAAATATTTGTGTTCAACTAAACAAATAAATAATAATTTTTGCAACTAGATCAAAGTGAAGTTTCGTGTTCAAATAGTTCGTTTTGTGTCAGCGAATTTTCAATGCGAAAACAGTCCTGTCTATATTCATGTAGAATGGAAATGTGTTATTGAATGATGTTGAAATGTATATACAATTAGTCAGTTTTATATACGTTTTGACGGGGTAACGATAATACGTAGTTGATCTGAAAAATGTGATATGTTTGCGCTTTAGATTTCGATCGAGATCATGAAGCGATTGATGTTAAACCATCACTGAGTATCTAGTTGCATTGGAAAGTCGTTCAGTTCAGTTATTGGGCTCCTCAGCAGTGCGTATACACAATCACACACGTGGCATTGGAACACAGGATCTTTGCACTTGCGCACGAGCGCTTAACCTTCAGTCTATTGAATGGGCATCGAACGACGTAAATGCCTGAATTCCATTGATCCATGATTGGTTCCACAACCCTTCATTCAGTTTCTAAAGTAGATACCTGACTCTAACCCACAAGGATTGGACTCTATTTGTCACCTCCGTTTCTCATGAGAATGACTTATCTCTCAGATTATCAATGTCAGTTTACATCAAACCATATCACATGTAAGTCATTTTCAGTAGAGTCCTCAATAAGGCAATGTAGAAATCATTTAAGACAAACAGTTCACATCTACTTCAGAGTGATCATTCTATCAACAAAAATTGTACGTCAATTTAACTCACAATGAATAATGATATTTGTGCACCTATGTAAATGCCCATCACTCCATGCTGAAAACAAGAGGAAGATTCAGTGCATCCATTTCGACAATGCGACATTAAATTTACACTGCACAATTCTAAAACATGACCATATGTGATAAAGTCAATGTTTACTCCTGGTAGATAAATCAATTCAACCACGTTTATCTCATATCGGATGAGGTAAATCCGATTGATCGCTCTTTATGCTAACTTATTGATAGTGTGACAATTCTGCATATATTGCCGATGGAATTCGGTCTACATAAGCTAGATTATTTAGTCTGTCTTAAATTTTGAATTGCACAGCATTCAAACGAATCACCCATGAATAGGATGCATGTTGTGCTTTCAATAAAATGACATAAGCGTTTACAGGTTATAAACCGGTGTTGGTCCTATAAAGAACATATGCCGGTATCGTGTGTACTTCGTATAAACATTTAACATCTATTTCTTAGGCAGCAAAATAGGAATGTTCCGAACTCCGGTGTCTCTGGGAAGCTGTCGTGATACTCTTTGGTTCTGATACATTTCTTCAAATGCTTATATGTTTATCCAATATCTAAACTGAAGTGTGTGTTCAAATAAGCTCTTCACGTTCAGTAATTTACCAGAGGAATGATCAAACTGCATTCTTCACAGTTTACTTAGTATCTACATGTTACACGATAGTGAAGATACTAAATGCTTTAAAGATGACTACCTGACATGTCAGAAAGATGCATGTTCTGTAGCAAGGCATCCAACTATGAAACACTGCAACTTACATTCTAATGGACAGAATGATCTGTGATATTGATCTTTACACTCTTATACAATATCAATATTTATGGTTATTTTTCTTTGTAGACATGACCTTATCCTTCTGATAATCTGGTCGACATTGTAACCCAGTTGACGGGTCTCCTGTCTCAAGAACATGACTACACCATTACATGATATCAATCATATCAACCGAATACCCTGCATCTCATCTTAATTTACAAATTCAGCTATCATGATACTTCGAACTTTTGAACAATTTTACTCGGAATTTAATTGTTTAGAGATGTTGGTTCCTTACTAACTAGATTACAGTGAACAGTTTAGGGTTTGGATTTATCATAGAATATGATGGTGAACATTTGTAATTGTTTTGAGAGAAAACTAGATTCAATTAGGACGATGTAATTTAAGGATCAAGGAAGTTAGCTCAAAATAATACCTTGCATTGTTTGAAAACACTAAACAAAACCGCCACTATCACAATTACGATGGATATAACCAAAAGAAATATTAGAATACGCATTAATTGAGCAAATAAATCTGTCCTGATTGCTGCACCAATCAGTAATCCACATGCGAATAACACCAAACTGATTCCAAAGACTGCAAGTTTGACTAGAGTATTTAATTGTGAAGTCAAAACTACTAATGCTGTTGCCATGCAAACAGACTGAAAATGAGAAAGAATATTATAGTTTTGATGGAAAATATATTCATTCATCTATGCTTGCATTGTATATAATTGCTGATAATAACGTTTGTTGAAGTTATGAGTTTTTTTTCTGAAAATAACCACTTCTAGTTTAATAAAGAAGTAACGAATTGAGCGAAGAAATTTCTTTTCAACTCGTTCCTTTTTTATTTACCAAATGGCAAAATGATAATTTTCACTTCAGGTTTAAAACGATAAGTTTACTGATGTTTCGAAAGTTTATTCTTCGAAAGCTCTTGTGGGTAGACACTAACACTGTTAAACGGCGGTTCAGTGTTATAGAGGTTAGGCGTTCGCACGCGATACCGATAGAGCATTGGCTCGAATCATGCGAGTGGCTCTTATAAGGCCTTTGGATACCTTGGTGTAATCTATTATTATCAGAAGACGTTATGAACAAAATCATGTAGAAGTGATGATTAATTAAATAGAGAAAGAGATTTTATGGAATTCTAAATGGAATTACAGCAGTAATAATAGTGGGTAGTTAAAGATGCGACACAGTCAATCAGGGTTTATTCGCTGCATAGTGCAAGATTCTGTGGTTTAAAGGTGATTATTTTCAGTAACTCAAATCAAACGATCTCAATAACATAAGAAGCGAACAAGATTTCTCGCGCAACTCATTGCAATCCGATTATAGAAGTTTTAATTTCGTCGTTTTTCCGTTCGCTTTCAGTAAATCAAATTCATTTGACATTCATCACTCATTCTCATCACAAACACATCGAGAAATCAGACAGAATGACACAATTCTCCTTCTACACTGACATCCACAAATAGATGCTGCAGCATCGCAGATTGATAACCGATCTGAATCAACTCTTTTCTACCTTAGACATGAAACAAAACACTAGTAGCGGTGACAACCAACATCTCAACACGTGTCAGAATCTAGTGTTCTCTTTGTCCCACTTTAAATAAATTTAACTTCCATCAGGAAGGTGAAACTGACTAGATGTGATTCTTCTTCCAACATTCGAGTTCAGATTATCTTGGTATGCAAATTATTTCTCATTACATAACTTACAGAGGTACTATGCCTGTTAAGTTTACGTTTTCGGTCGTTCCCTTTAGTGAAGTACGGTGTATCGATCTATTTGCAATTTATGTACCCAAATAGACAATAAAACCAAATTCCAATTCAGATTCCAAAGTTTATTCGCAATTTACAAATAGTCGACCGCAATTTCGTTCTAACAACAATAATTATAACAATTACAAAACAAACCTTCAATTTTGTAGGTTCCCGGAGCAAAAACTCAAAAATACCAAACCAATGGCAATGATATAAAAAAACAACTTCAAAAGTTAAGTAACACAAATACCAAAAGGGGTTTTGTGGAGTTTGTAGTAATTTCATCAGAAACCTGTAATATGTCTATCTTCACAGATCGAAGATTTAAATCAGTCAGGATTTCACTTTCCAAAACCTCTTCTGTCACATCTGATCATTATTTACAAGCATTACTCTTAATCTCACTTACATACGTTTTATTATATTGGATTGTATTAAACAGACTAGCAAAGTAAATGTGAAAAGAATATCAGAAAATGTTACGCAAGTTTCAGTAGATAATTCTCATCTATCTTCTTTACGACGGCAATCAATAAGAATATCACAAGTGCAATCAAACTACAATAGAAAACAGAAATAACTATTGAGCATAACTTGTTTAACTCCTACTGTAACAATTCTAGGGATGCTGTTTGTCTCGAATCCGGGTAAAAGAGGAAGAATGGGAGTGATTTCGACTACTCCAACTCGTACAAATCAACCTTGCTATATACGTTTATTAGTAAGCAATTCACAACATGCCGAAAAATAACAATCTGAGGATGATAGTTGGTCGATTTATTCGCACACACACGCCCACACAACAGTCAAAGCATTTCGTTAAAGTCAATTGTGTCGTTTACATATTAGGAATGTTAATTATTAAAATACGAAATCTTGATGCACATGGTAACCAGTTTATTTTGTGTATTCGAAACATACATGTTTTGTTGTATAACAATCAGTAGAAAATTGTACTTCTTATGTTTCGTTACTGTGGGCCATCTCTTCAGAGCAAACAAATTACCGAAATAGAATTAACACAGGTTGAAATGGTACGCAAGAAACAATTCAGAAGCCGTTTTAATCCAATTAATATCATAATGGATCTGAATGTGTCAGAGTCAATTTCATTTTAGTCAAGGCGTATTTGTATGACATATCACAATGTAGGTAAGAAAAATGTACAACCTCAAACGATCCATAAGAATTAACGCTAATCCACAACGCGGAAAGACAGGTACCTACATCGTAGAATGGAATATGGTCACTTGATGTCGCGGACTGGTTTAGCTTATATATTAGCACAGCTGAGGCCGGCCGGCTTAGTGGTCTACAGGTCAGGCTTTCGCGCATGATCGTGGATGCTCACTTCTGAGGAGTAACAAAATGGAAAAAACGGGCGACCTGTGCTTCCAGGTTTTCCATGGTAATCTAACGTGATCACCATGATCTCTATGAAAAACGTAATAGTCTCCAAAACCCCATATTGATATTTTGATATTTTTAATTTCGATTTAGTTGTCTTAAAAGTACCATGTTTCGCTAGTGTTGATGTGACTTGTTTATCCTTCAATCCTAAAATATTAGTAAGTGGTCTTTTTAATAAACTTACGAGTACCGTAGACGGAGTCGGTATCTCGCAGGAGAATACTACAAGCAAATCGTGTCACAATCGACACATCCTAATCTGTAGACTCAATGGTATGTGAAATTGAATGGGATCTTATCTTTCATTCAAATTAAAGCGATTCTTAGAATATTGCTTGACATATAGAAAGCTTTAATTTCTTAAATTTTCAGTACGCGTTGTAATTGTTCTGTCGTACCTTGTCGGTGAGGTGGAATCATTGAAACAATCTAAAATGTAGTTGCTTTTCTGAAGAGATTCAAGGCTTGAAAAAGTTTTGCACCACATGGATATAACGAGTTAAAATTAATATATCAATTTCCATGTGTCGGTTTACGTTATATGGTTAGATCTAAACTTTCATTAAAATTAAAACAGTTCAGCAATGATAGTTCACTAGATTCATCTTCTGTGACAAAAGTAGATTTGATGTATTGCGAGAAGGAGTTAATCTATTTAAAAGATTACTAAAAAGATTCTTCTTTATAATAAAATTATATGAACAAACGAATGGAGTAGCTATGGAATCGCCAGTATCTCCGATTATTTGTAACTTATTCATGTTTCAATATTGAGTAACTCATACTGGCCATTACCATCAGACAATGACATGTTCAGATCAATTATGATTTTGATTGCACTAAAATATTTTGAACTGTGTTCTTTATACCATTTAAACTTGACTTTATTTCATTTAAATCATTTACTCACGTATTCTGAAGTGGCTTATATTAAGTGACAAAACATTAGAATCACCATTTTCTACTGATTGAGTAGGATAATAACAATAATAATACAATTTCTAGCCAATAATCAATTTATTTAAAACTGTCAAATTCATCCTAGACATACATCATCCCACTGATGCTTAGGATTGCAATTAATCACATTTCACCGATTAATGGAGAATGATATGAGAAGAATGATTAAAAATTAAATAGAACTAGAAATGAAAGCTCATGAGTAGTTTGAAGAATGCTGATCAGTAATCTATGTTTTAATGACGGTCACAGGCGTAATTAAGTAATTATAGATTATCACGCTGAGAAAAGAATGGAGAATATATCACATCTGATGTTCCACAGCTAATCACAAACTGAATTCAATAAATGATTTGTTCATAATGTTCATAATGTTTATATAAAAGTCACCAATTAGTATTCTTTTGAAATATTCACATTACTATTATCTCAAATAAACAGAATGAATAACAACTGGAAACGATTGGAGAGAATTGTCCATGACAGGGTTGGACGGAGAGTGTTACTGAATGTATGGAAATTGCTAGTAAGCGGCCTATCCAATTCGACGAAGGGTAACAGGCATGAGTAACTAATTGGGTAACCCTGCATTTGATCAAAATATTCAATCATCATCTTACTTTCAAGTAAATTATTAAACAGATAATCAATAAATTCACTTGGTATGTTTTGCCTTGAATCTACCCACTGAGGTTCAAGATTGCAATTATTCAGTCTGTTATTGGCATATGTGCATACTGTGCGTGTGCCTCGATATTGCCTTAATTCACAGGCTTTTTGTAAGCAATTATAGATAATGGCTAGCACCAGATGACGAGTCTCAAATAGGACGAAACTCGCGTCCTGCATTCCACTGCTAGTCACTGTCCATCATTGCTTACAAAATGATTATCAATAATTTGTAAACCGATAAATACATAACGTACAGGAATAAACCAGAAATAATATATGGTATCAATTGCTCGCCATATGGAAATCTCATCTTACTACAATGAAGACGAATATTATTATCATTATTGGTTATGAAAATTACAGTATTGACAAGATCATTAAAACAAACAATGTTACTGATATTTGTATTGCAACAAGTATAAGCACCTATCATTGTGAATAACATCCAGTGATAAAACACAATTTAATGTTTTAGTATATGTGGGTACAACAAGTAAACGATTACCATGTTCCATCTGATTCATCATGTTCATTCCATCAATGTAATTCTATTCATGATTTTCAATCATGACAAGCATTCCTTACAAAGTTGTTTCCTGGAATAAACAATAAATTATCATAAGAAAGTTTCATCACAAATGCAATGGATGACTAAATATACAGTAATGAATGAGAACACAAGAGGTTACAATTAAATTATTTTATATGAGTGAAGATGAGTGTGGTGTACGATACTGATGTCGATGTAGTATGTCTCATTATTTGAAATTCATGTGTATAGATACTGAAATACACAGTGATTAAAGAGAAGAAACGAGAATGATAACAGAGAGTGTTCAATGTAAAAACGAAATACCTATAAAGAATAAACATATTTCCTGAAATTACATAAACATCAAAATTATAAACTGTGAACGAAACAATCAGATTTTGGATGACATGTCCTAGATGTTAGTGTGGAATTCAGATATCCACTTGTCTGAATAATGTTTTCGCATGTTAACAGACGTTAGCACTGGATGAAAACCTGAAATCCACATCCTGACAGTAAATCAACTCTAAATCATTAGTCTAATTCATCCTATGGAAGTAATTATCCTCATTTAATCCTAGATTAATAGATGGATATACTGAAGGTCAATTCTCATGTAGTAACGTTGACAAGAGCATGTGAAAATGATATATACATATAGGTATGACATAATACATGGCTAACAGTTTGAAAGCTACGATGGTCCATTCAATGGATTATTCATTCAATGATGATAGTAGAGAAATTGAAGTTTATTTCAATTGCGAATGATGTAAGTGATTACTTTTACGATTATTATAAATATTATCTTACTTGTATTTAGAATAGTGTACTTGTATTCAATCGTCAGCTAGTTGAGAAGCTTATTGAATTTGATTGTTGATTAGATTCTGTATTTTTTTCATTCACTTCCACAGACCACCAATAATTGTGAATTATGAGATCCATTTATTTGACACTATTCGTTATGTAATCTAATTGGATAGATAGACATATTGAACAAAGAGTAGGATCTTTACAAACATGTTGAAACACTTTATCGATTGTTGTCATAGATAAAAAGAAATGCCAATTGACAGAAAACATAAATATTGGTTCGAAGGGGGTACTGAATATATATGCACCACACAGGGCACTTGATTTATGTTTGGGTTGTGATACTGTTATATGACCTACTTATGTCCATATTCATATTGCATACCGATAGTCAGGAATAGAATGTATTTCAGTAGAAAATCTGGAATGAACAAACGAGAACAGAATGCGACTGATATGAAAATCCAGGAGCAATGATATCTGGGACAATGAACTGATAATTTCAATGAAAAAAAACGTTTATACAACAAATCGATATTTTGAAAATAAAGCATTTAATGTATTGTTCTCAGATTTTGATGAAATATTCTGTAATTTCAAAATCCTGTGCAATAGAATGCCACAATCCTTTTTTGTTCACTACAGTACTATCCGGGTGCCCAGATTGATGCAAGTTTTTTTCTTAAGGAGACACATCAGGAGCATTTGATCTAATGATGAGGTACACAAGTCAGTGAAGCAGTGCCAGTAGATGTATTCCTTTGATAGCTGGAGAAGAACTTTTGATTTATAAGCGCTTTTTTCTAACTAAATTCTAGATATATTGCTCACCGTTTTCTTGGTTTGAGGGTTTTCCGACTTTCTCTATATCCACCAACCCGGTGGATACAACACCCGTGGTGTGAGGAGTAAGTGATCAGGACCTCCCATGCAGTTTCGGTAAACGCATGGCCATGTGAGAACGTATGGGTAGGGAGATAGAGCTACCTATATTTGTGTGACAGTGGCAACAAGAAGCCAAACTTAAGTTGCGTTGAAGGGATTTGTCTCAATAATTCGTTTATCGAGACAGAGATTTAGAATGAGAAATGGGTTAGCGATATAAACAGAAGAGGAGAGGAGTGGAAAATGCAAGTGAGCCAACTCCAATGTTATTACATATTTTCAAGATACCTGATATTCAGTTTGTTCAAAATGTGATATTTCAATTAATCACTATAATGAGTTTTTCCAGATGTGGAAGTATGTTTCAATGAACAAGTAAAGATTACATATCAAGGAGGTGGTATACATATTTGTGAACTCTCGTCGATTGAATTCCACTTCTTTAATGCCCTCCATTAACTCGACGCCCAATTATCGTGAAACTATTCTTTCAAATAGGAAAAAAAACATGACATTTGTTATAACTAAAACGTCAAGAAATACGACATTGATCCAGTTCTCACAGATCATGAAAATTCGGAAGAAACGTCGCATCTGGAATCTGAAGATCGATATAATGTACAGCTGAATGGATCGAGATTGATACTTTTACGTGTGTTCGTGAACCAAGTTTCATGTACTTTCACATAATATTTATGAATTATCGTACACAGCCTGCCTAATATTTGCCATCTTCTAAGAATCGAAGAATTTCATAACGAATGTGTACTTCATAATAATCTAGAATAATTAACAATAAGATACGTAATACTGAAAAATTCAGTCTTTAAGTTTGTTGACAATATCTAAACTATTATTATTATTATTATTATTATTATTATTATTATTATAGATGACATATCACTGTTAAGAATAACGTCTGATGTTTATCATCCTGAAACAGCAATCTCCTACTTACACAATTTGTTCATCCGCTATTCATCGAGGGAAGAACTTTTTCATGTTTCCATGTAACGTTAATTATTCTGAATATAATATCTTCAATTGTTCTGCAAAACGTGGATACTGATTAGGATAAGAATGGTCAATGCAGTAATTAATCAGTTTTGAGTATTACCAGATAGTGAATCCTTTCGATTACTTGTATTTTTCACATACTTTTATCATTCCATATAACAATACACTTTTGGAAACGAATAAAGGGCTTTTGTGAATCGTAACGTGTTGAGAAAAGTTTAGACAGAAGGTAATGAGGAGCTATTTAACATCTGTTCCTCCAGTCTGATCTGTCTAGATGTAACGCCCGTGTTAGAGCGATTCATTATCTTGAATACTATGGCATTGAATTTTTCTCGGGACATTGATGTCACATTTTATTTCAGATGGAATATTGAGAGAAGTCTTTACTGTATATAACCATTGTTCTAGTATGTGAGGTGTTACGTCAAAGTATATTGTAGGACACTACTATGTTGTGATTCTACAATCGTGTGATTTGTCATTTTTATCGTTCTTCAATATGCCTTTGTGACTGACTATATTTTTTTTACTTGAACCATCATAGAACAGCAGATGATTTCGTTCTGAATCAGATAAAGCTTATACTAGAATGACACGAACACTACAGTATCGGAGTTACTTTGAAATTTTGTTAGACATTTTCAGTGATTATTCATCAACTTTCATCTATTTGACAGTTGAATGTATAAGTCAATTGAAGCTAGACCAGTATGGAGTAACGCGATGCATTAGAGGACCGTTTCGTCCTGGTGTGATATTGTTTAGCAAGACACATCCACGATCTCGCCTCGTGAGATTCGAACTCCGTACCACTCTGTCTCGCATGCGTACGCTTATTCTACAGGCCACTAAGCTGGCCTCAAGGAGTAAATTACGAAGTTTGCTTCTTACGAGTACATCATTCTCATTCAAGATTCTACTAGTATATGATCAAATTACACAACCAATTCATTTCATGATCTGGCTTTATATGCTATATTAAATGGGATATTTATGTATCATTCATCAATAACCTCCGCGAAATGCCCTGGTATGGCCGAGGATTGGGACAGTTAGCTTCCCCTCTCGAAAGTCTCACATGACCTACTCACTGCCTTCTTGTCAATGACATGTTATTTACAAAATTGGGAGATCAAAATGAATGTGCGGCTCTCCGGGTGTGGCTCCGTAAGAAAATCACGTGCTTCGATTTGGGCAAGAGCGCTGTACTCTAGCCCGCACACAAATCGATTGATTCGTATGGTGCATATCTAATTGATTCCTTCATTCTACCAATATTTATGTTTTCCAATAAATAATAAGAATAAAAACGGTTTTCTCTCAAATCGCATATGTACTCTATGACTACATTGCGTAAGTTGTTTGTAAAGATCAAACTCATTGCACAACATGTCTATCTATCCAATTAGATTACACAACGAATAGTGTCAATTAAGTGAATCACATAAATCATAATTATTGGTAGTCTATTGAAATGAATAAGCAAACATACAGAATCTAATCAACAATCGAAATCAACAAGCTTCTCCGCTTACTGCAGATTACGTACAAGTACATTTTGTCATTTGATTCCGTCGAGTAGAAACGCCATACGTAAATTATCCTATTCTAAACACAAGTAAGATCATATTTGTAATGATAATAATCATTTACATTATTCACAATTGAAACGTTTGGCGAGACTATAATTTATGGACGAACCAATCACGTATAAGATGATAAATCTCGGATTTGGGCGCGAAATTCACTCACCTACTTGGCAAAATATGATTTTTGCATTACAGCTGATTTCAGTTCGTCATGAAAAACCTAAATCCAATCCCTAGCCTTGATCATCAAATGTAAATCAAAATTCCATTTACTCACTCAAGCTTACAATCTTCACTTGGTTCTAGTTATTGAATGGTAAGTCTCAAGGTCACTTCAGCTTCACTTGAAGGTTGCCCATAGAATGTAGTCTCACCGAAAAGTACTTCAACTTCTCAACTTTCATCATTGAAAGAATATTCTATTGAAAGAACCACCGTAGCTTTCAAACTGTTAGTCATGATTTATGTCATATATATGGATATATAACATCTTAACATTCTCTTGTCAACGTTACTACATGAGAATTGAACTTATGTATGTCCATCTATAATTCTAGGACTAAATGAGGATTACTGCCTCAGTATGATGAATTAGACTAATGATTTAGAGTTGATTTACTGTCAGGATGTAGATTTGGGGTTTTCATCAAGTACTAACATCATTTAACATGTGAAAACGTCATTCAGAAAAGTGGATTTCTGAATTCCACACTCAAATCCAAGACCCGTTATCCTAAATCTGATTGATCCGTCAATAAATTCTAATCTCGCTGTTTGTGTGATTTCATGCAGTGTATTTATTCATTATTCTGCCTTCATTTGCATACCAGTCATTCTCTCTTCTTTATCTCTTTTATTTTCTTAACCCTCTGCCTCCAGATATTTCAATTCCGATTATTGACAGACTACTTATATCTGTAGATATCAATAGCAAACACTACCCTCACCCATACCCTTTTAAAGCATTTAGTTGTATACACCTGTTTTATCATTCATTACAGTATATTGAGTCATCCATCACATTTATGATGAAACTTTCATATGATAATTTATTGTTTATTCTAGGAAACAACTTTGGAAGTAATGCTTGTCATGATTGAAAATCTTGAATGGAATTCCATTGATGGAGTAAACATGATGAATCAGATGGAACATGTTAATCGTTTACTAGTTGTATCCACATATGCCCTAATGGTAGATTATCCTTCATCAATCATAAAATCATTCCCATTTATAGGTGTTAATGATTCTCATAGCACAAATTTTATTCACATTTATTGTCATATTATTCATGTCCTTATCGTAAATAGTTTGATCAATAAATGTTCTCTTTTTTGTTTTCTTTTGTTCTGTTTCCATAGTTATCAATCGAATGTTTCAATTGAGCTATTAATACAGATAACGGCTAGTGGTTCATTTGTGTATGCAATATACGTAAAGTTGTTTGATGACATAACCATTGTGATCACATTTATTGATTTTATTGAATATATATTTTTACATATTGTTACTTCAGTATTCATATTGTATAATTGCCAAGTGATCATTATAAGACACTTAGGGTTTGAATATTGACTTAGATTGTCTCTAGAGTGACCTTAGGAATATTGCATGTATACTTACCTACTTACTTTAGCCTGTTACCGACCAGCACTCTTCAACCCAATCTGTCATGATCTTTTCTCCCTTTTTTTATCCAATGGTTGTTCATTATTCTCATGCCTGACTCCATTTTGTCGGCGTAATCTTTTATCTGGTCTTCCTGTCCTTGCTTGACAATACGGATTCCAAAATCAGAGCTATTCTTGCGGTGCAGTTGGATGCTTTCCTCAATGGACATTCTATCCACTTCTAGCACTTCTTCCTGATTTCTTCCTTCGCCAGTATCCGGTTTGTTCTCTCCCACATTAGATTGTTGCTAATAGTGTCAGACAAACGGATCCGAAATGTTTTGTATTGACTTTCGTCGTTCTCCAATTTTCCACCACATACAGTAGAACTATCTTATTGTTATATTGAGTCCGAGATGTTCTTCAGTTGTAGATATGCTGCTCTTGCTTCGCCGATCCGCGACTTCACATCTGCTTCAGATACACCTTGTTCATCAATGATGCTGCCCATATATGTAAATGATCTTGAGACTATCCATCTTAGAACTAGGACTAAATTTGAGTTATAAACAAACGTATTAAATTAAATTAAGAGTTTTCGTTACGACCTGATATCAGTTATAATACCAAAACTCTATTTTGTCAGATGGATGAATGAATTTCGCGTAAAAAATCCAGAATCTGTTATCTTATGTCTGATTGATTCGTCCATAAATTATAGTCTCACCATTAAGATCGCATTGTGTCCAATAGTCATAAGTACTACATTCCATTCTATGAATGAAAACCATTGTGTACTCTTTACATCGAACTGCTAACCTTTTCTTAATATTTACAATAAATTTGTAACTTAATAGTAATACGATCTGCTTAAAATCCACTTATACTAACAATGACTGGCCAACTGTACATAAAAAAGAAAGAATAATATCATAGGGACTATTTTGTGGATATTATAGTCATTTCAGTGATTGAGATAATGAGTCATTTGAGGCACTGGACGACCGTTTTGACCTAGTGTGAAAATTTTCAGCAGTGCGCATCCACGACCCCAACTCGCAAGATTCAATACATGATCTATAAGCTGAGATAGTAAATCGCTGAAGACAATGGTGAACAGTGGTGCAATTTCGTGGATTAGTTGAAGTTTATATTACCATCACTGGATGCCGTCCGGCTCAACGGTCTATAGGTTAAGCGTTCACGTGCAAGACCGATAGATTCTTGGTTCGGATCTTGAGAGGTGTGATCTTGAATGCTCCCTGCCAAGGAGTCCTACACTAAATTGAAACGACCGTCAATTACTTCCATGTAGTTCCACGGCGGTATATCGTCAATCGACTTATGAATTCAACGATTAAATTACTGTGATATCTATAAAAGCTCTTTTCTCATCATATATATCACTTTTGTTTATTTTTGTTCTATTTTGTAGGTTGATTGCACTTGTGATCGCATTATTAATTTGTTTTGTAAAGAAGATGAATGAGACATTTCCAGAGAATGTCACTCTTGCTATTGCTTATGTAAGAATTGCTAAGAATCTTTTCTTTTTCATAATAAATGAACATTTATTCAGGTTTACCTGCATAATACACGAAAAATTAATTTGAAGTAAGTCGATGAGAACACCAGCTTTGCAGGAAATTCGATGTTCACGAGACGGTTTGAAGTCTTCAGTTGATAATACACAAAATGAAGACAACCACAGTCTATGGCTAGTAGTAGTATTAGTAGTATAGTACAAGTATGGTAATATTAGTAGTAATAATAGTAGTAGTTGTAGCAGTAGTAATAGTAATCTCATGTAAAAGAATAACTAACAAATAATCATGATGAGGTAATAAGTAGATTATTTAGTGTGATGAGTAATAATAAAATATTATGTAACATCTATATATTCTCTTCATCATACTTTCCACTTTATTGATGGTATTATCTATGATGATGCTCACAGAAAATTCATGTTCCCACTTGATTTTAATCCTAGTTGACTGTATCATTTTCTCAAACTATTTGCTACATATTGGTCCAAATTACCATGTTTAATGATAAAGATGACGGCTTCTTGACTGAACACTTTAAATAACTATTTTTATGTTGAACTTCACATGTACATAAAAGCATACAGAGAGAGAGAGAAAGCAAGGACAGAGTCGTGATGAGATGTAGGTTTTCTCCGATTCAAGTGGATGGGTTCCATTTCTGAGATAATAGGAAGTTGGTTCAGTTTGGTTATCAATCTGCTTTTCTTTAAAATATGATCAGTATATGAGATGCTGCATCATTTCATTAGTTGAAATCCATCTGTGGATGTCAGTGTAAAAAAACCTGTGTCACTCTGTCTGATTTTTTTATGTTTGTGTGATAAGAATGAGTAATGGATGTCTAATGAGTTCGATTTATTGAAAGTGAACAATGAAACGACCAGTTAAACAAACTCTTTAATTGGATTTTATTGAACTGGACGAGAAATGACGTTTGCTTGTTATTTAACTTTAGTTGCAGAAAGTACTCTTTTTTAAGAATGTGACATTTAAAACTAACAAGTCATGTGATGTACTTAAAAATTGGCGATCAACAGTTATCAAAACCATATTCCATGAGGCTTATCTGTAAATTATTAGTATATGGTCGTGGAGATTGTTGAGTTTTGATTGAGATCATGAATGAACCAATGATTGACTACCGTTGAAAACCTCACATTTACGAGAGAGATCGAAGATCCTGGTTTCGAATCCGATGTGCGGGATCGTGGATTTTCACTATTGAGGAGTCCCATACTTAGACGAAATGGCCATCTAGTTTCTCAATAAGGGTCTAACATTTACTTATTCGTCATCTTAATCAGAAGTCTGTGAATTTTAAGCTCTGTCTTCAAGGCACATCTACACAGATCTACCAATTCATCAGCACTTGTGGAACAAGATAAACAGACCATAACTAGAGATTATTTACAGCAAATATTTGATAATTTACTAATGTATTGTTCTACAAGTATGATAGGAAAGCATTTAAACGTTTCTACTATTGAACATATAATTTGTCTTGATCACTCTAGTGATCAACACAATGATTATGAGCTTGTTTTTAGAATTCATCCAATTCCACATGTATCTCAGAGTTGATGTTACGTACAGTATGCACATTTACCAATAAGAGAGACAATGATCAATTACAGTCGTAAATATCAGTTGGAAGATTCAAGTCAAACTATAACAGGTGAATTAAAACTTCACCTCATTGTACAAGCAATTGACTATCAGGACTCAGTAGATAAGTAGATAACTCGATGATGTTTGAAGCGAACGTTACTGAGATTAAGTCTTGGGGTGAACATCAACTCTGAAATGAAGGTACACACAGTTGTTTATTCCTATTAAAAACTGTACGCTTATTCTTAAAAAAGTGTTCTGCAGTATATGTGAATGCATATATTTCGTCTACACTATAATATTCATTCTCATTTACAGTCTGGTTGTATGGCGTTAGCATTAGGAATTTGGTATATGCAACTATATGTTCTTCTAAAAATTGCAGCTTTTGGAAGTACCTTGGTGTTATTCATATGTGCAGTGTTGATTGGTGCAGCGATTAAAAAAAATTTGGCGGACCAATTAAAGAGTATTCTAATATCCATTACATCGATATTTATTACGTTTGTAGTAGCCGCGATTGCATTCATCTTTTCAGAAATCAAGGTATCTTAATTATTTGATGCATAAATTACGTAATCGTTCTTGAATCTAGTTTTCTTTTAAACGAAAATTTGAACACATTCATAATCCATTTCAGAAGAGTTTTTAGCAAGACCATGATTTATGAACGACCTTTCAACGAATCCTAAGTGACCTTGATAAATATTAGCCAATCAGCAAACACAAAGTATAGAGTAAAATATATCATACGAAACCAAATAAATAAAGTGGATTCACTTCTTATACGTGGTTGGAAAAATGTTCAGAGGTTCTAAAATCGTAATGCATGCAGTAGAAGGAATCATCCATAAAGCTCCATAACATTCGGCCTCTGGAGCCATAATAAAGTCTCAAAACATCCATCAACCTCGACCGCACAGCATCAATATTGTTTGTGTGCACTGTTATTGTTGTCTTCACAAAATGCCACTTGTGGATGACGACACGATATGGGTAACTAAGCATATGTAGGAGTCTGTACGCTCTTCAACCATCCAGATTTATTGTGCTACATGGCTGCATCCAGTGTTCCTGAAGTATTTATTATCCAGTTCTCAATAATTGTCATAATTTGCCTCAGTTAGTATTTATATATAAAGGGTCTTCGTCACGAACTGACACCAGCTATAATGTCATAAACCTATTTAGCCAAATACAAGGAAGACGTTTGTGTGTGGTCCTATACCTGATTGATTTGTTCAGAAATTATAGTCTAGCTGTTTTATTTGATTCAGCCCCTCAGTTATCACGTTTTCCACAAAATTTCCTGTGAACTGATCGTATGTAAGCATTAAGCACTGAATTTGGCGCTGTGACGTTGAAATCTCTCGAACGCTTCTGATTACCTCGCCCATAAATTAAAGTCTCGCAGAGGTTTTTGTGGATATTATAGTAAGCTTAAAGATTGAGATCATGAGATAGGCCATCATGGAAAACCTGGAAGCACTGGACCCACTGGAGACATTGCTGAAAGTATCGCTCAATTTCGTGGATTGTTTGAAGTTAAACATTAACAACACTGTATGCCGGCTGATTTAATAATCTAGTGATTTAGCACTCGAGCGTGAAACTGATAGGTTCTGGGTTTGAATCTTGAATGCGCACTGCTGAGTAGTCTCACCATATTTATAATCATTGATTGATCCAGTGGGACTATTAAAAAATATGCCATTAGTCAGTTATTTCATAACTTACTACTGAACTTGAATAACCTTTAACAATTGAACTCTGAATACAATTGAAAGTTAGTAATACATAATTAACCATACACCTTGCAACATGTTTTCAATGGGATGAGGCTGCCGATCCCATACCCAACCCTCTTTTTTTATTCGGGCTTGGTACCTGAAGTAACTCTGGAAGAGCTACAAGCGGACTTGTGTTATTCCACGAGGAGTAACAGGTGTAAGTAAGTAAGCGAGTAAGTATACTTCCTACATCAAGTTATTACTTGAACGAATAAACACAGGAAGTATGTGTTTGAATTAACTTGTAGATATTCCAGGTATATATTAGAAATGTTGATTATTTAAAGGCATTTTCGAACATTTTTGTAGTTTTATTATGAACGGGAGCATCATTGGTGACAATTGAATGTTTTTAAACACTACATTACAGATGATTCACGATTGATAGAACACTGTATGATGATCAGTGTCGTGTGTGTCAGGTCCTTCTTAGTGCAGATCGAATGATATCGGTTAAGTTGCAATGTGGCCATTAGTCTAGCTTATTCAACACCGTGTGCAATATGTTGAGAAAAGATGGTGGTTGGAAGTACATAAGAGGAAAACTTGGATCTGGGTTTCGTGCTATTGGGCACTCGTCAGCAAAATGTAACATCTGACAGCCATACAGTCAATACTTCAATTGCAATATGTAAATCAATCGTTTCCACACCAATCATTTTCTGTTCTCCTTGTCAACTCTTCTCTTCGATATTCCTTACTTTATTCCGCCAGGTATTTCACTTTTGATTAGTGGCACACATACTACTCATATCTGTCGACATCAATATCACACATTACAGTTCTTACGATTTTCAGTTTCTCGAATATCACATGCAGATCTTCCTTGTATAATGTTGAACAGACTCATACTAAGATGAAACGGCGGTCCAGGAATTCCAGGCTTTCAAGTCGTCAATTCAGCATTAAAAGTTCGTTGATTAGTCAAGTATAAATTTTGCTAATAGTTTAATTTTGTTTTGTAGGTAATAGCTCTGGCTTTCTATATGGCTGCAGTAACATTTTCATTCATTGTAAGTTACATTTATTTATAGTTTATATAGTTACGTAATAATTGGCTTATAGGAAGCATAATCTATTCATCTTTCGTATTTCTGTGGTGCATGTAAATTGATTATGTCAGTCATTCAGTCAGTAACGACGCTGAACTTTGTACGTACGTATAGCAGTTCGAATTGCCATGTTGCTAAGTAATGACGTTTTTCATGGACCCATCAATGTTAGATCACCATTGAAAACCTGTAAGCACTGTATCGAAATCTCTACCATCAATTATTGATAATTATCATGTGCTCACTTGCAACTATCTTCGAGAGGTAATTCTTGGAGTTCTAGTGAGAAATTATAACCAATGTAGTTCAGCCGTATCGAATGTGACGCAGTTACCCGCCGAAGAAAATCAAGGACGGTCGCGCATTTTGGTGGGTTGGTTGAAATTCAACATAGTTGGATGCCAGCTGAACGGCCTAGTTGTGAAGTGTTCGCCCGCGAGGTTGAAGGCACTTAGTTTGAGTCCCGCATACGGGATCGTGGATGCGCACTTCTGAGGAGTCACATGCTATGACGAGACTACCGTCTAGTGCTTCCAGGTTTTCAATGGTGACCAAACATCGATTGATTCGTGATATCACTTGTAGCTCGATAAACTCTGTAACTCTACATTGATAAATTTAAAAATTGGTGGAATTACAGAACAATGCAAATATTATTATCTATAACGTTACTGACATTCGAAAAGTGTGTATATTGCTGTAGAAATTTCGAGGAGAAGGAATGAAATGTATTCCATATATATACGTCAACTCTGTCATGGACAATTCTTTGCAGTTCATTCCGGTTGTTATTCATCCATTTCATGTCTACTTGCAATTTCCGACGCAATGTGTACCTTCGTTTACCTCTCTTACTTTTCCAAATAAGCTTTGCTTTGTGATTCAATTTGATGATTTCCGAAATGTACGTCCTATCCACTTCCAACATCTTTTTGTTAATTTCATCTTCAGCTGGAGGTTAGTTTGTCTTCTCCGAAAGTAGGCGGCTTTTGCTGATGGTATTCGACCAACGGATATTTAGTATCTAGTGTAGACAATTGTTTATAAATATTCGTACTTTTTGGTAATGGTTGTGGTAGTTCTCTTTGTTTCAGCTCCATACAGTAAAAATATCTTAGGTATGAGTTTCGATGATAAAATATCTATTATTTGGATTAATAAATGTGTTTAGATCTATTCTTCTCGTACAAGCCTTAGGCTGTGGACCTTGTAACGTATTTTACACATAGTGATATTGTTCAATCATCTGACTGTTGAAAAATCATAATATCTTTTATTATATTCAAATTTATTAATGTAATACATTCAAATCATTAGATAAATGAACACTTGTAATTTCATAAACCAAGATGAATAGTGGCTAGCAGTGGAATACAGTATGATACGCGTTTTGTCCTACTTGAGACTTATCAACTGGATGTACTCGAATCTGAGTTGATATGCCCTCTGTGACTCTGTGACCAGTACCGTTCGTTTCAAACGCCAACACGTTATCTACCTAGCTACAGAGTCATGATTGCCAGTTGCTTGTGCACTGGGGTGAAGTTTAAATTCACCTGGTATTGCATGCTTGAATCTTCTCATAGATTTACATATGTCGATTAGAGTCTGGTCAATTGTAGCCCTAAAGATCAATGGAAAGATCCAAGTAAACAATATCAACAGAATTTAAACTTCAAACTATTGCACAAGCAACTGGCAATCATGACTCTGTAGCTAAGTTGATAACACGATGACTTCTGAAGAGAATACCACTGAGTTCGAGTCACAGAGTGAACATCAACTCTGAGATTAACTTACATGCAGTTGACTAGTCCCAAATAGAACAAAGCGAGAGTCCTGAATTCCATTACTAATCTAGACTTATTACTGTTTAAAAATGTGAAATTCATGAGTGAATCTAAACTAAATCACCATTGAAAACATAGACGCATTAAATAGCCATTTCACCCTATTATTAAACTGTTCAACAGTACTCATCCATAATTCCAAACACAGTGAACTCGAGCCCAGGACCTTCGGTCTCACACGCAAACGCCTAACATCTTAACAACCAATCCAACATAATCATAAATGTCTACAGTTTAATATTTCCGTATTATGATGAAACGACCATCTACTACCTTAATGATTTCAATGATGCATCTAATTCAGATCAACTCATCAATTCAACTAACCAAATTATTATGATCTTCATACTGATCCATGTTTCTTTTATTTTACAGATCATAATATTTATCAGTTATATAACTGTTGGCAAATTGAAATGTCTTATCTCTTATCCTAATTATTCATTAGCATCTATATTATTATATACTGTATTCTTTAATACTTTAGTAATAATGATTGATATAACTAATATTTGCTCTCGACTACTATTTAATTTCCCATTTTAAATCGATAAAAAAACGAAAAACAAAAAGATGAGCAAAACAATGAAAAAAAAGAAAATCTATTAGTCAGTTTGTTGGTTACATTGTCACATTGAACGTTCTTTTTGCCAAACTTTTAGATAAATGTAATTCATTTAGTAGTTAAAGATTTCTTGTCAATTGTTTTTCGCTATCTGTTAAAAATGTAAAAGTATAGTAATAATTTAAAGTAGTATGTGATTCGGAATAATCTATATTCATAATATCGTATGTGGGATTCGAACGTAGGACGTTCGGACTCGTAGGCAGACTCTTAAACTGTGTTAGTTTTTAACTTCAACTAATCCACGATATTTCACAACCGTTCACTATTGTCGCCGGTGAGTACCTGCCCTGAAAACAAACATGGTTGAATTCCACTGTCCACATTTTTTCAATTATTTATTTATTTCAAAACATAAATATTGGTACAATTGGAAAGCAAATACACAGGCACCACACAAATCAACTGATTTGTGTGATCCGTGTTCACTAACTTGGGTAAATCGATGGATATTCGCTTTTCATCCTGTCATTTTTGTAAATAACACACCTGCCACTAGAAGGCAGAAAGTATAATTTCTCTGACAGTGGCTGTATACGCGTGGCCATATGAGAGCATCTGGAGAGGGTAAGCTGACTCTCTACACCCTAATTGCCTAATTGAAGATGAATTATAACATTATTGGAATAACATTAAAATGTATTTAATCAAAGATTAATCATTTAGAATAGATACTTTTCAAGTAACAAGCGGAGTCAGAAATAGCTGCTTACTCTTTATCTTTATCTTTTTTCTGGTGTTCGACTGGATTATGAAGACATCGACATTTGAGAAGAAAGGTGTGAATTACAATGGTCAACTCCGAACCGATTAGAAGATTTGGATTTTGTAGATTAACTGACCTCCCTATCCCATACACATCAACAGATGCCGATAAAGACAACTAGTATATCGGCAGTCTTTGTCTCAGTAGGCATCAACACAGAGAAGGAAAAAAGCAAGATCCTCAAAGACAGCACTGAGAACATCGACGTAATCACACTTAGTGAAGAAACTTTGGAAGACGTGGAAACATTTATGTATCTCGGTAGCGTCGCTGATAAGCGTGAAGGATGTAATGCAGATACAAAGGCAAGGATTAGCAAAACAATAGCAGCATTTCCACAGTTGAAGAACATATGGTACCCAAAATAATTGTTTGCCAGCGAATATCAGAGTGAGAATACGGGCGTTAAAATAGTTCTACCGTACGGAGCTTAAACTTCGAGAACTACCACAACCATTATCAAAAACGTACAGGTATTTATAAACAATTGTCTATACAATATGCTCAGTATCCGTTGACCGGATACTACAGCCGCCTACTGTGAGGGAGAACAAACCAGCTACCAGCTGAAGAGGAAATTAAAAGAACTCGTTGGAAGTGGATAGGATACACATTTCGAAAATCATGAAACTGAATCACGAGACAAGCATCAACTTGGAATCCTTAAGAGAAAATGAGAATAGTAAGGCCAAAGTACACGCTACGTTAGGTAATCAGAATCAGAGATGAAAAGGATGAATAGTATTTATAAACAACTGGAAAGAATTGTCCAGGATAAAATTAGATGGAGAATGTTGTTGAGCGGTCTATTCTCCTCTATGATGGGTAAAAGACGTTATGTAGTAAGAAAGAATAATCAATTATCTATATTTTAAAAGAGATAAGATGTAACTAAGAGATCGGTAGTCCTATTACCCAGATAGAGAACATAGAAAAATACCTTTGAGTTTTAACAAATTCCAATTATAAGTAATGAATATTCTATTTAATGGAAATATTGAGATTGAGCTTTGTTCAGAGTTCATAAATGTTTTTATTATGATCAACAAGTAACAAGCGGTAAACTGTTTAATGGTCATAGCTTTTAAATTCATTGTTGTCAAAGGTAAATGTTATATCCTGATGAGAAAAGTGGATAGTAACTGTTGGGATCCATTTATGGATCTATACGATATATATATTTTACTGTATAATTGTTACGTGTATATTCACGGTCCTCTTATTAAATATTCTTCTGGAGCTCCTCTGAGGCTACTGCTGGTCTCATGTCCGGATAAAGGAGGAGGGTCGGGTATGGAGTTAGCGACCCAAACCCGTAGGGTACTAACTCGCTAAAAAACGCCATTTAGAAAAAATAATTCAAATCATTTGAACTCTGCCCTGGGAAATAGAAAATGTTCATTTAGAAGAGTTATGATGTCTCATGATGAAAGCCGAATTCTTTCGGAAGTCACGAGACTGATGCTTGTTCTTAAAACCAGAGCAACCATTAATGTAGGTACATGGTATTCTCATACATTGTGAGAGACCTTAATATAAGCTTTATTTTGACTAAAGGTCTATTATTAAACCATTTAGCATTCTCGAGTTATGCCCTGTCAATTAATTACAGTCTATCACATTCACAACCACTTTTGGCTAAATCTTGTACGAATGCTGTTTCCTATTTTATGGCACGATGTGGTCTGTTTGGTTTGTATACAAACTCTTTAAATTTGAAATACATGATTCATATCACGAAGGTTGAGATTTGTGTTCAGGAATTAACAGACAGGTAGGGCTAGGTAGGAAGCTGGACCGATAAGTACTCTAGACTGCTCGTACCGGTTTATGCGTCATTGTTACGGTCAATAAATCACTATTCTTTAATTGACGGTTTCAAGACGTTATATATTAATGGAATCACGAATACACTAGTTATAACAGTACATTCGCTACTATGAGTATAAAGCCCTTCTAGCTGTTCTTATAATATACATGTTTCTACTTTCTTTATGTATAATTTGATATGTACAATTGAAAGTGACATATAATGAATAAATGTTTCACCTTAAGCATGACACATGTTGTATGCTCTGTAGTTATTGCTTGTTGCGAAATTTTAAAAAAAATTTAAGCAAAGATATTGGTTAGTAGTGAAACCCAGTTTGACGCTTATTTTCTCCGATCTGGGACTCATCAATTGAATGTACCTCAATCCCAGAGTTGATATTCATTCTGTGACTCAAATACCAGTACCGTTCGTTTTAAATTCCAATGCGTTAACCACTTAGCTACTGAGTGCTGATAGCCAATCGCTTGTGCAATCGGGTGAAGTTTAAATTGGTGTTGTTTTGTTTGCATATTTATACGTACTGATTCCAGTTAAGGAGTGAATATCAACTCTAAGATGCAGGTACATCAAGCCGAACAGTCTCAATTGGAACAAAACACGTGTCAAACCGAATTCCACTACTAGCCACCATTCAGTTTTGCTCAAGTAGCTTGTGACCTAAGGCTATATCGAGGCGATCCGCACATAATCACATAGTCCAACAAGAGACTGATCAATTACAGTCATAAAACAATAGTGAGAATTTACATGTTAAACAACACCAAGGGAATCTATGGAAAGAATTGTTTCATAATAAGTTTAGTCTTTCAAATATCAAGTTTTCTTTTGAACTCCTTACTTAATGAAATTCACATAAATTATGTAGATCAATTATAAGAAGAATACAAGGGTAAAGAACAACCATACCTATCCTCTGTTATTAACGATAATAGTGAACCATAGTACTACATAACAGAAACAACACATGATGTTTGCGAATACTGACGATCGTATAGTCTGATATCCCACTTGATCCTTAATCATCATCGTCGTCCATCAACTTCGTTTTTATCCTTTATAACAGTGTGAACAATATCCAGATGCTGGGATTGCGTCGAGTGACACTTTATGAAGTCTTCTCGTTTCAGAATCGTCGTCTACCATGTCGTATCCCATCCTGTTGTACATAAAAGTATTTGTTACAATAGGCAAACTAGACACTAACCGTTTAAGATTACGAAGAATATACAGATATTACTCAATGCTCTGTGAATATTTTTCCACTTCATGTACCTGCATCACAGAGTTGATGTTACGCACAGTATGCACAGATGCCAATAAGAGATAAATGAATCAATTACAGTCCTAAAAAACAATGGGACGATTCAAGTAAACAATGACAAGCGAATCTAAATTTCACCTCATTGCACAAGCTAGTGACTATCAGGACTCCGTGTGTAAGAGGATAACGCGATGGCGTTTGAAGTGAACAGTAGCGGGTTTGAGTCACAGAGTGAACATCAACTCTGAGATTCAAGTACATCCAGCTGAAAAGTTTTAAATAGGATGAAAAGTACGTCTTGTTTTCTACTACTAGCTACTATCCATCTGTACTTATAATCCTTTTGACTTAAGGCAATATAAAGGCAATACGTACAGGATATACACATGTCAATAAGAGAGAAACTGATCCATCACAGTCTGAAACATCAATGCAAAAATTCAAGTAAACAGCAATACCAAGTGTATTTATTACAATCTACTTCATCACTTCATTTGTGCCAGAAATAATTTCTTCATATGGAATTTAACTGTTTACTAATAAAAACTAAGACTTAAAATATTTATTCATATTAGAATTTTAATGGTTAAATTCATGAGTCAATTGAAGACAAAACACCATGAAAAACCTGGAACCACTGAACAGCCGTTTCCATCTAGTATGGGAATCCTGGGCTGTGAACATCCACAATATGGCGTCCGTCTCCAAGAGGTATTTCCTGAAGTCCTAGTGAGAGGCCATGACCAGAGGAGTTCAACCGGTCTTATTATGAGATAGTAACTCAGTGAAGACAATGGTGGATGTGTCGTTCAATTTCGTGGATTAGTTGGAGTTAAACATTAACACCGGTGGATTCCGGTGTGCGAGACTGATAGGTCCTTGGTTCGAATCTCGAGAGGCAGAATCGTGAATGGGCATTGCAAAGGAGGAGTCCAATACTAGGACTAAACGGTCATTTAGTGCTTTTAGGTTTTCCATGATGATCTAGTTTCAATTGACTCATGAATTCAACCATCAAATTACATACTAAACTTCTTACGAGTAATGAATACACTTTAGTCAGTATAACCAAGACTTCTTTTATTATTACTGTATTGATAGTAAAGTTCTTTTAGATAAATCAGTATTCATTACATTTTGGTTAGTAACAAATAAATGATCTTTACACTTCGAGATTATTAAAACAAAACATGTGATTGGACATTGAATCACTTAAAACAAATAGGATTTATTATTCTGTAGTAAAGAGATAATTGAGTATAAACAAATAGGTGAGTCTATTCAACAACATTCATTTGGTATTGATTTACATGCATATTCCCATGATTGTTTTAGACTGTAATTGATCAGTCTCTTGTTCGCATGTGTGCATCCTGTGAGGATTGCTTCGATATAGCCTAAAGTCACAAGCTTCATAAAAGCGATGAATAGTGACTAGTAATGGAATCTAGTTTGACATGTGTTTTGTCACATTTGGGACTCGTCAGCTGGATTCATCCTAATCTCAGGGGTCATGTTCACTTTGAGGCTCAAACGTAGTAGTGTCCGACTCAAACACCTTCCCGTTATTTACTTAGCCACTGAGTCCTGATAGTCACCTGCTTGTGCAATGTGGTAAAGTTTGAATTCAGTTGCTATTGTTTTACTTCTATCCTCCCGTTGTTATTTAGGACTTCTATTGATCAATCTCTTGTTTATCAATCTTTAATTTCTATTTACCATAAAGGATATAACAGTTCAATTTATTCTGAATGACTATGTATACGAAAATCTAACTGATGTTACAATCACAACAGTCTCTATAGAACCCCATTCTGATTTTAATTATCATATGCACACTCGTGATTAAAGTGGAATTGAGAATTGTTATATCAAGAACCTCAGTCAGCTACAACGTAGGATCAGGCACATATATGCATCGGCCCCACAGTTTGTACACCTACGCCATTGTGACCGATAATAAACTATATATCACATGGAGTCTACAATCATTGGTTAAAATAATCACACAGACTCCAACCAAGTAGTCTGCATATACCAACATGGCTCACATTAGATGTTAGTGACTAATCAGACTTCCAAGTGAAGTGGTCGATGCGTTCGACTACTTTACTCTCTTTCCTTAGTTCAGGTGTTGATGCAGACCAGTCCTGAAGCAACAACTTGCTTTTGGAGGGAGAGAAAGGCATCCAAAACATCCTGGCACTGTTGTTCAGTGCTTCCGAAACACTCTGTAAAAGACTCCTACACTAATCATCATATGCTCACTATTGACTAGTTTCAATATACATTTCATGGTGTTCTAGTGGGAATCCATGATCGTTGGAGTCCAATCCGTGTATGAAGGGTGTGCGACAGTTAACCACCTCAGACAATAGATGAAGACTTGACAAAAGCCACTGATCGATTGAAGTTAGACATTAACACTCTTTCATACCGGCTCAATGGTCTAGATGTCAAACGTTGACGCACGAGATCGTAAGTTCTGCATTCAAGTTCCACATGTTTTGTCGTGGATACACACTGCTGAGAAATTTCATACTAGGACAAGACGGCCATCTATTGCTTCCAAGATTTCAATAATGGTTTTAAGATATTCTTCAAAATTAATATTATTATTATTACTATCATTACATTTAAAAGTATTTACTGGATAAAAGAACACCTCAAATTCTATACTCATAACCACTGTTCCATACAAAATAATCCCACGACCAATCACATATGTTCAACCATTTTCTTTATTATAGAGAATCCTAACAGAAGTAGTCGGTTATTCCTTGAACTATTCATTAATGATGGATACTTCAACAAATGAACTGATCATTGTACTGAAATATGATCATTTATTGATTATATCAACATATACAAGAACAGTATATAATTCATTTTTATTTATAAACGGTTTATATTACAGGTATTGATACTTGTTACAGTACTAATAGGAGTTATGTTACTTGTCATAATCATATCATGCCAACTGTAAGCTACTTGTTGAATAATAATATCAATCTTTCAGAAAATCATTAATAATACAGTTTGCTGCATACTACTTGATTGTTGTCGGTATATTGCTGTATGTTGACTAGAATCCTTTTTATGTTACTTATAATCTTTTCATAACCTGAATCAACTACGACTTATAAGTAAACAACCTATTATGGTGGAGAAGATTTAAAGATCAGGTGGATGATTATGTCAGAGTTTTGTTCTCTGAGCTGGATGATTTAGACGTTCTTCTTTATTTATTCACTTAAGCACATAAGCATTGGTACAATGAGGCACCAAATAGGTATGCACCACATAAATCACTCGATTTGCACGACGGCTGGAATACTGCTCGTGTGCCTAAACCAAAGTGGGAGATTTTCTTAGCGGGCCATCCAGTAATAATCTATCACGCTTATCATCTCAAGATTCAGTTTAACTAAAACTAATGATATAATATATTGTTTAAAGTTGATTGTTTCTATGTCATAAATCTTCTAATTGAATGTTAGAATGAGTTCCTGAGCTCTTCTAGTAACTCCTAATCTAAAACTACACAGCAACTTGAACACGAGAGAAATGTTGCGAAATATGGAATAAACACTTTACTCCAAAGGTTCGTTTATGCACAGAAAATCAGGGGTTTTGTAGTATTTTAAATAGCCTTGGGTTTCCGAAAATTTTGGGAACTCTACTAAACATAATCGCAATATAAATGATCATCCAAAAAAGAAACTCGACACGTGACTTGTCGCTTTCTAAATGTTTATGGCAAAACTTCTATTGAATGCTGATTGAATAAGATGCTTCTCTGTATTTTAAGAGCCCTTTTCTAGCTTTTTTCAAGTTTTCTGGATCTCTCCGATACTATGATCTCAATTTTATCTGCAACTTCTATAGTAAACAAGAACATATAAGAAGGGACAACCAAATTCATTGTAACCCAACATTACAGAATATCTTGGTAAAATCTGAGAGCCATATAGTTAGTACTTCATATGCAAAATGTCAATCAATTGTCTAAGACTTTATTGTTCCTTCGTTTCCATACGAGTCATTCTCTGTTTTCGTTCCTTTTTCTTCGATCTTCTTAACCTTCTGTCTCCAGCCATTTCATTTTTGATTGATGATACATATTACTTATATCTATTGATATCAATAATCTACTCTACAGAACCTTCGACGTAATCCATGAACTATTAAATGTCTGAATAAACTAAACAACAATCATTCCTATTCATGATTACTGTATGTTTTTTTCTTAGTATTTCCAAATTTCATTAATATGCATAAAAAAACTCTTATACATGTTAATATATATATTTATTTCAATGGTTGATATCATGAGTCAATTGAAGCTAGAAAACCATGAGAAGCGGTGACCAGTGGAGTTCAACCGGGTCTTTCGTGAGATAATAAATCACTGAAGATAATGATGGATGTGTCACTCAATTTTATGGATTAGTTGAAGTTAAACATTAACAGCATTGGATGCCGGGCGGCTCAATGGTCTAGAGGTTAAGCGTTCGCCCGCGAGAGTGATAGGTCCTTGGTTCGAATTTCGCGAGGCGACATTACGGATGTGCACTACTGAGAAAACCCATACTAAAACGCGACGGCCGTCTAGTGCTTCAAGGTTTTCGGTGGTGGTGACGCTTCAATGGAATCATGGTCTCATCTATTGAAATTACCGTAATATCCCTAAAACCCTTTTGATATTGTTTATTCTTGATATGTTTTGTAGAGTTATCGCTTCAGTAATAGCATTGTTGATTGCATTTGTAAAGAAGATAAATGAAAAATATCCATTGAATGTCAGTCTTGCGATAATTTATGTAAGAAATGTTGAAAAATCATTTTACCTAGACGATAATAGTCTTTTATTTAATATTCACAAGTAAAATAAATTTATATGTCACTATAGGGTTGTGGAGGTTGTTGAGTTTAGAATGATAGCATGAACGGACTAATGTTTGATTACCATTTAAAACTTAAATGCATTAGACAGCCGTTTCGTCCTAGGATAAGATTCCTCAACAGTGCGCATCCACGATCTCACACGAAGGAATTGAACGCAGAACCTTCGGTTTCATGCGCAAACGTTGGGTTTACTTCAGGTTCATTCAATGAAATTTTACCAATACATTCTATCTCCTTATTAACCTACATTGATTCATTTTGCTTTTCTTAGTCAATATGCGTTGCTACAGTGGTTGGAATTTTGGATTTAAACTTGGATCTGAGTATTCAAATTAGTGCTTTTATAATCAACTTGACAATCTTTATACCTGCTCTATTAATTGGTGCATCAATTAAAACAAATTTAATGGATTCTTTCAAAGTTCTATTCATCATCCTTCCAGTTATTTCAGCTGTAATCATTTCAGCTATGGTTTTCATCTATTATTTTAAAGGAAATGTATGTTATTAAGTTACTGTTTTTTGTTGAAATTTGCTTCGAAATCCTTTAATAAAGTTTTATATCAAGAAAATCTAAAATCGTCGACATTCACAATTGATTGATCACTGAGTGGTGATCGATTTCATGTATTTCAAATCCTTCTTAGTTCAGATCGAATGATTTCGACCAAGTTGTAATTTGATCACTAGTCTAGATAATTCGACGTTGCATGCATTGTGCTGAGATAATATGGTGGTTTGAGTTAGTCAATAGGGAACCCTGGACTCGGTATTTGGCACTCGCCAGCAAATTATACACACGGATTCGATCCTATGTCACCCAGCTTTATAGTCAGAGACGTTATCACGAGGCTGACCGGGCCGCAACTGACTGAGATGTATTTGCAATTGATTGATCACTGAGTGTTGGTCAATGTCCAGGGTTCAAGATTTTCTGTTGACTACCTCCAACCATGACTTTAAGGTCGACATTATATCATTGATAATATGCAGTTTATGAACGTAATAGATTTTGCATATTATCACACTTGAATCCGTGAGTCAATGTGAACTAGATCATTATTGAAGACCCTGAAAGCATTGGAAGGTTGTTTCATCTTAGTATGAGACTTCTCAAAAGTGTGTATCTATGATTCCGTACACAAGACAATGAGTTCTTGCTTGATGTTTACATATACTCAATCTTTGACACTGAAGTTTTGAAAACAATTAAAAGCTATAAATAGTAAATTAGATTTACATCAAATGTTAAATTACTCATATATATATTGAGGGAATTATATGTTGATATAGCTAACAGCTTGTAGTGCTGTGTACTCTACTTATGTCCGTCAATATAAGTAGTATATAACACCAGTCAGAAGTGAAATGCCTGGCATTAGAAGGTTGAGATGATCTAACTGAATAGAACAGGACTGTAAACGGAGAGTAATTATAATGAAAATAGGAATAAAAGAGGAATGAATTTTGTAAGAGACAGTTGATGGAAGATGTGCAAATGAAGTACTTAATGTCTGGTTTTCATATTTTATGAAGACATTCTAGAATTTGTATTCAATAATAAATTGGTTATCCCTACCAAATCTTCGTCCAGTTCAACAGTACTGGAGGTTTTGTGTAACATAATTAAGTACTTGATCATTTAGATAGGCGAGAAAGATTTTGTCAATTTCCCAAAAGAGCTGACTGATCAAAAGTAGTTTTAACACTTTATTAAATTCACCAGTTTTTAGGTACTTGCAAATTCTCTGATTGAACGCTTGAATCAATTTCCTAAGCTCTTTTGGCAGGAGTGTTGTTTACGAGATCTACACGACACAACTTGAAAATGAAATAAAAGGCAACAAATATAGAAAGAATGCTCCACTTCAAAGTTGGTTTGCGTACAGGAAATTGGAATTCTGAAAAGTTTTGCAGCCCTACTAAACATAGTACCAGGATATGTAATTATCTAAATAAAAGTGTGACAGATGACTCATTCTAAGGACAATCTGGGCCTTTTTCACGGAATATTCAGGATCTTTCCAACAAGTACACTGATAAATTAAACTATACATTCATGTTTACTCACTGTTGAATTAAGAATTTGTTCACACTTTCAATTTGTTTACAGGTAAAGGTAGTAATAATTCTGTTTATATGTGCAGAAATATTACCATTTATTGTAAGTTGAATACACTTGCATTTCACTCATTTAAAGTATAATTACTTTCTAGTGAATGTGATCTAATTTATCATTCAGATTTAGAAAACTGTTCACTTTCCGAACGGTACTCAAGATAGATTATTAAGGAAGTAAATCGTTGAACGGATTTGAATAATTAGTTATTGTATTTTATTTCTGCGCAGGTTGATTATCATCTTACCATTTTGATCCATTTCTCTATTAGTTTTTTTGAGAGCAACTGATCAGGCTTTTATTGGCATATGTGCATCATAGAGTTGATGTTCACTCCAGGACTCAAACAACTAAACGCCATCTCGTTATTCACTTAGCTACTGAATCCTGAATGCCAGCTGCTGCTTGTGCAATGTGGTCCCAAATAGGAAGAAACACACGTCCTGGATTCCACTTCTAGCCACTATCTATCTTTGCTTACAATGCTTTTTAATTAAGGTTATATCAAGGTAGTTCGCAGAGGATGCATATATGCTAACACGAGAGAGACTGATCAATTACAGACCTAAACAACAATGGAAAGTTTTAAGCAAACAATATCAAGTGAATTCAAACTTGACCTCATTGCACAAGGAGACGACTATCGAGGCTCAGCAGATAAGTGGACAACATAGGTGACGTTTTAACCGGACAGTAATGGGTGCGAGACCCCATATGAGCATCAACCCTGAGATAAAGATAAATCCAAATGATGAGTTCCAAATAGGAACTGAACGTACGTCCTTGATTTCACCACTAACAACCGTCTAACTTTGCTTTTAAGGCTTCTAGTTCAATCACTTCATACTTATGTATGAAACTCTGTTCACCGATGTCATCAGTTAGTTCACTCCATTCATGTAATCATTATAACCATATTATATGAATTCTATTTCTTTTATAGACGACAATATTTTTCAGTCATTTCACTGTTGGAACATTACGATACCGATTATTTTATCCAAATTATACTTTGGCAGCATTATTATTGTATATTATGTTTTCAATTGCCTTGCCAATCACTGATGTTCTGGTTTATACCATAAGGAATAATTGGAATGTAACACATTCAACTGGATTGTTACTTGATAATGATAAAATCTTATAGTAACACTTCATTACAGACTATAAAACTTGTTTACTTATTAACTGTCTTAAATATATGATAATACATATTATTCAAGAGAACATATTGTATTAGATCAATGACTTGGAGAATAAAGATGAAGATAGAATTTGAATTGTCAAATATTCTGATTTGTGTGTAGTGGCTTTGCTTTGCTAATTAACCACTCTCGTAATCGTTATTATATAGACCTCAATAGTGTTTGAAATCAGGACGCAAAGAGGTGAGACGACCTTTAAGCAACACTAAAAAGACCTTGAGAATGTCCACCCTACATACTACGGCTAAATGATGATCATAAACCGGTGTGTGAGGAATCAGAACTACTATTTACATTTGATAGCAAGGGTTAAGAATCAGATATATGTTTTCACAACGAACTAACATCAACTATAATGCACAATTTCTATTTAGTTTCTATTTAGGTTATCGTAAACCTGATTGGTTCGTCTATAAATTATAGTCTTGCCGGCGACGAGAATCAACACCTGTAGTAGTTTATTTAGAGATCACAAAACTACAAGCACATCGAGAGTACTTGAAGCGGAGAGGCGAATGAGTATACGCGAGCAGCTTCATAGACATATTTATGGTCAAATTGTATAAAGGCAGAAGGAAGGCAAGGCAAGGCTAGGACTAATGAAAAGACGTGAGTACACATATACATAAAGAGGACGATGAATCATCGAGTGATATTTAAGAAATCGACATTTTAACAAGGTTGTTTTCTAAAGGATAAGGTTGCCGATCTTATGCCTAACTCTTTTCCTTTATCTGAGCATGAAACCAACAACAGATCTAGAAGAGCTACAAGTTGAGCCAATGAAGATGTAGTTAATGCTTCATCTAATAAATAACAGAATTGAATGTGTGGACGCTAATTTATGTTCAATAACATTAAGTGAAGTATGTGAACTAATGGAGTGATTAAATTGCATTAAAATTTACTCAAACGATTGTAAAGCTATATTGAATAAGTGTTTACAGGCCACACCACCTAAACAATACACTCGACATTATCCCTGCACTAGCATCCATAGAACTTCTACTTTTCCGCATGTCCTTTGACAGAAATGAAAAATGTAGTGAATGAGAAATTAGGTGGGTAAGGTAGGAATATCCCTAGTTCTAGGCACAATTCTCACAGCTTCAATGTTCTCTGAATCTGATCGTTGTCGTCTTTAATGGTTACTAGCAGATCTTAGGAGCCGAACCTAGCATTCAAACAACATGACATATCATATAGTTTAACTCAGAATCACAGAATATCTTGGTAAAATATGAAAATCATAGATTCAATACATTATTTACACATATTCCATCAGTTGTCCTTTATATGCTCCATGATTCTTCCAATTCTACTTTTATTTCAGTTCCTATCTGTTTCCTTTCTGTCTTCTTCACTTTGAATTTCTCAGTCTTCTACTGTCAGACATTCCATTTCTGATTGGTATTACACTCTAAGTATATCCGCCAGCATAAGTGGCATACACGTCAATTCTCTGCTTTCAGATTGACTAAAGAAAAATAGTAAAGATGAACTAATGTACTTTCAAGAAAATGAATTCTCCGAAACCGTTTGCTAAACAGAACTCAAATATAATAAATGAATCATTTTGACATTTTAGTTTCGTAAGGGGTTTTGTGGATATAAATCATGATATGCTCACTAGTGACGATCTCCAAGAGGTATCTCCCAAAGTCTTAGCGAGAGTCCGTGACTAGTGAAGTTGTGAAAGTGTCGTTCAATTTTGTGGATTACTTGAAATTTGACATTACCACAATTAAATTCTGGTCGGCTCAGTGATCTAGAGGTTAAGCGTTTGCTTGAAACTGTATTCCGCTGCTAGACATTATCCATCTTAAGGCTATATCGATGCAATCCATACAGGATGTACATTTTGTTATATCCCGATAACAATAATGAATGATAAATTTTGGGATCCATTTATGGGTCAATACTATGAGTATATTTTTATCGTATAATTGTTATGTAACTAAACTATTCATATTCATGTTGCTCGTGTTATAAGCTTTAATTTGACTCATAGACTATTACTATACGTTCTATCATTCTTGAATTATGCCCTGTCTATTAGTCACTGTCTCCCACATTCACAGCCCCATTTAGCCAAATCTTGTACAAATGTTGTTTCATATTTTATGTTACGTTGTGATCTGTCTGATTGATATGTAAACCGAGTATGTTTGAAATAAACGATTCATATTGCAGAGGCTGAGATTGGTGTTCTAGACTCAACTGGCTGGGTTAAGCAGAAAGCAGAACCAATCAGGACCCTAGGCTACTCGCACGTGTTTCATGCGTCAGTGGTTCGGTCATTAGTTTGCTGCTCTCTGATTAGCGGTAAAGTTGCGTTATACAATGAACAGAGCACAAAGGTTCACAAGTTATAACACATATATGTCAACAATAGACTTATCAGTTGCAGTCTCAAACAACATCTAGAGAGAAATATATTGGTTTCTTAATCAAAGTGTCGTTCATTTCAAAGGATTTGTTTGTTTGTTTGTTTGCCTGTTTTTAATATCAAATACAATGTCCTTTGGATTCATTCATGTCTGAGTAAACAGTTAGTTAAGCAAAACGTCACAAGTAGTATTTTTTTAATCACTCAAGTGTTTTAGTGAAGTTAATATAAACAACTTTTTGCATCAGGTACATTATATTATACATTGAAGTTTTACGAAACACAGGTAAGCTATTATTAATATTATAATGTGATTCATGTTAAACTATCATTGGAAACCTGTTAGCACTGGACGACTGTTCCATTCCAATACCATAGGACTCCTGCATGCCGGACTCAAACCCAAGAAATTCAGTGTGAAGCTAATGTTTCACATTGTTCATTGTAATTATGATATCTATTGTAAACTGATATTTAATTCAAAACCAATTCTGATAAATTTGAGTTGTTCCAATAAAGCTCTATGTAATACGTAATCAGGATATCAATATTTTTTATGATAAAAACAATACTGGTCTGCATACAGTTTACATTTACATATTTAACAGTTGAATTTGTGGGTTAATTGAAACTAGACCACCATGGTAAACCCGAAAACACTGAATGGTTGTTTCGTTCAAGTATGAGACTTTTCAGCTGTGTACACCCAAGGTCTCACCTCGCGAGATCTGAACCCGGCACGTACTGGTCTCGCGGGCGAATCCTTAACCTGTAAACCAACGATGTCAATGTCGAAATTCAACTAATTCATGTAATTCAGTAACACATCCAACATTGTCTTCATCGTGTTACTACCTCACAACAGACCCAGGTTGAACTATACTGGTCACTGCTACTCACTAGAACTCCAGGGAATACTTCTTGGAACCAGTCACTCGTGAGCATATAATGATTATGATCCAAATTGAGTTTTGTGGATATTACACTGATTTAGTAGTTGAATACATGGAAAACCTTGAAGCACTAGTTCGATTTCCGTATGCAGTTTCGTGGATACGCACTTTCTACGAATCTTATACCAGAACGAAACAGCTTTCTGATACTTTCAGTTCTTCAATAGTGGTCTAATTTAGATAGACACATAAATTTAACTGTATCCAATTATATAATTCAATTTATGTTATATTCTAATTCTAGATCATCTTTATAAACATGTTAGGAATTGTTCAAATTATTCCATGCATTTACATTATAAGAAGTAAAGTTCCAAATATATCGACTTATGCAACAAAAGTAAATTTGTGGTTTT
This sequence comes from Schistosoma margrebowiei, assembly GCA_944470205.2. Taxonomy (NCBI): domain Eukaryota; kingdom Metazoa; phylum Platyhelminthes; class Trematoda; order Strigeidida; family Schistosomatidae; genus Schistosoma; species Schistosoma margrebowiei. Next base: position 3,120,058 of record OX104029.1, on the reverse strand, counting down.
GAATTAATAACAGGTTTTCATAATTCTTTACATTCAACTACTTATTACACTATTTATCATGATACTTTTCTTGCTACCGTAAGTTAATGAATCAATAACAATCTTAATTCTATTTTTAGTCATGTAAAAGGACTTGTAGGAAGTTTAATGGTACAATCAACTGTTACTGATGTATTAGTGTACGTTATTCAACTTAATTTCTATGTTATTTATAATCTCAATAGTTGAGATCATGAATCAATTGAACTTAGACTTCAAGAGTGTCATAACTTGTGACCGCTGATTAGAGACCAGTGACTTATCAATCGAATCAATGACACGTAAACCCTTATGAGCAGCCTAGAGTTTTGATTAACCCTGTTTTCCGCCTAGCCCAGCCGGTTAAATCCAGAATAACAATCCGAGCCTCTGTGACATAAATCATTATATTTCAAACATACTGAGTTTATATACCAGTCAAACAGATAACAACGTAGTACAAAATTTAAAATAACATTTGTACAAGATTTGGCTAAATGTGGCCGTGAATGTGGGAGATAGTGACTAATAGAAAGGACAAAATTCAAGAATGGTAAAACGTATAATAATGGTTCATAGGTCAAAATAAAGCTCATAATAAGAGAAACATGAATATGAATAGTTTAGTTATTTAATAATTGTATGATAAAAATTTACGTTTAGTATTGGTCCATAAATGGATCCCAAAGTTACCATTCATTATGTTTATCGGGATCTAACAAAGAGGTACTTCCCGGAGTACAAATAAGAAACAGCCACCAGTGGAGTTCAACCAGGCCTGTTGTGAGATAGTAACTCACTGAAAATAATGGTGGATGTGTGGCTCAATTTCGTGGATTAATTGAAGTTAGACATTACCACTCTTGGATGTCGACCGGCTCAGTAGTCTAGAGGTTAAGTGTTCATGAGTGAGACCGATAGGGGTTGAATTCAAATCTCGCGAGGTGGTATCGTGGTTGCACACTGTTGAAGTGTCCCTTACCAGGATAAAACGATCGTGCAGTTTTCCAGGTTTCTAACGGTGACTTAATTTTTAATTGACTCATGATCTCAAATAATTGAATTACTATAATATCCACAAAATCCCATTCCCATATCTATAAACCGTTGGTTTCAATAATTTTATACTAAATTTCAACCAATGAAATCAATCTATTGAGAGAAGAGAATTTTCTGGACGAACTAATCAGATATACCATAACAAGTTTTGGACTTTGGAGCGAAATTTATTCAACCATTTGATTGGTATTTTAACTGATATCATAGTCTGTGATGAAAAACCTGAATTCTAATTCTTAACCTTAACCATCAACTGCAAATCATAATCCTTATTCCTCAAAATGCTTCATAAATATCATTCAAACAAAAAAAAGTAGGAAGGCACTCTTAAGAACACTTTGACATCACTAAACTGTCGTATATATATATTATAGCTTTAACAATTTTCTTAACTACGATGTTATTTACTCATTTGTATTTGTGGAACAGATCCCTAACTGAATTACTTACATCGTAGCAAAGTTAATTACACGGTTATTAAGGAAACTGAAATATTAGGTCACATCTTGAATGATGAACAACTAAGAATTATGATTATAATGATTTAACAGGTGAATACATGACTCAATCAAAGCTGGACCACCATGTAAGACCTGGAATAATTGGACGGCCGACTTGTTCTGACATATGACTCCTCAACAGCGCGCATACACGTTCCCGTACTCGTGATCCAAATTTAGAGCCTATCGGTCTCACGCGCGAACGCTTCACCTCCAGACCACTAAAACAGCATCCAACAGAGTTAATGTCTAACTTCAACAAACAACATTTCCTTCAAAATAATTTATGAACTGAACAAGCATCATTTCTACATGGCCTATCTAACTATCGTATTTTCATCCGTAACCCTTTCATTTTTACTGTGTTAGGATATTCAAATCTTATTACATTCATTTGTAGATCATAAATAGATACTTCACTGTGTATAGATGCATATTTTCTTTTCTCTACTTTATAGCTTCATTGCAGTTGTGACAGCATTATCGATCGCATTTGTGAAGGAAATAAGTGATACATTCCCATTGAATGTTATTACTTTGTTTATTTATGTAAGAATATTGAATTGAATTGATGAGTTATGTTCTAATATAACTAGGCAACATGATTGTTCAATGTATTAAGCAAGTTTATATTGTTTACAGTAACTTGATGGATTATATAATGAACGTTTTTCAATGATTGATCTAAAACAGTAATACAGACTAAATGTTTTGTTACTAATTAGTGCTGTCATGCAAATATTAAAACCTTTCTGTGTATAAACCAATCAAATTGAATCTCTGAACGATTCCTAGTGTCAGTTATTACGTTAAGTTCATTTAACTTATTCTATCCTCTCGATAATTCGTTTCATCTTAGTGTGAGACACCTTGTGTATGCGTATTGCTGAGATGTCCCACATTAGGACGAAACGGTCGTCCAGTGTTTCCAGCTTTTCACTGCTGGTCTAACACTGATAGATCCACGATCCCAATCAAAAAAGTATAACGTAACTTAAGATTATGCATTTTGCAGTAGATAGTTTGAAGACGTCTCAATCATAAATTTCATAGCATTTTACACACTGAAAAACATTTGCATTGGAATTTGTCTACGTTAATTGCTGCATTATTCGTCAACTCTTCAGCTGGTATTTTTACGGAAGTCCTCTAGAAAAATCAATGAACCAACTTATGTCAATTGACCTTCATGTAGAAGCACAGGTCGCCTACCAACAATCTTCAACCAAATCTGTCCTGAGCAATTCTTTCCAGTTGTTTCCAGTTGTTATTCATCCTGACCATGTCTGCTACAAGTTTTCGTGTCAGTATGTTCTTTGGCCTTCCTCTTTTCTGTTTTCGTTTAAGATTCCAAGTTAGTGCTTACCTCGTGATACAGTTCGATGATTTTCACTATGTGTATCCTACTCACTTCCAACGTCTTTCCCCAATATCCATTTGAGCTACAAACTGTTTTGTTTCCTCCCACACAAGTCGGCTGTTGCTGATGTTTTCCGTTCAACAGACATTGAGTATCTTGTGTGAACAATCGTTTATTAATACACGAAGTAATGGTTAGGAGGACAAACGTTTATTATCTTATTAGAAATCTGAAGCGACTAAATCATGGATGGATAAATATTATATCATCAAACTTCTGAATACATTTTTGTTTAATGGTGCACATCGTCCATTTTATAATTTCAGACGATAACGTTAGCTACAGCTATTGAAATATTGGATATATGGGTTGGTATGGTTGCTAAATTTGGTGCTTTTGGAATCAGTCTAATATTATTTACATCGGCATTACTTATTGGTGCAGCTATGAAAACAAGATTAGCAGATTATTTAACGGCTATTCTAATACTGTTTATAATCGCTGCTATTTTAATTGCTGTAGCAGTATATTTAATCACAATTTTTAAACACGCGGTATGTCAATAAGCATAATTCATTCATTTACAAATTACAATATTTCGATTTTGCAGTATTCTTTGTGAGATACTCAGGTGTAGTTTAACGTTACTGTATACTATGTATATTTTCACAATAAGTACATACCGGTCAGATACTGTTTAGTATTAAGACACCTAACTGACGAGTGCCATATAGCACGAAACTTGAGTCCACAGTTTCCTGTCGACTAACTCCAACCACCATCTTATCACAACATAATGCACACAATGTCGAGTCACCTAGACTCATGACCACATTGCAACTTTGTCGATAGGATTCGACCTGCAGTAAGAAGGACCTAGTTAACATGACATTGATCACCACCCAGCAATCAATAAATTGTATATACATTTCAGCCTAACAAGAGGTCATTTGCGACCTGGATAACCCAGTGGTAACGCTGCTGAGATTTTTATGTTGGATCCGATGATATCATTCACTCTTATAGTAATTTAGAAAATGAACTTATATTTGTCATCAAATTTGGATAATTGAGATCCCGGAAAATATTTATCGTCATTCTTTCAAATCAGTAACCAGAATCTTAGCCGACGGACCGTAATTTATGGACGAATCAATCAGGTTCGAAATTCAACAATCTCAGCAGTGACTAGCATTTAGAAAAATTTCCGGGGCTTCAGTAAGGAAATTAGACATAATACGTGTCGGGTGTAAGAAAGTAACCAATCAAATATAATTGCGCAATGTCGTAGATTGATTGGAGTTAGATATTAACACTGTTGGATGCCAACACATTGGCTGATGATTCAGCGATGCGCATCTACGAACTTTACAACCGAGATTCGAGTTCGGGACCTTCATTACGACGCACTAATGCTTAACATCTTGACTTGAGTGTTTGAGAGGTTTAGTATACGTGACCTCAGTAACATTGTTTACCTCATTTAATCCAGTCATGTTTTCATAATATTCGATTTATATACAACTTCCGTTAGTTAAATACAAACTCATCAATATTTCTAATTCATTTTCAGTCAGCAGCGATCACATTCTACATACTTACAGATATATTGCTATTTGTTGTGAGTTAAAGTCATCTATATTTCATTTATTTAAAGTAAATTTGTAGTGGTTGGCACTATGTCAAGCCCACATAACTTATTTTAGTTCACGGACGGACCAATTTATTCATTCTTCCTGAGTCATATTTTGAACCTTGGTAATTACTCACTTCGCCTTGCCTTGCTCAGCTCTTTGCCTAGACTCGCTGTGTGAGTCGCTTCACTCGACTTCTTTATTGCATATCATTTTGTTTCGCTTCAATATTCGATCGGCAATTTTACAAATACACATATTCAAAACTTCATTCTCGTATATGACTTATTTTAATTCCCTTATTCACTAACGCCAGTTAAGTCGATCATTAAGTATGAGGATTCGCTATATGTATAAGTCGATAACGATCATTCGTACGATTCGAATGGAGTCAGATATTCAATGCGCCAATAAACATTTACTCTCTTGATGTTTTACAGATCATCTTATCATTCGCATTTTCCAAGGATCTGTTCGATGGAGTTTCATCGCCTTATTACAATAGCTGGTGAATGTGACCTGAAAATTTTGTTCACATAAATGAAATCGAGTTTCGTTTGACATATTACACCTTAAAGTGAAACATTTTCCAGTATGAGATTCTGGAGATTGTTACGTATTTGACAGAGTTCGTGAACTGATTGCTTTTAGACCACCATTGAAAACATGGAAGCATTAGACGGCCGTTTCGTCTAAGTATAGGTTTCCTTAACAGTCTGCACTGTCGATCTCACTCACAGTATTCTAACTCAAAACCTTCAGTCACACAACCAACGTTTAACAACTAGGCCAGTGAGCCGGCACCCAACGATGTTAGTGTCCAACTTTAATCGATCCACGAAATTGTGGAGCGATCTTATACTGTGTGCGGTTAGTAACTGCCTCATTCCAATAGGTTTGAATCCCTCGGGCTGGATCGTGGATGTCCACTGCTTAGTAGTCCTAAACTAGAACGAAACGGCCGTCCATCGCTTCCAGGTTTTCACTGATAGTCTAACATCAATCGATTCATGATCATTATTTTAATATATATTCAATGAAGATTGTTTGTTTGGTCAACCAAGGTATTCGTTATCAGATTTAATCTAACTGTTTCACTTCATTTATTTTATAGATAACAATATTTATCAGTCAAATAACAGTTGGCAAATTACAATTACGTATCTTTCGTACAGAATATACTTTGGCTGCATTATTATTATATAATATGTTTTCAGCTACATATTTAACCACTACTGGTATGGTTTGTAACATAACCAGTAATTGTAATAATTCAAATGCATCCATTTATCCATTCAACAATTTACCGGGATATATAATTTGAATTTGAAAACTTATGTATTATAAAACATAATTGATTTTCATCGTTTGTTTATTTATATCAAACTTCAAAGCATTTAACAACTCACGTACAACTGAGTTTGTTCTCATTTCATTCGGTTAAAGCCCTTTTGTTAACATATTTAGCGGACAAAGTCATCCGTAGTATAACAACTTATTGTACCTTTATTATTGTTGTGCTTGTATGTAATATGTATACTTGAACATTTGCTTACCACCTACGCATATATTCATTCTGCTAGCTTTATAATTAACTGCTTAATTGATTCGATGATTAGTTCATGGTATTGGAATCTAGTTTGATGCGTGCTTTGTCCTATTTGGGACTCGTCAGCTGGATGTACCTGAATCACAGAGTTGATATCCACTTCGGCACTCGAACCCAGTGCCTCTTGCTTCAAACACCATCGAGTTATCCGCTTGAATACTGAATCCTGATAGTCACGTCATCTCTGAGATGCAAATACATCCAGTTGACAAGCCCCAATTAGGACGAAACGCGCATCAGACTAGATTCCACTGCTAGCCATCTATATAACTTATGGACAACATTCGAACGACGCCGAGGTGAACTTGAGAGTGGACAACTACCAATTACAGCTAAATGAAGGTTACAAAGCAGTTAGAATTATAATTTACAGTTGATGGTTAGGGTTGAAAATTAGATTTAAGGTTTTCATCACGAATCGACATCGGCTATAATGCCAAAACTCTATCTCACCAAAAGCATGGATGAATTTCGTGCCCGAATTCGTTACCCGTTGTCATATATCTCATTGTTTCGTCCATAAATTACAATCTCGTCCATATTTGCTTATAATGCTAGTGACTTAAGGAAATGTCGAGGCGGTCCACACAGAATGTACATATGCCAATAAGAGAGGGAGAGATCGGTTAACTGCGGTCCTAGAAAACAATGAGAACATTCAAATAAACAACACCAAATGAATGAAATTATCTTTCAATGATATTATAAATCCTTTGAACAGTACTGCTCATTTTACATGACTTCATTCTGAGACTTGAATGGACATTTCTTGATTCTCATTGATATTTGTACACTTTCATACTTATTTACTTACTAACGTCTGTTACTCCCAATGGAGAATAGGCTGTCGACCAGCATTCTCCAACCCACTCTGTCTCCATTTCTCGGTGTAATGTGTTCTTTGGTCTCTTAGTTCTCCTTTGGCCATGAGGATTCCAAATGAGGGTCGATAAGAAATACGAAGATTATGATTACCTTAAAACAAACTGGTCATTGTATCGGTTAATTAAGCAGTAGATAGATAGATAAACTAATTTATACGTTGTCTGAAACGGTGTCTACGTAATAAACCAAATGTTTTCGGAGAAGTCACATAAAAGTCAATGAAGATTAATATTTACTTCAGTTGGCATTATGAATATGAACTGAGAACAAGAAATTATGTTGACTATTATACTGCCTGTGTCATACAAACGGATTGTACATGCTTCTATATCATCATGACTGTATTCATTTCATTCATATCAAGCTTCTTTTAAGCCATCAATACTTTAATAGTTGATTTGGTGAGTCGATTTAAGCTAGACCATCTTCTTTTATATGCTCCATGATTCTTCCAATTCTACTTTTATTTCAATTCCCATCTGTTTCCTTTCGGTATTCTTCACTTTGAACTTCTCAGTCGTCTACTGTCAGATATTCCATTTCTCACCGGTAGTACACTCTAAGTATATCTGCCAATATAAGTAGCATACACCTCGATCTTATGCTTACAGATAGACTAAAGAAAAATAATAAACATGAACTAAAGTTCTTTCAAGAAAATGAATTTCCTGAAACTGTTTACTAGACAGAAATTAAACATAATAGGTCAATCAATTTGACATTTAAGTATCGGGAGGGGTTTTGTGGATAAAAATCTACATATGCTCACTAGTGACGATCTCCAAGAGGTGTTTCCTGAAGTCCTAGTGAGATGCCGTGACCAGTGAAGTTGTGGAGGTGTCGTTCAATTTCGTGGATTGGTTGAAGTTAGACATTAACACCGTTGGATACCGGCCGGCGCAGTGGTCTACAGGTTATGCGTTCGTTTGAAAATGTATTCCGCTGCCAGCCACTATCTATCTTTGCTTAAAAAGCCTGTGACTTAAGGTTATATCGATGCAATCCGTACAGGATGCACAGATGTCAACAAGAGACTCATCAGTTGCAGTCTCAAACAACACCTGGAGAGGAAAGTATTGTTTATAAAAGACAACCAAGTAGCACAAATACCTGAGACAAATTTATAAGTAAGGTGATCGTTCAACAAAATTCAAGGGAAGACGATACAAATTCAAATAAACCTAAAGCTATCTTGCTGATAGTTGGCGAACCAATTGAGAGTCGTCATCTGGATGTACCTGCATCTCAGAGTAGATGCTCACTCCGAAACTCAAACACAGTACCGTTCGCTTCAAACACCATCGTATTATCTAATTTACTGCTGAGTTCATCCAGTATATCCAGCCGACGAGTCCCAAATAGGTCGAGATGCACATCAAATTGGATTCAACTACTAATCACTATTCATCTTGTCTCAAAAAGCTTATGACTTACGACTTTGTCGAGACAATCCGTACATGACGCACATATGCCAACAACAGATTGATCGATTGTAGTCCTAAAACAACAACAAGAAGATACAAGCAAACAAACAAAACCAAGAGAATTATATCGTTTTTGTTAATCAATTTGCCGTTATTTTCAAAGAATTTGTTTATTTATTTTAAAGATCAAATACAATGTCCTTTGTATTCAATCATATTTGAGTAGACAGTTAGTTAAGCAAAACATCACAAGTTGTATTTTTTGAAAATTTTCAATCATTCAAGTGCTTTAATGAAGTTAATATAAACAACATTTTAGATCATGTACATAATATTACACATAGACGTTTTACTAAACACAAGTGAGTTTATATTAAGATTATAAATGATCATTAAAAACCTGACAGCACTAGATGACCATTTCATCTTACTACGGTACTCTTCCGTAGTGCTCATCCACAATCCTCCATGCGGCAATCGATCCCATGACCTTCTAACTCGAGCTTTTTTCTTGACATTCTTGATTATAGTTATGATGTCTATTGTAAAATGATATTTGATTCAAAACTAATTCTGATAAATTTGAATTGTTACAATAAAGCTCTATGAAATGTGTCATCAGGATATTGATATTTTTTAATAGAAAACGACGAAATAACACTGGTTTGCATACGTTTTGCACTTACATATATAGTAGTTGAGATCATGAGTCAATTGAACTTAGACCACCATAGGAAGGCTGAAAGAGTTGAATGGCCGTCTCATCCTAGTATGAGACTCCTCAGCAGTGAGCATTCACGATTTCGCCTCGCGAGATTCCAACCTAGGACCTATCAGCCTCACGTACGAACGCTTAATCTCTAGACCACTGAGCCGGCCGGTGTTAATATACAACTTCAACCGATCTCTGAAATTGCGCCACCGTTCCTCATTGTCTTCAGTGAGTTCCCATCTGACAACAGACCCGGTTGAACTCCACTCGTAACTGCTTCTCACAAGAACACCAGGAAATGCCTTTTAAAGAACATCACTATTGATCATATGTTGAATAATATCAGAAGGGGTTTTGTGGATATCATAGTTATTCATTGATTGAGTTCGTGAGTCCATATAAGCTAGACCATCATTCAAAAACTTGGAAGCATTAGTTTCAGTCCCGTGTGTGGTTACGTGGTTACGTACTTCCTAGGAATCTCATACCAGAACGACACAGCCGTCTAATACTTCCAGATTATCAATAGTCGCATAATTTAGATAGACTCATGAATTTAATTGTATCATATTACACAATTTGATTTATTTTATATTCTAATTCTAGATAAACATGTTTGGAATTGTTCAAATTATTCTATGGATTTACAAAAGAAGAAATAAACTTTCGAATATGTCAACATATACAAAAATAGTAGATTTATGGTTTTGAATTAAAGTTATTTACTATGACAGGTTTTCATAATTCTTATCATCCAACTACTTGATACACTACTCATCATGATAATTTTCTTGCTACCGTAAGCTAATGAATCAATTATTATCTTTGTTCTTCCTTAGTTATGTAGTTCGATCTCTGGGAAACTCAGGGGTAGAATCAATTGTTTCAAGTGTATTAGTGTACGTTTTTCCAAATTTATTTCTACATTACTTATAATCTCAATAGATGAGGTCATAAGTCAATTGAAGTTAGACTTCAAGAGATATTTCCTGGATTTCAAATAAGAAGAAGCGACCAAAAGAATTCAACCTGGTCTGTTGTGAGATAGTAACTCACAGAAGACAATAATGGATGTACCGCTCAATTTCGTGAAATAATTTAAGTCAAACATGAACACCATTGGATGCTGGCTCAATGGTATAGGGGTTAAGGGTTCGTGATCGAGATCGTTAAGACATGGGTTTGGATCAACAAAATTCCCTTCTCATATTTATAATCTGTTATTTTAATAATTTTATGCTAAATTGTCACCAATTAAATCAATCCATTGAGAGAAGAAATTTTTCTGGACGAACCAATCAGATATATCATAATAAGTTTTGAATTTTGGCGCGAAATGCATTCGACTATTTGGTTGGCATTTTAACTGATGTCATAGTTCGTGATGAAAAGCCTGAATTCTAATTCTTAATCTTAACCATCAACTGCAAATCATAATCCTTATTCCTCAATTTGCTTCATAACTTTTATTTAACCCAAAAAGTATGTAGACACTCTCAAAAACACTTTGACGTCACGAAAATGTCGTATATATATTATGACTCCACCATTTTTCTTAACTATAATGTTATTTACTCATTTGTCTTTGTCGAAAAGACAAGCACACTTCAGAACACTGCTTCAGTTGACTGTTCAAAGGAGGATATTGGTCAGTTGATAGGTCAGGGTTTGAATATATGAATAACGTAAACCAGCATCACAATGATGGCAAGTGTGAGCAGTCAATATAGTCTGTTCAATAGTTTTAATTAAAAAAATTGTAAACATTGAAGAAGAATATTGTGATTTATATCCTTCTATTAATCAGTTCAACTGACATCTTGATTGGATTAACCATTGACCAAACTATTCTCAATAGTTTATTCATTGAAATGATGAGATTTATTTAGATGCTAGACTGTTAGAAATGTCTAACTCTATTTATAAATCATTTCATGAATTGATGTCGAACACTGTTTGAATGACTTTATTTCATTTGTGACAAATATCATGACTAAACGTTTGATTTGGTTTCCTAAGCTCTTCTAGTAAGTCTTAGGTCAAATCTACATGACAACATGAACACGAGAGGAAAGGTGTGAAATGTGAAAAGAATGTTTATTTCAGCGTTAGCTTGTGTTCAAATAATCAATAGTATATATAGCATTTCAGATAACATTGTGCTTCTAAAAATTCCGGAACTCTTTTAAACATGGAATGAGGATGAATACTCATCCAGTTAGAAATATTAGACGTGACTCTTCACATTCTAGATATTTCTTGGAAACGTCTATGCAATGCTGATTAGATATAGAATCTCCTAGATTATTTTATGTCTTCTTAAGTTTTTTCAGGGAATATCCTGGATCACCCTAACAATCTGGTAAGCAACATTTTTTACATAATCTTCCCTAACTGAATTACTTACATCGTAGCAAAGTTAATTACACGGTTATTAAAGAAACTGAAATATTAGGTCACATTTTGAGTGATGAACAACTAAGAATTATGATAAATCCCATTGAATGTTATTACTTTGTTTATTTATGTAAGAATATTGAATTGAATTGATGAGTTATGTTCTAATATAACTAGGCAACATGATTGTTCAATGTATGAAGCAAGTTTATATTGTTTACAGTAACTTGATGGATTATATAATGAACGTTTTTCAATGATTGATCTAAAACAGTAATACAGACTAAATGTTTTGTTACTAATTAGTGCTGTCATGCAAATATTAAAACCTTTTTGTGTATAAACCAATCAAATTGAATCTCTGAACGATTCCTAGAGTCAGTTACTACGTTAAGTTCATTTACCTTATTCTATACTCTCGATAATCCGTTTCGTCTTGGTATGAGACACCTCGTGTATGCGTATTGCTGAGAAGTCCCACATTAGAACGAAACGGTCATCCAATGTTTTCATTGCTGGTCTAACACTGATAGATTCACGATCTCAATCAAAAAAGTATAACATAACTTAAGGTTATGCGTTTTGCAGTAGATAGTTTGAAGACGTTTCAATCACAAATTTCATAGCATTTTATGCACTGAAAAACATTTGCATTGGAATTTGTCTACGTAAATTGCTGCAGTATTCGTCACCTCTTCAGTTGGTATTTTTACGGAAGTCCTCTAGAAAAATCAATGAACCAACTTATGTCAATTGACCTTCGTGTAGAAGCACAGGTCGCCTACCAACATTCTTCAACCAAATCTGCCTGAGCAATTCTTTCCAGTTGTTATTCATCCTGACCATATCTGCTACACGTTTTTATGTCAGTATGTACTATGGCCTTCCTCTTTTGTGTTTTCGTTAAGCATTCCAAGTTAGTGCTGGCCTCGTGACACAGTTCGATGATTTTCACTATGTGTATCCTATTCACTTCCAACGTCTTTCCCAATATCCTCTTGAGCTGCGAACTGTTTTCTTTCCTCTCACAGAAAGGCGGCTGTTGCTGATGTTTTACGGTATACGAGCATTGAGTATCTTGTGTGAACTATTGTTTATTAATACTCGAAATAATGGTTAGTATGACGAACGTTTATTATCTTATTAGAAACTTGAAGAACAATCCGAATCGACTAAATCACGGATTGATAAACATTATATAACTAAACCTCTAAATACATTTTTGGTTAAAGCTGTGTATCCTCCATCTCATATTTTCAGACAATCACCTTAGCTACAGCTATTGAAATGTTGGATATATTGGTTGGTATGAGTGGCAAAATTGGTGCTTTTGGAATCAGTCTAACAATATTTACATCGGCATTACTTATTGGTGCAGCTATCAAAACAAGATTAGCAGATTATTTAACGGCTATTCTAATACTGTTTATAATCGCTGCTATTTTATTTGCTGTAGCAAGTATTTTAATCACAATTTTTAAACACGCGGTATGTCAATAAGCATAATTCATTCATTTACAAATTACAATATTTCGATTTTGCAGTATTCTTTGTGAGATACTCAGGTGTAGTTTAACGTTACTGTATACTATGTATATTTTCACAATAAGTACATACCGGTCAGATACTGTTTAGTATTAAGACACCTAACTGACGAGTGCCATATAGCACGAAACTTGAGTCCACAGTTTCCTGTCGACTAACTCCAACCACCATCTTATCACAACATAGTGGACACAATGTCGAGTCACCTAGAATAGTGAGCACATTGCAACTTCGTCAATAGAAATCGAACTGCAGTAAGAAGGACGTGGTTCACATGACATCGATCACCACCCAGCGATCAATAAATTGTAGATGCATCTCAGTCCAACAAGAGGTCAGTTACGATCAGGATAGCCAAATCATAACGCTACTGATATTTTTAATTTGAATCCGATTATATCATTCAGTCCTTTAGAAAATGAACTTATATTTGTCATCAAATTTAGATAACTAGGATCCCGGAAAATATTTGTCGTCATTCTTTCAAATCAGTAACGAGAATCTTAGCCTACAGACCATAATTTATGGACGAATCAATCAGGTTTGAAATTCAACAATCTCAGTAGTGACTAGTATTAAGAAAAAATGTCCGGAGCTCCAGTAAGGCCAGTAGACATAATACGTGTCGGGTGTAAGAAAGCAACTTATCGAAGATAATTGCGCAATGTCGTAGATTGTTTGGAGTTAAATATTAACATTGATAAACATCTTGACTTGAGTGTTCTAGAGGTTTAGTATATTTGATCTCAGTAACAGTGTTTATCTCATTTAATCCAGTCATGTTTTCATAATATTCGAGTTATATACAAATCATCAATATTTTTAATTCATTTTCAGTCTGCAGCGATCACATTCTACATACTTACAGATATATTGCTATTTGTTGTGAGTTAAAGTCATCTATATTTCATTTATTTAAAGTAAATTTGTAGTGGTTGGCACTATGTCAAGCCCACATAACTTATTTTAGTTCACGGACGGACCAATTTATTCATTCTTCCTGAGTCATATTTTGAACCTTGGTAATTACTCACTTCGCCTTGCCTTGCTCAGCTCTTTGCCTAGACTCGCTGTGTGAGTCGCTTCACTCGACTTCTTTATTGCATATCATTTTGTTTCGCTTCAATATTCGATCGGCAATTTTACAAATACACATATTCAAAACTTCATTCTCGTATATGACTTATTTTAATTCCCTTATTCACTAACGCCAGTTAAGTCGATCATTAAGTATGAGGATTCGCTATATGTATAAGTCGATAACGATCATTCGTACGATTCGAATGGAGTCAGATATTCAATGCGCCAATAAACATTTACTCTCTTGATGTTTTACAGATCATCTTATCATTCGCATTTTCCAAGGATCTGTTCGATGGAGTTTCATCGCCTTATTACAATAGCTGGTGAATGTGACCTGAAAATTTTGTTCACATAAATGAAATCGAGTTTCGTTTGACATATTACACCTTAAAGTGAAACATTTTCCAGTATGAGATTCTGGAGATTGTTACGTATTTGACAGAGTTCGTGAACTGATTGCTTTTAGACCACCATTGAAAACATGGAAACATGAGACGTCCGTTTCGTCTTAGTGAAGGTTTCCTTAACAGTCTGCACTGTCGACCTCACTTACAGGATTCTAACTCAAAACCTTCAGTCACACAAACGAACGTTTCACAACTAGGCCAGTAAGCCGGAATCCGACGATGTTAGTGTCCAACTTTAATCGATCCACGAAATTGTGGAGCGATCTTATACTGTGTGCGGTTAGTAACTGCCTCATTCCAATAGGTTAGAATTCCTTCGGGCTGGATCGTGGATGTCCACTGCTTAGTAGTCCTAAACTAGAACGAAACGGCCGTCCATCACTTCCAGGTTTTCGCTAATAGTCTAACATCAATCGATTCATGATAACTATTTTAATATATATTCAATGAAGATTGTTTGTTTGGTCAACCAAGTTATTCGTTATCAGATTTAATCTAACTGTTTCACTTCATTTATTTTATAGATAACAATATTTATCAGTCAAATAACAGTTGGCAAATTACAATTACGTATCTTTCGTACAGAATATACTTTGGCTGCATTATTATTATATAATATGTTTTCAGCTACATATTTAACCACTACTGGTGTGGTTTGTAGCATAAACAGTACTTGTAATAGTTTAAATGCATTCATTCAACAATTTACCCGGATATATAATTTGAATTTGAAAACTTATGTATTATAAAACATAATTGATTTTCATCGTTTGTTTATTTATATCAAACTTCAAAGCATTTAGCAACTCACGTACAACTGAGTTTGTTCTCATTTCATTCGGTTAAAGCCCTTTCGTTAACTTATTTAGAGGACAAATTCATCCGTACTATAACAACTTATTGTACCTTTATTATTGTTGTGCTTGTATGTATTAAGTATACTTGAACAATGCTTACCGCCTACGCATATATTCACTCTGAGATGCAAGTAAATTCGATGGAGAATAGGCCATCGACCATCATTCTCAAACCCACTTTTTCCTCAGCCTTCTTTTCTAGTTCTGTCCAATTGTTATTCATTCTTCTCATATCTGTCTCCATTTCTCGGTGTAATGTGTTCTTTGTTCTGTTCCTTCTCCTTTGGCACTGCGGATTCTAATTGAGCGTTTAAACACTCATTGATTGATAAGAATTGTTAGTATTATAATTAACTTAAAACAAACTAATCATCGTATCGGCCAATTGGGCAGAATATAGATAGATAAACTAATTTGTATGTTGTCTAAAACAGTCTTTACATAATAAACTGAATGTCCGAATTATAACACTTCATCATGAAAGCCGAGATTCTTTGAAGTTCTCGAAACCGATGCCACTTCTGGCAACCACAACAACAATTTGTATAGGTACATGGAGTGTCCGGACAATGTGAAGGAATAAAAAACTACTATGGAGGACAACTGGAGAGGAATCAAAGAAGCATTAACTTTAACATATCAGTTGTAAAATTGCTTGACGTGTTTGATAATGAGAACCTTAGATGATTTGAAGAACTAGCGACGGCGTCGAAAAAAGCAGGAAATGAAGGAAATATGAAACAGCTTTACGATACAAAGAAGAAACTATAAGGGGAATACAGTAAAAGAGAGAGACCAGTCAAAGACAAAGTAAGCAAGACAATCACTAAAATTCAACAACATAAGAACGGATGGGTTGAATAATTTGAGGAACTACTGAATAGGCCGGCTCCAATGAATCCACTGTTCGCCGAATCAGCACAAATAGATAGTCCTAAAGATGTCAATCCACCAACGAAGGAAGAAATCAGATCAGCCATCTGAAAAGTCAAGGACCCATTAACATACCAGATGAAGCATTGAATTCAGACATCGAAGTAACTACAAACATGCTTCACCTTGTAATCGAGAAGATTTGGGAGGTGGAACAAGTGCCGATGGACTGGAAAGAAGGGCACCTCGTCAAGATTCCAAAGAAAGGAGATCTGTCAACACCAGGGAAGGTCTTCAACAAAGTGTTGCTGAACCGGATGAAAGACGCAGTAGACGCCCAACTTCGAGATCAACAGGCTGGATTCCGTAGGGATCGGTCGTTCACAAACCAAATTGCAACACTACGGATCGTCGTTGAACAATCAGTTGAGTGAAACTCGTCACAGTACATCAAGTTTATTCAATATGAAAAGGCAGTTGAAGGTGTGGACATGAGAACGTTATGAAAATGGCTTCTACACTATGGAGTTACTGAGATGACTGTCTACATTTTTCAGAATTCATACGACGAACTACAGTGCAAAAATAGTGTACGGAGGACAGCTGACAGATGCATTCCAAGACCTCGACATCTGAGGGAAAACATGGTATAAAACGGACAGCTCAGAACCAGTAAGACAATAAGGACTATGCAGACGACCCAGCCCTCCTATCGCACACACACGAACAAATGCAGATAAAGACAGCCAGTGTAGCAGCAGTCTCTTAATCAGTAGGCCTCAGCATACACAAGGGGAAAACCAATGTCTTCAAATATAACACAGGGAACAGCAATTCGATCACACATTGATTGCGAAACTCTGAAAGCTGTAGAATCATGCACATACCTGGGAAACATCATCGATGAACAAGGAGGATCAGATACAGACGTAAAGGCGAGGATTGGCATAGCAAGGGTCGCCTTCCTACAATTGAAGAACAAATGAAACTCAAAACAACATTCAACCAATATCAAAGTCAGAAACATGTGTTTTTCTTAGCGAGCTACACCTAGAACCTTTGACCTAAAGGTCTAATACATTAGGTAGTGAAGCGATGTGAAGAGAAGTAATTACATAGTAACCAATGATCAAAAGTTGCTTCATACACTATTTGTTCCTTCAGGATACTGGAGTCCATGTTCACCAATGGTGTGAAATTAGGGTTTTACTCCCCAATGTCGACCGTCCGTGTCCACTAACCCATTTAAAACACCGAATAATCGATTTTAATGCTCTCAATTTCGTAAAAAATACCCAACGTGCGAAAAGGAAGTGAGTGTGATTGGTTGTATACACGTGATTATGTAAGAGCATTTCGAGAGGGATGGCTGATTCGCACGATCTTCGACTGTATCTGGGCACTTGTGGGCTGTTATTGACGAATCATGAACGCGACTGCAATACTTCATTTAATATGACACACAAAACCAGATCATAAAATGAATAACATTATTTACTATATTTAGTTGTGCAAGTTGATCATATGGTAGTAGAATCGTGCATTAGGATGATGTACTTGTTGGAAGTAAACTTCTTATTCTGTTTTGCACTATTTAAAGCAGTTGTTATCAATGAAAAGCAAGAGAGCATTTGGTGATGGAGTGCGAACTCTTCTCACCCCCGACTGTACCAGGACATTTGGGGCTTCTATCTTTATATTTCACAAAATTGGTGTCTTTTTTATATTTGGAAAGATACTCATGTATTAGAGATAGCCAGTTCTTTTGATCTACTGGTTGTGCACATTATCTTCAAAATAATCGAATTGTTTAGATCAATATTATTAGCAGAGTATTACTGTTGAAGCTTAGATTTTTACTTGTCTTTACAAATGTTCTACGTTTGAGATTGTGATCAAATGAATCGAACTTTGTGGTACGAAATAAATTGTTCGATAGTAGATCGAATGAACAATCCTGACTTTAATGTTGTTGCTGTTGTAAATCCTTCTCAAGATTTGTTTTTTAATCACCGAAATCAATATCTATGTGAAACGTATTCTTTGGCTTTGAGTTCGTTGATGATTATGGAGTTGTAAGCATTGTAATGGTGTCAAATATGTAGATGAATACCTATTCTTGATCAATATTTTTCCAAAAAGGTTTAATTCTTTGCCTGTATGATATCAGAACTGTTAATCTATTGCATTCATTTATCAAGAGAGGTTTCAGTAAATTCGATTTTCCGCCAATAAGGATCCACGTGCAGAGGTTTTAGACTGATTAAATCGAACCAATTATTTGCGTTTCATATGGGTTATTCATTAAGATGCCTATTTATTATATAACACTACAAGTCTCGATCAATCAGAACTTCATCTCAACTTACGACCAAGAATGTAAATTACAATAGTCTACAGATTAGAAAAAAAGGCAAACGGACCACCTTAAAGCATATTTAGCCATTTACCAACTTATTATCGCTGTATAGACGACACCTTCAAAGTACTAGAAAAAGAAAATGATAAAGACAATTTACTTAATACATTTAACAACGTTCATCCATCAATTATTTTTACATCAGAAGATGAACAGAACGACAGCATATTATTTCTAGATGTCGAACTAAAAAAAGGGTAGACGGAACTTTAAGAAGAGGGGTACACAAAAAGTCTGCAGCAGGACAATACACTTATTTTCATAGTGCAGTTCCAATCAGATATAAAAGGAACTTGATAAAGATCTTGACACATCGAGCTAGAATGATTTGCTCTGAAGACACCATTCAAGAAGAATTGAGTAATATTCGAAACCTACTTAGTATGAATGTGTATCGCATGAAATTCATTGACAAACATATGATGGAAAAGAAAACAAGGACGAAGATACCCACCCCCCATAAGAAGTTACTATTCATAAAACTACCATTCAAAAATGACACCATTGAAGAAATCTTGACTCAGAAACTAAGAAGATCCGTACAAAAAACATTTAATGCTGCCAGATTAAATGCCATCTTCTACAACTATCCCAAAATAAGAACAGCCAACAAAGACAGACTGCCTGAATTCGCCTAATCTATGTGTATCTATCGTTTCAACTGCTCCTCTTGAGCCAGTTATATTGAGCTTACAATTCGGCAAGTCCGTAATCGCATTACTGAACATCATCCGTCGTGGTTAAATAAAGGACAGGTAAAAGTGAATAAAAGTTCGATTATATCTCACTTGGTTGACACAGGTCATCAAGTTGAATTGAATAAAGCTTCTAAAGTTATCTACAATATCCGATCAAACTTGCCACATGGTTTACGAGTGCGCCTCTTGCACATTGCGGAAGCCATCGCAATCCATGTTCATAAACCTGACCTTTGCATTCAAAAGAGATTTGTACAACCACTTTTTTGCCCTGGCCATCAGTTTAAGATTACCTTCAAAAGAACTATTTTTCATACTTCTTCCCCTTGTTTTTTTGTTAACTTTTGTAATTTTGTTTCTGTTGCTTTTGAATTTAATAAATTCTCAACATTCATCTCTTGATTCTTACGTAACTACCATCCTATTGACCATCCGTTAAAATTCTGTTCCTTCCTTGTTTCTTACATTACGCAACGTAGCAACTTCTTGATCACTTTGAATATTATTAATCCTCTTTCTTTCAAACAATCAATATTAATTTAAATGTCATTGTGTAATTATTACGTAACTTATCTACTCCATGAGTATTATATTATTATTTTAAAACGTATATATATTAGTGTAGAGCCATGATGAAAAACTAATTTAAAAGAAATTTCTTCGCTCAATTCGTTCCTTCTAAATGTCCTAACATTCTAATTCATTAGGATATCATATCGAGTCACGTATGTAATTGGTGTTGTGTGTTTTGATCGTCAATTCCAATGCTGATACACAAAACTTTCTAATTGTTTGTCCATGGTGGTCTAGATTCAATCGACTCATGATGTCTAACATTCGAAATTTAAGAAGTAAATCCAATATCTCTGGAACGATATCATGGAAATGACATCGCAAAACTATCCTTTCTTGACAAACGTTACACTTGGAAGTGATGCAAAACTGTCATTTCATGCTTGAATAAAAAATTCTATTGGTGGCCTTATTTTGACTTAAATAAAACTTACTGACCAAATATAATGTGTATATATTGTACTGAATCTCTTCAAAAATTATCAAGATTTTAAATTTGTACTATGGTTCCACTTTATAAGTGCATTTGAAGCTTCCATCTTGAAAAATGTTACACTTGGAAGTGATGCAAAACTGTCATTTGATCTCTACTAATTAGCATCACAATATATATGTAGTTTGATAAGCATGATGATTTCATGAAATTGTCACGTGAAAAGTGATAACAATCCTACTAATTTCGTTTGAAATTCACAGAACACAGATCTATATATCAGAGCACTGAACTTAGTCAGAGTAATTGTTGCATGTGCTGAGTTTGAGAGAGTTCTTTAAATTCAATTGAATAGTTGGATTTAGGTACCGATTGTTTAGCAACAAATGAGTTTACAGTTTTAACTAAATCATAGAATATTCATAGTGTTTAGTGACGAACTGATTTTAGACCACTGTTTAAAATGAGGAAGCAGTATACAGTTATGAATTTTAATATGACGACCTCCGGATGTGCAGATTCACAAGGACGAGATGGGGAAGCGGACTCAATATTTTGAGCGCTTAATGTAGTTTACCTTGAATCCATTTCGGTACGCTGTTTCGATATTTCGATAGGATGTTTTTAGAGATACTATATTTGATTGAATAGTACACCACTAAATGATGATAGTGACAATTAAATATGTGATGGGATACCACAAAGTAAATATTGGTCAAACATTTAGTTTCAAAGTTGACTAGATCAGAATGATTTTCATCATATCAGTCAACTATTGGATTGGAATTCGCGATTGCTTTTTCTTTAGCACAACTGTACTCAAGTGAATGGAGAATATCTTTTTGAAGTAGACTAATTATCATTCTCTGTGTGTCTATTCAGTCATTTCTAATTGCCGATAAATACGATTTGGGTTGTGAAGATAACATACACTATTATGTTTCGTGCTACTTACGTCAACATAGGTAGTATATAACAAGTGAGGAGTAGAATGTCTGGGAGCAGAAGGTCGAGAAGATAATTGAGTTAAGAGCGGGAACAATGAAGTCTGAGACAGTTGGTTGACATTTTGCAAAAGAAGTGTTTACTGTATGGTTGTCAGATTTCACTAAGACGTTCGGTAATTGTGTATTCAAACACTTGTGTTCTCGTTCACTACATTATTTCTTGTGCAGTCTAGTGAATGTGTAGATGAATAGAATAACAGACATCTAAGTCTTATGAAATGGAACGAACACTTTTCGTATCTGGACACAAAACGATTCAAATAATAATTAACAAACAATGATGTTTGCGCTTTCTGTATCATTTTGATTATGTTTGTTATATTGAGTTTATAATTGATTGTTACCATATAAATGAACCTTGATCAGATATATGAGTATGAATTAATGTGAGCAATTCAAAGCTGATCAAACCTCAATAGATAATATGAATGAACAAAATATTCATTAGAAATCTATCCAATTATTGGTGGGTATTTTAGATCTTCCTTAGAAATTGAAATCAGTTCGTTCAACGTCGTCGTTACAGGTAAGCTACAGTCATCAGTGTCATTAATGTATGAATTTTTTGTCCTTAGTTTTTTTTATTCCACTAATTCCAATCCTATACATATTGAAATGTGAAATATGAAGTTTGTTTCCAAACAACATTGAGATTCAAGTAAACTTCATTTGAAGGAAATCTGTTTCTAAATGATATATATAAGCTTGAATAAATCTTGTGAAGAGTTGACTAGAGAAAACTAATCTGGTTTTCAACTTTGACATGGTTGTATAGACCAGATGTTCACACTACGTTAGGTCTCAGAACACAGACACACATTCAGACGACAAACAATGTTAGTGTCTCCTGACTTCAAGACGGCATTTGACACTTTTGATCGTGAGGTTCTTCTAGGTTTGAAGCGGTTACGATTCCACTTATTATGCAAACGGAACAAAGACTCGATGACCAAAAACAAATAGGCTAGCTGTTCAAAACGTCCAAGCTCCGCTAACTATAGGAAGAAGTTCAAGCTTGGAATGGGGTAGTATATACCACAAACAGCCAGAAACGGGTGATAATGACAAACACAAATCAAAACGAATATATATATCAGAAAACCGTCCTTGGTAAGTGTTACATAATAGTATGCTTAAAGACAACGCACCGATAGCATCTAACTTCCACCACATGTTTTATAGCAATGTTTGTTCTTGAAAGGAGTACTAATGAAGTAAATAAATCTTAAACACGATCTTCACTTGAACACAACTGGTCGAGTGAGAGCTTATGGCGAACTGTCATAAGAATTGATTCTCTGGAAAGGCGTTTATCAGGGATGTACACTATCTCCATTCTTGCCTAATTTTGTCGCTGACGTGCGATCCTCCTCCGCAGAATGTTGCTTCATTATTGGGTTGAAACGACATCTGAACTAATGATGGGGAGCGAAGTGGTTGAGAGTAACGACCGCTTCACCTATTTTAGGAGGTTTATAAGCGCTAGTGGTGTGGTGTGTGACGAAATCTCAACACGGATACAGGAGGCTCGACTAAATTTTGCCAATTTGTGTTATTTGTTGCGTAGGCGTGATATCCGTCTACCAGCCAAAGGACGCGTTTACTGTACAGCCGTTCGTTCCGTTCTACCTTATGGCTGCGAAACATGGCCGGTAAGAGAAGAGGATATTCATAAGTTACTAGTATTCCATCATATGTGTTTTCGAAACATTACTCGTATATTCTGGCACCACTTGATTATTAATACAGTTGTTAGGATACGGGTACTATATAAATATGGCACATCAATTGATGAAGTAGTGAAACTACATCAGTTAGGATGGCTTGGACACGTGTGATGTATGCCCAAACACTAACAGCCTCGATGTGCGATGTTTTATGGTGTAGGAGTAGAATAGAAGAAAGCTAAGAGCAGCAAGATCAAAACATGGGACAGATTCAAGAAATCATTGACTAGTGGACTGAGCCATGTTGGTAGGTGTGAACTACTTGGTTGAGATCCGCCAAACGATAGCAACCGATGGTTAGAAACCTTAAATGCCACGGTTTAAAATCATTTGCAATGGCGCAGATGCATCTACTCTTTGTGTTCGCTCAAATCCTATTCTTCTGAATACTTCATGTCCGTTTCTTTTTTCTCCTTCCAGATGTATTTCAGTGGATTATACTCATTGAATAACATCTTCAAACCCTAATGTTTCCGATTATTGTTTATGCACTTACAATTATTAGCACTATGGAATTTGAATCGACATCGTATATCTGTTCCAATGTGATATGACAACTTCAACTGATGTACATACGTACGAAGTTCTACGTTGTTGTTGACTGACCGTCGGACTGAAATGATATATTGATTGAAGTGTTGAATTATCATCAGTAGCGATTGGTTACCAACGCTTTTCTATCGACTTTCATCTTTACACGATTATTATTGGTAAAAATGTCTGTCTAACTGGACTATTGGACGAATAGTGTATCATATCAAGCTCAGTACTCAAATCATGATTAATGGTAGTCTATGGAAGGGTACAAGAAAAAAGATCACACGGACACAGTGAGAGAGAAAATAATAATCACTTCAAGTCAATGTGCTGCTCAACTTACAATTTCGGTAATACGATTAAATATTAGTAGATAAAATTTCGATTATTTCAAGTACAATGATTAACAAAACAATATTGGCAGTTGTCATTTGCATGAACGAGAGATAGTGAGAGAAAGTGGATTAGTTTAGTTTTCTTCTAATCACCTTATTACATGTTTCCAAATGTTCGAATAGTCAGTGATTGTTGACCAGAGACAATGACGCATGAACCAGTCTGAACAGTCCAGAATCAATCATCGAGATAGTAGCCTCTCACCTAATACAGACAGTTTAGTCTAGGACACCAATATAACCCTCCGCGATATGAATCATGTATTTGAGACATATGCAAACCTCATCATATCATAAAATAAAAGTTATTCAAAATCAAGACAAAAGCGGCTGTGAGTGTGAGAGAGTGCAACTAATAGAATGAGAATAACTCGGGCATAGTAAATTGTTTAATGATAGCCAATAAGTCAAATGGAAACTTTTAATGAAGGGAATATGAATATATATATGTATATAGTATAGTTAACTTATGTGTGGACATTCCACGGTTGAACTCGCGGAAGCCGTGAGAAGCTCAGAATGAGCCGAAGATATCCCACCTAATCCTTTTTAAAAAAAATATTCCTGATTCACTACGTGTAGCTTCCCTATTGGACAATGCTAATAACCTCCTGTTTGCAGATTGGAGGACTACAATGATGATTTGGTTTTTCCTGAAAACTATGAATACCTGACAATTGTGTACCATAATTGACACTATTTAGAATAACATTCCTTTCACTTGATTTCTGATCTAAATAATAGTTTACTTGGTGATTCCTTATCATGTATACTGACGATACTAATTCAGATAAGCGTGAGTAATTTGTTGATCATCTGATAGTTCAAATTTCTATTGAGTAATCATAATTCATTTGACTGAATTTCTGAATGTTGCTTCTATTCAATCAAACAGATATAATATCAGTATGGAATTGTAGAGATTAAGCATTCTCACGTGTGACCGAATATCCGAGGTTCGAATCTCACGAGCTGGATCATGGATGTGCACTACTGAAAAGTCACACAATAAGACGAAACGGCCATCCAGTACTTCCTGGTTTTCAATGTTGTCCTAACATCAATCGATTCATGATCATAATCAAAGACATATTATCAATGAATCAATTATTTATTCTGCTAATCACTTATATCATTACACTGGTTTATTGACGATGTTATTTGAATGTCACTATTTGCGTATATAAATGTGAGTGAATGTGATAGAATGAAACACTTAAATTTATTTGTGAACAAATATTCTAATTAGTTTTTAATGGGTTATTGAAACAAGTAAAAATTGTTAAGCATAAATATGAGTCATGTGATGTGTGCTACTGATGTCGAAAGGTATAAGTAGTATGCATGATCAGTCAAAAGTGAAGTACGAAGGTAATAGAACAAGAACACAGAATGAATGGTGTAGGAAGGAAAGAAAAATGAAGTCTGCGATGATTGATTGACACTTGCAGAAGGAACAGTCAGGGTGTAGTCATTCGATTATCATTTTGTAAATGAAGTATTCACTTTACTAACATGTTCTGCAATCTCATAATCAAATACATACGACTGTCTCAATGAGTAAGAAAATCATACTTTTGACGCTTCGTGACAATGTAAGCTACCTCTTCAGAGTAAACAAATAAACGAATTTACTTTGGAGTTTCATTCATGTAATTAACATTTTTGACATAAATTTCTTGAATATAATCCAACCACTAATATGACTGTAGATAGTATAGTGGTGAACGAGAATGCCATGGGTGACAATCAATAGTATTTGAATACTAAATTACAGAACAACTCAGTAAAATGTGAGAACCATACAGTAAATACCTAATATGCAAAATGTCAATCAACCATCACCGATTTGACTGTTCTTCCGTTTCCACACCAATCACTCCTCGTTCTCTTCTATTAAAACTTCTTAACCCTCTTTCTCTAGGCATATCAGTTTTGATTGGTGATACATACTATTTCTATCTGTCGACATCAGTAGCATAAACCACACTCACCTTCACTCGTTTTCTCTTTGAATATAGCATATTCAGTGTTAAATCACATTTATGCTGAAACTTTTATGTGGTAATTTATTGTTTATTCTAGGAAACCACATTGAAAGTAATGCCTGCTATGGTTGAGAACCTTGAATGGAAGAATATTGAAGGAAGCAATGTAATGAATATTATGCGACTTGATGATCCTATAATGGTTGTATCAGTATACACCAAAACAGTAGATTATACTTTATCAATAATGAAATCATTCACAATGATAGGTGCTTATACTTGCTCCAATACAAATATCAGTATAATTTGTCATCATAATGCTCTCGTCATTACAGTAAAATACCTAAGCAGTTTTAATGATAATTGTCGTTATAGTAGTAAAGCGATACATGAAATAGGCGGCGGATGGACACCATCCATTTCTGCTGGTATAATAATGTATGTTATGTCATTTTTATTTTACAAATTATTCATAATCTTCGTTGAATAATTCACTCGAATATAAGATGTCGATTCAAAACTTTGAATAATTACAGTGTCACCTGCTTACGTACTAAATCCTGTTACTCCCATTTGAGTATAGGGTGTCGACTAGCATTCTTTATCCCACTCTGTTCTGTGCCTTATTTTCTAGCTCTTGTTCATTCGTCTCGGCGTAACGTGTTCATCGATCTTCCTAAATGTATGTCCTATCCACTTCCAGCACTTCTTCCTGATCTCTTCCACTACTGGAATCTGGTTTATACTCTCCCACAGTAGGTTGTTGCTGATAGTGTTTGACCGATGTATCTGATATCTTTTACGTATATGCATGCGTAACACATGTCCTCACCATCACATCTGATGAAGTTTCAATACTTTATCAATTGCTTTGCCATCCTTACCTAGTTCCCATTTTTAAACAACTGCATTACTCACTTGGTTGTCCCAGGATATATGTGTAGGTACATATTGTGCCTAACATCGCGTTATCAAGTCTGAGTAGATAAGCGAATAACGCAATAACGTGTAAAGTGAATGATTCTTGGTTCGAGTCTCATATTGAACATCAACCCTTGTATGTAGGTACACCCAACTGATCACTCCTAAATAAGACGAAACGCGTGTCAAACTGGATTCCACTGCAAGCCACCATCCGTCTTTGCTTACAATGCTTGTGAATTAAGGCAATATCGATGCAGTGCTCACAGTATGCACACATCTTAATAAGAGAGTGATCAATTGAAATGGTAAACATCAATGGTAAGATACAAGGATACAACAATACTAAGTGAATTCAATCAACCATCGATGGTAATTAATAATAAGGCAGAATGATTAAGATACATGTATGTCAAGGACGAACTGGATAGCTTCAAATAAATTGAACATTGCAAAAAAATTGTGTTATTATTGTTACTATTATCCCAAACAATGAGTAGAAAAATCGTAATTCTGATGTTCCATCATCTAATATCAGCCACGTCTTCAGAGTCGGTAAATGAACCTGACGGAATTAACTCAAGATTATTTAGTACAAAGAACACAGTGCAGAATATATTTAGTACGGTTGAAATCACATTAGATATAAACATTCCATTTTCTAATGGTACTGACAAAAATAAGCCACTCAACCTTTAGGTTGCAGGCTTTGATTGTGGTTCCATGAGAAAACCACCTTCTTCAGTCTCGGCAGTGAGCAGTGTTACAACCCTCACACAAATCAAGTGAAATATAAGATGTATGATTATTCGGTGCCCCTTCGTACCAATATTTATGTGTTCAAATAAATAAATAGTAAGTGAACTTATTGTGTCAAATTTGAAATAGTCATTTTCGGAAAATGAATTCATATCTTCAGTAAACATTCTTATCAGCATTCATATACAATACAAGCACATATGAATGAATATGTATTCTATTAAAAATATAAAATTCTTTCTCCTTTTCAGTCTATCTGCATGGCAACAGCATTAGAAGTTTGGAATACACAGTTAGATGCTATTGTCAAACTTGTAATCTTTGGAATCAGTTTAATAATATTCACATGTGGATTACTGATTGGTGCAGGGATTAAAACAGATTTGGCGGATCACTTAATGAGTATTTTATTATCATTTTCGGTTATATCTATTGTCATTGTATTAGTCAAGGTTGTGCTGAGTTTTTGGAAACACTACAAGGTATTATAGTGAACTGAATTATTTGATTTCTGAACGATGTAATCCTGATTGAATCTAGTTTACTTTCTCAATAATGACGGATGTTCACCATCATATTCTTTGATAGTTCTAAACTCTAAAATATTCACTGTCATTCAGTTACTAAGTAACTAACATCTGTGAACATTTGAATCCTGAGTGAAATTGATCAAAAGTCCATTGCTTTATGTTAGCTGAACTTGTAAATTTGGATGATATGCGGGGTATTCGGTTGGAATGATTGATATCATATTGTGCTGTGGTTCTCTATTTTAGATAGAATACCCGTCAACTCGGTTGCGATGTCAACCAGATTATCAAAATGACAATGAACGTTGATATTGTATAAGAGTGAAGTGTTGTTTAGGAAGAGAATAAAGATGAAATCCATAAATGATTCTGTCCATTAATGGGTGAATTGCAATTTTTCATAGTTTGATATCCGCAACAGAACATGCATCTTTCTTACATATCAGGTAGTCAACTTTAAAGGATTGAGTATCTTTACTTTCGTATCCCAAGTAGATATTACTTTCATTTTCAAGAATGTTCTATGATTATCTCTCTCATATAATACTGAACGTAAATGGCCTACTTGAACACACATTTTACATACTAGAATGAATAAATAAGCCATTGACGAAATGTATCAGAACCAGAGAGCACCACAACAGCTTTCCTTTAAGTAATCAACGTTACATGTTTATACGAAATACACTAGTTAGAGGACTATGCGCTCCATAACACCCACATTATCATAGATGCTGAAAACTTGTCTGTCACATTATTCAAAGCACAACATCCATTCTATTCATCAGTAATTCATTCACAATCTTTTAAATCCGAAATGTAAGACAGACTAATAATTCAAGCTGGTATAGAACGAATTACGGCTTCAATATGTGCAGATATGTCCCACTCTCCACAAGATAAAATAAAGGTTAATCGGATTTACCGAATCCAACTGAGATAAACGTGATTAAATTGTCTTATCTACCAAATGTACACACTAACTCAATCCTATATAGTCATGTTTGAGTATTGTACAATGTAAATGTAATGTTGAATTGTTGAAATTAATTCACTGAATCATCTTCTTGTTTTCAGTATTATACGATCGGTGTTCTCATAAGTACACAAATATTAATGCTCATCGTGAGTTAAACTGATGTACATTTTTTGTTGATAGAATGATCGCTTTGAAGTAGAAGTGAACTGTTTGTCTCAAATGAATTTGACATTGCCTTATTGAGGTTTCTACTAAAAATGACTTACACATGATATGATTCAATGTGAACAGACATCGATATTCTGAGTGATATGTGATTCCGTTGAGAGATATTTATGTAGCTCAGACGATGTATGAAGTGTTGGTAAACATTCATTGACCGATAGAAGTTAGACATCTACACCGTTATAAAGCGTGTCAGTGGAATGGAGACCAAGTATTCGCGAAGAAGACCTAAGATCATAGGTTCGTATGGCGCATGTGTGATTGTGGATACGTATTGCTCAGGAGTTCAACAATAGGGCAAAACTTTTTTTCAGTGGTGGTCTGACATTATTCGTTTATTGATCTCGATCGAAATGTATGGCGTAAATACCTCACAATTTTCCGATCATCTCCGTATTCTTATTACTCTATCGTAAATTATGAAAAAAGGACCAATCGCATTAAATTTCAACATGGTCCAGCAGCCGTATGTACCTACATCGGTTCATAGTGAGACTTGAACACTGATAGCCACTAGCCTGGGAGATGGTATGACAAGCAAATGGCTTTTATGTCTCAAAAGCTAAGTAGATAACGCGATGGCGTTTGAAGCGGACGGCACTGGGTTCGAGGCCATGAGTTAACACCAAATCTGAGATTCAAGTACATCCAGTTGATGAGTGCTAAATAGGACGAAACGCGTGTTCTAGATTCCACTACAAACCACAATTCATCTTCGCTTGTAATACTTGTGAAGTAATGTAAAATCGAGGCAATCCTCACATAATGCACATATTTCACTAAAGGGAGAGACTGATCAATTACAGTTGTAAACATCAATGACAAGATTCAAGCAAACAATATTAAATGAACTTCACTTATAATTTCAGTTAAAGAACTACACTTATATCATTTTCGTTAAAATTTCTTACATAAGAAATTACACAAGAAATGTCATCACTTATTCTATTTTGGTTATCGAATTATGCATATGAAATCCAAACTTATGAATGTTTTCAGACAGTTCAATTGACGAGTCGATCTAAACTAGATCACTATTGAAAACATGGAAGCAGTGAATGGCTGTTTCGCTCTCGTATGTGGCGAGATTCGGACCTAGGACGTGTCGGTTTCTCGCTCGAACGCTTGTTCACCATTACACTAACCCGTCATTCAGCTATGTTAATTTTTAGCCTCAACAACTTCATCAAATCGCGTGACTGTCTTTCGGTGTAGGTAGATACCTGTCTTGACACGACACACATTGGCTCTACTGGTCAATAGTGATCTAATATTATTCGGTTCATCGTCGCAAACAATATATTCAATTGTACTCCAAGACATGAATACGGATTAAGATGAGAATAAAAATTGTGGTCATTGGGCAGTTTTGAGTATGTTGAGAAAGCTTTTGACAGAAGGTATTGAAAAGCTATTTAACGTTCATTACTAAAGTTATATCAATCTTAGTGTAACACTTATGTTGAAGCACTTCAATTTCTTGAACAGCTTAATTGAATTCTGCTTACAGCAGTGAAACTTAATGCTCTGGATTATTCTCGGAACACTGATGTCACATTTTATTTCACACGGAAAACGTTTTATGTGTTGAGAGAACGTTTGTTGTATTTGATGATTGTTCTAGGGTGTGAGATATTAAATCACAGAGTAAAGAGGCATACTGCTGTGTGGTGATTAATCAATCGTGACGTTTGTCTTTATTATCGATCTTTACTATGCGCCAGTAACTAAGTATATTGATATACTTGAAACATCCTAGAACAGTAGATAACTTGGTTCTGAATGAGATACACTTTATACTAGATTCACATGAGGATGATAGTAATGTTTTTACTTTGAATGTTTGTTAGAACATTTCGGTCATATCTATTTATTAATTGAATTACTCAGCCGAACGAATCTGGACTACAATAGAATACTTGAATACATTGGAAGGTTCTTTCGTCCTAATGCGGTACTCCTCAACAGGGTTCATTCACGATCCCACTTGGTGAGATTCGAACGCATGACCAATCCGTCACGCGCGCCAACGCTCAACCTCCAGACAACTGAGCCGACCACCAAACAAAGTTGTTCATTTCTAACTTCAACTAATCTATTTATTTCACCACATTATCGATTATTCTTCTCTTCACTACAAGATACCGATTAGGTGAATTCATTTTGTGATATGTTATATGTTATACATTTCTTACAACGAGTTTGTTCCCATCAGATGACGTAATTCAGTGACTACTTCAGTACTACTCCACAATCGGATACATCTGGCAAAAGGTACGCAGAGCTGTAATGTACCATGTTAGTACAATTTTTGATTACGAAGCAAGTTGACGTTCTGCATGTGGTTTGAAATAATTTGGACAATATGCCTCAACAGATGTGCCCCTAGGTGTCGTGTTCCGAAACAATCCGGAACAGGCGGATTCTGTAATGTTCTGTTTCTTACAAAATAGTCTTGATGGTTAAGCTCGAAGCATCTTTTATGGCTATTTACGTTAGTGTGAGCGTTAGGAGGGCCTGTTGCACGCAACTGGAAGGAGGTACGACTGTTATAGTAAGTGGAGGTTGTTTTTATGTGGTTGGTTGGTTCTGTAGGGTGAGGAAAGTTTTCTTCCTGAGAGTAATTACAATTGTGATCTTGGGGATAGATGAAACTTCAATTTGCCATTCGTTGATACAAACAGAGATCAAGTTGATAAACCTCTTATATCATTAATACTCTATGATAATGATACTTTTAATATGAAACTCATTTTCAGGAGATCAATCAACACTGAAGTTGCATAACATTTATTGAAATCACTTTATATACGTTACATTGTTATTCATTAGATCAAAAATAAACACATGTAATCAGTTTGCACACAAACACACATACGCTTTTAATTGATCCCATATTAAATCAACAACAAAATCGAAAAGGTTCTCTTCGATCCAGTGTTCAACTTCAATACTCTGTTATTTGGAACAAGAATATAGAACTGTATGTCTTGTTGACATTAATGATATCCGTATTGATTGATAAAGTTGAAAAGAATACGGCATATAAAAATATAGATGCCAATGAATAATTTGGATATAAGAGATTTGATTTGCCAACAGTTAGATAAATTAAAAATATTGTTACCTGTAAAATTAATAAAACATTCATAAGTATGAAGACTGTTATGATCCGATTGTTTGAAAACAAAGTCATAATTTTGTCAAAGATATCAGTATAATGTTTCTTGTTCAAATAGAGTGTTTTTTCTATTGGAATTTCAAACTCATGTGGGACGCAATTCTTTTACTGAACCCTGTTTAAATTTAAATTCAATTTATTTGTTTTATATACGTTTCAATGGAGTGATGAGAATACGGTGTTGAACTGGAAAATGTGATGTGTTCGCGTCACATATTTCGATCGAGATCATGAAACGATTGATGTTAGACCACTATTGGAAAGCTGAAGCCATTGGGAGGCCGATTCCATTTCTTATCGGAATCCTCAACAATGGTCATCAAAGATCCCGCACACAACTGCTCTTCAGAAAATTGTCCGTTATCAGGGACATTGTGTCAGATTTCTCAGTCCTTAAGTTTCATTCCATTGATCACAACTGACTTACATATTCAAAAGTAGAAAACGGAGTTTACTTCTGTTGTGACTTTAAGTTGTTGATCGATTTTTACCCTGTGCTAATTGTTGTGTCCTTGACTGAAAAATAGAGAACAGCGTATTTATCGACCGTTTCAATGACATGTGAACACGTACGAACGTAATGGACGACCTAGAGTTACGATTGGTCCCGATTCCCTGTCTATCCCAGCCAGTTGAGTCCAGAACACAAATCTCAGCCGCTGAGTTACGAATCATTGTATTTCAGACATACTCTATTTATATACTAACCAAACATACCACATCGTACCATAAAAATAAAAAACAACATTTTGTACAATATTCAACAAGCTGACAGATATTGACCAGTAGGAAATGTCCATTTAAAGTCCAAGGACACCATTGGATTTAACATGATAATTATTGGTCTATCCTTCCGCATCCACAACAACTTCCAACTGCTACATCATTCTGATCAATTATTCTACTAATATATGATCAACTTACACAAACAATTATAAAAATTAATTTAGCTCATTTCATGATCTGATTTTATGTGTTTCAATAATTTAAGTACTCAGTCTCATTTATCATTCGTCAATAACGATTACTAAATGCCCTGGTACGATTGCGAGTGAGGAGAGGTAGCTCTATATATCTCCATATGTTCTCACATGGTCACGAGTATACAGCCAACATCAGTGAAGTCCTACGCACTGTCTTTTCGTTTCAGTGGTGTTATTTACGAAATTGAGTGTACGAAAAGCGAATATCAGCTGCTTTAACCTGGTTGGTGGACAAAGGTAGTCCACCTAAGACACATTTCATAAACTGATTCAATATGTTTGTAAAGATCATATTCATTGTTCAATATGTCTATCTATGCAATTACATTACACAACGAATCGTGTAAATAAAATTCCTCATGCATGTCATAATTATTGGTAGTCTATAAAACGAGTTAATAAACAAACAGAATGAAATCAACAATAGAATTCAGTAAGCTTCTCAACTTACTGAAGATTCAATACAAGTACCGTATTCTAAACACAAGTAAGACAATATTTGTAATAATCATAAAAGTAATCACTTACATCATTCACAGTTGAAAAGTACTTCAATTGGTCTACTATCATCATGGAATAAATAACCCATTGAATAAACTATCGTAGCTTTCAAACAATTATTCATGTATTAAGACATATCTATGTATATAATATTTTCACATGCTGTTTACAACGCTACTACATGAGAAATCACCATCAGTATGTCCATATATTATTCTGAATGGGGATTATAACCTCAATATTTTGAATTAGACTAATGATTTACAGTTAAGATCAGTGTGAAGATTCCGGGATTTTTCATTATGAACTAACAACAGTTGAAGTGCGAAAACGGTATTTGGGCAAATGGATGTATAATTATTGCGTTAAAATCCAAGACTTGTTAACTTATATTTGATTAATTCGCCCATAAATGATAGTCCCGACAATTTTGCAAAATCACTTGTATATAAAAATGATTCTTTGCCTAAGTAATTTTATAGAATCTAAATCAATTGTTTATAAGATGCCAGGTATAATGTTCACATATTATATTTCCCTCTTTTACAAACAAATCATTTATCTTCTCCTTC
Source organism: Schistosoma margrebowiei (assembly GCA_944470205.2). NCBI lineage: Eukaryota > Metazoa > Platyhelminthes > Trematoda > Strigeidida > Schistosomatidae > Schistosoma > Schistosoma margrebowiei. The sequence continues at coordinate 3,085,267 of OX104029.1, read as the reverse complement.
TTTTCTCTCCTCTTCCACTTGGACTTGTTAACCATCTATCGCCATCCATTTCACTTTTCATCGACAATACAAACTAATTATATCTGTGAACATCAGTAGTATACACCGCACTCATCTTCACTCCTTCAAGTGATTTATTTGTATCAGCCTATGCTCTCGTTCACTACAGTGTGTTGAGTCATCATATTGCTCTCGTCATTAGTGTAAATTATATAACCAATAATATTATTAATCGTCTTTATGTAGTGAGATGATTGGTGAAAAGATCGAGCAATGAATACTGCACATTATTACTAGTTTGTTGCTATATGTTATGTCGTTTTTGTTTACGATTTATTCATAATCCGTGTTTGATAATTTACTTGAATTAATATCAGATGGTGATTGAATATTTTGATTAAATGTAGAGTTACCTAATTAGTTGCTTACACCTGTTATCCCTCATCGAGTCTAATAGGTCAAACCCTAGCACGCTCCACCCAAACTTGTCATGGACAATCCTCTTCAATTCTTATGAGTTGATATATATTCGTCTTATTTGAGGTGACAGCGATCTGAATCAGGTATTTCAGACATATTGAGTTTACATACAAGTAAATCAAACCTCATCATATCAAAAAATAAAAGTTATACAAAATCAAGACAAAAGCGGCTGTGAGTGTGAGAGAGTGCAACTAATAAAATGAGGAGCTGATATAGCCTCAGATCATCACTTGCTGGTCGTCAAGATGAAATTGAAACTCAAGAAGCACTGGACAACGGGGCGGACAATATCACAAAAGTTCAATACGGCCTTTCTTCAGGATACTGACAAACTCAACAAATTCAAGTTAGCCCTCAGCAATAAGTTTCAGGCCTTTTATGATCTACTCAATGGAGAAGGAACTACTGTGGAGAGCAACTGAAAGGGGATCAAAGAGACAATCACTTCAACATGTCATGAGGTCCTGGGTCACAAGAAGCACCATCACAAGAAATGGATCACTGTTGATACACTGGATAAGGTTCAAGAAAAGAGGAACAGGAAGGCAGCAATCAATACCAGCCGAACAAGAGCAGATAAAGCCAAGGCACAAGCTGAATACACAGAATTAAGCAAACAAGTAAAGAGGATCATAAGAATCGACAAACGTCAATATGTGGAAGATTTAGCAACGACGGCAAAAAAGGCTGCCTGAGAAGGAAACATGAAACAACTGTATGACACGACAAACAAGCCCTCTGGAAATCACCGTGAACTTGAAGGACCAGTGAAAAGAAAGGAGGGCAAGGTAATCAACAATATTGAAGAACAACGAAACAGATGGATAAAACACTTCAAAGAACTCCTGAATCGACCATCCTCACTGAACCCACCCAACATCGAAGCAGCACCCACGGACCTCCCAATCAATGTTGGCCCACCAACAATTGAAGAAATCAGCATGACCATCAGACAAATCAAGTGCGGCAAAGCAGCAGGACCAGACAGCATTCCAGCAGAGGCACTAAAAACAGACGTAGCGGCAACTGCAAGGATACTTCACATTCTCTTTAATAAGATTTAGGATGAGGAACAAGTACCAAAAGACTGGAAAGAAAGACTCCTGATCAAAATTCCAAAGAAAGGCAATCTCAGCAACTGTGATAACTACATGGGCATCACTCTTCTTTCAATACCAGTAAAAGTCTTCAACAGGGTATTAATAAACAGGGTGAAAGACTGCGTAGACGCCCAAGTTCGTGGCCAACAGGCAGGATTCCGTAAGGATAGATCGTGTACAAACCAAATCGCAATTCTACGGATCATTGTGGAACAATCAACTGAATGGAATTCATCACTTTACATCGACTTCATTGACTACGAAAAAGCATTTGACAGCGTGGACAGAACAACACTATGGAAGATTTTTCCACACTACGGTGTACCTCAGAAGGTAGTCAATATCATACAGAATTCCTATGATGGGTTAAACTGCAAAATCGTGCATAGAGATTAGTTGACGAAGTCGTTTGAAGTAAAAAAAAACCGGTGTCAGGCAAGGTTGCTTACTCTCACCCATTCTCTTACTCCTGTCGATCGATTGTATCATTAAGACGTCAACATCTGAAGGGAAACACGGGATACAGTGCACAGATAGGATGCAGCTGGACGATCTAGACTTCACAGACGATCTGGGTCTTCGATAGCAAACGCAACAACAAATGCAGGAGACGACCAGTTTAGCAGCCTCATCAGCAGTAGGTCTCAATATACACAAAGGAAATAGCAAGACACTTCGATACAACACAGGATTCATCAATACAATCACAACTGACGGAGGAGATTTGGAAGATGTAAAAACCTTCACGCATTTAAGAGCATCATTGAACATGGTGGATCTGGTGCAGATGTGAAGGCGCAGTTCGGCAAAGCAAGAGTATCATATTTAAAACTGAAGAACATATGGAACTCAAAGCAACTGTCAACCAACACCAATGTCGTGATTTTCAATACAAATGTCAGGACAGTTCTACTGTATAGAGCAGAAACCTGGAGGACTACTAAAGCCATAATCCAGACGATACATTTGTTTATTAACAGTTGTTTACGCAAAATACTTCAAATCCGTTGGCCAGAAACTATTAGCAACAACTTACTAAGGGAGAGAACAAACCAGATCCCAGCTGAGTAAGAAACCAAGAAGAAGCGCTGTAAATGGATTGGCTTAAGAAGAAGAATTCCAATCCTGTACATATTCAGATGTGAAATATAAAGTTTGTTTCCAAATCAAAGTTGATTATCAATTGTTTTACAGTAAAGACATAATCAACTATATATAACTAGTCTAAGCAAACAACATTGAGATTCAAGGTCTCAGAACATAGAAACACATTCAGACGCCACAAAATGTTAGTGTTTCCTGTCTTCAAGGCGGCACTGAACTCTGTTGATCGTGAGGTTCTGTTAGGTTCGAAGCAGTTACTTGGTCACTTAGACTGCAGGCGTAACATAGACTCGGTGACCAAAAATGAATAACCTAGGTATTTATTACGTCCCAGTCCCCGTACCTACAGGCAGGGGTCCAATCTTGGAATAGGGTAGTATAATCCGCAAACAGGCAGAAAAGAGCAAAAGATTCGAATCCCACGAGCGGGAACGGTCTAAATGATATTTTATTTGATGATTACATATTACATACGTTGAGAATACCTAATTCAGACAAGTATGACTAATTTGTTGATCACGTGATAGTTCAAACTTCTATTGAGTAATCATAATTCATTTGACTGAATTTATTACCGTAGCTTTTGTTTAATTAAACAGACATGATATCATTATGGGACTGTAGAGATTAGGCATTCTCACGAGCAGGATCATGGATGTGCACTACTGAAGAGTCCCACAATAGAACGAAACGGCCATCCAGTGCTTCCTGGTTTTCAATGTTGTCCTAACATCAATCGATTCATCATCATAATCAAAGACATATTATCAATGAATCAATTATTTATTCTGCTAGACACTTATATCATTACACTGGTTTATTGACGATGTTATTTGAATGTCACTATTCGCGCATAATTTTGTCAACAACGATTTATTCCTGTAATTAACTTTTTTCTTCACGTGAATTTCTTGGATATAATCCAACAATTAATATGACTCGAAATAGTATGGTGGTGACCGAGAAGGCCATGGGTGACAATCAATAGTATTTGAATATTAAGTTACAGAACAACTCAGTAAACCCTAAGAACCATACAGTAAGTATCTAATTTGCAAAATGTCAATCAACTGTCTCCTATTTGACTGTTCTTTCGTTTCTACACCAATCATTCTCTGCTCTCTTCTATTTAAACTTCTTGGACTGCTGTCTCAAGACGTTTTATTTTTGATTGGTGATACATACTTCTTTTGTCTGTCGATATTATTAACATAAACCACACTCATCCACACTCGTTTTCTCGTTGAATACAGCATATTCACTGATAAATCACATTTATGATGAAACTTTCATTTGGTAACTTATAGTTTATTCTAGGAAACCACAGTGGAAGTAATGCCTGCTATCATTGAAGGAATCAGTGCAATGAATATTATGCAACATGATGATCCTATAATGGTTGTATCAGTATACATAAAAACAGTGGATTATGTTTTATCATTATGATATCGTTCACAATGATAGGTGCTTATACTTGTTACAGTACAAATATCAGTATCATTTGTCATCATAATGCTCTCGTCATTACTATAAATTACACAACTAAAAATAATGATGATGATAATCGTCTTATCAGCAGCAAGATGATACTTCAAAATGGCGAGCGATCGATACCATCAATTATTGCTGATTTATTGCTGTATGTTATGTCATTTTTATTTTACAAATTATTCATAATCTTTGTTGAAAAATTCACTCGAATATAAGATGGTGATTGAACATTTTGATTAATTACAGGGTAACCTGCTTACTTACTAACTCCTGTTACTGCCAATTGAACACAGGCTGACGACCAGCATTCTCCAACCCACTCTGTTCCGTTACTTTCTTTCTAGTTCTTCTTCATTTCTCTCGTATTTGCCCCCATTTCTCGGCGTAACGTGTTTACTGATCTTCCTCTTCTCTTTTAAATTGAGGATTCCAAGTGACGTCAAGCCTTGTGCTGCATTAAACTGCTTATCTCAATGTGTTTCCCAACCACTTCCTGATTTCGCTCGGCAATCTGGAATCCGGTTTATACTCTCCCACAGTAAGTTGTTGCTGACAGTGTTTGACCAATGTATCCGAAGTCTTTTACGTATATGCATTCGTATCACATGTTCCAGCCGTCTCACCTGATGACTTTTCACTACTTTATCAATTCCTTTACCATCCATACCTAGTTCCCGTTTTTAAACAACTGCATTACGCACTCGGTGGCACCAGGATGTATGTATATGTGCATTCTGTGCAAAACATCGCGTTATCGAGTCTTAGTAGCTAAGTGAATAACGCGATAACGCGTAAAGCGACTGATTTAGGGTTCCAGTCCCTGATTAAACATCAGTTCTTGTATGTAGGTAGACCCAACTAAACACTCCCAAATGGGACGTAACGCACGTCAGATTTTGCTTACAGTGCTTGTTAATTAAGACAATATCAATGCAGTCCTCAGCGTACGCACACAAGTCAATAATAGACTGATCAATTGAAATGCTAAACATCAATGGGAAGATACAAGGAAACAACAATACAAAAATAATTCAATCCTCAATATGGATTCGTCAAAATTCATCAATGATATTTATTATTTAGGCAGAATGATTAAGATCTATGTACGTCAAGGATGAACTGAATGGTTTCAAATAAATTGAACATTGGCTAGAATGTGTGATATTATTGTTATTATCCCACGCAATGAATCGAAAACCGTAATTCTGTTGTTTAGACATCTAATGTGAGCCACTTCTTCGGAATAAGTAAATGATCTCGATGAAATGAACTGAAGTTTAAGTAGTACAAAGAACCCAGTGCAGAACATTTTTAGTACAAGTGAAATCATATTAGATTCGAACATGTTATTTTCTAATGATACTGACCACAATAAGCCGATCAATAACGAGACATAAAAACTACTGGTCTAGTTGTTGAAAGAAGCATGCGCCTCGTGACTTCCGATGGACCTCGCCTCGGGATTAAGTTGACGATTCCTCGCTCAACCTTATTCTATTCCCTGAATTCAGACCGTATGAGCCCCATAACAGATATAGTTGAAGTTATTCATGTTATGCTCAACAGATATTTCTGTTTTATTTTTTTAGTTTAATTGCATTAGTGATAGCCCTATTGATTGCTTTCGTGAAGATAAACAGCAAATATCCACTGAATGTTGTGCTTGTAATTATTTATGTAAGAACCTCTGATAATCTTTTCACATTTACTTTGTTAGTCTGTTCAATATAATTCAATATAATAAAAGGTGTGCAAATGAGAATGAGAGTACTGTCTGTAGATAATAATCCGATGTGACTGGTGGTTATGACACCGAAGGGGCTTGCGAAAGCGAAATCCTGACTGATGTACAAGTTGATTCAAATAGCTGATCTGTTGCGATAGATATGCCAGATATTTCCGCTCTTTTTCTCGATACTCTCTCCCATGGCCACACATATGGAGTCTATTCCAGTGAAATCCTACTCACTGCCTTCTCGAGGCGCGGGCGTTTTCTACAAAATTGAGAGGACGAAAGCAAATGCTTCTTTGATCTCACAGAGTTGGCAGGTATTGAATATCCACCCAGATGAGTTCGAAGTCGCTGATTTAAAACCGACGTTGTACATGGGCTTCAGGATCCAGAAGAAACAAATGGCGTATGAACCAATCGTTAGTCACCGGCTACCTTGGGTCTGCATCTCCTGATTCTCCCCCACTGCCTTGTAGATCCAAACTTTCGGCTGGCGGCTCCAGAAAACCACTTTCTTTAGTCTCGGCAGTTGGGCAGGGTTACAACCCTCACACAAAACAAGTGAAATATATGGTGCATATGTATTCGGTGCCCTTCCATACCAATATTTATGCGTTCAGATAAATAAATAATTAGTAAATAAATTGTGTCAAATTTAAAATAGTCATTCTCGGAAAAAGAATTCACATTTTAAGTAAACATTATTATCAGTATTCATATACAATACAAGCATATATAAATGAATATTTATTCTATTAGAACTATAAGTTTCTTTCTCATTTTCAGTTTATCTGCGTGGCAACAGCATTCGGAGTTTGGAATGTTGAGATAGATCCTCTCCAGAGGTCGATGGTCTTTGGAATCAGTTTGGTGTTATTCACATCTGCATCACTGATTGGTGCAGCGATTAAAACAGATTTGTCGGATCACATAATTAGTATTATAATATCCTTTATGGTTATATCTGTAGTCATTGTGACAGTCGCGGTTGTGCTAAATATTCGGTATCATTTAAAGGTATTCTAGTAAACTAAATTATTTGATTTCTAAATGACGTAATCCTGATTGAATCTAGTTTAATTTCAGAACAATTACAAATTTTCACCATCATATCCTATGGTAGTTCCAAACCCTAAACTGTTCACTATCATCAAGTTATTAGGGACTAAATTCTCTAAACATTTGAATTCTCAGTGAAATCGATCAAAATTGCAAAATGTTATGTTAGCTGAACTTGTAAATCCAGATGATATGCAAGGTAATCGGTTGGTATGATTGGTATCATGTAGTACTGTGGTCCTGTGTTTGAGGTAGGTCTGTCACCCGATTTGAAAAGTACAACAGATTATCAGAAGGAGGACTTTTGTATGGACAAAGCAAAATTCTGATAAACATTGAGATGGTATCAGAGTGAAGTGTTGTTTAGGAAGAGAATAAAGAACAAATCCATAAATGATTTAATTCATTAGTGGGCGAATTGCAGTTTTTCATATTTGGATATCCTGCTGCAATGCGTGTGTGTTTCTAATATGTCAAGTAGTAATCTTTGAACGATTTATTATCTTCACTCTCCTATCGCAAGTAGATATTAGGTTCATTTTGAAGAATGTCCTATGATCGTCTCTCTGCTAAAACACTGAACCAAAGAGTATCACAACAGCTTTCCTCGAACTAACATACGTTATATGTTTGAATGCGCTTTATAGCACCCACATTAGCATAGGTGCTGTAAACCTTTCTGTAAGTTTAATAAAAGAACAACATCCATCCTGTTCATCAGTAGTTCATTTACATTCTTTTCGATCCAAAAATTTAAGACAGACCAAGTATTCAAACTGCTATAGAACGAACCCTGTCATCAATATACGCAGATATGTCCTAATCTTCACAAGGTAACATAAAGAGAGATGAATCGAATTGACCTCATCGGATATGAGATAAACGCGATTGAATTGACTTATCTTCCAGAAGTACACAGTGACTTTATCATATAGGCATTTTTGAGTATTGTTCAATGTAAATGTAATATTGAATTGTTGAAATGAATTCACTGAATCATCTTCTTGTTTTCAGATTGAAACGATCGGTGTTCTCATAGGTGCACAAATATCAATGTTCATTGTGAGTTTAGTTAGTGTACAATTTTTGTTGATAGAATGATCACTCTGAAGTACATGTGAACTATTTGTCTCAAATGAATTCTACATTGCCTTATTGAGGTCTCTACCGAAAATGACTTACACATCATATCGTTCAATGTAAACATCGATCTCGATCAAAATGTATGGCGTAAAACATCACATTTTTACGATCAACTACGTACTATATTACTCTATCAAAACTTATAAAACAGGAGCTAGTCGCTTTGAATTTCAACATGATTCAGCAGTTGCAAGTACCTACCTTATAAAATTGAACCCATTTTGAGACTCGAACCCTGATATCCACTTGCCTGGGCGATGGGATGAAGTTTTAATTCACTCGATATTGCACAAGCAAATGGCTTTAAGGGTTCAGTAGCCAAGTAGATAACGTGATGGCGTTTGAAGCAAACGGTGTTGAGTTTGATGCACAGATTTGACATCACATCTGAGATTCAAGTACATCAACTAGATGGATGCCAAATAGGACGAAAAGCATATTCTGGATTCCACTACTAACCACTATTCGTCTTTGCCAATAATATTTGTGAAGTAAAACTATATCGAAGCAATCTTCACATAATGCACATATGTCACTAAATACAGAAATTTATCGATTGCAGACGTAAACATCAATGATGAGGTTCAAGTAAACAATATTAAGTGAATTTTACTTATAATTTAAGTTGAAAAACTCTATTCATGTCATTTTCGGTAACATTTCTTACGTTAAATTACACAAGAAATATCATCACTCATTCTAATTTGGTTACCGGAATACGCATATGAAATTTCGGCTCATGAGTGTTTTAAACAGTTGAATTCACGAGCCGATCTAGACTAGATCACCATAGAAAATATGGAAGCACTGAATGACTGTTTCGCGTTAGTATGAGGCTCTTCGATAGTGCTCATCTACGATTCCAAACACGAGACTCGAACCTAGGACCTTCGATCCCACACACGTATACTTAACCACTAGATAAGTGAGGCCGCATGACCATGGTTGTGTACTATGAAGAGTTCCATATTGTGACAAAATGGCCAGGATTTCACTGGTACATCTAATATAGATCGCTCGTCAAGTCAACTATTCACATTGCTACAATTTTCATACTAGTCATTGTGTTATTTATTTTGCAGGTAACAATATTTTTAATTTATCTAACTGTTGGCAAATCAAAATCTCTTATATCCAAATTATTCATTGGCATCTATATTTTTATATGCCGTATTCTTTTCAACTTTATCAATCAATACAGATATCATTATTGTCAACAAGACCAATAGTTCTACATTCCAGTTCCAATTAACAGAACATTGAAGTTGAACTCTGGAGGGATGAGAATCTTCTTGATTTGTTGTTGTTGTTGGTTTAATATGGCATCACTTAAAAACGTGTGTTTGTGTGCAAACTGATTACATGTGTTTATTTTTGTTCTAATTGATTACAATGTAACGTATATAAAGTGATTTCAATAATTTTTATCCATCTTTAATGTTGATTAGTTTACCTGAATGAGGATTGTATGAAAACATTCATTGTCACTCTAATAATTAATAAATGGGATGTTTATCATTTCCATCTATACTTTTGGCCACTAAAGTCAACTTGAAATTCCCTTTGTTGCGTAATCACAGATGGTACAAATGTAGATGTTGTATCCCGAATGTTGTTCACTTAAATTATGGCTACATACAAACATCATATAGTCATTCCCTCGATGCATAGCAAACGAGCGAAGTGCTGACCATTGTCTATGTAGTAGGTGTCATTCGCAGGATGATGAGGATGTAAAATCCCCATAACTTTGTAAATGCCTCTCATTTTCACCTTCATGTCGTTTGTGTCACTTGGTAGAATCATTTTTGCTATTGGTCCGTTATATCTTGTAATAAGCTATTTTGCAATGTTTCGCAAGTTTTATTTGATGCTGTAGATACACTTTTGATTTGTGCCTGCCGTGATTGCTCGTGCTCCCAGCTGTGCGGAATAAAATTCCTCGTTTCGGACTTGAAGTTCCCTCTCTAGTGAGCGAGGCTGAGACGCATCAGAATGGCCAGCTTTTTGATCTTTGGTCACAGGGTCTTTGTTCCGTTCGCATATTAGGTGAACTCGTAATCGCTCTAAACATATTACAGGATGATACACATTAAACATTGTTCTTAACGTAATATATCTTCCATAATAATAATATTAGTACAGAGATTGCCAAAAAACCCGAGGACCGAATTGTTCAGTATTAGGTTTTTCATTTTTAATTCGTCTTGAATGTGATGAAGTAGATATTCAATCTAGAATTCCTCGATTCTTAGTAGATGTCCAATATTGAAGAGGCAGTGTGAGATCATTCATATAAGATGTTGTGTGAATGTATATGAAACTTCGATCACGTACAAACTTTGTAATGTTCCTTGTTGGTTTACACGTTAACGCGAACTTATGCTCTCGCTGGTCTTCTTCTCACCACCCCTCTCCAATTTCGGATGTTCTTGTCTAAATCACAATCGATTAAATGTTATCATTCAACCTCAACTTAAATCCTTCCTGATTTATTCTAGAATTCTGTTGAAATTGCTGATGTTCTATTACCTTAAGAATTTGTAACATAAATTTTATTCTCATTCCAATTTATTTCTATTCAATCATTGTGTTGACCATCATACTATCCAATGAATAAGTCAATAGAGACAGTTTTCTATAATATTGCAGTTACCCATTCCAGCAACCAAGATGCCGCAACACGTAACTTGTCATTTAAATTCACTTGATGTTGTTTCACTTGTATCTTCTCATTGTTATGTGGGAGTGCGATTTGATCAAGTCGCGGAGATGCTGATACATCTAACTGCTGCGTCACAAATGGGATGAAACCTGCGTCAAACTGGATTGCACTAATAACCACTATCCATCTTTGCCCAAATTACTTGTCAGTTGTTTGCTTGAACTCATTTCTCTTAGTAATTCCATAATCTATTTAGGCACGTTTATGAAAAATTTACAAACTTTCACTGTACAACCTACAAAAACGTATGATCAGGGACATGATGGTTGGCAGGCGATATACATACAAAAGAATGAACATTGATTCAAATAACGATTTGCGAACTGCTGACATCTAATTGGGGATTTATTATCGACCATCAGCTGCACGATGGAACGCTACCTTCATTGCGCGCACCAACTGTGGTATTGAAAATACGATGCTTACCATAATCATCTACGTTATATCTCATAAAATATCAACTTAACTAAGTAATTTTCCAACGTGAGCATTGTCTTTTTTGTAACAACTCAATCTTGCATGTAAATCGGCATGCCTCATCTACCAAATCATTATTTGAGAATAAATTATCATTACCTTGGATATGACTATACACGTTTTCAAAGCAAATATCTTTTAACATATATATAAATTTCTTCAGAAGTATTGTCGTCTACAAAGATCATAATAATTTTTTGTATATTTAAGCAATTGAACTTTAGAGAGGAAATTACCTGCATCACTATTGGAAACCCAGGAGCATAGAGCAGCAGCATCAGTCCAAGTATAAGTTATTTAGAATTGCGCATCCACGAATTGAGACGCTGAACCCGAACTTAGGATATTTCGTCTCGTGCTCTAACGCTTGATTCCTAGGCCATTCAATCAGTATGAAACAGCGCTGATGTTTAACTTTAATCAATTAATGATTTTGCTTAAGTCTTCATTCATTGTCTGAGTTTAATAACTCTCACATTTGCACACACGGACTGAACCCAACTTATCAATTTTTCTCGTAACAACTCCAGGAAATTCGTCTCATGTATAATAATTATTCTAATGACAATGATTCTTTTCATATAATCTCCATCTAAGCACAGTAATCTAAACTGAAGATGGATGACATCACGAAAATCACATCACCATTTTCAAAACTATCATATCACACGTGACATTGTAATCCATTAGAAAAAAATACACACATGTAGTCAGTTTACAGACACATATTTTTATGTGATTCGATACATAAATAACAATAACTACAAAACCATAAAGGTTCCTATCGGTCCAGAGTTCAACTTAAAAAATTTGCAAAGAAAATACAAACAAACAAACAAATGAGAAACAGACTTTGTGATTTCCATCCAACCATTCATGCAATGTTGAAACCGGAACTGGAATATACAACTTTCAGTCTTGTTGATATAATTTTTATATTTGTATTGATTAATAAAGTTGAAAAGAACATGATATACAATAATATGGCCGCCAGTGAATAATTTGGATAAAAGAGAAGATATCTTGATTTGCCAACAGTTACATAACTTATAAATACCGTAATCTGCAGAATCAATAAATGAAAGACGAATTAGTTTGCAAATTGACTATTGGAAAACATAATATTAATAGTGATTGCGCCTCCAAATACCCTTATCTATGGTTAAGTGCTCGCTCAAAGCTAGCAGGTAACGAGTTCTAATTCTACGGGTTGCAGGGTTGTGGATGTGCACTGCTGAGGAGTCCCATGCTAGGATAAAACGGCCGTCCAATGCTTCCAGGTTTTCCGTGGTGTTCTAGATTCAACTGAATCATGATTTCAATCTGAGGAATATTTTTGTGTTCAAACAAACGAATAAATTATAATCATTGCTACGGAATCAGCGTGAAATTTCTCGTTCAAATAATTCTTTTTGCAAAAACAGTCCTGTCTTTATTCATTTAGAATGGAAATATGTTATTCAATAGTGTTGAAATGTAATTACAATTAGTCTTATTTATATTAGTGTCGATGGAGTAATGAGAACACGCGTTATTCTGAAATATGTCATATAATTGCGCCATGCATTTCGATCGAAATCATGAAGCGATTGATGTTAGACCACCATTGAAATTCTGGTTGCATTGGCCAGTCGTTCAGTTCAGTCGTGGGACTCCTCAGCAGTGCGCACAATCACACACGTGGCATTGGAACGCAGAACCTTCGCACTTGCGCACGAGCGCTTAACCTTTAGAATATCGAATTGGCATCGAACGACGTAAATGCCTGAATTCCATCGATCCACGCTTGGTTGCACAACCCTTTATCCATTATCTGAAGTAGATACCTGTCTCTAACCGACAAGGATTGGACTCTATTTGTCATTACTGTTTATTATCAGCATGACTTATCTCTAAATATCAATGTCAGTTTACATCGAACCACATCACATTTCAGTCATTTTCAGTAGGGACCTCAATAAGGCAATGTAGAATTCATTTGAGACAAACAGTTCACTTCTGATTCAGAGTGATAATTCTATCAACAAAAAATGTACATCAATTTAACTCACAATGAACAATGATATTTGTGCACCTATGTAAACACCTATTGCTGCATGCTGAAAAAAAGAGGAAGATTCAATGAATTCATTTTGACAATGCGACATTAAATTTTTACTGCACAATACTCAAACATGACTATATGTGATAAATTCAGGGTGTACTCCTGGTAGATAAATCAATTCAACCACGTTTATCTCATATCTGTTTAGGTAAATCCAATCGATCGCTCTTTATGCTAACTTATGAATTGTGGGACAATTCTGCATATATTGACGATGGAATTCAGTCTACATAAGCTCGATTATTTAGTCTATCTTAAATTTTTATTCAAAAGCATTCAAACGAATCACTCATGACTAGGATTTATGTTGTGCTTTCACTAAAATGACATAAGCGTTTACAGGTTCTACGCCGGTGTTTGTCCTATGAAGCACATATGCCTGTGACGTGTGTACTTCGTATAAACATGCAATATATATTTCGTAGGCAGCAAAGTCGGAATATTCCGAACTCTGATGTCTCTGGGAAGCTGTCATTGATGCTCTTTGAGTCTGATACATTTCTTCAAAGTCTTATTTGTTTATTCAATATCTAAGCTGAAGTGTGTGATCACGTAGGTTCTTCACGTTCAGCGTTTTACCAAAGAGATGATCAAACTGCATTCTTCAGAGTTTACGTAATATCTACATATGAGGTTATTTGATTGATCGCTCTTTATTCTAACTTATGGATAGTGCGACAATTCTGCATATATTGCAGATGGAATTTGGTCTGTAATCTGTTCAACATCGCAACCCAGTTGATAGGTTTCCCATCTTAAGCACAGAACCACAAAACTACATGATATCAATCATACCAACCAAATACCCTGCATATTATCTACATTTACAAGTTCAGCTATCATGGTACTTCGAAATTTTGATCGATTTCACTCGGAATTAAAATGTTTAGAGATGTTGCTTCCTTACTAACTAGATAACAGTGTACAATTTATGGTTTGGAACTATCATAGAATATTATGGTGAACATTTATAATTGTTATGAAAAAAACCCAGCTTCAATCAAAATGATGTAACTTAAGGATCAAATACTTTAGCTCAAAATAATACCTTGCATTGATTGAAAACACTAAGCACAACCGCCACTATCACAATTACAATGGATATAACCAAAAGAAATATTAGAATACTCATTGGGTGATCAAATAAATCTGTCTTAATGGCTGCGCCAAACAGTAATCCGCATGCGAATATCATCAAACTGATTCCAAAGATTGCAAGTTTGACTTGAGGATTTAACTGTGTGGTCAAAACTCCTAATGCTGTTGCCATGCAAACAGACTGAAAACGAAAAAGAATATCATAGTTTTAATGGAAAAGATATTTATTCATCTGTGCTTGCGTTTCATATAATTGGTGATAATAACGTTTACTGAAGTTATGAGTTCTTTTTCTGAAAATAATCACTTCAAGTTTAAAACAATTAGTTTACTGATGTATCGAACGTTTATTCTTTTAAAGCACTCGCGCTTAGACATTAGCATTGTTAAACAGCGGCTCAGTGTTCTGAAAAATAAGCGTTCGCCCACGGTACCGATAGACCTTTGGCTCAGATCACGCGAGCGGTATCGTGGAGGAGCACTCTTGTGAAGTATCACAGTACAATTAAACTGCCGTTCAGTGTTTTCAGGAATTCAATCGTGGTCTAACATCAATCGCTTCATGATCTCAATCAAAAACGTAATAATCTACACGATCACAACAGTAATTTAGACATTGAGAGAATGAACTTTAATTAACAAATCTCTTAGTTCTCCAATGTATTGATCATCAAGATTAGATACGTATTCATATAATTCTGTGAGAAAGTGTGAATGATGTGTTGGGCATGACGAATTGATAATAAGATTATAATACCAAGTGACAGCATATTAGATAGCCATAAAATGTTATGCAACTTGTACGGGATGAGTGTAAATAAAATTACTTGAGGATGAACAACTTACACCTCAATAATCATGCGAATGCTGAGAATCGCTGCTAGAATGATTTAAGGTGTGAGGGAAGAGATGAGTGTTATGATCGCTACTCGAATAACGCAGAATGCATTATAAAACTAAGAAACTAGGAAGTATAGAACCCTCACAGTCTCAAGTCAAAAAACAGAAGAAAGCTGGAGAAGCATTTATTGAGTAAGAATCAAATGTAAGAAACGTCATGGGTATGTTTCGATATAAGCGTTTGTTATATAAACATTATAGTTCAACCAATTCGTGAAGACGCATATTGTGTTACTATCCAATACTATCATGGCACGTTGATATTATAAATAGGTCTATCATGTACTGATTATAGGGAATCTCTTAGGCTCATATAATGCCTTTGGATGCCTTAGTGTAATTAATTAATATCAGAAGGCTTTAGGAATAAAATCTCAAAGAAACGACGAACAGTTAAAAAGAGAAAAAGATTTTGTGGAATTCTCAATCACTGGATTAAAAATGGAATGACATCAGTAATAATAGTAGGTCATTAAATAGGCGACAACGTCAGTCAGGGTTTATTCGCTGTATGGTGCAAGATTCTGTGATCTTAAGAAGGTAATTATCTTCAGTAACTCAAGTCTCAATAACATAAGAAGCGAACAAGATTTCACGTCCGACTCACTGAAATCGAATTATAGAAGATTTTATGTGATCGTTTTTTTGTTTGCTTTCAGTAAATCTAATTCATGGGACATTAATTACTCATTCTCATCACACTCACATTGAAGAATCAGACAGAATGACACAATTCTCCTTCTACACTGACATCCACAAATAGATGCTGCAGCATCGTAGATTGATAACCGAGATGAATCAAATCTCTTCTACCTTAAACATGAAACAAAACACTAGCAGCGGTGACAACCAAAATCTCAACACTAGTCAGAGTCTAGTGTTCTCTTTGTCTCATTTTGAATAGATTTACCTTCCATCAGGAAGTTGAAACTGACCAGATGTGATTCCTTTTCCCACATTCAAAGTTAGCTTAGCTTGGTATGCAAGTTATTCTTCAATACATAACTTACAAAGGTACTATGCATGTTATGTCCAAGTTTTCGCTCGTTCCCTTTACTGAAGTACGGTATATCGATCTATTTGCAAATTACGAACCCAAATTAACAATAAAACCATACTTCAATTCGGATTCTAAGGTTGATTTGCAATTTACAAATAGTCGACCCAAATGTCGTTCTAACAACAATAATTATAACAATTGCAAAACTAACCTTCAACTTTTTAGGTTCTCGGAGCAAAGGTTAACAAATACCAAAACAAAAAAAAGAAATCAAAATGTCCGAAAATAACGATATAAACGAACAAATTCAAAAGTTAAGTTCAACAAATAGCAGAAGAGGATTTGTGGAGATTGTAGTAATTTCAACAGTTAAATTTATGAGTCAATTGAAGCCATACCACCATGGAAAAGCTGGAAGCACTGGACGGGTCAGTGGTCTAGTTGATTAAGCGCTTAGTGCGAGACTGATAGGTCCCGGGTTGGAATCCCACGAGGTGGAGTAATGGATGCGCGCTGCTAAGGGGTCTCAAAATAGAACGAAACGACCGTCCAGTGCCCTCGATTCTCCCGTAACAATGCCTATGAGTGATACCCCTGATATGTTTATCTCAACAGATCGAAGATTTAAGTCACTCAGGATTACGCTTTCCAAAACCTTTTCAGTCACATCTGATCACTATTTACAAGCAGTACTCTTACTCTCACTTACATACCTTTGATTGTATTGGATTATATTAAACAGAATAACAAAGTAAATGTGAAACGAATATCAGAAATTCTTACGAAAACAATTACAAGCGCGAGATTCAGTAGATAATTCTCATCTATCTTCTTCACGATGGCAATCAGTAAGAATACCGCAAGTGCAATCAATCTACAATAGATAACAGAAATAACTATTGAGCATAACTTGTTTAACTCCGACTGTAACTCTTCTAGGTCTACTGCCAGTGTCACTTCCGGGTAAAAGAGAAGGATTGGGAGTAGTGTCGACAACTCTATTTCGTACAAATCAACCTTGCTATGTACATATATAAGTAAGCAGTTCACAGCATGCTGAAAAATAACAAAAATAACAATCTGAGAATGATAGTTGGCCGTTTTATTCGCACGCGCACATCCTCACGACAATCAAAGCATTCCGTTAAAGTCAATTGTATCACTTTTATAACAAGAATGTTAATTATTGAAATACGAAATCCTGATGTACATCGTAACCGGTTTATTTTATGTATTCGAAACATACATGTTTTGCTATATGACAATGAGTAGAAACTTGTACTCCCTTTGTTTCGTTACTTAGAGCCGTCTCTTCAGAGCAAACAAATAACCGTAATAGAATTAACACAAAATGAAATATTACAGAAGAAACAACTCAGAAGTCCTTTTAATCCAATTATTATCATAATAGATCTGAATGTGTCAGCGTCAAGTTCATTTTAGTCAAGGTGTATTTGTATGACATTTCACAATGTAAGTGAAAAAAACACCAAGCCTCAAACAATCCATGACCAGTGGAGCTAATCTGTAATGCAGAAAGAGAGGTTACTACATCGTAGATTGGAAGATGGTCACTCGATGTCGTGGATTGGTTTAGGTTATAATTAACACACAGCTGGAAGTCGGCCGGCTTAGTGGTGAATGCTCACTTCTGAGGAGTCCCACAATGAAAAAAACGGGCGGCTTGTGCTTCCAGGTTTTCCATGGTAATCTAACGTGATCACCATAATCTCTATGAAAAACGTAATGGTCTCCAAAACCACATATTGGTATTCTGATATTTTCAGTTTTGATTTAGTTATCATTAGAAGTACCGTATGTCGCTATAGTAGATGTGACTTGTTTATCCTCTAATCTTACAAGATCATTAGGTAGTCTTTTTACTAAACATGCGATTATCTCAGGCGGCCAATACTACTCGACGAAGGGTAATAGGCATAAGTAACTAAATAGGTAACGCTGTATTTAATCAAGATATGCAATCACCATCTTACTTTCAAGTAAATTAATAAACAGATTATCAATAATTTGTAAAATAAAAATAACATAACATACAGGAATAAACCAGAAAATACTGATGGTATCATTTGCTCGCCATATGGAAATTCCATCCTACTACAATAAAGACGAATATTATTATCATTACTGACTATGTAAATTACAGTATTGACAAAATCATTAAAACAAACAATGTTACTGATGTTTGTATTGCAACAAGTATAAGCACCTATCATTGTGAAAAACATTCAATGATAAAACACAATTTACTAATTTAGTATATGTCGATACAACCAGTAAACGATTAACATGTTCCATCTGGTTTATCATGTTGATTCCATCAATGGATTTCCATTCAAGATTTTCAATCATGGCAAACGTTATATTTAAATTTGTTTCCTAGAATAAACAGTAATATATCATATTAACGTTTCATCATAAATACGATGGATGACTAAGTATACTTTAATGAACGAGAACAAAGGCGGTTACAATCAAATTCTTTTAAAGCGGTGGGGATGAGTGTGGTGTACGATAGTGATGTCGATGTAGTATGTCTCATTATTTAAAAGTGAAGTACCTGGCAGCAGAAAATCAAGGCGATTAAAGAGAATAAACGAGATTGATAACAGAGAGACTTCGATTTAAAAACGAAGTACCTATGATGAATTGACATAAATCCTGAAATTACATAAACATCAAAATAATAAACTGTGGACGAATCAATCAAATTTAGGATAACGGTTGTTGCATTTAAGCGTGGACGTCATAAAGTGACTTGTTTGAATACCGTTTCAACATGTAAACTGATGTTAGTACTTGATGAAAACCCCAAATCTACATCCCAACAGTAAATCAACTCTAAACCATTAGTCTAAGTCATCATACTGAGGTAATAATTCTCATTTAGTCTTAAAATAATAGATGGATATACTTAAGGTCAATTCTCATGTAGTAACGTTGACAAGAGCATGTAAAGATATTATATATCCATATATATGACATAAATCATGACTAACAGTTTAAAAGCTACGATTGTGAGTTAAATGGAATATTCATTCGATGATGATAGTAGAGAAATTGAAGTACTTTCCAATTGTGAATGATGTAAGTGATTACTTTTATGATTATTACAAATATTGTCTTACTTGTGTTTAGAATAGTGCACTTGTATTCAATTGTCAGTGATTTGAGAATCTTATTGAATTCGATTGTTGATTAGATTCCGTATGTTTGTTTATTCACTTGTATAGACTTCCAATAATTGTGAATTATCTGGTTCATTTAATTGACACTATTCGTTATGTGATCTAATTGGATAGATAGACATATTGAACAATGAGTAGGATCTTTACAAACATGTTGAAACAATTTATCGATTATTGTCATGAAGTAAAAGAAATGCCAATTGACAAAAAACATAAATATTGGTACAAAGATGTACTGACTAGGCATACGCCACACAAGGCACTTGATTTATGTTTGGGTTGTGATACTGTGGTATGACTTAATTATGCTCATATTCGTGGTGCATAACGATAGTCAGGAATAGAATGTATTTCATTAGAAAATCTAGAAGGAAGGAACGAGAACGGAACGCAATTGGTATGAAAATCTAGGGGCAATAATCTCTAAGACGATGGACTGATATTTTCAATGAAACAACCAAGTATGAGAAAACAGATTGATATTTTGGAAATAAAATATTGATTGTATAGTTCTCAGATTTTGGTAAGATATTCTGTGATTTCGTGTTGATGTGCATTACAATGCCAACATTTTTTTCTCGTTCACTACAATACTATCCAGGTGCTTAGACGGAAGCAGGTTGTTTTATTAGGGGGACACATCATGAGCGTTTGACCTCAAGATGTGGTCCACAAGTCAGTGAAGCAGTGTCAAAAGATTTATTCCTTTGGTAGCCGGAGACAAACTTTTGATTTATACATGCTTCTTTCTCACAAAATCCTAGGTACAATGCTCACCATTTGCTTGGATTGAGGGTTTTCCGAGTTGCTATATATCCATCAACCAGGTTAATGAACTGGATATTAGCTTCTCGTCCTCTCAATTTCGTAAACAACACCCGAGGTGTGGAGAGGCAGTGATCTTGACTTCTCATGCAGTTTTTGCAAATGCATGGCAACGTGAGAGCATATGGAGAGGGAGATAGAGTTAACCCTATATGTGCGACAGTGGTAATTAAAAGCCAAACTTAGGTTACGTTGGGGGGATTTGTCTCAAGCAATCGTTTATGCAGACAGACATTTAGAATGAGAAGCGGTTAAGCAATAAGAACAGGAGAGGAGAAGAGTGGAAAATGCAAGTGAACCAACTCCGATTTTATCACATATTTTCAAGGTGCTTGATATTCAGTTTTTTCAATATGTGATATTTTAATTTATCACTACAATGAGTGTTTCCAGATGTGGAAATATGTTTTAATGAACAAGTTAACATTATATATTAGTGAGGTAGTATATATATTTGTGAACTCTCATCGATTGAATTTCGAGTAAATTCTACTTCTTTAATGCCTTCCATTAACTCGATGCCTAAATATCGTGAAACTATTCTTTCAAATAGGAAAAAAACCAACATGACATTTGTTATAACCAAAACGTCAAGAAATACGACATTGATCCAGTTCACACCAATCATGAAAATTCGGAAGAAACGTCGCATCTGGAATCTGAAGATCGATATAATGTACAGCTGAATGGATCAAGATTGATCCTTTACGTGTGTACGTGAACGAAGTTTAATATACTTTCACATAATATTTATGAATTATCGTACACAGCCTGCCTAATATTTGCCATCTTCTAAGAATCGAAGAATTTCATATCGAATGTGTACTTCAATATAATATAGAGTGATTAACAATAAGATATGTAATACTGATAAATTCAATGTGATTATTCATCAACTTTCATTTATTTGACAGTTGAATGTATAAGTCAATTGAAGCTAGACCAGTATGGAGTAACTCGATGCATTAGAGGACCGTTTCGGCCTGGTGTGATATTGTTTAGGAAGACGCATCCACGATCACGCCTCGTGAGGTTCGAACTCTGTACCACTCTGTCTCGCATGCGAACGCTTATTCTGCAGGCCACTAAGCTGACCTCCAGGAGTAGAAAACGAAGTTTGCTTCCAACGAGTACATCATTCTCATTCATGATTCTACTAGTATATGATCAACTTACACAACCAATTCATTTCATGATCTGGCTTTATATGCTATATTAAATGGAGTTTTTATGTATCATTCATCATTCATCAATAACCTCCGCGAAATGCTCTGGTATGGCCGAGGATTGGGACAGTTAGCTTCCCCTCTCGAAAGTCTCACATGACCTATTCACTGCCTTTTTGCCAATGAGATGTTATTTACAAAATTGGGAGATCAAAATGAATGTGCGGCTCTCTGGGTGTGGCTCCGTAAGAAAATCACGTGCTTCGATTTGGGCAACAGCGCTGTACTCTAGCCTGCACACAAATCGATTGATTCGTATGGTGCATATCTAATTGATTCCTCCTTCTACCGATATTTATGTTTTCCAATAAATAATAAGAATAAAAACTGTTTTCTCTCAAATCGCATATGTACTCTATGACTAAATTGCGTAAGTTGTTTGTAGAGATCAAACTCATCGCACAACATGTCTATCTATCCAATTCGATAACACAACGAATAGTGTCAATTAAGTGAATCACATAAATCATAATTATTGGTAGTCTATTGAAATGGATAAGCAAACATACAGAATCTAATCAACAATCGAATTCAACAAGCTTCTCCGCTTACTGCAGGTTACGTACAAGTACATTTTGTCATTTGATTCCGTCGAGTACAAACGCCATACGTAAATTATCCTATTCTAAACACAAGTAAGATCATATTTGTAATGATAATAATCATTTACATTATTCACAATTGAAACGTTTGGCGAGACTATAATTTGTGGACGAACCAATCACGTATAAGATGATAAATCTCGGATTTGAGCGCGAAATTCACTCACCTACCAGGCAAAGTATGATTGTTGCATTACAGCTGATTTCTGTTCGTCGTGAAAAACCTAAATAAATCCCTAGCCTTGACCATCAAATATAAATCGAAATTCCATTTACTCACACACGTTTACAGTCTTCACTTGATTCTAGTTATTGAGTGGCAAGTCTCAAGGTCACTTCAGCCTCACTTGAAGGTTGCCCATAGAATGTATTCTCACCGAAAAGTACTTCAACTTCTCAACTTCCATCATTGAACGAATATTCCATTGAACTAACCATCGTAGCTTTCAAACTGATAGTCATGATTTATGTCATATATATGGATATCAAACATCTTAACATTCTCTTGCCAACGTTACTACATGAGAATTGAACTTATGTATGTCCATCTATAATTCTAGGACTAAATGAGGATTACTACCTCAGTATGATGAATTAGACTAATGATTTGGAGTTGATTTACTGTTAGGATGTAGATTTGGGGTTTTCATCAAGTACTAACATCAGTTAACATGTGAAAACGTTATTCAGACAAGTGGATATCTGAATTCTACACTAAAATCCAAAACCCGGTATCCTAAATCTGATTGATCCGTCAATAAATTCTAATCTCGCTGTTTGTGTGATTTCATGCAGTGTATTTATTCATTATTCTGCCTTCATTTGCATACCAGTCATTCTCTCTTCTTTATCTCTTTTATTTTCTTAACCCTCTGCCTCCAGATATTTCACTTCCGATTATTGACAGACTACTTATATCTGTAGACATCAATAGCAATCACTACCCTCACCCATACCTTTTTAAAGCATTTAGTTGTATACACCTGTTTTATCATTCATTACAATACATTTAGCCATCCATCACATTTTTGATGAAACTTTCATATGATAATTTATTGTCTATTCTAGGAAACAACTTTGGAAGTAATGCTTGTCACGATTGAAAATCTTGAATGGAATTCCATTGATGGAGTAAACATGATGAATCAGATGGAACATGTTAATCGTTTACTAGTTGTATCCACATATGCCCTTATGGTAGATTATCCTTCGTCAATCATAAAATCATTCCCATTTATAGGTGTTAATGATTCTCATAGCACAAATTTTATTCACATTTATTGTCATATTATTCATGTCCTTATCGTAAATAGTTTGATCAATAAATGTTCTCTTTTTTGTTTTCTTTTGTTCTGTTTCCATAGTTATCAATCGAATTTTTCAATTGAGCTATTAATACAAATAACGGCTAGTGGTTCATTTGTGTATGTAATATACGTAAAGTTGTTTGATGACATAATTATTATTATTATCACACTTTTTGATTTTATTGAATATATATTTGTATATATTGTTACTTAAGTATTCATATTGTATAATTGCCTGGTGATCATTATATGACACTTGGGGTTTGAATATTGACTAAGATTTTCTCTAGAGTGACCTTAGGAATATTGCATGTATACTTACCTACTTACTTTAGCCTGTTACCAAACAGCACTCTTTAACCCAATCTATCATGACCTTTTCTTACTTGTTTTATCCAATGGTTGTTCATTGTTCTCATGTCTGAATTCATTTTTTGGCGTAATCTGTTATTTGTTCTTCCTCTCCTCACTTGACGTTAAGGATTCGACATGAGAGCTAGTCTTGCGATGCAGTTGGATGCTTTCCTCAATGGACATTCTATCCACCTCTAGCACTTCTTCCTGATTTCGTTCATCGCCAGAATACGGTTTGTTCTCTCCCACATTAGTTTGTTGCTAATAGTGTCTAGCAAACGGATCCGAAATGTTTTGTATTGACTTTCGTCGTTCTCCAAGTTTCCACCATATACAGTAGAACTATCTTAATGTTATATTGAGTTCGAGATGTTCCTCAGTTGTAGGTATGCTGCTCTTGCTTTGCCGATCCGCGACTTCACATCTGCATAAGATCGACCGTGTTCATCAATGATGTTACTCATATATGTAAAGGATCTTGAGACTATCCATCTTAGAACTAGGACTAAATGTGAGTTATGAACAAATGTATTGAAATAAATTAAGAGTTTTCGTTACGACCTGATATCAGTTATAATACCAAAACTCTATTTCGGCAGATAGATGAATGAATTTCGCGTCAAAATCCAAAATCTGTTATCTTATGTCTGATTGATTCGTCCATAAATTAGTCTCACCATTAAGATCGCATTGTGTGCGATAGTCATAAGTAATACATTCCATTCTATGAATGTGTACTCTTTACATCGAACTGCTAACCTTTTCTTAATATTTACAATAAATTTGTAACTTAATAGTAATACGATCTGCTTAGAATCCACTTATACTAACAATGACTGGCCAACTGTATAACTAAAAGAAAGATTAATATCAGAAGGAGTATTTTGTGGATATTATAGGCATTTCAGTGATTGAGATAATGAGTCATTTCAGGCACTGGATGACCGTTTCGACCTAGTGTGAAAATTTCAAGCAGTGCGCATCCACGATCCCAACTCGCAAGATTCAAACCCAGGATCTATAGGGTGAGATAGTAAATCGCTGAAGACAATGGTGAACAGTGGTGCAATTTCGTGTATTAGTTGAAGTTAGATATTACCATCGCTGGATGCTATCCGGCTCAACGGTCTTTAGGATAAGCGTTTACGTGCAAGAACGATAGGTCCTTGGTTCGGATCTTGAGAGATGTGATCTTGAATGCTCCCTGCCAAGGAGTCCTACACTAAATTGAAACAACCGTCCATTACTTCGATGTATCTCCATGGCGGTCTAGCTTCAATCGACTTATGAATTCAACGATTAAATTACTGTAACATCTATAAAAACCCTTTTCTCATAATATATATATCACTTTTTTTATTTCTGTTCCTTTTTGTAGGTTAATTGCACTTGTGATCGCATTATTAATTTGTTTTGTAAAGAAGATGAATGAGACATTTCCAGAGAATGTCACACTTGCTATTGCTTATGTAAGAATTGCAAAGAATCTTTTCTTTTTCATAATAAATGAACATTTATTCAGGTTCACCTACATAATACAAGAAAAATTAATTTAAAGCAAGTCGATGAGAACAACAGTTTTGCAGAAAATTCGAAGTTCACGAGACGGTTTGAAGTCTTCAGTTGATAACACACAAAATGAAGATAGCCACAGTCTCTGACTAGTAGTATTAGTAGTATAGAAGTATTATGGTGGTATTAGTAATAATAATAGTAGTAATAGTCGTAGTAGTAGTAGTAGTGTAGTGGTAGTAGTCGAAGTAATATGGTAGTAGTAACAGTTGTATAATAGTAGTTTTAGTAGTAGTAATAGTAATCTCATGTAAAAGAATAACTAACAAATAATCATGATGAGGTAATAAGTAGATTATTTAGTGTGATGAATAAAAATAAAAGAATATATAACAGATATATATTCTCTTCATCATACTTTCCACTTTATTGATGGTATTATCTATGATGATGCTCACAGAAAATTCATGTTCCCACTTGATATTAATCTTAGTTCACTGTACTAGTGTATCATTTAATCAAACTATTTGCCACATATTGATTCATATTACGATGTTTATTATTATTGATGACGGTTTCTTGACTGAACACTTTAAATAACTATTGTTATGTTGAACTTCACATGTACATAAAAGCATACAGAGAGAGAGAGAGAGAGAAAGCAAGGACATAGTCGTGATGAGATGTATGTTTTCTCCGATTCAAGTGGATGTGTTCCATTTCTGAGATAATAGGAAGTTGGTTCAGTTTAGTTATCAATCTGTTTTTCTTTCAATTATGATCAGGATATGAGATGCTGCATCGTTTCATTAGTTGATATCTATCTGTGGATGTCAATGTAAAAAGAAAACTGTGTCATTCAGTCTGATTTTTTGTTATTGTGATAAGAATGAGTGATGGATGTCTGATGAGTTCGATTTATTGAAAGTGAACAATGAAACTACCAGTTAAACAACCTCTATAGTTGGATTTTATTGAACTGGACGAGAAATTATGCTTGCTTGTTATTTCATTTTAGTTGCAGGAAGTAATTTTTAGAATCTGTAATTTAAAGCTTACAAGTCATGTGATGTACTTGAAAATCGGTTATCAACATTATTAAAACCATTTTTCATGAGGTTTATGAGTAAATTATCAGTATATGGTCGCGGAGATTGTTGAGTTTTGAATGAGATCATGAATGAACCAATGATTGACTACCGTTGAAAACCTCACGTTTACGAGAGAGATCGAATATTCTTGTTTCGAGTCCAATGTGTGGGATCATGGATGTTCACTACTGAGCAGTCGCATTCTAAGACGAAATAACTATCTAGTTTCTCAATATGTATCTAACATTTACTTATTCGTCATTTTTATCAAAAGTCTGTGAATGTTAAGCTCTATCTTCAAGACCCATCTACATAAATATACCAATTCATCAGCTCTTGTGGACCAAGATAAACAGACCCTAAGTAGAGATTATTTACAGTGAGAATTTGATTACTTACTACGGTATTGTTGTACAAAAGTGATAGGTAAGCAATTACAACCAACTGACTATCAGGACTCAGTAGATAAGTAGATAACGCGATGATGTTTGAAGCGCACGATGGTGAGTTAAATTTCCGGAGTGAACATCAACACTAAGATGGAGGTAAATCCAGTTGACGAGTCCTAAATTGGACGACACGCGCGTCCTAGATTCCAGTACTAGCCACTATCCAAATTTGCTTAAATATTGTTTTTTCCTGTTTATAAACCGTACGCTTATTCTTAACAAAGTGTACGCAGCATATATGAATGAATATATATCATCTACACTATAATATTCACTCTCATTTACAGT
Source organism: Schistosoma margrebowiei (assembly GCA_944470205.2). Lineage (NCBI taxonomy): Eukaryota > Metazoa > Platyhelminthes > Trematoda > Strigeidida > Schistosomatidae > Schistosoma > Schistosoma margrebowiei. Next base: position 3,057,991 of record OX104029.1, on the reverse strand, counting down.
CTGGTTGTATGGCGTTAGCATTAGGAATTTGGTATATGCAACTATATGTTCTTCTAAAAATTGCAGCTTTTGGAATTAGTTTGGTGTTATTCACATGTGCAGTATTGATTGGTGCAGCGATTAAAACAAATTTGGCGGACCAATTAAAGAGTATTCTAATATCCATTACATCGATACTTATTACGTTTATAGTAGCCGCGATTGCATTCATCTTTTCAGAAATCAAGGTATCCTAATTATTTGATGCATAAATTACGTAATCTTGATTGAATCTAGTTTTCTTTTAAACGAAAAACTTAACACATTCATAATCAATATCAGAAGAGTTTTTGGCGAGACTATAATTCAAAGGTCGTTCATAAATTATTACTTACTTACGACTGTTGCTCCCAACAGCGGCCTATGCTCCACTGGGAGTAACAAGCGTAATTAAGTAAGTAATATTTTATGAACGACTATGGATGAATCTTAATTGACCTTGATAAATATTAGTCAATCAGCAAACATAAAGTATACGGTGAATATATATTATACAAAACCAAAGAAATAAAGTGGATAGACTTCTTATACGTGATTTCAAACATGTCCACAGGTTCTGAAATCGTAATGCATGCAGTAGAGGGAATCATCCATAAAGCTCCATAACATTCGGCCTCTGAAGAAATAAAGTCTGAAAAAGTCTATCAATCTCGACCGCACAGCACCAATATTGTTTGTGTGCACTCCGATTGTTTGCTACACAAAATGACACTTGTGGGTAACGACAAGATGCATGTAACCAATCATATGTAGGAGTGTGTACGCTCTTCACTCTTCCACATGTATTGTGCTGCCTGGCTGCCTCAAGTGTTACTGGTGTCTTTATTATCTAGTTCTAAATAATTGTCATACTTTCCTTTCGTTAGGAACTATATATAAATGTTTTCCATCACGAACTGGCACCAGCTATAATGCTAGAAAGCTATTTAGCCAAATGCACGGGAGACGTTTGCGCAAAATTCCGAGATCTGTTGTAATATACCTGATTGATTTGTCCAGACATTATAGTCTAGCTGTTTTATTTCATAAAGCCACTCAATTATCACGTTTTTCACAAAATTCTCTGTGAACTGATCGTATGTTAGCATTAAGCACTAAATTTATCGCCGTGACTTTGAAATATCTCGAACGCGTCTGATTACCTTGACCATAAGTTAAAGTCTCGCTGATGTTTTTGTGGATATTATAGTAATTTTGATGATTGAGATCATGAGCTAGGCCACCATAGAAAACCTGGAAGCACTGGACTCACTGGAGACATTGGTGAATGTATCGCTCAATTTCGTGGATTGTTTGAAGTTAAACATTAACAACACTGTATGCCGGCTGATTTAATAATCTAGTGATTTAGCACTCGAGCGTAAAACTGATAGGTTCCGGTTTCGAATCATGCGATGCGGGAACTTGAATGCGCACTGCTGAGTAGTCTCACAATATTTATAATCATTGATTGATTCAATGGGACTATTAAAACATATAGCATTAGTATGCAGTCTAGTCAGTTAATTCCTAACCGACTACAAGACTTCAGTAACCTTTGACAATTGAACTCTGAACACAATTGTAAGTTAGGAATATATAGTTAACCATACTTCCTGCAGCACTTTTTCATTGGGATGAAGCTGCCAATCCCATATCCAGCTCTCCTGCTTTATCCGGGCTTGTGATCAGCAGCAACTCTGTAAGAGCTGCAGGCGGAGCTGTGCTACACCACGAAGAGTAACAGGTGTAAGTAAGTAAGTGAGTACGTATACATCCTGCACCGAATAATTGCTTGGACAAATCTATACAGGAAGTATGTGTTTGAATTAAATTTTAGATATTCCAGGTATATTTTAGAAATGTTGATCATTCAAAAGCATTTTCGAACAGTTCTGTAGTTCTCTAATGAACGAGAGCACATCATTGGTGACAATTGAATGTATTTAAACACTACATTACAGATGATTCACGATTGATCGAACACTGGGTGATGATCAGTGTCATGTATGTCAGGTCCTTCTTAGTGCAGATCGAATGATATCGGTCAAGTTGCAATGTGGTCATTAGTCTAGATGATTCGACATTGCGTACACTATGTTGAGAGAAGATGGTGGTTCGAGGTACCCAACAGGGATCTGGATTTTGTGCTATTCGGCACTCGTTAGCAAGATTTAAAATCTAACAACCATACAGTAAATACTTCATTTGCAATATGTCAATCAAGCGTTTCCACACCAATCATTTTCTGTTCTCGTTATCATCTCTTCTCTTCAATATTCCTAACCTTATTCCCCCAGATATTTCACTTTCGATTAGTGACACACATACCAATTATATCTGTCGATATCACTAACACACATCACAGTTCTAACGATTTTCAAATATGTATGATGCTGTTGGCAAATTGTCATTGGTCACTAGTCAGTTCTTCGAATCTGACATACGGATCTTCCTTGTATAATGTTGAGCAGTCTCATACAGAGATAAAACGGCGGTCCAGTAAATCCAGGTTTTCAAATGGTAGTCTAGCTAAGATCAACTCGTGAATTCAACATTAAAAATTTATAATTAGTCAAATGTAAATTTTGCTAATAATATAACTTTGTATTTTAGGTAATAGCTCTGGCTTTCTATATAGCTGCAGTAACATTCTCATTCATTGTAAGTTACATTTATTTATGGTTTATAACTTATAGAATAAATAATCTTTTCATCTTTCGTATTTCTGTAGTGTATGTAAATTGGAAATTACAGTCAGTCAGTCAGTCAGTAAGGACGTCGAACTTTTTACCTACCCATATCAGTTCGAAGTGCCATATCACATTAGCACACAGATAGAATTGTCGATTCAAATCCCGTAGTGGTAAAGGTAGCAAAAGTATAAACAGTAATCGGAAAGATTAGGATTTGAAGATATTATTCAAGAAGTATAATACATTGAAATACCTATGGAAAGAGAAAGAACTATATCATTGTATATAATGGAAAAACAAGTGAATAGGTCTATAAAGTGAAATACCGCCAGATAAAAATTAAAATGATCATGTATTGTATTACTGTAAATTCTTATTATATTGCTAAGTAATGACGTTTTTTCATGAACCGATCAATGACAGACCATCATTGAAAACATGTAAGCAGTGTATTGTAACCTCCACAACCGTATCCTGATAAATATCATGCGCCCAATTGTAACTATCTTCAAGAGGTGATTTCTGGAGTTCTAGTGAAACATTATGACCAGTGGAGTTCAACCGCATCAGATGTGACGCAATTACCCACCGAAGAAAATCGAAGATAGTAGCGCAATTTGGTGGATATGTTCAAATTCAATATTACCACAGTTGGATGCCAGCTCAATGGTCTAGATGTTAAGTGTTCGCCCGCGAGGTTGAAGGCACATAGGTCAAGTCCCTCATACGGGAACGTGGATACACACTCCTGAAAACTCCCGTACTATGGCAGGATTACCGTTCAGTGCTTCCAGGTTTTCAGTGTTGGTCAGAAATCGATTGATTCACGATATCAATTATAGCTCGATAAACTCTGCAACCCTACAATGATAAATTCACAAATTGTTAAAATTACAAAACAATGCAAAGGTTGTTATCCATAACGTCTCTGACATTCAAAAATTGTGTATATTACTGTAGAAATTTCGAGGACAAGGGATAAATTGTACTCGGAAAAAACGTCAAATGTAGTTCTCTAATTATAACGTCTATGCTGGAAATAACTTAGTATAGTCCGTTTTTATTTTACTATTGATGCGAACCAGTATTATTCTCCATTCAAGTCTGTCATAAGCAATTCTTTCCACTTCTTTCCAGTCGTTATTCATCCATTTCATGTCTACTTGCGATTTCCGACGCAATGTGTACCTTGGTTTATCTCTTTTAATTTTCCAACCAAGCGTTTGCCTTGTGATTCAGTTTCATGATTTTCAAAATTTACGTCCTGTCCACTTCCAACAATCTTTCCTCATTTCTTCTTCAGCTGGAAGTTGGTTTGTTTTCTCCCACAGAAGGCAGCTGTTGCTGATGGTATTTGGCCAACCGTTATTAAGTATCTTGTGTAGACAACTGTTTATAAATACTTGTACATTTTTGATAATGGTTGTGGTAGTTCTCAAAGTTTCAGCTCCATACAATAGAACTATCTTAAGTACAAGTTTCGAGGATAAAATATCCGTCATTTGACCATTGAAAAATCATAATATCTTTTATTATATTCCAATTTATTAATGTAATACATTCAAATCACTAGATGGATGAACACTCGTGATTTCATAAACCAAGATGAATAGTGGCTACCGGTTGAATACAGTTTGATGCGCGTTTTGTCATATTTGAGACCCATCAACTGGATTTACCTGAATCTCAGAATTGACGTTCTCTCTGTGACTCAAATACCAGTACCATTCGTTTTAAACACCATCACGTTATCTACTTAGCTACTGATTGTTGATAGCCAGTTGCCTGTGCAATATGGTGAAGTTTAAATCCACATGCTGTTGTTTACTTGAATCTTCCCATAGATATACGTAAGTCAATTAGAGAATGATCAATTGTCATCCTGAACATTAATGGAAAGATTCAAGTAAACAATATCAAAAGAATTCAAACTTCAACCTATACACAAGCAACTGGCAATCATGACTCTGCAGCTAAGTTGATAACACGATGACTTCTGAAGTAAGTACTACTGGGTTTGAGTCACAGAATGAAAATCAACTCTGAAATTAACTTACATGCAGTCGACGAGTCCCAAACAGAACAAAGCGAGAGTCCTGAATTCCATTATTAATCTAGACTTATTAGTGTTTAAAGATGTGAAACTCATGTGTGAATCTAAACTAAATCACCATTGAAAACATGGACGCATTAAATAGCCATTTCACCCTATTATAAAACTCTTCAACGGTACTCATCCATAATAACAAACACAGTGGACTCGAGCCCAGGACCTTCGGTCCCGCACGCAAACGCCTAACATCTTAACAACTGATCCAACATAATCATAAATGTCTACAGTTGAATATTTCCGTATTATGATTGAACGACCATCTACTACTTTAATGGTTTCAATGATGCATCTAATTCAGATCAATTCATCAATTCAACTATCCAAATTACCACTATCTTTATACTGATCCATGTTTATTTTATTTTACAGATCACAGTATTTATCAGTTATATAACTGTTGGCAAATTAAAATGTCTTATCTTTTATCCAAATTATTCATTAGCATCTATATTATTATATACTGTATTCTTTAATACTTTGGTAATTATGATTGATATAATTAATATTTGCTCTCAACTACTAGTTAATTTTCCATTTTAAATCGATAAGATAAAATGAAAAAAAAGGAGAAAACAAAAAAAACGAAAAACAAAAAAGAAAATCTATTAGTCAGTTTGTTGGTTACATTGTCACATTGAACTTTCTTTTTGCCAAACTTTTAGATAAATGATGCTGATTTAGTAGTTAAAGATTCCTTGTCAATTTTTATTTCAATTTCTGTTAAGATTGCAACAGTATAGTATTAAATTAAAGTAGTATGTGATTTAGAATCGTCTATATTCATAATCTCGTATGTGAGACTCGGACCTAGAACGTTCGGACTAGTAGTCAGACTCTTCAACTGTATATCATCGAGATGATATGCAATGATTTTAGTGTTCACCTTCAACTAATCCATGATATTACACGACCGTTCATTATTGTCGCTGGTGAGTAACTGCCTTAAAATAAACATGGTTGAATTCCACTGGACGCATGTTTTCACTTATTTATTTATTTTAACATATGAATATTGATACAACGGGGAACCAGATACACATGCGCCACAAAAATCAGTTGATTTGTGTGTGGACTGTTATAGTGCCCAACTTTTCAGACCGAAGCAGGTATTTTTCTTGGGGGGAAACACCTGATCTACAAGGCGATAGAGCAACGTCAAAGGATGAAGTCCCATGGTTGCCGGTGATCAACGATCGATCCACACACCATTCGTTTGCTTAGTATCTTGTAGCTTATGTGCATCATTGGTTTCGAATGAACGTTTTTCAACCTCTGTGTTCACTGACTCGGGTAAATCGTCGGACATTCGCTTTTCATCCTCTCAGTTTCGTAAATAACACCACTGCCAAAGAAGGCAAAGAGTATAACTTCTCTGACAGAGGCTGTATACGCGTGGCCATGTGGGAGCATTTAGAGAAAGTGAGCTGTCTCTCTACATTATAAAATTGTGTCATTTCGAGAAATTACGCCTATTTGAGGATGAACTATAACACTATTTGAATAACATTCAAACGTATTTAATCAAAGAACAATTACTTGGAATAGATATTTTTCAAGTAAAAAGCGTAGTGAGACAGGGATGTTTACTCTCCATCTTTCTCTTTGTTATGGTGTTCGACTGGATTATGATAACCTCGACATTTGAGGAGAAGGCATGGATTAAAATGGTCAACTCCGAACCGATTAGAAGATTGGGATTTCGTAGATCACCTGGCCACTCTGTATCATACATATCAACAGATGCAGATGAAGACAACTAGTATAGCAGCAGTCTCCATATCAGTAAGCATCAACATACACAAGGAAAAAAGCCAGATCCTGAATTACAGCACGGAAAACACCAACGTCATCACACTTAGCGGATTAACTCTGGAAGACGTGGAAACAATTATGTGTCTCGGTAGCATCATCGATAAATGTGAAGGATGTAATGCAGACGTAAAGGCAAGGATTAGCAAAACAATAGCAGCATTTCCACAGTTGAAGAACATATGGTACCCAAAATAACTGTTTGCAAGCCAGCATCAAAGATAGTTCTACCGTACGAAGCTGAAACTTGGAGAACTACCACAACCATCGTAAAATATATAAGTATTCAAAACAGTTGTCTACACAAGATAATCGATGTCCGTTGACCGGAGACTACCAGCAACAGCCGCCTACTGTGAGGGAGAACAAATCAGCTACTCGCTGAAGAGGAAATTATGAAAATACATTGGAAGTGGATAGGACGTACATTTCGGAAATCATCATATTGAATCACGAGGCAAGCACTAATTTGGAATGCCCAAGGTAAAATAAGAATAGGAAGGTCAAAGTACACACTACGTTAGGTAATCAGAATCAGACATGAAGAGGATGAATAGTAACTGGAAACAGCTAGGAAGAATTGCCTGGGTTGAAATTAGATGGAGAATGCTGTTGATCGGCCTATTCTCCTCTGCGATGGGTAAAAGGTGTTATGTGATAAGAAAGAATAATCAAAATAGATAAGATGTAACTCAGAGGTTCACAGTCTTATTACTCAGATGCAGAACATAAAAAAATACCTTTGAGCTTTAAAAAATTCCAATTATAAATAATGAATATTCTGCTTAATGGAAATATTGAATTTGATCTTTGTTTAGAGTTCATAAATGTTTTTGTAATGATCAAAAAGTAACAAGCGTAAAACTGTTTATTGGTCATAGTTTGTGAATTCATTGTTGTCAAAGGTAAATGTTATATCCTGATGAGAAAAGTGGATAGTAACTGTAGGGATCCATTTATGGATCAATACAATACATACATTTTATTGTATAATTGTTAGGTGACTAGATTATGTATATTCATGTTCCTCTTATTATGAATTCTTCTGGAGCCTCTCTGGAGCTACTGCCGGTCCGAAGTCCGGATAAAAGAGGAGTTTTGGGTATGGAGATAGCGACCCCATCCTGTAGGAAACTAAATCGCTAAAATACGCCAACCAGAAAAAATAATTCAAACCAACTTAACTCTGCCCTGGGAGTTAGAAAATCTTCATTTAGAAGAGTTATGATGTCTCATAATGAAAGCTGAATGCTTTCGGAATTCACGGAGCTGATGCTTATTCTGAAAACCGAAACAACAATTGGTTTAGGCACATAGTATTCTCATACAGTGTGAGAGACATTATTATGAGCTTTATTTTGACCTACGGTCTATCGTTACACCATTTACCATTATCGAGTTTTGCCCTGTCAATTAATTACAGTCTACCACATTCACAGCCACTTTTGGCTAAATTTTGTACGAATGTTGTTTCCTTTAAAATGACACGATGTGGTCTGTTCGGTTTGTATATAAACTTTGTATATTTGAAATACATGATTCATGTCACGAAGGTTGAGATTTGTGTTCTGGAACTAACAGACAGGCAGGGTCAGGCAGAAAGCAGGACCGATAAGTACTCTAGACTGCTCGTACCGGTTTATGCGTCATTGGTACCGTCGATAAATCACCATTCTTTAATTGACGGTTTCATAACGTTAAACATTAATGGAAGCACAATTCCACGAATTATAACAGTACATTCATTATCATGAGTATAAAGCCCATCTACCTGCTCTTATAATATACACGTTTCTACATTCTTAATATATAATTTGTTATTTACAATTCAAAGTGACATATGATGAATAAATGTTTCACTTTAAGCAATCTACTTATGTTGTATGCTCTGTAGTTACTCCTAGTTCAGAAATTAAAACATTTTAAACAAAGATTGTGGCTAGTAGTGAAACCAAGTTTGACGCGTATTTTCTCCGATCTGGGACTCGTCAACTGGATGTACTTGAATCTCAGAGTTCATATTCACTCTGTGACTCGAATATCAGTAACGTTCGTTTCAAACTCCATTGCGTTATCCACTTAGCTACCGAGTGCTGATAGCCAATTGCTTGTGCAATTGAGTGAAGTTTAACTTCAATTGATATTGTTTTATTTGTATCTTTACACGTACTGATTCGAGTTTCGAAGTGAACATCAAGTCTGCGATGCGAGTACATCCAGTAAGGAACGTAATTGTAACATGGATACATTACATAGTAATATTGAAAAGATTAGGATTAAATTTCTACGATTGTTTCAAACTTGAAAAGAGTCAAATTCATGCCATGAACAGTCTCACTATATTTAATTCCAGTAATCATATGTACGTCAATGAAATTTTAGGCCAGTTCAGGAAAGTTCTGTCGGTGACTTATGCTTCACTTGCATAGACGGAAGCAGAAATACAGTGTTTATACAAAACTTGATGCTGTATTTTACCGTTGATGTATTCGCGCAACAGAAGTCTGTGTCAAGAAGAAGCAATAGAGTTGATGTCTCAAGTAATACTAATTAGAACTGTCCAATCCGCACACATGTAGACGTTTTGCTATTACCGACAGTTTTTAGGCTTCTGTTTGAGTTCTGAAATAAAAGTTTATTCCAAAAATAATCGTTAACCACATTTCGGTGTAATTCTGACAGAACATTTCTATTTCATACAGACACTAAATCAGAAATGCCAAGTGTTTATATCACTACTAATGTGATTTGCCATATGTGAGATGTTTACTACAGGCTATGTAAAGTGTAGGTTCATGACTATATTAGAATATGATCATAAGACTATCCACAAACGTTAAAGACTGAGATGTGACGTTTCATAGAGTGATTTAGTACATGAAGTGTAAGTGCTCAAAGATTAAGGCAGTCATTCGCTAGACCTTAACAACCTCATTGGACTAGCTAGTAACTATCAGGACTCGGTGTGTAAGAGGATAACAGTATGACCTTTGAAGTAAACGGTAGTGGATTTCAGTCTTAGAGTGGATATCCACTCTGAAATTCAAGAACATCTGGTTGACGAGTCCCAAATAGGATGAAAATCATGTCCTGGATTCTACCACTAGCTACTGTCCATCTTTACCTACATTCCCTGTAACTTAAGGCAATATATGGGTAATTCGTATAGGACATACACATGCTGATAAAAGCGAAACTGATCCATCACAGTCTGAAACATCAATGAGAAGATTCAAGTAAACATCACTACCAAGTGTATTTAATACAATCTACTTCATTGCTGCCTTAGTGCAAAAAATAATATATTCATATGGAATATAGCTGTTTACTAATAAACACTAAAACTTAAATTATTTCTTCATATTAGAATTTTATTACTTACATTTATGAGTCGATTGAAGCTAGAACACCGTGGAAAACTTGCAACCACTGAACCACCGTTTCAATCTAGTATGGGACTCCCGATTCGTGCACATCGACGATAATGCGTTAGTCTCCAAGAGGTATTTCCTGAAGTCCTAGTGAAAGGCTGTAACCAGTGGAGTTCAACCAGGTCTGTTGTGAGATAATAACTCACTGAAGCCAATGGTAGATGTGTCGTTCAGTTTCGTGGATTAGTTGGATTTAAATATTAATACCGTTGAATTCCGGTGTTCGAGACTAATACTTCCTGGGTTCGAACCCCGCGAGGCATAATCGTGGATGCGCATTGCCAGGGATGAATCCCATACTAGGACTAAAGGATTATCTAGTGATTCCAGGTTTTCCATGATGATCTAGCTTCAATTGACTCACGAATTCAACCATTAAGTTACATAATAAACTTGTTTCGAATAATGAATATACTTTGCTTGGTTTAATCAAGATTTCCTTTATTATTACTCTGATAACAGTAAAGTTCTTTTAGACAAATAAATATTCATTACATGTTGGTTAGCAATAAATAAATGATCATTACACTTTGAGATTATCAAAACACAATTTGTGATTGAACATTGAATCACTTAAAACAAACGGAATTTATTATTTTATAGTGAGGAGATAATTGAATATAAACAAATAAGTGAGTCTCTTCAGTAACATTCAGTTGGTGTTGTTTTATTTGTATATTCTCATTATTGTTTTAAGACTGTAATTGATCGGACTCTTTTTCGTATACATGTACCCTGTGAGGATTGCCTCGATATTGCCTTAAGTCACAAGCTTTATAAAAAGCAATGGATAGTGACTAGTAACGGAATCCAGTTTGACGCGTGTTTTGTCATATTTGAGACTCGTCAGCTGGATACACCTGAATCTCAGAGTTGATGTTCACTCTGGAACTCAAACCTAGTAGTGTCCGATTCAAACACCTTCCCGTTATTCGCTTAGCTACTGAATCCTGATAGTCACCTGCTTGTGTAATGGGGCAAAGTTTGAATTCAGTTGCGATTGTTTTACCTGTATTCTACCATTGTTATTCAAGACTGAGATTGATCAGTCTCTTGCTTATCAATCTTTGATTTATATTTACCATAAAGGATATAACATTTCAATTGTTTCTCAATAACCATGTATACGAAAATTTGACTGTCATTACAATTACAACAGTCTCTGAACAACCCCATTCTGATTTTAATTATCATATACTCACTAGTGAATAAAGTGTAATTGAAAATTGTTATATCTACAACCTCAGTCAGTTAGCTACAACGTAGGACCAGGAACATATGTGCATCGATCGCAGAGTTTGTACACCTATGCCATTGTGATCAATTCTGAGCCATATATCACACAGAATCTCCAATCATTGGTTACGATAATCACATAGACCAAAACCAAGTTGTCTGCATATTCCAACATGGCTCAGATTAGAAGTTAGTGACTTCAAGGTTTGATGCCACGTTTTGGTTTGGCCTCCGTTAAATTTCTTACAACTATCTCCAGCACTAGTCAGCATTGTGCGTCGTGGTAATCGATGTTTAGGCATAAATTACACGTGGCCAAACCACCTCAGTCAGTGAAGATTCATAATATCATCAACTGATTTACCATCATTTCTTAATAACCATGGTCTTGCATAATTATTACATACCCAGCAGATGTGAACAATATTTCTGAAGTATCTTTGGTCAAGTACTAATAGCTTACGAACATATTGTACTCCTAATGCCCACGTTTCACAGTCGTTAATAAGAACAGAACGAACGGCTGCACAGTATGCTCGTCCCCTAATTGATAGACAAATATCTCGTCTTCGCTCTATGCGACGTAAGTTGGCAAAAGCCAAATGAGCTTTCTGAATCCATGAAGAGATTTCGTCAGACACCAATTCATTTCGGCTGATCAGACTTCCAATTGAAGTGGTTGATGCGTTCGACTTCTTCACTCCCTATCCTTAATTCAGGTGTAGATGTAGACCAGTCCTGATGTAACAACTTTCATTTAAAGGGAGAGAAAAGCATTCAAAACATCCTGGCATTGTTTCTGAGTGCTACCAAATGACTGTAAAAGACTCTTTCACTAATCATCATATGCTCACTAGTGACTAGTTTCAAGATACACTTCATGGTTTTCTAGTGAGAATCCATGACCATTGAAGTGTAATCCACGTATGGAGGGTGTGAGATGGTTGTCCACCTCAGACAATAGATGAAGAGTTGAGAAAGATCATTGATCGATTGAATTTAGATGTTAACACCCTTTGATCTAGATGTCAGACGTTGACGCACGATATCGTATGTCTTGGATTGAAGTTCCACATGTGTGGTCGTGGATACGCTCTTCTGAGAAATCTCATACTAGTACAAAACGGTCATCTATTTCTTCGAGGATTCCAATAATGGTTTAAGGATATTCTTCAAAATTATTTTTATTACTGTCATTACATTTAAAAGTATTTGCTAGATAAAAAAACCCCTCAAATTCTATACTCATAACCACTGATCCACACAAATAATCCCACAACTAACCACAGATATTTAACCATTATCTTTATTATAGAGAATTTTAACAGAAATAGTCGGTTATTCCTTGAACTATTCAACAAAGATGGATACTTTAAAAAATGAACTGATCAATATACTGAAATATGATCATTTATTGATTATATCAACATATACAAGAACAGTATATAATTTATTTTCATTTATAAAAGGTTTATATTACAGGTATTGATACTTGTTACAGTACTAATAGGAGTTATGTTACTTGTCATAATCATATCATGGCAATTGTAAGCAACTTGTTGAATAATAATATCGATCTTTCAGAACACTATTAATGACAACGTTCGCTACATACTTCTCCATTTTTGTCGATATACTGCTGTATGTTGACTAGAATTTCTTATATATTATATATAATCTTTTCATAACCTGAACCAAATACGAGTTATAAGTAAACAACTTAATATAGTGGAGAAGATTTAAAGATCATGTGGATGATTTTTATGAAGTTTTGTTCTCTTAGTTGGATAGTCATGTAGCTTTCATCGTTGTTCTAAATGACGTCATCATCAGCACAAACTTTGAAAAGAAGTGAACGGTTCAACTTTCTCCATATATGGCTCACAGTTTATCCTGTGGACCTCGATGTTTATTGGTTCTTCTTAATCTTAAATCTCTCATCGTTTACTTCATTATTTTGGTAGTATCTACATCAGTTTGATTTGTGGTCCTCCGTTTATCCAAAGTTCTCCTGATTGGTTGATAAATTGGGTCGACTCAAAGGTAAAAAGAACCAATCAACATCTACAGGTCTACAGGTTTACAGCTGCGAACAATATGCTGGGAAATTCAAACACTTCATTTTTACCTGACGTTTGTGCTGATGATAATGTCCTTCAAAAAAACAATGAAAGCTCAACGACAAACCCATCCAGCTCAGAGGAAAAAACCTTATCAAAATCGTTATCAACTTAAGCAATGTATGTAAGATTTCTGCTTTCATAACAATAAGCATAGGGATACTTATAAATTCGAATTGTCAAAATGAAGTTTATTCATCATTTATTTTAATATAAAAATCTATAACGTTGAAGAAATATCATTGATGAATGTTGGATAATGGATAACAGTGGAAAATGGTACTTAATAAGTACTAATAAGTTTCAGAACTTGTTATCTCAACTATTAAAATTACTATGATATCCATACAAACCCTTCTGAAATTAATCAGCATATGCTCACTAGTAACAATCTACAAGATATATTTCCTAAAGTCCTAGTAAGAACCAGTGATCAGATAAGTTCCACCGGTTCTGTTGTGAGATGGTAACTCACTGAAAACAATGGTGGATATGTCATTCAATTTCGTGGATTGATTGAAGTTAGGCATTAACACCGTTTAATGGCGGCGAACTCAGTGGTGTAGAAGCGAAATGTTCGCGCGCAAGACTGATAGGTCCTGGATTCGAATGTCGTGAGGCAGAATCCTGGACGCGCTCTACTGCAAAGACACACGCTGAGACGAAACGACCGTCCAATGATTACAGGGTTTTCATGGTGGTCTAACTCCAACTGACCCATGATCTTCACCATTGAAATTAATATAATATTCACAAAACCCCTTATGATATTGTTTGTTCTTGATGTGTTTTGTAGAGTTATTGCTTCGGTAATAGCATTGGTAATTGCTTTCTTTAAGAAGATATATGAGAAATATCCATTGAATGTTTGTCTTGCAATAATTTATGTAAGAAGTGTTATAAATCATTTTACTTATAGATTAATAATCTTTCATTAAATTTTCATTAATGAGATGAATTTATATTGTTGTTATATGGTTGTGAATGTTATTATGTTATCATGGACCGATCAATGTTTTATCATCATTGAAAACTTGGAACCATTGGTCAGCCGTTTCATCTTAGAATGGAACTCTCCAACAGTTTACATTCACGATCCCACACGCAGGAATAGGACCCAGAACCTTCGGTTCCGATCTAAAACGTCTAACGTTTAGACCATTAAGCCTGTTTTCAGAGGTATAAACATCCAATTTCAACCAATCCACGATATTGCGCGATCATCTGCCATTGTCTGAAGTGGTTAGCTGCCTCGTATGTAACACGTTGAACTTCACTCTTTACATTCAATACTTTTAATTATATTTCTTTGAATAATCTTTGATCAGATTACTAAGCAAAACTTCATTCAATGAAATGTTACAAATACATTCCATCTCCTTAATAACTTACATTGATTTATTTTGTTTTCACTTAGTCAATAGGCGTTGCTACAGCGATCGGGCTTTGGAATCTCGACGTACCTATTACCATTCAACTTGGTGCTTTTGCAATAAATTTGGCAATTTTTATATCTGCCTTTTTAATTGGGGCATCAATTGAAACAAGTTTAATGGATTCTTTCAAATTTCTATTGATAATCCTTTCAGTTATTTCAGCTATAATCATTTCAGCTATGGTTGTCATCTATTTCTTTCAACAAAATGTATATAAATAAGTTTAGTATTGAACTTAGAATTGTTTCGAGATCCTTGAATAAAGTTTTATGTCAAGAAAATCTCGAAGCGTTGACGTTCACAGTTGGTTGATCATTGGGTGGTGTTCATTGTCATGTATATCAGATCCTTATGACTGCAGATCGAACGCCATCCATCAAGTTGCAATGTAGCCACTGGTCTAGATGACTCGACATTGTATGCACTATGTTGAGATAAGAAGGTGGTTGGAGTTAGTCAACAGGAAACTATGGGCTCGAATTTCGTGCTATTTTGCACTCGTCAGTAAGGTGTACCAATAATCTTGAGGGAACTGATGCCCCCTGACAGATTCTATCCTATGTCACCCAGCTTCAGAGTCAGAGACAGTGCAAGTAGATTATCCGGGCCGCGACTGACCTTCTGTAGGAGTGATATGTATTTACAGTTGATTGATAACTGAATGTTGGTCAATTTCCAGGGTCCAGTGTTTCCGGTTAACTACCTACAACCACCATTATAAAAACAATAGGAATGAAGGAACGATGAATTTTATAAGAGACAGTTGATGGGAGACATACAAATGAAGTGCTTAATGCCTGGTTTTCATATTTAAGAATTGGTACTCAATAATGAACTAGTTATCATCACCAAATCTTCGTTCACTTCAATAGTACTTGAAGTTTTGTGTGACATGCTTAAGTACTTGATCAGTGAGATGGGTGAGAAAGATTTTATTCATCTCTCAAAAGGGATTACTTAGGAGAAATAGTTTTAACGCATTAGTAAATTCAACGTTTCTTAGGTACTGATAAATTTTCTGATTGAACGCTTGAATCAATTTCGTAAGCTCTCACAGCGAGGGTGTTGTTTAGGAAATTGGTAAGACGGAAATCGAATGTCTGGCACCTCAACTGGGTTGGCGGATATGGAGGATCTACTTAATGGGGTTCGAAAATACTCATTCCGAACCAATGATGCACATGACATTCTGGATCCTGAAAAAAATAAATGGCGTATGAACCAGTCGTCAGTCACTGGCTACCATGTGACTGTATCTGTTGACATTGCTCCTCCCCGGCCAACAGATACATATGCGCATCACAAATCTCATTCGACTTGTACGAAGGCATTGATACTGACGTGGTTCCCAGACCGAAACAGACGGTTCCCTTGAGCAGCTGCACCCGGTGCCCTCAACCTAAATGTCTGATCCACAAGGTATTGGAGCATCGTAACGAGATGCAGTCTCATGGTAGCCGGTGACCAACAAAAGGTTCGTACACCACTTGTTCGCTCAGGGGACTGCAGCTCATGTAAACCATTGGTTTGGAATCACGGTTTTCCAGCTGCCCTAGGTGAACTCTTCGTGTCACCAACCCGTCTTAACACCCTTCCAGACACTCACTCTTCGACCTCTCAACTTCGTAAACAACGGTAATTTTACGAGAAGGCAGTGAGTAGGACTTCTTTGGCAATGGTTGTATGCACCTGACTATGAGGGTGAGCTGACTCTCTTCAATCACGGCCGTAGCAGGGCATTTGTGGGCCTTTAGGTCAAACGCTCTGGGTGTGACCCCTAAGAAAACCACCTGCTTCGGCTTAAGCACATATGCAGTATCACAGACTACACGGAAATCAAGTGACTTGTGTGGAACACATGTATTTGATGCCCTCTAGATGTGTTCAAATAAATAATTAATAAATAAGCTCTTCTCATAAGCCTGAGTCTAAATCTACATGACACAACTTGAACACGAAAGAAAAGGTGACAAATATAGAAGGAACGTTTTACTTCAAGGTTAGTATGTGTACACAAAATTGAGAGTATTAATAAAGGTTCAGATGACTTTAGACTTCTGGAAGGTTTCGCAACCCTACTAAACATAGTATCAGGATAGATAACTATTCATTCAAAAATGTGACACATGACTCTTCACTTTGTAGATGCTCCTAAGACATGTGTATTAAATGTTGATTGGGCAAAATGTTTTCTAGTGTTTATAGGGCACCTCTAGATTTTTTCCAAAGCATATTCAGGATCTCTTCAACAAGTATACTGATAAATTATGCTATACATTTATATATATACCGATTGTTTAAATATGAATTTATTCTCACATTTAATTTGTTTACAGGTAAAGGTAGTGATAATTCTGTTCATATGTGCAGAAGTATTACTATTTATTGTAAGTTGAATACACTTACACTTCATTTATTTAAAGTATAATTACTTTCTAATAGATGTGATCTGTTTTATCATTCAGATTTCGTAAATGACACACTATACAATCGGTACTTAAGACAGATCAATCAGGAAGTAATACATTAGACAGACTTGAATAATTAGTCATTGTATTGTGTTTAAGATTACAATTGACTAGTCTCTTATTGACATTTGTGCATGTTCACTCCTGCACTCAAATTCAGTCCTAAATATTAATTGGAAGATTCAAGTAAACAATATCAAGTGAATTTAAGCTTCACCTCACTGCTCCTAGCACTCAGTAACTATGTTGATAAAGTGATGGTGTTTGGACTGGATTGTACTGGATTTGATCACAGGAGTGAACATCAACTCTGAGATACAGATACATCCAATTGACAAGTTTCAAATAGGAAGTAAACATACATCCTTGATTTCACTATCAACCACTATCTATCTTTGCTTTCAATGCTTCTTGTTCAATCACTTCATACAAATGTATGAAATTCTGCTTACCAGTGTCATCAGTTAGTTCATTTCATTCATGTAACCATTTTAACCATATAATAATAATTCTTTTTAATTTTATAGATGATAATATTTTTCAGTCATTTCACTGTTGGAAAATCACGATATCGACTATTTTATCCAAATTATACTTTAGCAGCATTATTATTGTACATTATGTTTTCAACTGCCTTACCAATCACTGATGATCTGGTTTATACCATAAGGAATAATTGGAATGTATCCATTTTTAATGTAACCGACTGGAATGTAACCAATTCAACTGGATCTTACTTTTTAATGATAAATACTTATAGTTTTACTTCATTACAGACTATAAAACTTGTTTTCATATTCACTGTTTTAAATATATGATAATACATATTATTCAAGTGAAGTTATTGTATATGATCGAAGACTTTGAGCATAAAGATGAAGACAGAATTTGTAGTGTCAAATATTCTCATTTCTGTGTAGTGACTTTACTTCGTTAATCAATCACTCTTTTGACCGTTATTATATAGACCTCAATATTGTTTGAAATCAGGACGCAAAAAGGTGAGACAACCTTTGACAAACACTAAAGAGACCTTGAGAATGTCCACCTACATACTACGGCTAAATGATGGTCATAAACCGGTGTGTGAGAGATTAGGATTAATATTTACAGTTGATAGCTAGGGATAAGAATCAGCTATATGTCTTCACAACGAACTAACATCAGTCATAATGCCCAAACTCTATTTAGTTAAATGAATGAATCAATCTCGTGCCAAAACTCAAGACATATTATCGTAAATCTGATTGGTTCGTCCATAAATTATAGTCTTCTTGGCGAAGAAAATCAACAACTCTAGTAGTTTATTAGGAGATCACAAAACTATAAGCACATCGAGAGTATTTGAAGCGGAGAGGCGAATAAGAATACGCGAGCAGTTTCATAAGCACATTTATGGTCAAACTGCATAAATGCAGAGGCAAGGCAAGACAAAGACTAATGATTAGACTTCAGTACATATGTATATGAAGAGGACAATGAATTACCGAGTGATATTTAAGCAGTCAAAATTTTAACACAGTTGTTTTCTACAGGATAAAGTTACCGATCCTATGCCTAACTCTCCTCCTTTATCTGGGCATCAAACGGACAACAGATCTAGAAGAGCTATAGGTGGAGCTGATGCAGATGTAATTACTGCTTCATTCCATAGACAACAGAATTGAATGTGTGGACGCGAAAATATGTTCAATAACATTAAATGAAGTATGTGAACTAATAAAGTGATCAAAGTGAATTAAAGTTTACTATTGAATGAGTGTTTAGAGGCCGCACCACCTGAACACTACACTCGACATTATCCCAGCACTAGACCGACTCAACCGACGTTTCCTCTCCCAGCCTCACAAGAGCATCCACAGAACTTCCCTCTTTCCGCATGTTCTTTGGCAGAGATAAGAAATGTAGTGAATGAGAAATTAGGTGGGTATATCCAATTCATAGTGATGTAACGGGAAGAAAAGTCTAAATTCGATTGAGTTAATCACTATGAGTCTTGTTCAACATTACTTGTGTTTTGATAGAATGTGATGATTATTCAGTGTTGTAGTTGTTCTCTTGTATGATATATTATTCTGTATGATATACGATATTCTTGTATTCTTCGTTAGTAGGTGGTTTAGTGGAGCACCTAGACGATGGAGATCAGAGAGGAAGGTATCATAATGACTGACCGATCCCAAGAACGATCGTAGGGTAAGAATATTCCTAGGACTAGGCACACTTTTCACAGCTTCAATGTTCTCTGGATCTGGTCGTCGTCACTTTTTAGGGTTTCTAGAAGATCTTAAGTGTCGAATCTACCATTCAAACAACAAGACATAACATATAGTTTATGCAGAATCACAGAATATCTTGGTAAAATATGAAATTCATAGATTCAATACATTATTTGCACATTAATCATCAGCTGTCCTTTATATGCTAAATGATTCTTCCAATTCTACTTTTATTTCAATTCCCATCTGTTTCCTTTCGGTCTTCTTCACTTTCAACTTCTCAGTCGTCTACTGTCAGATATTCCATTTCTCACCGGTAGTACACTCTAA
The DNA here is from genome assembly GCA_944470205.2 of Schistosoma margrebowiei. NCBI lineage: Eukaryota > Metazoa > Platyhelminthes > Trematoda > Strigeidida > Schistosomatidae > Schistosoma > Schistosoma margrebowiei. The sequence continues at coordinate 3,038,115 of OX104029.1, read as the reverse complement.
GTATATCTGCCAATATAAGTAGCATACACCTCGATCCTATGCTTACAGATAGACTAAAGAAAAATAATAAAGATGAACTAAAGTTCTTTCAAGAAAATGAATTTCCTGAAACTGTTTACTAGACAGAAATTAAACATAATAAATTAATCAATTTGACATTTTAGTATCGGAAGGGGTTTTGTGGATAAAAATCTACATATGCTCACTAGTGACGGTCTCCAAGAGCTGTTTCCTGAAGTCCTAGTGAGATGCCGTGACCAGTGAAGTTGTAGATGTGTAGTTCAATTTCATGGATTAGTTGGATTTAGACATTAACACCGTCGAATACCGGCCGGCGCAGTGGTCTACAGGTTATGCGTTCGTTTGAAACTGTATTCCGCTGCTAGCCACCATCCATCTTTGCTTAAAAAGCCTGTGACTTACGGTTGTATAGATGCGATCCGTACAGGATGCACAGGTTTCAACAAGAGACTCATCAGTTGCAGTCTCAAACAATACCTGGAGAGGAATGTATTGTTTATAAAAGACAACCGAGTACCACAAATACCCGAGACAAATTTATAAGTAAGGTGATCGTTCAACAAAATTCAAAGGAAGACGATACAAATTCAAATAAACCTAAAGCTATCTTGCTGATGGTTGGCGAACCAATTGAGACTCGTCATCTGGATGTACCTGCATCTCAGAGTTGATGCTCACTCCGAAACTCAAACACAGTACCGTTCGCTTCAAACACCATCGTATTATCTAATTTACTGCTGAGTTCATCCAGTATATCCAGCCGACGAGTCCCAAATAGGTCGAGATGCACATCAAATTGGATTCAACTACTAATCACTATTCATCTTGTCTCAAAAAGCTTATGACTTACGACTTTGTCGAGACAATCCGTACATGATGCACATATGCCAACAACAGATTGATCGGTTGTAGTCCTAAAACAACAACAAGAAGATACAAGCAAACAAACAAAACCAAGAGAATTGTATTGTTTTTGTTAATCAGTTTGCCGTTCATTTCAAATAATTTGTTCATTTTTTTTAAAGATCAAATATAATGTCCTGTGTATTCAACCATGTTTGAGTACATAGTTAGTTAAGCAAAACAAGTCAAGTTGTATTTTTTAATCATTCAAGTGTTTTAATGAAGTTAATATAAACAACATTTTAGATCATGTACATAATATTACACATAGACGTTTTACTAAACACAAGTGAGTTTATATTAAGACTATAGATGATCATTAGAAACCTGACAGCACTAGATGACCATTCCATCTTACTACGGTACTCTTCCGTAGTGCGCATCCACAATCCTCCATGCGGCAATCGAACACATGACCTTCGAATTCGAGCTTACTTCTTGACATTCTTGATTATAGATATGATGTCTATTGTAAGATGATATTTGATTCAAAACTAATTCTGATGAATTTGAATTGTTACAATAAAGCTCTATGAAATGTGTGATCAGGATATTGATAGTTTTTAATAGAAAACGACGAAATAACACTGGTTTGTATACGCTTTGCACTTACATATATAGTAGTTGAGATCATGAGTCAATTGAAGTTAGACCACCATAGGAAAGCTGAAAGAGTTGAATGGCCGTCTCGTCCTAGTATGAGACTCCTCAGCAGTGAGCATTCAAGATTCCGCCTCGCGAGATTCCAACCTAGGACCTATCAGTCTCACGTACGAACGCTTTATCTCTAGACCACTGAGCTGGCCGGTGTTAATATCTAACTTCAACCAATCTCTGAAATTGCGCCACCGTCCTTCATTGTCTTCAGTGAGTTCCCATCTGACAACAGACCGGGTTAAACCGTTTCTAACTAGAACGCCAGGAAATGCCTTTAAAAAGACCGTCACTATTGAATAACATCAGAAGGGGTTTCGTGGATATCACAGTAATTGATTGATTGAGTTCATGGATTGACATATACGAGACCATCATTCAAAAACTTGGAAGCATTAGTTTCAGTCCCGTTTGGGGTCACGTGGATATGCACTTCCTAGGAATCTCATAACAAGATGATACAGCTGTCTAATACTTCCAGATTTTTAATAGTCGCATAATTTTAAATAGACTAATGAATTTAACTGTATCATATTACATAATTTGATTTATTTTATATACTAATTCTAGATAAAAACATGTTTGGAATTATTCAAATTATTCTATGGATTTACAAAAGAAGAAATAAACTTTCGAATATGTCGACATATGCGAAAATAGTAGATTTATGGTTTTGAATTAAAGTTATTTACTATGACAGGTTTTCATAATTCTTACCATCCAACTACTTGATACACTCTTCATCATGATAATTTTCTCAACATCGTAAGTTAATGAATCAATTATTATCTTTGTTCTTCCTTAGTTATGTAGTTCGATCTCTGGGAAAATCAGGGATAGAATCAATTATTTTAGGTGTATTAGTGTACGTTATTCCAAATTTACTTCTATATTATTTATAATCTCAATCAGTGAGATCATCAGTCAATTGGAGTTAGACATCAAGAGGTATTTCTTGGAGTTCCAGTGAGGAGCAGCAACCAGTGGAGTTCAACCAGGTTTGTTGTAAGATGATAACTCTCTAAAGACAATAGTGGATGTATGGCTAAATTTCGTGAATTAGTTTAAGTGAAACATCAACACCATTGGATGCTGGCTCAATGGTTTGGGGGTTAAGAGTTCGTGCGCGAGATCGATAGGTCTTGAGTTTGGATCTCGCGAGGAGGAATTCCATATTAGAACGAAACGGTCGTCCAGTGTTTCCAGGTTTTCAACGGTGGCTTAACTTCAATTGACTCATGATCTCAAATATTGAAATTATTATGATATCCACAAAATCCCCTTCTTATATTTATAATCTGTTATTTTAATAATTTTATGCTTAACTTTCACCAGTTAAATCAATCCATTGAGAGAAGAAATTTTTCTGGACGAACCAATCAGATATATCACAACAAGTTCACTTGGTATTGTTTGTCTTGTATCTTCCCATCGAAGTTTAAGAATGAAATTTCTCAGTCTGTTACTGGGTTCGAGTCTCAGAGTGATCAACAACCTTGAGATGCAGCTACTTTCAGCTGACAAGTGCCAAATAGGACGAAACGCGCGTTCTGATTTCCATTGCTAGACACTATCCATCATTGCTTACAAAATATCATAACAAGTTTTGGATTTTGACGCGAAATTTATTCAACCATTTGGTTGGCATTTTAACTGATGTCATAGTTCGTGATGAAAAGCCTTAATTCTAATTCCTAATCTTAATCATCAACTGCAAATCATAATCCTTATTCCTCAAACTGCTTCATAACTGTCATTCAAACCAAAAAAACGTATGTAGACACTCTCAAAAACACTTTGACGTCACCAAAGTGTCGTATATATTTTATAACTCCATCATTTTTCTTAACTACGACAAGTGAGTAAATAAACTCACTTGTCTTTGTCGAAAAAACAGGCGCACTTCAGAACACTGCTTCAGTTGACTGTTCAAAGGAGGATATGAGTCAGTTGATAGGTCAGGGTTTGAATATATGATTAACATAAACCAGCATCATAATTATGACAAGTGTGAGCAGTCAATGTAGTCTGTTCAATAGTTTTAATTTAAAAAATTGTAAACATTGAAAAAGAATATTGTGATTTATATCCTTCTATTAATCAGTCCAACTGATATTTTGTTTAGATTAATCAATGACCAAACTATTCTCAATAGTTTATTCATTGAAATCATGAGATTTATTTAGATGCTAGACTGTTAGAAATGTCTAACTCTATTTATAAAGCATTCAACGAAATTATGTTTATAATTGACATTGTTTGAATGACTTCACTTCATTTGTGTCAAATGTTCTGACTAAACATTTGATTTGGTTTCCTAAGCTCTTTCAGTAGGTCACAGGCTAAATCTACGTGACAACATGAACACGAGAGGAAAGGTATGAAATGTGGAAAGAACGCTTATTTCAGCGTTAGCCTGTGTTCAGAAAATCATTAGTATTTATAGCATTTCAGATAACCATGTACTTCTGGAAGTTCCCGGAACTCTTCTAAACATGGAATGAGGATGAGTAATCATCCAGTTAGAAATATCAGACGCGACTCTTCACATTCTAGATATTTCTTGGAAACGTTTATGCAATGCTGATTAGATTAAGCATTTCCTAGAGTTTTCCGTGCCTTCTAAAGGTTTTTCAGGGAATATCCTGGATCTCCCTGACAATATGGTAAGCCACATGTTTTAAAAAAACTTCCCTAACTGAATTACTTACATCGTAGCGAAGTTAATTACACGGTGAGTAAGGAAACTGAAATATTAGGTCACATTTTGAATGATAAACAACTAAGAATTATGATTATGATGATTTAATAAGTGAATTCATGACTCAATCAAAGCTGGACCACCATGTAAGAACAAAAATAATTGGACAGCCGTCTTGTTCTGGCATATGACTCCTCAACAGCGCGCATACACGTTCCCGTACTCGTGATCCAAATTTAGAGCCTATCGGTCTCACGCGCGAACGCTTCACCTCCAGACCACTGAAACAGCATCCAACAGTGTTAATGTCTAACTTCAACAAACAACATTTCCTTCAAAACAATTTTCGAACTGAAAAAGCATCATTTCTACATGACCTATCAAACTATCGTATTTTCATCCGTAACCGTTGCCTTTTTACTATGTTAGGATATCCGAATCTTATTGCATTCATTTGTAGATTATAAATAGATACTCCACTGTGTATAGATGCGTATTTTCTTTTCTCTACTTTATAGCTTCATTGCAGTTGTGACAGGATTATTGATCGCATTTGTGAAGGAAATAAGTGATACATTCCCATTGAATGTTATTACTTTGTTTATTTATGTAAGAATATTGAATTGAATTGATGAGTTATGTTCTAATATAACTAGGCAACATGATTGTTCATTGTATGAAGCAAGTTTATATTGTTTACAGTAACTTGATGGATTATATAATGAACGTTTGTCAATGATTGATCTATACAGTAATACAGACTAAATGTTTTGTTACTAATTAGTGCTGTCATGCAAATATTAAAACCTTTCTGTGTATAAACCAATCAAATTGAATCTCTGAACGATTACTAGTGTCGGTTATTACGTTAAGCTCATTTACCTTATTCTCTCCTCTCGATAATCCGTTTCGTCTTAGTATGAGACACCTCGTGTATGCGTATTGCTGAGATGTCCCATATTAGGACGAAACGGTCGTCCAGTGTTTCCAGGTTTTCACTGCTAGTCTAACATTGATAGATTTATGATCTCAATTAAAAAAGTATAACACAACCTAAGATTATGCATTTTGCAGTAGATAGTTTGAAGACGTCTCAATCATAAATTTCATAGCATTTTATACACTGAAAAACATTTGCATTGGAATTTGTCTACGTAAATTGCTGCATTATTCTTCAACACTTCAGTCGGTGTTTTTACGGAAGTCCTCTAGAAAAATTAATGAACCGACTTATGTCAAGTGACCTTCATGTAGAAACACAGGTCGCCTACCAACAATCTTCAACCAAATCTGTCGACAGCAATTCTGTCCAGTTGTTTCCAGTTGTTATTCATCCTGACCATGTCTGCTACAAGTTTTCCTGTCAGTATGTTTCTTGGCCTTCCTCTTTTCCGTTTTCGTTTAGGATTCCAAGTTTGTGCTTGCCTTGTGATACAGTTAGATGATTTTCACTATGTACATCCTATTCACCTCCAACGTCTTTCCCAAATATCCCCTTGAGCTGCAACCTATTTTGTTTCCTCTCACAGAAGTCGGCTGTTGCTGATGTTTTCCGTTCAACAGACATTGAGCATCTTGTGTGAACAATTGTTTATTAATGCACGAAGTAATGGTTAGGAGGACAAATGTTTATTATCTTATTAGAAATTTGACGAACAATCTGAATCGACTAAATCATGGATTGATAAATATTATATCATCAAACTTCTGAATACATTTTTTGTTTAATGGTGTGCATCGTCCATTTCATAATTTCAGACGATAACCTTAGCTACAGCTATTGAAATAATAGATATACTGGTGGATATCGTTACTAAACTTGGTGCTTTTGGAATCAGTCTAATATTATTTACATCGGCATTACTTATTGGTGCAGCTATCAAAACAAGATTAGCAGATTATTTAACGGCTATTCTAATACTGTTTATAATCGCTGCTATTTTAATTGCTGGAGCAGTTATTTTAATCACAATTTTTAAACACGCGGTATGTCAATAAGCATAATTAATTCATTTACAAATTAATTCATCATGATTTTGCGGTATTCTTTGTGAGATACTCAGGTGTAGTTCAACGTTACTGTATACTATGTATATTTTCAAAATAAGTACAAACCTGTCAGATATTATTTAGTATTTAGACACCTAACTGACGACTGCCAAATAGCACGAAACGCGAGTCCAGAGTTTCCTGTCGACTAAATCCAACCACCATCTTATCACAACATAATGCATACAATGTCGAGTCACCTAGACTAATGACCACATTGCAACTTTGTCGATAGGATTCGACCTGCAGTAAGAAGGACCTAGTTCACATGACATTGATCACCACCCAGCGATCAATAAATTGTATATACATTTCAGTCTAACAAGAGGTCATTTGCGACCTGGATAACCCAGTGGTAACGCTGCTGAGATTTTTATGTTGGATCCGATGATATCATTCACTCTTACAGTAATTTAGAAGATGAACTTATATTTGTCATCAAATTTGGATAATTGAGATCCCGGAAAATATTTATCGTCATTCTTTCAAATCAGTAACTAGAATCTTAGCCGACAGACCATAATTTATGGACGAATCAATCAGGTTTGAAATTCAACAATCTCAGCAGTGACTAGCATTTAGAAAAATTTCCGGGGCTCCAGTAAGGCCAGTAGACATAATACGTGTCGGGTGTAAGAAAGTAGCTTATAGAAGATAATTGCACAATGTTGTAGGTCGATTGGAGTTAGATATTAACACTGTTGGATGCCAACACATTGGCTGATGATTCAGCGATGCGCATCTACGAACTTTACAACCGAGATTCGAGTTCGGGACCTTCATTACGATGCACGAATGCTTAACATCTTGACTTGAGTGTTCTAGAGGTTTAGTATACGTAACCTCAGTAACATTGTTTATCTCATTTAATCCAGTCATGTTTTCATAATATTCGATTTATATACAACTTCCGTTAGTTAAATACAAACTCATCAATATTTCTAATTCATTTTCAGTCAGCAGCGATTATATTCTACATACTTACAGATATATTGCTATTTGTTGTGAGTTAAAGTCATCTATATTTCATTTATTTAAAGTAAATTTGTAGTAATTGGCACTATGTCAAGCCGACCTACCTTATTTCAGCTCACGGACGGACCAATTTATTCATTCTTCCTGGGTCATATTTTGAACCTTGGTAATTACTCACTTCGCCTTGCCTTGCTCAGCTCTTTCCCTAGACTCGCTGAGTGAGTTGTTTCACTCGCCTTCTTTATTGCATATCATTTTGTTTCGCTTCAATATTCGATCGGCAATTGTACAAATACACATATTCAAAACTTCATTCTCGTATATGACTTATTTTAATTCCCTTATTCACTAACGCGAGTTAAGTCGATCATCATATATGAGGATTGGCTATATGTATAAGTCGATAACGATCATTCGTACGATTCAAATGGAGTCAGATATTCAATGCGCCAATAAACATTTACTCTCTTGGTATTTTACAAATCATCTTATCATTTACATTCCTGAAGGATCTGTCCTATGGATCTTCATCGCCTTATTACAAAAGCTGGTGAATGTGACTTGAAAATATTGTTCACATAAATGAAATCGAGTATGGTTTGGCATATTACACCTTAAAATGAAACATTTTCCAGTATGAGATTCTGGAGATTGTTACGTATTTGACAGAGTTCGTGAACTGATTGCTTTTAGACCACCATTGAAAACATGGAAACATGAGACGTCCGTTTCGTCTTAGTGAAGGTTTCCTTAACAGTCTGCACTGTCGACCTCACTTACAGGATTCTAACTCAAAACCTTCAGTCACACAAACGAACGTTTCACAACTAGGCCAGTAAGCCGGAATCCGACGATGTTAGTGTCCAACTTTAATCGATCCACGAAATTGTGGAGCGATATTATACTGTGTGCGGTTAGTAACTGCCTCATTCCAATAGGTTTGAATCCCTCGGGCTGGATCGTGGATGTCCACTGCTTAGTAGTCCTAAACTAGAACGAAACGGCCGTCCATCACTTCCAGGTTTTCAGTGATAGTCTAACATCAATCGATTCATGATCATTATTTTAATATATATTCAATGAAGATTGTTTGTTTGGTCAACCAAGGTATTCGTTATCAGTTTTAATCTAACTGTTTCACTTCATTTATTTTATAGATAACAATATTTATCAGTCAAATAACAGTTGGCAAATTACAATTACGTATCTTTCGTACAGAATATACTTTGGCTGCATTATTATTATATAATATGTTTTCAGCTACATATTTAACCACTACTGGTATGGTTTGTAACATAAACAGTACTTGTAATAGTTCAAATGCATCCATTTATCCATTTAACAATTTACCGGGATATATAATTTGAATTTGAAAACTTATATATTATAAAACATAATTGATTTTCATCGTTTGTTTATTTATATTAAACTTCAAAGCATTTAGCAACTCACGTACAACTGAGTTTGTTCTCATTTCATTCGGTTAAAGCCCTTTTGATAACTTATATTGCGGACAAAGTCATCCGTAGTATAACAACTTATTGTACCTTTATTATTGTTGTGCTTGTATGTAATATGTATACTTGAACATTTGCTTACCACCTACGCATATATTCATTCTGCTAGCTTTATAATTAACTGCTTAATTGATTCGATGATTAGTTCATGGTATTGGAATCTAGTTTGATGCGTGCTTTGTCCTATTTGGGACTCGTCAGCTGGATGTACCTGAATCTCAGGGTTGATGTTCATTCTATGACTCGAACCCAGTACTTCTTGCCTCAAACGCCATCGAGTTATCCACTTAGTTATTGAGTTCTGATAGCCACCTGCTTGTGCAATGGGGTAAATATGTGATTTAGTTAATCTATCCAACTTGAACTAAGAAGTATTCCTTGATTTTTTAACTCATTTAGTGTTTACTTAATCAATCTTTAAAAAGTACAATTCCGTAGTTTTTCCATTACATTTTCGATTATCACTTAATGTTATTGACTCCGCCTGTAGCTCTTCTAGAATTACTGTCGGCAACTCCAATCGGTAGGAAAAAATCTTGCTAAAAAACTCCAACCAAATTAAACAAATTAGACCATTTAAACTCTGTCCTCTTAGTCCGAATTATGACGCCTCATCATGAAAGCCGAGACTCTTTGAAAGTCACGAGGCGGATGTCACTTCTGACAATCAGAACAACAATTTGTATGGGTATATGGAGTGTCCGGACAATGTAGGAGACCAGGACAATCAGGTAAATTGCTACGGAAATAAGGAGATACAACTTGACTGTACTGAAAATCAGAGAAACCCATTGGACAAAAGCTGGACAGAAAAGGCTAAATACGGGAGAGATGCTACTATACTCCAGTCAGGAAAAGGAAAATGCTCCACACAGTTGGGGAGTTGCTCTAATGCTGTCCAAAGTAAAACGAAATGCACTTGTAGGATAGGAGTCTCACGGATCCAGAATCATCAAAGCATAATTCAAAAAAGGAGTGAATTACAATGAATATTATCCAATGTTATGCACCCATAAATCATAGCAACGATGACATTAAAGATCAATTCTATGAGAGGTTGCAATCAATCATAGAGAAGTTCCCAAGAAAGGACCTCACCATTCTGATGGAAGATCTAAACGTTAAAGTAGGAATAGACAACATCGAATATGAAGATACCATGGGACGCCATGGGCTGGGAGAGAGAAACAAAAATGGGGAAAGATTTGCAAATCTGTGTGCATTCAACAAGTTGATCATAGGAGGCACAATATTTCCACACAAACGTATACACAAGGCTACATGGATCTCACCGGACCACACTACAGAGAACCAGATAGATCATATTTGCATCAATTAAAAGTTCCGAAGGACAATGGAAGATGTGAGAACCAGGAGAGAATCTGACACAGCTTCAGATCACCACCTAGTTGTGGCCAATTTAAAACTGAAGCTAAATAAGAACTGGACATCTGGACAAACAGCACTACAAAGGTTCAATACAGTTTTCCTTCAAGATACTGACAAACTCAATGAATTCAAGATAGCTCTCAACAACAGGTTCAAAGCCTTATAGGATCTACTGAAGGAAGAAGAAACTACTATGTAGGACAGTTAAAAAGGTATCAAGAAAGGATTAACTTCAATATGTCAAGAGGTTCTGGGTCTCAAGAAGCATCATCATGCGGAATGGATCTCTATAGAAACACCGTACAGGATCAAAGGAAGGAAGGATAAGAAGACAACAATTAACAACAGTCGTACATGAGCAGGGAAGTTCCAAGCACAAGCTGAGTACATAAAAACAAACAAGTAAGTGAAGAAGAGCATTAGAGCCGATAAGAAGAAGTTCGTGGAAGAACTAGCAACGACGGTGGAAAAAGCTGCAAGAGAAGGAAATATGAAACAGCTTTACAATACAACGAAGAAACTAGCAGAGAAATATATTAAACCAGAGAGACCGGTCAAAGACAAAGAAGGCAGGCCAATCACTGAAATTCAACAACAGCGAGACAGATGGGTAGAATACTTCGAGGAACTCCTGAATAGGCCGGCTCCAATGAATCCACCAGACATCGAAGTGGAACACACAAATCTTCCCATAGACGTCAACCCACCAACGACGGAAGAAATCAGAATGGCCGTCATACACATCAGGAACGGGAAAGCAGCGGGACCGGACAACATACCAGCTGAAACACTGAAGTCAGACATCGAAGTAACTACGAACATGCTTTATCTTCTATTCGAAAAGATTCGGGAGGATGAACAAATGCCGATGGACTGGAAAGAAGGACACCTCATCAAGATTCCAAAGAAAGGAGATCTGAGCAAATGTGAGAACTACAGAGGCACCACACTACTGTCAGTACCAGGGAAAGTCTTTAACAGAGTGTTGCTGAACCGGATGAAAGATGCAGTAGACTCCCAACTTCGAGATCAACAAGCTGGATTCCGTAAGGATCGATCGTGCACAGACCAAATTGCAACACTACGGATCATCGTCGAACAATTAGTTGAGTGGAACTCATCACTATATACTTCATTGATTATGAAAAGGCATTTGACAGTGTGGATAGGAGGATGTTATGGAAACTTCCTCGACACTACGGAGTTCCTGAGAAGATTGTCAATATTATCTGGAACTCATACGACGGACTACAATGCAAAGTCGTGCATGGAGGACAGCTGACAGATGCATTCCAAGTAAAGACCGGAGTAAGACAAGGCTGTTTACTCTCTCCCTTCCTCTTTCTTCTGGTGGTCGACTGGATTATGAGGACCTCGACATCTGAAGGAAAACACGGAATACAATCGACAGCTCAAAATCAATTAGACGATTTGGATTTCGCAGACGACCTAGCCCTCCTATAGCATACGCACGAACAGATGCAGACAAATACAGACAGTGTGGCAGCAGTCTCTGCATCAGTAGGCCTCAGCATACACAAAGGGAAAACCAAGGTCCTCAAATTCAAAGCGGAGAACAGCAATCCAATCACTCTTGATGACGAAACTCTGGAAGATGTAGAATCCTTCGCATACCTGGGAAACATCATCGATGAACAAGGAGGCTCAGATGCAGACGTTAAGGCAAGGATTGGCAAAGTAAGAGTCGCATTCCTACAATCGAAGAACATATGGAACTCAAAACAACTTTCAACCAATATCAAAGTGAGAATCTTCAATACGAACGTCAAGGCAGTTCTACTGTACGGAACTGAAACTTGGAGAACTACAACAACCAAGAAGGTACAAGTATTTATAATTAGTTGTCTACGCAAAATACTCAACATCCATTGTTCAGATACCATCAGCATAAGTATAATTAAATATCTTCAAACTGAGGTTATTTTTTTATGATAAACTTCTCAGTCAGTTAGCTACAATTTAGAACCAGGCATATATATATATATATATATATATATATATATATATATATATATATATATATATATATATATATATCAGTCCAAGTTGCCATACTTCATAAGCACAACAAGACGATCACCAAAACCATAGAAGTTATAAACTTCTGATTAAAACTATATGCTTTTCGAGTAAAGATGGATAGTGCCTAGCAGTGGAATCCAGGACGCGCGTTTCGTCCTATAACATAGGAAGATACGAGTAAACAACACCAAGTGAACTTAACTCCACCCCAATGCACAAGCAAGTGGATGTCAGGACTCAGTAGCAAAGTGGATAATGCGATGGTGTTCGAAGCGAAGGGCACCGGGTTCGAGTCCCGAAGAAGATGTCAATCCTGGAATGCGGGTACATCCAGCTGACGAGACATAAATAGGACGAAACATGCGTCCCGGATACCACTGCTAGGCACTATCCATCTTTACTTGAAAAGCATATAGTTTTAATCAGAAGTTTATAACTTCTATGATTTTGGTGATCATCTTTGATCCGTCTTTGTTTAAATAGCTTCTGACTTAAGGCTATATCGAGGCAACCCGCACAGGATGCACATATGTCAACAGGAGACTGATCAATTGCATTTCTAAATAACAATCGGAAGATACAAGTATAACAACATCAAGTGAATTTATTTGCTTTTTATTTTATTTACTAGTTCCACAAAGGATCATTTTATACTTCTTGAGATATGATCATTTGTTCAATTCAATGGACTTTTTTTCTCCTAATGAATGTTGAATTCTTCGATTGTTTGATAATTAAAATTATTTTATGTCCGACATATATCTACTCCATTGATTGTGTTGGCCTGATTTAAATCGTATACTAGTAGTGTGGCATGTGCTGCTGATGTCGATAGATATAAGTAGTATGTATCATCATCAATCGAAAGTGAAATGCCTGACGGTAGAACGCTAAGAAGACCAAAGAGAAGAGGACAAGAACAAAGAAGGATTACGGTGGAAACGACGGAACAATGAAGTTTAATACGATTAACTGATATTTTGTAAATCAAGATTTTATTGTATGGTTCTCAGATTTTACTAAGATTTTCTGTAATGTTTCATTCAAATAGAATTGGTTGTCCCTGTTGTTGTTCTTGTTCACTACAGATGTAACCTAATTTCGTTGTGACAAAATAGCCGGTTTAAGTATTTCTTTCGAGAAAATCCATACTACATAGTGAAAATTCCTATTTTGTCATGTGGTAAATAAAGAAGGAACGAACTGAGCTCCTGTTGCAGACTTCCTGTGTACCCCTCTATTTAAAGTTCCGTCTGCTCTTCTAGTTAGTTGAACATCTACAAATGATATGTTATCGTTCTGTTCATCTTCTGATGTAAAATTAATTGATGGATGAATGTTATTAAATATATTCAGTAAATTGTCCTTATCATTTTCTTTTTCTAATACTATGAAGGTATCGTCTATTTAGCCATAATAAATTGGTAAACGGGTAATTATGCTTTTAAGTGGTTCATTCTCCAGTTTTGTTCAATTCGTTCCTTCTTTATTTACCAAATACATACTAGTTAGACAATAAAAATAAACAGATTATTACAGTAGGTTTAGTCATTTATTAAAATGAGCTAAGTATTACAACTGATTTTAGGTTATATCAAACAATATTTCTGAACAGTGACCATGATAATAACCAAGATCCAAGTCAAGAAGTAGATATCCACTAAAATGATTCAAGTGAACAATCATTAACTTCATAAATTGATATCACGTTTTGATCTCTCCACTCTCGTCTGTGTTTTTTTTTCAAACTAATTTTGTGGTAGTTAGTTTTGGATTTTGTGGCAATCTAAGACAAATCCTGATCAATATAGTTGATGAAGATTTTAAGTTTCATCAAGAAACTCGTCCCTTTTTTACCAAGTATCCTATTCTTAATCTTAGTAATATGTATTAAATGAATTCACTACACTCAAGAAAGGAATTCTGAGAACATCCGGTGGAATGCTGATAAAGTAAACCAATTAAACATCAGGCACATATTGAGCACAGGCGACTGACCAAGATATGACTTTTGTTTCCAATGCATGAGACATATAAGATTGGTGAGAAAGTGAGGCTTAAATTTCTTAGGGACGAATAGATATATATAGGTCAATAAAGGCCTCCTCACTCATATAGTCCGCAAGGCTCTAGAATTTTGTATATCAGTATTAAAATCGAACAATGTACAACAAAGCAGTCAGGTATATTCTATTTACGTCCTGTAGTTTCCTAGGCTATGTTTTACATTTATAGAGAAAACTGCTAGTTTATAGCATAAAAGTTCCGTTGAGAAAACGGAACTCAAATCACTGAATTTCCTATGATTAATTATACTTTAGATAGTCGTTAGTACTATCGTGGTGTGTTCTACTTATATCGATATAAGTAGTGTGTAATGCTAGTCAGAAATAGAATGTCTGTCAGCAGAAGGTGAAGAAGATCGAGCAAGAAAGAACGGGAACAGAAAGCAATTGATACGGAAATGCAGGAACATTGAAGTCTGAGATGATTAACTGATATTTACGAAAGGGACAGTCAAGTTTAAGACAATTGATTGACATTTTGCAACTAAAATATTTACTATATGGTTCTCGGATTTGACTAAGTTGTTCTGTAATTTTGTGCTAAAATGCATTCGATTATCCCCACTTATATTCTCGTTCACTGCACTATAACAAATAACCGAAGAGTTTCATGTTTTGGAAGACATATCAATCCGATGAACTTCAGTGTAAATGTTTATGATGTTACTCAAACTGAGTACCTATTAGTTTAAATACTTGAAATGTGTCCAGCAGATCAATAAGTTATGGTAGTCATTATTTGTTCAACAGATTTGTGAAATGGCAGCCTAAAAAAGGGTATATAGAACGTGGTTAGGTATTAGTGGGGAAGATTTGTAACTTAGGCAGATGATTTTGATAGAGTTTTGTTCTTTGAGCTGGATGGTTTGGTCATGTAAGTTGCTTGGGTAGTTGTTATTTTAAAAGATGATCTTCAGGTATTTTTCTTTATTATTTCATGCTGCAAAGGTATTGTAGAGTGTCCTTGTATAACCAAACCATCCAGCTTAGAGAACAAAATTCTATCAAAAATTAGGTATTAGTACTATTGAAAGTAATTAGTCACTTTTATAAATTTTGATAGAACAGTGAGAAGATGGAGTTGATCTGAAAAATATGATGTATTAACATTATATGATTCGAACAATCTGGTTACATATACAGTCAGTCAGCTACAACGTGGGACCAGGCACATATGTGCATCGGTCCAAGTTGCCATGCCTCATTAACACAACAAGATGGACACCGGATTCATAAAAGTGGTTAATTCAGAAGTGGTAATACATAAAAGAAAGATTGCAATAAGGGTATAGTACAGGAAGAAAGAATTAGTTGGTAGAAAGAAAGATATGAAGCGATTTTAATCACTTAGTTTAAGGGAGGACAGAGAGTGTATACACCGACGCCATTGTGATCGATTCTGAGCCATGTCACCAAGAGTCTCCAACCATTGGTGATGTTAGTCACG
The DNA here is from genome assembly GCA_944470205.2 of Schistosoma margrebowiei. Classification (NCBI taxonomy): domain Eukaryota; kingdom Metazoa; phylum Platyhelminthes; class Trematoda; order Strigeidida; family Schistosomatidae; genus Schistosoma; species Schistosoma margrebowiei. The sequence continues at coordinate 3,022,350 of OX104029.1, read as the reverse complement.
CGGACCCCAACCAAGTAGTCTGCATCTACCAACATGGCTCAGACTAGAAGTTAGTGACTTCAAGCACTGATGCCACGTTTTGGTTTGGCCGCCCCTAACTTTCTTCCAACCATCCCGAACGCCGGTTGGCACTGCACGCCGTGGTAATCGGTGTTCAGGCATACGTAACACATGGCCCAACCATCTCAGTCGATGAAGATTCACAACCTCATCAAGTGATTCACCATCACTACCTAATACCCTGCGTCGATCCTCACTACTACTTACCCAGTGATCTCAGCAGACGCCAGCAATATTTCTAATGCATCTGTGGTCAAATACTAGTAGCTTACGAGTGTCTTCTACTCTTAATGGCCATGTTTCGCTGCTGTAAATTAAAACAGAACGGACTGCTGCGCAGTATACTCGTCCTTTTATTGATAGACGGATATCTCGCCTTCGCCATAGGTGACGTAAGTTGGCAAAAGCCAAGCGAGCTTTTGGAATCCGTTCAGAGATTTCGTCAGACACCAACCCATTAGGGCTGATCAGACTTCCAAGATAAGTGAAGTTGTCAACGCGTTCGACTACTTCACCCCCTATCCTTAGTTCAGGTGTTGTGTTACATATACACTTGTCAATGGATTGTATATGAAAATGTATAGCGCGAATAGATCACATTTTTCAGTTCAACTCCGTCTTCTTATTATTCTACGGTTATTATGAGTATGTAATGAACTATAGCTGAATTATATTTGTAAGTGTGATCTATGTTAGAATTTTCCTTTTGATTTGTTAACTGTTGTATATTTGCTAACGTCCATACATTACAGTCTGTAAGATGGTGTGTGGTGGTAGTCAGCAGCGTACCATGAAGTCAGGTTTCATGCTATTTAGCATTGATCAGCAAGGTATACCTGTGATCAAAAGAAAACAGATTTTCTCTAACAGATTTGATTCTGTGTCTTTCAGCATCATAATCAGAAATGTTATCTACTGAGTTTTTCGAGGCTCGACTGACCTAATGTAGGACTGAGATATACTCATCACAAAAGACGTGACATATATGACATTGGTTACTACTTAGCGATCAATTAATTATGAATTATTTATTACTTAAAATTTATTTAAACACAGATATAGGTACAAGAAGGCACCAAATAGATATGCGCTACATAAATCATTCGATTTCTGTGAGGGCTCTGATGCTATCCGAGTGCCCGAACCGAAGCAAGTGATTTTCTTAGAGGGCCACATCTGGAGCGTTCGATCTAACGGTCTAGTCAACAAGGCAGTGGCGCAACGTCAGAAGATGCAGTCCCATTGTAGCCGGTGACCAACGATTGGTTCATACTCCATTTGTTTCCTTAAGATTCTGGAGTCCATGTGCACCATCGGTTTGGAATGAGGGTTGTCCAACTCCCCTAGGTGGACTCTCCGTATCCACCTACCCAGTTAAAGCGTCGGACATTCGCTTTTCGTCCTCTCAATTCCGTAAGCAACACCCCCGCTACGAAAAGGCAGTGAGTAGGACTTCCCAGTCAGTGGTTGTAGGCATGTGGCCATCTGAGAGCACTTCGAGAGGGAGAGTTGACTCTCCCCACTCTCAGCCATACCAGGGCATTGGAGAGAGGCATTTATGAATTATAGTTTCTTTTGAGCTATTTGTTCAAAAAAACCATTCAATTTCTTCTTTATATGATAATCGTTTATAATTTGTCATAATGCTATTTATTTTTAACTGATAGGAATCTAATGTAATAAAATGAGCTTTCATGTTATTCTGTTCAAATAGTTGTTATTTCTGTTGGATGAATTATCTTAATTTAACTTACAAGTTGCCTAAAGTAGTTTTATAAATTTGTTGAGGTATGAATTAGTGTGTGAAAAAATTCCCCATGAAAAGTACAATTCGAGGGGAAAAAATCAAATGAGGTAGGCAATACTTTTCATTTAAACACAGAAACTACTGACAAATAATTAGGCAATACTTTTCATTTCAACATAGAAACTACTGACAAATAATTAGTAATTTAATAGTTGAATTCATGGGTCGATTGAAGCTAGACCACCATGGAACACCTGGAAGCACTGGATGGCAGTTCCTTCCTAGTATGGGACTCCTAAGCAACGCGCATCCACGATCCCGCCTCGCAAGATTCGAGCCGAGGACCCATCATTTTCACGCGCTAGCGCTTAACCTCTAGACGGTGGCGTAACTTTGTGGATTAGTTGGAGTTACACATTAACACCGTTGGATGCCTGCCATCTCAGTGCTTCCGGATTTTCCATGGTGGTCTAGCTTCAAATGACTTAATAATCCAACTATTAAATTACTATAATATCCACAAAACCCCTCTCTGATGAAAATAACTAGTAGTTGTATTTTACTATAGTAATAGACCGCAACCGTAAGAGCAATAACTGTATTCATGAAGAAAAATTGTTCGTTATAAACGACAGTGTGTACCATTCTGTTTAGAATACACTAATCAATTGAATTCAACTGTTCAAATACATCCTTCAGTTAATTTACGTGAATATTTAAATATTTATTCATCTCAGGTTACATGGTTTATATCTAGTTAATTTTCAGTAGACCCAATGAAATTAAAATTAATTGAAGTCACATTTTTAATAATGTTAGCTTCTAACTCCTTCAGTTGATGAAAACAATATGCCATTGTCGGAATGTTATCTTTGAAAGTGTTGTAACCAACGGTTGCTGATAGAATGTTTTTAACGTCTTGTTTCCTAAGAGGATAATACATTGAGACGGAAATAAAATTCCATTTGATTGTTAAAAAGGAGCAGTAAGTGGTTGCCTTTGGTTCGTATATTTGAGAAGCGTTTCTCCTTCTCTACATGGGAAATATTGCTCCAAAGATTGGTCTTCAATACCTAAACTAATGACGAGTTAAGTAGTTGATCTCGTCGACTAGTCAACTCAGTAGCTGTGAGGCATGCGTAGGCCTGAGGTCTGTAGTCATATGTTTGCGACGCATTACTAGTGGAACTATCGAGTAATCTTGAGGTTGACCACATCGTAGTAGACAAATCAGTTGAGAATCTTTGAGTGAGGTAGTTGAGATGTATTTTATATCATCAACCACAACCTATTTTATCACGCGACATTAACTGATGTAGGGGTAAGGTGCAAGAAGCAGGCCGAACCAAAAACTGCCATTAACTCACAAAGGTATTAATTGGTTAATCTGGGCCATGTTAATAGATACAAACTTACTTACTTACTTACGCCTGTTACTCCCAATGGAGCATAGGCTGCCGACCAGCATTCTCCAACCCACTCTGTCCTGGGCCTCCTTTTCTAGTTCTACCCAATTCTTGTTCATTTTTCTCATGTCTATTTCCATTTCTCGGCGTAATGTGTTTTTTGGTCTTCCTCTCCTCCTTTGGCCTTGAAGATTCCATGTGAGGGCTTGCCTTGTGACGCAGTTGGGCGCTTTCCTCAATGTGTGTCCTATCCACTTCCAGCGCTTCTTCCTGATTTCTTCCTCCGCTGGGATCTGGTTTGTTCTCTCCCACAGTACGTTGTTGCTAATAGTATCCGGCCAATGGATCTGAAGTATTTTTCGTAGACAACTGTTAATAAACACCTGTATTTTCTGTATGATTGCTTTCGTAGTTCTCCAGGTTTCCGCCCCATACAGTAGGACTGTCTTGACATTTGTATTGAAAATCCTGACCTTGGTGTTGGTTGACAGTTGCTTTGAGTTCCAGACGTTTCTCAGTTGTAAATATGCTGCTCTTGCTTTGCCGATCCGCGCCTTCACATCTGCATCACATCCACCCTGTTCATCAATGATACTGCCTAGATATGTAAAGGTTTTTACATCTTCCAAATCTTCTCCGTCAATTTTGATTGGATTGGTGCATGCTGTGTTGTATCGGAGAACCTTGCTCTTCCCTTTGTGTATATTGAGACCTATTGCTGATGAGGCTGCTGCTACACTGATCGTCTTCTCCTGCATTTGTTGTTGTGTCTGGGATAGAAGGGCCAGATCATCTGCGAAGTCTAGATCGTCCAATTGCATCCTAGATGTCCATTGTATCCCGTGTTTCCCTTCAGATGTTGACGTCTTCATGATCCAGTCGGTCACCAGGAGAAAGGGTGAGAGTAAGCAACCTTGCCTGACACCGGTCTAATAGATACAAACTACCTGGTTGGAAGCCGAAAGATTATCGTAATCAAGCGTTGGTGACGTGGCTAAAGATCGTTTGGAGTGGCATAGAGACATTCACCCTTTATCTTCCTTTGGATCCTAATTTTCGAAATTATTTTATTTCTTAGGTTCATTTTTTCGTCTCGACTCATACTTTGCATGTTTTATATTTGTTTACTATCATTGATACTATCATTTTGGTATTCACTATAGTAATTTTGTTCGTATTAGATCCGGTGTTGACTACGATTAACTGATTAGGATCAATAAAATAATGACCCTGATCTTCTACAGAAACTTTAAATACATAAATTGAACCCTAACTACAACTAATAGTATTACCAGAGTAGAGCAAGCTACTATGTCACAATCAGAGGGGCATGACCACACAACTGTTTGGTTATACCGCCCAATGTCATGATGATAATATACTTAGAATGAACCCTATTATGACCCAAACAATCTCTGAAGATAATCATTTAAAATTTAATTATATGACCCCCGTAAATAAGTACAACGAAAACATTCAGTTCAGTGATAAATATACCACAAGGTACAATTCTGAACTAATAAGTGTGAAATAAATTTATAAAGGAAGTATTTACATCTAAACAAACGGTCATTCAGTGAAAAACTATTGAAACAATGAATAGATATTCACGTTCTATGCATCATTTCGGACCCCATTTAATATTCGTTAATCCATGAAATTGTCGTTTTAATTGATTAGGTTCAGCCCAAGCTGAATTTAAATAACAATCATCATCATCAGCTTCAAGTTTTTTCCATTCTTCTTGTCTTTTATAATAATATGCCATCATAGCACGTTGTTGTTCTTCATTTACAATAGGTTCACGTGCTGGTGCACCAGTGCCACGTTTTGATAATTTAACAATAATTTTAGTTTTATCATTACGTCCAACATAATCTGACAGAATTTTTTCACGATGCATTTCTTTTCCCGAAAACCATAAACTAGCATTATCTGCTGTGATTACTTCTTGTGATGCCTTGAGTAATGATTAAAAAAAGAATATTCATTGATAGATTTTATGGTTTGATTGATTATAATGTACAATTGATTATTTTTATTTGCATAAAATCGTAAAGCTTTAAGTATTTATATGCACGTCTAGGATATTATGAGAAAAATCTATCGTTTGCAAATCAAAAGTGCTATGTTGGTTTCTAAGCTATTCAAAAATGTTAAATGATATCGTTTTCTTAGTAAAACTGCTAGTATTATCTCTAAAATGTTCCTTATTCACCAAAGAAAACTTTTAATTATTTCATTGTGCTTTAAAAGTGGTGTGACAAAATGAAATGATGCGCGTATTTGTTAAGTACTACATTGCTTACGACTGACAGGCCAAGTAAAGTGTTTTCTATATATATGTTGTTAATTGTCTAAAAACAACTAAATTCTTATCCCAATAAAATCCTGACTCTTATCTTTTTTTATATGTCTAGTATGATCAATTGACTCTTGTATCCTTTTTTTAACAATAATAGTCAAGATTCTTAAGGTAATATATTGCCCAATACAAAATATCCCTAAGTTCTGCCTACATAATTTCAGTAATACACAAGATGAGATAAATAACAACAGAATCCTTTTATTCACAGATATGTTCAGATATAGAATTTATATAAATATCAAGAACCCAAATCGACTAACTGAACAAAATTACCGTGAGCTACTGACTAATAACGACTTTACTAAAGACTGACCAGGAAGGGTAGTAATTTATCAGTTGCAATTTCTTTTTTTTGCTGGAAACAATAAGTCCATTTAATAGCATAGTCTGACTCATTTAAAGAGTACAGGTTCATGTACTAAACCTTGAGTTACAATTTTTGTGGGTGTGGGTGGTAATGATTTTACTTGGCTGCTTACTTGGGAGAAAAATTAATTGAAAAAGTTATATTCTCCAAAATTGCATAAACTCTGGAAATCATTCAAAGGCCAATACGAAAAAATATGTGTATGAAATTATACTGCCAGTACCCGAGCTTCCAATTTTGGGGAAAATCCCGGAGTCAAATGACCTTCACCAATGTTTGGGGAAATTTTCGGAAACTTTGGGGAAATCTCCAAAGTTAAATGACCTTAACCAAGGTTAAAGGGAAATTTTGGGGAAATATTGGGGAATTTCCCCAGGTCTGGGGACATTTTGGGGGTTTTGTGCCATTTCCCCTAAACTTCCTCAAAATGTGCCAAATTTTCCCCAAAATTGGGAGCTCGGGTAAGTTGAACTCGGGCCAGTTATATTTTTTGGAAAATAATTTTTTAACACAAATGGAAGCTGAAGGCCAAAACACATTGACCCAAAACATCAGGCATTAAACTAAAGAAGCTGTATCTTCAAAGACAATTAGTAACATTATTTGACCTACAGTTCACACGCGCGACCATCGTAACCAACGGTTGGAAACTCTGAGTGATATATGGCTAAGAATCGGTCACAATGGCGTAGGTGTATAAACTCCTTTTCTTCTCTTAAATCGTGAGATTAATATTACTTTATATCTTTCTTTCTACAAACTAACTCTTCCTTCTTATACTACATCCTGATACGCAATCTTTATTTTATATATTATGCATATATCTACCTGTTCCTATGTTGTTGCTGATTGACTGACTGACTACTATTATCATCGGATAGTAGTATGTCAAATAGTATCCGAAGGCTAGGTACTTACATATGTTCCACTTAAATCTTCTTCATTGTCAAACTCCAATTTAATAGGATCATATGGAGGGAGACCCATAGGATAAACGATCGTTACTGCACCAATAAGCATCATCAATGCTTCTCGAACAACACTCTTCTCGATACTGATATCTTTCTTAACGAGATCTCGAGATATCAGCTGCTTGGATTCATCAATTGTTCTTTTTAATACTTCCACCATTTTCTCCGTTGGTGCTGTTTATGAACATTATTCTGATGTGGAAACAACTTACCGACACCATTTCTCCTACCTATTTCGTCCTTGCACTCAACGTAACCGCCACTAGGAATACACTTCTTTCCCCATTCGTCCTCAAGTTTTAAATCGCAAATTTGTTCCTCTGTAAGACCCTGACGGATATAAAACTTATCAACATTATTACTTGCATATTTGGTGGTAGAGTAACACCATGTTTTGCTAACTCTTCCATTTCTCCACATATCCGATGAATTTTAAGGATGCCATTGTATATTTCACAAATTTCGGTTATCAATTCTTCAATAGGAGTGCTTGATAGGCGGTCAATCATAAAAAAAGCCTGGTCCCCCTTCTTGACTACAATCCTAACCATTTCAAACGCAGTTACTAAGCTTTGAAGGACGACTGAGTGGGTAAATAAAGTTGGTTGTGTAAAACACATCTGATATCACGAATCATGTCCAAGATATTTTTTACAAGTCACTGTAAGGGTATAATTTTTCACCCTCATACATTGATACTAATCAACAACTTTCAGTCCATAGTTGGGACTGTCAGGTTAATTAAGAATTCACACTTAGGGCATGATTTTGCGGGAATCGTGAATCATTTCCACTGTCACTAATGGTGAATTCCACGGTTCACATTGTTCTACCACGTAGGACTTACATTGTGTTTTCACTTATGTCACTTTCTATCACACCATAAAATGTTTTTTTCTTTTTTTTTAGTTAATATTTATAATCTGTTGGGATGAAATGTATTCTGGGTAATATGTTGTATCACGACCATTCTTCCTTTATTATTAGTACTGTAAGCATTAAACGTTCAGCACCAATAGATGAACTGGGAAGGGTTTTTTATATCAAACGACTTTTTGGCTATTGATTTTCAAAGTCGATCCATGTTAGAGAAATCATTCTTACTTCTTAAGTAACCGCCGAAAACGGTTAAAGTGGAAAACAAAAAGGTCAAAATATACAGGTTTGTAAGTTTTTGATTTTGTCTGAGTTATTTTTTCTAGATACATACCTATCTGAAAGAACTCGGACAGGGATTCGTACCAGGTCATGTTCAGTAGTCCGTGCTGCTCATTGCTTAAGACAATCAGTTAGCTTAGATTGCACTCATCTCGACACGACGATCGTTCTCCAAATTTGTCGTCACATCTCTTCATTCCAACTCTCTCGTCCCACTGACTTTGAAGTGCTTGTTCAGGAGTATTGGGACGATAGCGTTGCCTAGGTCTGAATAAACGTTGCCTGGCTTTGATCAATTTGTGGGTTAAACTACTGAAAGTTAAGTAATGAAACACTGTAACGGGGTTTGCCCTATTATCTGCATGATATCGGTCAAAAGAGATGCATACCAGATACATGTCAAGATCTTTTTCATGTTAGATAGTGTAACACCGAGATCACCCAGAAAGTAAAGGTTGAATGTATCACTATTTCTCACCATTGGTATTTTATATTTACCGGATTAAAGGGAAGAATGTTCCTGATAGCTAGAACACTTATTTTATTTTCCTCGGAGATGACAGACATTTGTGAAGCCCTGCATTTTCACTCAACTTTCAAGTCTTCACATATAGAAGGGCCACTAAATTTCATTAATGCCCATTATTTTATTTCAATCTAATGGATCTATGTAGACAGAACTATTATACTCCATTGAAAATGTAAAATCCTGAACTATCGACATACATTGTTACGTGGCATACCTGAATTAAATATATGTACAGAATAAGATTGAGTTTTGGGGAGATAGCCCAGAGTGATTCATTTCCAACATTTTCCATGGTCTTCGCGACAGAAGAGAACAATAGAAATTTATATTTGTTTCTCCATTGCAATTTATTGTGACTTCCATAGCATCATTCTAAATTATTATTGCGCAAAAGTTTACGTTTTTATTAAGTTTGAAGTGACCTACTTTTATCAAGAGAACGCTATTGGCCTAATGGAAACAATCATTATAACTAATTGTACTAGTGATTATTTTACTGTACTTGTTTGTTTAGCTGTACCAAAACACATACATTCTTCCTTCGGTTGCTTGTGAACTTGCACGAATTCGGTTACGCTCATTAACCACACTTGTAACCTGGCACGATCTCGGTATTCTTTCGATACCACGAGATCGCCAATAAATACATCTCGACTACAGCCATCAACTGCCTTCTGATATTTGGCTTACGGGGGATCTTATCTGTTAACTGGCACATACTCTTCCTGTAGTGGTGATCATAGTCAACCGCGACTCGACGCCGCACTACATGTTCATACGAGTGCAATAGGAAACGAACAAAATTTTTTGTTTGCTTCAGAGGTCGATATTCATTGCACTCTTACTATCATAGTTGAACCTTTTTACTAAATGTTCACTTGTTTTCTCTCTCTTTTTCCCTTCTTAAAATATTATTTTTAAGATTCCGAAGTTTTTAGTTAAGACAATAACTTAAGTTACACTTAAATTGACTTCTTAGACTAGTTTTCTCTTCGCTATGTATATTTGACTCATTCATATTGATATTTGGTTATCCTTTGCACTTAATTGAAACGTTTATAGCATGACTCCAAACTATGATTGCACAAACACTTATTATAACGTAATATCTTACTGCGATAATAAGCTCTTTCCTTATTTACTTATTTTGTTTTATTTTATTTTTGCTACTCATTTGGCGATACATACATAGTCGTTTATTCTTCTTCTGTGTTTACAAACACGCTTGTTAAACTATTTACGTGTTTCCGGTCTCTTTTATTTCTATTCCCTTATTTTCTTGCTTCTTTAAATTCAAATATATATTCTCAATTATGCAGAACCTGAATTGGTATTAGTATTCTTTTATTATCATTATCACCTTTTTTCTCGTTTTCATATATGACAAATATAGTGCTAACATTAATTAAACCTGCGTGTCATTGCATTTTTGAAGAATCCCGAAATGGTTTCTTCACAACACTTATGTACCCGTAAGACGTTTGTGAATAATAATAATAATAATATGGTGACCAGATTTCAACTTAGCAGCTCTATGTGGTGCTTTGAGATAGTAACGTGTCTGTTAGATCTGATAAGGTATTAGTTTGCAGAGTGTAACGGAAAGAGAAAAAAGAAAATCCCTCTGCAGTTTCTTTGTTGAACGGTATTTTCATTTATTTGTTACTTCTCCCTTTTGTGTATTCCAACCTTTGTTTCGATCTCGTTTAACCATGTCTTTTGTTCTTCAGCCTTCCCCGTTTGAGCCTTTATTATGTGATTTTGATTAAAGACTTATTTTTGTTACCTAATTTTCCATTGCATGTTGCCGGACCGTTGACAGTAATGTTCAAGGTCACGGCGTGGTTCAGTTTGTGACTGTTAACCTTCTGACTGTCTGCTTGAGAGAATTGCTGCAATCCCTGCAGATAGATATTTGATGCCATCTTATTGGGAATATTTTTATTGATTCTCAGGTATCAAATCCTTTAGTATTAACTGTCTCTTTCATCGTTTAGCGCACTACTTTGCGTTAGAGAAACTTCTGACTTTACAGCACAGGCTGTACCGTTTGAGGTATTTTGTATTTTTGATGTAATTTGTTCTGTTTTCTTAATTAGAACCGTTTATATTGAGCACAGAGTTTGTGTTTTGATATAATATAATACGAGTATCTCAAAGACGCGTTGCGAGCTATACAGAGGAACTTGGTCTGGTCTAATCGAATAAAATTTGGGTTCGTCAGTCCGTTGTTCCATCCGAATATTGGTTGTTCGGCCGCTACACAGACTGTGTCTGCACATTGCTTTATAACGTTCAGGTGCATGTGGCTTACCAGGTCACTACCTAATTAATATTTCAAGCAATAATTCAGTTGCTTTATAAGCTGAAACCGAAACAACGTGATTGGATAAATGACGGTTCTAGATTTCATTTTCAATGTAAATATACATTATTACGTAAACAAATATTACCACCCGGTTTTTCAACCAAAAATTGTTCAAACAATGAGCGGATGTAAATTACAACAAATAAATAAGTTGACAAAGGATGTAAAAAAATAACTAAGCGCAACAAATAAATGTTATTCTATCCTTTCTGGATAGATCACTAACAGGTTTGTTCGAAAGATAATATTTGGTTGCTTTATAGAAGTGTTTATAATTCTAGAAGAGTTCTTCAATTCACAATCAAATATGCACGATTACAGTTAATGCAAGCAACACAATCAAAAGGAGAACAAACCAATATGGTTGCCACTAAGACTAAATATCAAGTAAAACAGCATAAATGCACTGCAGGAAGAAACATGCAACCAAAGAGAAGGCGAGAAAAAGAAATTAATAATGATAAAATACAAATATAACCATCTCAAATAAAACCAAAAAGACTGACGCCATGTACAACTGAAGAAATAAATAGGAGCAAGTTACAACAGTATACATGGAGGGATTTTTACACACGAAACCTTCAGAATGGATCTTACACTACCTGAAGTTTGTGTTGGTGATGTCGTTCACAAGAACGACAAAAATTCCGCTAGCAAATCACTCAGTACAGAAGACAAAAATTTATTATAATATTATTCTAAATTCAGTCTAGATATGTTCTTTAGAAATGTCAAACATCATATTCCTGATTATTATGATGCGTCGAGTCAGAATAGACAATAATGTGATCTCCACGCAAGATCTTATGGATTAGGTTTCCACATCATGACAAATCTACAAATTTAGGATTAGGTCTATTATTATGGCAGTGTTAATAACTATCTTGACCATAATTCAACAGTTTCTCCCATTCTCCTTGATGAATTCGGGTTGTTAGAAATTTTGTCTTTCTGGACTTTCGAGTGATGTTGCTGTCATATGAAGTCACCGCTCTTTAGTTGCGATTGCTTGATCTAGTTGATTTGAATTGTTATTTTTTACTTTAAGGTACTTCTAAGGTTAGCGAAAGACACATATTACTCTTGATGAGTAACTATCATTTACTATTATTAACCTTTTGTCTACCCGTAACCTTACAGTTTTAACTAGCCAGCTATGAGTGTATTAAAGTGAAGTATCCTACAGGACAGAATAGTAATATCCGTATGTCAAGGACTTTGTTATATTACAACACATGATTGGTCGTGCTATTCCTAATATTTTTGTGACTGGTAATATCTTGATGTTATATCCGATTTCAGGAGCGTAAACTGATTGTACGGAAAACCTAAAACATTTCAGATCTATCTTACAGGTAGATTTGGACGAATCGTATATGTGATATTTTGAAAGCTGTATAGAAAGTCATGGTTATTTTAAGCGTTTCTGGAAGGCACTATGGCAAAACCAAGCTCATTCAATGGAAAAAACACTCAGTAGTCATGCACTTAACTGTATTGACGCTATTAAATGATATCCAACTTTTAAAAATAGCGGAAGCTCTCACCATCCATGAACTGAAGCCAGAATTATGGGTACAAAATAATTACGTCCTATCGTTGTCGTTCCCTTGGCCTTTCCCCTCTATCTCTGTCTCGTATTCTTATTATTTTATCCATAATTGCTCATGATGTCACTTCATTTATTTCGCGGCCCTGTTACCTTTAAATACTTTTAACTGTTGTAGCGAAGACATCTTAATCAAGTTATAGTTCGTTACTAATTAAATCTATTGTTATTATTCATACTACGTTTTCTAGTATTATAATCTTTAGTTTTTATCATCATGGTTGTTCCTTGTTCATTTGTCCTCACGTAACTAGTACTTTATTCAAAGACTTTCATATATAAGTCTATACAGCTTGATAATAAGTTCGTCGAAAAGGGATCTCTTCGCTAAATTTCGTACCTTTAATGTTGAATTGGAATCACACCCAATTTTCAACAGCAAACTTTTCCAAAATGTACGGGGGATGTGCCCTTGTATCAGTGACGGAGAACATTAGTAATCAGTTTACAGAGTCACATCTAAAGTACGTTAAACTAGTATGGAAACCGCGGAAGGAATGGATTATGTAAAAGAGAAATGAACAGTCATTAAATGACTCAACGACATTAGGAAGTCAGTTGTAATCCAGAACTTGAAATAAATGTCGCAATAGTGATTACATGCGAACAAAATAAGGAACGAATATACTAAAATATGAATATCAATAGAAGAAACGATACGTGAAAACAAGTAAGTAGCCGCAATGCAAAACATACATTATAGGATTTACTTATATTTTGACAGGGGGATTTACCAAGATGAATTTTACAATGTATGAACTACTGGATTCTTTAATAAATCAGTGTCTAAGCTGGTCGGGGAAACAAGTTTGAAGGGAGAAGTATATAGATCTTATCATATATACTCACTTCAACCAGTATGAATATATGCAAATAAATGCGAATTTCACCAATCTAAATAACAGTAAGTCTGCCATCTAGTTAATTTAAAGGCTTCTTTAATTTGAACATGTGCAACTTGTGTATAAAAAGGGCACTGTGGTATGACAAATACCTAGGCACAGAACTTAGCATGTGTTTTCAGAATGAACAGAACTTAGAGAGCCTTATGTCCACGTCATTATTATGTACATTGATCTTTTCTGCTATAGAAATGGACTTAATCCCAATATTTTAGATTTCTCACGATGTAACTACCTAACTTATAAAATCTTACGTGAGAGTCACACCATAGTCTATACCGACTCGTTTTACCGTAACAGCTATCAATCTGACACCTAGAACTCCAGAAGAACACAGTCGGGCTGGGAAGCGAGTAATACATTTGATACAAAAAGCAAGTTGTTAAATACGGTAACCACACCTGCATGGTTGAGCCATACCATATCAATCTAGTCTCTGAGTTCACCAATTTTTACTTTCCATAAGTGTTAAGAGCCAAGTGTTAATTTTCTCAGTAATCATGTACTCATCTTCAAAGATAGTTTGTTTAACAATCGATACCACCGCAGACCTTCCGAACTTTTTGTTTTTACAGATTTAATCAATCTGGTTACCTGTAATTTGGTCCGATGAAAGTCACGTAGCCCTGTATACGTGCTTGTAAGGGAATTTCTTACCACCTATGAGCACATAAACCTTCACATCTCTTACAATCTTCATTCCTTTCTCCCAGTCCAAGCTGTTCAATGATATCTGCCTGCACGATGCTGTTCATCACAACCTTTACCTTCAGGTCTCTCTTATGAATAGTCGAGCGCTCACCTAGGACGGATTAAGTTCAGTCATAAATTTAACCATTATCTTCTCTCCTTTGGTCAGTGTGGGGGTCATGACAATAGACGAAATCCTCTGTAATCCAATCCTTCTTCTTTGTAGGATGCTTATTCCAAGCATTGCCAGGTTATATCTCCCCATTTACGTAGCTATTTAAATGGCTCCTCAAATCTCTCACATTGTCCGAAAACCCTGTTTATCTACTTGAGTTATTAGTTGGGTTGCTAGAATGGGGATTAGCCTCGTGACATCCGAAGATTCTAGTCTTTCACCATGCCTTGGGGTATAGTTTTGGGGCCAGTGCTATTCCTCTTGTATGTACATGACCTTCCTCGTCTTCTATCATCATCGACCTTGCTATATGCTGACGATGTCAAGATTTGGAGGACGATACGATGTGGGGGTGATAGCTTGGAACGCCAAAATGACCTGAAGAAATTACCTGAACGGTCTCAAACTTTGCAGTTGCCGGTAAATACTTCCGTGGCAATATATAAATCCCCAAAATAAATAGCTCTGTAAATTTTCGACATTGGATGCTGACCACATGTTTTAATGGACTCACCTAGCTGAAGGCGCTCGGTCAGGCATCCGCATCAGATCACGTCGGGCTCACCAGTGTAGATCACCAACGTAGATGATCTATGTCAAAGATGATCGGAGGCCTACTCGAGTTAGACGTGAATGGTGTGATAAACTAGCTATCATTGAAGTCACACTTCGTGGTCAACACCTTACGTGTACTACCCCATTGACGTATCAAGGTACCATAGATGCTTTGAAGACTGTACAACACAGAGGACAGTATTACATAAATATATTATTTAAAGTCGATACAAGCGAAATTAAGACCACTGCCGCATGGGCCAGTCCACGGCATATGATTGACTGATGCGCGTTGGTTGTCCCTGACCTTGACGAGGATTGATGATTTGCTCGATATTCAGCGAACCAAATGCCGTATGATTTGGCCAGGGCTTAGTGACATTTCGCTGGCCTTACAATACTCCCCCCACTTCCAAGTGTGTTGTGATGCATATCGGTCATCAAGGTACAGGTACATACACGATGGATAACACTGAGCTACCTGTCGCCCAGACATATAATGACTTAGGAGTTATCGTTAGAGAAGACCTAAAGGTCGCTGCACACTGCCGTGCAATAGCCGCCAAAGGTTTTAGAACCTTATGGTCAATACGTAGAGCTTTCAGTCATATCGACGCTAAGATGTTTTTGACTTTGTATACAGTGTTCGTACGTCCTAAACTTGAGTACTACATACAAGCGGCTAGCCCCTGCTTAAAAAAGCGGTGAGCTTCTGGAAAAGGTTCAGAAAACTGCCACTAAGCTGATTCCCGGAATAGCGAAGCTTCCGTATGAAGCTCAACTGGCCAAGCTGAACCTTTTCCCGTTGCATATCGCAGAACTAGAGGCGACTTGATTACAGTTTTAAAATTGCTTAGTGTCAAATTTGTACCTGATATGCCCTCATTTTTCTTGTCTTCCAAAACAGAGAATTTACGAGGACACTCCAAAAAAGTTCACAAGCCCAGAACAAATTACGTGTCATCTGACTATCGACTTTCCCATCGAATCAACAACGAGTGGAATTCATTACCTCAGTACGTGGTTGAGGCTCCATCCGTCGACTCTTTCAAAAGAAAGTTGGATCAATTGAGAGACCACCATTGCCAGGACTAACACAGGCCATCAAGCCTCCTGCCCTTCCCAAACTGAAACTGAATCAAAATATTGGTCGTGGTTTATAATGAGGTAGTCGACCTATTGCTGAGTTCCCTTGTCAGATAATCTAGTGTCTTTACAAAATCAGGGATACTATCTGAGGAAAGTGTTTTATTTATCTCTTCCAACTTCAGACTGGGTTTTGTTTAAATCTGCTGATGAAGTTCAGATAAACAACCAGAGGGTTGTCCCTCGTAAGGTATGTTAACAGTGTCTCCAGTCGGAGAGGATTCTATTACTCTCGAGTTTCGAGTTCTTATACATAACAACGTCGTTTTTAACTAATTCACACATATAATCATAAACATGCATCGCGCTAATGCAGTTTACACCTGCATCTTATTTGGTGAGTTAACTTATCGATACGTTTGATTAATTTACTGAACATCGGACTGTACTTGTTGGTAGTTACGGGGGAATTAAGTTTCGAAGAGTTTTTATGGGTTTATTTTATCTTTCAGATTTTACATGGCAGATTCCGATGAAGAATCCGATCGCCGTCGTAGCCGTGATAAATTTCGCCGTGAACGTAGTGATCACGATGGACGTCGTCGTCCTGGTGATAAACGAGAGCCATTCGACGACCGATCAGGTACTGTAGGTGTTGCACCGGCTCGTGAAGATCATCGTGTGTCTGGTGAAGGTCGGAATGACCGTGGACGATCACCTGCAGAACCTCCTTACAAAAGACCTCGTAAAGATAACAATGATGATTATAAACCAAGTTCATACCAGCGAAAGGATACCAAAAGTTCAGGTGTTTCGGAATACGATGGCATGTATAGGCCTCCAGTAATACCATTTAAGCGGTTTCTTGATCCTTTGGACGACTTGATAACTGAAGAAGAGGCGTGTAGTAAATACAAAGAATACAAAGAAGGATATATGAAGCGTCATACCGAAGAGTTCTTTGATGCACACAAAAATGAGGAATGGTAAGTCAGTATACAGTGGTTTATGTTTAATCTGTCTTTTAAACCGTGTCACTTACTAAATAACGTCAACAAACTTTCAGTTTATTTTAAATTGAAGTGGCAGTCCATTGTGTCTGTATTGCTGTCATAGCTAAGTCATACTGAGGTAGTGAGTTATGAAGCTCATTGCGTTTCGACCCAACAAAAATGATGGTGATCACTAGTTGTCGTTAATGTAACTTGTTTTCGCTAATGCCAATGTTAGATATGAAAAGAAAGTTCGATAAACTTATTGGTCATTAATGAATAGATATCCCCATTAGTCATCGATAAAACCCACTGGAATGGTTGCCCTTGTAACTGATGCTTCAGTGGGATTATTTCACACACCTGTTACTGCTTTTCAAAACTATCTAAAGTCTCGTACATGAGTGTGTCAAGACAATTCCCTTAAGGTAGTCGACTCCGGGGGTATTAGTTTCGGACGAATCTAGCTATAAGTGTATTGATGCTTCTCATTTTGATGGTAGACTTGGTTCTCTAACTAATTAGTGTCATAAACGATATTAAGTCGAAGCAGCAATCTTTGGTGTTCAAAATAATAGGTCGGACTAGTGCAACCGATTGAGGATTTGAAGCTCTTTTGGATAATTCAATTAATACGATATCAAATTTTGTGTACTTGATTGCGTACTTGGCATGTTTAAAGCACCTAAAACAATTTTGAAGTTGAGTCGGTAAGTTTTCGTTCATGGTGTCAGTGGTGGTTTTCAACCTTATGTTATCTCCAAAGTACCTAAGTTTTAGCTTAAAACCGAGTACGGGCATTCACATATGGTAATCAGGTTACATTATATATTTTCTTGAATCAGAAGTTTAGACCATCTGTTTTTTCAGCAATGATTGTCTAAATATTTGGTCATCATAGTTTGTAATTATCAAAAGCAGTCTTTTCTACTGAATATATTCCCTCATTTAGTTCATATCTAGCAGCCAGCTTAAATGGACATGAAGTTTACCGTTTTAGTTTTAAAATTCCCTGAAATATTTTAATAGTGACGCAAATTTATACACTTGTATTGTTGTATAGGCTTCGTCTTCGTTATCATCCCGATTACATGAATGAAAGAAAAGCCGCTCTTAGCGCAGCAGCCAAGCATCGTCTAGATGTTTTCATGGAGCTTTTACATAAAGGCTTTCTCGAAAATCAGTCTGTTCAGATGGACAATAGTGAGAATCTCATAAAACTCATGGATGCTGTTGTTATCAAACTTGAAGGTGGTTCTGATGAAGACCTAAAGGTACTTGAAGAATCTGATCGTAATAGATATTCAGACGAAGACGTAGTACATCAGTCTCAGGTAGGTTACTTTGGACTGCCATGCGCAATATGTTGGTGAATTTTATGACATAACTTTGGTTTGTGATTAGTTCTTCATGCACACGACCTGTTTATATTTAGAACTTATTGGCCATAGTGCTTCATTTCACAGAGCTTTTGTGACAGAATTCTCCAAATCTTCCTATAAATTAAGAAATTTTAAGTCCGATGGTTCGTTCAGTGGCTTAGTTACATGGGATTCATCATTTCTATGTATTTTCCACACTCATTTTTCGAATTTTGTAGAAGTTAAACTCCATCGGATAATTAGAGAAACGAGTCTATTTTGTAGTTTTCGAACTTTAGTCTATGCAGTTTTGTTTCATGATTCTGTGAATAATTGTTTTAAATTTCCCTTAATTGTCTCTACAGTCTTCTGGACCTATTTGTTGTGAAAATAAAAGTGAAGGAGAGGCTGAATCTGATGACGATTTCGAACATGAGAAGCCTAACACAGAACTTCCTAGAAAAGTGATGCCAGAATCTCTTCACACTCAAGGTTCTACTGTGGAATGTCGAACAACTAACCGACGTGCACGAACCGAGTCAAACAAGTCTGGTAGCTCAGCTGCTTCACAAAGTAGTCGGAGTAGCGATAGTGACAGTGGTTCTTCAAGCGATGACGAAGCTGATGAAAGCGCCAAACCTAAAGCTGAAGTTGAGCAGAAGTGTGGTGAGTTTAACTCTGGTTATTTGCTTTCTTAAGCTATCCTCTGAAAAGTCCTGGGAAACTTGATAATAGTAACGATAATATTTGGACTAAGTCAAAGAGACATTAGTAACACGGTCTGGGGCAAAGGTTGATTACTAGGTATGTCTGTGTTTCAGCCTCAACGAATTGTGTGTTGCTAATTGATCCATACCCAGTCAAACGTGAAAACTTATATCTGTTAACCGTCTAGTGGTAATAGAGGTATAAATCTTATAAACCATATTAATCAGACTGATTCTTCTATTCGCTTGGCTTCATTTAGATACATATGTGCAATTCGCCTGTGCGGTTTGATCTTGTTTAAAAACGCCTTCATCACGACCAATCCGCTTCATTTTGAACAAGCAAATATTGTCTTTGATGTTTTACTTCAAGTTGTGTAAATATAAGGAGGTTTGTTAATGTTGGTTGGTATCAGTCAACAACAGACTCAGCTAACGTCACTTGTACACTTTACCGCAAGCAGCTCAAATGGTTCGTTCTGTGTAAAAATGTGTCTTTCATGCCAAACCAAAATAAAAGTTTGGCATAATGTGGGAAGAATAGTAAATTTTCACACTAGCCTAGACCATATAGTGGCTTAAACATTATCAGAGCAAAGTTCATTGTTACGACAAATTGTACAAACTGTAGTGGTCCCCTAATAAAACCACCTGTTTCTGTTTAGGGACTCAGATAGTTCACACAAATCGAATGATAACTACTTTCTGTGGCGCATGTAGGTTTTGGTGTCACTTTGTACCAATGTTTATGTGTTTAAATATATAGATAACAAACTGTACACATGCAGGGGGTTTAAACTTGCGAATAGACGAGGCTTCTGCAAACCTGGAAATTCATCCCTGACAATGTCTGTACAACCTTTCAAAGCTGTTTTGATGTCGATTCTATGCCGTGTTTCCTTTATATATCGTGCTACTGACAGTCAGTCAGTAACAACGTAGAACTTCGTACGTACGTACATCAGTTCGAGTTGCTGGTTGTCTGAGGGAAACACCTTACTGCTATCACACCTCTCTACAGTCAGCAGTACGACTTCGCCCTCAGACCTTGAGTTGCTGCTTTTAGTCTTACCGTTCACCAATCGACCTGCCTGGCATGGTAGAACCTACAGGAACATATGTTCCAGCCAATATAGCTCGGCTGGGTCATCACGATAGGCAAGCCCGACCACCGCGTCAAGGTAGCAGCTTCGGTCGGGTCGTGCTACTGATGAACATACTGTTTTACTTCCCAAGTTTACCGGAGCGACAATTTACTATTCTCTCCATATTATGCCAAATTTTTATCTTTCCTTTTACAATAATCACTCCAATTATTTGGAATTTTAGTTAGTTGGTCTTATATTGATTTTCACATAAAGTACTTTGATGAGTTCAAATGGTTCAAATATACAACACAAATACACATTTCAAGTTCCATTTCATCTTCTGATTGTTTTTATTAAAATTTATGAAAAAAAACTAATTGTTTAATAAGGATTATTTTCTACTTTTTGTTTGATAAACCTGTATTTGGCAGTCAGTCATAATCAACGTATAGCATAGCACAAATAACTGTTAGCTCAAGTTACCATACTAAATCTTGTTCTTGGTGATTGAGTTAATCTAGCTGAATTGACGTTGGATTTATTGGCATGTTGGATGTCATTGTTCTCAAATAGGCCTCTATCGTTTGTGCCTGTTCATAATAAAACTCTGATGTGTAGTCTTTTCAAGTTGTTAAATATTATTTAGTTATGATCGCGAAAATGACACTTTTCTATAATTTACAGATGAACTTGGTAATATTCATGACGTTGCAAGGTCTGAAGTTGACGAAGATGATGACGATGTACCCACTCCTACAACTGCCGAGTCCCCAAGAGGATGTAAAAATGAAGACTCTTCTGTTTCTATGATCATCGGCTCGGTAAATGATACACCTGTCAAACATCCTATTTTTGGAGATCCTCCCAACGCTCCTCAGTCCAAGTGTGCAAATCCACCAAGACTGCTACACAAAACTGCATCTATATTCTTCCGAGCGTTACCTCCAACTATAATGGAAAGCGAACTCAAAGAGGTTTGTTCTAGTTTACAAATCATGTTTCTCATATTTCGGAAAAATGTTAAACTTATTTGGATGATATTGTGAGTCTTTACATATGCCATCCGTAGAGTTATCTGGTAGAATTGATTCGCTTCTATAAAAATTCTGTCAGTGAGATGGGTTTTTCGTGAGATGAGATTTTTTACAATTGAAAAATATCATCTAATTACCTTATCAATTGTCATAGTGTATTTACCATACATTAATTTATTAAATCATTTTTCCAGTGTCTAACTTTTTCTGTTATCATTCATACTGTCACTACCTGTGCTACTCTGAAATTTGACCTGACAATTTCATCTTGCTATACTAATAGGTTATAACAAATTCAACTGATGTACATATGTTTCAGGTTCTACGTTGCGTTTGACTGACTTAACTTACAAGTGTCTTATGCCCTGTCAACTAATCAACTTTAATCCTACTGGTTAGTATCAGACTCGACAAACGTCACTTTACTTCAAGCAGCTCAACTAGTTCATTTCGTGTAAAAATGCGTCTCTTACCAAACCAAAATAAAAGTTCATCATAATGTGGGAGGAATAGTAAATTGTCACACTATCCTGGAATAAGAAGTTAGATTTTTATATTTCTAAACAAAGTTACTGAAGTAAAATATTCGGCGAAACTATAATTTATGGACGAATCAATCAGATTTAGGATAACGGCGCGACATCCACCCATTTGGCCAAATAGCTCCTTGGCATTTTAACTGATGTTAGTTCTTGATGACAAACCGTAAATCTAATTCTTAACCCTAACCATCGACTGTGAATCATAATCCTTATTCTTCAAACTGATTTATAACCGTCGTTTAGCCCTTATAAGTAGTTAGACACTCAAGGTCACTTTGGCGTCGCTCAAAAATTGTCTATGAATTATAGTCTCATCAATTATTTTAGACTCGTTTAACTGCCTACTTAGTTGAATCTAATGTTCTCAATAACACTAAGTAGTTCGTGGTGGAAAGGACAAATTTACCGCACACTATTTCAATAGTTTTGATTTACCATTATAGAAGTATTTTCTGATACTAATTTGTTATCTTTCTGTGTAAGGTGTATTTTTTTTAATTAATATTTTTGTCAGTTAATCAACACAGCGATATTTTAGTGACTATGTTTGTTATTTTAGCTTTGCGCTTCTCAACCTGGATTCATAAGATTGGCTCTTTGGGAACCTGTTCCTGAACGTCGATTTATGCGACATGCATGGGCCACATATGATCCTTCTGTTAACATCAAAAAGATATGTTGGGCGTTAAATACCAGTAGTTTATTACGCGAAAAACTTGAACTTCCAAACGGAGAATTAGGTGCTACAGTTAATCGTGATTTAGCTCAGAGAGTTCGTCCTCTTACTCCTCTCACACGTCATAAACCAGTTATGCGACAAGATTTACTCTTGGCTGCGCAACTTGTCGCACGTTTAGATGCTAAACATAATCTATGGAGTCATTTGGAAATTCCTGATAGTACAAATGATTTGAATACAATTGGTAAGCTCAAAATCAATGGTGATTCGGAATTCAAGAATATTTATGATTATACAGCTCTGGAAATGGCTATTAAGAGTAAAAATCCATTACTTAAAAATCTGACAGACTATCTCGTTGATGAAGGTGGAAGTGAAGAAGAAGCACTTATAGGTTAGTTTAACAGTTGAACGAGATTTATTTGTTGCTTATCAATTGTGTTATGTTGTCCATTTATATGTAGAATTTAGTTATGGACGAAGGGTTTAGTAATGTAATATTTTTTATTTTTATTTCAACACAGATATTGGTACAAAGAGGCACAAAATACATATGCACCACACAAATCTCATTCGATATGTGTGAGGGCTGTGATACTGCCCGGGTGCCCAAACCGAAGTAGGTGGTTTTCTTAGGGGGCCACACTCCGAGCCTTCGACCTGAAGGTCTGATCCACAAGGCAGTGGAGCATCGTAAGGAGATGCAGTTCCATGGAAGGCGGTGACCAACAATTGGTTCATACGCCATTTGTTCCCTCAGGATACTGGAGCCCATGTGCACCATCGGTTTGGAATCCGGTTAAAGCGCCGGGCATTCGCTTTTAGTCCTCTCATTTTCGTAAAACAACACCCCCGCCACGAGAAGGCAGTGAGTAGGACTTCCCTGACAGAGGCTAAATACGCGTGGCCATGTGAGAGCATTTCGAGAGGGAGTGCGGACTCTCCCCACTCTCGGCCTTACCAGGGCATTTGGGGGCAGTAATATAATATCCTGTATGCTTATCCATAAATCATGCCTTTTATCTTCACTACCCACTAATGATTCTTACATCTTTTAGACACTTGCATGACAATCAATGTACTCAATTATTCATTGTAAAAGCTATTTCCTTTCACTTTGATGACTACTGTAGGACCGATGGATGTATTCTTTATAAGCTTTCTAGGAAGTGCTGTTTTTTGTCACAATTAAAAATTTCGACTCATCAATATCCTATTATGAAACTTTTTCATTGTAACTGCCTTTCGACATTGTAATCTTAAAATGTACTTATCATGACTATCTTTTGATAAAAACACTTGTCTTATATGGCCATGTTTTGTAAAACAATGTAGCTCAGTGGTTAATGGATTCGGCTTTACACCAGATCTCAGCTTGAAACATTTCTTCATCGCTTACGTTGGTTTGGCCAGCAGGTTAGTAGTACCCATCATCCCTCGCGGATCATAAGTGTAGTTCAAAGCTCTGAGTACATATTTGTATGTTATTTCATCCGGTGAATGAAATCTTCCAATGGTCACTAGTTAAAAAAGTTTCCTTAGGAAGAGGATATCGCAAATGATTGTTACGCTTTCTATTGCAACAAACGTATTGTGAATTCTATCGGAGCGTCCAACTATACACAGCTAAGATTCGGGTGAAGTCGAAGTCCAACAAACAACGATTTGTCTAAAGGGCAGTTCTGTTATTAAAGAGTATACATAGATTGGTTAAAAGTCTCAACTCATGAGGCCTCTGCAGCGGTTAATACGTCTGTGTGCCTGGAAAGAGAAAAACTCCTGGTTATTACAACATAAAATAGCATCATTCTGTCTGTAACTGTGTCGAAAGTCGACAACAGTTACTAACAATCAGCGTAATGACTGGGAACACAACTATGCAAACTGTTGTTCTTAAAAACATTCAAGGAATGGACAGAAATTATGGATAACGATTAAAAGGGTTGAGAGAATGTAATTATATTGATAAATACAATAAATGTTATTAGTTAATGTAAATGCTTTATGATATTACAGGACCAATAAACGTGCGTTACATCATGTGCTCAGAAGTTATTAGGATTGGAACTGTCTACTGAATATTAACAAGTAGTGTAAGGCAATACGGGGCAATAAGCTGAATAATAGGAAATTTAAGACAATGTAAACACACTAAACCTGGACTAATTCCATGTATTTTTACAACCAATTTATGTGTTTTTGTCTAATTCTTAATATTGTCTCAATTGTATTTTTACTACCAATATTCATTATTTTAATTTCTCCAACGTTTGGAATATCCAGCGGAAACTCAAGCAGAGGGTGAAGGATGTGACAATAGTAGTAATAATGTAGTTGGACGTGTTCACACTGTAACATTGGAATCCGATCCTAATTTGGCTCGTACTTTAGATCTGTTAATACTCTATTTACGTATTGTCCATTCTATGGATTACTATGCAGGAGCTATTTATCCCATGGAGGATCTCATGCCTCATCGATGTGGAATTCTTCATGCAAGAGGTGACAGAGGAATAAATACTGTTCCTGGTGGTCGTTCTAGTGGTCTGGCTTTCACTCAAAGAGAAATTAATGATCACCTTCAGGTATGATAAGAAAGATAAACGACGACATTTTACATCAAATAATAATTGGCGCGTGTTTAATTTTTAGTTGTACCGATAAATGTCATAACCGGTGGTTAGAGACCCAGCCAAGTAGTCTGCATCTACCAACATGGCTCAGATTAGAATTTAGTGACTTCAAGGTCTGATGCCAGTCTTGAAGCAACAATTTACGCTTGGATGGAGAGAAACGCGTTCTAAACATCCTGGTGTTGTTGCTCAGTGCTACCAAAAGATTGCATTTTATCAGTGCCTTCACCAAACAGGACTATGTCATCTGCGTATTCCGAGTCGATAAGTGGACCTCCTGGAAAAAGATCAATTCCTTGGAATTCTGTTAACGAAAAAAGTTATTTCTAGCAGTGGTATTAACCAATTGTAATGTCTAAGGACGTTTGACTTTACTTCTTTCCTCTAAATTTAAAGGTGTTCTTATTCCAAGTATAGCAGTGGCTTGGAATTTGGTTACAGTACTCAATCTTTAATTGATAAGTCTCACGTTTTAAACTCGTTCCATCTTTTGTAATAAACTTCAAGTCAAATATTTTGTAGACGGACCATTAGTGCTTTGGAGTGTGATACTGATGTCGACAGATATAAGTAAAATGTGTCACCAATCGAAAGTGAAATGCCTGAAGGCAGAAGGTCAAGAAGGTCGAAGAGACGAAAACAGAGATTGATTGGTGTGGAAAAGAAGAATCAGTCAAATATGAGACAATTGATAGATATTTTGCAAATAAAGAATTTACTGTATGGTTCTCAGATTTTATTAATTGATTCTGTAATTTTGTTTTGAAATACATTTGATTGTCCCCACCTGTATTCTCGTTCAGTTCAATACTACATCAACTCAGGTTGTCAAGTCGCTATCATGCAAACTATGTTTTTTGAGTTCTTAATTCGGTAATGGAAAATCGAGTCTAGACAATACTGTTCAGTAACCCCCTTACTTTTGTTGTTTTTGTGATGACTCGCTTAACCGATCCGCACTTTATGTAGTTAAGATTGTCAATTATTACATAAATGACATTTTAATAATATATTTGTTATGTCTTATGATTGGTTGATTGTTTTGATGAACTTTTACATCCGTTTATTAGTAAACTGATGTTAACATATTTTTTCTGTATTATTTTTATCTTGATTTCAAAATTTTCATTTTAGAATTTCGCTTTAAAATTGCGTACTCTTATCGAGGTACCAAAAGATTTAACTGAAGAAGAAATGAAAAAGTTAGGTATGCGAGATCCTGAAAAAGCTGCAGAAGAATTCGTCGAAGCTAATATTCAAAAAAGAACTGGCAAGAAAAAACCGTAAGTGTAGTTCTTTTATTGTTTTTTTAAAAAAAAGTTATCAGAAAGGAGTGTTTTGAATGTACATGGATAGAGACAAATAAAAATGTTAAACTACTGTTAAACATCATCTAGCTTGTAGGAGTATTCATGGTTGACATTTACTGGCTGAAATGCTTGATTGTGTAGTAGTTCACATTTCTGTGTTTCACAATGAAGTTATGACAGGATCTGTTGTAATGGAAGATGGGTAGTACTAAATATCATAACTAGATATTGGATCAAAGACTAAACTGGCATCAGATGATTACTATATAGATCATTATACTAGTTCACGTGAACCCCGAACACCAATAATTTGGAACTAGATATGGATCAGGGCAATAGTATCTTGACACAAAGTGCTAGTTGTCAACAGAACCGAATCACAATAAAATCAGTTTTACATAGAAAATGGTCTTTTATATTTACTGTAGCTAGGTATGTTTATCTTCGCTCATCACTTAATCATGGCTTACTTTAACCACCACTAACACATTAGAATCAAATATTAGGATTTGATCACCATCAAAAAATGTAAAATTTAATATGGAATTTGTGTAACTACTCATTAACCTGCTATAATTCCTCTTAATACGATCCAGCTACTCTTATTGCTTAACGTTCTTGGACACTACTTCACTCGACAAATTCCCATATCAGAACACAGTTGAGCAGGAATGTAATTATATTTCAATAACAAGATTCGATGGAAGTAAAAATCACAACAAGAAAAACGTTAGTATATTTATAATTTTTACATAAGATTCTAGAGTTTCCGCCAGCTCTGATTGGTTAAGAAGTAGCCCAATTAGCATGCCTCAACATAATCGTGCATGGAAGATGCTTTAATCCAATCTATATCACACTAACATAACTTGTTAGTGTAGGTACAGTTGTTTCGTCAAAGGGCTTGTATCACCAGTAGTGGTAGTATACACTAAATTGTTCGATTTCAACATACAGAATTAAGCTAAGGTTATTTAGATTACTGCGTCTCAACGTTACAAGAATATACATGGAGAATACTGAACAATAATCTGTTAATGTGTTTATGCATGTTCATGTTTAACAAGTGCACTACTCTGAAGTTTGCATTTTGAAGTTTCTGACTTCACTGACCTTCTTGAGTAACACGGTTTTATAAAAAAATAATTGTAAGAGACAGTCTAACTACCTCAATCATCGAGATTTGATCCTTCTATGTATATGTCACGTTATATTTTCCTACAAGCTCCTTTCCCAATGATTCTTGTTAATAAATGTTCACAGAAGTTTCATAAAAGTTAGTGCATGACACAATTAAATTGAATGGATAATTATAGTCAAAGTATGAGTGTTTTACAGGATGTTTTTTGTTTAGTAATTAATTCAATTAACTAATCACATATGTAACGAAACTATTTATTTTAGATTTAAAGTTGTATGGGTATGTCCATTATCCGACAAGAAATTCCGTGAACCAATTTTTGTTCGTAAACATATTTTCAATAAACACATGGACAAGGTAGAAGCAGCTAAAAAAGACAATGCAATATTTTATAATAACTATTTGAAAGATCCTAGACGTCCATCATTACCGGAAGCTCCTTATCATTTGTTAAATCAATATTATCCATCTTTAAGTTCGAATTCAAATAGTAATAATCATACATACAGAGGTAGAGGTTCTGGACGTGGTAATACGGGTGGAAGTTATCGTGGATATAGGAATAATTCACTTCTTTCAACAGCACCAAGTTACGTACGGGGTACTGGAACTTTTCAGGTATACTGTATACATACAACTTATTTTCGTTTCGATATTGTTGATATATTCTGTCAATTTGAACATTTTTGTTGGTTTACTATTCATTTCTGTGGATTCAGAGATAAACAGGTGTCTTATGAGCTACTTGAGAAAATTTATAACATGTAATGTAATAAATTAAGCTTCTACTATACTGTCCGTCTACCAACTGTTAACGCAAGTTTGCCGTCCAGCAATCCTTCAAGTATTGCTCTACGGTTGAAAAACACTCTATAGAAGACATGCTTAGACACCGGAATTATGTGATCATAGGTTTTCCCGAATTACTGGTTGTTTATTATAGTAAGGTACTACTAGAGAAAAACGGAAAATCGGTAGATGAAGCTATATGTAAACCTTCCTGATGGATTAAGAGCCAATAGAATAGTAATAATTAATGGTTGAAGATGTTAGACTCCACAGCACAAATCTGGTCGTATTCGCACAATTGTATACACTATGTTCCTTTTAGTCTTGGGTTGAGTTTCATTATTTATTTACCATCCTTCGGTCACATTTATTTCATTTGTATTCTCTTATTCTTTGTTTATATTTTTTTACCGATTTTGGTGTATACTTTCCTGTCCGTTCATACTCATCATGTTAATTTCGCTCCTCTCAATTCACTGATATTTGAAACTTTGAATAGACACTGATTCTTACCAAAGCTTACGTTAATAATGATTTCTAACTATACTACTACTGGGTGCTTTTTTGTGCCATTTAAACTTAACATAATTGAATTTCTCGATTGTATATCTTCAATTTCAATATTGTTTTAATGGTGATATAATGAACTAAAAAATCGACTGTTATCTATTCATTTTGACTGATTTAGTGTTTAAGGAAAGTTGTACATCTCGAACTAAATGACTCATGTCAGTACCAGCGTTGTAATAGCTTTTCAAGTTTATACCATCATTAATAACTATGAATTATTTCATTACTATTCAAACCCAAATACTAATAATGATATAAACATCATGCTTATTGAACAAATTTGTGGCTATCTACACCTAGTAGTAGCTCAGTTAACAACGTCTTGTAATTTAATAGTGAACGGCATTGGGTCAGAGTATCAATCTGTGAACATCAGCACTAGGATGCAGGTATATCCACCCAATGAGTTCCAAATAAGGCAAAAAACCCTTATGTGAGTTACAGGTCATTTATTAATTAAGGTTTTTGAACTGCTTCGTAAATTCCATTACTCAACTATTTCTCCCTTTGTCCAGGACTATTATGATGTGGCAGCTCAACAACAACAACACCAAGCTATGGCGGCTGTAGCCGCAGCTGCTGCTGCCGCTTTATATCCAAACGCTGCGACAGCAGCTGATTTGTATGCATTGGCTGCACAGGCAGGTGCACCTCGCACAGGTCTTGGAATGTCTAGGTCGCGTGGTCAACGTGGTTCTTCACCATCTCATGATTTCAATCATCGACCATATAGTAGCAGTAGTACATTGGATAGTCGCCGGAGACAGCCTACAAACTATTCGACAAATAGGTAAGCTACAGTTATGACTTATGTTTGTATGTATTAAACCCTTGATACACTTATCAGGCGGTAGGTGATGCGAGGTTGGTAGGACACTAAACAGTAGATTCCGATAAAATCTTGTTAATATTTGATTGTATATCATGAGTTTTGTGTATGAATCTCTCTATCTTTGTATTTTCTGCCGGATTTATCACGTTTCCCAAATTTTTTTGCAGATTGTGCTATTCCTAATTGATCTGTAATTCTGAACAAATCAATCATAGTAGAACTTGTTCAATAAATCTTGTCTAAGCAGTTGTAAAAGTGAACATTGTTTTTAATGGGATCTTTCCTCATTCTGTACTCTGTCTAATCAGATTGAAGGTTTCGCGAATTATCTCAAACTGGTAGAAGGCTTTCATTGAGGACAAAATCTCAA
The DNA here is from genome assembly GCA_944470205.2 of Schistosoma margrebowiei. Lineage (NCBI taxonomy): Eukaryota > Metazoa > Platyhelminthes > Trematoda > Strigeidida > Schistosomatidae > Schistosoma > Schistosoma margrebowiei. The sequence continues at coordinate 2,992,311 of OX104029.1, read as the reverse complement.
TTTAAAAGGCAGTCAGTCCTGTTACCGTGTAGCTCTTCTCTAGTATACAGCCCACGCCATGTTGTCCGGGATCTGACCTTAGGATCTCATTAGTCTTGACTATAGATATCCTCGAAGCATCGGTCGTGCATTTTAGGACAATTGAATGAATAATCCCGGGTTTAGGGATAGAATGTTAGGTAAATATGGCAAATCAGTTGGTAATGTTGTAGTGACTATTCATCAACTTACGTGGTTAGGGTATGTGCTCGACCGCGTACATCGACGGGTGATGTTGCCTAGGTGAGTAGATTGGAAGAAAGCTATGGGCGGCCAAAGTAAGACATGGGACCAGTCCTTAAATTGATAGATAGTTGTACTGAGCCGTGTAAATTAGTGTAAACTACATGGTTAGGGGCCGCGTGATTGTCGTAACTAATAGTTGGAGACCTTATGCGGCATGTCTCAAAATCGTTCTCAATGGCACCGGTGCATATGCTCTTTTACTTCTCTTATAAATTGAGTCCCGAAATCTCCGTACACCTTTTTTCTTTTCCTATACCTAGTCTTTACTACTACTGTTGACACTGTTTCTACTTGTACTACTCTGGGAATTTGTCTCGACAATTTTGTGTCTCTGTGTTAATGTGATACAGGAAATGGGACCAACGCACACATATTTCAGTTTTTGTGTTGCTCATAACTGACCAACTGTTTAGTAATCAGCTTCAAATGCTAACATCTCGAAATCTCAAATTAAATTCGCTCTGTCCGTCCAGTACGCCAACTAAGATTTATAGGAATAATTACATAAAATATCAGCCTTGTTGTGGCTATCGATTTGATTTCGTGCGATGGTTGTATTCAATATTTATTCAGCTACTAATCAATCATAATTCCCTTAAATGTTTATACGGTTTGTCTAATACACGTGTGTAGCAGTACACCTACATGATCGGTAGTGATCGTTCTCAAGTTCCTATCCTGTGAGCATTCAGTTTCTTAACCAGGTCACCTTCATTAATTTTTTGGATCATTTTGCTTTCAAAATACAACATTATCGTGCATAGACAATTAAGTATATAACAATGACCAGTTAACTAAAGGAAAGACATCGTTCATTCAACAGACTTCCAGTGAAAGTAGAACTAGGACATTATCATAAATGGAGTATAATTGTAATTGGAATAAGAATAGTGTTCCACAAGTTTTTTTAAAATAAATTTTCGTTAACTTCACTTCTTGTATTTATTGACGAGACTATACTTAGCCTTTTCTTAACTTTTAGACGTCCAGTTGGTGGTGTTGGTGGCGGTACTACAACCGGTGAACGAACAATGATATCATATAATGATTTAGATGATCCTGGAAATGATGTGCTTTAAATTGAATTAACTAATTAATCTAATCATCTTCATCGACTGTTACAACAAATGCTTTATTTTCTATGTTCTTGTTTTCTGTTTGTTTCTAAAGTTTATCACGTTGATACATTTAAATGAATATCATGTATATCTGAACATTGTGCATTTTCATATTCTTTTTTCCTTATATTAATTACAATAAGAAAAGTTCTATTAAATTGTATCACACTTTTCAATTTACATACTTATATATGATGTTACTGTGTGAGAAACTATAATAATCGAGTCGATGATAGTAATATTTATTTATTTAAGCACATAAACATTGGTCCAAGGAGGCACCAAATAGATATGTGCCACACTTCGTCACTCGATTTGTGTGAGGGTTGGGATACTGCCCGGGTGCCAAAACCGAAGCAGATGGTTTTCTTAGGAGGTCACACCCGGAGCTTTCGACCTAAAGTTCTGATCCACAGGGCGGTGGAGCGACGTCAGGAGATGCAGTCCTATGGTAGCCGGTCACCAACAATAGGTTCATACGCCATTTGTTCCATCAGGATACTGTAGCCCACGTGTACCATTGGTTTGGAATGGGGGTTTTCCAACTCACTCAGATGGATCCTCCATATCCACTAATCCGGTTAAAGCTCCGGACATTCGCTTTTCTTCCTCTCAATTTCGTAAACAACAGTTATGCCGCGAGAAGGCAGTGAGTGGGGCTTCCGTTGCAGTAGTTGTATGCATGTGGCCATACGAAAGCATTTCGAGAGGGATGGCTGACTTCCTATTCTCGGCCGTGCCAGGGCATTTGGAGGTAGTGCTTCTAAAAGTTGGAAAGTGCTCTGAGAAATGATGGTTTCTCTGGCAATTCTTAAGCCGGAATATATACAGCTACCATCGACAAGATTTATTGGTCGTCAGTAAACATCGATTCATCACTGTACAATCCTCAATCTGAGTAATTGAAAACTTGGATTGTCGAACTTTGCTAATGATTTTGAACCAACTTGATCCTGTGATCATGTCGGACAGTTCAGATGACAAACGCATCCAATTGGCTGGGGTCTGACTTCGTTTTCTCAGGAATGGTTGAAAAGTGTGGCTTGAATCCCTAAGCAGCAAATACACATATGTATGAATGAGTGTTTAGTTATTTCTCAATCCAATTGTGTAACAAAAAGCTTCATTTTGTTGGGTCAGCGAAAAGGACATTTTAATTTGTTTCAACGCAACTTGTATAGATAGGAACTAGTGTAAATATACTATTGGACAAATAGACTTAATATTAGTGAAAGACAAATTTGGGCCAAACAAAAATAGGCATTACTTCTTAAGTTGACATGTCTGCGAAGTAACGAAAATATAAAGGTAGGGGAATAATCCTACTAATTACATTATTAACCAAATATAAAAGGATGAGAATGAACAATTCTGCAGACTAACTCCATCCAACCTGTCTGCAGTTTTGATCCGACAGAATTCGACAATGTTGTAGACTGTTGAATGTAATAACTATACAATTGGATGAGGCATCCATGGGTTCGTGCAAGATTTCCACATTTTACCATATTCATATACAAATATACATGTACAATTGGAAAACGTCTGTTCATGGGCATAGAACTTATGAAAGTGTGAACTAGCAATTTTGGGATGTAGATACATCCGGCTTATGATCTGTAAATATAACGAAACGTCCATTAGAATCATCCATCCACAAAGAAGTAATCAATTTCTGAAACTGGATGCTTATTAAGAACAGAGTGTAGAATTTTATTCATTCAGTTGTATGGGGTGAAACTGATCTCTTAAAAAATCGGAACCAGTTACTTCATTTATTTCATTTTTCCAAAATGTGCTTATGAAATGTCTATGTTGATGGCCAATCTACTGCTGTCCTCAAGAATTATCCACCTTTTATTAACATCATAAACCTATCTTAGTTAGATTACCATTGAAAATCTGGAAGCACTTGACGGTCGTTCGTTTCTAGTATGGGACCCTTCAGAAACGCGTACTCGCACCGCACGCGGGAATTGAACCCAGGGTCTTCAATCTCATTCTGAACCCTTGGACCTTTGTGTTAACATCTAACGGTGTTAGCGTCTAACTTCAATCAATCCACGACATTGCGTGATTATCTTCAGTAAGTAACTGTCTCACACTCGACACGCATTAGCTCTACTGGTCACGGCTTCTTACTCGAAACCCAGAAATTTCCTCTCAAAGTTAGTCACTGCTGAGCACATGATAACTCTCATTGAGAGATTGTTGAGTTTCAAATGTGACTGATTCGTCCATAAATTATAGTCCATCGACTAAGATGTCTCGTTACTGATTTGAAAGAAGTGACAATCAATGTTTTCATGAATTTCAATTATCTAAAGTTTACATTATCAAACACGTCAAGTAATTTTACAACTGATACGTTAAAGTTAATGTTTCTTTGATCCCTTTCCAGTTGTCCTCCATCATAGTTTCTTCTTTCGGTAGATCCTGTAAGGCTTGGAACCTGTTGTTGAGAGCTATCTTGAATTCATTGAGTTTGTCAGTATCTCGAAGGAAGGCTGTATTGAACCTTTGTAGTGCTGTTTGTCCAGTTCTTCTTTAGCTTCAGTTTTAAATTGACTGCAACTAGATGGTGATCTGAAGCTGTCAGCTCCTTTCCTGGCCAAGTTGTATCTCCTAATTGCCATTGCTATTTGACTGGTCTTCACGGTCTCCTACAATTTTCGGACGTCCCATGTATCTATAAAAATTGTTGCTCTGGTTGTTAGAAGTGGCATCGGCCTCGTGGCTTCCGAAGGAGCTCGGCTTTCACTATGAGGCGTCATGTTCCTTCTAAACGAAGACCTAACTCTCAGGGCAGAGTTTAAATGGTTATAATTATTTTTTGCTGGTTAGCGTTCTTTTAGCGAGTTAGTCTTCTACGGGATGGGGTCGTTAACCCCATCCCCAACCCTCCTTCTTTACCCGGGCTTGGGACCGGCAGTAACTCTAGAAGAGTTACAGGTGGAGTTTCTAATCACCTTATTTCATCATAAACACCAGCTCTAATACAGTTTCTTTTCAAGTATCTTGAAAAGGTGTATCCTACCACCATCTGAACTACGATTAAGTAGTAACTCCTCCAAACCTCTAAAGAATACTCAATATCACCTCATTCATAAACGAACCCTGTTTTTATCACTTAAAAAATTCTGCATTTGACTTTGTGCTTTTCATTTACACATCCAGATTCAGATTTGTTTAGTAAGAACAGAAGGCCTATGTTATTTCTTTTCTAGCATGTTTCTGTGAATGTCTAGTCTTCTCTTGAATGAATCAATTAAAGGAGTGAAAACCATTGCTTCAAGTAACAGCTTCCAAGAATTCATAACTCATTGTGAAAACTTGTATGTTACGAGTATTTTATCCATCTTTGACTTTTCTACTCATATACTACTATCATCTAATATGTTCCGATCTGATGAGAAGAAAAAGAAAGAGAATTCAAATTATACATTAAACAATTACTAATTCAATAGTTTCTAGTTTTTCAAAAACGTTCTTTTCAACTACTCCCCTTTTCATCTACTCCCCTTCCCCCCCAAAAACTCTTTATCTCATTCCCAAACTTGACAATTTCCTATAAACTACCTATAATAATAATAATTCCAATCTAATGGATAACAGACCTAATTCTCTCGTTCGCTCACTCTCTATGTATATGCTAATGTTCGACCTAATAATAATACAATGTGAATTATGTCATCTCTTTCAACAAAAAAATCCCCCATCATCAAAATTGTTGCTGTTGTTGATGATAATAATAATAATACATTGAACAACTGAATATTCAAGGTCAGCGTTTAATATTTATCTTATCCCAATCACCATTTTATCCTGAATAAAATCAAGGTCACTCGAATAGTACGTTTTTATTATTTGATGACCACATTTAGTAATAATAATAGTAATGGTAGCAATAGTAATAATGTAATAGTAATGATAATAGTACTAGTAGTAATGATCGTAATAGTAATAATAATATTAATGGTAGTAATAGTAATGATACTAGTAGTGACGATAATCATGGTAGTAATAGTTATAATGGCAATAGTAATGATAATAATAGTAATCATAATGATCGTAAGAGTAATAATGGTAATAGTAATGGGAATGATAGTAATTGTAACAGTAATAATAGTAGTAGTGGTAATAATCATTATTTTATACTGGATTAAATCAAGGTCACTCAATGGTTTTTTTTTATTGTTTGGTGACCACATTTAGTAATAATGATGATAGTAATAGTAATGATAATAATAGTAATAATAATAGTAATTCTTGTTTTTACTTAAACACATAAACATAAGTGCAAGAAGGCACCAAATAAATATGCTCCACATAAATCATTCGATTTGTGTGAAGGCTGGGATACTAACCGAGTGTTCAAACTGAAAAAGGTGATTTTGATAGTGGGTCACATCTCGAGACTTTAACCTAAAGGTCTAATCCATAAGTCAATGAAGCAACCTCGGAAGATGCACTCCCATAATAGCCGGTGACCAACAAAAGATTCATACACCATTTGTTTCCACAGTATCCTGAAGCCTATATGCATCAATGGTTTGTAATGAGGGTTACCCAACTTCCCTAGTAGGACTGTCTGTGTCAGTCAAACCGGTTAAAGCACCGGACATTCGCTTTTCGTCCTCTCAATTTCGTAAACAATAGTTATGACACATGGTAATGAGTAAGACTTCCCTGTTAGTGGTTGTATGCATGTTGCCATGTGAGAGCATTTGGAGAGGGAGAGTATACTCTCCCTACTCTCAACCATACCAGGGTATTTGGGGGCATATAATAGTAGTAATAGTAATAATACCGATAGTAATAGTAATACTGACTGTTGGAGTGATCCAGAAAACTTCTCTCAAAAGACAAGAAAGGCTCAGAAAACACTAAGACACATCAAATCCAATCAGCGTTCACTTGAAGTTTTAGCCAGAAACATCAAAAAAGTGAAAGGTCCCATGTAGAGTTTCTGATTGAATGATTAACTATACTGCTACTATGTTTAATAGCATTCCAGAATCTTCGGGAATCCCAAAGATATCTAAAATACTATAAAAACCCTATATTTTCTATATTCAAACGAATCTTTGGATTAAAGTGTTTCTCGTATATTTTGTGACTTTTTTCTCGTATTCAGGTGGCTGGGTAGTTCTATCTTGGGGGTTACAAAAATAGTGTAGGAACCGAATATAGCATTCAATTAACAAAAATTATCAGTGACATCAATAATAATAGTGGTAATAATAATAATGATACTATAATGATACCCTTTGTGAAAATTAGTCGCTAAATCAAGTTTCTGGTCTAATTTGTTTCAGAGAGAGACAGAGAGAGAGAAAACAAAGATCCAACTGTAAATGAATTAACCAATTAAAAGAAGAACGAAGAAAAAAAACAAACAAACAAAATGATTGACTTCAATTAAATTGAACAAGTAACATACATCATTGAGGTTATTTAATAAATAATAATGGACAATATATGTACAAAAAAACTACTCATTTATAATATATGTGGGTGGTTATAGGAACCGGTAATAGAATGGGAAAAAATATTAATACCTCTCCCCCTCCCCACTCTTCTCAATATCTATATTGTTAGAATGGGGAAAAAAATGAATACCGCTCTTTCCCCCCCAACTAACTAACAAACCAAACATCCACCCACCCTCTTCCCAAAGTATTAATAAGCGTTAAGTAAAAATGAGTTTTCATTTTATTCATTGAAAGATTAAATATGATTATGTTTAAACAAAATTTATTATACATTTGGTTATATACAGTTACTATGATTATCTTTATATATGGATATGATGATCCATTCTATATGGATACTGAATATCCAACATCACTATCCCCACCATCATCATCGTTATCATCATTACTGAAATCAAAGAAAACGAATTCTATGTTCCAAAATTTACATACATTCTATTGGATAAATGGAATTGATTCATGGAATCCTTATAGAGGATATTATGAATCTTATATGAATAAACGGAAATATCCACATCATCATCATCATCACCATCGTCGTCGTCGTCGTCATCGACGTCATCATCAAAATCGTCAATTTTTATCATTACAAACTGATTTATTTAAATTACTTAAAGGTAAACGTAAAATAAATAATGATCATGATATTGTAATTGATCGATTATTAAATAATGAAATATTTAAATTAAGAGGTTGGAGACCACAACGTTATGGATAATATAAAAGTAATATTAGTTGCTATGGTATTAAAAAACATTTATAAATGTATTGATTTGTATTACTGATAATGAATAAATAAATAAATATCAAAACTGAGCAGTTCAGTTTGAATTCAAAATACTTTGGGTATTTAGAAAGGAATAAGGAACTTCTTAAAATTTCTGACTGATCCAGAATGTGAATACTGGTCGGGCTCACCAGTGTAGATGATCTATGTCGAATGATTGGAGACTTAATCGAGTTAGACGGGAATGGTGTGACGAACCAGCTAACATTGAAGTCACACCACATTGTCAGCACCTTATGTGGATTACCAAGGTACTATAGACATTTTGAAGACTGTACAACACAAAGGACGTTATTACAGAAATATATTAGTTAAAATAGATACCACCGAAGGTGAGATCACTCCCGCAAGGGTCAGTCCATGGCGTACGATTAACTGATGCTCGTTGGTTATCCTTGATCTTGACAGGGATCGACTGGATATTAAGTGACTCAACTTCCGAATGATTTGGCTAGGGCTCAGTAACATTTCACTGGCCCTACACTGGCAAAGAATTGGCTCGTTTGAAGATTACAAATACACCTATCTGATTGATAAAAAAACAGCAGCACTAATCTTAAGTTCTTACTTCTTTAATCCAGTTGTGCTTTTTAGCTCAGCCCTTCTTCCTAAGTCGGGCTTCGAACTGGTAGTAACTCTAAGAGAGCTACAGGTGAAGTTAATCTTAGGTTCTGGTTTCAACATAAGTCTGTTACTTTGATGTTATAAATTGTACTATAATATTCAAATCATCAATGACAGTATTTACCATTGACCAATATCACTAGGAATGTAACTGAAATATTAAAGTATTTGTGGCCTATTGACAATATAGTCTTGTGGTTTTATACAGTAGTAAATTTATTAATATCAGATATCATACGTATTATAACTTGTGGCCTTCTGCCCTATTTATATATATGACAGAATGATACTGCCATTTAGAGAACAGCGGTTTATCGACCGAACTAATAATATATACACCCGTACGAACAGTCTGGAGTCCTTATCGGTCCTTCTTCCTTTCTAGCTCTGTTTGCCTGTTGAGTCCAGAATACCAATCTCAGCTTCACTGGTATGAATGATGGTTTTCAAACATACTGGGTTTATATACAAACCAAAAAGATCACATCACATCATGAATTAGTAAACAAACATCTGTACAAGATTTAACTGAATGTGACTGTAAATATGGGAGACTGTCATTCATAGACTAGGTAAAACTCAGAAAGGGTATATCGTATAATAATAGTTTATAAGTCACAATGAAGCTTATAATTAGAGGAACATGAATATGAATAGTTTAGTTACTTAACAATTATACAATCAAAATATGTGTATAGTACTAGTTCATAAATGAATCCCAACAGTTATTATTCCTAATTCTCGTCCAGATATAACAATACTGAGTAAATTTGTATTCTCAATAGATAAGTAATCGATTTCAATCATATAGATCGTTAAAATAGGATCACAAAATGTGATAGTTAGGAATACAAACAACTGGTTTATACTTAACAACATATATGGCTTACAAAAGATTTAAGATCATGATACCAATTTAATGATCATAACTACAAATGAATGTACATTAGTATATATATAAAAGAAAGATTGTGTATAAGGATATAATACAGAAAGAAAGAATTAGTTGATAGAAAGAAAGATATGAAGCGATTTTAATCTCATCGTCTAAAGAAAGACAGTGAGTGTATACACCTACGTCATTGTGATCGATTCTGAGTCATATATCGCCCACAGTCTCCAACCATTGGTTACGATAGTCATGCGGACCCCATTTAATTACATGCCCTATGAATATAAAATGTTCATTCCCCCGTATATAAGTACTTTTATGACCTTATAAAATTTCGTTAAGAAGTCGTAATTTGTATAATTCAATTTGAAATGGCTAGGATTATCCCATTGTTGTTATTTTGACTGAAGTTGGATAAGCCTTGATTGACATGAGTTCTTGTGAGGACTGTGTGCATATAGCCATTATGACACAAGTTGATATAGAATAGATGGAATGTGGTTAGCAGAGTAAGCCAGGATGCGCATCTCGGCGCTTCAAATTGAATTAAATATCCTCTCTTTTGCATAAGTGTGTGACTTTTTGAACTCAGTAGCTGGGTGAATAACGCGATGGAATTCAAAATGAGCGGTACTGAGTTCGAGTCCAGGAGTTAACATCAAATTGAGAATGTAAATATATCTAGCTAGCGAGTCCCAAATGAGACGAGACGCGTGCCTTGAATTCCACTGCTAACCACACTCGATCTATTCGTAATTTGTGCAATTAACCAAGTTAGCAGTAAGGCAGTCATTTCTGATGACAGTGATCAAGATGTTCTCTCGAATATATGACATGAATTAATAAAAGTTAGAGATGAAGACCACCGTACTCGAACTAAGTTGTTAAAAGGTAATATGTTCATCATGTAAAATGAATTTCCAGGATTAATCCATGGTAGGATTTATATTTTGCACTGAAGGAGGTGTCCTATTCCAAGACGTAATAGCTATTTAATTGCTTTCTGGTTTTCAACGATAACCTAATGTTAATCTCACCTCCACGAAGTACAAATAAACAGTAGTTGATACTATATTTTTTTTCAACAAGCAAAAATAAACACCATAAGTGTATAGATGGATAGTGGCTAGCAGTGGAATCCAGTTTGACGCGCGTTTCGTCCTATTTGGGACTAGTCAGCTAGATGTACCTGTATCTCATAGTTGATGCTTAATCTGCGACTCGAACCCAGTACTGTTCGCTTCAAACACCATCGCGTTATCTACTTGGCTACTGATGTACATATGCCAACAAGAGACTGATTAATTGCAGTCCTAAATAACAATGGGAAGATTCAAGTAAACAACACCAAGTGAATGGACCATAAGTGTACATTCTTTGGATTGTTTCAAAAGGAAACAATTATAATGAATACAGGACGTAAAATAAACGTACTATATCTAGCCAGTTATATAACCAAAATGAATTTTAATTTACAATGGATTGATCATTGGGTGATGATCAATGTCATTTATATCATATCGTTCTTAGTGAAGATCGAATCCTATTGACCAAGTTGCAATGTGGCCACTAGTCTAGGTGTCTTGACATTGAGTGTACCATGTTAGGATAAGATAGTGGTTGGAGTTAGTCAATAGGAAACTCTGGACCTAAATTTTTTGCTACTTGGCACTCATCAGTAAGGTGTACCTGTAATTTTGAGGGAACTGATGCTTCCTAACGAATTCGATCCTATATCATCCAGCTTCACAGTCACAGAGATTATCACTGTGTTATCCGGACCGCAACTGACCTCTTGTAAGATTGAGATGTATTAATAATTGATTGATCACTATATGGTGATCAATGTCATGTGTATCAGTTCCTGAATAAACTAAGAATTAACTATTTTAACTCACTGAATTTTTACTTTTTAACCAACAAATTTAATCATGTGTAATTATTAATTTCTAAAAACAAACGGAAATTATTTACTACAGGATACGTGCCCAAGTGTGTGTGTGTATAGGTGTGTATGTGTACAGATAAACACATAGGAGAGAGTTAATACATTTAGAAATGAAGGATATGTAATTAGACATTGTGTAAAACATCAAAACTCCTTATACAAAAAAACACCCTAGTGATATGAATGCTGATAGTAATAGGCGTCAATAATAGTTTATAGCGTCAGACAAGTTGATTAAATTTAGTTAATTAACGAAACATAATATAATGAAAGGTGGTGGATATATGTGGATTGTTAAAATGTATACATATATGTTTTTATGTATGATTTATTGTTCACTTATTATTGGATTAATTACTTAGGTCTGTTACCCCCAATGGAGCATAGGTCACCGATCAGCATTCTCCAACCCACTCTGTCATAGACTTTCCTTTCTAGTTCTATTCAATTATTGTTCATTCTTCTCATATCTATCTTCATTTCTCGGTGTAATGTGTTCTTTGGTCTTCCTCTTCAGGATTCCAAGTGGAGGCCTGCCTTGTAACACAATTGGGTGCTTTCCTCAATGTGTCCTATCCACTTCCAATGATTCTTCCTGATTTCTTCCTTCGCTACAATCTGATTTATTCTCTCCCACAGTAGGTTGTTGCTGATAGTGTCTGGCCAACGGATCCGAAGTATTTTGCGTAGACAATTGTTAATAAACACTTGTATCTTTTGGATGGTAGCTTTGGTAGTTCTCTAACTTTCCGCAACATACAGTAGAACTGTCTTGACATTTGTATTGAAGATACTGACTTTGATGTTGGTTGAGTTGTTCTGCATTCCAAATGTTCTTCAATTGTAACTATGCTGCTCTTGTCTTGCCGATTCGCGCCTTCACATCTAAATCAGGTTCATTGTGTTCATCAATGATGCTGCCTAGATATGTAAAGGTGATGGCTTCCGTAGTTCTCCACATTTCTAACCCATACAGTATAACTGTCTAGACTTATGGATTACTGACTGAGTAACTGTAAGATTATAGTGTACAGCACTATATGGGAAAGTGTTTAATCAATTAATCAAGCTATGGACTATGATTAAGATTTGTGCTACATGCCAAGTAGCCGACTAACAGGATGTAGTAAGCAGTTTTTTCTATTCTTCTAATTTCTGATTATTTTGATGCATGATTTATGAAGACTTGAACCAGTATGTACTTTCATTACATTCGACATTGTTTATAATTAAGTTAATATATTGGTGACGATTTCCAAAATGAAATTTTGTCGAACTCAAGCGCAGAAACGATGTCTGAAATAGAGACAGTTCGATACAGCTATACAATACTATGAAATCAGAATAGCCTGGAAGCTTCGTATCTGAAAGTAGAACCAAGTCAGTCGATAGCATATCAAATAAGAAACCATCCTTTACACACAAATTATTACCATATGTGGTATGGAACGGAATAAACAGTACATAATTAATTTTCATAGTTTGAGACGCAAACCGAGTTTACCCGGACCACTATTTGAAACATGGAAGCATTGAACAACTATCCACCTTTAGTAATGGATGAGAATTGCACAATATCATGAGTTGATTAAAGTTAGACATTACCTTTGGATCCAAGCTCACTGATCTAGGGAGTTAAGCGTATGCATGCGAGACCGATGGCCCTGACTACAATTCCCGGATGCCAGGATCGTGATTATGAACATCCGAAGGGTCCCATACTAGGATGAAACAGTTGTTCAATGATGGTTTAGATAAGATTAGTTCGTGTTTTAAACTACAGAAAATTCCGTAATAGTCAATTATTGTGAAAGTAAAGATGGCATGATAAGTGTGATATTGAATTTATAAATATCCACATGAAATTTGAAATGAAACTTAGGTTATTAAGTTTGTGTATGAACTAAGAGCCCTAAATGCCCTGGTACGGTCGAGAGTCAGCCCTCCCTCTCCAAACGCTCTCACATGCATACAACCACTGCCATGGAAGTCCTACTCATTGCTTCCCACATCAAGAGTGTTGTTTACGAAATTGAGAGGAAGAAATGCGAATGTCCGGAGCTTGGACCGGGTTAGCGGATATGGAGGATCCATCTAGGGGAGTTGGATAACCCCCATTCCAAACCAATGGTGCACGTGGGCTACAGTATCCTGATGGAACAAATGGCGTATGAACCTATTGTTGGCGACCGGCTACCATAGGACTGCATCTCCTGACGTCGCTCCACCGCCTTGTGGATCAGAACTTTAGGTCGAAAGCTCCGGGTGGCGACCTCTAAGAAAACCACTTGCTTCGGTCTAAGCACTCGTGCAGCATCAGGGATCTCACGAAAATCAATGTTATTTGATACTGGCCTCATTATTATTGTGTGGCGTATATTTATTTGGTGCCTTTTTGGACCAATGTTTGTGTTCAAATAAAAGGGCTTGGATACCGTCGGGAGGCCCAAATCGAAGCAAGTGGTCTTCTTAGGAGGTCAATCTTCGAGCCTTTGATCTAGAGGTCTAATCCACCGGTGACCAACATTCGTTTCATACGTCATTTACTCCCTCAGGATGCTGTAGCACATGTGCACCATTGGTTCGAAATCAGACATTTTCAACTTCTCTACGTGGATCCGCCGTAATCATACGCGCAGTTCAAGTCCAGACATTCGCCTTCCACTCTCTAAACTTCGTGAACACTATCACCATGAGGTGATGAACAGGATGTCCTTAACAGTGGTTATGCGAGAGCGTTTCGAAAAGGAGAACGAACTCTCCCTACTGTCGGCCATTTGTAGATTATTAAATGGCTGGATACTTGTGTTTCTATATCATCTTTATTTTAAACTTCCAATTAACTTATTTTGTTTCCATTTATTTAGTGGATGAATAGTGTGTAATTTACATCAGAGATTTACCATTCTAAAAATAAGGTTCGGCTATACTGAGTATGTACTTACCAAAAAGTCGCGAATGCTTACTTACTCCACGTGAAGGAGCATAGGCCGCTTACCAGTACTCTCCGTCCGACACTGTCTTGGGAAATCTCTTCCAGCTGTCATTCATTCTTATTACACCTAATTCTATTTCCCGACCTAATGAGTTCTTTGACTTTCCCCTTTTTCACTTCCCTTCAAAATTCCAAGTTAGGGATTGTCTCGTGATGCAGTTTCATGATTTGAGTAATGCATGTCCTATCCATTTCCATCGTCTCTTCCTAATTTCTTCTTCACCTGGAAACTGGTTTGTTCTCCCCCACAGAAAACTGTTGCTGATGGTATCCGAACAATGAATGTTGAGTATCTCGCGTAGACAACTAATTATGAATACTTGTACCTTCTTGACAATGGTTGTAGTAGTTCTCCAAGTTTCAGCTCCGTACAGTAGAACTGCCTTGACGTTCGTATTGAAGATTCTCACTTTGATATTGGTTGAAAGTTGTTTTGAGTCCCATATGTTTTTCAATTGTAGGAATGCGGCCCCTGCTTTGCCAATTCTCGCTTTTACGTCTGTATCTTATCCTCCTTGTTCATCGATGATGTTTCCCAGGTATGTGAAGGATTCCACATCTTCTAGAGTTTCACCATCAAATGTGATTGGGTTGATGTTCTCTGTGTTATATTTGAGAACTATAGAATCGCAAACACTCCAATACCCAATTCAATCTCCAATAATTATTGTACATACTACACAAAAACTTATCTTTCATCTTGTGTAAGATCATCACAATTGATATTTAATATATCATGTTTAAAAGATAGAAATCAGTGTATACACACATAACCAAATAAACATATACGTATATTTCTTACAACTTTCGATAATACAATAATGAATAATGTTGTACCATTTTGTAAAACAGACAAACATAGATACATTGAGAAACAAAACAAAGAAGAACTAGAATCATAATTGAAGAAAAGTTTGTATAAATATAGTGAAAAATACTAAACATACAGATCTATCAGTAAGACTATAATTTATGGATATACCATTGAAGGATGCTACATTGACCTTGATAGTATCCACTTAATAAACAGGACCAAAATGAAGGTTATAAACCAATATGAAGTATTCGAATTATGATATACAATTGATTGTTAACATTAGAAATTAGATCTTTTTTCCGGGGGGTAAAGGGAGTTGAGAGGCGATTTCATCATGAACTATCATGTCAAAACTTTATTTAATCAAATTGGATGTGAGTGACGTTTGTGTCAAAAATCTAAAATCTGTGGTGGAATAGTTAAGAATTGAAGAGGTAACCACTTTATTTATTTGCTTTTGAATCAATCCATGAAAGACAATTGGTTGTTGTTGTTGTTAAAAATTACTATTACTAATACGATTACCCTCTAGTTATAAAAAACAGAATAGTAACAATAATAATAGTAATAGTCGAGTATTAAGCAAAGAATAAAGTAAACAGAAAAACAAACAATAACAACAATAGACAATGCATTCTTTTCTTCTTTTTTTTTGTAAAAAAAATAAACATTTTCCACTATAAAAAAAAGAGAAATACGATTTTCTATTTGTTTTTTTTGTTGTTGTTGTTGTCTTTTTTCTGAGAGAGGGGGAGGGAAATAATTTGGTAGAAAGGGGGGGGATAAATTGGAGAAATATCCAAGAGAGAGACACAGAGAGAGAGAGAGGAGGAGTGAAGAGACAAGGAAGAAAGGAAAGGGAAGGGAAGAGATAAATTTAAATGCGTACAGCTAATAAATTCTTATGATACAATAATACATATGCATCTGTATGTAAAACATCATTTAAATTAACTGATACAACTTTTTGATCATCACATAAACACCAAGCACCAGGACCAACACGTATATAAGCTGTGTAATGACCAGAATTAGTTTGACCACTATGATTTAATACAGCATATAGAGAATATCTAAAATTGAAAAAATAAAATAGAATTATAAAATATTTATTTGAATATTTTAATATAAATGTCCTGGTACAGTCGATGGTGGGGAGAGTTCGCTCTCCCGTTAGAAATGCACTCACATAGCCACGCGTATAGTCACCGACTTCTCGAAGCAGGGGTGGAGTTTACGAAATTGAAAAGAAAAGCGAATGTTCGGGGCTTTAACAAGGAGGATGGACAAGAAAGATCTACCAAGGGGAATTGGATAACCCTAATTTCGAACCAATGGTGCACATGGGCTCCAAGATACTGACGGAACAAATGGAGTATGAACCAACCGTTGGTCACTGACTACTGTGGAACTGAATCTCTTAAAGTTACTCCACTGCCTTATTCATTATATCTTTACACCAAAGGATCGAGGAATGATCCTTTAAGAAAATCACTTGTTTCTGTTCCGGACAGCCGAGCAGTATCCTAGCCCTCACACGAATCGAATGATTTATGTAGCGCATATCTATCCGGTACCTTCTTGTACCTATGTTTGTGTTTAAATAAATTTTAAATAATTCATAATTAATTGATTACTAAGTAGTAACCGATTTCATATATGTCACGTCCTTTGTTATGAGTATATATCTCAGTCCTACAATAGGTCAGTCGCGGCTCGAGAAACTCAGCAGATAACATTTCTGATTATGACGCTGAAAGACATAGAATCAAATCTGTTAGAGAAAATCTGGTACCTTTTGATCACAGGTATACCTTGCTGATAAGTGCTAAATAACATGAAACCTGACTTCATGGGACTCTGTTGACTAACCCCACACACCATCTTGCAGACTAATTTATGGACGAAGTGTGGAAAATATAAATTCAGTCCCTCCTTGTACCAATGTTTTATGTGTTTAAGTAAATTAATAAGTTGGTTATAATAATCACGAGGAAACATGTATGAGTATAAGAAGGGTTTTTGTGGATATTATAGTAATTTCAATGGTTGAGATCATGGGTCAATTGAATCTAGACCCCTATGGAAAATGTGGAAGCGAAACGGGATCATGGATTAGTACTGCCACTGACGAATCCCACAACAGAACGAAACGACCGTCCAGTGCTTCCAGGTTTTCCATGATGGTCTAGCTTCAATTGACTCATAATCTCAACCAGTGAAATTACTATAATATCCACAAAATCTTTCTGATATCAATCAACATATGTTCACTAGCAACTGGCTTCAAGAGGTATTTCCTGGAGTAATAGTGAGAAACAGTGACCAGTGAAGTTCAACCGGGTCTGTTGTGAGATAGAACTCACTGAATACAACTGTAGACATTAACACCGTTGGATGCCGGCCTGCTCAATGATCTAGGGGTTAAGCGCCCGCGCGCGAGACTGATAGGTCCTGAGTATCTAACAATTGTTTCTCATCAATATTTCAGAGTAGGAAGTCAGTATATGAAGAAAGAAGAGTATAGCCCGAAACACGTGCGATAATATATTCATTTACTAATACTAATATTTAGATATAATGGTAATCTAATTGAAGTCATTAACTCTTGGTGTATGTTTTTTGGTTAGGCTCGATGAAACAGTTGTCATTTGTCAAGGCAGACTTTAAACGACATCAGTCTTAATGAAGTAAATTCATTTACGTAGTTTGTTCAATAGATAAACGATGTACACTTTTCAGTTTGTTAATTATAAGCAAACGATCAACCGGAACGTACTCAAACCTTACACTAGTTTAATTTAACTTAACCTTAGTGGACTGTCTCTATGCAGATACTAATCTATGAAAGTTGAAATCGATTTATGAGTGTACATAGTCTCTTCATGTGTTTAGATGTTTGGAAATAGTTGTCCTCAAGTTTCTGAATCATAGTCAATTATAATCAATGTAGAGTCTCGTATAAATTTGCGTGATCAAAGTTTCCATACAACATTAAAACAACAAGATGAAATTAACAGAACAAAAAGCAAATGATCTGAAATCATTGTAGTAACCAATGATAATGATAAAGACGAAACATTTAAAATCTGGTTCGCGAAAATAGGAAAGAATATTGGAACTGAAGGTAAACAGAGAATGTATCTAGGCCAGTCTGACCAATTTTGAGGCATATCATTAAAAGTACTCAATCACTGATCAACGTTATCGAGTGATATCGCAACCAGATAGTATTTATCTACCGTATCTTAAATTCAAATTATAATTATCTCAACGAACATTTCACGACGAGGCAGGTCTTAGGTGTTGGGCATACTTAATACATGTCCGAACCACCTGAGAAATTTGTCTAATATAACTATACCACTAACAAATAACAAAGTTATTGCCTTTTTGATCACTAAAATTCATAATAACAAACTTACTTATCATACCAAGCTGATTGGTCGCCGACAATTTGATGTAAATACGGAGCCATATCCAATTCAACAGGGAATGTGATCGATGTATTGATTTTCGTATCATGATGACAACGCTTGTTGATATGATGAAATAACAGTTGAAAAGAGTGGAAAATCAAGAACATACATGGTATGAAGTTGAGAAAACAATCCAAATAATTAACAACAAGTTAGAATAGTTAGGGGTGGTCAAACCAAGATGTGGCATCAATCTTCGACGTCACTAACTTTTGGTCTGAGCCATGTTGGTAGATGCTGACTACTTGGTTGGAGTCCGCGTGACTATCGTAACCAATGATTGGAGACTCGGGGTGACATGGCTCAGAAATGGCCACAACGGCGTAGGTGTATAAACTCTTTGTCTTCTCTTAAACTGTGAGATTAAAATCACTTTATACCCTTCTTTCTACGAACTAACTCTTTCTTTCTATATTATATTCTTATATGCAATCTTTCTTTTATATATTACTAGCACTGAAGTAACTGCTTCTATTAACTTGGTGCTCACCTTGTTGTGTTAATGAGGTATGACAACTTGGATTGATGCATGTATGTGACCGGTCCTGCGTTATAGATGACTAACTAACTGAGAATGGTTAAAGTACTATTTGATGATTGAGATTATAACCGCAAACGTTTAATGGATGGCGTTGATACTTTGATTTTCAGGGGTCACAAGAGACTGTGTTTCTGCGTGGCATCAAGCTTAATGTGTCATATCTGCAGTCTGACTATTTATTACTCTGTGTTTTCTGCTTCTTCCATATCATTACAAAATACCTGCTGATCTATTCCGGTGTAATGTTGATTAAAGATTAAGTTTCCAGCTTGAAATTATTATGTTTTTAATGTGTTATGTCTGGTTGTGCTAAAATGCGCATATATAACTACAAACAATTGCGGATAAGTCCAGTTCACTCGACTTTCAACTAATAAGAATACGGGTTTGAATCCCACTTCATTTACGTCCGTTTGAATATTTATATAATAGTATCACTACTCTTCATACAATCAATATTATGCTCAGTAAAGCTGAATTCATAAAACCATGGTTTTGAGTTAGCAACGTCGCCTTGATAGTAGTCAGGACGAAACCCTGAATATCGGTGTCATGCTCGTCAACATGGTGAACATGAAATCTCGAGGGAACTAATGTTCTCTAGTGGATCCAAATCTGGATCACTCAATTTCATAGTGTTGAACGTAACCACTGAACGGACCGAATAGCTCAGTAGTAACATATTAAACTGTGGGACTGAATGGTTTAGATTTTAATCCAGTAGAACATTAGTTCCTTCAATATTTCAGGTATGCCGTGTTAGAGAGTTCCAACTAGCATGATATTTATATCCTAAGTTTCCTCCTGACAATGTTTAACCACCTAACATCGAAACATAGTGAACATGATGTCCAGTTACTTAGAATGATGGACATGTTGTAACTTGATAGATCAAATTCAATTAACACTAATGACAAAATAAATATGATGTTGATCATTACTTATGGATCAATCAGTGTATCTTGAAAGTAATCATTAATTCATGGAAGGAACATTACGTTTCAAATAGTATTAACCTCTATAAATCTTAAAGGGTTGGTATTCAATTATTGTTATCATTTTCAAGTGGAGCGGTGGTTCAAAGATTAAAGGATTAGACTTTCAGTTATCAGACCGCAAATTCGAACCCTGCCCCATTTGCTTTAGTTTGGAAATCAGGTAACACCGCTGACTCTCATGTATTAAGAGCGCAGCTCCAAGCCAAGTAGATGAATAAATACCTAGTGAGTTGTAAGTTGGATTTTATCAAACTCTGTCGATATATAGACTCTTTGAGCGAGAGTCTCAATAGTTCATGTGGCAACCAAGTAATTATGTACTGTGTAATAGCTAGTAATAGAATACAGAGTGTATGTTTTGTCTCATATAAGACTAATTAGTTAGATATATCTGGATTCTAGTATTGTTGATATTTACAGTAAGACTTGCCCCTAAATACCCTAGTGCAGCCAAAAGTGAGGAGAGTCCGCTCTCCCTCTCGAAATGCTCTCACATGGTCACGCGTATATAGCCTCTGCCAGGGAAGTCCTACTCACTGCCTTCTCGTACCACGGATGTTGTTTACGAAATTGAGAGGACGAAAAGCGAATATCTGGCGCTTTAACCAAGTTGGTGGACACGGAATCCACCTAGAGGAGTTGGAACACCCTGATCCCAAACCAATGGTGCACATGGGGTCCAGGATCCTGAGCGAACAAATGGTGTATGAACCAATTGTTGGTCACCGGCTACCAAGGGACTGTATCTCCTTACGTTGCTCCACTGCCTTGTGGATCAGACCTTTATGTCGAAGGCTCCAAGTGTGGCATCCTAAGAAAACCACCTGCTTCGGTTTGGGCACCCGGGCAGTATCACAGCCCCCACACATATCAAATGAGATTTGTGTGGCGCATATGTATTTGGTGCCTCTTTGTACCAATATATATATGTGTTAAAATAAATAAATAAATAAACAGTAAGACTTGAACCCGGTATATTTACTGCTACAAAAACCAATGTATTTAGTAAACTATTCAGTCACAACAGAAATCATATTTACAGACTAATCTATTAAATACATACCTTGAGATAAAAGCATAAAACATTAGGTAAATGAAGTAAACTGAATTGTTTAACAGCCGGTCGACCAATATTACATTGTGAACACCATATTAAACCATCAATTAATTCTGGTCGAAAATAGGATCCAAGACATGCTTGCAATGAAGTAGAACCACGTTGAATTACATCTAATGAAAGATCTAAGAATGGATCTACTGTTGATGATCTATGCTCACAACCTTCATATGATATGACAGATTCCAAATCACCAAAAAACACCTACATATATATGTATACATATACATACAATAGAGTAACAACACACGCGGGAAGAATCAATTTTACATCCAGCTCAAAACAAAACATAATAGAAGAAAGTTTTGAGGATATCCTATGAAAATTTATTTTTCAAGAGCTAATAACTGAATAATAATACTGTCTATTGTAAAGGACAACAAAAATTCTCTTGTGAAAGACCTGTCTTTTATTGATACTTAAGTGTACATGTATTAAATCAAAAACGGTTGAAGTGTAGCTGAATATATTGTCGATTTGTATAATTGGAGAAGTGAAGGTTGCCACAAATAGATTTAAGCTGGATATAAACAGAAGTTGTAACAATGCCGTGGTAGTTAGTGTCGCCTGTCAAGTTAGATTTATTGGACTACTCAGTCCACTACGTCTTCTACCAAGTCAAGTGAGTCGGCTGAAGAGCGATTAACTTAAGGTTTGAGGCCAAAATCATACTATAAACTGTACTAAGATGTGATAATCATAAGATGTTTCTTTCAAATCAACATGATTTATGATGCTGCCTTCGCACAATAAAAGGAGGGTTACATAGAGCTGATGCAAAAGTGACATATCTCACCTGATCTCGTAGATCTCCATAGACAACGTTAAGTTCTTAAAAGTACGGAGGTAACATATCGAAAACTACTAACAAAAATGCTGTATGACTGACCACAGTCGGAGATCACCTTCCCGGGTCATCAAAAACATTACTAACTCAGTTTTCTTTTCAGATCTAACAAGAAAAAAATATCCCTCAAAAGTGTATGCAACCTGGAGGTAGTAAACGCCTTGATATATCTAACAGAACTCGAAATCATTTGACTGGGTGTTTCGCTAGTTTGAATATATGATATAGCGAATATTTATCCCTCAAAGTACAATAATACAAGCTTAATAACATCTATGAATAATCTGATCACTTAAGAAGATATGGCAACTCGGTCGATAAGTCTTCAAAGACTATGGAGTAATTAGGACTATGTGTTACTTCATTAACTATCCTTTAACTCAGAAGAGCAATGTTGACAGAAGTGGAAGTACACTAGAAGAAAGCTAAAGGTAGTGATATGAATAGATAGGTAAAGAAGCCATGACGAACAACGAAAGTCATTTTTGAGGACATTATTTCACTGAATTTAAAGTCTGTAAAATACTAACACTTAGTTTTGTTCCTGTGTTATTCCACAAACAATAAGCTTTCGTGTGATGCATGATTCACTGGCATTCTCTCTATTGTTCCAAAGCTATTGTAATTTAAACTCTATTCTTCTACCCTAATGGTTAGTTTAAACATAATTGTATTTTTCTAATGGTCTGTGAATTGTGATCGAGTTAGTCATCTATTTTTTTAAATATTAATCTGAATCAAGAATAAATCGAGTAATGTTCCAGTTGACTCGTCTTCTCTTTAGCTTGCCAACTAATCAGGTGATAGAACAGTTTTCAACTTTCTGCCCAAAACTGTTAATCTCAATTCGAACTCACGCATTTCTAACCTCAAAGTTGAACCAGTTAGCCTATCGTATCAATCTACATCGACACAAGTTCTCTTCTGTATATTACCGGGTAGATAGATCAAGGACGTAACAGGTAAAAATAAACGAAATCATAGTATCAGCACATGAAGTCATTGAATGCCTGGTTAGAATCTGTATGACTAACAGTTATTAATCTTCAGTAACATGATACAAAACCGATTGGATTAATGAAGATGCTTTCATTTCGTTATTCTGTTCCCCTTCGGATGATATTCTCTTTTTATTTGGCCATAATATCATTAATACAACAAATATTCCGATTCCTCTATTCATCGTTTTGTTGGATTTCATTTCACCATGCTGAACTCGTGTAGTACAACTCAAGTGGATGTAATAATTTTAGGCCAGTTCCTGAGTGGACCATGAATAATTGACCTGCAGCCGATTTCAAATCACATCATCTGAGGTTTATATGTATACATAGTTAATGAGACAACTCCTATTAATCAGTAAATGATTTTACCAACTAATGCAAGATCTTCGCCTAATTATACTCAGCATTTGTTTAACTCATTCCCTATATATGTTAACCTGTTAATTGACAGTGTTAAAACCCATTGTATCGTATTAGTACTGTTAATAGTGGAGCTGATTCAATGTAAATCAACCATTCACTACATAAATATACATATGCATAGATAAAGATTTTATCGCCTACCTACCTGATGAACAATACAATCACAAGAATCGGAACTTTCTCGAGAACTCGATACTGATGATGCTTGTGAATTTGAATCCGGTTGTGGAATACATTCAGTTGAATTGATTATTTTCGGCGTTTCTCTAATCACTTTACTATTATGCTGATGAGGATGTAGTAAATCATGATTTGTATTAGTAAAATTACGATTTGGATTAGAAGAACGTGGTTGTTGATCATTGATAAGTTTTTGTCCAGTCAATGTACAATTCTCTAATAATAGAAATTGTATTTTACATGTAATAACCAACTTTTATGATTAAAATAACGCGGGCTGATCTCAGTTAGACAATTATGAAAAATTAGTAAACATTAAATACCTGTGTCATAAGATGACAGGATTTCTCAATGATTTACATTTCTGACCCTAACAGGGATCGAACTCGCAACCCTCATGTATCAAGGTAGGCACTGAGCTTTTAAACCACTGAACCAGCACCTATTGTTTACATGTCTAGTCTCAATGTATTCGCATATTCGCGCAATCATTGGTGGGTAACTGCATTATTACTCCAAATGTTAGAGTCTCTCACATACATGTCAATTCAATGGTCTAAAGGTTAAAAGCTCATCACGAGACTCGGAAGCCCTAAGTTCGAACCGGAATGTAGTTCGACACTAGGACGAAGCAGTTGTTCAGTGCCTCCTGGTTTAAATTTGTTATCTAATCAAACTCAGTCCATGATATGAAGAGTAAATTGAGAAAAAAACTATATACTCACCTTCGTGATCGTGTGGTGATTCCTCGCCAACAAGATGACCATGTATTAAAGTTAACAATGTTATAAGAAATTCATGAGCATCCCGTTGTTCATAACCAGCTAAATGACTTGCATGTAACCAAATTGCATACAGTAGATTATTTGGTACGAATGGAGTAACAACGGGTTTATATAACTATATATTCGAGAGATAAAAAATTACTTCGATTATATATATACAATGCTTATCAATGCTTATCGTGAAGTAACACCAACCTACATTTGAAAACATACTCTGTATAACGTGAAACTCTGACTGGAGCACTCTTAGGGTTACTGTCGATCCCAAGTCCTTGTAAAGAGGGAGGATTCGGGATGGGTTTAGCAGCCACGTTTAATGAAAGAGAACTTAGCTAAAAAATCTCTAGCCAGAAAAAAATCATTTTGACCATTTAAAATCTGACCTGGGAATTTTCATATAAAAGTTATAACAGCTTATGGTGAAAGCCGAGATTTTTCGGAAATCACGAGGCTGATACTCCTAAAAACCAGAGTAAAAATTGATATGAATACAAAGAATGTCTACAAAGTGTGGGGGGATCGGAAGGATCATTCACATAGAGGCAGACATGAGAAGGTAGACTTGGAATCCTCAAGACAAAAGGAAAACAGGAGGACATCAGAAGGCTGAACAACACTTGGCAATAACTAGGAAGAGAGGGCTCAGGACGGATTTGACTGGATATCCCTGGTCAGCAATCAATGCTCCAAGATAGGTAACAGGCTCAAGTCTGTATAATGCGCACCTCTACAATAACACACAGCATTGAGAACTGAAGACCTTAAGATATAAAGAGGTCAAGTCAGAAATAGGGTGATGTGGTAAGTAACTCTCAATGATGACATTCGGATGAGGATTATGATATGAAGCAAGTTGAATTTAAAACACTGGATACTTCGAAAACCTATTAACAATAATAACTGACTCAATATGCCAAAAATTGATACTTATGTGTTCGACCCGAAAATGCAAAGAGTTTACGAACAGAGATAAAACAACTATCCAGTATACCTTAGTTATCAGTGGTTTTTCTGGTTGATATCGTTCCTGATGTTGTATAGTCTCCACAAAACCACTGCAGTAAATGATATTCATAAAAATCCAGTAACTTGATCTACTCTCCGTACAAATTGAAAACATTATATCAAACAAGGTTGAAAGGACAAACAACTATGAAGTTAGAGTCTCCTTTCCTTTCTCTTTCCAGATGTCCTTATTCATAATAACTACAGGAGATGAACAGTGACCAATGTCAGTTTTGTATTACACGGATTCTGTCGACTAAGCTACCATATGATCACTTGTCTGAATGAATCAACAAAGAAGTGTACAATGATATTATAAGTAAACAAGATAGATCTGATGCTTTGATGAAAGTGGATATTCCCACCCTTTGCGCCCCATTGGTTCAAACCACAATACCAACTTGATTAACAGAATTCAATCAAGTACTAAGGATTATGCAACACGATGCTCGTGTAATATCATGAAATGGCTGAAGTTAGGAATGTAAACCACCAATTTGGCAGTCTGATGGTTAACTATTCACCCTAACACTTCGAAATCTGGTAGGGTCGTAGATGTCCTTGCTGAGAGATCCTGTACGAGTACTAAATAACTATTCAATACTTTCTGACTTTCACTGGTTGCCTAACTAAAGTCAGTCTGTGATGTACAATTACTATAAAGAGAAAATGACATTTTTTTTTACTATCAAACGTGATTTTAATTAGTGTACAAACATTTCATTTCTACGTGACAAAAGTTGTAGAGCAAATACCTCATTTTTAAATATCTATAAATGTAACGAAACGTGCGTCCTTGATTCCACTGTTAGCCACTATTCATCCGCCCCCAAATGCCCTGGTACGGTCAATAGTGGAAAGAGTCAGCTCCCCTTCTCCAAATGCTCTCAAGTGGCCACGTGCATACAACCACTGCCTTCTCGCGGCGGGGGTGTTTTTACGAAATTGAAAGGAAGAAAAGTGAATGTCCGACGCTTTGACAGGCTTAGTGGACACGAAGAGTGCACCTAAAAGAGTTGGAAAACCCTGATTCCGAATCAATGGTACACATGGGCTCCAGGATCCTAAGGAAACGGCGTATGAACCAATTATTGGTCACCGGCTACCATGGGACCGCATCTCCGGACGTTGCTCCACTGCCTTGTGGATCAGCCCCTTAAGTCGAAAGCTCCGGGTGTGGCCCCCTATGAAAATCACCTGCTTCGGTTTGGGCGTCCGGGCAGTATTCCAGTTCACACATAAAATGAGTAACGGAACGTGACGCATATCTATTTGGTGCTTCCTTGTACCAACGTTTATGTGTTTAAATAAAATAAAATACACTGTCCATCTTTGCTTAGACTGTAACGTTAAGTTTGGATTCCTTAAAAAATATTACTGGTCTAAGAATTGATGTTATACAAAAAAAGCATGTTAAGCAGTGCTTCTTATGAAGCGTTTCAAATAGTCAAACAAGATATTTATTTAAACAATGAATTATATGCGTAAATATACATATATATACCTCTTGTGTAATGCGAACCATTTCGCAAGCTAAACAGTTACGTGATCGAGTTGGACTTGAACACCTATGTAAATCAGCCAATAAATAATCTCGTAAAACGGGTGTATGCGTCAACGCTTGTATGACAACATTTAAGAAACATGTATTGCCCATATTGATAAGACCGCGCATAGCTACATAAAAGGTACAGAAAAAAAGGCTATTTACATTGATTAATCTTTGAGTAGTGATCATTATTATGTCTATCTGATCGTTTGTTGTCAACTACGTCTAACCACTTAATACTAGATAAGTTATTTATTTACTTTTTCTTGAATAAAGATATTCATATTAGAGGTTATTAGTGAAGACTTATATTTGTGATTTTGAACCATGATCTAACTTAGCTACATACTCACTGAAAATTAAAGAGAACTGAATTGTTGATGTGTCTAAGTACAGAACTACTCAGCAGTGAGTATTCAAGAGGAGAATTCCTAAAGTACTAGTGAGAATCTAGAATTAGTGGAAGTTCAATCATTTCTTGTGTGATACACGTATTATCGATGACAGTTAGATGATACTCTGAAATTATTGAACTTGGAAATGTAAACCATCGGATAGTATCAGCTGAAGAATCTGAAAGTAACGTGCTTCATATGAAGCTAAGAAACCTTGAGTATAATTCCCCAGCGGCATCATAGGTGTGCATTCCCGAAGTGTCCCATGACAGGACAAAATAACTGTTTTAATAGTTGTCTAGGTAAAGTCAGTTCAATATTTAACCTATGAATGAATTTTTAAAAATCATTATCAGGTACCCTACGTTTATAATTATTGTACTATAAGGGCCAAAATAAGGTCACATAAATAAGCGAGTTAGACAGTGTAACATATTTTTTAAAAACAGAAAGTGAACTTTGTATTAGCTAACAACTTAAAACACTCAAAATGTATCATTTTTAAATTTCTCATTACCATTTAGTTAGGGTCCACGTGACTATCGTAACCAATGGTTGGGGACTCCGGGTGAGATGGCTCAGGATCGATCACAATTGCGTAGGTATATAAACTCTTTGTCTTCTCTTATACTATGAGATTAAAATTACTTCATAACTTGCTTTTTACGAACTAATTCTTTCTCCCTGTATTATATCGTCATATGCAATCTTTCTTTTATATATTACTACCATTGAATTAACTACTTCTATGAATTTGGTGTTCATCTTGTTGTGCTAATGAGGTTAGTCAGTCAGGCATATACATGCATCGGTCCAAGTTACCACACCTCATTAGCACAGCAAGACGAACACCGATTCATAGAAGCAATTAACTCAATGGTGTAATATATAAGGGAAAGGTTTTATGTCAGGTTATAGTACAGAAAGATGTGAAATAATTTTGATCTCATAGTTTATAGGAAGACAACGAATGTATGCACCTACGCAATTATGACTGATTCTGAGCCATGCCATCCAGAGTCTCCAACCATTGGTTACGATAGTCACGCGGACACCAACCAAGTAGTCTGCATCTAACAGCATGGCTCATACTAGAAGTTAGTGACTTGAAGCACTGATGCTACGTTTTGGTTTGGCCGCCCCTAACTTTCTTCCAACCATTCCTAACACTAGTCAGCATTGTGAGTCATGGTAATCGGTGTTCAGGCATACGTAACACGTGGCCCAATCATCTATGGTCCTACGTTGTAGGTGACTGAAATCAGGTGAGACGCTCTCTGTTTCATATCACATCCTGAAAAAAATTTAATTTAATGAGTATGATTATGACTTCGTTACATAATTGAAGGGATCAGGATCAACTCTAGAGAACTAAACTAATATATTCAAAGAAAAAGATATATTTAACTTCTCTGTTCATAGTGACACACGATTAGGTTACTTCTTACATAAATTATATATTATAAACCTTTAACTCCCATGTTATTTTATGTTTATCTCCGCCTTGTCAAAACACATTTTTGATTTGCACACTCATCATTCTCAATTTACATGAATTTCTTATTACAATTACCCCCATGAAACCTGTCTTATTACGTAATATTACTGCATACGCCTGTTTATCCTCGTGGATGAACATAAGCTGCCCACCAGCACTCTCCATCCAACACTGTCCTGGGCAATCCTTTCCAGTTTATATTCACCCTTTTCATATCGGTTTCCATTTCTCGACGTAATGTGTTCTTTGGCCTTCCTCTTTTCCGCTTCCCGTCAAAATTACAAGTTAGGGATTGCCTCGTGATGCAGTTTCATGATATCCGTAATGTATGTCCTATCCATTTTCATCGTCTCTTCCTAATTTCTTCTTCACCTGGAAACTGGTTTGTTCTCCCCCACAGAAGACTGTTGCTGATGGTATCCGAACAATGAATGTTGAGTATCTCGCGTAGACAGCTAATTATGAATACTTGTACCTTCTTGACAATGGTTGTAGTAGTTCTCCAAGTTTCAGCTCTGTACAGTAGAACTGCCTTGACGTTCGTATTGAAGATTCTCACTTTGATAACATTAACTATTGGATTGAGTCATGTAAGTACATAATGGTTACATTGGATGATTATCACGGCCAATGGTTAGAGACTTTGAATCGTTTGGAATGGCTCAGATTCATTCACGTTTTGTATTCCTTTAGATTTTAAGTTGTCAATTCCTCAAAAGCTTTTTTTATGATTCACTAATTTACATTTTCGCCTCAATTCGTATCTTTGATGTTTAACCGCTTTTATCAGCACTAATACTGTTAATACTATCTCTAATACTCTGATGTTTGTCTAGATAATTTCATCTTGGTGCACTTATCGAGTATGGCAACTTGTACCGATGTACATATCTGTCAAAATCTACATTGTATTTGACTGACTAACTAGTTGAATAGTCTAACATAACATTGTCTAATTCTTCTATTCACATATGCCTTATTTTGGTCTTGTAATACAACAGCTACAAATTTATAAATGCAGAGTCACTGATGATGATGGTGAAGTTATTTAGAACAACTGTTCACTCAAATGTTCTTTAATCTAGGATACAAATAGTGAAATGTGGAACACGAACCGAAATTAGCTTCATCGTAGTTTAGTAATCAAGACAACTAACTCTGACACTAAGGACTGAGCAACCAGGATATGTTAATAACACCAAATAACTAATCAAACTAATAGAATGAGAATCTTTACAAATGCTGTGAACAAAAAATTACAGGCCAAAATAAAACACTGAGTAGACAAACCTCCAGAACAGCCATTTACAGTTAAGGGTAATACTGGAGTGATATGAGGTATTAGACGTAATTCATCGAATGATGGTCTCCAATAACGATTGGATAAACCTGAAAAATTAATCATAAGAGTAATGAGAATATTAAATACTACTGAGATTACTGATAAGAATATAACTTAATTGTAACGAAACCTTTGAAGCAAGCTACAATATAAGACCAGGCATACATAAGCGTTGGTTCAAGTTGCCACACCTCATTAGCACAATAAGATGAACACCAAATTCATAGAAGTAGTTAATTCAATGGTAGTAATATATAAAAGAAAGTTTGCATGTAAGGATTTAATACAGGGAGAAATGATTAGTTCGTAGAAAGAAAAGTGTAAAGTAATTTTAATCTTACAGTTTAGGAGAAGACAAAGAGTAAATACACCCACACTTACACCAGGAGATAATCTTATATCAGGAATATCAAGGTCTGAAAGTGTATGTTTGAGACAGGTGACAATAATTTAAACGATACCATCGTCTTGAAACACCTACTTCGATGGCTTGCACATAATTTACGTATGCCATTCCACCGAATTCCACGTCGTCGACTATTTACTGACCATCAGACTTAATAGATAGTAAAGGCGAGCGGATGGTCATTTGATAACAAGTCACTGTGGCAAGAAAGTTAGTTGAATAGGACTAGTAATTGTTTATTCATCACAGCTACATTGTTATGGCTCTAGAGATCATGCAACTCGAAGGTAATCTTGTTATAATTTCCTATCAGGTTCTTCATAATAGTAATATTAACTCCCCTAGCCAAAAGAAAACCTTCAGAGGCGTATTTTTTTAATTAAGCTATATCATTTATCAAAGACTAATTCATTTATTTATAGGTTGTATAACCTTCCCAATTCATTTTTCACAATGTTATTACTTTATTCGGCAACCTGGTATACCAAAATTTATGTATTTTCAAAGAAAATGCATTTTTCACTACGAAATATTATAAATGGATAATGTGAAAACTATCAATAATCATTTTACTACAAAGGAAGATAGTGATCTTATGTTTTAACCATTTGCAACTAACCAAGAAAAGAGTAATTTAATCCCAATCAAAATATTTACTATTCTCAATTACAACACTAAAATACATCACAATTCAGTAAAGTAACTTGTATTTGACTTCCATGATATCTTATGGACTATAATTGTTCGTCCACTTTCGACTAATGGAGTACTAATTATGAAGGCTTGATAGCTGGATATTTCAAAAGCGTTTCCTGTCATTTAGACATCAAGAAAATGAATACTATGTTTTCAAATTCTAGTGTGAAATTTCAACATTTTATCTGATCACACTGATCCTTTCCTTTCGAATCATAACTTCTTTATTTTGAATATTAAAATCTCAACAGCTTCATTATCAGTTCGCTTCATAAAAATAACAATCTCACGTCTTCTTTTGTTTATATATTTTTTTATTCATTTATTTGAAAACATAAATATTGGTACAGAGGGGCACAGAATACATATGCGCCACACAAGTCACTTGATCTATTTGTGTACTGTGATACTGCTCGGGTGCCTAGACAGAGGTAGGTGGTTTTCTTAGGGGGTCACACCCGGAACCTTCGACCTAAAAGTTTGATCCATAAGGCAGTGGAGCAAAATTTTATTACCACTAGTATTGTCATTGTTATCGTCTGGAAAAATAAGTGTACATTGTGATTGTACCGCTTTAAAAATGAATACGTCAAAGAGTGGATTCTGCGCTGGACGAATTTTACTTTTTTTGATTTTGTTCATGTAGGTCTAAATTATTCATAAATACTGTTACTGCTAGGTAGAATGACTGGATATAATCTAACGTGTGAGACTGAGCTTACAAGAAAAAGATAACTAATTAACGGATATATTTGTAAAAAAAAAATAGCTAGTCAAATTTCAAGTGTTTTAAACTTCTGAATAGGTTTCGGTGAACCAAATAACATGATGCTCTTGAAATAGGGGAGGACTTTCCCACTTAATAAAAACAATATGACTAGTGAATTCTTCTAACATTACTAAATTGTTCTTGTCGTAAAAACTAAAAAAACATGACAACAGTTAATACAAGCATTACTACTACTTATCCACCTAGAAAATTGAACAGTGACATAGTTCAAATTGTTTTTAACAGAGTAAAAATATGTCACTCCATACTCAACAATGAACCCGATACAGGTGAACTGGTTCAGTTTCCAGAAAAAATTACCACAATGAGATAAAAATTATTTCAAGACAGATACTAGAGTATGAGAAATAACAGTATCGCCAGTAGAACAGAGTATGCATGGAAATCATAAAGGATATAAGATTTCGGGACTCAAATTCTAGAAAACGACAAGGAGTGGAAGCACCTGTGTCATTGCGAACGATTTTGAGTCATGTCACCTAAAGTGTCTAACCATTGGTTACCATAACCAAACGGACCTCAATCAGAGTAAACATACGATCTTTATTTGTCGATTTAACTGATAATCAAAATATTGTTCCTACTTCAGGCCCCAAAATGCCCTGGTATGGCCGAGAGTGAGGAGAGTCAGCTCCCGCTCTCCAAATGCTCTCACATGGCCACGTGCATACAACCACTGACAGGGAAGTCCTACTCACTGCCTTTTTGCGGCATAACTTGTTTACGAAATAGAGAGGGCGAAAAGCGAATGTCCGATGCTATAACCCGGTTCGTGAACACAGAGGGTTCACCTAGGGGAGTTGGAAAACCCTCATCCCAAACCAATGGTGCAAATAGGCTGGCTCCAGGATCTTAAAGGAACAAATGGTGTATGAACTAATCGTTGGTTGCCAGCTACAATTGGAATGCATCTCCTGACGTTGCTCCACTGCCTTGTGGATGAGACCCACCTGTTTCGGTTTGGGCACCCAGGTAGTATCCCATCCCTTACACAAATCGAATGATTTATGTGGCGCATATCTATTTGGTGCCTTCTTGCACTAATGTTCATGTGTTTAAATAAATAAAACAAAATATCATGGTAATATTTAGTGAAGAATGAGACTCACCAAATTGAGCTAAATAAGTGCGACATGCAGACTGATGAAAACTTTCAGCCACAGAATGGTAAACAAAATCACCACAACCAGTACAAAATAATTCACCACGTTCCGTACAAACAGCTTTATGAATATAACAAAAAAGGATCTGATTAATTAGTTTTCCATGAACAATAAACAAACATACAGAGAGTGTGTGAGTGATTAAAATCAAATGTAGTTCTATAACTAATTTGCTAAGCAAGAAATAGTTCATTTTAATTCGTTTAATAATCATTCCTCGCTAGAAATCTTTAACTATAAGTTAACAAACGATCAAAGTAAATGAAGTACATTTAAATAAGTCAAAACATTTATCATTTAGTCGATTCTTAGCCGAAGTATGATTCTGCCACATGACATTATACAATATCATAAAGTCTGTATTTTTGAAAAAATCTGATGTAATGTAATAAAAAATCTTCAGATTACAGACTAATGAACAGTTTCCATCAAATAATGCAATCTGAAATTTTTATAATTACTCATGATAACTAAAAAAATTTACAGTTAACAACAATTACATATAAAACACGGTAGACTTACAAAGATAATGATCAGGATGGTCTTCTCTGTGTAAATATATATGACGATAATCCCAACAAGCGAAATGAATACAATGAGCACACGCGAGTAAACATCTAGGTCTTATCAAATCTTTATTGCAGACGTCGAAATCTTCACCTCGTGTTTTGCATAAAGTGCAACATAATGAAGCCTGATTAATAACAAAAAAATGATGATAATTTCTGTAGTATCTTAAAAGTTTTTTGACTGCTACTTAATATATAATTTAAGTAACTGGAACTGAAATGTTTAGATCTTTGTTCAATTATTTAGGAATTCCAAACACAATATGTGTATATCATTTACAAGTTACAGAAGACAGAATATGTTTAGGAAGTTTGTGACGTTTAAATAAGTTTTTTGAAAGAAATATTACACACAAATATATGCGTGTTCGGAAATCAGGGATTGGCAAACATATGTTCCCTTAAGAAAAACTAGAAATCTTTAAATATAGTGTACAACTAAGATATTGCGTAAAAGTTTGAACTCAAAAGATGAATTTTAGCATGAAAGTCAATTATAAATCGACGGTCTCTCAATTTATATTTTAGTACATTTCAATTAATTGGACAACCAATTCATTGTCATTGTATTTGTAACATATTTAATTCTCATCATTAAGAACTGATGAGTATGAACTGGCGGATATTCACCTTGCATTAGTTTCACATCTATATATTAAACCAGATAAAGTAGTACTGTTCGAGATTGACTTAATAGTTGCATGACAGTTTATGGCCTTATTCTTAGAGAAAGCTATGAACCATCAAATTCCGTTTATAGATATCAAAGACCTAAAGATCATTCAACCTAGTGGCTTGAGACGTGACTAAGAATATAATTCAGCGGTGGTAGTGTTTTAGCTCTCTATTATATGCATCATAAATGGCAAAACATAGTTGAAAGAAATTTGTGTTGTATGTAAATTGACCGGATTGTATTTTTAGTGGTCTATTGCACTAATTCCCTAACAATCAAAATGGTAAATAAGAATGAGTAGAATAGTAGAGGAAACAACCAACAGTTATAACTATAAACTTTTATTTGCTTAAAGTCGTGTAGACTTCTTAAAACCGAATTAACTTATATGTAACAACCGAGTAAATCTAGCTAAAACTTAATGACGTGTTAGGACGACTAAGTTGTTATTTGACAAGTTGTTTACATTACCACATATTTAACATATTTCAAAACCAAGATACTACTAGTACAGAAAGTGTACATTACTGTAAAACATGGTATTTACCGGGACTTACGAAATAAAAATTTGTATCTTATAATGCATCTGCAAGTCAGAAAACCAGTTCGTTCCTAAATAGCCTTAATGAATACCAATCTTTGTAGTTTAGTAACGAAAGTCTAAGTCAAACGACTACGATTTTGTTATCTAGTAGCTTCAATTAAAAAATATTCGAACATAAACGGAGGGCATCACACAAACAATAAATTCTCTAGAGTGAAGCTAGGATGTAATTCTTTAGTGTGGTGACTAATTGAAAGCATCTCAAACAAATAGTACATGATTCGTAGCCTATGTAACGATGGAAAAACAATACGCTAGATGAATGATCTGTAAAATCTCTAAATTTCTCAAAAGACAATCCGCGTCTCAGTGGACATACCTTATGAGTGAATCCACGCTTGGACTTTGGGAAAGCAAGATGGTTAATTATATTTTTGTATGCAATTTCATTTGTCTTCTGTGTGAAGAATTGGTTCGCATGTTTGCAAGACATTTCAGGCATATTTGACCTTAATGTCTATATTTTACTCTGGTCACTAACTAGACCATAATTACGTTTTTTTGATTGATTTCATATCAGTGAAAATATGGGTGAAAAAAGACTAAGATACTGAAAACCCGAAATGTTTATAATTAGCGCCTGAGAGCGTGTGAGCTAAAGCCGGTTTCATTGGTTGGTCCGGTAAGGACCAAAATCTCTAGTGCTGAATGTCTTATTGACTAACTAACATCGTTCACTTTTTTCTTTATGATCCAGTCTTCATATGAAGGAATAACTGGTACTTTACAGAGATCAATGGGATTCAAATGGTTCAAATGGTTGCGGACGGAATAGAAGAAGCTTTCGCTTAACATGCTTCCGTGTCTAGTGGCAGTGGATCACCAATACCTGCAGGCAGGAACCTAGGTATATTGACGATAATATAGGAAAAAGAAATTGGTAATTCATAATAAGACATCCTTAGCCCTTGAGAATAGGCCAAGTCACTTCTTAAAGAACTCCTAGGAAGTCGCTAGGACAAACTCAATTGGCAGCGAATTCCAGCATTTGACAACTCTTAAGGAGTAGAAGTTGTGTTTACAGTCATTTCTGCTGTTTTGTGTCCCTGGTTTCTGGGTGTTACTCCTAAGGTTTGTGCTGGAGCTAAACTAAATTAGGTGTTTAAGGAAATGTCTAGAAGTGTCAAGGATGCTGTAAGCCATTAGAAGGTCGCCTCTAAGACACCTGTACTCCAATGGGTAAATGTTAAGTGATTAGAGGCGCTCCTCATAAGGCTTGAATTTGAGTCCCTGAGCTGATTTCGTGGTTCGCCGTTGAATACGCTCCAGAGTGTCCCTATCTTGGAGTGAAGAATGAAATACTATGTTTTCGTATTCTAAATGGAGACGAATAAAACTTTGTAAAGTTCTTCCGTCAAACTGACCAAAAATGCGCTTCAATGTTATCATTTCAAGGTTAGCTCAAAAAGCATTTCTTTCATAGCGTGAGAATTTGTATCGGTAAATAAATTCCCAAAATAAATAGCTCTGTAAGTTTTTGACATTGGATTCTGACCACATGTTTTAATGGACTCACCTAGCTGGAGGCGCTCAGTCATGTATCCGCACCAGATCACGTGTGGGAACGCCGTGTTCAACATCTACTGCAATCGCTAGCCAGATTAGATCAGACGATTCTCGATATATTGGTATCACATAAAATATATCTTCCTATCTCCTCGATTCTGTCTTCTTGTTTCTCTTGGTGGTTACGCGTGGTATTTGAATGAACTAATGATATTTTTGTACTTGTTGAGTGCTCCATTTTTAATTCCGAATACAATACATTCGTTTGTGGTTGTGCCGTAGTTCTTGATTCAATTGCGTTATTTCTGGGACTCTTAGTTCGTACTATAATTCAAACATTATAATACGCTTCATATTAGAAGGTGTTACTGGTTAAAGCGTTGTCAAACAATGAATACCTGTGCCATCTTCATTGGTGAGCCTAACGTGATCTGGTAAACCAAATCGTAAACTGTGAGTCTGTTCCATTTTGAGATTCTATATATTATTGCTTCATCTTAATTTTTTAAAACATTGTGATGTTTTTCGTGCTTTTTGGATATATACATTTTCTCTCGTCCATTATCGTACTTCATATTTCATCATGACTGAACAGACACCCAAAGTATATAAACTTAAGACTGTCCCCATCTTCGTTTCAACTGATGCTCTTCTGGCCAGACAACATCGAAGCCTAGTTTTGCTACGCAGAAGCCGACTTCTCTGAGCACGGCGTGATCGACACACGTGCACAATTCCTCGCAGCAATCAAGGCACTACCGCACGAATTCAACAGGAAGGTAACACCTAGTATGTTTACTAGTGATGTTTCTGAACCTTACGAAACGCTGAAATGTTATATTCCTTAACTCGGAGACCTAACCGACAGACAAAGATTAGGCTAACCCTTCAATAACATCGACCTGCAACACGGCTCTGCGACGGACATGTTACGATGAATGAGAGAGATTATGGGCCAAAGAACTTTCGATGATGGCCTATTTAATCATCTTTTTTCTTGTCGAAACTTACTCAACAATTTCAAATATTAGGATACCAGCACTTGTAAATCTCTTTTAACTTTGGATATTTCTAGAGAAGAGTTTCTTAAGTTGTAACTGTAGACCGCGACAAGTCGCAGATGGACTACTTAACACTTTGAAGTGTTAAATGTAAGTCCGTTGTCGTCTGCCCAACTTTGAAGTCGAGTCAGATCCTCTTGAAGTGCCTGTATATCGTCTTGGTTTCGTATCTCTCTCCAAAGTTCCACGTCATCAGCAAAAAGTAATAAGTCTGACGATACTCGTTATGAAAGATCATTTTTATAAATCAAGAAGAGAAAAGGTCCTAGTACTGAGTCCTGGAGGACCCCACTAGGACATTCCATAGCCGGAGATAAAGTGAAGTTAACTCAGACCCTAAAATGTCAATTTTTCAGATATGAAATGAGCCAATCAATTGGAGGTGTTCTGATACTCAATCGTTTGAGCTTATTGGTAAGACATATATGGTTAACCCTATCAAAAACTTTTGAGAAATCCTGGTAAATGACGGCAACTTTCCCTTTGAGATCAAAGATGCTTGTTCACCTGTCCACCGCAGTCAGCAGGTTTGTTATACAAGAGTGAGACTTCGTAAAACCATTCTGTCGGGGTGAAAAGGGGTTTAGTGATGATAATAATAGTCGTGTGTATCGTCGCATATCAGGGACACCATAATTTTTGACGGTATCTAGAGAAGGGCCACCGGTCAGTAGTTTGAATGTTCTTTGCATCGACCTCTCTTGAAAATTGTTGTGATGTGAGCCAGCTTCCAAATTTGTGGTAGTTTGCCTTGGCTTAGCGAGTGTGGGAACATCACGCTAAGCGATTAATCTAGATACATGACACC
Source organism: Schistosoma margrebowiei (assembly GCA_944470205.2). NCBI lineage: Eukaryota > Metazoa > Platyhelminthes > Trematoda > Strigeidida > Schistosomatidae > Schistosoma > Schistosoma margrebowiei. The sequence continues at coordinate 2,953,908 of OX104029.1, read as the reverse complement.
TACAATCACATTGAATTCAGTAAATAGTTGGCCATTGCATTATTTGAAATCTTGGTGTTGAGTTTGCATAAACTGATTGATTTCCTTAATCTCACTTCTTGCTTGTTCGTTAGGGTTATATGTCTTCAGTGGTGTTCAGTGAGAAGTAGTCTAACCATTTGACTGCACTAGTTCTAATCATTTTGGTAGTTACCTACGGGTTTGTGAACCACCGCATACGAAGGATGCTCGATGTTCATCTCCCATTAGATTTGCATGTTTTGCTGTTCGAGTTGTGGCATTCATCCATCCATTCTGGTTGTTCGCGTTTGATTAGCTTAACTCGCTATCATCTGTAGTTTTAACAGTTAGTGATATGGATTATAGAAGATAACTAGTAGTAATGTGGTTGCTATTTGTGCATTTAACAGTAGACATTTCTATAGACTTCGTACTACTCATACAATTTTACTCCGGTGTCATGGCATTCACTTGTTGTAATCTGTCCCATACTGTGCAATTTAATTGTTTTCATTTAAAAAGGTGTTCGCCGGCCATCCCTAACTCTTCTATTACGGCAAGCAAGTACACAAGGTTAGTCGTTTTCGAGGAGGTGCATTGATACAAACTGAGTAAATCCTACCCTACTTTGATTCTTATCATCACCACTTTACCGTCGTTCCTATATACTCTATCAGTTATCTCAGTCATTCAGCCAGCTACAACGTAGGACCAGGCAAATATATTCATCGGTTCAGGTTGCCATACCACATTAGCAGAGCAAGATGAACACCGGATTCATAGGAGTGGTTAGGTTATAGGTGGTAACATATAGGAGAAGGATTGCATATAAGAATACAGTACCGGAAAATAGAATTAGTTCGTAGAAAGAAAGATATGAAGCGATTTTAATCCCTTAATTTAAGGGAAGACAGGGAGTGTATGCACCGACGCCATTTTGACCGATTTTGATCTATGTCGCCAAGAGTCTCCAACCATTGGTTAAGAATGTCACGCGGACCCCAACCAAGTAGTCTGCATCTACCAACATGGCTCAGACTAGAGGTTAGTGTCTTCAAGCACTGATGCCACGTTTTGGTTTGGCCGCCCCTAATTCTCTTGCAACCATCTCTAACTCCCGTTAGCATTGCACGTCGTGGTAATCGGTGTTCAGGCATCAATTATCTATTTCATCGCAAGTTTTATCCCTCGATGAGTTCATCTGTTTGGTTTCAATTCTTAGCCATTTTTTACATTAATGAAAACTTATGTTTATTAGTTAAGATCTGAAATCCAACAACTAAGTATGTCTCAAAACAATAGGGCTCAAATATTCTTTCCCTTCCTTATTTCGTATAGGCATTATATTTCCCAATTATCCGATATTGATTTCGAATAACTTTGCGTGTTTGAAAAGATAACCTACCGATCTGCTGTAAATGTTCTGCTAGCTAAATAAAAACTTATCAATTACTTGTCTATTAATTGAAAGATGGTTGCCTAACGGCACGAAACATTTACCTCATGTCTCTATACTCTTCCTCGTTACAAATGGCCGGTTGACTACTCTTTGACGTGATAGCTGCTGATTATGTAAACCGAATCTTTTCAAAGAGAATACACTTGTTATATTCAAAACAACAATCAATGAAATTTCAGAATATCGGGGCTAGCCGTATACAGGGAGGATCGAGGATTAGACCTCTTTACTCTGTCTTATCGCAAATAAGCATGTGCTCTAACTTTCTGTATAAAATACTAAGGGCTGAGTTTTGAGCTCATGTGTACTTTCTTCTTTTTTTCTAACCTGACCAGAATAAACTGGTATACATAATATGAGGATGAACAAATATACCTGTATCAAACACACGAGGAGCTAGAAGTTGATAGAAGTATCAACCAATTATTAATCTGTGCTGTTAAACTAAAGAACAAAAACTAATAGAAGCTTACTAGAAGGGGACGAACACATGCGTTGGCCTTTTGTCCTCAGTACATAAATCTGAATCTGAAACCTCTAAATAAGTGTCCAATTCATCAGTATTAATACAGTTTAATAGACAGCCCGCATACATAAAAGTATCAAAGACTTGAAAAGTCGCGTTGATACTGAGAATTGAATACAAACAAGTTAAATGGTTCACTACGATTCATTAAAAAGATATTAGATATTCAACGCACAATGTCCTTGATGTTTACGGAGCTATGAACAAATTAACACGTTAATTGGTGGCATGGAACGTCAACAAACGGAACCAATCCCAGTGAAGAAAGTTACTGTTAAGGACTTATCGCAAATACCATCTAACCACGGGTAATTATTTTTTCATTAAATCATTCCATTAGTTATTCGATTTATCATTATTATGCAGAGTTTTATTGTCGTTTAACGCTGAGTAATAATGTAAAGGAGATTCAAGCATCATATATAATGACGCTCATTGAATGTTCTTTAGGTCATCCCATTTTTCTGACCAAGGAGTATAATCTGAGTATATAGGAAGTAACGTTATTCCCTGATGGCTTCGACGCTTTAGGACTTTCTGATTCACCTTGTCTTCATACAAAAGCTTTCGGATGTAGATTGGTTTAATTTGCTATGTTGATTTTTCCGATTCTCTGATTTGGCAGTGAGTTAATAGAATGTATCTCTTATATGTGTTCAATGTTAATGTGTGATATGCACGCATTTTCTTGCAAGCTACCAACTTTAAATCTATCAGTTATTTAATTTTACTACCTCGAACGTGGAGCTGTTTTAAAGTACGGTCATAGCAAACGTATTGATTCGAAGTAACCTCTTTTGTCTCTTCTACCAGATTGAGGATGTTACTGTTTCCTGTATCATCATCCCAATACATTCAAGTAGATTCCTAATCCCCATCCCTTAACATTTTCATAAAAAAACTACTTTTATACCCCAGACAGTCGGGATTTCCATTCGAGGCCATATGTTTGTGGATAGTTTTTAATCTACCAAGTTTTAGTATGAAGTGACAATTGCAGCGTACGTTCACTATCTAAACACTTGAAAGGTTTGCATCAAGGTCAAAGTTACCTTCTGTGTATGCTAATAAAATTGTATGCCATTAACTCACTAAACGAGTCTGTGATTTCCATCTTATTATGTAAGCGTGGGATTCGCCCTTTTTTCGGAACATTCACCTAGTTTTCAGCAGCTGAACAAAAATATCAGTCAAAATACGTAGTTGTGTAAGTAATAATCTACTTAAATGGATTATAGCTGTTCATGAGGTTCGGTAGTTAGGTGACCGTTGTTTAGCTGTCTTTAGTTTCTCGTATTACAAATAAACTATCACATGCATGCAATTAGTACTGATAATACTGAGTGAAAACAATGTTTGTCCTGCCTGCTTAATTTTTTCTGCTATCAATAATACAGTTACTACTTATTCTCACTGTGCTGATGTGGTGTCGGAACTTGGACTAGTATACATATATTGGTTCTGCGTCACAATTGACTGCCTGCATGTATGTCAAACATGTGTCCTCAAACTCAAAATTATTTTCATATATTTTATTTTGTGAAATAATTCTTAAACCAAATTGTCTATCGCTAATCGTTTCTACTATCACTGATACGATTCCCACTATTCTAGTATTCGTTTTGATAATTTAACGTTTCTGTTATGATGTGATCTGGTAACTGAAGCCAATGTTTTTTTGCTTTAAGTGTTTCTGTGTGTATTTCTGAAGTCTAAATCGGGTTTCAGTACATGATCGTACGTAGAATCAATAAACATTCAGCTTTTGCGTTTATTTTTTAAATTGATCATGAACTTTGTCAAGTAACTTTATCTGCTAAGATTATTGTCCAAATTTAGTCAGTTAACAATTCAGTAGTCGAGGCTATATACTCACGTTAAGATATCTGTTTTACTTCATATCCGTTTAACTATTTCTCATTTATATTGCTATATAGTACAACTCCAGGTGGAACTTTGTTCAGTACGACTCCGGGTGGCACTCGTATAATATATGAACGCGATTTTATTCTCAACTGTCGCAACTCACCAGTTGCTCGAACCCCACCATCTGACATGATATACTTACCAGAAATAACTCCTCCCAGCTTAAATAATGACAAGACAGTCCATCCGTGTAATGGTCACAAGGTGAAAGATTCTCTCAATGTGCCTGAATCAACATCAAATGATCATAACAGACTCAGCAAAGGTAACATCTGTTGTCTACTTATGATTTTATTAATACTGGGTCTTTCAAATTTGATTGTGTAGCATTAATATCAACACTGCAGAGTGCTTTTAAAATCATCACCCAATAAATAGTTAATCTATATCATTCATTAATACCATTTATGTTCAGATTTGTGATGTAGAGATGACTTATTGGTCTCATGCACCTGACCTCTGTAGTTTGCGTTGCACCGTAATATTGCTTCAAAATTGAAGAAAATGAAACAAGTAGAATTCCTTTGGAGTTAGCGATATTATTTGGTGATTGCTGCTTACTTAGGCTTTTCCTTATTCATACAAATAGGTCTTCTATCTGTAGTTTAGTATTTTACTTTGTCGTCATCGATCTTGGAAATCGATGTTTAAATTGCCACAAATGAAAATGAACCAAGTGTATTTGATAAATCAAATGATTTTGGAGATGTCTCGATGACGTCTCCATTTTAGCAGAATGTTCAACTAACGATAGTATGTTTATAATTTTGGACATCGGATAGAGAGAGTAGTGATGTTCGGAACATTGCTAGACTTACTATTTATTTTCAAGTGTTCCATGCACTAACGAATAACTTGCGAACGCCATCACGAAAGTTCCCACTTTCCAACAAGGTTCGAAATAAATGTAATTGGGTGTATGGAATAATGTTATTAGTTAGTTTCGCCCTCCATAGCATTTTAATCACTTACCCAAATAGTTAGCGTTGCATATCGTGGCATATCTTAAGTGACCACAAGAAACATTTGTAAACTGCTTAAATCAGTGGAAGTTTGCAAACGATATGATACTTTCACTTCATAATTCTTGTCCAACCTTGCCATCATTTAGCATAACTAAAAACGATAAATGTACACAAATATATTATTTATTTATAACAATCTACCCAATGCTCAATTTATTCGAAATTGTCAAATCAAACCTTGGTAATGATACAGATAAATATACACGTTCTGTTTTTGAAAAGCATATTTCACTCTTATAATTATTCATAATATGTTATTTCCTAGTATATATTAATTAATTTATTTGAACACATAAATGTTAGTATAAAGGGGCACCGAATACATATGCGCCACATAAGTCACTTGATTTGTGTGTGTACTGTGATACTACTCGGGTGCCCAGACTGAAGCAGGTGGTTTTCCTAGGGGGCCACACCCGGAGCCTTCGACCTAACGGTATAATCCACATGGCAGTGGAGCAATGTCAGGAGATGCAATCCCATGGTAGCCGGTCACCAACAGTTGGTCCATACACCATTTTTCCTTCAGGATCCTGAAGCCCATGTGCACAAATTTAATTTCCTTTGTCTGTTTTACAGTATAATTAACTTATCACGATTGTTTCTAATTATTTCAGGCGAAGAAGCACCATTTGAAATGGATATTTGAGGATATAAACTTTAATAAACTATATAGATGTCGCTTATAAACATTTGTAATTCAGATATTCTCTATTATTCCGTTTACGAGCCATTATTACTATTAATTTTCTTTTGTTTTCAATGAACCTGAAAACAAGTAAATAAATATATATCTCTTTTGCGCTTTGTATTACATGTTCTTATGAGCATTTGGCTTTTACCAAGCGATATTATACGTAATACGTACACATAAGTGATATTCTGATTAGGTTTATTTTGTTTAGTGCACTGGTGCGGCCGAGAGTGGGGAAAGTTCGCTCTCTTTCTCGAAGTACACGGCCACGTGAATACAACCACTACCACGGAAGTCCTACTCACTGCCTTCTCGTACCATCGATGTTGTTTACGAAATCGAGAAGACGAAAAGCGAATGTTTGGTGGGGACTTGAACCGTGTTGGTGGATACGGAAAGTCCGCCTAGGGGAGTTGGACAGCCCTCATTCCAAACCAATGGTACACATGTGCTCCAGTATCCTGAGGGAATAAATGGCATATGAACTAATCGTTAGTCACCAGCTACCATGAGACTGCATCTCCTGACGTTGCTCCACTACCTTGTGGATTAAACCTTTAGGTCGAAGTCTCCGGGTGTGGCCCTCTAAGAAAACCACGTGGTTCGGTTTGGGCACCCGGGTAGTATCACAACCCTCACACAAATCAAATGAGATTGATCTGGCGCATATATATTTGGTGCCTTCTTGTACTAATGTTTATGTGCTTAAATAAATAAGTTCAGTAGACTTGAATTTCGGACCGTCTTTCAAGGATTTAATAAACACTTATGTTTTAAGGGTTTTCTCAGGTAATGTAATTTGTATAGATTTATAGTCAATCGATGTAGGAAATTTATATGATACTATCTTGTTAAAAGGAACGAATAGTGTGGAGTAAGACCAATTTTAAGATTTCAAAGCTGGCGTTCTGCGTTTGCACAGTACATCTACATCCGATTTTACCTTGATTTGTTTTTAGTTATCTTACTGGTAGTAATATTAATTGAATGTAATGACTTTAATAAGTCGGTGAAATGTAACGCAAAACCTGGTACATTCGTACATCGATTTAAGTTGCCATATCCAATTGCTAGAGTGAGATAAAATTGTCAGGACAAATCCCAGAGTGGTCGAGGTAGTAACAGTATTAATGGTAATATTAGGTATCCAAGATATAAGTCGGGAAGTGTGATACACAAGTCATACGGAATATGTAGTGGATAGTGATATTCTATTCAGTGGTAGTTGAGAGACTCGACTCAATCACTGAGTAACAGGTTCGAACCCTCTTCAGTCTGGCCAACTGTAATACCACTAGAGTGTGGCACAAAGAAAGAAAAAATCCTCCATTGTGTAAGCCAATAAGATTTCCAAGCTAACTAACGTCGTTGCTAAAGCCTATGGAGATATAATCATTCAACATCTAAGAAACCCGAGATTATGTGCTTCTACCTACTAGGTGTAAAATACTTGTCCAGAATTGATTTTGAGTAAGTAGAATAAAATTATTTCCGTTCGTGTAAAGTACCCTAACAATTGCATGTCCAACTACCCTGTCTTAGTCACCGATGAGATGCAAAAGTAGTTGAAGTATGAAGATGATGAACAACAATCTTCCCTGTACTACTTTAT